>OX421971.1:38227527-39505027 GCA_949128135.1 Parasteatoda lunata
GAAATTAAAGTATGGCTGAAATTAGCAGTTTTTGGCTATCCCCCGTTCTCGGTATAATCTACTTTCAATCGCCTCCTGAAGTTGGTTTTGAACAAGAGCATCTGGCATGACTAAAAATTCATATGTTTAGAGTATTCCAACATACGAATTCCGCAACGATTGTACCAACCGATGGTGTTACCACCTACCGATTGTAATTCCGTAACGAGTGAAAAAAAAGAACTTTCTCTTTTCTTTCTTGCAATATGTTTAATTATATTTTTTGACCACGCTTTTCTATTTGCATATTAATATTAATCTAAAGTAATATATATATATATATATATATATATATATATATATATATATATATATATATTTTGTTGTTCTATATTCATAGATCTTAATTTCAACTCACACAATTCAATAAACAATTGAATTCATACTCTGAGAAATTTCATTTGAAAATAGTATACATGCATTTGTGAAAGAACGAAATTGGTGATTGTTGACTTTCATCAGCAAATGTCCGAAATATACTAGATCTGATTTGATAATACTTAATTAGTCGATATTTAAATATTTATTCAATATTTTAATACAAAATTAGAATCAACATCGATGCAGGGAATACTTGGCAAATTTGGGAATAATAACAGGTATTTAAACCCCCATAAAATTTTTTTCAAATTAAAAATTTTTTCCAGCATACTCTTTTTCAGTATTCCCTACTCTAAGTTTTATTAATGTTACGTTTCATTGTCCAATATTCCCTACACTGATGTTTTTTAAGGCTAAGTACCACTGCCAGTTATAAATTTTCTCAGTATTCCCAACACTGATGTTTTCTAAGGTTAAATGCCAGACCAGTCATCTCAACAACATGTTTTTCCTAATCTATCCTAATCTGATATTGAAATATCAAATAAATATTAAAATAGCAATGAATAAATCAGCATCAAATCAGACATAACACCAGAGTGACTTTATGATTGTTGACATTCACAAGTGAAAGTCGACATTCTCTAGATTTAAGTATTTTACTGTAACATACCTATTAAATTCAGTCTACCTTTCCCGTTGGTATAAATGACATGTCTGCTGCTACATCTCTTTAATAAAATTCAAAATCACATAATTCTACTTTCCTCTCTGAGAATTTTACATCGCATAAATCAAAATTAATTTTGAACAAATTATTTCAGGAAACTTTGACGCAGCAATAATTGAACATGATTAATTTTTCCTTACTAATTTCAATAATTTGGGTAACTTTTATATTTTTGATATATTCTTTTTTTAAAGTTGGTGATTAATAATGTAAAGAACAAAATATTACTTTAATTAACATCATTTTTAACTCCACAAATAATGTTTTAATACTCAAAATTTTAAAGAGTTTGAATACTAAGTGAAAAACTTCACCATGACTAAACGGGAAATAAATTACACCCCATTTACGGTTTACAGTTAAATATTTCCGGCGAATTCCTTCAGATTTAAAAATTCTAATGACATATTTTGAGCCGCCTGATTAATTGTTTTAATTTTCTTTCCATGGATCTGTTGGAAAATTTGTTTTAGATGTTAAGTTATCCGTGGATTCGAAATTAAAGCCGCCAACCACTGTTTAATAAGTCGGTGGCGAGCTTTTGACTTAATTTTAACAACGACGTCGGATGATTATAGATATATCGATTCGCACTCGTAATTAAATTTTCATCAAATTCCTGTTAATAACACATCTCTTCAGTTTTGCTTCAAATTGATAATTCCTTGAGCTAGAATTTGTTGGAAAATTTATTTGTTAATTGAATATGAACAACGCAGTGGAAATCTGCAGAAATGATAATTGTTATAAAAATTTTAAATGTTATCTTTTAAAATGTTTCGTTAATTTTGAAAACGTTTGAGGTTAAAAATAAATGCATTTAAAACAATCATTTTGGTAATTTTTGATTGATAATAAAAAAGTGTGTGTTGTCATACAGTAAATTATGTCATCCTTTTTAAAAAAAAAATTTCAATATGAATTTTGCAATTTGTTAACTTTATGAATTTTATATTTGATATTATGCATAGTACAGTTGAGGAAATACTATACCGTGAACTGAACTGCACAGTACAGTTCACTCATAACGTTGAACTAAATAAAGGAATTTTAATTAATTTAATTTTTTAAATAGCTTTCAATTTTTTAATTATCAAAGATAAGCCACCAATCATTATTAAAGATAAGGGAAACTCCAAAATAATATAAAAAAAACAATACGAATTGTTTATTATTCTAGTTAATTTTTATTCTTATCACCGTAAGGCAGCTCTTACTAGTTCAAACTTTATATTGATTTACGAAATCTGATTTAAAAATAATATATATGGGCGATTCTTTTTGAACATGACAATTCGGACCAAAAAATTTCTTCAAATTTAAAGTCTTCAAAATAATCTAAATTTTTTTTGTATACTTCTTTAGTTACACTTATTAATATCTTACAGACAGCAGTGTAGTTTATTGACATTTGCTCGAGAGAAAAAATAAAATAGAAATTCACCAAATTTTAAATTCCAGGAAAATGACATATTAGCTTAGAAGTTTAAAAAACAGTCATTTTAAGTTAATAGTAAGTAACTCAACTTACGCCTTTATGTTAGATGGACCATAAATTGCTTAAATTAATTCTTTTTATCCACTGTAGAAAGAAACAAAAAAAATTTTGTTGCTGATATGTAGAGAATAAAATTGTGTATAATAACCAATCATTAAATAAATAAATAACTTTAGATAACTTTAGATTAGATCCAAGCATATTACAATCATACATAGACTTGGTATTAGGTTAATATTTGCTTTCCCGCCTTACAGTATTAGCAGTTAAAAAAATATCTGGTAACACTTCCATGTCCTGCCATTCATAAGCCAGGAAAATGACAGCCAGGATAATGACAAATTCGACATTTTAAAGCATATCACTTTAGTTTAATTTTATATTTTGGCCTAAAACGTTTATATTCTACAGAAAACAACAGGATTTCTTAAAATAACTCAGATAAATCTATGTAGTTTATGCTATTAATGATTTCAAGAAGCCAGGAAAATGACAACACAAAAACCTACTCACCTTGAAAAAATTTTTGAAATAAATTTTGAACCATGAAATTGGTTCTTTAGTCATGCAACAAGACATGTTCATATAGGAGGGTATCTAATCAATCTATTTAATTAAGATTTTGATTGCTGGCTCTATCTATTTTGGTTATTAACCACTAAATTAAAGTAGCCAGGAAAATGACAGATTTTCTTGGGACAAACAAATTATTGACGGAAAAAATTATTTTAAACGAAGTTTTTGTAAATAATACCCTCTGCGCATATTCTAGAAATGCTTACACCGGTTGGGATAAAAAAATTACATATTGAAAAATTTATGGGAAGTTTTGAAGCTAGTTATTATTGGAAACATTGTTTGGGACATGCCAGGAAAATGACATTTTGATATTCAATTAAATTTTTCAAGTATACAAAACAGTCAATTAAACTTTTTTTTTGTCTTCCAATATTGCTTGAAACACGATAAATTTTAGCATATTCTGCTAGCTTCAACCAATTGTTTTTTTCTCAGTTTACGATGTATATTCATTGCTAATGGATACTAACAATATTTTTAAAATGTGAGCATTCCTGTCTTAAATACTTTGAAGTTCTATGGCTGAATTCACTCAACAATTTCTCTCAAATATCAAAAAATTCGAGCTAAAGCCGTTAATTATGTGTGGCTTAGTCAATAATAAATAGTCAAATTGATATATCCTTTGAAAATATTTCAAACAAGCAAGCACATTTATATTTTTAAAAAAAAATTCTAAAATATGGGGAAATTTAAATATAATTATGATCGATTATAAAAATAATTACAATTATAATGTATAATTTCTATCCGCTTCAGTTCTGTTAAGCCTAATTCGAATTCGTCTTTAGAATCTTCATATGCCGCTCGGATATTTGATTCACTAACTAATTTTATTTTAGGAATTCATGTACATATGCATCCTAAATTAATGACTCTTACTTTATACTAACTTTACTGACACTTATGTTTATCGTACCAAACTAGAATTATAAATTTCAATATTACAGAATAACAAAAATGGCGGCGGATACTTAACACTAAATATTGCAAAAGAACATTTGTCGTGTAGAGAAGCACTAGATCAAATAGTTATGTACGGCATTCCACTACAAAACTTTGGTGTATAGTAGTTGCCACCATTTTTTGGGGGAATGTACGCTAACATTTTTAACCATTTGTAATTAGCTCGAAACTGAACTTAAAAAGTAAGAATAATAAATTGATTCCAAAGTGCAAGCGATTCCAATCACCTGTACTAAATAATCATTGGCTGTCGCTTTCTAGATGGCTAATTGCGGCCATTGCGAAGTTATAGGTCTGTAATGTTCAATTTTTTTTCAGTTTTTTTAAATTTCAAGTGCGTTGGGTGACCAGAAAATATAAATTGGTTTTATTTATTTTTTGTCCATTTTTTTCGTTACCGCCCTATAGTGTTATAAAAATAAAGATTCGGCATTTTGGACCACTCCTAATGAAAAAAAAATAATAATTAGGTTTTTATGCAATACTCAGTTTTTTGCTTTCGAAGATGGAATCTTGTTAACAAAATTTTAATCATTTTCTGGTTAGCTGGAACATTTAAGTGTCTAATGAAGCCCCCCCCCCATTAATGACAATGTAAGTTTCAATCATTTCCTGACCGCTACGAGGGGAACTTATCTCTGTCGTTGCTACTTCTAATGCCTCTTGCCCATATCAGCAAGTCTGCTCGGTGAAACCAAGCAAATTTAAAGTAGATGGTGAGTTTCTTGTTTTTCAGAGGCGCCATCTATGGCCAAGAATATGACTAATGCCACACACATACGTCATAGCCCTTTCATAGGGTAGACCCATTCATCGTAACTTGGACCTCAGCTAGGGCACTATTGATCTTCAATTCAGTACCCAAAGAGGTATTGATTAGTTTTTGGAACATAGAGGACTTCGTGACCCAACAGATTTAACGTGCTCAAGTCACCATTTATTACTCGGGGAGCCTTTAGAAGGCGGGGATCGAACTCACGACCTCTTGGACATGGGCCTAACGCTCTATCAACCAGGCATACTTATCTCTAAATTCAATTTATCAACGGTTAAAATTATGACCACTTTCTGACCAGTTGGAGAACCCAAATTTCTAAATGCTGTTTCTAACGACAATGCAAGTTAAACATTTTCCTATATTTTGCAGCAAAAATGTATCTCTGATTTCTCCGGAACCGAATTTTGGAACACTTACCGACATTAACAAATTAACAGACATAAAAAGAAAAGGAAGAAGATAATGAATAGAAATAGTTAAATTTAAAAAGCTACGTTTCTCTAAAAGACTAAAAAGAAGAAAAATTACATTGTTGGTCAAATCAGCGTACGGAGCTTCACTTTCGTTATAAATGAACACCAAAAATTCTAGCTCGTCTTTTGGGTGAAACAAAAATAATAAAAATATTTTCTTCTTTTAAATTTTTTTTTTTTTTTGAAAAAATTTAGTTTCTAAATGATTAAATATTTTAAAATTTCATTTCATTATTTAAATTATTTCAGCTTCAGTTTTTAAAATAATTTAGTATTTTTACATTTAAATATGTCCTGAAATATATCCTATAACAGAATTTCATATTTTTTTTCTCCATTAACAAGAATGAACGAGATCATTTGACATTTAAAAAAATAAGCAGGAACGCGGAAAACAAATATTAACAAGAGAAAAAGAAATTTAACTAAAATTCTAAAAACTGGCTCCATCATAAACTCTTTCTGAAATACGTAATTAACTGCTGATTTTCCGGTCAATTTTAATTAATTTACAGCATGTCTTATACATCACGTTGGCATAAAGGGTAATAAATTTTAATTCTTTTTCTATTTAATATCGCAAATCCTTGCATCATTTGCAGTTTAATAATCAAGCTCTTTGCGTGCAGGCTGATGTAATCATCACCGAAACTTGTCAAAATGCTTTAATGAGACTTCATCACGTTCTTCATTATACGTTAATCTTTCCCCCTTTATTTAGTTTAAACTAAAAATAGAGGAGAATTTCTTGAAATTTAAGATTGTGTTAGGCACTAACTGTTATCGCCTGCATGTATCAAATTCACTGTTAATGAATGAAAACACGTGATATAAAAAGCGTGAATAATTTGTTATTAAAAACTTGCAAGGATATTCTTTGAAGTTCTTTCTCCAAGAAAAATAAAGAAAAAAAAACCTGAATTTGTGAACTTTAACTTGGAGCTAAGTTTTAGTTTAAAATAAAACCAATTAAACCAATTTAACTAAAATTAATTAAATTTATTTTAAATACATTATTTTGTTGATAAAAAATCTATGGTTTTTAAAATGAACAAATAACTCAAATATGTACATAAAATAGAGTTAACTTTTTCAAAGAAAAATCGTGATATTTTTTCTAACATCATGATATTTTATCAAATATCGTGATATTCTTCCATATAGATCAGAGGTTCTCAATTTTTTTCGACTGTGGAGTCCTAAATGATCGAGCAACTTTTGAAAAAAATCCCGAGACTTAATGAATAAAATTTCAGCAGAAAATATGAATATATTCATTAACGAAAGACTATTAATTATTTTGAAAATATGTAATGATCTAAATTTTATTAATTATTTCGAAAATTTTGCTGAACGAGTGAGGAATAAAATATCTTCATTATATTGCTTAATCAACATTAGTTTTAAATTTGGTTTTTATGTCAGACAGTTGAATCCACAGATCTGGAGCGGCATGTAGTTCAGTTCTTAATATTATTTTGATGCACGCATAAACAGAAAAAAAAATTTGCTAAAATATGGTTTATATAACATAAAATTGAAAAAAGAAGAAAATAAACGTTGAGAATGGTTATGAAAGAAACATACTTTTTCTTTGTCGAATTTGGGTATTTTTATTCAATTTGAAACACCAATGAAATTTTTCATAGATGAATATCCTTTTCATAGCTCATTTATTAGATTGTTATTAGAAAAAGTATTTTGTTAAATGTAGCGTATCTACCACTACAAAATTACAATTCACTAGTTTATAGGACATGTTAACTCGATTCTATGATGGGGTACCTTTTCATAGATGAAGGTTGACATGGTCGTTAACTACTCACTCCCCACATTGGTGACCCGGACGTGATCAAACGCAATGTCGGCTAGTACACACTGGTAGGGGAGTACTGTAGCGTATCTACCACTACAAAATTACAATTCACTAGTCACTATACAATTACAATTCACTATGTTAGAATTTACTTACAGAAGAAAAGTTTAAATATAGAGTACACATAAAAATTGAATTTTATTTTGCATTAAAAAATCAATTCTTATTAAACTCATTATAAATGACCTGTTATAAAAGTATTTATTAATTCAGCAGTTTATTGAGGGAAAAACTACTAACCAATTTTATAATGAAAATAATAATTTGCTCGATGTTCTATACAAAAACATTTTACTCTAGGAAGTATGAGATGACTTTTTTTTTTTCTTTTCAAAATTCAAGCTATTATTTTCAAAATTTTAACTAACTATTTTGATAACTTTTTTTTATTTAATAATAAAAAAATAAAAACAATGTTATATTACAATAATTACTATTGTAACAATGCAATAGTATACAATAATAACTACTATTTTACAAGATTGGGATTTTTAAAATAATTTGTTTAAAAGTTGTTTTAGTTGATTTAAGTTAGTTTTTTTTTCAGTTAAAAGATAGTTAGGTTAATTTCTTTTTTACGTAAAAGGGATAATTTCATAAAAAGGTTGCTAAGAAAAGTTCAATTATAAAATTCTTTATCAGAAGGAATTTATTAAATTAACAGTATGATACAGAGTGTACCACATCGAAAATCACAAATGTTTAATTCTTTTTTTTTTTTTTTAATTGTTTAATAATAAATGTTCGTTTGAAAATGTTTTTAAGGGGGAGTTGAAAAAAATTATTTTTCAAACTGTACGGTGAGTCAAAAATAAATTATTAATCTACGGGATAGATGAATGATTTAAGTGACATTTTAGTAAATTTGAGTGAAAGAGCGTTGACTGCAGGAAATGAATACTATCCCTGTTTTTATTTCCTTCATTTCAAGCTTTGGTAAAATTGATTTATCCTTTAAACTCATTTAAAATATTCGCGCCAAGGTATTCGCATTTTCGGCGTTTACGCTAAAAGACAGATTTTTCAAGATAGTCAGCTGATTTTTGCCTAATGCATGTGGATTGTAGTTTTCACTCTAAAACTACTCAGAGGCTGTCATTTGGATAATTTTCTTAAATAAAAGGATAATTTTCTTTAATATGTCATTTGAATAATAATCTTTGGAGTAAAAATACTTGGGGAAACTATCGAATATTGTATAGCTAAATAAGTCTAAAATAAGAACTTTTTCGATAAATTTCAATTTCTTTTCTTAAAACGTAACTTACACAGTCTTTATTCATTAGTTTTACTGCCTCGCAGAGTGGATGTATAATAATATGCTCAGAACAATCAGTTCAACATGGTGAAATTTTTCTGCAACGTTAATAAGGTGCTAAATTGAATCAAGTTTCTGGTTCAAGTTGAACCATACTATCATATAAGAAGTTTAAAAACAACGATAACATGGTTCAACTTAAAAACATATCAAGTTCGTAGGAAAATTTGTACCATCCATTTTACCGCTTTGAAATTCCCAACAGCGTAGATTAGCTCTGTAAAGTTTTGCGTCACTATCGTTTGCACAAAAACTATCGTTTGCACATTTTAAACATAATTATTATTTAGGATTTTTTTTATATTGAATATCAAATCAATTGCATTATTTTTTTTTAAATCTTTTATAGAATTCCAGATAAAAAAAAATGGATTTAATTCTTTTTTTTTGCTCTACAGCACACAAGGTGGTCTTTGATCTTTGGCCAAAGGTCACAAATTAAATTTTCAACTAAAATATGAGTAAGCAGTTTTGATCTAGCCCAAATTAAGTATTCAAAATCATTCCAAACATTCTAATTTACTTTTTGGACCAACGAGAGTACAATGTAATGAAAAATATGTTTAAAAAATTTTTTTAAATTTAACTTTTAAATTTTTATTTCAGAAATATATATATAGGAATTTCACCTTACTGTTACATTTTTATCAGAGTAATTAGTCTGAAATTATAGTACAATTTTTCAATTTGTTGGATTATTTAATACTCTTGACAAACTTATAGTTTATATCTTATCATTTGACATTTTACAATGTTTGAATGACTTTCAAAACTTAGTTCCAAAAAGTTCCACGAGGTAATTAACTAAACTTTTCTTTGTTGTCTTCTTTGATGTTTCTTCTTTCGAAAAAAATTGCCCCATTTTGCCCGTATTGCAAAGGTGGACTAAATATACCGAAAAACTAAACTTATGTTTTTTTTCACGTTTTCGCTTTATTTTGTAATTAATTCGCGTTATTTTGTAATATTACTTCGGAAATATAATTCGCTTTTCATTTTTAATATAAAGTTACGAAAATTATTATATTTTAATTGCTATATTTAATTATTTAAACGTATATTATTTTTTTATTTTTGCTCACCATATTTCAGCCGCCATTTTGTTTTTTTTGGGGTATTTTTAGTGTATTTCAAAATTTCAACTATGAATTCAATTTACCTGCACATAAAAACCCCTAAATAAAAAAACCCCAAATTTTGAAACTAATTTTTTCGAAATACTAATTTTGGCCACGAAATCTTGGACGCTGGCCCACTGTGCATCGCTTTCATTGTGAGCTTTTGCTTAGATATGTAATAAATATTTCTTTTTATAATAGATATCTGTTAATTGTTTATTTAAAACAGCTAAGCTAAAAAAAATTTCTTGTAACTTAGCTTTTAACGTGCTCAGTAAGCCAAAGTAAGTTGTTTAAAACTTTAGAACAATTTTGACTATCAAAACAGGGTTCAAATTTGTTACAACAATAATATGATGCTGACTGAACAAGATTATTGTATATTTTAAGCTTCATTACACAATATTAGCTTCATAGAAAACTCTGCTCAATTTAAAAATAGAATAATCGCGATTGTAACGCATAGCATTTATTACGAAATTATTGTGAGTGTTGATTAATTTCATTTGGGTAATAAAAATATTGACCAATGTAAAAATAATATGAATGAGTTGAATCGGAAAATACCACCAAATATAGTTAAATATGGATATTTCTTTTAAATACATTACAATATTTCTAATACTATTTATCAATTATTAAGACCAATATTCGTGTTGGGCCGGCCAGGTGGCCGAGTGGTTAGCGTGTCTGACTGCGAAGCCAATGGCCGTGGGTTCGAATCCCGCTCTGGGCATGGATGTTTCTCTCTCTCTCTCTGTGCTGTCTTCTGTTGTGTGAATGAGGCCCACCCTATGAACGGGTATACAACACTTCCGGCATGTTCTATGGCGAAGTAAGAAAGTTCAGTGCCTGCCATTATTTAAGAAAAAAAAAAAAATTCGTGTTGGCGACAACTCAGAAAAGCAATCGCCAAAAAACTCGGTTCTATAATTATCCACTAATTCTTCAACTATTAAGTCTCGTGGAATGTATTACAGTTGTACTTACTTATGAGCACTGTTTCCTTTGAATGAAGCACTTTCCCATGTTGTACTGTTCGTTTTTATGACCATTTTGAAGCTAGCCGGATCCATTTGGTACATATGCAGGGCAAACTGAATAGCACACGTTGGCAAAGTATTGGGCTCAAACACTGGACTCACTACTTTAATAAGTGGTTCTTCTGTCGATACATCCACACTGTAGTACAGCATGAGACCTATAAAACACAATGCATATACTTTATTTTAAAGTGTCATCAAATAGTTAACATTTAATACTAGAAAGACGGTTGGGACGTTTTGACCCCACTCGTCTTTCGTTTCTCTAAAATTCAAAAAATACTATTTGAAAGTATTGAGTATTTCTGACTTTTCATAATTTGATCCAATTTAAGTCCTTATTTAATCATTCATGTGTTAGCCTTAAAGGAACATATACAGGGTGATTCTAAAAAGATGGGCAAAATTTTAGGAATTGATAGTACACACCCAAGCAAACAATTTTTATCAAAGAATGCACGGTCGAAAACAAAACGCAAAGGTGCTGGCGCGTTTGGAAAGTTGTTTGATGCAAACGTCTTATGTATGAGACTCCCTTTGAATCTGCAGAACTTGTCGCCAAGCTTTCGGCCGCTGCAGGGAAAGTTCGTGATACGCCTGGTGTGTTTCAGAATGTTCGCCTATCTTTTCTTCGCCGTTGTACTGCGTGCATAGTCCCTGCCGGCCACTGTTTTGAACCCTTATTGTAATCACATGCCATTAAATTTGCTTTTGTAACTTAACTTCATCGTTCTTTGTGTGTTTTTGCCTCATATAAAAACAAAAACTTTGACGCCCTCGAGCGGTTTTGCGTTTTGTTTTCGACTATGCATTCTTTGATGAAAATTGTTTGCTTGGGTGTATACTATCATTTACTAAAATTTTGCCCATCTTTTTTAGAATCACCCTGCATACAGAACCTTATACATAGAATGACGGTTGCAATCAAAGTAGCCAGTTAGGTATTTTGGTTGGTACCCCATAACTCCAGGTACTCTTTAGTAGGTATACGGTAGTCTATATTCATTAAAAAAAATTTGAGGTTATTTTATCTTTTCTATAATAATTATTTATAAAGAATAGGAAACTCAATTATCGAAGAAACTGATGAATAAGTATAGTTGAAAAGTCAGTGTTCCGTTTAATCAAATACTTTTGTAAACCAAATTAATTAAAATACCGTAGAATTTCGATGATCAAGTTTCTATTATATGTTTTTTTAAATTAATTATGATTATATTTTAAGATTTTGGATGACAAATTGATCTATATACAAACAATCTTGGAAGGGTCACAATGATCGTCCCTTCAAATTTTCTAGGTATAAAGCAAATTTCAGTCTTTCTAATGTTAAGGCATTTAAGAAGAAAAAAATGCGCTGGAAAAAACTTATAAATATGTTTTGCTAAAAAGACAAAGAATTAATTGTATTCGATGGCATTCTTATAAAATATCCACCGTTTAACATCTAAATAAAACTGTGGAAAATAACGTCTTTCAAAATGTTTTTCAGAGCTCTTTAACCGCGAAAATTTCGTGTTTAAGCGAATCCAAAAACTTTTACACCCAACTATAAAACTAGTTTATATAAAATAATTCCGCGAAAAAAAAAGTCATACTTTTTTATTGTTTTTCATAATTTTATTTAATAATGGTTAGAATTTTTTTTAAATTGTAGGATGTACAAATATTTACACAATTTTAAACTAATATTTTATGATTAACACAATATGAAATTCAAATGAAATCGGTCAAATATTTTCTGAGTAAAATGATGGGAAAATCACATCATTTTACTCAGAAAACATTGTATCAAATATTATTGAGGGTGTTTGCTTTTTTTTGCGTATTGTACAGCCTAAACCATATAAAACTGGAGATTACTTTACTTTGCAATAAACCATTGAATTATAATTTTCATAATCATTTATGAATAATGAATTGTACTATGTTCCTTTTAAATAACTAACTTCCTGTGTAACGTCCTGTGTCCATAAAATCACATTTTGAAAATTCTGACTTACATCTACGCTATTGTTGATTTACGATTTTTTTATATTTTATTAAAGTACACATTTTTTTCAAAAAAAATAAAGTCTTAAAAAATTTACTTTAAAAATATCTCTAATTATAAAATGTTTAGAAGGTTTGTATGAAATTTAATTTATAGAAAAATACTTTATGGGAAATGTTAAAAAAAAAAATTTTTTATCTGCACATTTTTGTGAAAGGAAGTAAATAAATATATTAAATATATATTTTTGCGAGACAAAATGATCTCCTTAAAGGATTACAATGGGTAATTTTTATTTTCATTTTGAAAATGGAATTTGTAGTCTATTTTTTGCCGAAATGTACAAGTTTAAAAAAGTTATATCAAACAAATGGTCGCGCAAATGTTGCGACAATTTTCTAGGGGAGTTAGGGCACAACATCAGAATTAAAACTGCCTAAGAGCTCATGCTCGGAAATGTCGTTCTACGCTGCTAGGGGTACTTTTTTTATTATGAGCTGGTTTTCCGTATTTTTCTGAACAGTTCATAATAGGAAGGTGATCCTAACCGATTACGATGACATTTGCAAGCATTGGCTCTGATGCATTTTCAATCCTGATGGTGATGCTACTACAACATTCACGCGATCCCTTGTTTCATGTAACGTTTTTAAACTTGTACGTTTTGACAAAGAAAATAGATCAAAAATGTCATTAAAAAAAAAAAGAAAACTCTGTAGCTTTAAGAGCGAAACTAATTTCAGATTTTGAAATTCCCTACCCGAATTGGGCAAGATAAAATATTTATATCAATGAAAAAAAATTGTTTTCCAGTCCAGTGTTTTCATTAGATAAAACTTGAGAATTATAATTCGTACAAACAGAGCCCTGATGGTTCAGGGGATAGAGCGTTTTCTTTCCAATGAGGCGAACCGGATTCCAACCCCAGTCGATACAAATTCCGCATCCGGCTTGCATCGTCCACAATGCTGACGTGAAATATCTCAGTGGTAGACGGATCATGGGTTAGAGCAGGGCCGCCTCGAAAAAAGGAGGAGTTACAGTTCAGGGGGCCACGGCACTCGTTTTGTGACGTCACGCATTACGATCCAGCTACGTTTCTTCACTTTCTCTTTAGTAGTTTGAATGTTGTCAAAAAGAGATAGCTTTATTCATAAAATTTCAAGCTGTGCTAGAAAGGGAATCTTCGTTTTAACGAAAACATTGTATTTCCTTAGTAATAATTTCAAAAGAATATTAATTTAGTTTTTTTTATGTGAAGTAATGCGGAGAAATAACTTTATCATCTATCTGCATATTTATAAGTTATCAGTCAAGCTAAAAGCTCGACTTAAAGCGAATTTCAAGTAATTTAAAAAAAATTCTCTTGTGCCCAAATTACGTGACTTTAATTAGAATTTAATTTGTTCAAATTAAACATAATTTATTTTTTACATGTATTCCAGTTTCTTTTGCATCTTAAATTACCAAACCTTTAACCTCATAAAATTTAGTGCAAATGAAATTATCATCCATAAGAAAAGTTGAATCTGAATGTATAGAGAGATAACTAGTCAATTTAATAAATGTTATGAGTTCCGTTAAAATATTTTAATTACAGATGGTAAATATTTCTTCTCCAAATTACCTTTTTTTAAATTCAAAAAAATAAAAATGTGATTTAGCTATGATGTTGCTTAACAATTATTTATTGCAAATTATATTTTAAATCCACATAAGTTGAACAACCTACTACACTTTTTATGATTCAACTAAATCTTTATTCAATCAATTGATATTTACTAATAAGAAGTTTTGAACCAAATAACCAAATAATTGGAATACTTTCAGGTAAGAGACTAGCCACATAAAAAAAAAAAAATTTAATAAGAATTAATTCTTATATTGTAAAAATATTTCGTGTTGAGCATTTAGCAAAACAAGACTATTAAAATGGTGTTTAAAAGGCATAAGATTCATATTTTATAAGATTAAATTTAAGATAAATTAAATTAAAAATTAAGATAAAGATAAAGATAAGATTAAAAATTAAAATTAAGATAAATTAAAGATTAAATTTAAGAGGATAAAAAAATGTATATAACGAAATTAAAACTTAAAAATTTCTTTAAAATTAATATAGGAAAAAAAGCAGACGTATTTCGTCAAATGTGTAGGTGAATTTAAATGAGTTATATAAACTTTGCAGGTACAGAATACAATAAAATTTTTTTTATTCATTCTTCATGCAAACAATACTTCTTCATGAATAACAATAATATAGTTATTTTTACATTTACATTATGTATCAAGATTTAATTACAAGAGATTGTCACATCAATCTAAATTATAGAAATGTTAACATTGTTACTAAAAGCTAAAATTGTTTCCTTTAATGCAATCATACAAAAAAATAAAAAATAAATAAATAAATAAATAAAAATACAAGCAAGATATGAAAAATTAAAATAATTGGCGGTGAATCATTTGTTCTTATAAATACTATCTTGCAATAATTTTTGTTTAACTAGCAAAACAAAAGAAACTATTCAAAAGAAACTTTAACCAGTCATGGTTAAAAACAAATATATAGAACAACAAAAGAAACGTATTCGAAACATATTTTAAGTATTGTACTATTAATAAAATGA
The DNA here is from genome assembly GCA_949128135.1 of Parasteatoda lunata. Lineage (NCBI taxonomy): Eukaryota > Metazoa > Arthropoda > Arachnida > Araneae > Theridiidae > Parasteatoda > Parasteatoda lunata. Next base: position 38,242,890 of record OX421971.1, read on the forward strand.
GCAAAATTATTATGTACTATTATTATGTAACCAATTTCATGGGTAACTACAATATTTAAAAATATTTTTTTCTCCCCTAATTGTATAAAAAATACATTAAATTCTCCCACCAAAAGCTTAAAAACTATTTACCAATACCTAAATTAAATCAGTAAAGTGACTTTTGACGACGATATTAGGAGATATTTATAACACGCTATAAAATCAACACAGCATACAACACAAACCAGCTGAAACATGGATCGTGATGCGTGACGTCAGAGCTGAAGATCATTTTCAGTACCGAGGCCCCCTCTTCAACTGTAACTCCTCCTTCTTTCGAGGCGGCCCTGGTTAGAGTCCCCTTGCCATCAGGCTAACTGTGGGAGGTTCTCGTGGTCTTCCTCTCCATGTAACGCAAATGCGGATTAGCTCCATCAAAAAATCCTCCACGAAGGCAAATTTCACCTCATACTCGATCCAGGAGTTCCCTTGTCTTCTGGATTGGGTTCAAAATTACAAGGCTACGGAGTTGAACATTGGTAGTCGTAAACGCATAAAATTGGGTCGGTTGTTCAACGACGGTTATAAAATAAAATCCGTATAAACAAAAGTATATGTTTTGTTTAAATTCCACTTGCATTTCTCGGGTATCATCTTGTCTGTGAAGTAAAAGTGTTCAACGCGCAATGCTGGCAACATTTGCCACTATTCATACTGTCTCGAACAGGTCAACAACTGGATGTTGCGGGAGCGCATTTTATTTTGTCTTACACATTCATTTTTTCTTTCATTTCCTTTGTTAGTTAGAATTTATTTTACATTCATTTTATATTATTATTAATTATTTATTTTTTCTATACGTATCAGAATTTACTGCGTATTTCAATTTTCCTACTTTACTTTCTTATTCATTTTTGAAGTAAACATACGCTCCAATATTTTCATACTTAAAATCTTTCTATACATATAAAATATTTCTAAATGTAGATTTGCATATTTTTGAAAATTTCTGATAAATATATCTAATGCTGGGAATTTAATTTTTTTTACGCAATTTTGTGCAATCGTTTAGATTTATTAAATCTAAAAATTATGAATAATGTTAGCGATAGATGGCAGTCTAATAATCACAGTTTATTTTTTTAAAAAAATGTTTGCGTATTAAAAAAAAATATTGTAATCTTTAAAAAAAAAAAAAAAAACGCAATGTAAAAATTTTTAACATAAACTCACAAACTTGTAAGTCTGCAGCAAAATTATCCTCCAAAAAACTATAAAAGTTTTATTGCTGTAGAGTCTCGAAAACCATTGAAATGTTTCTGTAAAATGTTTTTTTAACACATTATGCTTTAAACAAAACCATAACTGAAACGATTTTATGTGTGCCTTTTTCAGAAATAGAATAAAAAAAAATTATTTTACTAAAATGTTTCGTTTTTTATTTGCTGAAATGTCTATTTTATTACTCTTTTTACATCTCCAACGAATACAGAAATAATATTTTATTCAAAAGGCACAAACTCTAATTTTTGTTTTAATGTCCTCAACATTAACTTAATTCAAACGGGAATGAAATGTTTAAAAAGATGATATTTCGAATAGATGGAAATTGCTTTTGCGTCAGAATCATTCTTTTTATTTCCCCTTATTTAAGATTTCACTTCAAAATCTGTTATAAATTATAAAGTTATTATATTTTAATTACCCGACTTTATGACTCAAAAGCGACATTTTTTTACAACGCAGGGTGTCCTTAAAGACCACCCTAAATATGTATTTTTAGAATCCTATTAAAAAAAAAACTAAAATTAAAAAGTATGCGCATTGCAGGTCACGTATAAGTATTTAAGCAATGGGGAAAAAACTGAAACGCTATCGAAAACTGACCAATCACAGTACGAGAAGGCGATTTTAATGAACAACGGGACAGGTTTGATGGCGGATGAAAATAGAAAAGAATTGAAGGACGATTATTATAAATAACATCAAGTTTTAACCTTCAATTATACCTGTTCTGATTGTGTTTTTTTCAACTGCATTTTGTATAATTCAGATTTTATAGCGTTTTTGTTTTTTCCTCAATGAAATCTTTATTTGAGCCACCAGCGTGTAGTATGCTTCTTTGTTTTCTTTTTTGATAAAGTTTCTGAAAATATATATTAAAAGTGGTCTATACGGAACACCCAATAGATTAAAATGTAACATATTTAATGATTACTGAAACGTAATGAATAAGTTTAAGATTAAAATTTTTGTTCTTTCTTGTGCGAAAAAAGTTTTCGAAGAGGCTCCATCGTGGCTTTATAAACTTGAGAATGATAAATGATGATTGACTTAATTAACCGTAAATGAGGAAGAAGGCATCAAATTGAATACGTCAAGACGGTTTTTTTAATTTAAACCTTCCTCTATTTTACCAAAATATGTATCGTTCAAAAATCTACTTTTTATTTTGTATCTAAAAATTTGAATTTGGACTTTTTTTATATTTAACTGACCGTTCCATATTCACCTTCTTTACCACATTTTAGAATCTTTGTCAAAGCATATTTGGAATAATAATAAACAAAAATGAAGTCAAACACATATTTGGGAACTTTCTAAAATAATTACCACAAGTTTAAACGCTAATAATTATCGAACTAATTGTTAATTTTATCGAACTATTTGTTAATTGTTCATAAACAAATATGGCCCTTTCAGCATATCAGATTTCAACTCTATAGAAATCAGATCTTCTTCATATCAGATCTCAACATTTCTACAGCCTTTAGAGTGCCCCGAATGTTATTTTTTTTTACATATCTTACAGTTAATAATTTTAGGACTAATCATCTAAAGTTGAATATTTTATTATTCCACTGTACAATTTTCTCAACACCTTCGTAATTTCAATTTTCTAATAATTTGCAAGTTTTTACAGATTTTGCGAAGCAAAACAGAATGAACCTAACGAATATTTAATACCGAGTATTTAATACAAAACCTTGCGAATATTTAATACCGAGAAAATTAAAAATTAATAAATTATAAACAATAATTAATATTAATAAGATAATTAATAAGATTGATTTACAATGTATTTTTAAGATTCGGTGGCTCTTACGAATATTTAACTCAGAGATAATTGAAAATTATTTAACTGTACACAATAAAGAATATTATATAATTGATTTCATATAATTAATAAGATTGATTTGCAATGTATTTTTAAGAGGAAATAAAATAAAATAGTTTGATATTTTAAAAATATTTCGCTAAATTATATAGTTTAATACCAAATGAGAAAAATAGTCGCAATTAAAATTACTTCCAGATTTATATAATTTCATTCATAAAATGTATCTCTGTTAGTTTAATGAATTGAATTCAAAATGAATTTTAAAAAATCGGTTAAAAAAATTTAAATAAATTAAAACGAAGAAATCATTTAAAAATTTAAAATCATTAAATTAGTTCATTAACATAAAGTAGGTAATATTTTTAAAAATATAAGCTCGAAACCTCAAAGGGTAAGAAAAATGCATTTTACACATACTTGTGATACTTATATGATATAAAATAAAGCATATAGAAACAAATCATAATCATAAATATTATTTTTTGAATCAAAAGAGTTTTAAGTGTTATTGCAAAGAAATAGAAACAATAAAGCATACAGAAACAAATCATAATCATAAATATTATTTTTTGAATCAAAAGAGTTTTAAGTGTTATTGCAAAGAAATAGAAACAATAAAGCATACAGAAACAAATCATAATCATAAATATTATTTTTTGAATCAAAAGAGTTTTAAGTGTTATAGCAAAGATATAGAAACAATAAAGCATACAGAAACAAATCATGATCATAAATATTATTTTTTGAATCAAAAGAGTTTTAAGTGTTATAGCAAAGATATAGAAACAATAAAGCATATAGAAACAAATCATAATCATAAATATTATTTTTTGAATCAAAAGAGTTTTAAGTGTTATAGCAAAGATATAGAAACAATAAAGCATATAGAAACAAATCATGATCATAAATATTATTTTTTGAATCAAAAGAGTTTTAAGTGTTATAGCAAAGATATAGAAACAATAAAGCATATAGAAACAAATCATGATCATAAATATTATTTTTTGAATCAAAAGAGTTTTAAGTGTTATAGCAAAGATATAGAAACAATAAAGCATATAGAAACAAATCATGATCATAAATATTATTTTTTGAATCAAAAGAGTTTTAAGTGTTATAGCAAAGATATAGAAACAATAAAGCATATAGAAACAAATCATGATCATAAATATTATTTTTTGAATCAAAAGAGTTTTAAGTGTTATTGCAAAGATATAGAAACAATAAAGCATACAAAAACAAATCATAATCATAAATATTATTTTTTGAATCAAAAGAGTTTTAAGTGTTATTGCAAAGATCTATTTTTTTTCCTTGGAACATATAAGGTACTAATTTTTATCTTTGCGAATTCTTAAAAATTATCGCATTTATTTTCATGGATACATATTTTAAAATAATATTTTAATTCTATATATTACTTAAATATCTAAAATCATTCATGCTTTAAGCATTAGTAGTATTAAATTATTAATTAATTATAATCAGTAATTAATAATAATTATTGTTAAGATCACTAATTGATTATTTATATTGTTAATTTTAATTGTAAATTAAGTTTATGCAAAATATCTAATACGACTGTAAAAGGAAGAATTAAAGGTTCTTTAAGCAATTTTTACGATTTCGAAGTTTTTTTTTTAAAAAAATACTTTGATTAAATTTCTGATATGTTCATGGTTTAAAAATTATTATTATTGATTATAATATTAAAATAAAGTTTAAAAGAAACTTAGTATTATTGATTGTAATAATTAATTTAAATTATGCAAAGGTATCTGATTTGAATGCAATAGAAAAAAGTTTCAGTAAAGTTTTTTTCAACAAATAATTAGAACAATTCTCCCATTTGCGATGCAGTTTCAATAATATATGTCATGGAGCATAATATTGTTGCACATAAAGATATAATATTTTTGCAACAGAGAGAGAGAGAGAGAAGGGGTGAGAGGAGAGAAATGAGGTAAAGGTCAAGGCAGCAAGGTCGTCTAGTCGAGGAATTCCCGGGGAAACTTGACGAATCGAGGAGCCCTACCACCAAACATTGATCCGTTCCGTTCCGGAGCAGAACGGTACGAAGAAGTTTCTTTGGGGTGAAATAAGTTTGCTCTTATCTTATAGTAAGTATAAAGATGATACTCGACCGCAGTGAAGAATTTTCCTGCCTATAAAAATAAGTTTACATGTTTACATGCTGCGCGTGATTTTTTAACAATTATATTACAGATTATATTCATTTTATGCATATATATTTTTTGAAAATTCTTTGCTAACTTATCTTATACGAAGTAAGATTTTTTTATTTATTATTTGCATAAGATTAATGCATTATTTTGCATAAGATACTAGAGAATCTCATATTGTTAGTCAATATAATAAGTTACATGTTTAGATTCTGTAAGTCATTTTTTACCAATTAAATTCTCTCTTACCTTTTCCGAATGCTATATTAATTCTTATGCATATATTTCTAAAACTTCATGCTAACTTATCGCGTACGAAATAAGATCTTTACTTATTATTTGCACTGTTTGATACAAGTAAGTTTTTTTTTAATTTAAAATGTTACTCGCTCGTAAGTAAAGAATGTTCCTGTTAGTAAAAATAAGCTACATGTTTATATGCTTACGGCGTTTTTTTTTACCTTACCCATTAACTTTTTTTTTTGGAAGAATACTATATCCTTTCCTTTTCATATATTTTTAAAACTTCATGCTAACTTCTCTCGTACGTAATAAAATCTTTACTTATTATTTGCATAATTAGAAACAAGTTTTTTCTTTAAGTTTAAAATGTTACTCACTCGAAGCAAAGAATCTTCCTGTTAGAGAAAATGAGTTGTTTTTAAAATAATGTTTACGCGAACTTTTAGAAATTAACAACTGTCTTGCGTTTGCCCATTTAAGCTAATGCTGTAACTACTTGTATTTAAAACATTACACAAAGTTTTCCCGATTGGAATAATATTTATCTTTGCTTAAATTAATGCAAATAAGTTTGCTCATTGTAAAATATCACTCGACTGAACTTAGGAACCCATCAGTAAGTAAAAATAAGTTGCAAGCTTACGTGGGATTTTTATAATTAATTTACATTTGTAAAAGAGTATGCATATGGTTATGCTTATAGAGGTTTTAGACTTCACTGGAAGTTTTAAATATTATTTTTGAATGACTTAATGCATACTTTGTAACAGTTAAAATTAAATTACTTATCCATTTGAATTTAGAGGACATGAATGGAAATTATTTAAAGTATTTTTTTTTTTAATATTTCTAATATTTTAATATAACGGATATTATGTACTTTAAGCAGTTTTCCCTCCTTTGCTTCATATTCAACAACAGTCATATTTAAACATTTAAATATTACAAATCAACATCAAAAGAAAACCTTAAAGCAAAAAAAAAAATTTTTTTTTTCTAAAACACATTTTGCATGTTCAACTCCGTAACCTTGTAATTTTGAACCTAACCCACAAAACAAGGGAATATTTGGATCAGGTATTGAGAGAAACTAGCCTTCGTGGAGGATTTTTTTGATGTAACTAACCCACATTTGCGTTACATCGAGTGGAAAACCACAAAAAACTCCCAAAGTTTGCCCAACGGCAAGTTGGTTCCAACCCATGATCTGTCTACCATAGAAGATATTTTACATCTGTACTCATAGCGGAAATTTTAATTTTGTGACATACTTAGAACAAAATTACATCTGAGGCATTATACTCATGCAAGCGATTATTTTTTAAGGCTCTAAATTAAAAAAATAGTATATATATTTCATATGTATGTATGGCTGTAATTATTATACAAAGAATGGAAATGTCTAAGCTGACGTCACTTCATATACCTGTCCACTGGAAATTCATCAATGATCAATCGGCTACGAGTAGTAACGAGTACGTTTCTATTGAAATAGGTATAAGAAATTATCCAATGGTAATCCTACTCAAGTATACAGTTCAGCCTCTGGCTTGGATTTCTCTATGGAGGTTCCCCGTTAAAATCTAGAATATTTTTTTTTATAACCGTCGTTGAACAGCCGACCCAATTTTATGGGTTTACGACTACTAATGCTCAACTCCGTAGCCTTGTAATTTTGAGCCCAATCTTGAAGACAAGGGAACTCCTGGATCGAGTATTGGGAGAAATTTGCCTTCGTGGAGGACTTTTTGATGGAGCTAAGCCGCATGTGCGTTACATTGAGAGGAAGACCACGAGAACCTCCCACGGTTAGCCTGACGGCCAGAGGACTCTAACCCATGATCCGTCTACCACTGAAGATATTTCACGTCAGCATTTTGGTCGGTGCAAGCCGACTGGGATTCGAACCCAGTTCACCTCATTGGCGAACGCTCCATCCCCTGAGCCATCGCGGCACAAATTCTTAAGAAAAATCAACCTTTGTAGAATCACAATAAATAGGATAAAATGGGCATGCGGAACTCATAATGTCCGAAAGTAATATCCACTATCTAGCCAAGTATCCACTATCACCACAATACTCATAATATCCACTATCTAGTCAAATATCCACTATCACCACAACACTCATAATATCCACTATCTGGCCAATTATCCACTATCACCCCATTACTCATAATATCCACTATCTAGCCAAGTATCCACCATCACCACAACACTCATAATATCCAATCTAGACAAGTATCCACTATCACCACAACACTCATAATATCCACTATCTAGACAAGTATCCACTATCACCGCAATACTCATAATATCCACTATCTAGCCAAGTATACACTATCACCACAACACTCATAATATCCACTATCTGGCCAATTATCCACTATCACCACATTACTCATAATATCCACTATCTAGACAAGTATCCACTATCACCACAACACTCATAATATCCACTATCTAGACAAGTATCCACTATCACCGCAACACTCATAATATCCACTATCTAGCCAAGTATCCACTATCACCACAATACTCATAATATCCAATATCTAGTCAAAAGTATCGCGACGGCATTGGCACCTCAGGTCGGTATTCGTATGATATCGGTCCTTCTTTTGCGTCGATAACAGCCTGCACATGTCTGGGAAAATTTTCCGGCAGTTTTTGATGGGTGACTATACAGGAATTAATTTAAAGGCACCCATCACTGTTGAAACGATGTCTGTGAGGATGGTCTATTTGGTAGGATACTGCGTTCTAGTTCTTCTCAAAAGGTGTCTTATGCGATTTATATCCGGGCTCTGAAAGAGACCGACTTTTTAAACAACCATTTCGTCAAACCATGGGGGACAATATGGTTAAGACATGACTCTGCAAGTCTCGAATGAATGGAGCTTGAAGAGAAATGGGTCTCCCCAAAATTATTACTACCATAGAGTTGTGCGAGAAGCATTGTTCAGAATAGCCACGCCTTAAAATTCTTGTTTCCAACCACAGGAACTGAGGTACTCGGGCTAAACCGTAAAATACATTTCCCTCACCATGATGCTTTATGTGTGTAATTGGTGCCAATGGAACTTTAATTTTGGTTATAGACACTAATGGTATTGTGGCAATAGACGTGGTTTTAGTAGGTATCGGATGTAATCGAGATGTTTAATACAGGTACCCTTAGTACCTATTATAGGTACTGTGGTTTTATAGGTATTATAGGTACCTCCCGAAAGGAATAAGTACTGGTGAAAACTGTTCAATAGTGGTAAATTAGGACTATCATGAGTTAGTTAGAGCAATAACATCATGCCAAATGGTAATGAATACAGATAACCTTCATTCTGAGAGGATAAACTTCTAAAAACGGGATTTGTTTAATCTAATGACGTAAAGTCACTAGGATGGGCAACACATGGCAAATATAAAAGAAAAATTATTTCAGCATTGACATTCTTGAAATTATTTTAGATTTAATAATTTCGTCAGTATATGCCTTCAAAATTTGCCCCTTTTTAATTTTTTTTAAACCTTTTTTTTAAAGAAAGAACAGGTATTCAGGTAAGTAAATATATTAAAATAAGTCTTTAATAATGCCTTTAACTTAGATATACTTATAGGATATAACGTTTAAAGTATTAAAAGACATTGACAAATAAAGACACCTCCTTTTATAGCAAAAATATATTAAAACTATTAAAAACTATGCATGCTGGCACATGAATTTGGAGAATTATTTAAATATAAGTTTCAGTTTTTCTGTGCTACTTGGGATAATATACTTACTTATATTAGAAAGTAATGTTTCCAGAACAGCACATTTTCAATAATATGAAAAACATTAAATGAAAACGACAAAATATATGTGTAGCATAGTTTATGTTGAATTAACATGAGCACTTTTTACAAAATTAAAAGTGAGTCAAAATTTTTTTAACAAAACTAATAAATAATATCTCATAAAATAATATTTTCTCTGTATTTCCTAGTATTAAAAAAAAAAAGAAAAAACTTTTCACTGCAGAAGAGATTAAATAAATTTCACGATACATTGGTTTATCAAGTAACGATAATCGATGAAATAGAACAAACCATAATGGATTTGTTCTTTCCGTTTAAAAAAAAAGTTTCTTTTTGACATACGAAATGACTTTGAGTCTGCGAACAAAGTTAATTAACCTAATAACTCTAGGAAAAAAGATTTTTCATTGATTTCAATTATTTTCTGAACTGGATACCAATTTAATGTGTCCGCATCACTTGACAATGAGTACGAAAAAAACCGATTTAAAATCAAAATTTAATTGCATCAAAATGAAAGAAATAATTAAAATTTCATTTCAAAAAAGGGGTGGGAAAAAAAGAAAAGAGCAATAGAAAAGAAAAGAGAAGAGCAATGAAATTATGAAAAAGATTAGCATTTATAAAAAATTTCAATAATATTTCCCTTTTTACTTTTAAACTCAAAATAAATGAACTAAATTCATCAATATCAACTTATTAGAAATATGTTTTCCTGATAACAATTAAGTACTTGCACTTCAAGAAGAAGAAGACCTCCCATACCCACACATATGTGACTTATGATGTCAGTACCAGCTAATCTTTATCAGCAAAATGAGATATTAAAGTTAAGCTAAGTTTCTTTAAATAAGTTAGAATGCTAATTAACAATAAATTAATTAAATATAGAGCAGTATCGCAGATCGAATTATTTGAAATATAATTCTTCCTCTTCTACGTTTTTTACTTAATTTAGATTTATTATTCCTTCCTCTATTTATTGTAACCGTGATACATTTTTGTTTTGTGTACCTGGCAACTTCGATGCAAAATTAGTTTGTTTATGTTCCACAAGGCATTGTGCCTGTCTTTGTGTTAAGTCTCTGTGTAAATATAGCGTGAAAGAATTTAAATCATTCATAAAGAATCTTTAAAAAGAATTTAGAATGTGCAATTTCTTAAGAGAATTAATACTTGACGGGCTTGGCTTACTTGAAATAGAATGAAAAGAACAATTCCTAACGTAAACAAATGCAACGTTTCAACAACCAATCAGGATCGCGATACCCACATTACGTCACTTGCAGGTATCCCATTATCTACGTTTATACCAGTTATTTTTGTCTTCATTTTAACAGAAACCATAATCCAGCTTGTTTACTCATTTTCAGTTTATGCATATACGAAAATACTAATTCTGAATTAAACTAGATGAAGCTTTAATCGTCTGACGAAACAAATTGATAAAACGACGAAAATCCTTCTTTCTTCCAGTTAAAGTTTTTCAAAATAATCAGTAGTTCGTTTAAACTAGTTTGTAGAACATCTGATTAATGTATTCAGCAGTTCAGCTAAAAAGGGTACAAAGGGTTATGATCATAAAGGGTTTCCATCGATGAAAAAATTGGAAAGCGTTAATCTAAAGAACTAGCTTATTCATTTCTTTTTCAATATTGTTCTAACGATTTAAAAAACAATGCAGAGAAGAACGTGAAAGGAGAATTTCGCTCAACTTCGTAAGCCATTGCCAATTAAATAGCTGAAAAAATTTAGGAACTGCTGGTCTAAAGAACTAGTTTATTTCTTCGAGAACGTTTTCTAGATTGCGAAGAAGAATGCATAAAATTGAATTTCTTTCGACTTACGAGATTCATAAACCAAAAGAATTAGGAACAGCAGTTCTAAGAACGTGCTTATACATTTCTTTTTGAATAATATTCTATCTTTCGATTCAATAAACAATTAAAAAAAAGCAAGCGTATCGATGAATTTCTCTCGACTTACGAGATTCGTAAACCATAGCGCCGATTCCAAAACTGAAACAAATTAAGAACCGCTGGTTGAAAGACCTTGGTTATAGATTTATTTGTGCTCCAACATGCTCCGGCTTGCGATTCAATAAACAATTGAAAGAATGCGTTACGGAGATTTTCCTATGACTTTTGAGATTCGACGCCGAACTGTGATTATTTAAAGGCTCATTTGAGTAAATAATATAAATTAGTTTAGCTGAATAATCTCCGCATCTAAAAATCGACAATTCAAAACCTAGATTTTAAAAAAATAAATTCGCTCCATTAGATTATGGTGAAGAGGATTTTCTCTCAAACATGCGATTTGAAGAAGAGCTGGAAAAAAAATCTGGCCCGGGATATCCTGGTTGGTAGGACGCTCAGCTCATGTTCGTGAGATCGCGAATTTGAATTCTGCCGATTGAAGAGTCCCCTTGTATTAAATAGTGACTTTTACACGTTAAATATGTCTGGGTCACAAAGTCCTCCAAGATCCAATAACAAATCAATACCTCTGGATGTACTGAATTGGAGATTATCGTTCTCTGGTTCAGGACAAAATTACGATATGTGGATAAATGAATGGGTCCTCCCTGTAAAACGGGCTGTGGTGTGCGTGTAGCTGAAGTCATATTCTTGGAAATAAATGGCGCCACTGAAAAACAGGAAACGTACCCTCTGCCTTAAAATCGCTAGGATTCCCATAGAGGGCTTGCTGGTAGTGGCAAGTGGCATTAGTAACAACATGATTAAAAAAAATATCTTTTATGTTCAATTCATCCATTAAGATTTAACATTGAAAATGCGACATAAACTCGAAAAATCAAATGTCCAAAACTGTACATAGTCATACAGTGTTCATTCATATGTAATAACTGTGAGAGCTTTTTCAACACCGCCATACTACAAATGCTTAATAATAGATCACTAGACAAATCGAAGAACGCACGTTTAAAGTTTGTTTATACATATTTTAGAGGTGGCTGTAAGTATTTCCTGGAAAAGTTCTTATATTAATTTTATTTAATTAAACAGCATATTTTATTTTGCCAAGTCTTTAAGTTATTCGTTAGATGAAAGTAGATAGCGTAAAATTTTGAATATTTTTTGTATGAAAGAAATTTTGAAGTATATTTAATACTAAACTGTCCACTACATAACAGTGGAAAACTTAAAAAGACATGATAAGAAGCCACTATTAAAAACGATAAAAAGCAAGGGGCTTAAATATGTTTTACGGACTACAGATCGTTAATTGGAAAATATATAATAAAAACCAAGCATAATCTTTATTTTCTGCACATTCGGAATTTTTTTCTTTAAAACCATAATTTTTAAAATGTTTTTCATTTACACGTGGAAGTGTAAACAGAAAAATATAAGGTTTTAGTGGTCGATTTCGTAACATTAATTGTCAGCGTTAATTAATTATCAGATGTTAATTAATTATCAGATGTTAAGGGCATGAGTTGTACTATATAATGAATAACATAATACTGGAAAATACTATCATTATATCAAAAGTTATTCAGGCTGTGTGGTTTGTATTTTATCGATGGTAGATGTAAAAAATTATGCTTAACAAATTTTTTTATTTTATATTATAACCGTCGTTGAACAGCCGACCCAATTTTTCGGTTTACGACTATTAATGTTCATCTCCGTAGCCTTGTTATTTTGAACGCAATCCAGAAGACAAGGGAACTCCTGGATCAAGTATCGGGAGAAATTTGCCTTCGTGGAGGACTGTTTGATGGAACTAACCCGCATTTGCGTTACATGGAGAGGAAGACAATGAGAACCTCCCACGGTTAGCCTGATGGCAAAGGGACTCCAACCCATGATCCGGCTACACCACTGAGGATATTTCTCGTCAGCACTGTAGTCGGTGCAAGCCGGATGTGGAATTCATATCAATTGGGATTCGAACCCGGTTCGCCTCATTGGAAGGCGAACGCTCTATCCCCTAAGCCATCGCGGCTTACGCTTAACACATTGAAAAAATAGTTAGATAAATATTAGGTAAATATACGAATATTTTATATAAAATAATATGCTCCCTCCACGTTAAAGGAGTTTGGCCCGAATCATTATACATTCACAACTTCGTAAGCTACCCCTTCACAAATATACCAAATGCATGTAGATTTTATAAAATAACAAAAAACAAAAATGTTTAAACTGTAATACTAATTTACTAAATTTCATTAAAATTAATTAACTTTTATCCACTTAATTCTACAATTAAAGAGCTGGGTGAATGGAGGTTCTAAGCAACATTTTAGTAAATTTGTGTTAGTTCAATTTAAAATCTTTCGTTAATAATAGAAATAAAATAGTCTGCCTAACTTTTATTTATGCTCTGCAATTTTCTAAATAGTGATATATATTAATCCTTAAAGCTGATTTAAACTGATCGCGTCATAGCGTTCTAACACAAATTTACTAACATAACTAACACAAATTTACTAAACTTACTATTTCATTAAAATTAGTATTTTTTCTAAGAATTCACATCGATTTTTAGTTGCCAAATACACTTGGAACCTTCAACCAACAAAAACTCTAACATTTAAACCTTCATCCACAAAAATAAGCAGAATTCAAACACTTCGTGAAATAAATTAATATTGTATTGTTAAATATTACTAGAAAAAAAATCCATCCAGAAATATCTTAATTTTTTCATGAGTGCCACACAGAGCCTTCTTCCACTATAAATAAACACTTCAATTCTAAGCAAACATTAATTTTAAATCTATCTATGACAAAAAAATGAAATTAATCTCTCATACCTTCCCTGATTGCTAATGAACAGTGTTTCCTAATAGCTTAATTAGTCAATAGCTGTCTTGCTTTGTTTATATCTTTTAAATATGTATTTCAACTCTTTATTATAATAGAAATTAATATAGTGAACATTTATTAAAAATAATCCAATACAGTTTAGTTGTATAAGAAAGAGATCTTTCTCAGGCAAATATCAAATTTCTCAAAAACGCCACTAATAACCTTCTTCCACTATAAACAAACACACACTTCAATTGTAAACAAGTGTAAATTTCAAAATCTAGACACTACAAATATGAAGGTAATATGAAAGTAATCTCTAATATCTTCCCTGATTGATAATGAAGTGTTTCCTAATAGCTTATTTAGCCAATAACAGTATTGCTTTGTTAACATCTGGTTCAATATGTATTTCTGCTCTTTATTATTATAAAAGTTAACATGGTACTTATTTATTATTGAATAATCTGATATGGTATGTTGAATGGTATTGCAAGCTCTTTTCCAGAAAAATATCATTGAAAAAAAAAAAAAACGCCACTAATAACCTTCTTCCACTATAAACAAACACAAATTCAATTGTAAACAAACGTAAATTTTAAATCTATCTCCTATGAAAAAATGGAGGCAATCTCTAACACTTACAGCAATATATTACTCCGTCCATTAATGTCTAAGGAATAGTGTTTCCTAATAGCTTAATTTGTCGTAAACCATCTTGTTTTGTAAACATCTGTTTAAATACATCTTTTAGCTCTTTATGCATTTATTTCATTGATTAAATTAGATTATTTTACAATCTGTTTAAATTACTTGTGTATTCTTTGGATTATAAACATTAAGATTAACGATCATTTCGTTTTTTTAATAATTCGGTTCGTAAAGCTGTTTTAATTTTTCCTTCTGGACTCTCTCAGCAGGATAAAAGGATATTTCAGGATTTTCCCTCAACCAATCACAGTGAGCTAGGGAAATGGGCGGGAAGTAATGGCTGCAATTCGTTATAAAATCCATTTGTCGGATGGAATGATTTTCCTGTTTTTATTATTTTTTTTCTTTGAATTATATTCTCCCAGTGGTTGAGAAGATTCTGGTACAGAAAATCTATGTGTTATTATTTCCCAAGTTTTACAAAATAAATCTATGTTTTGAAATGAATCAAGAAATAAATTTTTCTGTTTAAATAAGAGTTTTTTTTTATTATTATTTATTTAGTTATTTTTTGAATATTTAAAGGGGTTACCATTTGATTTTAAATCAATAAATTTCATTAACAATGATTTTGTTCGCTACGAACGTATAATCGTGTGGTGAAGCGTTACTGGCAAAATTTAAAAAAAAACTTACTATACTTTGTTTTTAGTCGACCATTTTAAGTACTGTAAGCCTGTTCGTGGCTTTAGGGATAAAACTCTTGCCTTCCAATCAAAAGACCCAGGTCCTAATTCCAGCGATGGCTAGTTGATTTGAATTTTGCTCCCAATTCGCACTGACCGCAATGCTGCAGTAAAATATCCTCAGTGTGAGTTGAAATCCCTTTGTCGTCGAGATAAACGTATATGAGTTTCGTGGTTTTCCTCTCCATGTAACGCAACTGCGGATTAGATACATTAAAAAGTTTTCTACGGAAGCTACTCTTGATCCAAGAGCTCCCTTGTCTTCTGGGTTAGGTTCGAAACTATAAGGTTACGTAGTTGGAAATTCGATAGTCTTTAACCCTAAAAAGAGTCGACGTTCAACACCGGTTATAAAATTAAATAAAACCTTACTCTCATCGACCACAGTGCTGACATAAAAATATCATCTGCGGTAGACGAATCATGAGTTAGATTCCCCTTGCCATCGGACTAACCGTGAGAGGTTTTCTTTTCCATGCAAAGAAAATAATATAAGGTGTAAATATTAATTTAGTGTTAGTTTATTGTATAGTTATTGTTATCATTGTTAAACTGTATTTCAACGATGTAAAAAAATCTTTCAAAGACAAGTAACAGCATTAAAAGTCTATTTTGAATATTTATTCTATGGAATAAATTTTTATTTAAACGTGTATTTGGTCCATGTTTCATAAAATTGTTTGAAAATTCAGTATTCAATATCAAGTAAGAGACTGACGCAATTTAATAATTTCTAACATTCAAAACATTATTATAAAAGAATAAATAAATTAAATATTTTCGTAAATAAACACTCAAATAACTGGTGTATATGATAACTACTACTTAACCCACTGTGTCACAGAAAGCTTAATCAAGGTGTTGTCTTTAAAAATTTAAGAACTAAAGCGAATACGTTGCTGTACTTGTGATCCATATGATTTATTAGAGAGCTTTTGCGTTGCGTATATGTTAATAACAAAAGCGTTAATTTGAGTAGTTTTTAAGTAAATTTTTTTTGAAAAAGTTGTATTTTTAGGTTTGGTTTTTTTTAAATTATGGTCTATTGTAAATTAAATTTGGAAAAAATCAGTCGATTGTTTACCTAACATTTAAAAAGTGTTTCAATTATTATTAAACAAAAAAATTAAAAAAATAAGGAATATTTACTAAAAGTTACATTTTGCATGGAATTATATTTGAATAAACGAATTTTATAATTACAGTAAAACCTTTTTTGTGCGGTGGATAGGGACCGCATAAAAGAAATCGCACAAAAAAAAATTTCGAAATTTTTATAAATTCTTACATGTAATAAACAAATTTGTACGATATACTACCTAAAACTTTTTTTATGCGGTTAATAGGGACCGCATAAAAAAAGTCAGACTTAGAAAATACATCAGTGATTTATGAAATAGATGAGAGAATGCTTTCAATTGAATGAAATAATTAAATTAGACATAAAGAAATTATAAAAATATTTAATTCTTCATTGTACATATACCTGGAGAAGTTTTCAAATTATACATTAAATAGTGGAATTGTCTGCCTTTTTACTTTCTTTTGGTTATAATTATTCATTTTAAGGGAGTACTTATGTCTAAAAATAAAATAAAAATCATTAAAACTACATATAAATAGAAACAAAAAGTAACTAATTTATTTATCTTTAATCTCACTATAAAATAAATCCTTAATCACGTGAATCGAGTATAAAACTCTGAATACGAAGCGTATACTGTTCTCGCATCGAGCGACATTATGTACATAACTGACTCTGCCTTGTCAGGAGATTGTTTAAAATAAATGAACAGAGCATCGCGAAGTCCAGATACATCGTTGTCAAGGAGGCCACGTAATCAGAGTTCGTCCGCAAGATGAATATATACACATTGATAGTAAACATAAACTGGTGCTACACCGCTAAGATTCATATACCACATAAAAAAAATCGCACAAAAATAAAATCGCACAAAAATAAAATCGCACAAAACCAATCGCACAAAAACAAAATCACATAAAAAAGGACCGCACAAAAAGAGGTTTTACTGTATGTGTAATTTTTTTTTTTTTTTAATTTGCTTACAAAGTTCTCAAGATATAGTAAAATACTCAAAAAGTAAAATTAACATTAAAGAGCCCAAAATTTGGACTATTAGGACCATATTTCCCCGAGTGCAGCTACCCCCTATATTTGAGGATCGGAAATCTGAAGCCGTCGAAAAAAAAGGTATGTTTTTTCAGAGAAAGTGCATTTCTGCGTCTGATTTCGTAACTTAAAATATCGTCTGCGCACTTATTAATTAGCATATTTGCTTTTAAGATTGAGTTCTAAAACGTGAAAACTCGATCATTAGTCCAAAAATTATTTAGAGGGGTCTATTTTTTAGTTCGCACACAGTACACATTAGTCTATTGTAAATTAATGAATAAATTTAATTCCGTAATAAATCCAATATCAAAATAAATCCAATTTCGTAAATAAATAGTATATGTAATTTGTGCGTTTGTAATTGATCCACAATACTACAGAAAAATTTTATTATCATACATCCGCAGCACCCACATAACCATGAGTCTGCACTAAAGTCTAAACAGCAACACAGCAACTATTCCATTTACAAACATGCCCCACTCTTCGCTTTATTTATACATTTAATCAAATGTATATATAGAGCAACAAAATTTAGACGGATATTTTTTTTCCTTTTTTTTTTTTTTTTTTCCTTTTCTTTTTTGATTTTAACTTCTCTAACATATGAAGCCATAAAAAATATTACCAAGGTGAAAGGAAGGAAAGTAGAAGGAAATTGTAAAAAGATGTGAAGAAAGCCTCAAAAGTTTTGCGAATGTTGTCTTAAAACTAAATTTGGACTTTCAATATTTCCAACAGAAAAAAAATGAATAGTTTTAATAATGTTTCGAACATCATTGAATTATTATAGATAATAAAAATGATAACAAAATAGAGGTTTTATAAGAGTAATTATAGTTGAATAAACAAAATTTGTAACTGTATCCAAAAGCTTTTAAATCCACTTAGTTCTGGAGCTGCGGAGGAATGAACAAAAAGTATAAGTAACATTAACGAAACCAAACATTCAACCGCTCTCCTGACCAAATTATTGGGAACATATTTTTCAGATGACGGCCAGATTTTGAGGGACAAAGATCAAAATCAATCGGGAGAAAAAAAGGTATGTTTATTCAAAGATAATTTTTTTTTTATTTTTTTTTTTTTGCATCGTAAATTTTAATATCGCCTACACTAGTTAATTGGCATGTTTAAAGAATGAGTCTTAGTAAGTGAAAATCTGATCATTAAATCAAAAGTAATTAAGGGTGTTAATTTTATGTGTACGGTACATACATATTTTTTTATATAAAATTATGTTGGTTTATTAAAACACTTCTTAAAAACATTGTGCTGTTTTGCGATATAAAATTACCCTTTTTAAATTGAAGTAAAAAAGTGCTTACCTTATTATTCAAACAGTTTTCGACCATTATTAAATAAAATAATAAATATTTACTAAAAGTTATTTTTTGTATGGAATCATCTTTCAATTTTAGAAGATCAACAATTGTTAAAATTGTGCGCAAATTTTTTTCAATTCACTCAAAAATTTCTCGATATATAGTGAAATGCGCAAAAAGTGAAATTAACATTAAGGAGTCCAAACTTTGGAGCACTCTCCTGATCAAATTATTAGGACCATATCTCCCAGATTGTGGCTACCTCCTATATTTTGGGAGTCAGAAATCCAAATCTGTCAACAAAAAAAGGTATGTTTATTCAGAGAAAGTACGTTTTTATGTCTGATTTCTTACTTTTAAATATGATCTGCACTAATTAATAAGCATATTTGAAGTCACCCCTTCGAACTAGTAAGATTGAGTCCGAAAACGCGAGGATCCTATCATTAAATCTCATGATGGTTCGTTTATTTTTTTTGAGCACGATACATTGTATGGAACAGCATAGAATATTTTTTTTTTCGAAATCTAACATATAAAAAATATTTAAAAGATAAAATAAAAGAAACAAAAATCTTCTTAAGTTGCGATTCTCGTGAATGGTGAAATAAGTTACAATTTTCTTGACTTAAAACAGTATTTTCAGGAGCCTCTAACATTTTCCTCGCGAATTTCCGCCCGAATGATTGAAGAAGACATGAAGCAAGTAAAGCGGTAATATGAAATGATTGTTTCTCTATTCTTTTTTCAGCCAACTACCTTTTCATTACGCCATGTTGCCATTTTCGTTTTACCTTCTACGCAATAGTGATAAAAAAAAGAACAAAATAATGTGTTCTATTTATAGGAATATTGTTGTACACCGGATTTGTTTGGATACATATTCTATGCTTTCAACTAGTAAAAGGAAATTTTATGTTCGCTGAAATGCTGCTTCTTTTCGCCATTTTTCTGGCATTCTTACGTCATATTGTTTTATAATAAATTTAAGGTGTTTGGTTCTGAAACCAACTTATTCTTTTATCTGAGCAGATTTTTTTCAATGGATTATTGGGAGCCGCGATGGCTCAGGGGATAGAGCGTTCGCCTTCCAATGAGGCGAACCGGGTTCGAATCCCAGTCGATACGAATTCCGCATCCAGCTTGCACTGACCACAGTGCTGATGTGAAATATCCTCAGTGGTAGACGGATCATGGGTTAGAGTCCCCTTGCCGTCAGGCTAACCGTGGGAGGTTCTCGTGGTCTTCCTCTCCATGTAACGCAAATGCGGGTTAGCTCCATCAAAAAAGTCCTCCACGAAGGCAAATTTCTCCCAATACTCGATCCAGGAGTTCCCTTGTCTTCTGGATTGGGTTCAAAATTACAAGGCTACGGAGTTGAACATTAGTAGCCGTAAACCCATTAAGTTGGGTCGGCTGTTCAACGACGGTTATAAAATGGATTATTGGGGCTGGTCGGTAGGGAGCTGAGCTGATGTTCAAGAGTTCGTGGGTTCGATACCCTCCGGCCGAAGACTCCCCGTGAAGTAAATACTGACTGATGCACGGTAAATCTGTCGAGTCACAAAGCCCTCCATGTTCCCATAACAAATCAATACCTCTGAGAGTACTGATCCAGGAGTTTCCTTGTCTTCTGGATTGGTTCAAAATTACAAGGCTACGGAGTTTAACATTAATTGTCGTAAACCCAAAATATTGGGTCGGCTGTTCAACGACGGATATAAAATAAAATGCTTTATTGGGATCAGGGGATAGAACGTTTGCCTTCCAATAAGGTGCACCTGGTTCGAATCCCAGCGAGTGCTGGTCGATACGAATTCTGCACCCGGCTATCACCTACCGCAGTGCTGACGTAAAATATCCTCAGTGGTAGACGGATCATGGGTTAAAGTCCCTTTGCCATCAGGATAATCATGTGAGGTTCTCGTGGTTTTCCTCGCCATGTAACGCAAATGCGGGATAGTTCCATCAAAAAGTCCTCCACGAAGTCAAATTTCCACCAATACTTGATCCAGGAGTTCCCTTGTCTTCAGAATTGGGTTTAAAATTAAGAGTGTTCGGAGGTAGTCGTAAACCCGAACCGCGTCGGCTACTCAACGATGGTTATAGAATATTAAAATGTCTTATGGGGTTGCTTACTGTTAAGAATGCCAGGAAAGAAGTATAGATCAGGAATTCTTTTTTTTTATATATATATATAATTCAGACGCTCTCTAAAGTTCTTTTTTAATGCGTAATTAATTGGAATACAAATAAACGTAAGAAAACATGACAAGTGGAAATAAAGCAAACTCTTGTCACATTTTAGCGTTTACAAAAGCAAATCTTTCATGTGTGTGATTTATTACAATTCGAATTAAAGTAAGTAAGTATAAAAAGTAGAAATTAACACACTTATTACTATTTAACTTTCACAAAAGCGAATCATTTTGTGTTTCATTAATTTGAATAAAATTTAAAGTAAGTTAACATAACAAGCGGAAATCAAGAAAACTTTTATTCACTAAAGCTATTTTTTATATTGTTAATTATAATAAAAATTAATGTATGCAGCCCCTTGTTACAATTCAAACTTCTTCTAAAGCTAATCTTTTTTTGCGTGATTAATTAGAATACAATTTAAAATAAGTAAACATAGCAAATGGAAATCAAGTAAACTCTTGTTACAATTCAAACTTCTTCTAAAGCTGATCTTTTTGTAGGTGATTAATTCGAATACAAATTAAAATAGGTAAACATAGCAGTTGGAAATCAAGTAATTTCTTGTTACAATTCAGACGCTCACTAAGGTTCTTTGTGTAAAAAATAAAATTCCAATTAAAGCTGGCAAATGTAACAAATGGAAGTCAAGGAAACTCTTTTTACCGTCCAAACGTTCTAAGTTTTGTGTTTTAAATCTGAATCCAAATTAAAATAAGCAATCATAACAAAAGATATGTTAACTAACAAAAAACTTTCTTCTATCAATTTAACAGGTTCTGATGTTTTCAATTCCACTTTATTCGGATTCGTTTGATTTTAATATCGTTGTTGGTTTTCTTTCTCTGCTTGATGATAATTTACAACCCGTAGAAAGCTCAGTTTTTTTAGTTCATTTATGACAAGGACACTTAAATTACAAAATAAGGATGGTACTTATGGAGCACCTTTTGCATGACAATAATATTTTTTGTTTTCAAATTAGGTAACCTTCAATGCAACTAGTTGTATTATAAACTGCTTCATAATACTTCTATGCACTCTTAAATTTAACTAAAATATAACTTAATATGTTTTCCATAGTGTTGCTCTATTTGGGGGAAATGCGTACCAAAGATTAAAAAGCTTGATGAAAAAATAACCAAAGTGTCACATTAAAAGAAAATTAAATAAATAAAAATAAAACTAGAATTTTTCGGGAAAAGATCCTATTTTAGTCTCGCACATCAATAATTTTTCGTCAAGTCTTTAGTTTTAAAGAAATTTAGAAGATATCTTTGAAAATTTGTATTAGTTCTCGCACATAAGAAACAAAATTCTTAAATTTTCTTTTAATACAAGCAACAAATTTTTTTTTTATCTATAGTGTTTTCATTTTAAAGAATTTAAATCGATGATAATTCACGAAAGTTTTCTTTATTGGTCTGAAATATTGAGCGAGACTTTAAAAGATTTCTAACCGTGGTATAATTTTTGAATTTTTCCATATTCCAGTTTAAGAAATAGCAAAGAGGAATTCTTAAAATATCTTTTTTTTTTCTTTTGTTCACACACGGAAGATAATCAGAACTTTTGAAAATTATATGCACGTTTATTTTATCAATGTATCATTCTGTAACTGATATTCTATTAGTGATCAACCCTAATTAACTAAAATGTATTTAGTGCTTGCCTCATGCCGTGTACTAACCATGTACATGCCAAAACAATAATCCGATCATTAAACCGTAAAAAAAATACACAGAAATTCAATGAAGTAATAAAAAAGGAATAGTTTTAAAGCTAAATCCCTTAAAATGATAAAGAATTCATTTAAGAACTTCATGCACTAAATTTTTCAAACTATCTGCCATTCAAAGTATTAAACGTTCAGTTGTTTGTCAATTAAAAAAAAAATTCTAGCTTTCTAAAAATGTTAGAGTTGATGTTCTCAAAAAAAAATTTATAAACCAAGATTTACAACAATCCAACTAAAAAGAGCTGCATATAAATTTTAAATCTAATTCCTTACGATGACTCTGAGCTCCTTTATCCACTCAGCTCGTTAAATATCTGCCTTGTTGTATCTGGTTAATTTGATTTTCCGAAAACTTCGGCGTCTCAGCTCTGCCGGGCAAAGAAATATCACTTTAAACCTTCACTCCATGTTTTTTAAAAGTGATTAATAATAATTTTCTTACGCAGAATTTGACAAGGAATGCAGGGAAAAAATCAGTCACAATTTTTTGAAAAAAGGACATTTTTTTGCCGATTTGGATATCAGCAAATTTGCGTTTACTGTGTTATAAATTCGCTGATACCCAACGCGATCGTAAGCAATAGAATCTCTGTAATAATGGACACAAAATCATCAAAAATCATATAAAAACTAAAATATAAGGAATGAAATGTCTGAAGAGTCAAGTTGCAATGATAAACACCAACCAAGCGGCAATTATCCCTCTTACCAAAATGGCAATAGGCGCCAAACTACCGAAACTGGACGCGGGTAAACAACATGTCCTTCAACGTTGAAACCAGCAGAGACTAGTGGTCAACTTTACACCCCATGCTAAGACGATTGCAGTACAACTGCAATGTACTTTTGCAGATGTACAAATCAATTTTCATTGTTAAATTATAGAGGACAGCAGAGAAAATAAAATTTTAATTTAGCTTTGCAGTTATGCAAAAGAGTGCAATGAACCGTTAAACCTATATTCACATTAGTGCAACAACAAAAAAAAATGCGCATAAACTTCAAATCTGATTCACTCGAATTCATTACAATGTCAGTGTAGCTAAAAAAAAGCGTATATCATATAAACTTTGAATCTTATTCAATCGTGTTCATTAAGGTAACCACAATGAACTTTTATCCACTCAGATCTTCTTTAAATTTTGAAAAGGGTTCAAATGCCCAGCGATCATCCAATTTAAAAAGTTTCTTTTCCTAAACTATCGAAGTTTCAACTCTGTAAATAAACACAAACAAATACTTTTTTATACCTAGATTCCCAGTGTAGCTAAAAAGTTCAACGTTTAAACTTTAAAACTTATTCAATCATTTAGGTGACCATTCTAAACCTTCATCCACTCAGCTCTACAACTATCTTCCTTGAAAAGGATTAAAATTTTCAGCTATATCGCAATTTAAAAAAAATCTATTATCCCTAAATGTCGGATCGCTGCTCTGCAAAACAAGTGCAAGCAAAATATTATGTTAAATGTGCATATCCTTTCTTCTATATAAATAGCTAGGTGCTGCGACTCTTAAATAATCCGAGATCACGTGATCGCCTCGGAGGAAGCATAAACGCCTTCCAATTCCTGGAGACGTAGGAAGCGTAATACATATTTTATTCCCCACGAGGGTGCCGATTTTACTTTTATAGCAATCTTATTCTGCAACGATTTCTCCCGCAATATTTTAGCCACTCCGCGTGTAGATTTATTGTATATTTAGTTTCCGTTTACGGCAAACATTTCTCGGTTGGTTTCTGCCACACAATCCGAATATGTAAGCATATAAAATTGAGATGCGTGTTTGCTTGCACCAAAGGCATTTTTCATATAGAATGTGTATTTGTAGGTTGAGTACGTTCTGTTTTATATTAAAAAGTGCAATGTCAAGGAACTGTACGAAATGTTTTACTGCAAAAAGAAAAAAAAATTCATCAAAACACAGTAAATTGTTAAGGATGAAATTCATCTGTCAACAACAACAACAAGTTGCATCTGTCAACAGCTTATTATTTTACATCGGCCAAATAATTGACAGTTTTTTTTTCTTTAGTTGTAAAACTCAAGATCTCACTTACTTAAAGCTATCTAAAACATTATTAAAAACATTTCTTTTAAATTAATCTTAGTGAAAGGGGAACATCTGAAAATTCGACCTATTAAGTATGGAGTTTTTACTGGGAACCACAAAATCTCAAATTATGCAAAAAATTAATAGTGTTTTTTACCTTTAGTGTTGGTTAAGCAAAGATGAATCACCAAGTCATAATATTCACTAAAAATTGATTCCTCGGTGAATTTTTGTGATCAAACGATCCATAATGGTCTTATGAAATAGGGTCACAATAGAAATATATTGCAACTAATTAGACGAAATGTTGCAAAAGCTTGAAGAGAAATAGCCCAACAGATCGTCTTATTGGATGTCATCCCAAAACCACGCAAATGACTATGGAAAAACTACAGGAATCGTAACCTCTTCAACATCCTCCAAATCTACTAGACCTAGCACCCACTCTTTTCACTAAATTTGCCATTTTATAAGAAAATAACTATCCAAAGTGCTGTAAAACTGAACTTCCAGGAACTCATTTATGCTCGCCACTTGCCTGAACAACTTGCCATTTTCACAACAGAAGTATAACGAGAATATGGATGCATACTTTGATGGTGAAAATAGTTCTTTACATCTGTCAGTACTAAAAGAATACAAATAATTTTTAAACAAAATGGACAAAACTTCTTTTTAAAAAATGCGCTAAAAAGCAGCAGAAATTTAAAAAAAAAGGAGAATAAAAATAGAAATAAAGAAAGCGAAGGAAATAAAACTAAAATTAAACTTAAAAATATAAATAAAGGAAGCGAAGGAAATAAAACTAAAATTAAAATTAAAAATATGACCACTGAAGCCGACGTCTTCAGAGGGTACCGGCCCCAGTGGCCATAAAACAAAACCTTTTCTATTGAGGGAGATGGCAAAAGCCTAAAAAAACTCCCTCAGTACCCCGAAGGTTTTGTATAAAAGTCCAGGAGAAAAAAACATGTAAGGCATAGAACTAATACAGAAAAGAAACTCATACAAATTCATCAGAAAATAAAAATATTTAAACATAATATATAACTTAGTAACTTTTTGTCCGAAGTAATCCCGAAGTCAAGATTCACTTCAGTGCTCCTTGTTTGGGCGCGCGACGAGCCATACACCATGAAATATTTATTTATTCTATTTTGTAGCCATGTCTATACATTATTATTAAGGCCCGGATTTTGATGACATTTGCATTTTTTGCATTTTTGGACAATTTTTGTCCTTCAGAGCATTTTTTTAGATTTATAGCGCATTTTTCTTTGAATTTTGGGGCATATTTTGCTTTTTAAAGCCTTTTTTAAATATTTTGTTAATTTTTTCCAATTTTTATTATTTTTTTATCATTTTTCATTATTACACTGGCTTCCAAACAATGAAGAAAATCTCTAGGATATTAACAGGTGAAGCAACATCTTTTCAAATTGAAAAAGAATTGTCAGTAAGTGAGACCGTCTTTTTCAAGTACGCACCAATAACATCAGTAGACGTTGAAAGAAGCTTCTTCAGGTATAAAAAATAACTTTCAGACAAGAAACGCTTGTTTACATTTCAAAATATTAAAAAAAAAATTAATAATCCAATCTAATTCTGATATTTAGTAATATTATGAGATGGAAGTTGTCATATTCATTAAAGTTTCTATACAAAATGAAAACGTTTTGGAGTCAATATATTTTCCTTTTTTTTTGTTATTTTAGGATATAAAACATATTTTTCAAACTTTAATGAACGTAGAACAAGTGTTGCATTGCTTTATATTTTTTGAAATGAATCATAATAGTTTTAAAGAGTAAAAAATTGTTTTAGTTCAATATTTTTACTTTATTTAAGTCATGTCATAAGGCGTTTTTAGCGCAATTTTCGCATTTCAAGGGCATTTTTTGCACTTTTAAAGGGCATTTTTTGCACTTTTTAAGGGCATTAATTGAGATTTTTTAGGTCATCAAAATCCGGTCTCTAATTATTATAAATCTTTGCATTCACTTGGCAAATTTCAAATGATAATATTATTTTTCAAACTATAAAAAGATTTTGTCATTTAAAAGTAAGTAAATTAAGCAAAATAATTTCTTCATAAAGTTTCTGAATACAGGGGACAACAGAACTATTGGATAAAAATTTAAAATTGGGTATTTGCCTTTTTCAAAGTCAACGTAAATCGTGTACATTTAATCGTGTGTAAACACACGATTAAATGTAAAAGGGTAGATGAATACTTTCTCATAACCATTTCACTTTTTATCGAAGAGTTGCAGTTTTTTTAAACTGTTATTTGTTAACTATTCAAATAGTTTTTGTTATTAGGTTCTGGCATTTAGGCAGTATTTTAAAGTTTGATAAAGCACAGCTAAATAATCAGTTTTTACTTTGGAGTCAAAATTTCTTTATTGAAACAGAAAAAAAATTTTACGAAATTTTGGCTCAGTATTAAATTTTAGCATTAAAGATTATAATTTTTCGTATTCAATTTTTGCATTTTGAACAGAAATTTAAAGCTGGATGGAATACAGCTCTTCATACAATGCCTAGTGAAATACGCACGTGACTGAACGATAGGGGAAGAGGTCTCAAGTTCGTTTTAAGCTTATTTGTTAATTTAAAGATACATTTTCTAAACTATAAATTTTTGTGAAGCTATTAACCAATATTATTCCCTCTTTAGATTTTTGGCATTAAGATTTATAAAAATAAAAATAAAACCATGATGTTTAAGAAATAATAATAATATAAGATAATAACTAGTATAAATTAACTATATAATAATATTAATATAATAATATTAGTAGTAATTGATATAAGATAACTTTTGAAAAATATTAAAAATTACTTTTTTGTAATCAACTTAACATTTTTGGATAAAACATTTTAAGAATTGAGGTCACGACTTTCTTTTTCTTTTTTGGAAAAATAATTAGACAGAATTATGGGACTTTTCAAGCAATTACACTGAAGTTAGCCAGAAATTTGCAAAGCTGTTGTTGCGCGAAAAGACGCGGGTCATACACAGAAAGTAAACTCGAGAAAGGAGGGATGAACTATTCAATCTTTCTTTCAGAATATGTACTTATGTTGACGTTAAATTGTTACACATATTTAGGACTATATATTCCATGATTTCAGTCCTATCAAAAGGGTGGTATTAAGGAGTTTCAAAGCTCGTTCGCCAAGGTAAATAAAATATCTGTAGTTCAAGTGTTCAGATGGAAAATTCGACTCTTAGCAAACTGTCGACGTCATTTGGTAGGCTTATTGCAGTGGATCTTGTAAGGGTATTGCAAATTAAAGTTAGAACTTTGCAAAGTGTTATATTTTTAAATCAATCTACGACATATATCGTCGCTTTGAAACTAAACCGTGGTAACTCAAAAAAGCAAGTTTTTCAGGAGAGCGATTTCTAACTTTCCGCGCTAATGCTGATCGCGGCAATGCGATTGCAATTTAATTGCTCTCTAAATTAATTTTATGGAACTATGAAGATAATACGTTGTTTCTCTAAAAGGGTGATTCTTTTTACACAAAATGACCTAAATATCTAATTTTTCAAATTTTTTTTTATTTTATTTATTTTTTTTTTTTTTATTTTTTTTTTTTTGAGAGTTACTACGGTTTAGTTCCAAAGCGACGATATGTCATCTTGCAGTCAAGATTTATTTAGGCTTTAAAATAGGCAAATAGTTTTTATCATTAAAAACTATCATTAGGCTATATTTTTTCAAATAAATGAAAATGAATTAATAATTCTCAATTTCGCAAATATTTATAAGCCTAGATGTTACAGCATTGCATTAACATCTCAAATATAAAAAAAGTTACATCACGATCGCTTGTCATTTTTTTTTTCATTTACACCATTTTTATAATTAGATAAGCAACACGTAACCTAACTGTCAACAAAAACTGTTACATTCTCACAGAAATAATAAAATTAACATATTTTTCTCAAAAAATTTAAAAAAAGATTATTTCATGCAACGACGGAGAATTCTAAATGACAGAGCTATTGCCTTAAAGTGCCATGACAAGAACGCCTTTAATTATTAGAACTTTTAAAATATTCCATTGTTTATGAGAACTGCATATTCTATGACTTTAATCCTCTTAGTATTAGAGTGTTAAGCAGATGATAGTATATTCTATAATTCAAGTACTCTTAAAATCAAGTACTAATATTTTATAGGTTAAGAGGACTGCATAAGAACTCAATTATCTTAATATTAGAGTGTTAAGCAAAACGAGACCGTATATTGTATAATTCAAGTACTCTTAAATACGAGAACTTATATTTAATAGGTCAAGAAAACTTCAGATTCTATTACTTTAATCATCTTAGAGTGTTAAGCAGAAGAAGACCGTATGTTCCATAATTCAAGTACTCTTAAAATAAAGTATTAATATTTCATAGACTAAGAGGACTGCATATTCTAAGACCTCAACTATCTTAGTATTAGAGTGTTAAGCAGAAAAAGACAGTATACTCTATAATTTAAGTTCTCTTAACATCAAATACTAATATTTCATAGGTTAAGAGGATTACATATTCTTTAATTCAAGTACTTTTTATTTCATAGGACTAGAGAACTGTATATTTTATATAAGAGGACACTATGAAGCTTAGTTATCAATAGAGCATTTCATTGCAATAAAAAAAATTATAACCGAAGCATGAAACGTTGTTTGCTTTTAAAAAATAAACTTTTAAAATTCTCAAACAATAAAGTTTCTTATCAAACTGTTTAAACTTTTCGAACGAAATGCATAATAAGCGCTTTTAACTACCCTTTTCCTGCTCAAATAATTGAACATCTTGCATCATCATTACAGCTGAGTTCGAAATTTCCGGGAAAAAGGATGGGGGAAAAAAGCTACATTCGATTCTCGTCCAAACTGTCGTCAGTTTATTAAATTTTAGCTTTAAACTTGACGGACAGCTCTTTCTCGGAATTGGGGTAGACGCCAGAAATTCTGCCCTTTTTATTGATCGACTAAGGAGAGAGAGAGAGAACAACTAAAAATACTCGGGTACAGACAAAACTCGGGCAGTTTCTTCGTCTCTTCACTCGCAGATGTCCGCAATCTCACGCTTCAAGTCCAATTTCAGAGAGATGGGGAATATATATACCCGATTTTTCGCTTAGGTCTGAAATCTGGCATAGCAATATTTCTCAATAAAATATGGTTATGGGTATCATATTCCATATTTTATAGTTGCACATTATTGAAAAAAAAAATATCCAATACGTTTCCCTTTTTTTGTAAAGCGTTTTAACATAGAAAAGGCGGATAATACGATTTTGTATGTTTTTTGTTATGTTTTGTATGTATTCGGAGTTGTCCACAGTATAAAGCTTCAATTCAAATTTTAGAGATAGTGAATATACTCTAATTATGGGAAACCAGAAATCTTGCTTCAGAAAAGCTTTCATTAAAATATTGCATGCATATCAAATAATAGTTTCTTATATAGTAGTATTATATAATATTTCATTTATAACATATAGTGAAAAAATCAAATATGTTTCTTTTTTGTGAATAATTTATTATGGGAAAGGCATTTTGTACAATTATATGTACTTTCAATTTTTCCAATTCTCAGATACCCACAATTTCAAGCTTCAAATCAAATTTTAAAGATAAAAATTACACTTTGGTTTAGGGAAATCAGAAATCTTGCTTCAGAAATGCTTTCAAAAAATATTGCATATATAGCAAATAGTTGTTTCTTATGCAGTTGTATGACACATAATATTGCAAGAATAACATATAATGGGAAAAAATCAAGTGTTTTGCAAATATTTTATAATGGGAAAGGCATCTTGAACAATTATCTACACTTTCAATGTTTTTAATTCTCAGGTATTCACAGTATCAAGCTCAAATCAAATTTTTGAGACAAAGATTATACTCAATTTTCGGGAAATCAAAACTCTTGCTTTAGAAAGGCTTTCACTAAAATATTGCTTGTATATCATATAGTTGTATAGCATATAGTTGTATATCATGTAGTTGTTAAATCATAATATTGCATGTATATCATATAGTTGAAAAAAATTAAACTTATATCTTTTTGGCATGTATTTTATCAGAAGAAAGGAGTAGTCTTGTACAATTTTATACGATTTCAAAATTTCCAATTCACAAATACACACAATTTGAAGCTTCAAATCAAATTTTATACACCTTGTTTTGGGGAAACCAAAAACATAACTCCAAAAATGCTTACAATAATATATATATATATATATATATATATATATTCATTCATCTTCATGTATAAGTTGAAATCAGAAACAAATATGTGTCCTTTTTGTACATATTTTGTAATGGGAAGGGCATCTTGTACTATTTACATGATTTCAATATTTCCAATTCACATCTTCCCACAAGTGACTCAATCTTCCCACATTTTGCCTATTTTAAATACCTCCCCATTCTCAAATCTCCAGACTTTGAATCTTTAAACCAGTGATTGAGGCTACAACCGATTTTATTGTCGAAATTTAAAATTTTGCTTTAAAAAAGATCTCAATAAAATAATTAATGTGTATCATATTGCTGTTTATTAGTGAAAAACAAATTTAATATTATTCTTCCTTGTAAAGTGCTTCAACATGGGAAAAGCAAGTATAGTAAAATTTTGTGCATTTTTAATATTTCTCAATTTGCAGATGTTCATAGTCTCACGTTTTAAATCACATTTCTAAAGAAAAAAGGAGATTATACGTGATTTTTTGTGAAACCTGATATCCTGCCACAGAAATGTTCTCCATAAAATATTTACTGAATATCATACAGTTGTGTATTATTGAAAAAAATTTAATGTGTTCATTTTTTTGGAAAACAATCATAGAAAAGGACTATATTTTAATTTCGTATATTTTCAATTATTCCAGTCCATAATTTCATCTTTTAAATCAAATATGAACGAAAGAGATTATACACGAATTTTTGTGAAACCTGAAATACTGCAACAGTAATGTTCTCTATAAAATATTGAATTAGTTTTACGTAGTTGTGTATTCTTGAAAAAACTCAAATATGTTTTGTTTTTTCAAAGTTTTTTTTATCATAGAAAAGGCCTATACTTTAATTTCATATATTTTCAATATTTTCTATTTGCAGGGTCTCCAGTCTCACGTTTTAAATTAAATCTTAGAGAAACATATCATACCAGATTGTTTTTTTGTTGGGGGGGGGGGGGGACTTGAAATCTTGCTGCAGAAATGTTCTCAATAAAATATTGAATAAATATTACGTAGAAATAAAATATTGAATACATATTGCATTATTTAGAAAATTTTAATATCTTTTTAAAGAATGTAATTTTAAATGGAAAAAATACAAATGTTGAGCACAATCGGCAAATAAGTTATCAAATTTTAAATTACCCAAACATTTGAAAATTTGATTCCTCGATAACTATCCCCAAGATTTCGTTCAAATTTGTCGAATGAAATTTTTCGTATAAAACTACATTCTTAAGAAAGATGTAAAAAATTGTGTGCCATGCAGTTGAAAATTATTTGAACTATTATAAAATAAATTATTAAAAAACTATAAATACTTATTAAAAATTATTTTTTGCGCGGGATTATGTATGGATAAAAAAATTTTATGATGGTGTGCAAAAATTTTTAGACTCGTTTAAAATTTTCTGGAGATATGGCCAAATACGCAAAAAATTAACATTAAGGGTTCCAAATTTTCGACCGCACTCCTGACTAAACAGTTAGGACCATATTCTCCTGATTGCGACTACCCTCCTTTCTTAAATTTTAAGAGTTCAGAAATCCAAATCCATCGAAAAAAAGGAATATTTATTCCAATAAAATACGTTTTTTTTGTCTGATTTTGTAACTCAAAACGTCGTCTGCAGTAATTAATTAGTATATTTGAGATCAAGCAAACACACCAATAAGATTGAGACCTGATGTGTACAAATCCGATCATTAACTCAAAAGTCGTTCAGGTTTTTTCGTTTTTAATTTTGCTCACTGCATTTTATTGAAAAAAAATCATGTGATATGGAAACATGTATCATGGAAACAACGAAGAATATTATTTTGTATATTTTCACCATTTCCCCGTTCACGATCTAGAGATTAGAAACACTTTTTTCAAAGATAAACTTTTACATCAAACCGTTTCTCAGTATTGTTTCCAGATAAGTGTCTTAAAACTTTTTCATAATTCCGTTAACACCACAAAAGACAGATATTGTAATGATGTAAATCGTTATGCCTTTCATTAAAAATCGCTCATCTAAAAAGAAAAAGAATAAAAGTTTCTTAACCTCATAATGCTCGAAGCCTTTCGATCTCTGATATACTGATAAAATATAAAAATTAAACTCACAAAATTGTGGAAAGTTCAGTTAATATCACGCATTAACTATACACACCTCAGCTTTAAACCACCAAACTCGTTTACCAAAC
Organism: Parasteatoda lunata; assembly: GCA_949128135.1. Classification (NCBI taxonomy): domain Eukaryota; kingdom Metazoa; phylum Arthropoda; class Arachnida; order Araneae; family Theridiidae; genus Parasteatoda; species Parasteatoda lunata. The sequence goes on from OX421971.1 coordinate 38,276,299, forward strand.
TCATAAGCATAAAACGATCTTTTAATATCTTGCCAAATAAATTGCCCAAGGATTGAAATTAGTAGTGAAGTAAGGAAACTAAACCGAGAAACTTTCTAGAGTATTTTTTCATTAACTCAGTGAAAGAATTTGGTGGCAACTTAGCCTACGTTTGTACACCTGGGGATTTCCCAGCACCTATTAGTTTGCGTAAATTAGTTTCTGCGTTATTCAATACAGATACCTGGAAAAATCGTCTGAGAATTATACTTCGAGTAATAATTTAATCGTTTGCATTTCCTGCAACAGGAATCTTACTTCTCAACTTTACTTTTTAATTTCACTAAATGGTATGTTTCTGATGGTAGGGAGAAACACTAATACGCTTTTACGCATTTCGCTTGCATGTTCACTTTGAATATAACATTAAGACATATTTAGGAGAGTAATTTATCATTTTGATTTGGAAAAAAATGGAGATTTGGAAAAAAAGGGATTTTTTGTAAAAATGCACATTTACGAATAACGTGAGTTCGTGAGCTGATTAAATAATCCCGAATTCTCGTTGTTCTTAATTTTTATTTGTAGTGTTAAATGAATTAGCGGAAATAATTTAATTAGCAAAAAAACAGAGAAAAATTGATATTTCCTTTTTCAGTTGTGTCTTTATCTGAAGGTATTGCCAAAGATTATTTGGACGAAGCTGAAAATTGAATTTTAAAGGCTGATATGTAAAAAGAAAGTCACTAAAACACGGTAAATACCTTAGTTTTAAAAAGCCTTTGTTTAAGGGAGATTTGACCAATCGTACAAAAAAAGTGAAGTAGAGAATTGCGTTCGAACAGTTCAGTTTACTAAATCAAACTGAATTCATCTAATATATAGGGGAGAGTCGGGTAGCTCTGCCCACTTCAGGACTATTGCTTATATTCCTGTATAATATTGAGTAATAATCAAGATTTTTGTATGTTTCGATTGTTTTATCATTTAATTAAATAATACAAAAAAAATAAACCAAAAAAAGAATAGTTTAACTTAAAAAAATAGAAATTTAAAAAAACATGTTTTTCAGCTCTTTTCAAAATGTGTCGGGTAGCCCCGCCCAGTTACAAAAATTATGTTTTTTGATTGTTTTTTCAGGTGTAAATGAAAATGACCAATGTATCGACAATAGATAAACCTTATTTATCATTCTTATCACAAAATTATTTTTTTTATTACATATTTATATACTTTTAGAGAATTATCATTTATTAACAACAAATGTTATATTTTTTTATTATTATTAATGTATATCAATATATTATAATATTAATATATATTTATATTAAATATTTTAAGAAAATAATTTAATTTAAGTAAATCTTTGGAACCGTACATTTATCAACGAAATAAAAGTGGGCTGTGATACCTAACATTCATGTGAGCGGGGCTACCCGAAATCCAATTTTTTTCAAAATTTGTAGTTACTCGAACAATTTTTCACAAATAAACTTCGTTCTTTGTGCAAACTAAACTTAAGACTACATACTTTAATGCTGTATGTATAAAAAAAATTATTTTTTTAATATTAAAATGAAGTTTAATCGAAACATTCAACCAATTTTTCTTAATATCATGACAACTGTATTCAACATATTTTCAAAACTATTGTTTACCATGTTACCAGCTGCATAAATACTTGAAACTTTGAAAATAATATTTTTTTAACATAACAATTATTGTCCGATGGCCCATTGACTTGAAAAAATATTCTATACATATGAAATTGACATTGGGCCCCGACTCTCCCCGACTCTCCCCTATATATATATATATACACCGAAGAGCCATTACATTATGACCACCCTGCTAATAACATGTAGGACCACCCTTAGCCCTCTAAACTGCTAGCACCTGCCGTGGCATTGATTCCACGAGTTGCCGATAGGTAGTCTGAGGTATCTGGTACCAAGCGCTCACCAACTGGTCCTGCAATTCCCTCACATCGTGAGGTGGTAGCGTGGCAGCACGAATTTGGTTCTCCAAGTAGGACCACAAATGCTCTATTGGATTAAAGTCAGGTGAATTTAGGGGCCAAGACATGACTTGAAAGTCACTGGAATGTTCCTCGAACCAATCCATGACGATTCGACCCTTTATGACATGGTGCATTACCCTGTTGGTAAACACCATCCCCCGCAGGAAAAACTGTTGCCATGAATGGGTGAACCTGGTCTGCAACTATGTTCAAGTAGCTTACAGACGTCAGGGATTGTTCTATGAGGATTATGGGTCCTAATGTGCCCCATGAAAACATTGCCCAAACCATACTACCCCCGCCACCGAGTTATAGCCCATTGTAATAGATGGAGGGTGGTCATAATGTAATGACTTTTCGGTATATATATATATATATATATATATATATATATATATATATATGAGCATATGAGCAATTCTACAAATAAACGCCAATTAGGCGGCCAAAAGAAAAATATTTTTTTTGGGGGGCACACTATTTCTACATGAATTTTCTTCTTTTTTACACCCTATAAAGGCCAGAAAAAATCGTGAATATGAAATTTTTTCTTTGTGACATACTTTAAAATGGACATACTCTTTCTGACATACTCAGATAATTCTGAGCCATTTATTCAGATAAATAGATTTTTACATAAATATAATATTATTATAATGTCTCTCTAAAATGTATTTATAGAGATTTCATACTATAAGATTATATTTTAGTATAAAAAACAAAAATAAAAAAATTTAATCTAAGTTCGTAAATTGAAAAAATCGGGAAAAGTTTAAAATGGGTATTTTGTCATTTAAAGTATGTCACAAAGAAAAAATTTCATGTTCAATATTTTTTCTTACTTTTTTAGGGTGTAAAAAAGAAGAAAATTCATGCAGAAATAGCGTACTCCCCCCCCCCAAAAAAAAAAAATTACTTTTTGTTTCGTCGCCTAATTTGCGTTTATTTGTATAATTCGTTGCTTTGAAACTAAACCGTAGTAACTCAAAAAAATCGAAAAATGAGATATTTGGCTCATTTTGTGTAAAAAGAAATCACCTTTTTAGAGAAACAACGTGTTATCTTCATAGTTCCATAAAATTAATTTAGAGAGCAGATAAATCGTTATCGCATTGGCGCGATTCGCATTAGCGCGGAAAGTTAGAAATCGCTCTCCTGAAAATCTTGCTTTTTTGAGTTACCACGGTCTAGTTTCAAAGCGACGAATTGCTCATATGAGCAATTCTACATATAAACGCCAATTTTTGAACTAAAATATAATCTTATAGTATGAAATCTCTATAAATACATTTTAGAGAGACATTATAATAATATTATATTTATGTAAAAATTGTTTTATCTGAATAAATGGCTCAGATTTATCTAAGTATGTCAGAAACAGTATGTCACATTTAAAGTATGTCACAAAGAAAAAATATTATGTTCACGATTTTTTCTTGCCTTTTTAGGCTGTAAAAAAGAAGAAAATTCATGTAGAAATAGTGTGCCCATCCGAAAATTTTTTTATTTTTTTTGGCCGCCTAATTGGTGTTTATTTGTAGAATTCCTCATATATATATATATATATATATATATATATATATATATATATATATATATATATATATATATATATATATATATATATTGATTGAGTGGTTCGAGAGGGTGCTCGAATTTGCTAAGTAATTAGTGCAGACGATATTTTTAAGTTACTAAATCAGACACAAAAACGTAGTTTCTCTTAATAAACATACCTTTTTAACAACGCATTCGGGTTTCTGACTCCCAAAATATAGGTGTTAGCCACAATCTGGGAAATATAGTCCCCATAGTCTGGTCTAAAGTTTGGACCCCTTCATGTTAATTTTATTTTTTGCGTATTTTGCAATATCTCGATAACTTTTTAAGCGAATTGAAAACTTTTTGCACACCCTTACAAAATTCGTTTATACGAAGATAATTCTATGCAAAAAATTTAATATTAGTACATAATTATTATTTTTTACTTTTTTAATAATAGTCGAAAACTTTCTGAATTGTAAGGTATATAATTTCTCACATCATTTTAAAGTATGTAAATTTATATCGCAATATACAAAATTTGAGCAAAAATGTGAAAATAGTTCCTGAGAAATAGAATTTTAAAGAAGTTATCAATTTTCAGTTAATTTTACATTTTGCAAGTATGTAAATTTATATCGCAATATACAAAATTTGAGCAAAAATGGTAAAATAGTTCCTGAGAAATAGAATTTTAAAGAAGTTATCAATTTTCAGTTAATTTTACATTATGCAAGTATGTAAATTTATATCGCAATATAAAAAATTTGAGCAAAAATGGTAAAATAGTTCCTGAGAAATAGAATTTTAAAGAAGTTATCAATTTTCAGTTAATTTTACATTTTGCAAGTATGTAAATTTATATCGCAATATACAAAATTTGAGCAAAAATGGTAAAATAGTTCCTGAGAAATAGATTTTTAAAGAAGTTATCAATTTTCAGTTAATTGTACATTATGCAAGTATGTAAATTTATATCGCTATATACAAAATTTGAGCAAAAATGGTAAAATAGTTCCTGAGAAATAGAATTTTAAAGAAGTTATCAATTTTCAGTTAATTTTACATTTTGCAAGTATGTAAATTTATATCGCAATATACAAAATTTGAGCAAAAATAGTAAAATAGTTCCTGAGAAATAGAATCTTAAAGAAGTTATCAATTTTCAGTTAATTTTACATTTTGCAAGTAAAAATTAGATACTTTAAAATGATGTAAAAAATATGTGTATTACAGTTCAACATTTTATATTGTTTTTATTAAATAAAATAATAAACATAAAAAATATGTTGAAAAAAAATTGTATGTTTATTCAGACAAAGTACGTTTTTGTATCTGGTTTTGTAACTTAAAATATCGTCTGCATTAATTATTTAGCATAATTGAGCTCACCCCCTCGAATCATTAGGAATGATTCTTAGGATTAATTTTTTTTTTTTTTTTTTTTTTTTTTTTTTTTTTTTTTTTTTTTTTTGCTCACTGTGCATTTTTACAAATTTCAGAATGAGAATTCCTTTCTCTTTTGGACAACGAAAAACTAAAACAAAATGGGATATAACTTGAGAAAAATTGAAAGGTAAAAAGTGAATAGTTCATACCAACGAACAAAGAGGTTCTTATAATATGCTTTAATTATACTTCTGCAAGATCAATAATAATAATTTTATGTCTCGTTATTGTTATTCATTGAAAAATGAGTATTAATACTTTAGTTACCAGAAATTTGTAAATATTAATTGTTTTTTAAAAGCATAATTATTGTCTTGTTCCTACAAGTTTTCCTATTGCATGTCATTTATTTTAATTTTAAAAAAATCTTAGCTTAGTATTGATTACAAAGTTTGATTTCTAAAAGTGGAATTAGTTTTAAAGTTTATAAATATTAATTTAAATTCTTAATATTTTATGTTTGAACGCATTTCAAATAGGTTTAACTTAGTAAGGGAGCATGGTTAGCAAAGGCTGCGCAGCAAACTTCGGAAATTGGAAAACGCCATCGAACAGGGGACGACTAGATTTTTTTTTTTCTATTTCTTTAGATAGAATTATTGTCTGTAACAAATTTCTAAAACATTTAATTATTGCTCTATGGGCTAACTCATTTCTTTTCCTTTGGCCCAATTTCCCTCAAAATGGGTAAAAATACCCTCAAGTATAGAAATTTCACTCAGTTTGAATACCCTGAGAGTACAAAATAAAAATTTGAAAACATGGCAAACGTTAGAAGCTATTAAAGAATAACTACTTGGATTTCATTGTTTTCTTTTTTTTTTTAAAGAATATAAAAGCAAAGATAAATATGGCAAAACTAATAATATCTCTCAGACATTTTAACTGATTGATGAGAAAAAAATATATAAATTTTTTATGATAATGCGATGTTTGGTTTTTGTGTTAAGAGACTATTACGTGTTGCCATTTTGACTTTGTAAAATTATTCAATTCATTTTCTAACTCATTTATAACTGTTACTCAGATGTTGTTAATCTTCTGTTTATTGCTCTGTTACATACTAAATATTCTGAAAATTAATTAAGTACCTATCTAGAGACAATATTAAGAAAAGATTTCCATGTAAAATATAGTCTGGAAGAAATGTCTATTATCACTATACTGCCCCAGAGTCTTCAATTTAAAGTAAAAATAATAAGTGATTCGATTATTTTTTAAACTAATATAGTCGAAACGATATAGAATCGAATAGAGCTTGACATTGTTTAAATAGTGCCAAATTAAAATATGGGCACAACACAAAAGGCGTGTTTTAAAGATAGAATACAAAACAAAATGCTAGTTTAAAAAATGGACATAGCACAAAAGACATGTTTGAAGGATAGAATGCAGAACAAAATGAGAGTTTAAAAAATTGGGCTTAGCTTACTAACTCTTGTTTGATAGATAGAATACAAAACGAAATGAGAGTTTAAAAAACAATCGTAGCACAAAAGGCGTGTTTGAAGGATAGAATACGGAACAAAATGCGAGTTTACAAAATGATCTCAGAACAAAATGCGTGTTTAAAATATGGGACACGACACAAAATGCGTGCATAAAAAAATGACACAGCAAAAAATATTCCTGTGGTAGTTAAGGAATTTTAACAACCAATCCAAATTAACTTGGAATTTCATTTTCTTTTTTATAAACACTTCCATGTTCGTTACAGAACGAAATCTCGCATATAGGGATTAAGGTGGCTTTATTTTGAGCTGCTTCCATTTTTTTTTTTTTCAAGCACGCATTTCCAGATGCTTTTATTTTCTTTATTTTATTTTTTATTTTATAACCGGCGTTGGACAGCCGACCCAACTTAATGGGTTTACGGCTACTAATGTTCAACTCCGTAGCCTTGTAATTTTGAACCCAATCCAGAAGACAAGGGAACTCCTGGATCGAGTATTGGGAGAAAGTTGCCTTCGTGGAGGACTTTTTGATGGAGCTAACCCGCATTTGCGTTACATGGAGAGGAAGACCACGAGAACCTCCCACGGTTAGCCTGACGGCAAGGGGACTCTAACCCATGATCCGTCTACCACTGAGGATATTTCACTTCAGCACTGTGGTCAGTGCAAGCCGGATGCGGAATTCGTATCGACTGGGATTCGAACCCGGCTCGCCTCATTGGAAGGCGAACGCTCTATCCCCTGAGCCATCGCGGCTCTTTTATTTTCTTTGTCACGCATTTTGTTCTATGCACGAAAAAGAAAAAAAAAACTCACCCACAAGAAATTAATATTTATAAATTTCTAATGTAATACGCACATGTACTAATTTTGATTGTTGGATCCCGTTTAAACAAATCCCATTAGACAGCGAGAGTGGGCGTTAAACATACCCCATCATACTTCATTACTAGTCCCTAGTTCATCATTTTTCTCCCAACTATATTAAGGGGGTGGATGAAATATGAACCACATGCTGTGCTCGAATGAAGTGAAATAACGGTAGCAGGTGGGAGTTATAATATTTAAAATTATTCATGATAAAATGGGAATTGTAAAAAAGGAAATAAGATAATATTTCTTAAAAACATTGTTCTTGTTTCAAATTTTGTCCAAAAAACCAACAAAAAATTGGATGAAATAGTTGTATAGTTAAGGAGGTTTTACATTAAAGTTGTTTTAAGTTACCTAAAATTTCCTTTTTTTAAATTCATTTTTTATCAGGGTTGATGAAACTTTGATAGATTCAATACGCAACAAAATTTTTCACATATCAGAAAAACTTTAAAAATAAACGAAAAACTGGAGACAAAGTGAAACATTTATTTCACCATTTTGAATTGTCCTCATCATTATGGTCACTTAAATCCATAATGGAGTTCTGCGACTGATGATAATAAGAGTTTCAATCGTTACTTGATCGTTACAAGCAGCATTTTCATCAATCAAAACTCCAACCGCTTTCTGATTAATTAAAGTGCTTGAGCCGCGATGGCTCAGGGGATAGAGCGTTCGCCTTCCAATGAGGCGAGCCGGGTTCGAATCCCAGTCGATACGAATTCCGCATCCGGCTTGCACTGACCACAGTGCTGACGTGAAATATCCTCAGTGGTAGACGGATCATGGGTTAGAGTCCCCTTGCCGTCAGGCTAATCGTGGGAGGTTCTCGTGGTCTTCCTCTCCATGTAACGCAAATGCGGGTTAGCTCCATCAAAAAGTCCTCCACGAAGGCAAATTTCTCCCAATACTCGATCCAGGAGTTCCCTTGTCTTCTGGATTGGGTTCAAAATTACAAGGCTACGGAGTTGAACATTAGTAGCCGTAAACCCATTAAGTTGGGTCGGCTGTTCAACGACGGTTATAAAATAAAATTAAAGTGCTTAAATCTCATCTGGAGAGCTATGTCTAACGGATAAATAAATTTCAACTGTTTTTAGACCGCCACAAGTAGTATTTTCATTAATCAAAACTCCAACCACTTTCTAATTAATTAAAGTGCTTCATCTGAAGCTCTATATCAAATATGCATATACACTGCAATTGTTTCTCGACTGCTCCAAGCAGCATTTTTATCAATCACAACTTCAACCACTTTCCGACTAATTATAGTGCTTAAATCTTATCTGGATCTCTTTTAAACTTTGATCGTTTTTTGAGCACTACAAGCAATATTTTTGTTAATTAAAATTCCAACCACTTTCCAACTAATTAGAGTGCTTAAATCTCATCTGGATCTCTCGTAAATTTTGATCGTTTTTTGACCACTACAAGCACAATTTTTGTTATTTAAAATTCCAACCACTTTCTTACTAATTAGAGTGCTTAAACAACATCCGAATTCCAAATACTTTCTGACTAATTAAGATTAAATCTTTTCTGCATTTCGTCTGATAGAAACATAAATTTCAATTTTTTCACCCTCTAGCTGTTTCCCGCGTGGTATAAGTATTTTGATTTCAATTTTAACAATTTGCAAAGAAAGTCTTCGATACTGTCCAAACTATTTATATATTGAATTTTAGTAATTATTTAAAAATTGTTGTTAAGTCATAACTCATCCGTATAATATATATATATATATATATATATATATATATATATATATATATATATATATATATATATATATATATATATATATATATATATATGGGTGATTCTCACGAAATATGACAATTCACTGTCCATTGCTCCAAGATCTAATACTATAATACTAAAAGAACTTTTTTTTTTAAAAATTAATAAATAGCATTGCTGTTAGCATTTTAATATAACTTTGCACTAGCATTCACTGTTTTGTATAGTTCAAAAATTTATTTGAACTTCAAAATGTCATTTTCCTGGCATGTCCCAAACATTGTTTCCAATAATAACTAGCTTCAAAACCTCCTATAAATTTTTCAATATCTTATTTTTCTTTTTTATCTCAACCGGTGAAAGCATTTCTAGAATATACGCAGAGGGTATTATTTACAAAAACTTCGTTTAAATTAATTTTTTTCTGTCAATAATTTGTTTGTCCCAAGAAAATCTGTCATTTTCCTGGCTACTTTTATTTAGTGGTTTATAACCAAAATAGGTCGAGCCAACAATCAATATCTTATATTAATAGATATATTATTTTAATAGATTATGACAATATATATATATATATATATATATATATATATATATATATATATATATATATATATATATGCGTGTAAAATATGCAAGTAAATATGCATATATATATGCAAGTAAATGCGTGTTAAGATAAAAAAAAAGAGAGAAAAACGAAGAAATTAAGAAAATTCTTAATTTCTTCTAAATTATTTACTGCGCATAAGCTGCAATAATTGAACTGAAAGCATGTAAAATAATAAAGATTAAGAAAAGAGAAGAAGAAAAATTATAAAAAAATATTTTTCAAAAATAGTTTTAAAAAACTTTAAATCAAAAAAAAATGTAGATAATTTATATTTTTTTTTTTCTTAACTTTCAAAACTCTCTTTTCGATAAGATTAAATTTCATAATATTTTTGAAAAGTTTAAAAATTTGTTTCCATTAAAAGATTTTAGCACAATTAAAAGCTTTAAATTGGTATAACTATTTTTAATTTTAATGATATTGGCAAAAATTTAGGTAAAATTAATATATCCGATTAGGAATGTCACTTTGAGGAAGAGAAATATTTCGAATTTGTTGATGAACATCTCAAACATATTATTACTGGTAATTTAAATATTATAGAAAACTTAGAAATTTAATTATAAAAGGCACTAAATTTAGACGCATTTACCATATATCAAATGATGTATGTTAGCAGATGATAAGTATGTTAGCAGAATGGAAATGTGCTGTTTATTATTACTTTAAAAACTTTGTTTTTAATGATAGGGAAAATTTAAATAGCAGTAACAATTCAAATTTTTTTTCTAAAATTGATCGATCAATTAAGCGACTTATTAATTGTTATTATCCCTATAGACGAAGCTAAGATTAATTAAGCAATTTTCTGCAAAAAAATTCTATGTCGAACTTTTATATGATAAGTTAAAAAATCGTCAAAATTTTAAGCTTAGTAATTTAAATAATGATATTATTGTTAAAAAAAATTTTAGCTTTATAAAAGAGGTTAAAAATTAAAATTAGCATTATATAATTTCCATACTAAATTATCAGTCCAAAATTTCATAAAATTCCTATAAAATTTAGAGCAATAACATGTGGATCTAATACTTACTAAATCTGGCACCATTTTCTCTAACTACTTAAATAAAATTATTAACAATATTACAGGGCTCGAAAAACCGCCCGTCCTCGCCGGACAAAAATTCCCAGCGGACAACAAATTTCTCGAATCCGACGTCCGCGCGGACGGCCATTTTCCCGTTAAAGTTCGTGATACATTTTCAATTTTTGTTATCTTACAAGAGTCTATCGCCTCACTTCTATAATGACTCTCTAATCTAGAAATACAGCAACACACTGCGCTTGGTGGAATTGATGTTTTCTCTGTCTGGGAGTACTGCAGCGGTTGAAAAGAGCTTTTCCGTAATGAACTTACAAAAAAACACATTACGTACTGGTCTTAACAAGAAGCGTTAAACGCAATTATGAACATCTAAACCTAAATGGAAAACCCCTTTCAGATTTCTGAGCACAAACCTCTGTAAATCATTAGATTGATTGTGGAACTGGCAAACGTCATATTTGATTCATTTAAAAAACGAAGTACCCTTGGATAAATTGACATTCCAGATAACTTGACCTTTGTCATTTAAATTATTTCATATAAGAAATAAATTATTTCATAAAATAAACACTTTGTTACTATTAGTAACCTAGTATTTCTTTTATAACTGTATAATGTTATCCTAGTATTTGTAATCTTAATAACTACTAATTCATTGCGCAATTTATATCATAAATGTTTTTATTTTATTTTATGACCGTCGTTGAACAGCCGACCCAATTTTTGGGTTTACGACTACTAATGTTCAACGCCGTAGCCTTGTAATTTTGAACCCATTCAGAAGACAAGGAAACTGCTGGATCGGTACCCCTAATAAATAAGAGAAAATTATATTTTTACTTATTTAGAAGTGACGGGTTAGTTTAAAAGGAGGACGGGTACATTGTTGGACAAGCCGTCCTCGGGGACGGTTAAAATTTCCGAGTTTTTTCGAGCCCTGCAATATTATTAAAGAAGGTTTTACTTGGATTATCACTAATAATCAACCGATCTTAGAATTTATTAAACAAAATAAAATTAATTCTATAGCGACTTTAGATTTTCAGGATCTCTTCAATAGTATTCCCCTTTCTAAACTAAAAGATGTTCTTTTGAGTTATTTCTATGATTTTAAAAATTTTTCAAAATTTTGCAATTTTGATTATTGGGAAATTCAAATTACTTTTTGTCTTTTTAGTAATTATCTTTACAATAGGAAACACATTTTTATTCAAATTGATGGAATACCACAAGTATCTTATTTTTCATCTCTCTTAGCTAACTCATTTTTAATCTGTTATGAAAAAAATTATATTCTTAATATTAAATTTGTTTTTATATTTATTATCTTTAATTTTCAAGATTATACAATTTTGTAAAATAATATTCATCCGAGGAATTAATCTTGCTTCTTAATCCTGATGATAACATCAAATTTGATTTTTTTCGATTTATGTATTAAAAAAGAAGAAAATTTTTACAATGTTGATTTATACGATGAAAGAAATCCTTTTGATTTTAATATAAATAAACTAATCACTTGGAATTCTTATGCTTCTGAAAACATTTATTTAAATACCATTTTTAATCAAATGGATAAAAGAATATGTAGTAATCTTTAATTATCCAAATAACAAATCGACACTCTTTCGAAGAAATAATGGATTACCAACTAATGTAATTAAGTTCTATATAAAATCATTGAGTTAATTGTTATTATTATTAATAAATTTACTAAAAACCTCTCTGTTAATTAAATTTATATTTTTACCATATGCAAATCCAATTCGGGCAAATTCGTGGCTAAAAATCTGTTCTAACCAGGCAAATCATATATTTTTTCTTTTAAATAAATGTTAGTTTTTAAAATCATTAAAGTTGTAAAATTAAATATCAATCTTATTAATTATAAACTTTACATTACCCAGTATAATATTATTCCCTAACTTGCGATTACCAATGTTCTATTCCGTAGACTTGTAATTCTGAATCCAATCCAGAAGGCAAGGGAACTCCTGGATCAAGCATTGGAAGAAATTCGCCTTCGTGGAAGACTTTTTTGATGGACCTAACCCGCATTTGCGTTACACGGAGAAGAAAACCGTAAAGGTCTCCCACGGTTTGCCTGACGGCCAGGGACTTTGATCCATGATCCATCTACCACTGAGAATATTTTACGTCTGCACTGTAATCAGTGTAAACCGGGTCCGGAATTAATATCAATCAGCCATCCTTGAGATACGAACCTTGTTCACCTCATTGGAGGGCGTAAACCTTAAGAATTGAGCAGCTTGATGTTAAAACAAGGTAAGACTGAATTCCCAAATTATTGGTAAGAAGCCAGATAAAAACAAATAAATAAATATAGATGCACAAAGTAGAACAAAGTAGAAAAAAACTTTCACATCTTTATATATATATATATATATATATATATATATATATATATATATATATATATATATATATATATATATATTAGACCAGATTATTAGATTATTATTTTAATAATGCGAGTTAATCAAGTATTTAATAATTCAAATAGATGTAGGTGTAATTTTTATAGGATAATTAACGAAATTTTGGTACAATAATCATTGATCAATACAAATAAAATTGAAGAATTAATATATAATCATTTCTTTTTGTGCTAACTATTAAAACATTTTAAACTGAAAAGTATAAGATAATGCGAACAATTATATTAAAAATAAAAACATAATAACGAATTTTAAAAAAAAATTCCAAATTTCTAGAATAAAAAATGTAAAACAAAAGTTAAACCCTTAACAAAATTATAGCCTGCATCCAATTAGTTAGTTTTAAATTTTAGAAATTAACAAAATTGTCACTGATAGCAACGCAGTAAACTTAAAGAAATTCTAAAGTGTTTATTTTTGTATCAAATTACTTAAATTTAGAATTAGTAATTTAGAATTAGAGTATAAATTTATGCTGATAAAAAAGTGTAATAATTATTTTTAAATGAATTTTCCATTCAAATACCTTGAATCTAAAAATAAATAATTAAATTTTAAAATTAAGTACTAGTTATAGAAATCCAAATTAAAATTATTGCCTATAGCCAATTTCAAAAGTCAGTTTTAATTTCTAAAACCAAGTTTCCCCTATAAAAAAATAAACTTGAAGTAATATTTTGAAACTATTTATTCATTTCTTAATTATATTTGTATTAAATTATCTAAATATTTTTTTATTTAAAAGTGCAAAGTTTATGTAAACAACAAAATCTAATGATACATTTTAGAAAATTTTTAAAACACAAAATTTCCAGGTTGAATGAAAAAAATAATGCAATTCGAGTGCTAGTAATAAGAGCCTAAATCCAAATTAAAATTATTGTAGTAACTCATTTAAAAATCTAAAATTATAAAATATATTATTTTTTTTTAATAACATCATCGTCTAGAAAATACAGCAACAGATTGAATTAATTAACAACAGAGAATGCATTGATGTAAAGAAAGAATAAGATTAGATAAGATAGTAACTGACCTTTGACATTATTGTCAGCATCTGCATGAGGTGCTGTCGGACCCAGGACCGTCCTGTTTTCGGCAGAAAGTAGTGTCCATGCTTCGGACCAGGACCACCCACATTCCTTGTCCGGAAACTCACAGTCAAACGCCATGGAACCCCCCGTGGCCACCCCAAGGAGCAACAGCACCAGGATCCGGCCGGGCGCCACGGCCATGGTCCGGTGGGTAAATGGCCAATAAAGTCAAACTGGTCAATCCGTTTCAGCACCTCAAAGTAGTTGAATCAAAATATCAAAAAAGAAACTTCAATCTTTAGTTCCAGATTCATAAAGTAGAGATGCAATAACAACCATGATCCTTCGCCATCTCCACATCTTTTTTTAGGGTGATGTCAGTTCGTATCCATGGTAACGGGACCGAGGATAGGATGGTGAGGAGTAAAACATACACACGCTGAGTAATTTCTAATGGTTGATGATGCTTTTTGCCTCCAAGGTATAAAGGAGATGCTTGGGGTGCATGCAAAAAGGATGCCCGGGAGCAAAAGATGGACTGCGGCTAATCATCTGCGAACTTCCAGAGGATGTTTGCGAGGCAGTGAAAACATTCCTTTGCAGCTCTCGGTATCCGATGCTCCGAAAGAGTGTTGAGGTATTGCGTTGCGCCGGCGATAGAGGGCGCTGCGGCTGTTTCAGGCTCAATGCCAAATGGGAATGAGAAATTTGACAAGTTTTCTCTCTATGCATAGAGCTTTTTTGGAGTGATGGCTAATAACTCACAGCTTTTTTTTTTTTTTTTCTTTCGTTCTCGCTGAATTTTTAGTTTGGTCGTAAATAAAAGGGGATTAATAAAGTAATTATTGATTTTTGTTTTTCAACTTCTCTTTTGAAAAACCACTTCGACATTATGTTGCTTTTATATCTTTATTATTTAAGTCTCTTATTTTTTATCTTTTTTTTTATATATCTTATTTTTGGCAAATATTTTTTTCAAAATTTTATGCTTAGTTTATTTCACTACTCGCGTTAAGCAACTGATCAATTTAATGAATCCCTACTTTGTAGCATTGTAGTTTTGGGCTCCACTCAGAAGACAAAGGAACTTCAAAGAAAGAAATTTAATTATTTATTTATTACTGACATTGAACAGTCGATTTTCTACGGGTAATATTCGACTTCCCTTGCAAATTTGAACCCAGCCCAGGAAGAAAAAAAACGAACTCCCGGATCAAGTATTGAAACAAACTCACCTTCGCGAAGAACGTTTTGAGGAAACTAGCATACATTTGCGTTAACAGTGAGACACAGAAGCTTCTGTTACGTTTCTATTCTTTGATCTATTACTATTTAGGGGTATCTTACTTCACTACTGTGGTCAGTGCTCGCTGAAAGCAATACATGAATTTACCAGCTATTACTGTGATTCGAACCTCGGTCGGTCGCTTAATTGGTAGGAAAGTACTGTATATAGGCTCTAGTCATGTATTTCATTATTATTTTAATTTGTTACCGGTGTTGAACAGTTTACGACCATCAATGTTTAACTCCGTAATCTTGTAATTTTGAACCCAACCCAGTAAACAGAACTCTCCTGTATCAAATATTGGAACTGACCTCATTCGTAGAGGATTTTTCGATGGAATTCACCAGCATTTCATTACATGTAAAAGTAAAAAAAAAAAACACAAAAACCTCATACGGTTAACCCGATGACAAGGAATTCTAATTTATGATCCCTCTAACATTGAGAATATTTTATTTCAGTACTGTGGTCAGTGCGAGCCAGGAGCAGAATTCATATCAGCGAGTCACCACTGGTATTCGAACTTCTGTCACCTCATTTGAAGGCGAATACTCTATTCCTTGAGCTACCGTGACAAGTATTTTATTTTGGTGTTGAAGAGTTTACGACTATGAATTTTTAACTCCGTAACCATGTAATTTAGAGCCCTACTCAGAAGACAAGGGAACTCCTGGATCAATCATTGGGGCAAAGTAGTCTTTGTGGATGACTCGAGTCATTACGAGTTTCTCGTATTTTTAATATAAATAATAGCACTTTTAATAAAGAGAGTATTTTTTTTTAAAAAAAATAACAAAATTAGCCCGAAGTCAATAGAAAAATCTAACTCGTATATTCCAAAAGTTGCTGTAAATTTCTGGGGAGGGATTAAAGGAAAAAGATTAAATTATTACTAAATAAGAATATACATTAAAATTAATGATTTTTTTGTTTGTTTTATATGGAAAAATAGTTTAAGTTTTTAACTCTGTATAAAATATTTCTTTTTAAAGCTGTTAAATAGATTAAAATTTAGTAAGAGAGAGTTAATTTGATTTTTATTTTATGTGCAACTACATTTTAAGATACTTTAGGTGTCTTACAAAAATATTTGTCAACGCAAAAATATCAGAAGCAAATATTTTTTTGTTAAAAATTAAATTTTTAACGAGTGATTTAGAAATGTTTTGCGTTTTATTTGTCGGGACCCCAATTTTCTGAAAGCTTTGATGATTGTCATAATTTGTTTTTTAAGTTTAATGTAGCTAAGAATTTCGTAATGAAAAGATTTCCGCGTCTATTAAGTCTTTTTTTTTTATAATAATAACATAGTATATCAATGTATATTGCATTAATATATATCGCGTTCAACAATATATATTGTATAACATCGTTCAGAGATCTTTTCAATATATTTGTTAAGGAAAAATTATCTGCATTAGTTTTAATAAGAGATTTCTTTTAAAAAAAATATTTGCTTAATTCAAGGCCAATGAAGATCTGAAAAGGCCAATGAAGAATGAGAACTGAAAATATAGTTTGTAGCTTTATCATTCTGCAAGAAGAGAAATTCTGGTAAAACTAACCATTCCTTTTGGTAATTTGTCTTAAGTTCCGGTTATCAAAACTATAGCTCTTATCCCCACACATTTAGTAAAAAATACAAAACTGAAAGTAAATTTAACCGAGTGAATAGTTTTTGTGCCTATGTTCGAAGACTTTAAGTTATCATGATAAAATTTGCAAATTTTGTCTCATATTAAACTTTATTTTATTGTTAATTTTACCAAATTCATTACCTTAGCGCTTCGGTAAAAATTACCGAAGTTTTTGGTGTTCGCTTAAAACCAAAAAAAAACGGTAATTTGATAATTTTGACCTTACATTTTTCTCTCAGTGTCGCTAAATTTCCTAAAAATAATAAAGATTTCTGTCTTTCCTTTAAAAACTTTAATCGATCATAATTTCCTTGGATATTACTAGAAAATAGAAAAAACCGCATTTTGAAATAGTTTGTCTTAAAAAATTTACCCTTCTAACCATGAGAAAAATTTCTTTAACCCCTACTTGTATAGAGCAATACGGTTGCCACTTGCCACATGGTGACGAAATATTACAAATGGCAATGAAAATCTTCTCTGCCAATTGCCACATTTTTCATCAAAAATGCACCCCAATAAATATGGAATTATTTTGAATGCTTTATTATGTTCTGAAAATAACTTGTACTACACGCTTGTGGGAGGACTTCAAATATGCTAATTAATTAGTACAAACTATATTAGGTTGCAAAATCATGCATAAAAACGTACTTTTTCCTGAATAAGCAAACTTTTTTTCCCGAAGTTTTTGGATTCCTGACCACCAAACGAACGATTTTTGCACACAATTATAAAATTCATTTATCCAAAGATATAATTGTGACTTTAGTGGTTTTAGAGTCATAAAAAAAATAAAGGTTAACTCAAGCAATAACAAAAAAGTATATTTATAATGATACAAAAAGATATATTAGCAAAATGTGAAAGCAAACAACATTTTTAAAACTCGTTGTTATGTTACTTTACTGTGATTTCTCCATATGGAGACGATTCGAACATTTAAAAGAAAGAAGTTTGAACGTAAGTAGCCAACAAAAGAACTGCCTGCCTTTAAATAATTGCATGAGGTAACATCGTCTAATAAACTGAAATCTATGGACTATTTCTTCTTTTCAATATTATTTATTCAATACGCTTTTATTTATTTTTCTCGAAGTTTTCTAACGTTCATTCGGTACACTGCTTGGAATTTGTTACCGTTTCAGAAGTTTATTCTTTCTATCTTTCGAAAATATAAAAAATTCATTTGCTGGCTACATAAGTTGGTGTTCAGTTTTACTATATATTGGTGCTTTAACTAGCCGCAAACAAAGAGAGAAGGTTTCACCAAAAATCGGTATTTTGAAAGAATCTACAAGGAGCGAAAGGTTACATCAAAAATCAGTGTTTTGAAGGGAACTAAAAGCGGAGGAAGGTTGCACCATGAATTGGTATTTTTGAAGGGAACAAAAAGCGAGGAGGGTTGCCCCATTATTAGGTATTTTTAAAGTGCTAAAAAGCAGGGTAAGGTTGCACCATTATTAAGTATTTTTAAAGCGCTAAAAAGCAGAGAAAGTTTGCATCATTATTAAATATTTATAAAAAAAAAAAGCGAAGATAATTTAAATCAAATTTTAATTTAATTATTTAATCTATGAAAGTTAAAAAAAACTATTTATATTAAAACGATGTGTTATGTAATAATATATATATATATATATATATATATATATATATATATATATATATATTACATAATACTTAAATTATAATTTGATTTATATGAATTTGACTTAAATTATTTTCTGTTTTTTTTTTTTTTTTTTTTTTTTTTTAAATATTTAATAATGATGCTAACTTTCTCTGCTTTTTGGCAGAGAAAAATATTTTCTTTCGTATAAAATTTTTTTTCTCTTCAAGTTGATACATGCAAAATTAAAATTCTTTTTTACATTTTATTCGTTAAAGCACCAACAGATGCTATAGAGTTAGTACCAGTAATGTTTTAAAGAAAAAATGAAAAAGAATTTTAGTTTTAGGCTGAAGCAAATTCTTATTGCTATGTATTTTGAAATTATTTTATTATTTAAAAATGAAAATATCACTTTCATAAATAAAAATTTATATAAAAGATTAGACAAATATTGGATTGGTCTACCCCCAATCAATAATTAAGGCAACTGTCCAATATTAATTACATTGGCGTATGAAAATAATAAATTTGAAGTAAATGTAATAATAATTTGAAGAAGTATAAAAATATTATAACTTGGAAATATTAACAAAAAATATACAGATCTAGATCAATATTCAAACATAATTTATTCATTTACAATCACTTTAATGTTTGTATACATAGACAGAATGTAATAATTTTTTTGCAAAATTTTAAAATTTAAATATATATTATACTTTTTATACATATCACAGCATTTATTAAAAAGATATAAAATATTCAACCAAAAATATGATAGTATGTTACTATGAAAGTGCTTTCAATTCAAACTTATTTTTAATTTACAGTAATTTAAAATAAAAAGTATGTTATGCCTCAATGCTGTTCTTGAAACTAGTACTTTTCAAGTGTTAAAAAAACTGTTTATAACCTTCTGGAATTCTGGTAATTTCGGCAGAAAAATATTTTTATCAATAGGTTCGACACTGGTTATAACAATAATGGTTGTTGGTGCCTTTGTGCTAAGGAAAGAAGATTAAAAATAATGTAATTTGTGCTAATAAAATGTACAGGAGAAACAAAATTTTAATCCCTACTTTTTTAAAACATAGAAAGATCAATCAAAGCAAGTCATATTTTAATTACTGTTTTTAAAATACAATATTTAAAAAAAATTGAGAAATTGTAGTTCTCATGTAAAAAAAATGTTAAAACATTTCACTACCTAAAATTTTTTTTTTCGAGACTAACTATTTATACTGGGTTTTTTTTATTTTTTATCTCAAGCCTCCTTTCACCCACAAAGATCCCGGAGAGGAAAGAAAGATATTGATACTTTAAAATATTATTATTATTGTTAAAATGTGCTAAAGCACCCAAATAGAATTTCTCCACATGGGAAATTGTGAATTGAATTTCATGCAGACCGTCCCCGTAAATAATTTGCTGAAGGAAGTGTTAACTGTTAAAATAATAAATGAACGAATTGATCATTACTTGCATAGATCGAAGAATTGGTGTTGAGTCTAAGAGGGTGGAATCTGGCTGCTGATAAACACACAAGCAATATTCATGTGGATGGTATTAAAACTTCCATGTATACAGTTTGCGAGGATTGTATTTTTAACTAAAGGTCTTTTGTTTCATAGAAGCAGATATATATCAGAATAAAAAAAATACTTTTATAATTAAAATGAAACTTTTTTTTAAAAAAATATTTAAAAAAAGGCAATAACTGCAAATATTATAAAGAATATATATGATATTTTTGATGATCAATGAAAACGTTCGATTTCATTCTTATGTTATCTTTTCCCTTCCTCACAGAACACAAATGTGGGCTAATTTAATATACATAAATCTACAAAAAAAAGTAATAAACAAATAAATGTGTAAAGCAAAATATCTGTGAGCATCAAAGTATTGTTTTTTTACTTATATTTAATAAAAAAATATATTTATTAACTTTTTAAATACGATATTTTGTTTCATTTAAAATTTGTTTCGCTCAGTTAAAAATTATTAATAATAAAATCTATTTTTTAAAAATATTATAATAAGAAATCATCTTATTTCTAAATGCTCTAAAACAAATCTTGTTCTTGCCGGTGTTTTGTTCTAAATTTCAGTAAGATAATCTTGGTGAATAAAAAAAAAATATTGCTTTGTTTTCTTAAACGCCAATATAACCCACTTTGTTTTTCTCCTTGCGCCCAACGAACTTCAAGAGAAACCTAGTTTCCATGACAACGGCTAGTTCAAATTTATGGCGAATAATTCGGATTGAAAATTTGACAATAGCATTTTAAAATGTTTAGACCAAAAATTCGTGTAATTGTGTGACATTACAAGCGAAAATGAGCAAAATAGAACATAAAAATCAAAACAAAAGCATAGATATTGATAAAAAGTTTTAGAATGAAATTAAAACACAAACATAGAAAATTTTAATTTGGTGGAAAGCTATGCTGCTTAAGATTGCCATATTTACATTTTATTTGTTACTGGTATTGCACTTTCTACGCGCATAAAATCGTTGTATATCCATATTCACTGAAAAAGAGGTAGTATATATTTTAAAATATTTAATAATTCATACAACGAATAAAGTTTCTAAGAAGAAGTTTGAAGCTAACACTTTCAGAACAGACAACAAAATTTTTAAAGTTGATATGAAAGAAATCAACTGTAATTAACGCAAATAAATAAGAAAAGTTTTACTTACATGCAAGAGAAAGGGACAATTTCAAAGACAACTTGCATAAAATAATATCAAGCTTCAACAACAAAATCGTCCATCTTGTCAACAGCTACAGAATAAGTTTTCGGTCACGGTTAAAGCTCGTGCCTCTCATAGTACGAAAGTTTGGTGCAATCGATTGGGCCATAAACGCATTTCTTGATCATATTTACCATTTTATGGTGCAACCTAAATAAAATAATTTCTCATTTATCCAATTTATGGTGCAATTAGAAACTTTGCACCAAGTATTGGTTAAACATTAACCGAGATTTTTTACAGTGTAGTTTTATTTTTATCTATAAAAAATCCCTTAATTGTTATTATTTTTTTTTTTTTTGGCAATTTAAAATTATGACTAAATAAAATATTTAACAATAACTGTAAGGAGAAAATATCACTAAACCTTGGAGCTTATTTTTGGAGAACTGACTTTTACTATTTGAATGAAGTTAATTAAACTATCACGTTAATAAAACGTCATTTTTTTTTAATTCTGTTATACAAAAAATAATTTGTTTGTTTTACTTACAAAGTATTTTCTTTTATTATAGTAATTAATAATAAGTTTAATTAATAATAAGCGTGATAAATAAAAAGACCTCTATATAGAAGACCCCAAAAGCCGGAACAAAGTTTTCTTTAGAAATCATGTTTTGTTTCTCTGAAAATAGAGACATATAAAATCCTCAATTACGTCATACAGTTATATAATTTGGCGACTATTCTCAGAATTTTATACCGTATTTACGAAAATTAACTTTTCCCGTGTACATAAGATAGAGTTAATTTGCTTAGGATAAAGGCGTAATGACACCCTCGGGAACCAAGGAGATGGCCAAGAGTTGCTACAATGTGTCCAAGACATCTAGTCTAATACCTTTCCTTTAATATTAACCTTCTATTTAAAAGGAGATAATGGCATTAATGGAGTTTTGGATTTATGTTGCATATGATTTTTCAATTCTAAGAGAAAGGACAGGGCCCAATTTAGAAACTGAGGGGTCCCATTGCGGGTTGTCTCAAAATAAATATATACACATTATATAAAAAGATATTTTTGAATTATTTTTCTTTTACTACAGTACATATGAAATCATCTTTATGAAGATACAAAAACTATAATCATTAAAATTATTTGTGAATTACTTAAATGTTATTTACCGCAACAACGAGCAAATGACGCTTCAACGGACAAGGTGACAGTGTAGTAATTCACATTTTTTACAACTTTGAAACTTGGTTTTCATTGAAATTTACAATATGAAACTGTGAAGCGGGTAATCGTCAAAAACTTTTATGTTTGCAAAAAGCTAAACTTTAAAAATAAATATTGAAACATTATTAAAATTTAACTACAGTAATATATTTGAAACTTTTACTACATAAAACAGTTTCATTTATATTTTAAAAAGAAATACATTTCTCTTTCACTGTTTTTTTTTTTTTTTTTTTTTTTTTTTTTTTTTTTGGATCTATTAAAGATCATGTTTTCAGATTGAGTATTGATAGAATGTTTTTATTTAAAAATTATATCCAGGAATCAATTTTTACAGCTGCACAAGTAAATGGGGAGAAGAAGCTGCATTAAATACTCACTCATTATTTGCATTCTGAAAAATCTTAGATTATAATGAGATGCTTAAAATGTTATTTCGAGTACTGGAATTCATTAAGCATTAAATAATAATAATATTGAAAGTTTTGTTAATTAAAACTTATTAATACAAAGATATATTTAAAGCAAATCTGAAAAAAAAAAGAAAATAATTAAATTAACCAAAGAAATTTTTATAACCGTCGTTGAACAGCCGACCCATATTATGGGTTTACGGCTTCTAATAACAAGCTTTATCCCGTCCCGCCCCCGTAAGGGGGTATCCGGGAACACTCCGAAAGTTCGAAGTGCGCGCAACAGTTCAATTACAATGGCAAACATATTCAAAATTTCAAATTAAAGTTTTAACAAATAGGTAGAATATTAAATATGAAATCCAGAAAACAGTGCTACTTAGAAATAGACCAAATGCAAACAAACATTACAGAGAAAAATCAGTAACAATCAGAAGAGATATTGATGTCGCATCTTCAATAGGCATGCAAAGTTAAAAAGAGGAAACAATTTAACTTGGTTAAATATAGGATGTTTGTAACTCAGAATATAATTACAGCTGGCACAACAGAACTAATGGTAGCAAATTCCGGGAATTTTTTTTTTTTAAAAGACACATATATATATATACAATATAAAAACTCTAAGAACATAAGTGATTAAAATTTTCAAAATGAGGTATCACACAGGGGCAAAGATTGACAAAAGCATGAAATTAAAGAGCGAAAAACGTTTTAAGAGAAAATTCAAGTGAAAATCAAAACATAACAGGTAAATCAATAAGCCGTGATTTAAAGTGTATCTTTCCTAACAATAGGAAGCAAGAGGCCATCAGGATTCAAGGAGGTGCCTTGTTACTAAACAATTTTCTTATTATTTCCTCAATTCCTCTTTTTTATTTTAGGGTTTGACCAATGCTGCTTTATAAATTCATAGGTGGTTTTTGAATGAAAAAATTTCTCTCTAATGTGCTTAAAATTTGTACAATAGATTAATATATGTACAATAGATTAATATAGATTAATAGATTAATTTACGGCTTCTAATGTTCAACTCTGTAGCCTTGTAATTTTGAACACAATCCAGAAGACAAGGGAACTCCTGGATCGAGTATTGGGAGAAATTTGCCTTTTGGACTTTTTGATGGAGCTAACTCGCATTTGCGTTACATTGAGAGGAAGACCACGAGAATCTCCCACGGTTAGCCTGATGGCAACCGGACTCTAACCCATGATCCGTCAACCACTGAGGAAATTTCACGTCAGAATTGTGGTCGGTGCAAGCCGGGTGCGGAATTCGTATCAACCAGTCATCGCTGGGATCGAACCTCCGTTCATTGGAAGGCGAGCGCTCTATCCCCTGAGCCATCACGGCTCAAATTAACCAATAATAATTAATATTTTATAACCGTCGTTGAACAGCCGACACAATTTCATGAGTTTACGACTACTAATGTTCAACTCCGTAGCCCCGTAATTTCGAACCAATACAAGGAACTTGAATACAAGGAAACTCCTGGATCAGTACCCCCAGAGGCATTGATTTGTTATGAGAACATGGAGGAGAATCTCCCACGGTTAGCCTGATGGCAAAGGGACTCTAACCCATGATCCGTCAACCACTGAGGAAATTTCACGTCAGAATTGTGGTCGGTGCAAGCCGGGTGCGGAATTCGTATCGACCAGCCATCGCCGGGATCGAACCTCCGTTCATTGGAAGGCGAGCGCTCTATCCCCTGAGCCATCACGGCTCAAATTAACCAATAATAATTAATATTTTATAACCGTCGTTGAACAGCCGACACAATTTCATGGGTTTACGACTACTAATGTTCAACTCCGTAGCCCCGTAATTTCGAACCAATACAAGGAACTTGAATACAAGGAAACTCCTGGATCAGTACCCCCAGAGGCATTGATTTGTTATGAGAACTTGGAGGAGAATCTCCCACGGTTAGCCTGATGGCAAAGGGACTCTAACCCATGATCCGTCAACCACTGAGGAAATTTCACGTCAGAATTGTGGTCGGTGCAAGCCGGGTGCGGAATTCGTATCGACCAGCCATCGCCGGGATCGAACCTCCGTTCATTGGAAGGCGAGCGCTCTATCCCCTGAGCCATCACGGCTCAAATTAACCAATAATAATTAATATTTTATAACCGTCGTTGAACAGCCGACACAATTTCATGGGTTTACGACTACTAATGTTCAACTCCGTAGCCTTGTAATTTCGAACCAATACAAGGAACCAGAATACAAGGAAACTCCTGGATCAGTACCCCCAGAGGCATTGATTTGTTATGAGAACATGGAGGACTTTGAGACTCGACAGATTTAACGTGCATCAGTCACCATTTACTACACGGGGAGTCTTCGGCCGGCGAGGATCGAACCCACGACCTCTTGGATATAGCCCCAGCGCCCTACCGACCAGGCTATCCCGACCCCAAATTGACCAATTGAAAAAAATTATGATTTAAAAATTATAAATTTTTAAAAAAAAATTTTAATTAAAATTTACACTATCAAAAATTTT
The DNA here is from genome assembly GCA_949128135.1 of Parasteatoda lunata. Taxonomy (NCBI): domain Eukaryota; kingdom Metazoa; phylum Arthropoda; class Arachnida; order Araneae; family Theridiidae; genus Parasteatoda; species Parasteatoda lunata. The sequence goes on from OX421971.1 coordinate 38,301,923, forward strand.
TGAAAAGAAAATATGCATATAAAATTAAAAAAAAACTTTTTCACTAAAAATGTACTGCTTGAAATTTTAGTTGAGTAAAAAATTATCTAATTTTATGTAATTTATTTTTTAAAAAATATTTTCATCTCGCGTTTCTTGTTCCTTTTCCTTTTAGAACTTACAGATGGATGCATTTTTGAAGATATAGTAATTAGGAAAATAAATCACAAAACACAATGGAGGGAGAAATACTTTTATCAAATCACCTAAGTTTATTCTTACGCAATTGGAGGGACCGTTCACACTGCATGCGATTCACGTAATTCCGTCGAGATAAAGAGGAGCCTGTGAGTTTTTTGCAGAATATATTTCACCAATCAGATTCTCATTCCTTCTTGTCGGCGATCAAAAACTAAACATTAAATCTTTTTGTGTCACACCAAACTTTTTCAACTTTTGAATTTAATCCTTTGAAAGTTTGCGGTACCTCTCTATTTCGATGAAAAAAATTTTTAAAAAAAACTATTAAAATTTAAATTAAAGCGGGGAAAAAATGAAAAAAACGCAATTGAAATCTAAATATCAGAAAGAAAAAATAAAGATGTGTCTTTAAAATTAAATTTATTACGAGGCTATTATAAAAAACGCAATTTAGATCTCAATTATACTGAGGGGAAAAAACACAATCTAAATCTGAGTTATCTGAAGGAAGAACAAAAATGTTATTTTGAAATTTAAAATATTATGAGAAAAAAGCAAAATCACAATTGAGATCTAAATTATATCAAAAGGAAAAAAAACGCAATTGAAATCTAAATTATCAGAAAAAAATTATGATTTTCCAATTTAAAATATACTACGAGGTAAAAAGCAAAAACAAAATTGAAATCTAAATTATGCTGAGAGAATAAAAAAAAGCAATTGAAATCTAAATTATCAGGAAAAAAAATTTCCAATTTATAATATTACGAGGAAAAAAAGCAAAAACACAATTGATATCTAAATTATGCTGAGAGAATAAAAAATCTAATTCAAATCTAAATTATCAGGGGGAAAAAATTATTTTCCAATTTGAAATATTACGAGGAAAAAAAGCAAAAACACAATTGAGATCTAAATCGAATGGCAATCGAAATTTGAATTTCCGGAAGGAAAAAAGAAAAATGCAGTTGAAATCTAAATTATCATAAGTAAGGAAGACGGATGTGCAAATCATAAAAATTTATTTGATTTCTAAAAGAACTGAGAGGAGTTGAAAGTTATTTATTGAAGCATATTATTTCAACCAACAATGAAAAAAATTTTTAATGTTTTGTAGATCCACCTTCCTTACTAGTGATTCATCAGATTTCGATAATATGTTTTTGTTTTTTCCTTGCTTAAATATTCATTTGTGACTAGTCACAAGCGTCATATAATATATTCATTATTGTCCAATTTTTTTTACTTTATACTTAATAAGAATTCTAAAATTATATATTATTCTTTTAGACTATGGGAAGTATACTTCCCTTCCCTTCATTAACTTTTAAATATGAAAGGGAAGCTATTTTTTCATTTATGATTTGTGCCCTCAGCTGCTGATAACTTCAGAAAATACAAAAAAAAATAAAAATAAAAATAAAAAATTCCAATGAAGGACTTTCTCTATATAAATGAGGGTAAAAGTAAAAATTCACGAATGGTAAAGAAACTATTTTCTTTGTGTGTCATGCACTCATTCAACTGATCATTTTTCCTCCAGTTTATTTGTATCCGGTTATTTATAAACACAGAAGTTAAAATCAAAAATCAATTCCTTAAAGATGGTAAGATTTTGAAAATATCCCAGCCACCTTTTCACCAAAAAATAATCTTAGTAATCAATTTAATTTTAGATGATAACCAAAATGTGCGTGAATTTCTTTTTATAAATCAAACTCAGTTCCAGAAGCATTTGAACATAACATTACTAAAAAAAAATGCCATGAAATAATGGTTAAAGATGGCCATTTCGGAACAATTTAATAATATCAGGTTTCGGAAAATCTTTTCTTTCGTATTACGCTGTTGAAAAAATATATTTCTCTTTTTAATCTTCAAACAATATATTTAAAAAAAACTAGAATTTTTTATCGCAATTTTCAGAAAATTATTTTGCATTTCTTAGGATATCAACGAGTTTTAAAAACAATCTACTCTTAAAGAACAAACGACTTATAAACTACAAAAAGGTGTAGGTTATCAACGTGTTAAGAAAACTACTCTTAAGGAACAAACGACCTATTAACTACAAGAAGATGTAAGCTATCAACGTGTTAAAAAAACTACTGTTAAGGAACAAACGATCTATAAACTACAAAAAGGTGTAGGTTATCAACGTGTTAAGAAAACTACTCTCAAGGAACAAACGATCTATTTACTACAAAAAGGTGTCGGATATCAACTTGTTCAAAAGAACTACTCTTAAGGAACAAACGATCTATTAACTACAAGAAGATGTAAGATATCAACGTGTTAAAAAAACTACTGTTAAGGAACAAACGATCTATAAACTACAAAAAGGTGTAGGTTATCAACGTGTTAAGAAAACTACTCTCAAGGAACAAACGATCTATTAACTACAAGAAGATGTAAGATATCAACGTGTTAAAAAACTACTGTTAAGGAACAAACAATCTATAAACTACAAAAAGGTGTAGGATATCAACGTGTTAAAAAAAAACTGTTAAGGAACAAACGATCTATAAACTACAAAAAGGTGTAGATTATCAACGTGTTAAGAGAACTACTCTTAAGGAACAAACGATCTATTAACTACAAGAAGATGTAAGATATCAACGTGTTAAAAAACTACTGTTAAGGAACAAACGATCTATAAACTACCAAAAGGTGTAGGTTATCAACGTGTTAAGAAAACTACTCTTAAGGAACAAACGATCTATTAACTACAAGAAAATGTAAGATATTAACGTGTTAAAAAACTACGCTTAAGGAACAAACGATCTATAAACTACAAAAAGGTGTAGGTTATCAACGTGTTAAGAAAACTACTGTTAAGGATCAAACTATCTATAAACTACAAAAAGGTGTAGGTTATCAACGTGTTAAGAAAACTACTCTTAAGGAACAAACGATCTATTAACTACAAGAAGTTGTAAGATATCAACGTGTTAAAAAACTACTGTTAAGGAGCAAACAATCTATAAACTACGAAAAGGTGTAGGATATCAACGTGTTAAAAAAAAACTACTTTTAAGGAACAAACTACGAAAGGTAAAAATAAAAAATAAAAGTCAGAATTGTTTGTAAACAGCAACCATAAAATCTTTCAAAGAAAGTCAAAACTTTTTAAAAATGATCGACACTCCCGAAATTACTTTTTTAAACTATTGTCATACATGAGTGAAGTTTGCAAATCTTTTGAGCAACGCAATCGTAAAATGACGCACCACAAAGCACGGTTGACCGGATTTATGGTTCCGAGCGATGCATACAAATATATCAACACCGCTGCCCGCTGGACTGAAATACCAAAGATTGAATTTTGTAAACTGAGATTAGGGGGATTTTAGGCGGGAAACCCACGCACACGCACATCACTATCCACCCACGCAAAATAGGTAAATTCTTTATTTGAATAGGATAACTCGGGTAACCTTAAAGGAAATATAAGACGGATGTCGAAATTTATAGGATTAAATGGTGTTTAATGGAATTTTAAAAATTAATTTTAGACAATTTAAGCATTCATTTAAAACAAAAATTTTAATAATTAAAATAAAACGGCTAAAATAATGTCTATAAACTGACTTTCCAATAAATATTTAATTTAAAACATTAATTTTTTTTTTTTTTTAAAAAAAGCAGTTCTAAAATATTTCGTAAAGTAATATCAGCCATTTTTAAATAATGTTAAAGTTAGTTTTTTTTCTGATAAAAAATTACTTTTTATTTATTTATTTCTATTTGTAAAAGACAAAACCCACACTCACTCCCACATAACTGATTCACCCATTTTCTATGAAGTTAGAAAGCTACAATTTGAAGCATGTGTTCTTTATGAAATAAATAGTTGAACTAAAAAATTTTGATTTCGATATTTTGTAACTATCGGAGTAGTTGGTCTAATAGATAGTTGCTCTAAATAGCACGTTTGCACCAAAATAGAAGTCTCAATTTTGAACCTTGTATTCTTCATTAGATGAAAAGGAAAATTATAAAAGTGTCATTTCGATATTTGTAATTATCGGGATAATTAGACTGATATATAGTAATATAGTTATGCCAAACACGTTTTTACCAAAATTGAAGTCTCAATTTTGAACCTTGCATTCTTCATTAGATGAAAAGAAAAAAACTATAAAAGTGTCATTTCCATATTTGTAATTATCGGGATAATTAGACTGATATATAGTAATATAGTTATGCCAAACACGTTTTTACCAAAATTGAAGTCTCAATTTTGAACCTTGCATTCTTCATTAGATGAAAAGAAAAACTATAAAAGTGTCATTTCTATATTTGTAATTATCGGGATAATTAGACTGATATAGTTATACCAAACAACATGTTTTTACCAAAATAGAAGTCTCAATTTTGAACCTTGTATTCTTCATTAGATGTAAAGGAAAATTATAAAAGTGTCAATTCGATATTTGTAATTATCGGGATAATTAGACTGATATAGTTATGCCAAACAACATGTGTTTACCAAAATAGAAGTCTCAATTTTGAACCTTGTATTCTTCATAAGATGAAAAGGAAAATTATAAAAGTGTCATTTCGATATTTGTAATTATCGGGATAATTAGACTGATATAGTTATGCCAAACAACATGTTTTTACCAAAATTGAAGTCTCAATTTTGAACCTGGTATTCTTCATTAGATGCAAAGGAAAACTATAAAGGTTTCATTTCAATATTTGTAATTATCGGGATAATTAGACTGATATATAGTAATATAGTTATGCCAAACACGTTTTTACCAAAATTGAAGTCTCAATTTTGAACCTTGCATTCTTCATTAGATGAAAAGAAAAACTATAAAAGTGTCATTTCTATATTTGTAATTATCGGGATAATTAGACTGATATAGTTATACCAAACAACATGTTTTTACCAAAATAGAAGTCTCAATTTTGAACCTTGTATTCTTCATAAGATGAAAAGGAAAATTATAAAAGTGACATTTCGATATTTGTAATTATCGGGATAATTAGACTGATATAGTTATGCCAAACAACATGTTTTTACCAAAATTGAAGTCTCAATTTTGAACCTTGTATTCTTCATTAGATGCAAAGGAAAACTATAAAGGTTTCATTTCAATATTTATAATTATCGGGATAATTAGACTGATATATAGTAATATAGTTATGCCAAACTACAAGTTTTTACAGAAATTGAAGTCTCAATTTTGAACCTTGTATTCTTCATTAGATGAGAAGAAAAACTATAAAAGTGTCATTTCGATATTTGTAATTATCGGGATAATTAGACTGATATATAGTAATATAGTTATGCCAAACACGTTTTTACCAAAATTGAAGTCTCAATTTTGAACCTTGCACTCTTCATTAGATGAAAAGAAAAAAACTATAAAAGTGTCAATTCCATATTTGTAATTATCGGGATAATTAGACTGATATATAGTAATATAGTTATGCCAAACACGTTTTTACCAAAATTGAAGTCTCAATTTTGAACCTTGTATTCTTCATTAGATGAAAAGAAAAACTGTAAAAGTGTCATTTCGATATTTGTGATTATCGGGATAATTAGACTGATATATAATAATATAGTTATGCCAAACACGTTTTTACCAAAATTGAAGTCTCAATTTTGAACCTTGTATTCTTCATTAGATGCAAAGGAAAACTATAAAGGTTTCATTTCAATATTTGTAATTATCGGGATAATTAGACTGATATATAGTAATATAGTTATGCCAAACTACAAGTTTTTACAGAAATTGAAGTCTCAATTTTGAATCTTGTATTCTTCATTAGATGCAAAGAAAAACTATAAAAGTGTCATTTCGATATGTGTGATTATCGGGTTAAATAGACTAATATATAGTAATATAGTTATGCCAAACAAAACGTTTTTACCAAAATCGAAATCTCAATTTTGAACCTTGTATTCTTCATTATATGAAAAGAAAAACTGTAAAAGTGTCACTTCGATATTTGTAATTATCGGGATAATTAGACTGATATATAGTAATATAGTTATGCCAAACACGTTTTTACCAAAATTGAAGTCTCAATTTTGAACCTTGTATTCTTCATTAGATGAAAAGAAAAACTATAAAAGTGTCATTTCGATATCTGTAATTATCGGGATAATTAGACTGATGTATAGTAATATAGTTATGCCAAACACGTTTTTACCAAAATTGAAGTCTCAATTTTGAAACTTGTATTCTTCATTAGATGAAAAGAAAAACTGTAAAAGTGTCATTTCGATATTTGTGATTATCGGGATAATTAGACTGATATATAATAATATAGTTATGCCAAACACGTTTTTACCAAAATTGAAGTCTCAATTTTGAACCTTGTATTCTTCATTAGATGCAAAGGAAAACTATAAAGGTTTCATTTCAATATTTGTAATTATCGGGATAATTAGACTGATATATAGTAATATAGTTATGCCAAACTACAAGTTTTTACAGAAATTGAAGTCTCAATTTTGAACCTTGTATTCTTCATTAGATGCAAAGAAAAACTATAAAAGTGTCATTTCGATATGTGTGATTATCGGGTTAAATAGACTAATATATAGTAATATAGTTATGCCAAACAACACGTTTTTAAAAAAATCGAAGTCTCAAATTTGAACCATGTGTTCTTTATAAAATAAATAGAAAAACTAATTATCCCGCTAATTAGTCTAATAAACATACTAAATGATACGCTTTTAGCAAATTAGAAGCCTCATATTTAAACCTAATATTCTTTATAAGATAAAAAGAAAAACTAAAAAAGGTTTCATTTCAATATTTTGTAATTATCGGGATAATTAGTCTAATATATTGTTATGCTAAATAACACGTTTTTACAAAAACAGAAGTCTCAAACTTGAACCCTGTATTTCTTATAATATAAAAAGAAAAACTAAAAGAGTTTCATTTTGATATTTGCAATTTTCGAGTTTATCAAGACAATATATTATATCATAACCGTCGTTGAACAGCCGACCCAACTTAATGGGTTTACGGCTACTAATGTTCAACTCCGTAGCCTTGTAATTTTGAACCCAATCCAGAAGACAAGGGAACACCTGGATCGAGTATTGGGAGAAATTAGCCTTCGTGGAGGACTTTTTGATGGAGCTAACCCGCATTTGCGTTACATGGAGAGGAAGACCACGAGAACCTCCCACGGTTAGCCTGACGGCAAGGGGACTCTAACCCATGATCCGTCTACCACTGAGGATATTTCACGTCAGCACTGTGGTCAGTGCAAGCCGGATGCGGAATTCGTATCGACTGGGATTCGAACCCGGTTCGCCTCATTGGAAGGCGAACGCTCTATCCCCTGAGCCATCGCGGCTCTATCAAGACAATAGGAGAAAATTAGCCAAATTATCAGTGTAACTGGAAGTGTTATTGGAGCAATTAGTAGAAAGATACATCACTTCAGCGTTTTCGCACGTATGGATAAGGTGTTCTTTTGAAAACATTAAGCCTCTGAACCTTAACTTCAACTTTTTCAAAACTTTGAACCAGTAGTTCTCTTCAGTAAAAATAAATAAATAAATAAATAAAAATTTTACAATGATCAGTTGATGAAATTTCAATCCCCTCTTTCATCCTGATTTGTGTGGAACAATCGAAAATGAAAAATTCAGATTCTTTTTGCTAAAATAAATTCAGTCGAATTAGTTCATGGATATGCCAGCCCAGAAGTCCTGGCACCTCACAATATTTAAAGTGGCTATAAAATAACAATTTAATTTTTCCAGCACTTACGAATTTCACCGCCTGATTCACAAATCTTACATATTTGTTTAAATTGATTGCATGCAATGGTATTAAAAATCATCAAAGACAAATTTATTAAATCAAAAATAAAACTGCAAATTATAAAATCTTCAAGAACTTTTTAAAAAAATCTCGCATTATAAATTTTAAAAAAAAACATGGGAAAGTTAGAATGTATGCTAATTTATATTGGCGACATAGGGACGGAGGTAATTGGTTCGTTAATTCATAGTGCTCATCAGCCAATATTATTAAAAATAAAAACTACAATGTATAAAAATGCCCTAGAAAATTTATTCTGATACTTTAACTTTTATTGATTTTATATTCAGTGAAGGAAAAAAACTGAATTTATTTATGAACTTGGTCTAAGCGCAATCTTCGCATTTGCACTATAAAAGGGTATAATGTTGATAAAATCAATGCAACTACACTAAAACTTCGAACCAAATCAAGCATAGATGAGTAACCAATTGGGCAGGTAAACACTCGAAAGTACACTCGATATCAATAGGCGATCGAATCCATTCAATGGTTTGCGTAGCAACATCTTATTTTATAGAGGTTGCAATAACCAAATTTCAAAAACTCATTCGTCACTTTGTCTTCCATGGTTTAACTGGTATTATGATTTATAAAAAGACTGATGAGTTGCTATACAATCTCACTTTTTATTGATAATTTACTGTCAATTTTTGAATAATTCGAAATGAAAAGGGACTTGAACTTTTTTTGAAAGGAAAGAAATGTCCACAAGCAATCGGAAACTTTTTTAAAGTCTCAAAAGAAACATTTTTTAAAACGTTTATAAAAAGTCTAGTCACATACAAATTATGGCTTGAATTTTTTTTCTTTTTATCATTCAACTTCCTTCCTTTTTTTCATCTAGGATCTCGTTAAATAAGGTTTTTAATATACTATTACATTCTAAATTCGACTGTTTTTTTTTTTATATTTTTTTTTATTCGAATATTGAGGATTCCATTGGATCAAGTTGCATATTATCATTTACTTGTTAGTTAGTTACTAAGTTGCTTCAGAGAGCTCCAAACACTTCTTCCCTTTTACATTCAAACTGACCAAGTTTGTAAGTAGACCACCTGTCTAATGTGACCTCTATTTCAAAGAACCAAATTTATCCTTTAAATAAAAATAATATCCTATATATCCTATAAATCTAAATATATCCTATAAATTTATCATATAACAAACAATAACTATATTTATAATAACAGAAAGCAAAACCTATATAACCTGACCATCTGTCTATCTTGTATATTAACCGCTATATTAAGTCAAATTTGTTGAGACAGAGTTGCTGAATGTTATTCGTCATAAGTTGACCAGCACAAAAAACACTTTCTCGGAAATTTCCTACGCTAATATATTATGTGTTAGAATTGCACTGCATTTTTAAAAAATTGATTAAGAAGATTTTACCTATACCCGTTAGTGAGTTGACCATATCAGAAAACTATTAACATATGTAATAACTAATATGCTAACCGCCTTTGGCGATCAACTAAGTTAACCTTTCAAAATTATCTTGTAAACTGCTGTTTGTAGAAAATGCAACACCATGAAGGAATCATCAGAATCAAATGAAATTCGCAGCAAATGTCAATTATAGGATATTATGCAAATTAATAAAGTTTCAGAGCCATCGCGCGTGCGTGGCGCGCGCAGCGCCCTCTGAATTGATGCTGAAAGCGTATAAATAAAGTGCTGTAGCGGGACGTTGAAAATAGTCTATGATTATTTGTTAGTGGCAAACGTTTAGTGAGACCTGAGTATGCCTCCACGACGGAAGAATAAGAAATTCAAGCAACTTACGGAGTTTGAACGAGGGAGGATAATCGGCCTTCGAGAAGGAGGATTTTCCTATCGCGCAATAGCAGCTCGTATGCAGCGGAACAGTTCCACAGTGATGCGAGTTTGGAAGCAGTGGACCGACGAGCACCGAACAACTCGAAAAACAGGCACTGGACGACAGAAGGTGACGTCAGAGCGCGATGATCGACACCTGCTCCGCATGGCGGTGAATGATCGCACAGCTTCCTCCAGGCAGCTGGCAGCACATTGGTCTACTGCTACAGGTGTACAATTGTCGGCTTCGTCAATTCGTCGTCGTCTGCTGCGCCGTGGATTGCGTGCAAGGGTGCCATTATACAGGATTCCCCTCACGGCGGATCATCGACGGCTGCGTCGGCAGTGGGCTCTTGAGCACAGAGACTGGCGAGCTGATTGGCACCAAGTTGTCTTTTCAGATGAATCACGCTTCAATTTGTGGACCCATGATGGCCGTGTTCGTGTTAGACGTTATGCCGGTCAACGCTGCCTTCCTGAGTGTATTATTGAACGACATAGTGGTCGAACACCCGGAGTTATGGTCTGGGGTGCGATTTCGTATCATGGACGATCCAATTTGATACGAATTGAGGGTAATCTCAATAGCAACAGATACGTCCGTGAAGTGCTACAGCCCGAAGCCGTTCCTTTCCTTCAAGGCATCCCTGGAGCTATCTTTCAGCAGGATAATGCACGCCCACATGTTGCGCGGACTGTTAGAGACTTCTGTTCAGCACAACGCATGCAACTTCTTCCTTGGCCTGCTTATTCGCCGGATATGTCGCCTATTGAGCACGTGTGGGATATGGTTGGTCGGCGTCTCACTCGTGATCCGCGTCCTGCAGTTTCCAAAGACGTTCTTTGGTTGCGCATACAAGCGATATGGAATTCTCTTCCTCAAGCAGATATTCAACATCTGTTTGACTCCATGCCACGTCGTATAGCAGCACTTATTGCAGCGCGTGGTGGCTGCACCAAATACTGATTTCGGACGCTTAATTTGTTTCTTTTGTTTTGAAAATTTCATCATTTATTTGTATCAGTACAAGTCGTTTCTGCATTAAATTTCATTTGATTCTGATGATTCTTTCATGGTGTTGCATTTTCTACAAACAGCAGTTTACAACGTATGAACGTTATGGTAATCAAGTTAAATGCATGGCCTAACTAAACTTAAATCTTCCCATTTTTTCACCCCTCCTCCTTAATTAGTTTTAAACATTATATTAACCAAATTTTTTCACCTGCGTTGAAGTACTGTGATTCCATTTTTAGCTATTTTCAAAAGACATCTGCGATATTTTCTAAGTTTTTAATGTATTGAATTTTAGTAATAAAATTTAAAATTTTACATCTTGCTCTGCTTCCTTACGCACCCCTCGAGCCATAACTTGAGTATCGTATAATATTTTTAAAATATTCTTCAAAAAAGGCAAGCTCCGTCACCAATAATTGGTATGGCAGTATGCGGCATCGGAGCACTGTCTATGTTTTAAATTTCTGCAGCCATTTTATTTTTAAAAATGTATCTAAATAATTACCTCGTAACTAAGTTTTTATTTTTTTATTCTATTAAAATACAAAATTATTTCTATAAAAATACAAAATTATTTCTATAAAAATACAAAATTATTTCAAATAAATATTTAAAGTTTAACAAACTATTTAACACTATAGTAAAATTATTACTCATGATAACCTAACAAAATGAATAACTACAGTGTTGCCAATAGATAGTGAAATACCCGAGTTTATGCTGCCACATAAGAGAAATATGTAATTCAAATATAGGTAAAAATTACTCTTCTATAAGTTGACCACTAAGGCATTGCATCGTAAGTTGTCAACTTACACAGGTTTCAATACACATGTTTAGAATTGAGAACTTTTGAACAAAAAATTTGTACCGAAAAAAAAATTAGCGTTTTTATAGCTCCAGTTCTCTACAAAGAAACATTCAATACTTCTTTCAACCCAGTGAACTTTGCAGACTCAGTTTGTCAAAGTCACGGGAATGAATATTTAGGGAACATGTGTGCGGTGTGTCTGACTTTTTAACTCTTTCCCCAGAAAAAGTCCTGGATCAGATCCAACCGTACTTTTTGAAGGAAAATGGGGGAAGGGGGAAGAAACCTCATTAGATGTTGGGAACATCTGTGGTTGCTTCGATGCAAGGTTTCAACCTAGGAAAGCTTGACGTAGATTTTTCCTTGGACTGTTGCCTACCACATCAAACACAACAACAGTTGTTTTGGTTGGAAAGATCAGACAAGTTGCCGCTTATTTTTTTTATTTTTTTTCTTGGCGTAAGCTAATTTGTTTTTGGAATAAGATCGTCCTTTCACCAGGGTTGTAACTTATCCTAATTGCATAAATGTTTTTCATTTGCTGGGTTTCAAAGGTAAAGCAAAGTTTGCCAATTTGCATTAAATATTTTGTGTAATTGAACATTCACCACTGCAGCTTCGTGACTTTAACACTTACACAGAAGACAAAGACACAATGACACATACCCAGATAGCAAAATAAGGTTTATTTTCACTCAGTAAAAACCTTTTAGTGCAAAAATGAAAAAGGTTTTCTATGCCGTTTACATGTAAACCTTCTAATCTTAAAACGAGATGTGTCATAATCTGCTCTACTCTACGCACTTAATCCAAAACCTTAGAAAACAAGCTTCTATATAAAAACCTTACCTCGAGGTTGTCTTAGAGTGAAAAAATCCTTGAACAAAGCTAGTCTTGAGGCGAAAATAATCTTAAATCTAGGTAGTTTTAAGGTTTATTTTCGCAACGTCTTGTATTGCTCATCTAAAATCCATCTTGTCATGAAATTTTAATGGACAATGCAATTTGATCCTATCATTAGTGTGACGTCAGCTAAAACGTCATTAACCTAAGTGACCATTTTACCTAAGTGACAATACTTTTTATAAAAAAGCTTTAAAAATCATTTTTCATCCTTTCACGATGAAAGATTTGAAACTGCTGTATTTTTGCTTTATTTGAAAAAAGATCTTAAGTACAAACATTTTCGCGACAATAAAAAGAAAATTCACACAAGGTTACCGTAAGGTTACGTGCTTTCTGGGATAGGGTACACCAAACACCTCGCATGGTTTACCTAAACTAAACGGGACTAACACTACTCGTGATTTATCTGTTTCTAGAAATTATCATTTGTAGAGAGCTAAAAAAACATTTCCAATAAAGAAGACCTACTTCAAATATGCGTTAATCAGAAAAAAAAAAAAAAAAAAAAAAAAAAAAAAAAAAACGAATTGTTTTTAGTAAATTAATTTGCATCTCAAATCCACAACCATTAGCAAATAAATAAGATCGAGATCGGCTTTGATGAAAGTTGCTCGAATATTTGTAGAATTATGATTTTAAATATCTAAAGCAGCACATATGAGCCAATTTTACTGTTTTAGGCCTTCAACTGAAAGCAACATTAGGGTTCGCTGCTCGGAACTAAACTTACGGTACATAAAAAATTGTACAGGGAGTACAAGATTACGATGGTATAAAAAATTTAACGTTCGATAATTAGTTCAAGAATTATAAACCGAGGGATAAAAATCGTTTCCTATTTGAACTGTTATAATAATATAATTCGTGTTATCAAGTAAAATTACTCCTCATTTATTGCTTCTTATCGACTCGCCAATTCATTTTATAAGTATTCATTTGCATTCATTTTCTAATGATAAACATATTAAAACTTTCCGTCATATAATTAAAACAATTATATATTTTACTAGCTGTTGCCCGCTGCTTTGCCCAAGCGGAAGTACTTTGATTTTGAACAATTTTCAAGAGATATTCAAAATAATTTTATTCTATACCGTCGCTGAAGAGCAAACTCAATTTTTAGGGTTTACGACTACCAGTGTTCACCTCCGTAGCCTTGTAATTTTGAACCCAATCCGGAAGACAAGAGAACTCCTGTTGCGAAATGTTGCCGTCGTAGAGGCATTGTTGGTGGAACTAACCCGTATTTGCGTTACATGGAGACGAAAACCATGAAAACCTCCCATGGGAAGCCAGACGGCAAGGGGCAATCCATGATCCATCAACCACTGGGGATATTTTACGTCAGCTTTGTGGTCGGTACGCGCCGGGTGCGGAATTCGCATCAACCAGTCATCGCTGGGATTCAAATCCGGATCACCTCATTGGGAGGTGCGTGTTCTATCCCCTGATCCTCAATAGGTCTATATCCGAGATATTGTTAAAGTTTCATATATTGCCGCGATATTATCAGCTTTTGAGGTATGGCTATAGGCGGATTTTTTTTTTTTTTTTTTTTTTTTTTTTTTTTTTTTTTGATATTCCACCTAAATAGAGATTGAAAGGTTATTTTAAAATTTGCCTATTTTGAAGTAATCACTTAGGTTTTTGGTCAGTAAAGGAAGAAATATGTATTTGAACACTTTTGGAAAATCAACTTTCAAGGAGGTAACATAGGGGATAAAGGTTAGTTTGAAAATGCGCAGATTTTAAAGTTTTTATTTTAATTTCACAATCTATCCTATCGGCTATTATTAAATAGAATTAAAAATAATAAATATTTATTAAAACTTATTTTTTGCATAGAATTAATTATCTATGGATAATTCTATGCAAAATATTCTATGCTATAATTCTATTGCAAAAAATTCTATGCTATAATTCTATCGCACTTTAGCATCCAAATAGAGTCTCGGTGCTGCCATCTAGTGTGGCAGAAACTAGACGTCCAAATTAACATGGCCAACGGTATCTCACCTATTGTGGTGGTCCTGAAAGAGTGGATATCACTTCTGGAGAACGCACTAGGAGAGAGGTCTGCTCATCGGGAAGACTAATTGTGCAGCTCATAGGAAATAAAAGAATAAAATTAAAAAAATCTTTGGATAAACGAATTTTATAATTGAGTGCAAAATTTTTTCACTTCGCTAAAAAAATTGAGCTATGATGAAATACGCAAAAAGTGATACGCAAAATTTTGCGCTCTTAACGTTAATTTTTAACATTAAGAGGTCAAAATTTTGGAGTACCTCTCTTCTGACCAAACTGTTAGAACCATATTTCCCAGATTGCGACTACCCCCTATAATTTGGGGGGAGGGGGCAGAAATCTGATTCCGTCGAAAAATAATTTATGTTTATTCAGGGAAAGTGCGTTTTGTGCCTGATTTCGTAACTTAAAATATCATCCGCACTAAATAATTAGCATATTTCAAGTCACCCCCTTGAACCATTAAAAATGAGTCCTAGAATGGGAAGATCTGATCCTTAAATCAAAAGTTATTAAAATGGGTAGTTTTTTTTTGTGCATTGTACATTTAAAAGATATAAATACATTCAATAATAGTTGAAAATGAAATACCTGATTATAAAAAGAGGACTGTTTCAAAGGAATTAGATTATTCCTGATTTCCGGTTCACGAATTGATTTTAATTTACTTTTACTGCATAAGAAAGCAGTAAAAACGGCTCATGCAAAAATCGAAAAAAATCAGAGGAACAGAAATAAAGTTTCGAAAGATGAGCGCCACCTAGTTTGTGAAAATCCAATCATTAAAAAAAGAATTGTTATGGGGAATTTTTTTTTTCGCGATATATATGCTATTAACTCATTCATGAGACTATGTAATTTCCTATTATTATTAACACCGTTATAAAAAGAATTAAAAATCTGTTGTTGTTTTTTTTGTCCATATATTTTAAAAATAATAATTATAATTTTATATTTTATAACCGTCGTTGAACAGCCGACCCAATTTCTAGGTTTACAACTACTAATTTCAACTAAGTAGCCTTGTAATTTTGAACCCAATCCAGAAGATAAGGGAACTCCTGGATCAAGTATCGGGAGAAATTTGCCTTCTGGGAGGACTTATTAATGGAACTAACCCGCACTTGCGTGACATGAAGAGGAAAACCACTAAATCCTCCCATGGTTAGTCTGGCAACAAGAGGACTCCAACTCGTGATCCGTCTACCTCTGAAGACATTTCACGTCAGCACTGTGGTCGGTGCAAGCCGGATGAGGAATTCTTATCGACCAGCCATCGCTGGGATTCGAACCCTTTATCCCCTGTAATTCTCCTTACTTTAAAATCCAGGGATAAATTTCCGAATCTGTAACCAATACAAAACGGTCGCCTAAAATTTGGCGATTGCTTCGCTGTAAACGCGCTAGAAACATTAAAAAAAAGAAAGGGAAAAAAAAACATTAAATATTGAGAAAATTTGCAATCTAAAATGCGTATAGCCATCGTCAAATGCAAAACGGTAATATTCTCCTTTTCCAAGGTATTATCTTGGGATTTAGTAACCCAATAGCGTCCACTTTAAATAGTTTTTTTTTTCTTTTTTTAACTTAGAAAAGTTTAAAAAAAAAAAAAAAAAATTCAAGCACGACTGTAAGGGAAAAAAAAACAAGTCGGATAAAAATTATCTGAGCATCCTTTGAGAAAATTTTGTATGAAACCCAGAGAATGAAATTAAAATCAAACAGGATCTTGAAATGCTTCATTGAAAACTTACTTATAGTGTCTGGAGGATATAAAGTTTTAAATAAAAGAGCAGCAGAATTCAAAGTAACTTCAAATAAAGCAATCGAATTCTAACCTAGGATCGATCCGCTAGATGCGGAGGCAGAGATTCGTTTTCCAGGAAGTAGTAGTTTGATAATAAAAAGAAAATCTTTTTACGTATGACGTACTGTGGATTAAGTTTGGTGTCAATAGTTTCTCGGAGCTCAACTTAAGAAGATGACACTGACTACTGTTATAATTGCTTTAAATCACGGTCGTCTAAAGTATCCAATTTTTGAGGGGAACGAAAATAAAATGTACAGCCATAATAGTTCTCACTATTTCACATATGGAAAAAAAAACTCCTTCACTTGCTAAATATCTGCATAATGAATAATTTAATAATTTCTTAGCCTGCTTTTTAGCGGAACTAAACTGATATAGGGGGTACAAATTTTATTTCTGTTTTGAGTTGCGTGAAATTTCTTAAGGGATCTTGGATATTTTCACGTCGCTGATTTCAAATCTGCAATCTGTTTCTCTATTCAAGCTACAGTTTCTTTTTAAATTATATTTCTAGTCATTTTTTGTCAAAATGTAAAAAAGTTTAAAAACGCTATATATAGCAGGGAATCGGTTAAATGTTGCGACAAGAGAGTTAGGGCACATTATCAGAATTAAAACTGCATAGGAACCCATAACCGTAAATGTCGTTGTACTAGAGATGCTTCTTTGTGATAAACTGTTTCTTCGTGTATTTCTGAGCTGGTCATAATAAGGAAGTGCCTCTAGCCGCGTACTACGACATTTTCAAGCTGACCCAATTTTTGCGTTTACGACTACTGATGTTCAACTCTGTAGCCTTGTAATTTTGAACAAAATTCAGAAAGGCAAGGGAACTCCTGGATCAAGTATTGGGAGAAATTTTCCTTCGTGGAGGACTTATTGATGGAACTAACCCGCATTTGCGTTACATGGAGTATAAAACCACGAGAAACTTCCTCGGTTAGCCTGACGACAAGGGGACTCTAAACCATGATCCGTCTACCACCGAGGATATTTCACGTCAGCACTGTGGTTGGTGCAAGCGGAATGCGGAATTCGTATTCGACCAGCTATCGCTGGGATTCAAACTTGGTTCACCTCATTGGAAGGCGAACCCTCTATCCTCTGAGCCATCGCGGCTCTATGTATAACGTTTTCAAACATTTCTACAAAAAAAAAAAAAAAAAAAAATATAGAATAAAATTTTTTTTGTTTCTTCATGTGTTTCTGAATAGGTCATAATAGCATATATATATATATATATATATATATATATATATATATATATATATATATATATATATATATATATATATATATATATATAAACGGACTAAAAATGTCATTAAAAAAATCTATAGCTTTAGGAGCCAAACTAATTTCAGATTTGAAACACCCACACCTAAATTAGGCAAAATCAAGTATTTGTATAAATGCAACAAAAAAAATTTTCCTGAATGAAACTTTGTGAAATGAAATGAAACTGTTAATTTATTAATGAAACCTTTTTTTTTTTTATTTGCCTAAAATATTAGATGGGGGACTATTTGAATGTTTAAATTATTAAGGAGGGATATATATCTGCCTTTCCCTGTGCATAGGGCTTATGTACTTCGCATTTAATAAATTAAATAAATTTATTTTAAGGAAATGAAAAATTATTTAATTAAAGTAATATTTGTAGATAACGACATAGTAATTGTTTTGTTTTATTTCTTAAATTTCTTATTTTTATTTAATTCTTATTTTGCTTTAATTCTTATTTTTAATTTTTTTAAACTTTTTTTAAGGAAGTGCAAGTAAGGAAGTCTTATACAATGCTTCTGTGTCCCGTGTGGTTGTCTAGCATTTATTTTTTTCTTATTTATTTATTTATTTCAACAAAAAAAGTTAGGTTAAAAACGGTCAGTTAAAAAGTTTAAAATTTTTAAACAAAAAAGCACTTTGAATATTATTCATAGAATATTATTAGAATTTCTTGTAAGAACATTGTGGTAATTTGTTGATTATAACAAAGTGAGCGATAACACAGAAAAATTCTGCAAACGATTTCGTTTTTACAAGCTACGGTTCTTATGCAATTTAATAAATATATTCCTGACCAGGATTTTTTAAAAATCACTTGAGTGAATACTAAGTGTCCCTACTTATCTGCTACGTAGGGAGCGGTAAGAAGAAGAGAATGCATTTCATTTCATGATGTGAAAAAAAAAAAAAAAAACTTAAGGTCTTAAGTGTTAGTTTCACAGGTGAAAACAAGTATATGCATGGATATAAATGTATGCGTTATTTATAAAATTGTACATTCAGACAAAAAATAAATTGAACTAAACATATCATTTTGAAGAAAAAAAATTCAGCTTTCATACAAAACTACTTTTAGATTCGAAACCACCACACCCGAATTAGATAGGATCAATTAGTTATACAAATACAACAAAAAATTTTTCCTCAACTGTACTTGGAAAAAAAATTAAACCTACGAATGCAGGGGTATTATTGTATGACACAATAAGGAGTAATAAATTAGAAGAAATTTTACTTTTAACCATATAATCAGTTTTCAAAATAGAGATAGATGCATGGGTTATTAACGGTACAAAATATTTATAAAATAACTGAATGAATGAATATGAATGAATGAATGAATGAATAACTGAATGTGTAAAATCAGCGGATCAATGAATGAATGACTCGATGAATTATCAAATGAAGAAATCAGCAAGAAAAAAATAATCATTAGTGACAGTATTTTTAACTCACCACATATATATTGATATTTTCAGCTCTTGTACGTCGTTGGGCACATTTCAAGTAGATTTCGCGAAATTTGGTATCGTTATGATTCCAAATTGGAACATTAAATACCAATTGTTGGAATAATATCAGCATAATATATGGGAAATAATAAAGAATTGTACAACACATCCTATCATTTAAAATAAAAAACAAACTGCTAATTAGTTTAATAAAGCTTTTAAAGTATACCAGAACAAATAACGTTGTATTGATAATTAAAACGACCTTTAGCAAGACATGGAATCCCACATTGGACTGATTATAAGACCCCGATTCCCAATAGATTACTTAATTACTCGTCAAGCATCACTCACTGCGGCCAATGAGCGGGTGGGTGACCATTTTGATCAGCCTTATGAAGGGGCAATTGCGATGGCATGTCCTCGGAACATCTTAATTGATGTTTCCCAGCCAATCACCAATAGCTCATTGCGAGAAGTGGTAGCTCAGGGGATAGAGCGTTCGCCTTCGAATGAGTAGAACAGGGTTCGAATCCCAGCGACGGCTGATGGATAAGAATTCAGCATCCGGCTTGTACCGACCACAATCCTGACGTAAAATATCCTCAGTGGTAGACGGATCATGGGTTGGAGTCTCCTTGCCGTCAGGCTAAGCGTGGTAGGTTTTCCTCTCCATGTAAAGCAAATGCGGTTTAGTTCCATCAAAAAGTTCTCCATTTCTCCCAAAACTTGATCAAAGAGTTCCCTTGTCTTCTGGATTGGGTTCAAAATTACAAGGCTATCGAGTTAAACATTAGTAGTAGCAAAATCAAAAAAATTGGGCCTGCTGTTTAATAACGGTTATACAAATAACCCATTGGACAGCTCGAGTGTGACGTGAACGAAGTACAACTACTAGTGCAAATCATCAACTTTTATTTTTAGGACCAGAACTTCCCGACTGAGCAATCTTACCGTCTGTAACATGGTAGTAGCGGGGTCGAATCCTAGATATACCTTTGTGATGTTCTCTAATTTATGCTATCTCCTCATCAGCTTGACAAAGGCTTATGAGCAGGTTTTTGTCAATGCCTGCATATGTGTGTAACAAGCCTGCACATGTGTTTTTGCTTGATGTAGGGAGTGAATAAAGGAAGAGTAGAATGACATAAAAATTAAGCATTTAATGAATTGGCTAATCAGTGAGTTACTAAATCGATATGCAAATATATAATCAATCCGGCGAACCAGCGTCTTACTGAATAGGCTAGTCAGTGTAGGGAAAATAAATGAAAGGGCAATGGATGGTAGAGTTATTAATAAAAAAAGTAAATCAATTAATATAAACTTGTAACAAGGCAGTCGAAAAGCACAATTTACATCAATCCCCCCCCCCCCTCAAAATAGCACTAATTTTCTGCTTGTTGGCACACTGGCGCCTAACATTTTATAATTAAAAAAACTAACATAGAAACTTGACATGAAGAAATGACAATTTTATAAATAAATATTATTTTTGGAGCCTCCATACAAAAGGTCCACTGTCCACCAAATGTTCTGATGCGTGTAGGTAGCAGGTTCGAAATCCCGCCTTTAACCTCTGCTACTTGTTTTTCGATTTGTCAGATTGGTAAGCCATTTTTCATATTGTGAATACATAAGCGCACATATACAAGTGTAAATAAATAAAGATATTTTTTGTCGTAAAAAATTTATTAATAGTTACATTTTATTTTGTCTAAGTGTAGGTATAAATTTAAATAAATATTATTACTTACAAAATCAAAAATAAATCCGTAAGGATTGTTAACCCTGACCCACTTTTTCTAGATTTCGGATGCGTTTCTATTTGAAACTATAATCAAAGGTAGTCACTTCCAATTTTTATCTTCAACGATTTAGTACCCAGTTTATGACTGTTTTTACAGCCATGTTTTGAGTTTGAGTAGCCATTAGGCTGAGTTACTTGAACCTATGTTTAATTTCCTCAAACGGACTATATTTGTAGTTTCAAAATCAAGTATAGAAACGTACTAAAATGAACATACCTCTACTTTTTCTCGATTTGATCCTCGTGCAGACAATACTCTAAGTCGCAAAATAAAACGCCAATAACGCGCTGAAATAAACATACTTTTTTTCTTACAAATTCAAATTTTTGATCTAAAAAACGAGTTAGAAAGTCATAATTTAAGTACTATTCCAATATTTCATTCATCTCTCTGTCTTTCTCAACTACTGATATCTGCAAGAATCTGTTAGCCATTCTCAATACGAAATAACGTATTATGTTTTCTTGAGCACTTATGGCATCGTAATAGCGAATGGCAGTTTCTAACAGAATAATACTTTAAACAAAGATTGCTTCTTTTTAAAAATCACAACTATCGTTTACGGAGAGAATTGTGGATATCTGTACAGTTCGTGGAAGTCTATTACTATTTGATGCATTTAGAGTTTAGTCGTCTGATGCAATTATCACGCTTGCACCCTTATATTGTAAATTAAGATGTTTTTTAACTTCTTTATTTTTGCTATTTTGTAGTGATCTTGAATGGTTTTGCAAAAAAAGAATCAGGGAGCCCGTAACCAGATTTTTCAACAAAAATTAAGCACCTTTTGAGTACTTTTTAAGCATTCAAAAATTATTTTTAATCTCTTTCCAAAAACTAATCATTATTAGGATCTGTGCAGTAATAAAAATTTCTATCGTTTAAAGTTCTTAATTTATAAACATACAAAACAATAAATTCAAAAATATTTCGAAAAACTTTATATATTCATGATAAAATAACTACTTTCTGATAAATACTTCAAAGAGGATTGTGAAAATAATGCATTTTTTTGTAATTTAGAACGACAATCAACGGTAAAGAAAAATATCTTCTTTTAAAAGATAAAAAATTAAGCACTTTTTACGGACCGAAGAAAAACACTTGTAAGGGCTTATAAAAAACGTAAATCAAAAATAAGCACATTTAAGCACTTTTTAAAAACGCTACGCACCCTGAAAAAGCAGCTTCGAAGTGCCAAATTCATCCGAATCTTTTAGAACTTTTCCCACCACTTACGAGTTAAAGTATTTAATTTTTCAACGATTAAGAACACTATCATAATTTCATATAAATGTTCTACTTTTGAACCCAAAATTCGAGTTCACGCATTCGTAAAATCAACTATGGCACAAGAGGTTTCTGAAATATTTTGGTGATTCAAGGTCTTTTTAAAAATGGCGCTTAAAGGTTCTCTTTTATTTGAATATCTATCATCCAAAAGTTTCCATGCTATTTCAAAGTTAACATCCGAAATAGAAATTGATTGTATAACTCCTAGGGCTTCACAAGTACAATTCGCTTTCAAGATATCATAATATCATAGAATTTGAAATAGAACTGTTCTTTATTGCATTGGCTACAAACATTTCTTTAAACACAATCCAATCGTCGATCTTACCATTAAAAGTTGGTATTGAAAATGAGGGTATTATCACAAAATGCATTCAAAACTAGAATGTGGCATACTTTGAACTACTGGCGGAGAGTAATTTGAAAAACTATCTAATTTAGAATTGATCATCCATAATAATTCGTCTATATAATCATCAATATTTTCTTTCTCTCCTATGAAATTCTCCACTTCTTACAAAAATCAAAAAAGGACTTTAATAAAATTTCGAACCCGTTAGATAATCGTAATTGCCAACATGGATAGGAAAAAACCCAGTAGATTTTACAACAAGTATAAATTTCACGATAATTGTTGCATAATATACTTAATATTTTACGCTTAAGGAATTTTTATTGACTTTGAAATAGAAAAACTGCAATATTTTCCAGTTATGATTGACATTTAATATAAATGAAATGTTATTTATTATGTTAATCCATAATTTCAAATATTAATAGGCTGTTAATTCATCAAAGAGAGTTAAAAAAAATTTTAAAATTAATTTAAAAAGAGTTCTGAATAAAAATAAACTGAACATTTTAGGACAAAAAGAGTTTTAAACTAATTTTTATAAATGAGGCTAGCTTTATTATATATAACACTTATTTTAATATTCAAACAAGCAACAAAATTTTCTTTCAATAGGGATTTTTTAGGAAACTTACTCAATTTTAGTGAATTTTCTAAAATGTACAAAAATCAGGAGAAATTTTATTAAACCAGTAGACCAAGAGAAACCGGAAAAATCCAGTAGTCTACTGGAAAATCAAGTAATTCCAGTAGAATGGTACCCATTTTAAGAATAAACTCACCAAAATCTCAATCAGGGTGCGTAGCCAGATTTTTCAACAAAAAATAAGCACCTTTTAAGTACTTTTTAAGCACTCAAAAAATATTTTTAACATAAAATCAATAAAATTCAAAAACATTTTCAATAACATTACATAATCATGATAAAATAAATAGTTTCTGATAAATATTGCAGAGAAAATTATAAAAAGAATTTTTTTTTTTTTTTTTTTTTTTTTTGTTATTTAGAACGCTAATAGGTATGGTAAAGAAAAAAATTTCTTCTTAAAAGGTAAAAAATGAACCCCGAATAAAAAAAAAAGCACCTTTAAAGGCTTTTAAAACACGTAAATCAAAAATAAGCACCTTAAAGCACTTTTTAAAAACGCTACGCACCCTGTCAATGCATAATGAGCTTAATAAAAGAAAAAAAATTCTAAAACAGCAGCGGTGGCCACAGCAATGCATGCATTAACGACTCTTGCTCTAGAACAATAATCACACAGGTAAAAATTTATTGGGGGAAAAAAATAAAATCAGTAACAGCAATAAATAAAAGCTATACATAATTTATAGAATAGGTCATAACCATTTCTCTATGAGGATTGAAACACTTTGCACAGTAAGCAAACTTATTAAATAAGATAAAAGTGAGCACAGAGAGATGAAAAAAATGAAAAATTTATTAATGAAATCTAATGCACAGTTACTTAAAACAAAAATTTACACACTTTTTTTTTTAATATTTTTTTTTACAAAAAATGAAATGTAATGAATAAATTTTACAGCTAAATGATTTTTAAATGTAACTTACTCATAGTGTAATAGTGACAAACTTTTTTGTCACATTTAAAATTTGTGACAAATGAAACACATTTGGAATTTTTGTACAGCAAAGGAGAACCACAAATCAAGAATTACATTAAATATGCAAGGAAGTAATTCGAATTAAAAGCTTTTTTTCCCTCTAAATCCTTTAAGACACTTTGAAATTTTTACTATCATTAATTTTTGCATGAATACATAAATGAGTTTCCTAATTACAATATACAAATGGGGATGAATGAAGTTATCATACGACAATAACAATCATGAATTTCGTGGCTAGTTTCTTAAATTACAAATATTAGCTTGGATTATAAATTAACTACCACATACAAAGTATGCATGAGGCCAAAAACAAGAACATTTTTTTTTTATTATTCTTTTTGAAAAGTGCGCATCACCTGACATGTAGTATCAAAATTATAACCCCAAACTTTCCTGGGATACACCAAGGGATCTGCTCCTTAAACAGGGTTGCCATTCAAATCTGGAAAAAACATTCCCCATGTTTTTCCTGTACATAATTATATACAATATATTAAGATGAAACACAATTACTGTGCTCTTGTGTCAGCTATATTGGGCTAACAAAACTAATTTTAAGTGAGGGAATAACTTTGAAAAAAAAAAAAAAAAAAGGAACTGCTGAACATACTTAAATAATGCTATAGTATATGAAATAGTTTAGTATAACTGAAATATCATCCTTAAATATCCGATAGAGTGGTCGCCATTTTTAAAAGACGAAAATAAGAAACAAATTTCCCCTTATTTTACCAGTTTGTGAAGAAAAAATAAAATTTCCCTGTATTTTTCCCAGTTATTAAAGAAAAAATAAAAATTCCTTGCATTTTTCCTGTTATTTCAGACAATTTTTTAATTCTCTATATTTTCCAGGTTTTCCTGTTCTCCCTGAGGATTGACAACCCTGTTAAATAAGCACATTAGAACATTAAAAGGTAAATATCAGTCATCTGTTTACAGTCAATAAAAAAAATGCTATGTCAGATAACATTTGTAACTGCAAGCTACAAGCTTGAAAGAGATGGTTGTGTTCAGCCTTGAGGTATTTTTCTCAGCTCTTAACACAAGCCTAGTAATTAAAGCTGAAGTTTGAGTACTTTAAATTTAAGAAGAGTTTTAGTATTATACGATATATACCATTATGATGGGGGGGGGATTGCACTTTAAAATTTACAATTAGCTTAAATATTTAAAGGTAGCAGAAAAAAACTAGACTTGTGCTAGTTTTAAAACAGATAAAGAGTTGAAAGTGAGGCTAACCCCAAAAATGGAGTTGCCTCAATATACAAATAAAACTTCCAATAGTAAGTTTAATCCTACCTAATATACATAATGTAATGGTATAAAAATACTGCCATCAACTACAGCCTAACGATTTCGGTAATATATTTTGGGTATTAATCGAAAAACTTCTGAATAAATTTATATACAAATATTTGAGAATATAGAAGGGAAAAAAAGAATTTGTAAATAAAATTTATTTTTGGTATAAAGAATTATTCAAATTTAAAAAAAAAAAAAAATTCTAAGTAAAAACATCATATTTTGTACAAATATTTTTTTAAACACGATTACTTTTATAATCATTTTCAGCTAAAAATTGTCAATATGTAAATAAAATGAAGTCTATAAAAGAAGACTTAATAAATCTTAAAAAAAGAAGCTTATCGATATATCCATAAGTTTAAAAACAAGAATTCTATTGTGGTAAATTTTAACAAATTAATTTAAAAATTTACAAAAATAATGTCACAAAAATAACATAGCATTCTGAATAAGCTTGCAAGAGCTGGGTTTTGTAACGAATAAAATTAATAAGTTTTATTACTCTTTTTTAAATAATTTTAAGGTTCTAAAATATATTTCACAAGAAAATTAGTCTTAAGAAATATAAAAGAGATTGCCTAAAACAAACATTTGTATCAAACTTAAATTATTTTAGTTTGCAAAACTGCTCTGACTACTAATGCTCCTGTAATCATACCTCATTAATAAATATATAAAGTGCCTACATAATCAAAAGTGCTAAAAAAAAAATATTAAATAGATTACACATATGCAATAGTGTAAGGAATCACACATATTGATAGCACAAATATAAATATATTTTAACTATACATAAAAGAACAATATTATGCAAAATATGTCTTTGAAATTAAGTGTTTTCATATAAATTTTACATGATCACTCCAATATATTTTAGAATAGCAAGGAAATAACTAAACTGTTTTCAGTACAACATAATACTTAAATCATGGAAAATGTGGCTAATATTTTAATAAGAAAACACAATCTACTTGATGTGGTAATACAGTTGTAACTAAAAAGATAATGTTAGAAAAATCAATGTGAAAAATATTGAGCAAACGATAATGGCAACTTTAATGATGCAAAATAAAAAAAAGTCCAATCATATCACAGAAAAAATCCTAATGAATAGTTTAGTGACCTTTAAATAATTTTACTTCTTTGATGAAATAATTTTAAGGATATATACATGGGTAAGAGCTGAAAAAGCTCTAAAGACTGAAATTTTAAAAATAAATAGATGTGTTTCAAGTTTTTGACTGTATAAACATAAAAAAAATCAGATGCCTCTCTATTACAGTAGATCTCTGAATTTTCGTTGTCCCCAATATAGCGACTTCCCATTATTAATAATGCTTTTGTACAGTTCAAAGAGTGTTATAAAATTGAGATCCTACACTATATATTAAAAACAAAAACCAATCTACAAAAAACAGTCTATTAAGTTTGGTTAAAAATAGAAAAATAAATAGATTTACTAATAACAAAATTATAAGCAACTTCACTTTATTTAAGAAAGTATCCGATCATTAGTTTGCTCTTTCAGCACAAATATATAAATGAAACCTAAATTATCAATATGAGCCTCTCCCCGATTAAAGTTTCAGTTCTCTCTTTTTTTAAAAACTCATTTAGTTTTTAAATTTAAATTATCATTTAACTAAGAAAAAAATATTTTGCTTAAATTAATATCTAGTTTTTTTTAAAGCTGATAAGTATTTTTTATGAGCTTTTATTATTAATTATTACTTTTTAAATTTTATAACAATCTCTTAACCCAGTCTTAAATATATATATATGTTTTTTTTTTTTTTTTTTTTTTTTTTTTAAGTAGAAATTTCTTAAAATACTGAAAATTTTTATCCTTGGATATTAATAATTAATTACATTACATTTAACATTGATTGATAATTTATTAGTTATGCATCATTTAAAAATGCATAGCATTTTTTTTTTTTTTTGAAAATGTGTTAACAAAAAAAAAATTACTTTCAATGCTTTATTTTAAAAAAATATGATTAATAAAAAAATAAGTAAATATTTTTAAAAAAAAATCAGCTTTAAATCTAATTGCATACTATATATAAAAAGTATCCAAGGATAAAAGAGAACATGCATCATTACTTATAAAATATCTCTACATATAATAATGCAAGGATTTATAATTATTTCACCTGATTGTCTTATATTATTAAAAATTAATAACTAAACAATTATAAAACAAAAAAAAACAAAAAAAGCAAAAGCCTGAAACAAAATATTTACAGAAATAGTTTCTCAGGCATAATTTGTGGTTCTCCAAGAAGAAAACAATATTTTTTTTAAAAATGTGCATGAACAATGAATTATTTTTAAAACAATGGGTGATGCATATTGTATGCATCTAAATGTCTTTTAAATTCAAGCTAACAAAGTCAGTTCAATCAGTTGGCAGACTCGCAGCAATTGTGTTGTTGGTTCTACAAATGCTACTAGAGAGAGAGAGAGAGAGAGAAATAAAAATCAGCTCAAAAATGTCAAGAGTCATAGTCATCATCAATATTGTTGGATGTACTGTTGTTAGAGACAGGTTGCAGGTGAGGAACATAATGATGAGACGCACTGAAAAAATATGCAAATTATAAAATATATACAACATGAAAAACAAAATAATATTTTCAATCATTAATCAGTAAGGGTGTTCTATCTTTAGCAATTTCAGCAGGGTGACCCACCCTCTCTGCCCTTTCACAGAGCAAAATGCACCCTCCTTGCCTTTTTTGTAAAAGTGTTGTCCTTTTAAAATTAGAAAATGTCTTTTTTTTTTATTTCTAATTCCTACTATTAGTTCACACTCTCCCATGAATCTTGTTCAAATTTTAAATTGTTAATAAAATACTTTTTATTCATCCACTCAAGTTCATATACATTTTTTCGAACTTGTACTGGATGGCACTCCATGTTAATACAGTTTTTTCAAATATTAATTCCTTAATTAAATAGAGATGAGAGAAAAATGAAATGGAATTTTCTGATAGGTTAAGCGATAGTCATTGTTCGTTGGAGCACGTGTGGTGCACGTCACAAAATTTATACTTTTATAGTTGTCTGATACCACAAGGCCTTCGTTTTTTTCAAATCCCGACAATTAGTTCATACTCTCCTTATATACATATTTATATACCTTGCTCAAATTTTCAATTGTTAATAAAATAATTTTTATTCATCCACTCAAGTTCAAATACATTTTTTTAAACTTGTAGTAGATGAGGCTTTATGTTAATACAGTTTTTTCAAATAGCAATTCATTAATTTAATTTAATTAATTAATTTTAGTTTTATATGAGGGAAAATTGTAATTATTTAATAAAAAGTAACTAAAAAAATTTTTTTCTTTGTTGACTTAAGTAGGAATGAACTTCAATTTTTTTTTTTTTAAATATATCACTTATTTATTTGAAGAAAAAGTATAGCAGTAGCAGAAAACACGAACTTCAGCTTACTATAACTAGTAGAAATTAATAAAGTCAATATAAAATTCTTTTATCATGTTTCATAAGCATTTATTATTTATACATTTAATGGTTTTCTAAATGCTATAACAATATCTAGCTTTACTTTTTTATCATAGCATTACATTTTTGTTTAGGAAATTATGGCACATGCTTGCTGTTGTACAGGGTAACAAAAAAGTACAGGGATCACTTTTGTGGTTATCAACCACTAAAGTTTTAAAACCTTTTTACATATATAGCATACTGATCTAAAGCTCTGCTATTAGACTTTCAATTGCAATACTATTTCATACAATCCCAAAAATGTCTTTGAAGAAATTTGAAAAGCTAATTGGTCAAGTACAAGCATTTTTAGAACTTCGATGGAGCCACAGGTTCATACAAACCCATTTAAAAAAGAAAGGTATTGTGATTTCACTCAGCCATATCAGTCGCATCAAGAATTCAAAACTCTGATCGATGCAAAATAATGCAAAACCAAAAAGAAGTGGACGGCCAAGCAAATTGAAGAAATCAGATTTGCAGAAGCTTGATAAGATGACATCAAAACCGGATCCACCAACACAGGCAAGCATGGCTAAAGCTCTACATGAGTCAGCAAGTTGTAAGCTATCAACTAAAATAAAAGTTGAAGAAAAAATGCCATAAAAAACCTAAATGTCATCATTTAAGTGAGAAATCGGTGCAGATTAGGAGGCAACGTTCATGGCCCCTCTACAAGCTTCTCCGTAAGAACAGATGGCGAAAGTTCATTACAACTGATGAAGCTTGGATCTATCTATCTGATACCAATGCTAAATCTAAAGTTCAATATCTTAGCCGTGGGCAGAACAGCCGAGACTTCTCACCATCAACCACGGTGCCTCATCCCAAAGGCCAATGCTTATGACCCAAATGCTTTGGATGGGCATATTGTGTGACCCAACCTCGGTTTGTGAAACCTGGGGCCAAAATAAATTCTGAGTATTACATACAGAAGATATTAAAGCCCTTTCTTAAGGATGATTACTGCAGATTGTACCCTAATGGTGATGCTGTGTTACATCAGGACTCTGCACCATTGCATGCATCTATGGTCACCCAGAAATTCTTAACAGATCAGCAAGTGCTATTCCTGAGACCAGAACAATGGATTCCAAACAGTCCCGATGCTGCACCGCGACTATTTCCTATGGGGACATCTGAAAAACAAACTGAATAAGCGAAGAATTTCTACATTGAGAGGCCTTCAAAGAAAGATTAGAGAAGATTATTGAAGAAAACCCCCCAGGAAATCATTTTGCAGGCTTTAAAATCATGGCCGAAGCGTTGTAGACAAATCTATTATGCCGGAGGTAGACATATTGAGAAGCATCACAGAATTTATGTAATAAATTTTGGAAATAAAAACATCATTTTAATCATCGTTTTAAATCATTTGTAAGAACATGGGTCCTATTTTTCAGGAGGAAAAATACTCACATAAACTATACTCACATAACATGAAAAATTAATTTCTGAATTTTAATATAGTGATACCAAATTATGAGAGATGGGAGTAAATATGGACTGACAAAATAAACGAATTAGTGTATTTGATTTTAATTGTCATTTCAAATATAGTTTAACTTTGAAATAATTTTATGCTCTTCATCTGCTTACTAATATGGTTATCAATATTATTAAACATAATTTATTATCCTTTCTCTTTTATCTGACCCTTATCTTTTTTCATAAATAATCAATATAAAATACTATTATTTATCCTATTTATTTGAGTATTTTTTATTCTGTTTTGAAGGGCCCTAATCTAGCTAGATATAATTAACATATTTAGCAAAATTTGTTCTCTTCAAAGCTGAAGGTGCTCTTGTTTTTGAAAAAGCTCCCATCCTTTTTTTATTTTTAGGGAGATCTCTGCAATAATGCATGTAAACTAGAAAAGTTGTACTTTTACTAAGCAGTTATAAAAACAATGTAACGTACATTCCATAATTGAAGTAACTGTCTGTCTTCCAAGCAAAACCTTATACAGTACAGAACCTCTTATCCGGAAATCAGAAAACCGGAAAACCAGAAGGAAATTCTATAAATTTTCCCACCATTTTTTAAAAAAAAAATTTTTCCTCATAAGATTTTAGGATTTTTCTTTCTTTTTTAAAAGAGGTTTACCTTACCATCATTTTAGAAATAATCATTAGTGTATAAATCTTTATCGTTTTTTCTTCGTTTTAAAATTATATCTAAATATATTTTTTTTTAGTTGTCTGACAGTAAAAAAAAAAAAAGAAAAGAAAAGAAAGAAAAAAAGAAAGAAAAACCGGCTTTTTTTAGCAATTTAGAAAACCGGAAAAATCAGTTATCCGGAATAGCGATGGTCCCGATCGTTCCGGATAATCGGTTCCAAACTGTATCGAGATAAAAGATCAGTACCCCTCTTTATGATCTAAGTTTCTAAGTTCAAAAAATAACTTATCCATGTTAAACTAATAATATTATAAGCATAGTAATAATATAATATCACAATATTTATAGTTACCTTGGTACAATAACTAATAAATAAATATACCATGATATATTTTAATGCATTATTATAAACTTAAGAAATGGAAGTAAATTTTCTTTTGACAGTGAAATTTTTTTCTTGTGATAATAATGTAAAGTAACCCAAAATATCAATAATTTTTGAAGCATTCATTGTAACCATTTTTTGGACAAAAGCTAATTGCTTGAGATTTCCATTATAAAATTAAAAAATTCCACATTTTCTTGATTTAACTAGGTACAGTTTTAGTCAAAATATAAACATTTAGAGAGTTAATTGCAGTAGTGATAAGTCAATAAAAACTAAGAGTTATTAAATACAGTTTTATTTTAGATCGAGACGGGAGCCCAACTTGGTGTTGCATCTTACTAGGACGTCCAAAAATTAAAAGAGAAGGATTTAACCTTAAGAACTGATAAATAGATCTTTTTAAAATATCTTATATATTATAAAATATCTTATAGGGGGAACATTTATTAGAGTTTAATACCATTAAATTTCTTGATACCATGATAAATCATGAATTAATTATACTGAATGATATTACCATTTCAGAGAAAAAGATTGTAAATGATTACAAATTAGAAATAAAATATATTTGTAGAGATAAATTCGTTTCAAATAATGATGTTTATTTTAAAATTTATGACACTTACTTATTTGTTATATTAAAAAATTTACAACTGTATTAATAGACATTTGTTAATTAATAATTTTGCATTTTTATTGACTAACTCGAAAAGACTACAACATCGTAATGCTATTAATGCATTACATATATAAGCATCATATAAGTTTTTATAAGACATGATTAGTTACAGAAAAAATTTTAATGCTTAGTGAGAAATTGATGCACAGTAACTTTGAGGCTTTGTGTGAACATTATGCTGGTATTCACTAATACTCCAAGAATTTCTAGAAATTATATGAATTTCCCTCAAAATTTCAGGTTTTCAAATGTCATTTTTAAATTCTATTTTCTTATTTCTAGTGAGAATAGCCACCACGACTATAGATAAAAATTAAAAATAATACAGGCGCTAACCTTCAAAAATTCCAACATCAAAAGCAATAGTCATTTATATAATTTCTTTTAAAAATTAGCTCACAAATGACTAATTGTTAATGGAAGCATATTGTTATCAAATGAAAAAAATTGTTTTGTAGAAGAATTTTCATAGAGACAAAAATATAAAATCATGAAACCAAATTCAGAAGGTTCTAGTTCAAAAGTTTTAATGGGGGTTAAAATAACATTTGTTGCATGGAATAGCAACCTAGACTTAATAAATCAGCCATATAAGAGAGGTATCATCTGCCATTAACTTATACAATATGAATTATATTCACTTAATATTTTATTCATTTACTTTCTATATTTACTATACCAAGTATTTTTTAATAATTGTATTTTCCACATCATTATAACTTTATCACAGAATTAATAAAAAATTTAAAGCGATGAAATCTGCTTTAGATAAAATTTCAGGCGTTTGAAAAAAAATTAAAATTAAATTGATTTCATTTAAAACTTCCTGCAATTTAATAAGTCTACCTTTTGCTTATGGCTGGCAACAAATGGATTAGAATAACAGGTTTTATCCCATTATTTTTAGTGCAATACACAAAGGATTAAGATTGCAAAATATTGATTAATATAATAGAACTTTATTATAGAAGCTTCTCACATTGAATACCTCATATGATATTAAAGAGATTCCACATTTTGATATTAAAAAAAAAAAATAATAAAAAAAAAAAAATAAATAAAAATAAAAAAAAAAACTTCTTTGAACTTCAAAGGAGTTAAAAATTTTTAATAAATTTAAAATCTCAATTTACTACATCATTTAAAAGAGGCTTTCAAAAATTTTTTCCATTTTAATGTGATAAATAGGCAGTGGTTTCACCAGTAGTTCAAATGTCTACCTTAGAACTTTACAAATTTCAAAAAATGTAATGTAGAAAAATTCTCACTGAATCCCATGTCAGTAATATTATTGATGGAAAAAAAAAATAGCGGCCTATTCAGAAAATATTCAGTTTGGCATTAATTTAATATTTTGAAAATTTAAGAATATCATTATCTGGGGCTTGACAATATGTCTTATGCAAACAATGATTAACAAGAATATGAAATAAATAAAAAGAAAGGGTGGGCTGCATCTTATGCCTTAAGTATATAAAAGGTTACCACGGATGTCAAAATATAAACTACCATAAGAAACCATTATGAAAATTTTTCACAAAATATTTCATAAAATTACATGAATATGTGAATTAGAAAGATACTTTACCTTGCTGCAAAAGCGACATTACAAGGTAAGGGAGGAATGGGTGCTGATGGCAGTGAAGAAATAACAGAATGAGATGGAGCAGAATCTGTACTGCAGTCAGTATCCTAAACAAAGAAAACAGATATTAATAAACAAATAAATGCAATAATAATAATAAATAAATTTATATTAATTCAACAGTCGTTTGCAAAATTAGATTTTTGTGCAATCTACACTTTGCATCACAATAATATTCAGTGTTGTTGAACAAGAGTATGTAATGTTGTGATGAAATATTTGACTTTTAGAAATTGTTAAAAAAAAACTATTCATTAGAAAAAAGTACATATAAATAAGAAATAAAATATTTTAATAATAGAAGCAAGCTATTTACAGTGTTTTCTAAAATCAAATCCAATGAAACGACAAATTTGTTTTGTTTTAGCAAGTCTAAAAAAGCAAAATCTAAAACGAAAACAAATTTTAAGCAAAAATATTTTGCCAATCAGATTTCTGTATATAAAAATGATTTAATCATTATTTGTACAGAAATCAAAATTTAAATTAAGAGTTTTTTTTTTTTTTTTTTTTTTTTTTTTTAAATTTAAGATTTAAACATTTTTCTGTCAACTGAAATAATAAAATAAAATTCAACAATTTACAAGATACAGGATTTTACATGCGAATTTGAATTTTTATAAAGGGTATTTTCTTTCATGTTAAGATTCTTGTGAAGGATTTAATTTTTGATCTTTTTTAAAGGATCAAAGGACTTTATATCCATCTAGATCAGACCCTGATAAAATTACTGATAATTATTTAAATTATTGTTATTGACCATATCAAGATGAAACTTTTGCGGCAAAAAGAATTTGTGCACAGTGCACAAATGTATTACAAAGCAGTCCAAAATGTATTATATAAGTCCAAAATGTGTTATAAACTAAACTAAACTCAGCGGCACGACAGCCCATAGAGGACCAAGGCCTAATGTGCCCATCTCAGTTTTCTTGACTTTGGGCTCTGGGGTTCAGGAGCAGATCTTTCGGTTAGGTGGTCAGCCGAACGCGAAACTCCTAGTGATTAGTTCCCAAGCATGCTTGGTACTCATTTATCGATCCACTGAAGGGATGAAAGGCTGAGTCAACCTTGCCCGGCCCGAGGATCGAACCCAGGACCTTTGGCACTGGAGCGCGAACCGCTACCACTCAGCCACAGGGCATCAAAATGTATTATATAAGCAGCTTTTTAATGATTTACATATTTTTTCTTCTCAAATTCATGAAATTCTTTCATTAAGAGCTTCAAATAACTGGATATTTCAAATATTCTTTTATCGCTGGCAAGAACAAATGTTATTTATAGGCAATACCATTTTTAACGTACGTCATATTTGCCGACTTCAAGTGCATAAATTAGAAATTAAAAAAAACATTAAACAGTTTTAATTTTTTTTTTTTTTTTAACAACTCTTACTGTCATTTGCCCATTCTCCTAATTTATAAACTTAGCATATTGCAATATTAATTTAGCAAATTGCAATAATATTATTGGAAATAGTTATTGCATGATTTGCTTTAGAATTATTAACTCAGTATAAAAAGTCACTTTACAACCTAAATTATTTACAGCAAATCTCCCCCCAAAATCGAAATTTTAATTCAAAACGATAGAAAACATTAAAAAATACTTTCCATATAACAAAAGTGGTTCTCTCCCCATAACAAGTTTTGTAGTTTTTTTTTTTTTTCTTTCAATTTTCATCAGTTTTTGAAATTTTTTAGACTCATTTATTAAAGTAAGTTGAATTTAAAAGTAGGAATTTGGAATCACTAGTGCTATTCATTGCAATGAAATATCACACTTTAGACAGTCCTTTATAGAATGCATTATTTCATTTTCAATTGAAAATCATAATAATATATTTCGAACTTTCCCATAGACTAAACTTTTTGAAACATTAATTTAAATATCAGCAAAGGGGAAATATGATCTCACTATAATTTCTTTGTTGTACTAATTAACTACTAATTCCTTAGCTGTTCACTATGAGCATATGAAATAACATTAATTATATAACAGTTCAAAAGGAACTACTAAAAAAGTTCATTATGTCCGTTTCATTAATAGTATCGGTTAAACCATATAGTAAACCCTTGCACAACGCTGAATTTAGAAACAAGCTGTGCCAAACTTATGCACCTGAATGTTTGCAAAAAGAGCCTAAGAGAGACAGGCAGAGGATAAGAAATTAGGAGACAAAATATAAAATACATATTCATATAAAGAAGAGATAAGAGCCCAATCAGATGTTTCTGTTTAGCCCAGAATTAAGACTACGACTCGTGATATCCGTTTGGCCCAAAACATTGATGACGAACCAGACTTGTTATGGTCACATTTGACATGAAATTAAACAACGAGTCTGGCTCGTGATATTAAAGTTGAGTTCTGACATAAAAAAGGTCCCATATTAAAGAAAAGTTAAAAAATTGAAAGTTTGCTAACCAATTTTAGTATTTATTAAATCTATTAATGTCCAAGTGTAACATTTTTTAGCAGAATTTTAAACAATAAAATTTATTGGAGAAAATCTTATAAACACAATACATACATAATTATTTTGCTTGATTATATTTTACCATGCATTTTTATGTGAGAATGTTAGTTAGGAAAAAGACTTTCTTTAAAACCCAAATGAAGTTAATTCATTATTACAAAATACAAATCTACCTCTTCTCCATCTTCTTCTGCACTCCACGTTTCAGACTCATCAGCAGTAGAATGGCTGGGTCCTGCACTATCTTCACTTGTGCCTTTATCTTTCGGTCGTCTACCCCTAACTGAGCTACCAAATTTGTAAAACAAAATTAAATAAAAAGAAACTTTTTACACATGTTCAAATTTTACAGAAAAATATACAAAAAAAAAATAATAATTTCACTTAGGAAAAAGGTTATTTTGACAAATAAAAAGTTTAGCTGCTGGAACAGAATTTTGTTCAATATAAACTTTTGAATTATTTACATGCAGAGATATGGAAAATAACTTTAATTAAAATTAACAAATCAAAGGATCATGCATACA
Source organism: Parasteatoda lunata (assembly GCA_949128135.1). NCBI lineage: Eukaryota > Metazoa > Arthropoda > Arachnida > Araneae > Theridiidae > Parasteatoda > Parasteatoda lunata. Next base: position 38,338,805 of record OX421971.1, read on the forward strand.
TAACGTTAGTCACAACTAGAAGAAATTTTTCAAAAAAGCATACAAAGTTGGCAGCCCTGTACATACATAAGAGCTTTATTTTCTTTGGGTTCTTATATATAATATTAGCATTGCGAAGTTTATATTTAAAAAAAAAAAAAAACATTTATAAAAAAAATATAAAAAACATCTACAAACATGCTTAAATTATCCAGAAAAAAAATTCTTTCAAAATAACTTTACCAACTTTTTGTTTATGGTGGCTACAGAAACTGTGTACTGACAAAGCTTATAATTTCTTGATTCACATTGATCACTAATCATTATAAGTCAATAAAACTTTTAGTTATTTGATGAAAAAAATAATTTAAAAAAATATTTAAATTACTTTAAAATTTAACTTTTTAAATCTCAAAACACAAAAAATACAATGAAAAGAGAGCATTACATGTCTTAAATATGAAAACACACACAAAATCTTATAAAAATAAGCAACAGAAATTTAAACAACTTAGTTGAAAATTTTAAGGCAGTTCAATAAGTTTATATTTTAATAGCAAGCACTGAAGACTAGTTTTCCCCTCCGAAGATGCCGGAAGTGGTGCTCTGTAATGTCACCCAGTGGGCACCTGAGAACCGAAGTCAGGGAGGAGAGCAGCATTAGCCAGGCCACACTGCCTCAGACACATGTTCATAGGGTATGCAACATTCACACATTAAAGAACAACATAAAGAGAAACATCCATGCTTTGAGCGGGATTCCGTGGTTCGATTACTTCAGTAATTAGTGCTCGTTGCTTAGCACTAAAATAACATATTGCATTATGAATATAAAAATAGTGTATCTATTTTGATATTAAAATTGTCACATGCTTAGTCATTTCTTTCGCTTTCATTCTCCAGTGTCAGCAAGCAATAAAAATGAATGCAATCAATGTCTCAAGACTTAGTGGCAGTTCTTACTCAATGCAAAAAATTTGTACGCTGTGCAAAAGAGAATCAGATTGGTAAATATTTTCACCAATGAAAAACTTGCCAATTAAGTTCTTTTTGGTATGCAATTTTTTTCTTACTATTTTTGCATGAGGAAAAAAAAATGGCAAGCATTGAGAACTGTTCCTTAGGCTGGAAGAAACTTGAAACTTCTGTGTGCCTATTCCCAGGTAGGTTGCTATGACAGTTAACATGTCAGTATTATGCTTTAGATTAGAGAAATAGTTCAAGATTGCCAATAGTGTGTCAAAATTAGCATGAAATGTTATTGCTAGCACTTTTCCCTGATATTGATAATTTATCAAATTCCCTTGAAGTTTCCAGGCCCATAAAATGTGCTCCTCTCCTATTTTTGTCCAACCCTGTTATTTTCTGAATTTAACTTTTGATAGCATGTTTGATGAATTATAGAGCTTCCTGGAGTCAAACAGTCATGCTTTTTAAATAAACTTTAAATGTCACATAATACATATATGTTCATAACTCTAGAATATATAAAATATATTTCCAATTCTACATCTATGGACAAAAGAAAAACAATGTATAACATCTTTTTAACAACAGTACAACAACATCATATGTAAACACTTACCGAACTTCATGATCATTGCCAGAGAGATTCCCATCTGTAATGCAAGGATTCATTTGCTCTTCTTCACCTTGCACATCAGGAACCGATGATACTAAATCTCTTAAGAACTTAAAGTTGTTATCAGCTAAAACACATGCTTTCCTAAAAAGTTCATTAAATATTATTTTTCACAAATAATATTCAAAATATTAAATTTACAATACAATGAAACAATAGAAAAGATAAAATTTTAGAGACATGGTATTTCATTAACCCTCTGACTGCTCAATTTTTGGACCGAAATCGCTTTACACTATGCGCTTACGAAATCGCTTTACACTACGCGCCTTCAAATACGGCAATTTAGTGGACAACTAACGACATCTGTTGGTCAAAGCGTAAATTAAATGACGAATACTGCTAAACGGGGAGTAAAGGGGATGTGGTCATCAATAAAGGAAGAAAAACACATGCCCGCGGAAATCGCTGGATGAGCAGATTTTGCTACAATTGAGTTGCCCGTGGAAATCACGGGATGAGCAGTCAAAGGGTTAAAGGGGTTCATTGAAAATATTTTGTGCTAAAATTTTTGCTTAAAAAAGGACAAATTTCTTGGTCTATTTAATATTTCTGAATTATATAACAAAAACAAAAAAATACATAAAGAGCAGTATTTAAATAAATTAGACAAAAATAATGTTTTTAAAACCATTTCATTAATAGACATAAATGAAAAATAAAATTAATGATTGACACATCTTTTGTATGTTAATTATTCTTATAAAAAAGTCTTTTCTTACTGAATTTTTGGAAAATAAAAATTTTTTTTTTTTGCAAAACTGATAAATGAATAAAAGAATTATATGGCTATGACTTATGTTTTCGCTGCTTTACAAGATTTTCTTTCTTGCCAACATCTAAGATAATAACTGCCAATGTAGGCTGTGGATTAAACTTGTGCATTCAGATAAGACTGATGTAATATTCAAGAGAGTTGGAATAGAGCATTTTAATTTATAGGGGTCAATTTAGGAAGAAATTAGGTTCGTTTATAGAACTTTTAGAAAATTCAGATTCTTAAAAACAGACCCTTCACAAAATTCTTTTTAAAAAAACTGATTCTTCAAAAATTCTAAACTGATTAAACAGACCTTACACAAAGATCTATAATGATATGTTAAATAATAAAATGCCTTCTGTTACAACTCAGGTAATTTCAGTCAACATGAAAATTTGCATTTTTGTGAATTACGGCAAAAACAGTTTTCTACCACTATTATTGAAAAGAAAGAAAATAGAAATGATCAAAGGCAGAGCTAATATGGTGCACGCACACACACCCACAGAAATTCATAAATTTTGCTGATAATATTTTAAAATTTACTCGATTGTGCCTTTGCACAATTCCTGCATTTTTAAGAAAAATCATAAATTCAGCTTTCACCTCAGTTGCGATTTTTCTCATCTTTGACAACCCAGATTTCTTGATGCCAACAATGAGTAAAAATGTCGAGCAACTTATGAAATTGACAAAGTGAATTCTGTTAAAGGGGTTTATGAATCAGATATAACATTAAAGTGATTTAAATCACTATTTGAATCTCCGACTCATGCAATTCAAAACTAAAATTTTTCGAATCATGCTTTTACTATCTGTATTGAACTGATTTACAAATTACAGTTTGCAAATTATCACTATTTGCAAGTCCTGATTTATCTAAAGATCGAAAATTGCATCCCCTCGATTTCAAAATTACCCATTGCAATTGAAATTCACATGATTTCAAAACCAAACATCATGATGTATATTCATGCAGTTTAAAAACCATACGCTGCAATTAGTATGCACAAGATTTAAAACTCTAATATCATTATTTGTATCTATAAGTTTTTGAAGTCTAACATTCTAACATCACAATTCAAATTCATACGATTTTTATATCATTGACTTCTGGAATTACATGAATAAAAGTCATACATTAAATTTCATATTCACAAAATTTAAAAATGACTAATTACGATCGAAAACCGCACAAATTTAAAAAATCAGACGTTACGATTCCTATTCACGCCGTTAAAAATTACACATTGTAACTGGTATTTACGCCTTTTTAAAATCCAATATCGAGATTCGTATTCACGAAGTCACTTTTAAAAGTTTACAAAACTAATTCTATTGATTAAAAGCAAAGAAAGAATAATTTTTGTATCAGACTTATAATTCAAATTTTTTATCCTACTTATTCAAAACATTTAAATTCTATGCTCACAAAAATAATAATTTAAAAATATTTTCATGAAGTTATTTTTTTATTATTATTATTTTTCAAGAATGATACAAATCTGTGTGTCCAGGTAATCTGTATCTAACATTCTCAATAGTTAGTAATAAAATGTAGCTGGTTTTATTTCAAAAATAATATGGCTCACAATTTTGATGATTTTTTTTCATAAAATGAGATTTTTAAAAAAAATCTATTTCTTCTCATTTATAAAAATTATAATTAAAATGTATAACTTTCTTAACTCAGAATAATCCCTACGTATAATTTTTTTCGGCTAAAATTTCAAGAAATTTTCATTAAGCCACAATCACCTCTGAATAAAGTCATTTACTCTGATATATTATATTTTAATATAATGTGTTATTTAAATATCTATATATATATATATATATATATTTCTCTTATGCTTCCTTCTAATTATTAAAAAAAAGCCTCATTACAACTCCCCAAATGGCAACGTTAGAAAATCGACCAATGATTGCATCTAAAAATGTCACATGCCAAATCTAGCTGAGATGGCTCAACATATAGACGGCTTTTAAAAACGGAAACAATAACCAGAGTGAGCATTATCAGGTTGTTCAATTCAGCTGCGGCAAAAATAAAAATAAACAACTTAAAAAATAAAAATGCTGTTGCCAGCCATAGAATTTTTTGAAAGTTAACTTAGCAACATAAATCAAAATGACATAGAAGCGCAACTAGATCAAAATTATGATACTGAGCGCTTGACGTAACAAATACTTCAATTCTATAAGTGTTGTATCGCAAAATGCCCAAATTAACAATTGCAATTTCAAATTAATATTGAAATGTACAGGTTTAGAATTTTCTACAGTGAAAAGTTTTCGGAACTTCAGTATTGAAAAAAGTATACAAAAGCTAGACGTTAAGAATGTATCCAGTGGGCGAGCAAAGCGAGCATTGGATTGCGAAGCAATCCGAAACGAACTACGAAAGCAGTTCCGGGGGACCGCGAGCCCAGCGAGCAGGGGGCGAAGCCTCCTAGTTTTGTTATATTTCTAATTTTAATGTGTTGTCAAAAATTAAGAATTATCATAAGTTTATTTTTGAAATCCAAGTAAAATCATTTAATTTAATGTAATATTTCCTAAGAGACTGTTAGTTAAATTAATATAACATGTATAAATTTAGAAGCATAATTAAGAAAAATAAATAGAAGTACAGTTATATATAGTTCAGAAACTCATTTTGTAATACAATTTGCTTTAAACTTTTCCTTTGTATCCAACTTATGGTTCTATTTTTCTCAACTCCTTTGGTTGCCAATGCAAAAGTAAGAAATTTTGGATGTTTCCGAGGTCATACATTCATAAATATTAGTGTTTATGCAATACAATGTGTAATTTAGTAATTCTCTAACATACTGAAATTCACATGCATACCATTTCCAAATTATAATTGATAATCAGAACATATTCAATCATCATAGATCTAAAAAGCAAATTTCAGTTTAACTTTATTTAATCAATCCAGTTTAAGCTTTGAACGAAAACGATCTTGAATTTTCATTAAACTTCAACTGCATTCAGAAAAACTGTCAAAAGATTATATCACAAGAAAGATAAATGTCGAAATATTTTATCAAGCAAATTGCACAACTAGAAGAAAAAAACATTTTGTTCTAATAAATTTTAGTAATTTTTTTTTTGTGTGCATTACAATATCCTTTCTTAAATAGAGCTTGTAACGTAATCATCATAAACTAAAACAAGTTAATGTAATAAACATGCAATAAACGGTACATTAATGTTAACCCAGACACTTACAGATGAGATGAGGTTAATGTTTTGGCGTTACGACTTTTAGTTATAAGACTTGTCTTTGTAACCAATGATTCAACAAATAGCTCTAAAGCTCGAGCTATATTAAGTTAAAGAGATATACACCAACTTGTAATAACTTCAGTTCAATACTTATCACAAAAATAATTATATTTATTACAAAAGTAGAGCAATTCAAATGAATAAGTTTTACAAGAAAAAAAAGTATTTTTATAAACTTCTTAGGATCAATGCACTTATAATAAGGATGAAAAACTTTCTTTCGATAGCAGGCTACAAAAAATAAAAAATTTCATGTAAAAACAAAAAAGGCAACAAAAGAAAGAACATGAGCAAATTGCATTTAGTTCCTAATCTAACATACCATGTACAGGTAAAATACATAAGATAATAGATTCAAATGCAAGAACTGAACATGTGGCAAGCCTGAAGAATTAAGTACTAAGACAATAATTAAATAAAGAGAGCAAAATAACCAGTTAAAATCAATTTCTCTTTTTTTTTTATTAAAAAGACTTGGATCTTTTTTTTAAAAAAAAAAGAAAAGATTTTATTAATATCTGACTTTTGGGGCCAGTTTTGCCCCGTGCACCCTTGACCTATACGATTCCATTTTTTATGAGCAAACAATTAAATGTAATTGATTTATTATGTTAGATGTGAGATTCAGCTGGTGTGTGCAAATGCTAAAAATTGGCACGTAACAATCACATCCTAAACACGCCTTATAACTTATTTAGTTTTAAAGTCAGTAAAATTTTAGAAAATAGCACTTTCAACTCAAATTAATTCATTTTCCTCTCTTTTTGAATGCTTTAAGGCAATTCCTTGACTTTTTTCCATATTGGAAAAATTCCTTGACCCTTTCTTATTCTGCGACCACCCAGATTATGGCATTTTTTTTAACCTATCTCTTGTTTTGATGGTGGTAGTATTAGTATTTAGATAAATTGATTCATAATCATTTTTATTTTTTTTTTTTAAATAGTTCGAATTACATTATCAGTCATTGTAAAACATTAATAGTGACTCCTTTACTCAATTCTAACTTTTATGCCACAGAAAGATAGGTAACTAAAGTGAACAGTCTTGCAGTTTCAAAAAAAAATTGTGCAATGAACAATATCTGTTCTTTAAGCTTTACTATTTGAGAATGGAAAAATATTCAAATGAACGATTCAAAAGGTCATTAAAATATTGTAACTGAATAACACAAAACAGTACAATTTAGGTAAAACAATTTTGTAAGAAGGCTAACAGTATATTGTTATCAATAAGAGAATTCTTAAGAAAGTCTTAGTAATACACAAATAACTAAAATAAATACATCTTATAAAAGAACACAATAAAGGATACAAATGATCACAGGGACAGGAGCAGCAACTTTTCCAATATCTTCATCTGTTTGCATTATCTTTTTGATGCGAGCCTAAAATACAAATGTAGCACTAAATAACTTTTTATAATGATTTAATTTTTTTTACACTGTATAATTTCATTATATATATGTATATAATATATATGATCAACTTAAATTTACTGTTTGACTATCACGAAAACACCTCCACACATTAGAAAAGCAACTTTGCAGTTATTGTGGTAACAAAGATAATTCACTTTGAATAAAGTTAGTGGTTTTGCATTGGTTATATCATTGTTTTAATTCTTCATCATTACAAATCTCATTTACTTAGCTGTAATTAACTTCAAACTTTTCATTTAGAAGAAGTTCTCCCAAGAAATCCACATCATTCAAAGCATAGACAGGGGTCTGTCCAGACATTTTGTGAAAGGTCCGTTTTTGTAAAATTGTGAAAAAATTACTCGTAATTAGTGAATATAAAATAAACGTTCAGTCCCATTCTTTCAACTAGAGTCCGCTTTTGTGAATTTGTGCAAATAAAATAGGGTCCGTTATTGCAAAAAAACTTAATCAAGGAGTTTTTAAATTGTAAAGACATACAAGATTATGCTCAACACTGTAAAATTATAATTAAAAAATTAAATTTTAAAAAATAAACAGGAATTGCTGCTACTAAATTTGAGATGCAATACACAAATATTTGGTATTTAGCCTAAACAGCTGAACGCAGAATTTTCATTTCGGACGAATAAAGGAAAAAGCGCCTGGGAAGACAAAATTTAGTTCGTTTCCATTAACGTCTTACTCTCAGCCCCCTCTTCCTGGGAAGGGTTTATTCGATTAAGAAAACAATATTGAAGATATCCAAATTTGTGAAGGGTCCGATTAAAAGATAAATTATTTTGTGAAGGGAAGGGTCCGTTTTTAAGTTAAAATATTTTGTGAAGGGTCCATTAACGGACCCAAATTTCTTCTAGACAGACCCCTGGTAGATATTATATATTAGCAGTGAATTTAGATTTAACTGATCAAATCATGCTCAGAACCTAGTCTCGTGAAGAGAAAAGAGAGAGAGATAAAAAATTACTAGGGCACTGAGACATAAAATCTATGCTTACCAGAAGCTTAAGTGAAGAAGAAGCTTTCATGAGAAAGAAAATTTATGATGTTAATTTTAGTTACAACAATTAACATAAAAACTTTGATATGTTCTGAATGTTAACATTTGATTTAACTCTTATTTATTTAAATACAGGGTTCGCCAAGTGGGCCCACTTTGAAAAAACCCGCCCGGGTTTTATTGGGTGGGCCCACCTTGAAAAAACCCACTTGGTGGGTTTTTTCACTAATTGGTTTTTTGAAATTAGGTTGAAAAAGAAGTATCTCCTAATACTATCACTGGACACATCGTGGAAGTTACAAATATTTTAGAAATGTGCATCAAGTACATGGATGGGCAAATGAAAACACTGCTTGATGCCCCCAATTACCAAAAGTTCATATTGTGACCATGTAAAAACTTATGCCAATAATTACCATAAATATCAAAAGATTGCATTTGAACATCAAAATGAAGAATATAATAATATGTCAAAAATATTAAATAATGTTGGGCTTTACCAATAAACTATCAGTTTGGAAAAACAGATATCAATTGTTTCTGAAGCTTTAAAAAAACTTCAATCAGAAAACCTTTCAATTTCAGAAGCTGTTGAAATATGAATTAACTTACTATCGTGTGATGAATTAGATCCCATAAACATTTTGTAAAAAGATTCCATCAGGCTGTTCAGCCACCTCTTTTATTAGCATATGCATCCTGGATCCCGAAACGAGGGGACAATTTTTAAATGATTAACAAGAGCAATTAGCAAAAAACTGTCTTTCTAAGCATCATCCAGTATTTCTGCCCGGTGTTATGGCATTCAAAATTTCCGATCCTGAATACTTTCCAAAATTAATGATGCTTGACACTGTTATTCAACAGCTTTCATTAAAAAACAGTGGGAAATTATGCCCCCCCCCCCCAAAAAAAAAAAATTCCAAGCTTCCACAAAATTTTTGCCCATTCTTTTTTCTTTACACTCAGCAACAGCATCCTCCGTCTCTATCGAAAGACACTTTTCAACTTTCGGTTTGGTGTGGAGTAAACTACGAAATAGATTAGGAATAGATAAAGCTACAAAACTCGTAAAAGTATATCCCATCTAAGAGAGAAATGTAGACACTCTGCTGTATGATAATAATAATAAATAAATAAATAGACTTTTTTTTTAAGTGAACTCTTAACATCTGCTGACAATTTTTAACTATTTGGAGAATTATCACCATTAAAAACAGTAAAAAATTAAAATATTACTTTTAAGATTTTTTAAATATTATTTTTAAGATTTCATTTGAATATAATTTATTTTGTTTCTTTTAATCATGTTTAAAAAAATTGAAAACAAACGAAACATTTTCTTCTATTAAGTGATACATTAAACAACTATTAACAAATTAAAAGTTTTATTTTCTGGTTTCAAGAAAATAAGTTAAAACTTTATATACATTCTTTTTTAGAATTTTAAAAATAATTTGTTTTTAGAAATTATAAAAGTAAAATTTATCTAAGAATGCAGTCTTTTTTCTACGATTAAATATTTGAAAAATGGGACAATTAATTGATACTCCTTATAATTATAAGTAATTTTAATTTCACTTTCTATTAATCGTATTATAAAAACATGGAAGACCATTAAATATTTATTCCAGTTTAATTTTATTAAAGGTAAAAGTCAGATGGAATTTTAGTTTTGACTGATTATATATATATATATATATATATATATATATATATATATATATATATATATATATATATATATATATATATATTATAGTGCTTCAGTTAAAAATTTTGAAACGTTGTGTATTTAACAATAAAGATTCAATCATGTATTAGTGATAATGCATTATTTAAAATTATTTTAATTTTATTGTATATATTTTACCTAAATTTTTTGGATTTATTTCTATTTTTAGGCTTATTCAACACTTTTTAATAAATAAAAATATTTTCACAGTAAAATTTTAAAGTCCATGAAAAAATGAAAAAACCCAATTTTCCCTGGGTTTTTTCAAATAAAACCCAATTTTCCCCGGGTTTTTTCAATAAAAGCCGGGCGGGCTGGGTTTTTTCAAAAATCCCCGGGTTTTTTTCAAAGACTGTTTAAATAGGCTAGGGGACTTTGCTCCCTGCTCAATGGCCTACAAAGCTGCTTATGCAGTAATTTCAGATAGCTTTGCAGTATGAGCAAGAACTCATTTAAGATCTTAACTTTTTACTTTATTTTAAATATCAATTTACAAGATGATTTCATCCAAAGTAAAGCTATATTGTTACTATGACATATCTGCCAACATTGAAGAAATAAAATAACAGATTTTATTAACCAACCAAATTTTCAGTTTACGACTACTAGTGCTCAATTTTGTATCCTTGTAATTTTAAACAGAACCTAGAAGACAAGGGAACTCTCGGACCAAGTATTGGGAGAAATTTGTCTTTGTGGAGGCCTTTTTGATGGAGCTAATATGCATTTAAGTTACATGGAGAAGAAAACCACAAAAACCTCCCACGGTTAGCTTGACGACAGGGGGGGGCAAAACCGTGATCTGTCTACCACTGAGGTCGGTGCAAGCTGGATGCGGAATGCGTATCAACTAGTCATTGCTGGGATTTGAACCTGGGATTACTTCATTGGGAGGTGATCGCTCTTCCTCTGAACCATCACAGATCGAGTTAGAAATTAACACTCCACATACTGCAGTGCTGGCATTAGCACCATCTGTTGAGGAATAAGAGAAGTATTTTTGCCATCAGTGCATATCTTATCACAATCTTTTCTTTTTTTTTAATTGCTTCCTTAAAAAACAGGAGAGTTGGCAGGTATGCTATTACACATTTCATTATTAGAATTAACTGTTTAAAAAAAGGAACCAACAGGAAAAAAGAAATCTATTCTTTACTACATTTTTTATCATTTGAAAATGTAATAATTGAAATTTTAACAGTAAAACTATTTCAGTTAAGCAATTAATAATTATAGAAATTAAATTACTAAAAAAAATTAAATAAATAAATAAAAAAAATTTTAATTTTATTTCTCTTGTGCTGCCATCCATGAGTATTTTATTGCACTAAAAGAAATAAAGTTAGAAGTGTTATTTTTAAAGCTTTTCTTCTGAATTAGCATGCAAAATCTAAAAAATTAGAGAATAAAGGGATTATTAAAATTTAATTAAAAGAAAAAATGAGATTAAGAAGGAGAAATTCAGAATATGTGAAAAGAGACAAATGTGTAGATGGTGGATAGTTACAAAATCACATACCTTGTAAAAGTCTACCTTTTTTTGAAAAAACCTTTCGAAATCTTTTAGCAATAAGATAAATTTTTAAAAAAAAATTGCTTTGTAGTTTAAAAAATGTTACGCTGTGTCTGAGATCAAACAGCAATATTAAGATCTAAAGCAAAAATTAGGACTTTTCTTATTTTTTTAATATCATTTTAATGAAAAAGAAAAATAACAACCAACTAATGACAACCAATCATAAAAATAAATTTAAAAAGCAAATAAAAGAAAATACCTAAATAAAAAAATTTTAAGATAAATAATTTTAATATTTGACGCTTAAATTTGAATCAAAAGTTTGGAGTTTTATTATAAAATGAATAGGCATACCCAATGTAATATTATAAAACTATTTAATTTTTGAGAGGCTTAAGAAAAAATTACCAAACTATTTTAGCCGATAGGAAATAATTATGAAAATAAATATTAAAAAAAATCAGTAAAACTCTTAAATTAAAAAACCATTGTAAGGAGATTTCCATATCATGATCTGTGGCAGAATAATCGTGAAACTAAAAAAAAAAAAAAAAACATCACAGAACAGAATGAGACCAACCCGAAGGGCATAACTCGTAGCCACCCTCAGGTAAACATCAACAAGTTTTGTTTTTTTTACATTTTTCCATTTAAAATCAATTTGCCTCCTTGGCGACTGCAGTTGGCTTGGCAGATCACTATACGGAAAGAACCCCACTATCGCAAATAATTCATATAAATATAATACTTAAGCTCCCTTCCCTAATCTCTCTAAGTATCAAAAATAAAAGATTAAAAAGTTTAAAGATTATATTGCTATTATGCAATTCACTACTAATATAAACTTTAGGCTAAGCTGCTATAATAAATAGGCATCGTTATAAGTAAAAATAAGCAATACATTGTTGCGAAACCATAAAATAAACAATATACGCGAATCTTAATACTGTCTAGGATTTTAAACATGCAAATGTTTTTAAATAGACATGTAGAGGTTTGCCTAGGGAGGGGGCTACGAGTTATACCCTTTGAACTTGCCCTCTTATTTGATGGGGTTTTTTTTAGTTTCTAGTGGGCTGCTGCCCAGAAGTATTGGACTTATCAACTATTCTGCTGCAGATCATGTAGTTCGAATGGAGTGAATAAATACCAATACAGAAATGCCCCCATTTTTTCAAATATAATGGCAACTTTTTTTCACTAGTGATGTTTGATAAGTGAAATATGAAATGTTCACTGTTATTAGTCATTCATTTCAAAAGTAAAGATGAATCTAGAGTACTGGAAATAAAGATAAAAAAACATCGGAAATAATAAGTATAAAGTTAATGACAAAGTTGACTATCACAATAATTTGCACGAGTTTAAAACAAAGGCAAGTTAGTAAAACTCTCTATCAAGTGAGTAAACTATCGCAAATTCATTAATAAAATATTTAAGTCCCCCCCCCCTTTTCTCTCTAGGTATCAAGAATGAAGGATTAATAAAATTTAAGATTGCATTACATCTATGCAATTCCTTCCTAAATATAAACTTTAGACTAAGCAGTTATTATAATTAGACATCGTCGTATGTAAAATAAGCAATACATTGTTGCGAAATCTTAAAACTAAAAATAAACGCGAATCTTAATATTCCACTTAAAACCAAATCTTTATTACTATATAGTATAATTACACCATAGTAGATTCTCGATAAATATAATGAACAATAAGAAAAATCAATATCGAAAATGAATTAGAAAATAAAATTTACTACAACGTGGAATAAAAACAAATACCTTTGAAAGCGATTAGGGTTATAAATTTTTTAATAAATAAATCAGCCAACATTTCGATAAATAATTCCAATAACCACCTCAATATTAAATACTAAACACTTTTGACTGGTAAATAATAGGGGGGGGAAATAACTTGCAAATAAACATTAGAATATCATTAAGAAAAGTAAACAATACATTTATTTTTTACTTACAGGTGGAAATCTTGCATTATATTTCTTCTTTTTACTAGGCATAATTGAACCCAATTAATTGGCTCAAAACGTTGTTGTTTAACACAAATGTAGCTTGTTTTTATAATGACTTAATCCACTTTTATACACTTATTTCCGTTGTATATTCCGCCATCCTTTTATAACATCAATCACGTTAAAAAGCTATAATAAAGCTAAATTAAAGATACATATTTAAATAAAATGTATCTCAATTAAAAGCTTCATTCCATAATAATCACTATGTTAAAACAATTAAATTAAATGCAGTGACTCGATTAATTAATAAAATACGCATATATTAGGAGGTGAAAGTACCGCGCGCGCTCACTATTTCACTTTTGAGTTGTTAGAGGGCTGTGTTACGTGTCACATCGCTTTTATACTCAAACCTTATTAGTGACATCAACACAATTAGCAAAAAAAATGTACAGGAGTATAGGCAATTACCAATTCTCATCTGTCTGCTGCTATATTGATTACATGCTTTGAAGAAAACCTACTCCCTTTTTGTTAGTTTAAATTTGTTTGAATCTAAGTAAGCTTCCGATTTTACCACAGTGTGCGCGAAATTGAATCAAGCAGAAACAAGTGATTGAAACCTGATATGTGTGTAAAAGCGTGTTAATATGCTTTGAAAGTGTCACTAAAGCGGTGAAGAAAGGGATTTATAACTTTGATTTGATTGATTGAATTTGGGGGTGTATCTTGACCGCTTCAAGAATGAAATACAATTTGACTCTAGGTGTTAAAAGGGATGATGATAACTCAGTCGTATATTACAAAGTGAGATTTAATTATTATTATAAACAGAATTTGAACTTTTTGTTGCTTATGAAGTTTAAATTACAATTATGTAACTAATACAAATGTTGACACTGCTAAGATTTATGTTATATATTCCTTGTCAAGCTATATTTATAATTATCAAAAATATCTTTTATGTTTTAATTTTCAAATTAATGTTTGTAAAATGTTTTGAATATTAGTAAATTTTTTTTACTTAGTTTAAATTAAATAAATATATTTGTGTGTGATAGTAACAAAAAGAGCTTTGAGATGAGAATTTCCAAAATATATCTATTAGTGATGGATAGTAATGCATTTGGTTAAAAAGAAATTAGTAAAATTAAATTTTGTTATACTGGTTTATCTTTTGTTTGATATAAGATTGTATTTGTTTACCTAACAGCCTGACTGCCAATCATTTGTTTAGTGTAACATGTTTAAATCAAGAAAAATAATGTTTTAAACTATATAACTTTGTAAATAAAAACGTTTAGTTTAGGGTGTCTGATAATTTGTGTGTGAAAAAAATATTTATACAGTTTTAAAATTATGCTAGTTTTCAGCTTTTTCTAATTTAGAAAGCAATGTAATGAGCACAAAAGATACTTATAGTCAGACTCCTTATACTTTTTGTACTCCTGCACTGAAATAATTCTCTTTTTCATTATATCTCAGTTTCTGATTACCTATCGATTACAAACATAACAGGATAGGCAAGCTGGGCGCCCGCCTAGGGCCGCCAAAAATTCCGGACTGATTAATAGTTTTATTACAAGTTTTTCTTTACGTTTGCTAAATGTTGAATATATTTTTATTATTCTTTGAATATATTTTTATTATTATTGAGTTTTTATAATTTATATTTTTAAATGTGTCCAATTTCAGTTAACGTTCCTTTATATCAGTAGTGTAATTTTTAAAATAACATGGAACTTTTTGTCCACTTTCAACTTTTATGTCAAAGAAATTAATTGTACTATTAAAAATTTCAACTATTGCCGGTTTGTGAGTGTGTGTGGAAGCCAAACTTCTGTGGAAAATGTAAAGTAAAATAAATTAAAATTCTGT
Source organism: Parasteatoda lunata (assembly GCA_949128135.1). NCBI lineage: Eukaryota > Metazoa > Arthropoda > Arachnida > Araneae > Theridiidae > Parasteatoda > Parasteatoda lunata. Next base: position 38,354,021 of record OX421971.1, read on the forward strand.
AAAATGTTTTTCAAATGATATTTTTTCAAAGAAAACTTCTATAGTTTTTTACTTTTCATTATATTTTGTTGGTTCCTGTAAAAAATTTTAAAAAAGACAATAATAATTCAATTTCCTAGTTATTTCCTAGTTAGACAATAATAATTAAATTTTCAATAACTTCTTTGTTTTTTTTGTTTTTTTTTGCACTTGATTCTCAATTTATCACAGTTTTGCAGTCTATGTGAGTTAATTTTAATCTTGTATCAGGCAGATCTTTTAAGATCTAGTTTAGTGGCAAACAAATGAAAAAAATGCAGTGTATTAAGATAATCAAAAATATTTAAATAATTAAAATGAGATTGTAGATTGAGGTTATATTATTATAATAATAAATAAAATAAGATAATTAAAATGAACATTTTGGATAATCTATGTTCAGCATTTTAAGCATTCATTTACATTGATCAATCCTGAAAATTAAGTTAAATTATACTAATTAGGAGTGCCACTTTTCTGGTGATCTGCAGAATTCTAGTTTTTTGTCCCCCCCCCCCTGATATTCGTTACAAACATAACAGTTCGAAAAATGCAACAAAAAAAAAAAAATTTGGGTGAACCAAGGGTTCATCCACAGATTGTGTAAAAATACTTGAAGGTATCTTAACTACTCTACCCGATATGTTACTTCTTAATTTTTATGCATAATAAATTTCTTGCATTGTATAAAAAATCTGAAATTTTATACGAGAATTGGGATACTAGTTTTACTATGGGAATACTAGTTTTAGAAGATAAAATAGAAATTTTGTATGCTGGAAATAAAGTTTCAAATTTTTTTTTTAATTTTAGTTTATATAAAATGATTTTAATCTTATTAACAATTCAATAAACGCATAAAAGATAAATAGAAAAGATAGACTCTTAGGTCATTCACGAATTGTTCCTTTAAAAAAAAAAAGTGTATCAGCGTTTTAATAACAGCAAAACAGTTTAATTAAATGTATTGAACCACAATTCCAATCTTCAGATCGGCAATGGTATTTACTAGTAAGAGATCATTCCAACTTAGATTTTAATAACTAGTGGAATTTCGAAGCTAACTTAAGAATCTTATAATTTGAAGTGAATTAACTCAAAATGTTAGAAAAACTATTTTAATTTCATTAATATTTCATTTAAAATAATAATTCATTGTTAATGTTATTTTATTATAGTTCATGGGCCTTGTAGGAGTCCAATTCTTGTTGGTAATTTAAAATAAACATTCGCTCTCTATATTACAGACATAAGAAAAAAAATCTTATGCTTACTAATATGTATTTGCAGAAAAATTTATTATTTTTATTTCTTTCTCATTTTTAGCTTTGATGAATTTAAATACATGATGATTCATAAAAATTTTCTTTAGTTGTGTAAAGTATTAAAGGGGACTTTTAGCGATTTCTAATTAGTGAGGGGACGTATACTCACTGTCTCTTCCTCTCCACCACACCCATGTTATTGTTTAATTTGTAATTTTGAAAACCTGCTTCTGAGATTTTGTTACCTTGCCAAGTTTAGCTTTTTTTTTCCATTAAAACTATGGCATGCCTGTCCTAGTAAATAATGTGCATAAAGAACAAAAGTTTCACCGTTATAGAATTAAGTTTTGCCTGTCAGACTAAAATGATTTAGACTGAGTTGTGAAGTTGAAATAAGATTTGGAGGTTTATTTTTTTACATATTTGGTTTGAAGAGGTTTATATGATGATAGAGGCAGATGTGCATATTTTCTGATTGTCCTTCTTGTATCAAATGAATAACGTATGAAAAATGTGTATATCCTGTTTTGACTAATTTTATATGCATGCAGTGATATCTGTAACAAAACGTCCTAGCTCTCTTGTCCCACAGTGGACTAATTGTTAAGACATGGTTCTCAGCAGATCACCAAAGTCAAGCATCACTGGCTGCGGTCAGTATGCGTGTGGGTGACTACTTGGATTAGTCTGCGTAGAGACAGAGGGTGTGCAGTATTGGTCCTCGTTAAACTGTTCTACCATAATGTGCTGGACTTTGCAAAGCAGGTCGTCGGCTACCAAACAGGGGTGCCATCTCCTCTGCAGAGAATCTAAAGTGTGTTGGCATGTCTTCGGATCATCCTCAGGGCAGCATCACTGGCTGCGGTCAGTATGCGTGTGGGTGACTACTTGGATTAGTCTGCGTAGAGACAGAGAGTGTGCAGTATTGGTCCTCGTTAAACTGTTCTACCATAATGTGCTGTACTTTGCAAAGCAGGTCGTCGGCTACCAAGCAGGGGTGCCATCTCCTCTGCAGAGAATCTAAAGTGTGTTGGCATGTCTTCGGATCATCCTCAGCAGGCCCCTCTTCCCCACTGGGCACTATGGGCACGTGCCCAGGGCCCCGCGATCGAATGGGGCCCCCTAGTTCCTGCCAGATTACCAAATGATAACCGATACATTATTACCGAAAAACATTAATTTTGAAAAATCTGATGATAATGACTTACTACAATACCTACGCTTATTATATTAGCTTTAGTTTGCCGCATGCGGATAGCTATACCTTGTACAACATAGCTTGAACTTTTTGACAGATGGGTCAGTGATGGGAAACAGAAAATATCTATTGGTGTAAAAAATGTGTTGGCTAAATATGTGGCTGTATGTATGTTTTAAACTATTCAAAATAAATAAATTCATTCGTCAATCAATTTTATTGCACTAGACATAAAAACATTGGGTAGGTAAGAAACCATTGTTTTCAGTTTTTCTATTTAAATTTTACCTCGAAGCAATAAAAACCACTTAAGACTTTCGGAAAATGCTTGAGTCCTTAACAGGTACTTTTATGTTGTGTGTCTATTCTTATGATTATTATCAATTTTTAATATTATTAAAATAAGAAGATATTGTTCGTCGTTGCAAAGTTATATCGATTTCAGATTTGACATCTGTCAAAAAGAAAGATCAAACTAATAAATAAACAGGGTATAATACTCCACTCTCTCTCAAAAATGAGTTTTTCCGATATTAGTATGTTTAGGTTAATTTAAATACCTATATGTAAGTATAAGAATACAATTTAAAAAAAAATTATTAAATTAAAAAAAGAATTATTTGATGCGGTGTGGTTTATGTCTTAAAGAAACCTATTCGAACGTCATTCGTAATACCAAAGACAAAAAAGGGGAATTCCCGATTCCCGATCGTCGTTTGACTTGACGAACGGGAATTCCCTTCAAGTATTTGTCTGCGATGTTGTGGCGTTTGTTTTGTTTGTAGTTGTTAGTTTGTTACTGACTGTGCTCGAGCTCTGATAAAAAAAATAGTATTGTTTGATTAAATCGTCGTTTTGTCTGTTTTGTGTTAGCGAATATTTTCGTTATAAAATTAATTAAATAGTGAATTATAATATAAAATGTCGAAACGGTCATATCCTAGTGGATCTGAAAAAAGGAAAAAAGCTCTACATCAGAAAGAAGTAATTGAAAAGTTACCAAAATTAACATCATATTTCACTACTACTACTGGAGAAACTTCTGTAAGTAGCAATCAACTCATAAATGTTCCACATGATGACTCAGCTCAATTACAAATTGCGGGAATTTCTAAACCTTCATGTTCCAATTTTGAAAAAGAGATTGAATCAGAAAGCGACTATTCCTACGACGAAAGTGCAACGACTTCAGTGACTTCACTAAAACCGACAACCCCAACTGTGTCAATTGAACAGCAGTTTTCCAACACAGAAGAATTAATATCGCACGATCCCGCCGATTATTTTCGCGAAAAGTTTGTTGAAATAAATCGCGAAATTTTAATTCGTAAGGGACCAGTATATTTTCAAAATAAAGATTCTGACTTTTCCGAGGCATCCAGAACATACAAAGATGGTAATAAATTAGTAACGAGATATTTCAACAAAGCATTATTTATTCGCAAATTAAAGAACAATGAAAGCGTCGAAAGAAAATGGTTGCTGTATTCGCCTTCCAAATGCTCTGTATTTTGTTTTTCATGCTGCTTATTTAACCCAACTGATGTTAATCTTTGCTCTCGGAATGGATGTAATGATTGGAAGCATATTAATCACATAATTTTAACACATGAAAATAGCCCAGCGCATAAGCAATCTATGATGACTTATCTGGCACGAAGTAAAGCGGTTGGTAGAGTAGATATAGACTTATTATCTCAACATCAAAAGGAAGTGGATTACTGGAGAAACGTACTTAAACGGATTGTAACTGTTGTAAAATTTTTGGCATCGAGAGGGCTTCCATTTCGCGGCGACAATGAAATCCTAGGATCTCCAAACAATGGAAATTATTTGGGTTGTGTGGAATTATTGAGTGAATTTGATCCATTTCTTGCAGATCACTTAAAAAAATTTGGGAATCCTGGAAAGGGTAACATTTCTTATTTATCAGCAAATATCTGTAATGAGTTTATTGAAGTAATGGGAAAACAGGTTCTAAAAAAAATTATAAATGAAGTTAAATCAGCAAAATATTTTTCCATAAGCGTTGACAGTACGCCCGATCTGTCTCATATTGACCAGCTAACTTTCATCATTCGATACGTAAAAGACTGTGTTCCTGTTGAAAGGTTTTTGAAATTTATACCTATTAAAGAACATAAATCTAAGTATTTAGCGGAGACCATCTTAAATTTTTTAGAGATACATGATATTCCCATAAAAGATTGCAGAGGACAAAGCTACGACAATGCTTCAAATATGTCGGGAAAGTATAGTGGTCTACAAACAAGAATCAAGGAAAAATGTGAATTTGCCACCTTTATACCATGTGCAGGACATTCACTAAACTTGGTAGGTGTCCATGCTGCTGGGTGTGTACCGGAGGCATCACAGTTTTTTGAAATAGTTCAGAAAGTGTACAACTTTTTTTCGGGCTCTACCCACAGATGGAATATGTTAACAGAACATTTAGGTTCAAAAAAAGTTGTTAAGAGTCTTTCACAAACCAGATGGTCAGCCCGAGCTGATGCAGTAAGTGCTTTGCATGGGGGTTATAAAAGAATATTAGAAGCTTTAATCACCATCGCAAACGATACTGAACAGGCACGAGAAACAAGAGACGAAGCCCTTAGTCTGTCTAGAAAAATGGGAAATCTAGAATTTATTATACTGACGGAAATCTGGAGCACTATATTGGAAAGAATAGACAAAACAAGTAATTATCTTCAGAAAGAAACAATAACACTGGACGTTGCAACCAATTTGTTGACTTCACTTTATGATTTTATTACTAACCTCAGGGATAAATTTGATAACTTCGAATCATCTGCCAAAGAAAATAACCCAGAATCTGACTACAAGGATCTATCTCAAAGAACAAGACGTAGAAGCTCACGGCAGAGTTTTTTTGATGGCTCTGCGCCATCAGTCCAATTGAATGGAAAAGAGCGATTCAACGTAGAAACCTTTCTCCCAATAATCGATACCTTGAGTGTTCATCTAAAACAGCGACAAAGTTCATATGAGATCGTCAGTCAACGTTTTAGTTTATTTTTTCACTTAAAAACTCTGAATTCCGAAGAGATACGACAAGGATGCAAAGAATTTTCTCAAATCTATCACGAAGATGTAAATGAAAAAGAGTTAGAAATAGAATGTCAACATTTAAAAGAATACTTAATAAATGTTCAGAGTGAAAATGAAGCATCTAACAGTGTACAGGAAGTATATAATCTATTAAAGCAAAACAAAATTGAAGACACATTTCCTAACGTAGAAATTGCATTGAGAATATTTTTAAGCATGATGGTAACTAACTGCAGCGGAGAACGCTCCTTCTCCAAATTGAAACGAATAAAAAATGAATTAAGAAGTACAATGCTTCAAGAGAGATTAAATAGTTTGTCGCTGATGTCCATAGAATGTGATATTCTCAATACCATAGATTTTGAAGAAGTGATTAACGATTTTGCTCATCTTAAATCTAGAAGGGTACCTTTGCAATCAACATAGAATTAATCTAAGGATTTTAAGTTAAGCGAGTTACTTTTGTAGATTATTTTTTATATTTCCTATTTTTTTATAGCTAGTAACTAAATAAAAATAAATTTAGAACCTTGTTTGTCTTTCTTTATCTATTGTAACTAAATAGTGTTTTCTCAAGGTCATAGGGGCCCCATGATCCTAATGTGCCCAGGGCCTCAAATAGTTTAAAGACGGCCCTGATCCTCAGGGATGTTTCCCAGACCCTCTCGCCAATAACCCATTGTGCAGCTCTAGTGTGACGTAAATGAACTACAACAACAATCCTAGCACTTTTTAGTGAGAGCTGTGCACCCTATTCATAGTGCATTCAACTAAGGACCCTAAAGTTTCTGGTTTAATCCATGTGGGCCGTTAACGAAAATCTTTCATACACTCCTTTGTATGTCTTTTCATTTTGTTAAAGAAATTTATTGTTCTTTCTGAAAAGTAATTTTTACTTAAAATATTGGTATGATCTTAATTAAACTTTTCGTCTTTATTGCAGCAAGATGGGCAGAGATTTTTATACAATTGTACAATCAAGATGAATGTAGAGACTACTTATAAATTTTCCCTCAACTTTCGCCCACCTATTCAAGTCAAGTAAGATGCATTTTTTTTTTTAAGCAAATCGATTTGTTATGCAGTAATTTGTTAATTGAAAAATCTTTGTAGACCTGTTTAATTGGCCGATGCTATTTTACTTTTCAAATGCTTACCTATCCTGGCTGTAGATTAATTCTTCAAGCTTTCAACCTGTAGGCAAAACTGTATTGAAATTTAATTTCTATGCATTACTTTCCTGTCAAATAATATCAATAAAAAATCTATTTAGTTCAGGAAAAGTCTTGACTAATGATCAGAGAATTACTATTTATTAAAAATGTAATGAAGATTTTTAAATTACTTCTAAACAAAACTGAATGTCTTTTTTTTTCATTTTTAGATCTGCAAATATAAAAAATTCTATATTAGATGTAAGAGAAGAAGAATTTACTCCAGAATCATCTACTTATGCACTGTTATGGACGACTAATGATGTTTGTGTTTCAAAGAAAAATGTTCGAGATCAATTTTCTCTTAATCTTGCAGTGAGTATGAGAATTTTATTGTTCCTTCCTTCAATTTAGTTTATTTGCTAATAGTTCTTCATATTTTAAAAACTAATTGTTTTAGTTTTTAATGTGAAATAAATTTCATTTCTCTTTTTAAGCGTTACTGCTGAATATATTTGTATGAGTGGTTTTTCCACTTTGCAACTTTTTCTAATTAAATACTATGAAAAAAACTAATTGGTTGAATTGTAAAAATTTTCAGATCTTGAGAGTTATGCTTTTGCTTTATAAGTTTTACTGCTCCAGCATTTAGTCAGTGTGCTCATTTAAAGTTATATATATAATGCATACACACTGTATTGTAATTTATACAAAATTGTTTTATTTTTGAAAATTTGAAGAAAATAAATTGTTTTATTTGACTAATATTTTTATAATCCTTTCATAACAATATTTTTTTATTTAATCAATTAATGATTTTTATTTATTTATTTATTATCCTTTGGTTCTAATTTGCTACTTAAATTCATTTTACTAAATAAACTATTGATTCTAATGGAACTAAATGCTTTATTGTTGCTGGTGTGATTATACCTTGGTAAATTTACTGTTTGATTTTATTTCATCATGATAATATTTTATAAAGATACATTTTTATGAAAATACATTTTTAGAAGATACAATATGCATATATAAAGTTACATATATATGATTGGTGACTCATGTAACTTGTACTTAGTTATAAAATTATTTCATTTGATTAACATATTTTATCTTTTCATATCAACAGTACCTATTTTTTTATTTCATTTTTGATTAAAGCTTGTTGCTCTATTTCTCTGCAAGAAATAAACTACTAAAAATAAGTCTATAGCCTCATTGGAAAATGTGTAACTGTAGATAATGTAATGAAACCTTGCTAATTCTGCTTTTTGATTTTAATATATAAGAATAATATTTTATGATGACTTCTTCTAATATTTTTTACTTACCAAAAAACACTCAAAAAGTGGATACTAAAGTTAAAATTACTTTAAAAAAGAGTTCAGAAATGAGCTTTAACCCTTTGATGGTTATGAACGAGTTCGGCTCGCAATCGAATCTTGGTTCGCAATGTGCGAAAACGACTTCCGCTCTGGAGCAAGACTTCGACCGAAATGATTAGAAACAAGCACTATTGGCATAGTGAAAATTTTCCCCAATGCGCGCTGACGAGCTGAACTCGTTCGCCATTATTATTCTGCATTGATTATGTTACAAACGAATCCTACTCACGAAATGTAGTTAGTTTTACTGTCTACAGATGGTAGTATGGGTTCCATGAATTCTTTTCATAATGAAGGGCTGATTTTTTTTTTTTTTTTTTTTACCTTGTTCTTTTTATACATATTTTGGCGCATTTTTTAGGGTGTTTGTAAAGTAAAATGGCTGAAAAGCAAAAGTTAGATAATTATGATGATGATTATAATTGTTAAAGATTTTTAGGTAATTACTGTAATTTTTTATAGCATGTACAAAAAAAGATTTTTATTTAATTGCTGTATTTAAATGCTTCATAAAGTTTTACATTAGTTGTATTTATTTTGTCCTTTCAATTTAATATTTGTCTTATATTTATACTTAACTATTATTATTTATATAACTGATTATAATAATTTATAATTTACTATTTAATAATTATTTTAAAGTACTTAAAATCTGTTATTTACGTACTGCAAATACTTTAAGAAATTTTTATAATGCGTGAGGCGAGCTATCTACGGCATCCCCAGAAAAGAGTGACATTTTTAGAAGAACAGCAGGGGAAAACAGCTGCCACTTTCGACTACTGTTTATTAGTAATACTGCACAAATTAAGTAAACGAAAGCTGCTCATTTCCCTAACCGTCAAAGGGTTAATGTAAGAAGATAAAACTAAAAAGACATTCAACTAAAAATTATGTGTATATTTAAGTATATATATATATAAGCAATCTCATTTGTAACTATTACTACTTAAAGATTTTTGTATAAAAATTTCTTTGCTGAACAGTTTCTCTGTTGAATAATTTAGGAATAAATGTTATGCAAATGAGCAATGATGTTAAACCAAACCCTGCACTGAGTATCAGAATATTAGTTAAATGGTTTTCTAGCTAAAATTAAAGAGGAGAAGAGTATTTTATTAAATGTACAGAAAAATTAAAATTTTCACTTAATGTTGAAGTGTATTGAATATATTTTTTTATCTAAAAACAAATTTATTTTAAAAGATAAATAAGAAAATGTAAACAAAGCATTCAAAAATTTTATTCTTAAACACCTTGGGCACTTTCTTTTTCTGTAACAATGATCAGATGACTTTATATCTGTAGCAAAAAAAATATATATATATATATATATATATATATGATCCGTAAAATATCGAACTGGCGCTGATCTAGATAAATATTGAACTTACACTATCTGAGGGAAATAATTCTAATATTGAAGTCCACATGGCTTGATAAATAAAATTTCTTCTTTGAAATTAATTAAAAACTCTTTAAGACTGAAGCACAAATATTCATTGAGTAATTAGTGAATATTTTATTAAAAAAAAACAGTGCTGTTAGCTCAATTCTAATACAATTATTTTACAAATTAAAATATATATATATATATATATCCTATCAAGGTTTTTTTTTTACCAACCGAGCTAATTCTTTTAATACTTTGGCTAGTTGACTCAATTTTTAAACAAACATTTTTTTTTATTATTGTCCTTTCTTTTCTTTTTTTTTTTTTTTTTCATAAAGTAATTTATTATACCATGTTAATGAATTAATTTATTTTTAGGTTCAAAGCTTGGGAAGTTTGGAAATACCTTTGCAGTTCAAGTTTTATAAATCAAATGATAAGAGCCATTCAGTTTGGGGCAATGATTTGCATCACATTGAATATGAATGCAATTACAAAGATGAAAGTGGTATCTTTGAAATAGGAAAAGAAGTTTTCAGATGATTGGCTTTTTTCCTCTTAAATATTTCTGCTTGTTTGAGATTATTTTTCATTCATTTCACTGCATTCGAGCAATTTGAAATTTTTTATTTCACTTAAACCTTTTTAGATTATTGCATTTATTTACATTGCAACAGCATTTATTTTTTAGTTAATATTGTTTTATTGAAAAATTATATTTATATTTCAATAATAATCTGTATCCACAATTGGAGAGAATTATACATATTTTCAATTTAAAACATTCTGGATAAATACTTTATTAATTGCTTGCTTTTTCAAGGAACTTACCTTGGATGTCATAAAATTTTAATACTGATATCGCTTTGTTTTTCTCTAAATTTCAATTTTATTTAAAAGCATCCTGATTTTTGTATCGTTAATGTTGATATATTATGATCCCTATTAGAGGGGTGTGTATCTTTAAAGATAATTAATAGTTTTTTCTCTTCATTGACTTTTTTTTTCTATGCTTAGAGTTGAAATTGTAGTTTTTTTGAAAGAAAAAACTTTATCAGTAATTTTACAAGTTTTGGACATAATTCAAAGTGAGTTTTTAAATTACAGATTTTTAATAAAAATTTTACTTTACTTACTGTGCAAATGAAAACTTAGCTCTTTTAATGCTTAAGTTTATTGTTTTATTTTTAAAAAAAAGAAAGATTTAAATTTATTGAAGAATTGTTAAGTTCTGCAACTGCTAATAGAAGTGTATGAAAACTAATCACTCTTTATATTGGCCCCTACTTTATGTGTTTTGTCTTTCTGATAGCTGTATTTTCTAAAGATATAACACTAATATGAAATTGGTTGGATTTATAACAGTTATTTGTGGAACTGTTTGTACAAATTCATGAATTTTCTTTAATGGACCTTACACTTAATTTTATATGTGTAAAATTTCTTTTTTTTTTACTATGTAACCACTATATTAATTTACTAGCATATATTTACATCCAAGCATTTATTTAATTTTTATAACTATTATATCTTTGCACTTATTAGTATCTGCATTTACTCTTTAAATTTTCTATAATCTTGAGCTTAGTGTTTAGGTTTTTAAAATATGAAATGCCATATGTAAATTACATGAGATTTTTCTTAAATTTAGAATTTTTTCTAATTCTTTCATAACATTTTTCAAAAGCTTACTCACATTTTTCATGATATTGCACTGCCTTGTACCTTTTTTTTTTCAAAGTTTGTCTTCTATTTATTAGTTACTTGCCAATTCAAGTAACTTGGATCTCATAATCTAAGTCATTTTTCAAGTTTGATCTATTTTTCTTCAAATCTTGCTTCATAATTTTTTTTTTATATTTAATGCCTATACTTATAGAACACCAATTCATTTTATCTTAAATGCTCTATTTATTATGGCTTCACTTAATGGAAAAAATCATGTATACTTATATTTTCTTAGTACAAAAACTGTGCATTTTATTTATATTTTTCACTTGTAAGAATTTATTTAATTTAGAATCTTTACCTTAACTTTATCTGTTTCAAGTACATGAAAATTTATATATATATTACAAAATAATTAAGCAAATTTTAAGTAGAAAACTTTCAAATTATTTAGTTTAAAAATCCTATTTGTTGAAAACGATCAATAAATGGAGGCACATCTGATTTAGAAACATATATTAACTCTAAGCGAAATCAAATTTTTAAAATTGTATTATGTTCAACGTATTTTGAGACTGAATTATTAGTAACTTGTTGAACATAATTTGTTATTAATAATAACTCAAGACCACATTTCTTCAATGTTATGCAATTTTCATGAAACTTTTTCAATGTTTCGTGGAATGAAAAACTACTGCCTCATTTAAATTCATCTAATATTTAATGAAAAGTATGGCTTTGCCAACTTTTTGTTTAAATCAAAAATATTTTATTCTGATTTCATATATTTCTTCAAATATCAGTATAAATTTTGTTAATAAGAATTATATTCATAGGTTAAGTTTTCAATGAAATGTAAATTTATATTTAAAAATGAAAGCTTTGTTATATGTCAAAACCATCAATTTAACTCTGCATTCACATCTTGACGGATGCTTATTCATATTCCTTAACTTAAATAATTTTGTAAAAAAATATTTTAATTTAAGGAATAACATGCCTTATCTGCACGTAATCACAATTTCCGAGATCATGTTTTTGGGACATTTGTACTTAAACTGTGCTATTTTTGAGCATCATTGCTCATTACATCAAAGTTGTTTAAGTGTCATTTTTTTCACACCAGAATTTAAATGAAGAAAAAAAAAATGTATTAATTTTTAATCAAAGACTTTACTCTGTAATGTTATATAACAAACAGAATAACTAGTATCTAAAAAATAAGAGAAAAATCTGAATGAATCAGAATTGTGGCAAACTTAACAGTATAGTACCTTGTTTTACCTAAACTTATATTCTAATTTCATTTTTTTAAAACTTGATATAGATTACTGTTATTCAATATATAGATGTTAGGTGCTGGTCCTTTAGTAGCTCATCTTACTGGTGCTAGAAGAGTAAGGTTCTGTATTTTTGCATTTAAGTTTTAGGAAATACTTAAGAGAATAGTTTAAGATTCCTTTTACATACCTTCTTCCACCTTGTAATTTTTCTTTTATTTCTTGGAAAGTAGATCTCGACTGGTTAATCCTCTGATTTAATTTTCACTTTTTCTGAAAATTTATTATATATACATGTATATTATATTATGCCTCATTTAATATCTCTGCTATACACGCCTTTGGATTATATCTAATGGAAGTAATCATATGTAATTTTTTTATTTTGCTGAATTTTTTAAAAAAAAAATTTATATTTTAGTCAATAATATAGAGATAAAAAGAAATAAAATTCAAAATTCAGGGGAATCAATCTTTTGGGTTTTTTTTAAGATCTTGTATTTTGCTAAAAACTGTGGAACTAACTGTAAAAAGTAGCATTTGCATATTTTTGGTAATTACAAACTTGCAGACAAAGAAGAAAGTAAATCAATGGACCATAAAACTACTTTTGGCTGAAAATTACTTGGTTAACTGCTAGTTCTGACTTTTTCTGAAGTTAAAATGTTTTCTTTTCTTCTACGAAAAAGAGAGAAAGAAAAATAGTTTTAACCAATGATATTGACTGAATGAGTAGTGCTTAGCAGGGAAGTTTCTGTATTATTTTGCCTTAGAGCTCAACACCTGGGTATTTAATTAATACAAAATAAATAAAAATGCGAAATGGCTAATGTTAAACTCAGACTGTTATAATTAAACGAAGCAAATTTTCAAACTCATTGAATAAGCTTGCTGTATACCAGTCACTTTTCCTTTCATTCACTCTGGAACCTCTCATCATTACTCCTTTATTTATTAATTCTCCTTTTATTACTTACAATTTACTCATTCCATTAGTCATTGTGTTCTTGGTTCTCAAAAAAAAACTTTTTTTATGTTTTGCTGGATACCAGTTACTTTTCCTTTCATTCACTCCGGAACTAGTTAATTCTCCTTTTATTACTTAGTTTACTCTTTCCATTAGTCATTGTGTTCTTGGTTCCCCACCCCCCCAAAAAAAACTTATTTTAAGTTTGCTGGTTACCAGTCACTTTTCCTTTCATCCACTCCGGAACTAGTTAATTCTTCTTTTATTACTTAGTTTACTCTGTCCTTTAGTCATTGTGTTCTTGGTTCCCCCCCCCCAAACTTATTTTAAGTTTGTCGGTCACCAGTCACTTTTCCTCTCATTCACTCTGGAACTAGTTAATTCTCCTTTTATTACTTAGTTTACTCTTTCCATTAGTCATTGTGTTCTTGGTTCCCAAAAAAAAAAAAAAAAAAAAACTTATTTTACTTTAAATCTGGTTTACTTCTTGATATATATCCTTAATTTAAACAGATTACAATGAGAAAAAAACAATTAAATGTATAGTAGATAGGTTTACAGAAATGCCATAATTTAAACCACCTACTTTAATTCTTTGAGAAAAAATCAAAATATTTTAATCTGTGCCATATTTATGAATGTATTTGCGATCGTTATTTATAAAAGATTAGTATTATATTAACTTTTTTAGTTCCTTATTTTCACGGAGATTTTTAAAGAAATATTATAATTTAAAAATGAAATGAACTGTTACAGTATTATGTTTCATTAGTTATTTTAAATTAGTTTCTTTTTTGTATGTTTTTACCATGTTAATGAGTATAAATACATTTTCCAGCATGTTGTTATATAGTGTCAATATATTTGTGTTTTTAAGAATATATTTTCACTGTGTTCTTTGTGTTCACTGATCCAACAAAACATGACATATAGCTATGTGATTTTTTCACTAGTATTTTTCTGTGATACTTTTGTAATAGAAGTTTAAAATTTTATTTTAATCTGTATTCAAATGTTATACATGCTGTTAGAACTTGCTTATATAAAATTTGGTTTGTATACTGGCTATGATAACATTTCATTCTTAATATTGTTATGCTGTACTTTTAATGAGCATGTGGAGAAAAATTAATAATGTTTAATGTTCTAGTCTTAAATGTATTTTATTCAAATCAAATGTCTTGTATTCTATAATCTCACTAGTCAACAATGTACTTTAGAACTCAACTAATTCAAATTGAATTTGTATTCTAATGATGAAAAAGTTATTGTCCCAATGTTTAGTTTATGATTAGTCTGAGCATCTGGTGACAAAAGTTGGATAGTATAAACTCAACACAAAATTACTATGATATAGTGTCATAAAAACTGTTGTTCAAGTGTTTAATTCACAAATAATTCAGATAATCCAAATTGAACACAATTCGCATTCAATGTGTTCTGTAATCTGTATTGTAAATAAGAACTTTGCATTAGAACATTACATTAGCCGTATTTAGATATAATGTAATGTCAAAAAATTAGAACTTTCTTAGACAATAAGCTAGAATCCGTATAATGATAAAGCGTTGAAAATAATAACTTTAAAATATATAATTTGAAGATCACTTATTTTTGTGTATTAAAAATTGCAATATCTGTTTTTTGATCATAATATATCAAAAATCCCACTTTGAATCTCTGTTTGTGAATCCCAAAATTACAAATGATAATCTTAATTTCAGACTACGTAGCTTTGTTTTGCGCTTATAGGGTTTAAATCATTTTTATCTGGAAGGGGTGCATAGCATTTTTAAAAAGTGCTTTTTTTTTAAAGCCTTTAACGGTGCTTATTTTTCATTGTTACTAAAAAAGTATTTAGTTTTTTTTTCAGAAAAAATATTTCTTGAGCATGATGATTATTACTATGAATTACGCAAAACGTGTGATTTTTCGTGTGTTTACCATTCATTATATCCTTAATTCATTTATTATTATTCCATTTCACAAGGATCATTTGAAAGCATTAATCATATTACATGTTTAATGAACTGATAACTCGCAGATGGGCATTGTGTACACAATAAGCAAAAAAAAAAAAAAAAAATTAAGGGTTTGTGCACTCACACCTGTAACTTACTGCACAAGAGACTCCAAATTTCAGGTTTCATTTCCTGGCCTTAGAAGTTGCACCAAAAATCTCTTGAATAACATTACCAAATTAAAATTTTACTTTCTTTTCTTTAATAATTTTAAGCTTCATTGTTTATGTCATGAGAAACTCATTGACGTTCTTGCATTGTCTTATTTTTAAAATCAGTACCACAATTCTTTATTTTTTTATCAATTGGGTTTGCTTAGCTGTCGATGCATCCATATACGTTCTGTATGATAAAAAATATTTATCTTGTTTAGTATACATTTATAAATAATTTTTATTTAATTTTAAAAAATACACCCAATAACTTTTTTTTTAATTAATGGGGAATTGACTATTTTAAATTAAAATTATTCTTTTACATAATTTATTCAATTAATTAATTTAAAAAATAATATATGTAATTCCACAATGAACATTTTTAAAATTATGCATAAACTATTTTGATGGGGTTATTAAAATTAAAAACAATCTTGCAGGAAACAAGTTATTTATTTATCACGATTATAAAACTTTGAAAAAGATTTTGCAATTTGTTAATTTATCTATAAATATGAACAATTTCCAAGAGTAGGAGGAAATTTTTTTTTATTGGTGCACTACTTTTTTCTAAAATGCTTAAAAATATTTTTGTGCTTAAAAGCACTTTTTTTTTATTGAAAAACTTTGCTACGCACCCTGATTGATGCTTAATATTATAATTCTAATACATTTTGCTATAAGTTGTCAAAAACTTTCATGTTTGTAGGACTTCTATGCACAAGCGTTACCAATTATTTTCCTTATGAATTTTCCTATTGAATTTATATTGAACAAGTAAAGATTTTAGAATAATCTTAATTTTTCCTATTAAGCTGACAATGGATTCATTTTAATTCAAATTAGTGGAGTTCTAATGTATCATTCATAAAAACAATTATAATAATTTCAATTTGTTTTAAGTATTGCATTCAGATGTAAGTGCATTTAATATCGATTATTTTTACTATTAAAACAGTGAGCAAAATTTTTTACATCTTCATGCCATCTTCATTTAAAAAGACTTAATAACCAAGATGCCAGGGCTCGAAAAAAATTGGAAATTTTAACCGTCCCCAAGGACCGCTTGTCCAACAATGTACCCGTCCTCCTTTTAAACTAACCCGTCACTTCTAAATAAATAAAAATATAATTTTCTCTTATTTATTACAAACATTTATCATATAAATAACACAATGAATTAGTAGTTATTAGGATTACAAATACTAGGATAACATTATACAGTTATAAAAGAAATACTAGGCTACTAATAGTAACCTAGTATTTATTTTATGAAATAATTTATTTCTTATATGAAATAATTTAAAGGACAAAGGTCAAGTTATCTGGAATGTCAATTTATCCGAGGGTACTGCGTTTTTTAAATAAATCAAATATGACGTTTGCCAGTTCCACATTCAAACTAATGATTTACAGAGGTTTGTGCTCAGAAATCTGAAAGGGGTTTTCCATTTAGGTAGATGTTCATAATTGCGTTTAACACTTCTTGTTAAGACCAGTACGTAATGTGTTTTTTTGTAAGTTCATTACTGAAAAGCTCCTTTCAACCGCTGCAGTACTCCCAGACAGAGAAAACATCAATTCCACTAAGCGCAGTATGTTGATGTATTTCTAGATTAGAGGGTCATTATAGGAGTGAGGCGATAGACTCTTGTAAGATAACAAAAATTGAAAATGTATCACGAACTTTAACGGGAAAATGGCCGTCCGTGCGGACGTCGGATTCTGTCGGAAATTTGTTGTCCGCGGGGAATTTTTCACCGCCGAGGACGGCCGATTTTTCGAGCCCTGCAAGATGCGTAAAAAATACTTTTCATGGAAATATATAATTTATAGAAAAGTTATACATTTTTTATTGCTACTTTTGAAACCATTACATTATATTTCTGAAATTATTAATCTGAAGATTTTTCCTATTTTAAATTTTAATAAAGATAGCAAAATCTATATCAGATTCTATAACCTTTGGACTAGGTTGTTTTGGTGTTAAGCTGCTAGTGTTATTGTATCAAACTCTTCCTGTCATTACGTATGTCGAAAGTTCACTAGCTGAGCTTAATAAACTTTCTAATTTATTTTATAATATTTTGCTTAGCAAGTTGACCAGTGCTATTGTAACTGTAAATCTATTTCAATGATCTGATTTAAAGCTTTAAATATTTGAAAATATATCATGAGAATGGTTTTTTTTTATAGTCTTTAAAATTCATGTTACTGATTTTGATGTATTTAAAATATTTTTACACTTATCTTGATGTCAGTAAAGTTCTATTTAATGTTTTTAATTCGTACAATGTTGAAGATTTTGAAAACATTGTTTGATTGTATACCAGTGTCTACTGAAAAATTAATAGTAAATGCATAAATAATTGAAGGGATTTGTTCTTCTAATTTTTTGTTTTAGGAAAGAAAAAAAATCATTAAAGATAAGTTCTAATGATTTCATTGCTTCTGTCATTTACAGTGCTTATTTATGTACTGTATTAAGGCTATTTAATTATTCTTATCTGAATTTTTCAATCAATCGACTTATATCTAAAACTTTAGTAGCAGTATTTCATTATGTTCTGCTAGTATTTTAACATTGCACTGTAGCATAAAAAAAATTATATATATATATAAATATATATATATAAATTTTTTTTCTTTTCTTTTTTTGTTCAAAATGTAGAATATACTATGAATTTTTTATCATTAACATTTTATTTAAAAGTAATCAATTATAAGTTTAGAACTTAAAAATCAAAATTATAACACTTATGATAATAATGTTTCGATTTATTTAAGTTTTAAAATTAAGTTCCTTTTATTAAAATGTTAGCATTTGTTTTTATATCTTTAAAACCCTTTTTATTATCATTAACTTAATTTAATAAATGTATTTTAAATCAAAATAGATGTTTCTTCTATTTCACCACTGGAAATTTATTATTTCATAAGAGTTTAATGTGCATTTTAACTAAATATCTGTGCTAACATACTTACAATTAATTGTTTATTAAATAAATATATATATGAAGGTTGCCAATTTTACAATCTTGTGAATTTTGAATCTGTTAAACCATTGCAAGTTTTGGCAAACAATTAGATGTATGCAAACGTTTTTGCATTACAAGCAAGATTTTGAAACAGATTATTTTCGCAATCGAAGATTTCTTTGTGTATAAATATTTATAGAAAATGTCTAAGCTGATTTGCTACACCTTGTAAATGCTTTGCACATTTTCGAACATCATGCACGGCAACTATAGGTCACATAATACTGCATTATTGTGAGTAATTCATTCCTATAGTACATTGAAAACTAGTCAGAATATGTTAGATTACATGTTCATAGTTGAATGTGTAAAGCGACGTTAGAGTTCAATGTACTTGTTACTGCAACTTGTTTGTGATTTTAGAAATATATTCGACTTTTGTATACATTTTTTGTGTGTAGAGTCTATTTGATAAGCATTTAATGATAGATCCTTTTTGCCTTAGGACTCTTAGTCACCTTTTTATTGCCTTAAAAAAACGAGCTTTTTTGGCTCGTACTTTTATTCGGGACATTTTTTTATGAAGCTGCAGGGATGTTTGCATAATTGTTACTATTCTTAAACGCTTAATTATTTTGTTATTTTCCAAAGTTCAAAAGACTTTTTTTTTGCCCTCTCTTGCATTTAAAAAAAAACTTCCCTGTTATGAAGAAATCGGTGTTGTGATCGTTCCAGATTGTTTCCTCTACTTTTTCTACTGAAAAACGTGCCTTCTTTTATTTTTAAGAAATTGCTTTAAACTTGATCCAATCCATCTAAGCTATGCTTTGAAACAAGCATTTTGAAAACTGAAGTGTTACTGAAGGCAACTTAAAGTGAACTCTTTAAAAGGCATTCTTTGTTAATAAATAATCAATATTAGGATTTGTGGTTTTAAGTCCAGTTAAAAACCTATAATTTGCAAAAATAAATAAACAAAAAAATTAATTAACTTTAAATAAATTAATATATTTTTGTTTTCCTATAATTGTATTGTTTGTTTACTTGCTTTTCGATTTGTCCAGTAAAAATCACTATATACTCTCTGTTTATATATTTACTTTCTGATTCTTTTTCTTTTAAATCTTTACTAGAATCAGTACCGCAGGGAACTGATTGTAGAGACACTGTTCCCAGTAGAACACTGAAGCCAAGCATTACTGGCTGCGGTCAGTGTAAGCAGGTGGGTGACCAATGTGATCAGCCTACATTGGGACCGAGGGTATGCGGCATCTGTCCTCGTTAAACTGTTCTACCGTAAAGTGCTCAACCTCGCGCGTAGGAGTGGAGCCATCCCCTCTGCAGAGGATCAAAATTGTGATGGCATATCTTCGGATCATCCTTGGGGATATTTCCTAGACCGTCGCCAATAGCCCATTGTGCAACTCTAGTGCGACATAAATAAAATACCCACCTTTACTAGAATCATAAAAATTTATTAGTTACTAATCAAATTCAAAACATAATTTATAAATGTTTAAATTATTTCTAGAATTTTTTTGATGGTTTTTACTAACTGAAAGATGTATCTATTTTATTCGACATCTTTCATATCAGAGGTTTTAATCACATTCTAAAAAAAAAAGAAATTTTGACACATCCTAGAAAAAAAGAATTACTACCAACTTATGTTTAAGTTAGTACAGAAGAACTTAGATTATTTTAACCGCTATCATCCACAGACGTTTGTTTACCATAGTGTACTTCAGATATTTTTTCTTTCTTTAATTAGTCCCATTTTATCCCCAGATTTATCAGTTTGATATTGTATTAACAGTGAAGGTATAGGTACTCCCTTTTCTCACGTTAGCTCGTTATTCATGATTGGTGAAGATTTACACGTGTTAATTGTGATATCCTTCATAGACATACATCAAATCATTTATTTTTCAGTTACATAGAGAAATTGAAATTTTTTTGGAGGGAGGCTGAAATTGAGAATGAATAATACCAAATGAAACTGGCTTTTAAGATCCAAAATGTTGTTTCGACTTGTGAAGAAATAACTATTGTTCTGGCCCATTCTTTTTTGCTTTGCAAGCTTGTTTCAAAGAAATCAAACGGAAACTTCATACATTTCCAACATCACATCAATAGATTTTTGTTGTCAAAAAATTTATCTTTTTCTTATAACTGGGACTTCTACTAGCAAAATTTAAACGAACAAAAACAACCTCCATTCATATATCTGTGAATTATTTATAACAGTTAATACATTAATGTTACATCGCGTTCAGTCTCTTTTAATTATTATTTAAATTAAAAGCTGCAAACATTGACCGGTCATTATTTCTTGAAAATTCTTAAACTGCTTTTGTTCTTTGACAGAGAAATTAACAAAATATAAACATCCCTGCTGCTTTTATAATACAACAAATTTATAAAATAATAAGCATTAATATGTATATAGAAGAAATGTGATATTGTTTGTAAATTTTTTATTGCCGCAAAACAAATTTATATAAAAAATTGATATTATGAAATAAAGTGTATCGCACATACTATTAGATTTGTATACCATAATGCTATTTAAGATAATTTGAAATCAATGTGAGAAATTGTTTTCTTTTGGTATTGCTTACTTTAAGGAAATACCGAAAAATGCGTGTATTTGTAGTTTTAGGACTCTTTAATAGCAATACTAAATGTATTTTTAGAGTTGTCCATCAAATTTTAATTTGTGTATAAATATTTTCTGTAGTAATTAGTCACGTTTTAGAATATATAACTTTGGAAAATAAATATTTGAAACTCAATATTTATGTATAAAAAAAATTATTGTTAGTTAATTATTGTTAATTACACATGTATTCAAGCTTAAAATTATTGTTAATTTCAAGCTTAGATTATTGAATAGATGTTTGAAAAAATACCAATTAACTTTAAAAATAAAGTTTTTTTTCTGTAAAATGTTTATACTGGATTTAATAGGAAAAAATCTTATTATTTGACTGAGTTTCATAAATTGACTCATAAAATAGTTTTTAAATAATTTAAAATGTAATAGGTAAATAAATTTTAAAAAAAAAAAATTGTGTTTTTGGAAAAAGAATTTTTTTTTCATATAAACTAAACATATTCAAGTAACATTAATATAACAAATTTATCCACGTTGTTATTCTTTATAATTTTATTAACCTCTATTTAGTATAAAAAAAAGCATAATATTTTGTTTAGCATAGTTTCTTCAAAAGTTTCTTTAAAATTACAAGTCACTTGAAATGTAATTTTCAAATAATTTTGAATGGAATTTCAATATTAAGTTACTGAAATTCTATTTTATCAATCTAAGTTTGAATAAATTTTATTTAATTAGTTAACATGAAAAAGTTATAATTATCAAAATAATTAATAGTTATATTTTTTTATCAATTAATACACATGTATTCAAGCTTAAATTCTTTAAATAAAATTTTATTGACTTCTATTTAGAGCAAAAAAGTATAACATTTTGTTCAGCATAGTTTCTTTAAAACTACTATGTACCTAAACAAATAATGTGGCCTTATTATTTCGAAAGAAGGCTAGTAAAATTTTATTTTATGAATCTAAGCCTAAATAAATACATTTTTTTTATTAGTTTTCCCGAAAAAAATTATCAAAATCTGAATTTATTCTGAAATGAAATCTCTATTATAAGCCTTAAATATTTTTATTATACTTCATTATACTATACTTCAAGAATTTCAAGCCAATTATTATTATCTCTGAACTTAGCATCGAATTTATAAAGTAAAAAAAAAAAAAAAAAAAAAAAATTGAGGACATGTTTGTTGATATTGCGTCTGCTGAAACATAATTAATTAAGAATTTTAACAAAATCATTAGCTTATTTGTGAAAGAGCATGAGTGTTTAAAAAAATATAATATGGGTTAGTTTAGAACTTAATGTTACTCTAGAAACTGAAAATACGTGTATGTTTGTTTTAGAATTAAAAGAAAAATTATGTACTGTTGTAGTTGTAAAATCTTACGATATTTTAACGATCATTTCTGCATAATTTTTTTTTTTTTTGGAAAATTAAGTTATTATTTATCGTAATCAGGATAATTTGATCTTGTTATTAGTAGCAAATTAAATGTCTATATGCATAAGAACAGCGATCTGCAAAATAAATAATTCTCTTGCTCTTTAATTTTCAAATAATTGAATTACATGACGGACAAAAATTTAAATTTAGATATAAAAATAATTCAAAAGCTGGTGTTCTTATAACAGTATAATTTTCATATTAGAATGTTCTAGAAACATATCTATTTCACGTTTTTTTCCATTAATTTTTGCATTATGAATTAAAAAGCGCGTCGAAAATTTTCTGAAACGTCCTGGAAGACTGCAGCAAACTTTTTATTTATTTTCTTTTATAACAAACCTAGAAAAATGCTTTTTTAATTTTTTGTTCTTTTTTTTTTCTCCAACATAATTTAATTTATAAATTAAATTTTGAAATTGGATAAAACGAAATACTTGTAGGAACATATTGAATTAGTTCAAGCAGAATATTGTGTCTAGAAATAAATTAAGATCGTTTTTTTTTTTTTCATTATATTTTCGAACTTTTTATTTTGTATGTATGTTTAAATAAAATAAATACATAAATAAATAAATTGACAATGTGGCCGCTACAATATGGTCAACATCACTAAGATTGGCCTAAATACTATTAATATTGACTTGATTACTATATAGGCCTGGGTAAAAATCAGATATACTTACCTCAATATATAGTCTGTCTAAGGAAAGAACTCCCTTCGCCATCGGTCTGGAGCTGTGGCGGTGACTATGTTTTTGAGGTTTAACTATTCTAAGTCAATGAGATTAGAGAGAGCTCCCCTTTTACAAAAGATTTATTTCTTGTTTCCATAGCAACAGACGGCCTTAGACTTTGTGTCGAGGAGAGTTCTTTCTGTAGATAAACAGTACAATATTTACCGTTAGCTTAATCGAGCAAATAAATGCTTTGATTAAAAATGTAAAAATCACTTTCTTGCACATCCAGCATATTTCTTCATAATTATCTCAAGTATTTATAAATATGTGAAAGAATAAATACGCTTTATGTGTTTAGTATGAATTATTAATATATTTTTAATTCAATTGAACAATCATTTAATGTTTTTTCTATTTAAAAACTTTATTATATTCTGTAAATGGTTCTATTTATTCATCGCTATTGAATTACTAATTCCGTGTTTGTTTTCAATTTAACTATGTGATATATTTAACTTTCTTTTTCTCTGATGAATGTTCTGTGTATACTAAGAAAATAAAAGCTAATACAAAGTTTATTATTTTTGTTCTGATGTCCTTTGTGTAAATAATTTGATGTAAACTACGTAATCGCATTAAGGGGAGACACCACGTTAAAATTAAAAATATGGATTTTTTTTTCAATGTTTGCATTCAGAAAAATTAGATACGATACAATATACTGAGACACGTGTTTAGTTGAACTAAGCTCTAAGAATCTTCAACTGTTGATCGCCAACGAATCCGACAAGCGCTGAGTATTCCCACTGTTATTTTTACGTCAAATAATGTATATAAACAAAAGTCATGGTTTACCTCCAAATATCGTTTCGGACCTACGAACTGCAGCAACTCGACGTGGCATGGACTCAACAAGTAGTTGTAAATCTGTTAAATGAATATTCAGCTATGCAGCCTCAATAGATGTCCATAATTGTGAAAGTGCTGCGGATGCAGGATGTTGTGCACGAACTGATCCCTCTACTGTATCCCCTAAATGTTCGATAGGATTCATGCCAGCCAATCTAGGTGACCAAATCGTTTGCTGGAACTATCCAGAATGTTCTTTAAACCCCATCGTAAAGAATTAAGGCCCGATGAAATTGCGCATCCTCTTAATATATATATATATTGTTGTTTGAATACATGAAGTTAATGATTACTGCAATCAGGCCATAAGACCAATAAACAAGGAATTCAAAATAATTTATTCGAATCGAAGAACAGGAAAATATAAATTTTAAATCCAACATCTTTTTATTTTAATTAATAATCACATCTCTGACCGGCTGAAATCGTGACTCATCTAACCAAGCGACAGTTTACCAGTCGTTTAGGATCCAACCAATATGGTCATGAGCCCAGGAGAGGTACTGTACGTGATGTCGTGCTCTAAGTAAAGACACTTGAGTCGATCTGTCATCTACCATTACAGCTAAATTTCGCTGCACTGTCCTAACAGATACGTCTATTTCACGTCCCGCATTGCTGTGTTCCAAGTTCGTTAATTCTTGACGTGCGGTCATAATTACTCGTATATATTTTGAACGCGATGCTAATGGCAACTGCATATTTGCTTATTGCATCCCACAGCTTTATATATACCCAACAAGCACACGACTTTTGGGCTAGTGAAGGGAGAATGTCGGCTCACCGAAAGTGCCATTACGGCGGGCTTTTCATTGCCGTATCGGTTCCGTTAATAAAGTGAAATCTGGGCCAGAATGAGGGCCAGTGCATGGCATTTCAGGTAAACTTCAGGCAATCGTTAAAGGACCGGAACTACTTTGTTGCCTCTGGATTGCTTTGCCATTTTTGCCTGTTAAATACCGGGAAATTTTTTTTATTTCACAGAATAAAGAGAAAATTGCCGTAAAGGCTTTTATTGTACCTTTATGATGCCTTTCTTGCCTTTTTAAAAAAAGCTGAATACGTTCACTGGCACACGTCGTTGCCTCGCTTGCCGTTAAGGCATCTTAACTGTAGGCTGATTAGAAAACGTCTGTGCCGTTTTCGCCCGTATCGCACCTTTATTTCAGGTGCTTAGGCGAACTTCTTTGCCTTATTTACCGATGTACCACCCTTAACTCACCTCGAACTCGGTTCAATAGAAAGTTTTAATGCCGTCCTTGCCGGTATCACACCTTTATTTTAGGTGTCTCGGCATTTTTTTTATTGTTAGTTACTTGCCTTTATTAGAACTTATCGTAGTTTTTAATTTCAAAGGCTTTCTGCTGCATGTCGTTAACAATTCTTATTTAGGGAACATAAATTGTCACGAGTGTTTGTCTTACTCTGCTGTTATAAGTAATTTATTGACTTTTAGCTTTTTATAGTGTAATAAAACAACTGTCATTATATGCATACTTTTTTATGCCAATATAAAAAACAAATGGTGTAAAACAATTGTTTAATTTATAATCAAATATCATCCAATGAATCTTCTTACTATAAAGTAGACTTTTTTTTTAAAATTTCATTTTAATCAATTATAAACGCAATCACTTAAAGTAGAAGCATATAAAAAATATTTTTGAATTGAGTGTTTAAATTTTTTAAGCATTATGAGATATATGAAATTAAGTACAAATTTTTATTCTAAAATAAAACATAATGCAACTCAATAAATAAGTTATTTAAGTTTTGAAAATAATGCTTATATATTTTAAACCTACAACTAGCTTTTATTGATAGAAACTTACACACAAAAGTTTCTTTATCCTATAATTTTGTGTCCATTCAACAAGTCATTAATTTTATTAAATATTAGATAAACAATATATATCATAAATAGTTTTAAAAAAAAATATTTTGTACCAGTAAATAACACACCAATTTAATACAATTTAAAATATA
Source organism: Parasteatoda lunata (assembly GCA_949128135.1). Lineage (NCBI taxonomy): Eukaryota > Metazoa > Arthropoda > Arachnida > Araneae > Theridiidae > Parasteatoda > Parasteatoda lunata. The sequence goes on from OX421971.1 coordinate 38,380,217, forward strand.
TAAAAGCAGGAATTTTAACAATAAAAGGCTTAAAATAAACCATGAAAGAGTTTTATTTCCTTGTAACAAATCAATACATCAGAATGTACACTATTTATATATGGGCAAATATAGTTTCTTTATCCCATTCCAGAAGCTTCGTTTCAATGAGCCTAGTTTTCCTGCAAAAAATAAAGCAATTTATTTTACTATAGATATATTAAATGATGTTCACAGAAAAAAAAATATTGATTTAGACAAGCTGATTATTTTTACAAAAAATTATTAATTTAATTATAAAAATATGATATTGAATTTAATTAATAAATACATTCCTTTAAGTTGCATTTAAAAAAAAAAAAAAAAAAACTAAAATCTGATTTCAGAGATAATGATGGTATTTCACTAAGAAATAATAAAAGAGATGTGTATGTAAATTATTATAGTCATGCATCCCTTTAATAATTATCCTCAAGAAAAGTATTGATTTAAATAAATAGACTCGGAAAAAATCAATTACTTAAATAAACTGATCATTTAACTATTATAAGTATAAATACTAATAAAAATATTATTTAGAGTATGTTTAGTTCAAGTCTTTTTTTTTTTTTTTTTTTCATTAATAAGGTTATTTACTAAGAAATGGTGAAAGGGATATGCAAGCAAATTATTATTTTTTAAAATAGATCAACTGCCAAAGAAAGATATTAAAATTATTCACATTTAATTTTTTAATTATTTAAATTCAGTTCATGTATATAGCTCATAGATATCAAGACTTATTCTACCCAAAGTATCTTAAATTTTTTTTTTTTTTAACACTGTAGTCTGATCTAAACTAATTTAATCTGCTTTAGATATCTAATTGAAAAATAGTATCACAAACTTTAACATTCATTAGCAAGTTGAGAAGGAAAAACATAATTATGATTCTATTTATTCAATTAGTTTTGTAATAATTAAATAATTTTAACCTTCTTAGTTAGAAAGGTTAACTATTGTGGCTATAATAATATTTTAAAGTAATGTTAAGTATTATAAAAACAATTTTTTATAATACTAGAAAATTTTTATAATATTTAATAACTAGAATTTTTTATAATACTAGTAGAAAAAAAACTTTTTTTTAAATGATTTTCTTATACCCTACAATTTATAAACAATATTCACATTATATTTCATTTTATTTAATGCGACATTACATTAATAACCAAATTGCTGGTACATTATACATTTATCAGTTAACTGTAAATAATAATAATAATAATAATAACAAAAAAGTATAATTTGCTCTAAATATAAATTTTTTTAATTCCCGAAACAAAGCTTGAATAAATTTTTCATTCTATTAATGAGCAATTCGTAACAGTTTGAGATCGATAATTAGGAAATGTTAATAGTACTTCTGTATTAAAAATAACCAGCATCAATTATTTAATATTATTTTATACTAATATGAATATTTATTTAAAATCTGCAATTAAATTCCTGACATCTTTAATAAATTACTTTTAAGTGGGGTTTCAATAATTTTGAAAGGAAGGCAAAGTAAGTATATGTGTCTTAGCATTTATATTCAAAAATAATTTTCTGCATCAACTATTCATTAAAATAAAAAAATAATAAAAAATGATAAATAAATAAATAAATATATATATATATATATGTATATATATATATATATATATTACATTGGAAATACAAATTTTTTGATTATTCAAACTGATAGTTTTAGGAACTGCATTAGTATTTGTAGAATATGTGATGTTCTGAGCACAGACATATCAGAAATCAGAGCAAAAAGCTAAAAAAAATATCAGAATAAAGTTTTTTTTATTTTTATCCGGAATTCAGAAATTTCTGGACTATGAACTCGGATATTATTTAACTTATTAAATAAACTGTTATGCTAATATAAATGGGGAAAAAATTTATACTTTATTTATTATTAAACCATTAGTATAAAAACTTACTTTCACTATATCTTTCCTAATCAATTTTCTACCGTTTTATCAAATTATAATGCACCATCTAAGATTTAATTATCATTCATATAAAATATATATGATATATTGCCTTAAATATATAAAAAATTTTATTATGTTAATGGATTAAAAAATAATTATGTTCCATAAAATTTAATTACATACTAATATCATAAATTATACACAGCTAAATAATAACATTAATTAAACAATATTGAAATATAGCATTTCTATATTACGGGCAAGCGAGGGAGAGAATCATTCTTTATGGTATCACTAAAATCAAATTTAATGCTGAATGTTTATTTTGCTTGCTTATACTTAAAGTATTCAGTTCTTTCCTTTTTTATTAGATATTTTGTTAACATATTTAAAGAAAAGAGTGGATATTTTTTAGTTGTTTATTGAAAATATTAATTAATTGTTAAAGGAAGAGTTAAATGCTATGAAAGACTTTGAATTGGTTCGGTTAATTTCAATTGGCTTAAAATATTGTCCCACATATTGTTTTAAAAGAACACAAAAACCCCAGTTTAAAAAAAAAAAAAAAAAATGGTTTCTTTCCAACCATGTGGTAACCTAAGGTAAAATATAAATGTATTTCTTACCATCCTTTTTGCTGATTTTTAAACTTTGAGTTTTATCTTCATTGTTGATCTTCCATTCTGACTCGCTATGAAAGAAAGAAAAAATTATAATTAGAATATGATAGTTGTAAAATCAGTTAAAGCAAAAACAACAAAATCAAAACATTTAAAAAAAACTGTTTCTAAAATCAAATATGAAGATTAATGTAAGTATTTTTATATCAGTTATGGTATATGACAATAAGTTTATTGTTTATCATTTATCTTGTTTATACTCTAAGCACGTGGTGTGTTAGAGGAGCTAAATGTGAATTAGTAAATTCAATAAAACTTAGCACAAGCTTGTAGGGAAATACTTTTAGCCTTTCAGCCCAAATTCAATGTGGGCATTAAAGTTTTTAATTTTTTTCATGTATATTTTTAAGTAAAAAATATTTGCTAAAATAACTGCTTTAACACGAATATTATAGGCTGGTGAAACTTATGGAAAAATGAAATGTTATGTAATATTATCATTTTAAATAAAATAACGAAAAATATTTCGTTATTCATTTATAACCTTATGTAGTTATTTTAACTGTAAAAATAATTTCTTTTAAAATTTTGTTTTCTAACTAGTTAAAAAAATAGAATGATAAAAAAATTTTATAACAGGCATGTAATGAAAACAGAGAAAACAAATACTAAAATATCATAATGATGTAAAATTGTCAGCACATCTTTTCACCTAATTTATACATTCATAAAGTGCCTTTTCCACTTAATACAAAACCTTATTAAGAAATTACTAAATAAGAATATTTCAAAAATATCAATATAAAAGCTTATATGAGTAATAAAAACACTTGTTATTAATAAAGACTGTGTTAGAGAAATACATAAAGTGAACTTAATTTTGATAAGCACAATTATTATTTCAAAAAATCAAAATTCTTTTGCAAATCAAAAACATGTGATTTAATTTTAAAAAATATTAATATTTTAAAAAAATATGTTTCCTTAAAATTATAAGCCATTAATTATTAATTATTTTAAATTACACAAATTATTAAAAATGTATTCTGTACAAATGCAATATAAAGGAATAAGATTTTTTAATTTTATAATGAATTTATTAAATATATTTCCCAAAATATGGGATATAAAATGTCACTGAGACAAAATAATGCTTCACTTACCTTATTTTCTGTTGATGGCTGTTGATTGTTGGATTAGCATTTCTTGGATCTTTCGTCCTGTCTTTCCATAAAAGAAAAGGAATTAATTAAAATATGATCGTCATAAAAACAGTTAAAAATCAACAAAATCTGTTTCTAACTAATTATATTTTATAATTTTTATTAAAAACAATTTTTCGATTTAAATGATATTAATTTTGATTTAAATGAAAGAGAAGGATAATATATTAAAATTACGGCAAATATTTTTATTTTTGGTAACTGACAATAAATTGAATGTTTACCACCTGTCTTTTTTATGCTCAATGCATATTGTATTTTAGCATAAACTACTGATCTTGCTTAAAAATAATTATCATTGGAAAAGACTATAAAATTTAGTTCGGAATTGTAGAAGAACATTTAGAGGACAGGTCTGAATCTAAAGTAAATAATTAGACTAGAAATTTTAACTTATTATGCATCGTTTTTGGAAGTTGGATAAAATATATGAATTATTAAATGTTTAATAATATTTTTAATAAAATTACAAAATAATAATAATAATAAGTAAAATATTTTTCTAACATAATGAAGTAGTTTTTTAAAATGAAAAATTTAATCCTAAAATTTTTTTAATTCTAATTTAGAAAAAGAATAAGTATGTATGGGACCATGGGTGGTGCGGAAGACATGGGAGCCAATTAGAATTAAAGTAAATAGATAAATTAGAATTAAAATAAATAGATAAATTCTAAATAAAGCTTTTGTTAGTCAGGGCTCCCTCTCAATTTTAGAAATAAAATTTCCTGAATTTTTGAGGAAAGTTTCCAACAATTTCTGGATTATATATTTCCCCTACTAAGTTATCATCATAAATTAAATTTTAATTAAACAATTAATTAAAGTTACTTTTTTGTAGAAAATAAGTTAAGTATATACTTTCTGAAATACAAAATTGTCCAAGGTGAAGGCTGAACAGGTATATTTTAGAATTAAAAACCATATAAAAACTCAAAATAGTAAATTAAGTAAAACATAAATTAGATGAGATAAATTATAGATTTGTACTGGAAAAAAAGATTTAGTAATCGTCATTATAGATTTTATTTTTCATTGAGGGCAAACATTGAGGGCATTCATTGAGGGCAAAAAAATTATTATACTGAAAATACTTATAAATAAATTTTAAAAATAATAATATTCTAATTATTCCATGAAATAATATTGTAATTTCAATTCAAAAAAATTTAACCTAATTTTAAATTTAATTAGTTTTATAACAAATTTAATTTTACAACATAAAAATAATTTTATAACAAATTAATTCATTTTAAAACAAATTTAATCGTAAAATTAAACTTAATATAAAGATTTTAAACGTTCTTATACCTTTACAGCAATTCATTAAATGCAAAAGAAGGATAAAAACAACAAAATAAAAATTAGAAATACTGTCCTTCTATTTAATATGTCCTTTTGTTATTTATTTATTTAAAACAAAAAATATATTATATTGAGTATCAAAACAAATAAATTGCTTATAAATATATATTGTTGTTGTTTTTTTAAAAATCACATTTTTATTAATTTTTAAAAAAAAATAATATTGAATGATTTGTTTGCCAAACAATCAAAATCTTTTTACCCTTATTAAGAAAACGCATTACTTGAAGACATTATTCTGAAAATGCTCAGAAAAAGCTTAAAAGTGGAAGTGTTTAGTGAAACAATTTTTAGCATGTTTACCAACGTTATTTTTTTTAATTTAAAAAAGTCAAATCAGAAAAATATCAATATTAAAGTATAATTAAAATATAAATTAACTAAGTAGAGATGAGAAAATTTAAACTCTACTATTTATTTATTTATTTTATGGTGGTTCAAAAAATATTTCAAATTACTTCTTTTATCTAATCAAAAGTATTATTTGAAACAATAAGTGACACCCGCGGTTTAGATAATTCAAATAATGTTTTTTTTACAGTCCTTCAAAGAAAAAAAATGGCTACCGAAATGAAGTAAATTATTAAATTAATCAATGCTTCTGAAAAATGAAAGAGGCATTTGTTATTAATGACTAAGAAATTATAAATTCTTCTTTTTCTTGATAGAGTTAATTGAACTTTTATTTATTAAAAAAATCGTCTAATTCATTTTAAAACTAAACTAGCAGCTTACAGGAGAGCATGAAATAGCCAACTAAAATATTATAGTTTTAAAACATAATTTCTAAAAACTTAGCAAATAAAATCAAAACGAATTAAACTAATTATAAAAAGCTATTTAATTAATAAGTAAAATAAATTTCTAAAAATACATGAGCTGAAGAGAAAAAACTTGTTACTTACTTGTTCGTTTGAAGTTGAACCATTTCTATTTTTCCAAGAAAGATAGGAGACCCCTTCAGAGACTAGGGGCTATGTTTATCGCCCTTTTTTTACACCTTTTTCGCCAGATGAATCTTTTGGCTTGTACTATACATATACAAGTAATCACCGACCACCTACTGAGCAGCTTTTCCGTACTTGAAAGGAATGTTTCTTAGAATTGGGGGTAGGGGACAAAATGTGCTCCTTTCCTCTTCTCCCTTTTACTAACTAGGCGACGAAAAAGTTTTGCTTAAATTACCTCATTCTATGATAATAACATTTTTTCAAAACAAAACCATAACTCTGTTAATAAAACCAAGTATTTAAACCATTTATTTGATAATTTTTTTGTTAAAATGATAGCAGTTTACTGGATACTCTAGCTTTCAAAATTATAGCTCTTATAACCTCAAATTTAGTAAAAAATATAAAACTGAATAGTAAATTTTTCTGAACAAATGGATTTTATACAGTGCTCTAAACTATCACGGTAAAATTACGAAAATTTACCACGTTTATCGCATTTCAACTCATATTATAAAATCTAAATTTTTTGTTATTTTTTCCGAAAACATTACTAAACCACTACGTTAAAAAATACTGAGCTTTTTGGTGTTCCAAGCCAGAAATAAAGTAAGTTATAGAATATTTTGGTAGTTTTGATTAAATTTTCTTTACTAGCAAACATATCAACCAATCGTAGTCTTTTTTATTAACAATTAATAACTTTCAAGTTAACTATCGAAATCGAAATTTTCTCTACAACTCATCATAATTTCAAATAATAAATCATGTCGTTTTTGCACAGTAAAACAAAATGAATATAACGTGAAAAGAAAAAGAAGGGGAAAAAAAAGGTGCGTAAAAGACAATAATAAAATTACAATTAATTTTCGAACATATTTGAATACCGGTATTAAGTTCATGAACAAAATTAGCCTTTACAGAGCGTAAAATTTCAAATTAGTATTTGCATTTCTGTGTTCTGCAGAGCAGCCAGTACAGTATTTTTTTACACCAGATTTTACAGATAACAATTTCCAAACTAATAATAGAATAGTCATTTTTTTATTTCATCGTCCTCCCAGACCATTTTTCTGTAATCCTTCGTAATTTTATTTTATAACTGTCATTGAACAGCCGACCCGAATTTGAGCTTACGACTATCAATGCTCAAATTTGCATCCTTGTAATTTTGAATCTAATCCAAAAAATAAGAGAACTCCTGTACAAAAGTATAGGGAGCGAATTGACTTCGTGGAGAACTTTTTCATGGTGAGGAAAACCACGAAAACCTCCCACGGTTAGCAGGACGAATATGGGACTCTAATAATCCACGATGCGTCTATCACTTGGAATATTTTATTTCAGCCGGGTACGAAATTCGTATCAGCCAGTAATTCTTAGGATTCAAATCCTCAAAACTCATTAGTAGGCTAGCGTTCTTTCCCCTGAGCCACCACCGCCTACCCTTCGTAATTTGAAGTTTCTAAATCTTATACATTTTGTACAGCAAAGCAAAATGTAAAGTTAAAATAAGCATCGAAAAATAGCGGAGGGGACTTCGCTGCTTAGGGCTTTTTTATTTAGAGGGAAACGTATTATAGTAAATATTTCTTTCAGGATTCGGCTCAATAATTTTAGTAATTTCCTCCCGCTGTTTATGAATTTTTTCATATAAAAAATTAAATAAAAATACAATATATTAATAATTTTTTTTTTCAGAATATTTTTCTAATTAAAAAGATGAAATCCAGTTTAGAAGTATCTGAGTTAACACCTCAAAGTAAATATACTAAAAAATAGACATTTAAATGCATAAATTATAAAAGATCCAACATTTTACGCATTTATGTCTAGATGGAATATTTAAATTAAACTAATTTTTGAAGTTGCGAAATAAGAAGACTTAACAATTTTATTACCATTAATTTTCTTCCTTTTTTTAATAATTTATTTACAGTGTCTAACTTCTGTCTGAAAAAAAAATTATTAAACATTTCTTTACTTAGTAAAAAAAAAATTAACAAAAAATTTTGAAATAATCCTAGTTATTACTATAATGAGAAAAAAATACTATGATGCTTCTTCAGAGTTTTATAATAGTTAAACATCTGTTTACGTATTTGTTTAAGAAATATAATGTGCTTACGTTGTAAAAAATCAAGATCAAGGTTCAAGAAATATCGCAGTGATGCATGAACAAGAAGCTTATTACAAATTTATTAGATAAATTACTCAAATTTCTGAGGGTTTAAAGAATCTAATTTCTTGTTTTTTAATGTTCTTTTTTTTACCTGCACACAAAAATATCTGTTTATATTTGAAGCATTTGAAGAAACTTGATTAATTTGAGTCATTGCGTACTAAACGTACAATTATCTCAATAGTTGTGAAAGACTCAAATAGTCGTTCGCTATGATTTAAATAATTTACAAACTTTCTACAAAGAGCTGAAAGATAAAGAAAAGATTGGAAAATGATGTTGTGTGGCCTCGATCGTTATGTCCTTTTATTAACTGCAAAAAATAATAAGCTAGAGTGGTACTAATTTGAACAGTACATACTTATAAATGGTTTACATAAAGCATAAAAGTGAAGCTCTTTCCATTTTGAAGTCCTCCTCATCAAGTAAAGTTGTCTTACTAATCAAAAATTAGATATTAATAGTAAATCTAAAATTATTTTTTTGAAATTTAGAGTTTATTAATGTACTTATTTTTTTATTTACTTTTGTAGTTTTCCATATCCGGTAGAAGCACTTCTGTTTGATATTTTTTAAATTGCACTTTGAGCTGTAAAAGATTTTTACTCTGTATTACTTACGTTAAAACTGTTTTATGAGTAAACTACAAAATATGAGAATTTTGTGTTGGTAGAGTTTTTATTTTTTCATTTATTTACTTTTTTGAAGGAAAATAAGTAGTTTAATGGAAAACTAATCACAAACGATTTAAAAAAAAGTAATTTCATTAAAATGTTAACTAATAATAATGATCAGCATCATTAGCAAAGAAGTAAAAAATGAAATGGATGTTTAGGGGAGCTTCATTCAAAGTGAAGTACTATAAGAAAATGAAACAAAGTGCCGAAAAAGTCCAAGGCTTCTCAAGAACTGCCACCAACAGGGAGAGATGAAAAACGCATAACCGGACATCATTAATTTTCCTTTTTACCCTACAGAAAGGGGATCTACAGCTGCTCCCCATCAACAGCTCATCCCTATTAAAAAAAAAAAAAAAAAAAAAAAGAAAGAACTGCAACTTCTTATTCTAAAACAAACGTATGTACTTCTTCCAGTAATCAATATTTAAATATCATGAAGGACACACTAATATACATACAAAATTTTTTTATTCCTAAAATTACATTGCGTAAAATTTATCCTTATGATTCTCATTTTGACATTACATTATAATCATACATACGGATTAATACATATTGATACATAAAAAACTTAAAATTTTCAGATGTGCAGAAAAAGAGTTCTAGTTCTTACCACTACAAATTACTAATTCTAGAGCATTCATTCCTAAAAATATTTAAATTATTATAATATTATCGTGCACCGTTTTAGCGAGGAGACAGTGGGTAAAATTTGTATCTGTTTTTGTATAAATAATTCGAAATAATATTTTCATTCAAGTTTTTTGAACAATCTATGATTTACCAGACTTTTCAATGAAAACACCAATAAAAATGCATCATTAAAGCTTGCAAACATTCTCATCAATAACAATGTTCTTTGTTTTACAGCAATTGTTTAAGAGTTAACTTAAATATGTTTCCTAGGAAGTCACTAAATTCTTTTCCTTCTTCAGTATTCATATTTATATAAGAAATGATGCCAAGACAAAGGACAATAATCATGTATAAATTAACCATACAGGAATATAAAAACACTTTAAGGTAATTTCATGTAAAAATATTAAAACCACTCCCTGATGAAAAGAAAAAGAAAAAAAATTCAGCTTGGGAAACAATCAACTCCAAGTATAAGAAGATCAAAAATTATTTATAGCCTGTTTTGATCTTTTTGTGCTGCTTTTTTATTAATGCTTATGTTAGCCCGATTTTTTTATTATATTATTTATTTATTTATTACTCTTGCAGATTTTTTCTTGAGACTATAGTGTTGAAGTTGATCTAATCGATTAAGTTGCTCCAGTCGAAAAGAGTGCAAACCTGGAACAATACCATTTTCGTAAAGAATAACATTTCCTCTGACCAATCCTAAAAATTTCCTTTCATATAAACTTGAAAAAAGGAAAAAAAAAAAAAAAAAAAAAAAAAGGCTGCTTCATATGAATTAGGAAAAAAAAAAAAAAAAAGGCTGCAGTGCTTACCGAACTTGATACTTGCTTTTTCTCAATATCAAATAAATTTTTATTAATTTTTTTTCTATATCAGAAAATTGAAAGGGACACCGCTTGTTTTAGGAGTTTAACTTAACGTTTGCTATTCATTTTGCATTTCTGCTCACTTAGAACTTTAAATTACTAAGGTGTGTAGAAAACTAACAGGGAAAACTAAGAACGGTTTATGTCCACTGCAGCAGGTTCTGAGAAGAAAAAAAAAAAAAATGTGCACGGACAGAAACTGCATCTTTATTGTGTAATAACTCTCTGGGAGAACCAATTTTTTTCCTTGTTTTTTATTTGTTAAACTAAGTAATCTTCTAAATACAACTAATGGCAATACAATAGTAATTTTATAAAAGAAAGGGGGACATAAACAGTTCTCCTCTTTTGATCTACAATCATGAATGACAAGCAACTACTGGGGCTGATGAGCGAAGCGAACAGGCAACGGAGCCTCCCAGTAGAAAAACAAAAGGATACTTAAAAATAATCTATGACGAAAAACTAATATTTGTGAGTTTATGATGCACATTTAGAATCATTCTAAAAGTCGACTGTGGAGGCTGATGAACTGTAGGCAAATCATTTGCTGCGTGTTTTTTAAAAAATTATTAGCATTATTTATTATTATCCGAATTCTACTTAACAAATTTTAAAAGAGTTCCACTAATTAAAAGGGAGGTATGAAAATGATTTTCTTTTGTAGCATGAAAATTGCCATTTATAGGCAGCAAGAAATACCGCTTTATTTTTCATCTGTTCATGATTTAATAACCTCCCCTAATAAGTCCTAATTACAAAATAATTTTATTTCATCTAAACAATTATGCCTTTTCTGAAATATTGAGATTCAGTATCTTCAACTATAAATTGGAAATTATACTAATATTTCAACTGGAAAAAGGTCAAAATTTCGTTACTCTTAACGTTCGTTTTATATTTTATATTTAATTCGAGTGCTATGCAAGTCTTGAATTAAATTCTATGATAAATTTAACTATAAAGCAAAATTGAAAGGGAGATTTTTTAATGTTTATTTTAGTCTAATTTGCTATTTGAATTGAATTTAAAATAAAACTTCTTAAAATGAAATAATTCTAGTTTAAAAAACTATTAATACGCTCTTTAATTGGTTAATGTAAAATGAAGTTGCTTATTTTTGTATTAAAGATTTTCCGAATGACACATTTTATGCTATAATACGATCGCAACACATGAGTTATAAATTTCTTCTCAGCTTGATATGGACAGCGAAAACTTAAGGTTTGAAGGTCAAGCCCGGAGGGGGGGGGGGGTTCCCTACCACGACCTCCTCTCATTATCAGTTTACAGACACCAAGTAAATGTTTTTTGGCGAGATTCTAGAGAATCAAAAGCAAAGCAACCCTACAAAACCCCACACCCTCTTTAGAGAAGCATGTGGTTTGGATTTTTTCCACTTGAAACTTGTGTTTTATTGCAAAAAATATATAATTTAAGAAATTTTCAACAGCAAGATAAAAAGTATCGGATCTTTCGTCAATAATTTTGTGCTTTTATCATTCGTTCATGCATTTTAAAATATTATATATCAAGCCGTAGACAGGATTTTCTTTCGGAAGGGATTTAAATTTGTAATATATAATATCGCATTTCTTAACAATTACAAATTCCTAATTAACTTATCTTGCATTTATCTTCAATTTATAACGTTATACTCACAAATATATATTTTTTCCTTATGCATTCCTCATTACATGCAAAATATTTGCTTTGCATCTTCTGTCAAACCTTTTTTATTAATCAATAAAAGAAAAATATTGTAAGACAACGTTCTCACATAAGTATGCAAGATTATTTTTTTGTAATGATTGAAATGTTTATTCAAAACTCTTAGGGAAAAATTTACTATTTCAAGAATAAGGAAAATTTCTTATTTTACAAGGGAAATTATTTTTTGTCAATTATTTTCTTTTCGGGAGGTGTTTAAGCCCCCCTCCATATTCTATTCCTTGCTTACAGCCCGGTAATAAATGATAGGATATTGAGTTTTAAAATATTTTAGTTAAGCTTTTCATATAAGGGAATTTTTCTTAAATTAGTGATAAGTCAAGAAAACGTTGGTGAAAATTTTACTGTAAAATAGAAAAAGAAAAAAGAGAAAAGCAGGCAAAGAAAATCATCGGAACATCATGAGGGAAACAGTACTTTCATATAACACATAACAGTTTTATATAACAGTATTTTCAATACAACTTAGGGTTACTAAAAAAAATATTATTATCCTTGGTACAATTATTATATATTTCCTCAGGAATTTTTAAGAACCTCACCATAAATTAAGTCATTGATTTTAAAGCTATTTTCTTTTTTTTATTTTAGTCATAGATTTCTTTTTGAGTTATTAAGTTCTTTTTTTAAAGAAATTCTTTTTAAAGAGAATGGTATAATAAGAAACAGAATATAATAAAAAAGAAAATAGATTTACTCAAATTACTCTATTTATCCCAACATAATGGAAAAATTTACTTAACTCGCAGCTCTTTTTTTGATGCTTTCATATGTTACACTCAATCTCTTACCACATAAATATCAAGTACCATCAGAAAAACAACATTCAGTTAAAAAGTAATTTTCGTTTGAACTAGAAAGGGTTACTTATAAAAAGGCTTTTTTCATAAAAGTTTAAAGCATTAAAAATTAACTTTCCTTATTAATTTTTTTTGAAATAAAAAAAGAGGTTTTAATTAATTAAAATAAAACTTTATCTATTCTATAACATTTTAATTTGTTAATGCAAGATTTGTCGTAGTGAATAACATGGATGAGCTGTCCCCATAAATCATAACGTTCCTTACATAACACTATAGTTTCAATTTAAAAAAGAACAAAATTTTGATTTTAGAGCTCAATTAGTATTTCGCCCCTTCATGGGGAAAAAATTAAAAAAAACATTTCACTCGCAAAGAATAAGAATACTTAAAAAAAATGATGGCACGAATTTTTTTTTTTTTTTTTTTTTTTTTTTTGCGAATTTTTTTTTATAAAACTAACATTAAATTTTGAGAAATAACATATTAAATATAAAATAGGTTTTATTTAGAGTATTATTGACAGTATTAAGTCATCTATGACTGAAAAAAGACATGAAAAGAGCTTTAGTTAGCCGAAATTAATTTTATTAACCATGCTATTTTATGGAAAGGGATTTCCATTTTCTTTTATATTGTTGTTATGTCATAATATTTTAAAAGAAAATATCTTTGATACTGTTGTTCTTATCTTGATTTTTAGCGATATGAAACTGACTGTTCAATTAATCTTTTCGAATTCTGAAGAAAATAAAGTCCTCTTTCTCCCTTTGGTGATAAGCTAGTTTTTGTTGCTGTTCATTTCTAGCTCGTAATGATGTGAAAGCTAGAAAAATAATTTCCCTGCCATCTATCGGAAGGTTTTGAAAACACGTCAAAAATAATAAACAGCACCCTCTTTATATGGTATTTAAAAAAAAAATTTTTTTTCATTGTTTCAAATATAAATATAATGCTATATGAAGAAATATTTTTGCGTAAATGAAAAAAGAAATATGTTGAGCATTTTGAAAGTATAATTTTGATTAATATAATAAAATAATAAACAGCGCCCTCTTTATATGACATTTAAAAGATTTTATTTATGTTTTTTTTTTAAATTATTTTAAATATAAATATGATTCTACATGAAAAAATATTTTTGCTATGTAAATGAAAAATAAATATATTGAGCATTTTTAAAGTATAATTTTGATTTTCTATTATATTTTGTACTAAAATTTAAAATAAAATCATTTTATCAGTAATCATTTTATCAGTAAATCATTTTATTGTAAATTGTCCAATATTTTGAAATTCAATCAATAAAAATTCCAAATTTTTTTTTATTATTTAAAAACGAATTTTTAAAAACAGAATTTCTTTAGCAATTACTATTTTGAAATATAGCCCCAAAAGTTTTAGAAAAAAATATGATTGAGTTTATTATACTAGAGTTTTGTTCTAACCATTCAAAAAATTTAAACATATTTTATTTATGCAAAATTCATAAAACCCTTTTTGATTCCTGATTTTAAAAATTAAGTAATTAAACTGAGATTTTAAGTTAAAATAAACATTAAATATTGAACATTTAAATAGATGAAAACAATTGATATAAATTAAAAATGTCCTATTTTAACATTTATTATAACATAATACTTAAATTGTAATTAAAGTTTGCAAATTATTAAAATAAAAAAGTATATTTCATAAAAAATCGTTACTTTGAACTAAAAAAATTTATGATTGAAAGCAGGATTTTAGCAATTTACAGTACTTTTTCCTTCTATCTATAAATATATTCATTATTTCTGAATATCTTCATCATTTCTGAATTGCGTATTAATTTTAATTTTAAAGAAAGCTTAAAAAAGGTAATTTATATATATATATATATATATATATATATATATATATATATATATATATATATATATATATATATATATATATATGTTATAAGTTATAGTAGCTCATTTCAGGCTTCTTCCTAAAATGCAGTAATACAAACAAGAAGTACATGTTTTTACCATCTATTATTAAAATAATAAATTTTTAGGAATCATGTAACATTAAAAATAAATATATCTTTTATCTAATAAAAGAAAAGTCTTTATTTTAAAACACATGTTTAATACAACAAATTAAACATTTTGTAATAAGGAATTAAAATAAAAATAAAAACATTTTTCAATAAATTTAAGAATTGTTCTAGTTATAAGTTAAAATAATTTTATTTTTAAGGGAAATATTAAATTTTATCAAAAATATTTACTTCAAAACAAAGAATATAAACGAAATTAAATATTATACTTCGTAAAATAATTTTTAGAAAAAGAAATTCTTATAAATATTTATTTAAAAATTTTAAAATATTTATTTCAAATCGAATTAATTTTTAAAAATATTTAATAAGCAATTCCAGAATTCATATTTAGGTTATAGCAAATTAATAAAATCCTAACTTTTTAATGTTTTATGTAAAAGTTCTGCAAATTTTAAAGAATAATGAAAGTGCATTTTTTAAATCGTAATATGCTAAATATTATATGGATTTTATTCTTCTCCTATTTTTTTTCAAATTTCCGAGTTAATAAAAACTTTTTATACCAACTCTACACTTTCTCATTATTAATTAATCTATTCATTGTTACCTTAAAATTAACAATGGCATACAATGAAGGTCTTGTAACCAATTAATAGCAGAAGGCCAAATGACAATTTTAGTTTTCGGGCCTGTATAGGTGACGAATTATATCACCGCCTCTTTATGCTAAAGGATAGGAGAAAAAGAAAATCGATGAAATATGCTTAATATTTTATTCTTCGCTTATTTTTTTATTTTCTTTATTCATCTTTTCGAGTTAATGACCAAATTTTCTACCAACTCTACACTTATTCATTATTTATAAAATAATTCATTGTAACTTTACAATTAATTTATGGTATACATATGAAGGTCCTGTAACCAATTAAGTGCAAACGGCCAAACCGCACTTTTATTTTCCGGGCCTATATAAGTGACGAGTTATACCGCCGCTTCCGATAATGCCTCAAAACCAACGGTAACGGACCCCATTGTGTTTGCCTTTTGCCGCTAACGTTCCGAAAATGCCAACTTACGGCCTTACGTTTGCCGTGAGGTGTGTGCTTACTGGGTTTGTTTACGTGCTGTTAAAAATTCCGTGATGTATTTTGGCGAAAACCTACTTTTCACATTTTTAATGATTAAAAATTAAAAAAAAAAACCTCTTGATTTTTTTTTTGACATTGAAAAATACGACATTTAACAAAACGAGAAAAAGAAATTTAGGCCAAGAAACTTTGTTTTTGTTCAATAAAATATATTGAAGCATTTCGGCAAAAAACAACGTATTTACTTTTATTTTTTGATGACCAACGAACAAAAAATCTTCTTGGTTTTTTTCATTATAAACTATATTTAACATTATGAGGCATATATATATAGCACACAATAAAGACAAAAGAATTTCTAATATGGAAAAAGAATTTAATAAGCATTATAATATTAGATTAATGAAAGATTTTGTTTTCTCCCTTAAGAATAATGATGTATATCAGCTTCAAGATCTTATTAATAACTTTTCTTTTATTAATTTACACTTCAAAATTTTTTGTTTCAATCTCATAAAAGCTTAAATGAATAAAATTTTCCCAAATAGAAAGAAAAATTTAGATAATTTATATTTCGCTATTAACTTTCAAAATCCTATTTTTGATCAGCTAAAATTTCATAATATTTTTGAAAATTTAAAAACCATGTTGAAAGATTTTAACTTAATTAAAAGCTTCAAATATAATAAATCTCTCGGTAGAACTATTTTTAATTTTAGTGATATTAGCAAAAATTTAGGAAAAATAATATATCCAATTATGAATGTCACTGTGGAGAAGAGAAATATTTTTAATTTGTTGATAAACATCGTAAACATATTATTACTGATGCAATTTTATTAAATATTATAGAAAACTTAAAACTTAGGAATTAAGTGATAAAAGGCATAAAATTTAGGGCCATATACCATATATCAATTAATAAAATTCTAAAATACTTTCTTAATGATCTCAATAATTTTTCTTTAAAGATATCAAATAGATTCTTTTTACCTTTAGGTATGCTAACAGAATGGAAAAGAACTGTTTATTACTGCTTTAAAAACTTTGTTTTCAGTAATAAAAAAAATTAAAATAACAGTAACTATTCAACAAATTTTTCTAAAATTGTTTGATCAATTAAGCAACTACAATTTTTTTAAAATTATTCCCATAGACAAAGCTAACAACAATTACTCAATCTTCTGTAAAAATATTCTATGTTGAACTTTTAAATACGGAGTTAAAAAAATAGTAAAAATTTTTAGCTTAGTATTTTAAATAATAATATTATAATTTAAAAAATTTTTAGCTTTATATAAGAGGTTAAAAAATATCAGTTCAAAATTTCATAAAAATCCTAAAAAATTTAGAATAATCACATGTGGGTCTAATACTTACCTAAATTTAGCACAATTTTCTCTAATTACTTAAATAAAATTATTAACAATATTATTCAAGAAAGTTTTTCTTAGATGATTACTAATAATCAACCGATTTTAAAATTTAAAAAACAAAATAAAATTAATTCTATACCGACTTTTGATTTCCAGGATCTTTTCAATGGCATTCCCCTTTCTAAACTAAAAGATGTCCTTTTGAGTTATTACTATGATTTTAAAAATATATCTCATTGCGATTTTGATTATTGGGAAATTCTAATTACTTTTAGTCTTTTTAATAATTATCTTTATAATGGAAAATATATTTTTATTTAAATTGATGGAATAACACAAGGATCATCTCTCTTAGCTAACTTATTTTCACACTATTATGAAAAAATTATACTCTTAATATTAAATTTGTTTTTAGAATTGTTGATGATTTAATTGACTTTAATTTTCCAAGTTATAAAATTTTATTAAATAATATTTACCCCGAGGAATTAATCTTGCTCCGTAATAATAATGACAATATTAATTTTAGTTTTTTGGATTTGGGTATTAATAAAGAAGAAAATATCTGCTTTGTTGATTTATACGATAAAAGAAATGAAATATAATTAAATATAATTAAATTAATAAAATTAATAATTAAATAATAGAATTCTAATGTTTCTAAAAACATATGTTTAAATACCATTTTTAATCAAAGGAATAGAATTAAAAGAATACAGGATGTAGAAACGTTTATTTATCCAAAAGAATAAAAAAAAAAAAAAAAAAGAAAACACAGACAAACTCAACAAATAGAATTTGATACAAAACAATGGATAACCAACTAAAGAGATCAAATTCTATATAAAATTATTGAGTTAATTGCATGTTAATATTAATAAATTTACTAAAAACTTCTTCGTTAGTTTATATTTTTACCATGTGGAAATCCAATTCGGGCAAATCCGGGGCGAAAAATATGTGCAAAACTGGCAAATCACGTTTCCCTCTCGCCTTCTGTCCCCTTTTTTTTAAAAAAATTGTATAGTAAAATATCAACCTTACTAATCATAAATTTCTTTAAATTATCCAGTATAATATTATTACCTTGCGCACATCCATTTTCGGGCCAATCCTTGGTAACCACCAAATCAAACGCGCTTCAGTACTGCAGTAAGAACACGTTATAAAACAGAATCCTTCTATTTACGCTTTTAAACCCATTTGCTCTTCAGTTTTCATATTTTGTAATCTAGCAATCTTATAACGAAAATATTTTAAATCGTTCTAGAAAGATTCCGATACATGTAAGTTCATTTGAATTCGCTACTCGCTTTATAGATTTCGTTTTTTTTCCCCCTTACATTTTATTTTCTGTTTTTTGCTTGATGTATTTTTTACTTAATGTTTTCTACTTGTTTCGATTTTTTGAGTGCTCCTCACACTATCGTATCGATTTGTTTTGGCTATATTGATACAATATTAGAAAGCACCATTTTTTGCAGATATAATCGTGTGAGCTGATGAAGGGATTATATCTTTTAATTTTCCGGCTTTATACATGCATATATATAAACATTTAATTTTTTTAAATATTTTAATAATTTTTCTTCTTCTCTTTTCCTTAATCTTTATTATTTTCCATTTTTTCTCTTCTCTCTCTCTATCTATCTATATATATATTCCAAGTATATATGTAGTCGAAACGCGATAACGTAAACAGCGTTAGAATCTTTATCCGATATAAAACCTTAAAGCACTTTTAACAATCACACGTACAATGTAAAATATCTTTTAAGATGAACTCGAATTTAATTATTCATAGAAAAATTTTACTTGAAAAAGAGAAAATTTATTTCCACTCTGACAGAGGTTAGAAAACTGATCATTCATAGTTCTATATCTAAAAGAGTAGGTGTTTTTAATGCTTCGTTTGATTTTGTTAATTCCAAAAATTGCAGCAGTCAAATGAAAGTTTTTTTTTAAAAAAATTAAAACTGTCCAGGGGGTATTAGTGGAAACAACAGAAACAGTAATGTTTTTCACCTCATGGGAATGTCTCATCAGGTTCACCCTGATGAGACATTCCCATGGATGAAGCACGTTTTTTTAAGAAATGATATTGATCGTTTGTTCAATGATTTTTCCCACACTTACTCATAGGTTGTTTTAAGAAATTGATAGAACTGGATATAATTTCTACAGATAAAATCCTGGGAAGCTAAAATTTTTCTTAAATTTCACTAGCGAAAACTTTGGCTTGCTTGAATGCTTATGAAGCAATCAATAATTTTGAAATGCATGAAAAAAAAATCGTTTCATTTTTTGGATACGGTTGAAAAGTTAGAAATCGTTAGGAAAGCATGTGAGAATAAGAAACTATTATGAATTATTTTGTAGGTAATAATCTCGAATTTATGTAATTAATCAGTTTACCAATTTTAGTTAATTTTCACTAATTTTTGATTTGATTCTACAGAACTAGAAAAAAAAAAAAAAAAAATAGGGCAAAAAATAGAAAGTAAGTCCACTTTTTAAACTTCGTGTGAACTACATTTTTTCTTTCATTATAACTTTTATTTTTTAAAGTAATTGATTGTATTTATTATGAGATGAATGAAGGTTATTAATTTAATATAAAGCGCAAAATAAGAACATTTATTGAAAAAAAGACAGATATTAATTTACATATTTATAATAGAAATTTGAAATTAGAAAACGCTAATGAATAGCACAGATAGATAATAGAAAATATTTGTGTATTGTACGATTTTCATCAAAATTTTTTTTGAATTGATATGAACTATTTTTAACGTGAACAAGGTTCGACTCTGTATATATATTTTCGTAAATAGCGTTGTCGGTTTTTACATTCAAAATGGGTCAGTTATTTAATGGACACCTCGTAATTTTTTATAGTCGAATATTTGTTGTGGTATGTTAATGCATATTTAATTTTATGAACTAAGCATAATACCAAATTAGGTTTTTTTTAACCTTTTTTTCTTTCCTTTCGTAATTAGGATTAAAATCTGCTACCTCTCCTGATTCAAATAATCTAAATACACAAAACCTTTTTAGTCTCTTAAGATAATACAATTAGATGCATAAAGCTTTAAAAGCATCGAGTGTCGTAAGCTTTCTTTCTTTGTAGAAGTAAAAAGCTTTTGATAGATTTCTCGGCAATAAAGAAAGGGAAAAAGATCAAAGATATTTTATGGTAATTGAAAGGTTTTTCTTTGATGGGATTTCTTCGAAAAAATTTCTTCTTTTCTCTTCACTCAAAATTAGTAGATTTTAGCATAATGAAAAAAATAAATGAACAAAAGGGTGTTATTATTTTCAGCAGTTGATACTGGTAAAGGAAAAAAAATTTAAGACGTAATTAGGCAAAACATGTTGAACTAAATCTGTATCAAATAAATGATTAAATATAGAAAATAATAAAAAAAGTAATTTAATACAAAAAAATTACAATTAAAAAAAAAAACATAGCTTTTTCTGTTATTCGCAAATGCCTAATTAAGTTTGTTTGAATTGAAGGGCAATATAGTGTTAAACCATATCTCTAAGTCCAAAGCTACATTTTTTACAAAATCTGTTTTTCTCAAAAAAAAAAAGACAAAAAAAAGCTCTTTATATATATATTTGAAAATGTGACTTGTCAATAAATTGTGTTATTCCCTTCAATTGAAGACGGCAAAATCATTATTTTTGGGGCGTTGAATGCATGCATCAGTAGCGAAAATTTGAAATTGTATATTTTATTTTATATATAGGGGAGAGTCGGGTACCCCCGCCCAATGTCAATTTCATATGTATAGAATATTTTTTCAAGTCAATGGGCCATCGGACAATAATTGTTATATTAAAAAATGATTATTTTCAAAGTTTCAAGTATTTATGCAGCTGGTAACATGGTAAACAATAGTTTTGAAAATATGTTGAATACAGTTGTCATGATATTAAGAAAAATTGGTTGAATGTTTCGACTAAACTTCCTTTTAATATTAAAAAAAATAATTTTTTCTATACATACAGCATTAAAGTATGTAGTCTTAAGTTTAGTTTGCACAAAGAACGAAGTTTATTTGTGAAAAATTGTTCGAGTAATTACAAATTTACAAAAAAATTGGATTTCGGGTAGCCCCGCTCACATGAATGTTAGGTATCACAGCCCACTTTTATTTCGTCGATAAATGTACGGTTCCAAAGATTTACTTAAATTAAATTATTTTCTTTAAATATTGAATATAAATATATATTAATATTATAATATATTAATATACATTAATAATAATAAAAAATATAACATTTGTTGTTAATAAATGATAGAATTCACTAAAAGTATATAACTATGTAATAAAAAAAATAATTTTGTGATAAAAATGATAAATAAGGTTTATCTATTGCCAATACATTGGTCATTTTCATTTACACCCGAAAAAACAATAAAAAAACATAATTTTTGTAACTGGGCGGGGCTACCCGACACATTTTGAAAAGAGCTGAAAAACATGTTTTTTTAAATTTCTATTTTTTTAAGTTAAACTATTCTTTTTTTGGTTTATTCTTTTTGTATTATTTAATTAAATGATAAAACAATAGAAACATACAAAAATCTTGATTATTACTCAATATTATACAGAAATATAAGAAATAGTCCTTAAGTGGGCGGGGCTACCCGTCTCTCCCCTATATATACCCAGTAAGCACACACCTCACGGCAAACGTAAGGCCGTAAGTTGGCATTTTCGGAACGTTAGCGGCAAAAGGCAAACACAATGGGGTCCGTTACCGTTGGTTTTGAGGCATTATCGGAAGCGGCGGTATAACTCGTCACTTATATAGGCCCGGAAAATAAAAGTGCGGTTTGGCCGTTTGCACTTAATTGGTTACAGGACCTTCATATGTATACCATAAATTAATTGTAAAGTTACAATGAATTATTTTATAAATAATGAATAAGTGTAGAGTTGGTAGAAAATTTGGTCATTAACTCGAAAAGATGAATAAAGAAAATAAAAAAATAAGCGAAGAATAAAATATTAAGCATATTTCATCGATTTTCTTTTTCTCCTATCCTTTAGCATAAAGAGGCGGTGATATAATTCGTCACCTATACAGGCCCGAAAACTAAAATTGTCATTTGGCCTTCTGCTATTAATTGGTTACAAGACCTTCATTGTATGCCATTGTTAATTTTAAGGTAACAATGAATAGATTAATTAATAATGAGAAAGTGTAGAGTTGGTATAAAAAGTTTTTATTAACTCGGAAATTTGAAAAAAAATAGGAGAAGAATAAAATCCATATAATATTTAGCATATTACGATTTAAAAAATGCACTTTCATTATTCTTTAAAATTTGCAGAACTTTTACATAAAACATTAAAAAGTTAGGATTTTATTAATTTGCTATAACCTAAATATGAATTCTGGAATTGCTTATTAAATATTTTTAAAAATTAATTCGATTTGAAATAAATATTTTAAAATTTTTAAATAAATATTTATAAGAATTTCTTTTTCTAAAAATTATTTTACGAAGTATAATATTTAATTTCGTTTATATTCTTTGTTTTGAAGTAAATATTTTTGATAAAATTTAATATTTCCCTTAAAAATAAAATTATTTTAACTTATAACTAGAACAATTCTTAAATTTATTGAAAAATGTTTTTATTTTTATTTTAATTCCTTATTACAAAATGTTTAATTTGTTGTATTAAACATGTGTTTTAAAATAAAGACTTTTCTTTTATTAGATAAAAGATATATTTATTTTTAATGTTACATGATTCCTAAAAATTTATTATTTTAATAATAGATGGTAAAAACATGTACTTCTTGTTTGTATTACTGCATTTTAGGAAGAAGCCTGAAATGAGCTACTATAACTTATAACATATATATATATATATATATATATATATATATATATATATATATATATATATATATATATATATATATATATATAAATTACCTTTTTTAAGCTTTCTTTAAAATTAAAATTAATACGCAATTCAGAAATGATGAAGATATTCAGAAATAATGAATATATTTATAGATAGAAGGAAAAAGTACTGTAAATTGCTAAAATCCTGCTTTCAATCATAAATTTTTTTAGTTCAAAGTAACGATTTTTTATGAAATATACTTTTTTATTTTAATAATTTGCAAACTTTAATTACAATTTAAGTATTATGTTATAATAAATGTTAAAATAGGACATTTTTAATTTATATCAATTGTTTTCATCTATTTAAATGTTCAATATTTAATGTTTATTTTAACTTAAAATCTCAGTTTAATTACTTAATTTTTAAAATCAGGAATCAAAAAGGGTTTTATGAATTTTGCATAAATAAAATATGTTTAAATTTTTTGAATGGTTAGAACAAAACTCTAGTATAATAAACTCAATCATATTTTTTTCTAAAACTTTTGGGGCTATATTTCAAAATAGTAATTGCTAAAGAAATTCTGTTTTTAAAAATTCGTTTTTAAATAATAAAAAAAAATTTGGAATTTTTATTGATTGAATTTCAAAATATTGGACAATTTACAATAAAATGATTTACTGATAAAATGATTACTGATAAAATGATTTTATTTTAAATTTTAGTACAAAATATAATAGAAAATCAAAATTATACTTTAAAAATGCTCAATATATTTATTTTTCATTTACATAGCAAAAATATTTTTTCATGTAGAATCATATTTATATTTAAAATAATTTAAAAAAAAAACATAAATAAAATCTTTTAAATGTCATATAAAGAGGGCGCTGTTTATTATTTTATTATATTAATCAAAATTATACTTTCAAAATGCTCAACATATTTCTTTTTTCATTTACGCAAAAATATTTCTTCATATAGCATTATATTTATATTTGAAACAATGAAAAAAAATTTTTTTTTTAAATACCATATAAAGAGGGTGCTGTTTATTATTTTTGACGTGTTTTCAAAACCTTCCGATAGATGGCAGGGAAATTATTTTTCTAGCTTTCACATCATTACGAGCTAGAAATGAACAGCAACAAAAACTAGCTTATCACCAAAGGGAGAAAGAGGACTTTATTTTCTTCAGAATTCGAAAAGATTAATTGAACAGTCAGTTTCATATCGCTAAAAATCAAGATAAGAACAACAGTATCAAAGATATTTTCTTTTAAAATATTATGACATAACAACAATATAAAAGAAAATGGAAATCCCTTTCCATAAAATAGCATGGTTAATAAAATTAATTTCGGCTAACTAAAGCTCTTTTCATGTCTTTTTTCAGTCATAGATGACTTAATACTGTCAATAATACTCTAAATAAAACCTATTTTATATTTAATATGTTATTTCTCAAAATTTAATGTTAGTTTTATAAAAAAAAATTCGCAAAAAAAAAAAAAAAAAAAAAAAAAAAAATTCGTGCCATCATTTTTTTTAAGTATTCTTATTCTTTGCGAGTGAAATGTTTTTTTTAATTTTTTCCCCATGAAGGGGCGAAATACTAATTGAGCTCTAAAATCAAAATTTTGTTCTTTTTTAAATTGAAACTATAGTGTTATGTAAGGAACGTTATGATTTATGGGGACAGCTCATCCATGTTATTCACTACGACAAATCTTGCATTAACAAATTAAAATGTTATAGAATAGATAAAGTTTTATTTTAATTAATTAAAACCTCTTTTTTTATTTCAAAAAAAATTAATAAGGAAAGTTAATTTTTAATGCTTTAAACTTTTATGAAAAAAGCCTTTTTATAAGTAACCCTTTCTAGTTCAAACGAAAATTACTTTTTAACTGAATGTTGTTTTTCTGATGGTACTTGATATTTATGTGGTAAGAGATTGAGTGTAACATATGAAAGCATCAAAAAAAGAGCTGCGAGTTAAGTAAATTTTTCCATTATGTTGGGATAAATAGAGTAATTTGAGTAAATCTATTTTCTTTTTTATTATATTCTGTTTCTTATTATACCATTCTCTTTAAAAAGAATTTCTTTAAAAAAAGAACTTAATAACTCAAAAAGAAATCTATGACTAAAATAAAAAAAAGAAAATAGCTTTAAAATCAATGACTTAATTTATGGTGAGGTTCTTAAAAATTCCTGAGGAAATATATAATAATTGTACCAAGGATAATAATATTTTTTTTAGTAACCCTAAGTTGTATTGAAAATACTGTTATATAAAACTGTTATGTGTTATATGAAAGTACTGTTTCCCTCATGATGTTCCGATGATTTTCTTTGCCTGCTTTTCTCTTTTTTCTTTTTCTATTTTACAGTAAAATTTTCA
Source organism: Parasteatoda lunata (assembly GCA_949128135.1). NCBI lineage: Eukaryota > Metazoa > Arthropoda > Arachnida > Araneae > Theridiidae > Parasteatoda > Parasteatoda lunata. The sequence continues at coordinate 38,406,013 of OX421971.1, forward strand.
CCAACGTTTTCTTGACTTATCACTAATTTAAGAAAAATTCCCTTATATGAAAAGCTTAACTAAAATATTTTAAAACTCAATATCCTATCATTTATTACCGGGCTGTAAGCAAGGAATAGAATATGGAGGGGGGCTTAAACACCTCCCGAAAAGAAAATAATTGACAAAAAATAATTTCCCTTGTAAAATAAGAAATTTTCCTTATTCTTGAAATAGTAAATTTTTCCCTAAGAGTTTTGAATAAACATTTCAATCATTACAAAAAAATAATCTTGCATACTTATGTGAGAACGTTGTCTTACAATATTTTTCTTTTATTGATTAATAAAAAAGGTTTGACAGAAGATGCAAAGCAAATATTTTGCATGTAATGAGGAATGCATAAGGAAAAAATATATATTTGTGAGTATAACGTTATAAATTGAAGATAAATGCAAGATAAGTTAATTAGGAATTTGTAATTGTTAAGAAATGCGATATTATATATTACAAATTTAAATCCCTTCCGAAAGAAAATCCTGTCTACGGCTTGATATATAATATTTTAAAATGCATGAACGAATGATAAAAGCACAAAATTATTGACGAAAGATCCGATACTTTTTATCTTGCTGTTGAAAATTTCTTAAATTATATATTTTTTGCAATAAAACACAAGTTTCAAGTGGAAAAAATCCAAACCACATGCTTCTCTAAAGAGGGTGTGGGGTTTTGTAGGGTTGCTTTGCTTTTGATTCTCTAGAATCTCGCCAAAAAACATTTACTTGGTGTCTGTAAACTGATAATGAGAGGAGGTCGTGGTAGGGAACCCCCCCCCCTCCGGGCTTGACCTTCAAACCTTAAGTTTTCGCTGTCCATATCAAGCTGAGAAGAAATTTATAACTCATGTGTTGCGATCGTATTATAGCATAAAATGTGTCATTCGGAAAATCTTTAATACAAAAATAAGCAACTTCATTTTACATTAACCAATTAAAGAGCGTATTAATAGTTTTTTAAACTAGAATTATTTCATTTTAAGAAGTTTTATTTTAAATTCAATTCAAATAGCAAATTAGACTAAAATAAACATTAAAAAATCTCCCTTTCAATTTTGCTTTATAGTTAAATTTATCATAGAATTTAATTCAAGACTTGCATAGCACTCGAATTAAATATAAAATATAAAACGAACGTTAAGAGTAACGAAATTTTGACCTTTTTCCAGTTGAAATATTAGTATAATTTCCAATTTATAGTTGAAGATACTGAATCTCAATATTTCAGAAAAGGCATAATTGTTTAGATGAAATAAAATTATTTTGTAATTAGGACTTATTAGGGGAGGTTATTAAATCATGAACAGATGAAAAATAAAGCGGTATTTCTTGCTGCCTATAAATGGCAATTTTCATGCTACAAAAGAAAATCATTTTCATACCTCCCTTTTAATTAGTGGAACTCATTTAAAATTTGTTAAGTAGAATTCGGATAATAATAAATAATGCTAATAATTTTTTAAAAAACACGCAGCAAATGATTTGCCTACAGTTCATCAGCCTCCACAGTCGACTTTTAGAATGATTCTAAATGTGCATCATAAACTCACAAATATTAGTTTTTCGTCATAGATTATTTTTAAGTATCCTTTTGTTTTTCTACTGGGAGGCTCCGTTGCCTGTTCGCTTCGCTCATCAGCCCCAGTAGTTGCTTGTCATTCATGATTGTAGATCAAAAGAGGAGAACTGTTTATGTCCCCCTTTCTTTTATAAAATTACTATTGTATTGCCATTAGTTGTATTTAGAAGATTACTTAGTTTAACAAATAAAAAACAAGGAAAAAAATTGGTTCTCCCAGAGAGTTATTACACAATAAAGATGCAGTTTCTGTCCGTGCACATTTTTTTTTTTTTCTTCTCAGAACCTGCTGCAGTGGACATAAACCGTTCTTAGTTTTCCCTGTTAGTTTTCTACACACCTTAGTAATTTAAAGTTCTAAGTGAGCAGAAATGCAAAATGAATAGCAAACGTTAAGTTAAACTCCTAAAACAAGCGGTGTCCCTTTCAATTTTCTGATATAGAAAAAAAATTAATAAAAATTTATTTGATATTGAGAAAAAGCAAGTATCAAGTTCGGTAAGCACTGCAGCCTTTTTTTTTTTTTTTTTCCTAATTCATATGAAGCAGCCTTTTTTTTTTTTTTTTTTTTTTTTTCCTTTTTCCAAGTTTATATGAAAGGAAATTTTTAGGATTGGTCAGAGGAAATGTTATTCTTTACGAAAATGGTATTGTTCCAGGTTTGCACTCTTTTCGACTGGAGCAACTTAATCGATTAGATCAACTTCAACACTATAGTCTCAAGAAAAAATCTGCAAGAGTAATAAATAAATAAATAATATAATAAAAAAATCGGGCTAACATAAGCATTAATAAAAAAGCAGCACAAAAAGATCAAAACAGGCTATAAATAATTTTTGATCTTCTTATACTTGGAGTTGATTGTTTCCCAAGCTGAATTTTTTTTCTTTTTCTTTTCATCAGGGAGTGGTTTTAATATTTTTACATGAAATTACCTTAAAGTGTTTTTATATTCCTGTATGGTTAATTTATACATGATTATTGTCCTTTGTCTTGGCATCATTTCTTATATAAATATGAATACTGAAGAAGGAAAAGAATTTAGTGACTTCCTAGGAAACATATTTAAGTTAACTCTTAAACAATTGCTGTAAAACAAAGAACATTGTTATTGATGAGAATGTTTGCAAGCTTTAATGATGCATTTTTATTGGTGTTTTCATTGAAAAGTCTGGTAAATCATAGATTGTTCAAAAAACTTGAATGAAAATATTATTTCGAATTATTTATACAAAAACAGATACAAATTTTACCCACTGTCTCCTCGCTAAAACGGTGCACGATAATATTATAATAATTTAAATATTTTTAGGAATGAATGCTCTAGAATTAGTAATTTGTAGTGGTAAGAACTAGAACTCTTTTTCTGCACATCTGAAAATTTTAAGTTTTTTATGTATCAATATGTATTAATCCGTATGTATGATTATAATGTAATGTCAAAATGAGAATCATAAGGATAAATTTTACGCAATGTAATTTTAGGAATAAAAAAATTTTGTATGTATATTAGTGTGTCCTTCATGATATTTAAATATTGATTACTGGAAGAAGTACATACGTTTGTTTTAGAATAAGAAGTTGCAGTTCTTTCTTTTTTTTTTTTTTTTTTTTTTTTTTTTTTAATAGGGATGAGCTGTTGATGGGGAGCAGCTGTAGATCCCCTTTCTGTAGGGTAAAAAGGAAAATTAATGATGTCCGGTTATGCGTTTTTCATCTCTCCCTGTTGGTGGCAGTTCTTGAGAAGCCTTGGGCTTTTTCGGCACTTTGTTTCATTTTCTTATAGTACTTCACTTTGAATGAAGCTCCCCTAAACATCCATTTCATTTTTTACTTCTTTGCTAATGATGCTGATCATTATTATTAGTTAACATTTTAATGAAATTACTTTTTTTTAAATCGTTTGTGATTAGTTTTCCATTAAACTACTTATTTTCCTTCAAAAAAGTAAATAAATGAAAAAATAAAAACTCTACCAACACAAAATTCTCATATTTTGTAGTTTACTCATAAAACAGTTTTAACGTAAGTAATACAGAGTAAAAATCTTTTACAGCTCAAAGTGCAATTTAAAAAATATCAAACAGAAGTGCTTCTACCGGATATGGAAAACTACAAAAGTAAATAAAAAAATAAGTACATTAATAAACTCTAAATTTCAAAAAAATAATTTTAGATTTACTATTAATATCTAATTTTTGATTAGTAAGACAACTTTACTTGATGAGGAGGACTTCAAAATGGAAAGAGCTTCACTTTTATGCTTTATGTAAACCATTTATAAGTATGTACTGTTCAAATTAGTACCACTCTAGCTTATTATTTTTTGCAGTTAATAAAAGGACATAACGATCGAGGCCACACAACATCATTTTCCAATCTTTTCTTTATCTTTCAGCTCTTTGTAGAAAGTTTGTAAATTATTTAAATCATAGCGAACGACTATTTGAGTCTTTCACAACTATTGAGATAATTGTACGTTTAGTACGCAATGACTCAAATTAATCAAGTTTCTTCAAATGCTTCAAATATAAACAGATATTTTTGTGTGCAGGTAAAAAAAAGAACATTAAAAAACAAGAAATTAGATTCTTTAAACCCTCAGAAATTTGAGTAATTTATCTAATAAATTTGTAATAAGCTTCTTGTTCATGCATCACTGCGATATTTCTTGAACCTTGATCTTGATTTTTTACAACGTAAGCACATTATATTTCTTAAACAAATACGTAAACAGATGTTTAACTATTATAAAACTCTGAAGAAGCATCATAGTATTTTTTTCTCATTATAGTAATAACTAGGATTATTTCAAAATTTTTTGTTAATTTTTTTTTTACTAAGTAAAGAAATGTTTAATAATTTTTTTTTCAGACAGAAGTTAGACACTGTAAATAAATTATTAAAAAAAGGAAGAAAATTAATGGTAATAAAATTGTTAAGTCTTCTTATTTCGCAACTTCAAAAATTAGTTTAATTTAAATATTCCATCTAGACATAAATGCGTAAAATGTTGGATCTTTTATAATTTATGCATTTAAATGTCTATTTTTTAGTATATTTACTTTGAGGTGTTAACTCAGATACTTCTAAACTGGATTTCATCTTTTTAATTAGAAAAATATTCTGAAAAAAAAAATTATTAATATATTGTATTTTTATTTAATTTTTTATATGAAAAAATTCATAAACAGCGGGAGGAAATTACTAAAATTATTGAGCCGAATCCTGAAAGAAATATTTACTATAATACGTTTCCCTCTAAATAAAAAAGCCCTAAGCAGCGAAGTCCCCTCCGCTATTTTTCGATGCTTATTTTAACTTTACATTTTGCTTTGCTGTACAAAATGTATAAGATTTAGAAACTTCAAATTACGAAGGGTAGGCGGTGGTGGCTCAGGGGAAAGAACGCTAGCCTACTAATGAGTTTTGAGGATTTGAATCCTAAGAATTACTGGCTGATACGAATTTCGTACCCGGCTGAAATAAAATATTCCAAGTGATAGACGCATCGTGGATTATTAGAGTCCCATATTCGTCCTGCTAACCGTGGGAGGTTTTCGTGGTTTTCCTCACCATGAAAAAGTTCTCCACGAAGTCAATTCGCTCCCTATACTTTTGTACAGGAGTTCTCTTATTTTTTGGATTAGATTCAAAATTACAAGGATGCAAATTTGAGCATTGATAGTCGTAAGCTCAAATTCGGGTCGGCTGTTCAATGACAGTTATAAAATAAAATTACGAAGGATTACAGAAAAATGGTCTGGGAGGACGATGAAATAAAAAAATGACTATTCTATTATTAGTTTGGAAATTGTTATCTGTAAAATCTGGTGTAAAAAAATACTGTACTGGCTGCTCTGCAGAACACAGAAATGCAAATACTAATTTGAAATTTTACGCTCTGTAAAGGCTAATTTTGTTCATGAACTTAATACCGGTATTCAAATATGTTCGAAAATTAATTGTAATTTTATTATTGTCTTTTACGCACCTTTTTTTTCCCCTTCTTTTTCTTTTCACGTTATATTCATTTTGTTTTACTGTGCAAAAACGACATGATTTATTATTTGAAATTATGATGAGTTGTAGAGAAAATTTCGATTTCGATAGTTAACTTGAAAGTTATTAATTGTTAATAAAAAAGACTACGATTGGTTGATATGTTTGCTAGTAAAGAAAATTTAATCAAAACTACCAAAATATTCTATAACTTACTTTATTTCTGGCTTGGAACACCAAAAAGCTCAGTATTTTTTAACGTAGTGGTTTAGTAATGTTTTCGGAAAAAATAACAAAAAATTTAGATTTTATAATATGAGTTGAAATGCGATAAACGTGGTAAATTTTCGTAATTTTACCGTGATAGTTTAGAGCACTGTATAAAATCCATTTGTTCAGAAAAATTTACTATTCAGTTTTATATTTTTTACTAAATTTGAGGTTATAAGAGCTATAATTTTGAAAGCTAGAGTATCCAGTAAACTGCTATCATTTTAACAAAAAAATTATCAAATAAATGGTTTAAATACTTGGTTTTATTAACAGAGTTATGGTTTTGTTTTGAAAAAATGTTATTATCATAGAATGAGGTAATTTAAGCAAAACTTTTTCGTCGCCTAGTTAGTAAAAGGGAGAAGAGGAAAGGAGCACATTTTGTCCCCTACCCCCAATTCTAAGAAACATTCCTTTCAAGTACGGAAAAGCTGCTCAGTAGGTGGTCGGTGATTACTTGTATATGTATAGTACAAGCCAAAAGATTCATCTGGCGAAAAAGGTGTAAAAAAGGGCGATAAACATAGCCCCTAGTCTCTGAAGGGGTCTCCTATCTTTCTTGGAAAAATAGAAATGGTTCAACTTCAAACGAACAAGTAAGTAACAAGTTTTTTCTCTTCAGCTCATGTATTTTTAGAAATTTATTTTACTTATTAATTAAATAGCTTTTTATAATTAGTTTAATTCGTTTTGATTTTATTTGCTAAGTTTTTAGAAATTATGTTTTAAAACTATAATATTTTAGTTGGCTATTTCATGCTCTCCTGTAAGCTGCTAGTTTAGTTTTAAAATGAATTAGACGATTTTTTTAATAAATAAAAGTTCAATTAACTCTATCAAGAAAAAGAAGAATTTATAATTTCTTAGTCATTAATAACAAATGCCTCTTTCATTTTTCAGAAGCATTGATTAATTTAATAATTTACTTCATTTCGGTAGCCATTTTTTTTCTTTGAAGGACTGTAAAAAAAACATTATTTGAATTATCTAAACCGCGGGTGTCACTTATTGTTTCAAATAATACTTTTGATTAGATAAAAGAAGTAATTTGAAATATTTTTTGAACCACCATAAAATAAATAAATAAATAGTAGAGTTTAAATTTTCTCATCTCTACTTAGTTAATTTATATTTTAATTATACTTTAATATTGATATTTTTCTGATTTGACTTTTTTAAATTAAAAAAAATAACGTTGGTAAACATGCTAAAAATTGTTTCACTAAACACTTCCACTTTTAAGCTTTTTCTGAGCATTTTCAGAATAATGTCTTCAAGTAATGCGTTTTCTTAATAAGGGTAAAAAGATTTTGATTGTTTGGCAAACAAATCATTCAATATTATTTTTTTTTAAAAATTAATAAAAATGTGATTTTTAAAAAAACAACAACAATATATATTTATAAGCAATTTATTTGTTTTGATACTCAATATAATATATTTTTTGTTTTAAATAAATAAATAACAAAAGGACATATTAAATAGAAGGACAGTATTTCTAATTTTTATTTTGTTGTTTTTATCCTTCTTCTGCATTTAATGAATTGCTGTAAAGGTATAAGAACGTTTAAAATCTTTATATTAAGTTTAATTTTACGATTAAATTTGTTTTAAAATGAATTAATTTGTTATAAAATTATTTTTATGTTGTAAAATTAAATTTGTTATAAAACTAATTAAATTTAAAATTAGGTTAAATTTTTTTGAATTGAAATTACAATATTATTTCATGGAATAATTAGAATATTATTATTTTTAAAATTTATTTATAAGTATTTTCAGTATAATAATTTTTTTGCCCTCAATGAATGCCCTCAATGTTGGCCCTCAATGAAAAATAAAATCTATAATGACGATTACTAAATCTTTTTTTCCAGTACAAATCTATAATTTATCTCATCTAATTTATGTTTTACTTAATTTACTATTTTGAGTTTTTATATGGTTTTTAATTCTAAAATATACCTGTTCAGCCTTCACCTTGGACAATTTTGTATTTCAGAAAGTATATACTTAACTTATTTTCTACAAAAAAGTAACTTTAATTAATTGTTTAATTAAAATTTAATTTATGATGATAACTTAGTAGGGGAAATATATAATCCAGAAATTGTTGGAAACTTTCCTCAAAAATTCAGGAAATTTTATTTCTAAAATTGAGAGGGAGCCCTGACTAACAAAAGCTTTATTTAGAATTTATCTATTTATTTTAATTCTAATTTATCTATTTACTTTAATTCTAATTGGCTCCCATGTCTTCCGCACCACCCATGGTCCCATACATACTTATTCTTTTTCTAAATTAGAATTAAAAAAATTTTAGGATTAAATTTTTCACTTTAAAAAATTACTTCATTATGTTAGAAAAATATTTTACTTATTATTATTATTATTTTGTAATTTTATTAAAAAATATTATTAAACATTTAATAATTCATATATTTTATCCAACTTCCAAAAACGATGCATAATAAGTTAAAATTTCTAGTCTAATTATTTACTTTAGATTCAGACCTGTCCTCTAAATGTTCTTCTACAATTCCGAACTAAATTTTATAGTCTTTTCCAATGATAATTATTTTTAAGCAAGATCAGTAGTTTATGCTAAAATACAATATGCATTGAGCATAAAAAAGACAGGTGGTAAACATTCAATTTATTGTCAGTTACCAAAAATAAAAATATTTGCCGTAATTTTAATATATTATCCTTCTCTTTCATTTAAATCAAAATTAATATCATTTAAATCGAAAAATTGTTTTTAATAAAAATTATAAAATATAATTAGTTAGAAACAGATTTTGTTGATTTTTAACTGTTTTTATGACGATCATATTTTAATTAATTCCTTTTCTTTTATGGAAAGACAGGACGAAAGATCCAAGAAATGCTAATCCAACAATCAACAGCCATCAACAGAAAATAAGGTAAGTGAAGCATTATTTTGTCTCAGTGACATTTTATATCCCATATTTTGGGAAATATATTTAATAAATTCATTATAAAATTAAAAAATCTTATTCCTTTATATTGCATTTGTACAGAATACATTTTTAATAATTTGTGTAATTTAAAATAATTAATAATTAATGGCTTATAATTTTAAGGAAACATATTTTTTTAAAATATTAATATTTTTTAAAATTAAATCACATGTTTTTGATTTGCAAAAGAATTTTGATTTTTTGAAATAATAATTGTGCTTATCAAAATTAAGTTCACTTTATGTATTTCTCTAACACAGTCTTTATTAATAACAAGTGTTTTTATTACTCATATAAGCTTTTATATTGATATTTTTGCAATATTCTTATTTAGTAATTTCTTAATAAGGTTTTGTATTAAGTGGAAAAGGCACTTTATGAATGTATAAATTAGGTGAAAAGATGTGCTGACAATTTTACATCATTATGATATTTTAGTATTTGTTTTCTCTGTTTTCATTACATGCCTGTTATAAAATTTTTTTATCATTCTATTTTTTTAACTAGTTAGAAAACAAAATTTTAAAAGAAATTATTTTTACAGTTAAAATAACTACATAAGGTTATAAATGAATAACGAAATATTTTTCGTTATTTTATTTAAAATGATAATATTACATAACATTTCATTTTTCCATAAGTTTCACCAGCCTATAATATTCGTGTTAAAGCAGTTATTTTAGCAAATATTTTTTACTTAAAAATATACATGAAAAAAATTAAAAACTTTAATGCCCACATTGAATTTGGGCTGAAAGGCTAAAAGTATTTCCCTACAAGCTTGTGCTAAGTTTTATTGAATTTACTAATTCACATTTAGCTCCTCTAACACACCACGTGCTTAGAGTATAAACAAGATAAATGATAAACAATAAACTTATTGTCATATACCATAACTGATATAAAAATACTTACATTAATCTTCATATTTGATTTTAGAAACAGTTTTTTTTAAATGTTTTGATTTTGTTGTTTTTGCTTTAACTGATTTTACAACTATCATATTCTAATTATAATTTTTTCTTTCTTTCATAGCGAGTCAGAATGGAAGATCAACAATGAAGATAAAACTCAAAGTTTAAAAATCAGCAAAAAGGATGGTAAGAAATACATTTATATTTTACCTTAGGTTACCACATGGTTGGAAAGAAACCATTTTTTTTTTTTTTTTTTAAACTGGGGTTTTTGTGTTCTTTTAAAACAATATGTGGGACAATATTTTAAGCCAATTGAAATTAACCGAACCAATTCAAAGTCTTTCATAGCATTTAACTCTTCCTTTAACAATTAATTAATATTTTCAATAAACAACTAAAAAATATCCACTCTTTTCTTTAAATATGTTAACAAAATATCTAATAAAAAAGGAAAGAACTGAATACTTTAAGTATAAGCAAGCAAAATAAACATTCAGCATTAAATTTGATTTTAGTGATACCATAAAGAATGATTCTCTCCCTCGCTTGCCCGTAATATAGAAATGCTATATTTCAATATTGTTTAATTAATGTTATTATTTAGCTGTGTATAATTTATGATATTAGTATGTAATTAAATTTTATGGAACATAATTATTTTTTAATCCATTAACATAATAAAATTTTTTATATATTTAAGGCAATATATCATATATATTTTATATGAATGATAATTAAATCTTAGATGGTGCATTATAATTTGATAAAACGGTAGAAAATTGATTAGGAAAGATATAGTGAAAGTAAGTTTTTATACTAATGGTTTAATAATAAATAAAGTATAAATTTTTTCCCCATTTATATTAGCATAACAGTTTATTTAATAAGTTAAATAATATCCGAGTTCATAGTCCAGAAATTTCTGAATTCCGGATAAAAATAAAAAAAACTTTATTCTGATATTTTTTTTAGCTTTTTGCTCTGATTTCTGATATGTCTGTGCTCAGAACATCACATATTCTACAAATACTAATGCAGTTCCTAAAACTATCAGTTTGAATAATCAAAAAATTTGTATTTCCAATGTAATATATATATATATATATACATATATATATATATATATATTTATTTATTTATTTATCATTTTTTATTATTTTTTTATTTTAATGAATAGTTGATGCAGAAAATTATTTTTGAATATAAATGCTAAGACACATATACTTACTTTGCCTTCCTTTCAAAATTATTGAAACCCCACTTAAAAGTAATTTATTAAAGATGTCAGGAATTTAATTGCAGATTTTAAATAAATATTCATATTAGTATAAAATAATATTAAATAATTGATGCTGGTTATTTTTAATACAGAAGTACTATTAACATTTCCTAATTATCGATCTCAAACTGTTACGAATTGCTCATTAATAGAATGAAAAATTTATTCAAGCTTTGTTTCGGGAATTAAAAAAATTTATATTTAGAGCAAATTATACTTTTTTGTTATTATTATTATTATTATTATTTACAGTTAACTGATAAATGTATAATGTACCAGCAATTTGGTTATTAATGTAATGTCGCATTAAATAAAATGAAATATAATGTGAATATTGTTTATAAATTGTAGGGTATAAGAAAATCATTTAAAAAAAAGTTTTTTTTCTACTAGTATTATAAAAAATTCTAGTTATTAAATATTATAAAAATTTTCTAGTATTATAAAAAATTGTTTTTATAATACTTAACATTACTTTAAAATATTATTATAGCCACAATAGTTAACCTTTCTAACTAAGAAGGTTAAAATTATTTAATTATTACAAAACTAATTGAATAAATAGAATCATAATTATGTTTTTCCTTCTCAACTTGCTAATGAATGTTAAAGTTTGTGATACTATTTTTCAATTAGATATCTAAAGCAGATTAAATTAGTTTAGATCAGACTACAGTGTTAAAAAAAAAAAAAATTTAAGATACTTTGGGTAGAATAAGTCTTGATATCTATGAGCTATATACATGAACTGAATTTAAATAATTAAAAAATTAAATGTGAATAATTTTAATATCTTTCTTTGGCAGTTGATCTATTTTAAAAAATAATAATTTGCTTGCATATCCCTTTCACCATTTCTTAGTAAATAACCTTATTAATGAAAAAAAAAAAAAAAAAAAGACTTGAACTAAACATACTCTAAATAATATTTTTATTAGTATTTATACTTATAATAGTTAAATGATCAGTTTATTTAAGTAATTGATTTTTTCCGAGTCTATTTATTTAAATCAATACTTTTCTTGAGGATAATTATTAAAGGGATGCATGACTATAATAATTTACATACACATCTCTTTTATTATTTCTTAGTGAAATACCATCATTATCTCTGAAATCAGATTTTAGTTTTTTTTTTTTTTTTTTTTAAATGCAACTTAAAGGAATGTATTTATTAATTAAATTCAATATCATATTTTTATAATTAAATTAATAATTTTTTGTAAAAATAATCAGCTTGTCTAAATCAATATTTTTTTTTCTGTGAACATCATTTAATATATCTATAGTAAAATAAATTGCTTTATTTTTTGCAGGAAAACTAGGCTCATTGAAACGAAGCTTCTGGAATGGGATAAAGAAACTATATTTGCCCATATATAAATAGTGTACATTCTGATGTATTGATTTGTTACAAGGAAATAAAACTCTTTCATGGTTTATTTTAAGCCTTTTATTGTTAAAATTCCTGCTTTTATATATTTTAAATTGTATTAAATTGGTGTGTTATTTACTGGTACAAAATATTTTTTTTTAAAACTATTTATGATATATATTGTTTATCTAATATTTAATAAAATTAATGACTTGTTGAATGGACACAAAATTATAGGATAAAGAAACTTTTGTGTGTAAGTTTCTATCAATAAAAGCTAGTTGTAGGTTTAAAATATATAAGCATTATTTTCAAAACTTAAATAACTTATTTATTGAGTTGCATTATGTTTTATTTTAGAATAAAAATTTGTACTTAATTTCATATATCTCATAATGCTTAAAAAATTTAAACACTCAATTCAAAAATATTTTTTATATGCTTCTACTTTAAGTGATTGCGTTTATAATTGATTAAAATGAAATTTTAAAAAAAAAGTCTACTTTATAGTAAGAAGATTCATTGGATGATATTTGATTATAAATTAAACAATTGTTTTACACCATTTGTTTTTTATATTGGCATAAAAAAGTATGCATATAATGACAGTTGTTTTATTACACTATAAAAAGCTAAAAGTCAATAAATTACTTATAACAGCAGAGTAAGACAAACACTCGTGACAATTTATGTTCCCTAAATAAGAATTGTTAACGACATGCAGCAGAAAGCCTTTGAAATTAAAAACTACGATAAGTTCTAATAAAGGCAAGTAACTAACAATAAAAAAAATGCCGAGACACCTAAAATAAAGGTGTGATACCGGCAAGGACGGCATTAAAACTTTCTATTGAACCGAGTTCGAGGTGAGTTAAGGGTGGTACATCGGTAAATAAGGCAAAGAAGTTCGCCTAAGCACCTGAAATAAAGGTGCGATACGGGCGAAAACGGCACAGACGTTTTCTAATCAGCCTACAGTTAAGATGCCTTAACGGCAAGCGAGGCAACGACGTGTGCCAGTGAACGTATTCAGCTTTTTTTAAAAAGGCAAGAAAGGCATCATAAAGGTACAATAAAAGCCTTTACGGCAATTTTCTCTTTATTCTGTGAAATAAAAAAAATTTCCCGGTATTTAACAGGCAAAAATGGCAAAGCAATCCAGAGGCAACAAAGTAGTTCCGGTCCTTTAACGATTGCCTGAAGTTTACCTGAAATGCCATGCACTGGCCCACATTCTGGCCCAGATTTCACTTTATTAACGGAACCGATACGGCAATGAAAAGCCCGCCGTAATGGCACTTTCGGTGAGCCGACATTCTCCCTTCACTAGCCCAAAAGTCGTGTGCTTGTTGGGAAGGTTTTTAATGTAAATTTCTTTCCTCATAATGCTAAATGCTCCATTTTTCAATACGAAGCAAAAATAAAAGTTCAAAATGATATTTTTTGTTTTTGGTCATTAAAAAATTAAAAACAATGGCTTTAACCAATACTTTAAGATTTTTTTAACCTCATTATTTTCGAATAATATTAAATGCTATATTTTTCAACATAAAGTGCTATTTTTTTTTATTGAAATCGAAGAATTTAGTTATTTCACAAATTTTTTTTCCCTCCAAAATATATGGGCTAAAAACAATTTTTTTTTCCAATGACCAAAAACAAAAAAAAAGCTTTTTGGTAATTTTTTATGTTGAAAAGTATAACATTCAATATTATGTGAAAAAATTGATGTCAAGTTTGTTTTTCCGTCATAAATAATCTTGAAGTATTTTGGCTAAAATCCACTTTTTTCATAGCCAAAACCAAAACACAATAAAGTTTTTCCATTTTTTGTGTTTAAAAGTATGATGTTTAATATTATATGGAGAGAAAAAAAGTTAATAAGCTTTGTTTTTGTACTATAAAACTATACTTGAATAATTTTGACTAGAAACCACTTTTTGGCGAAGAATAAAATAGCTTTTTCAAGCTTTTAGATTAAAAATATAACATTTAAAATTATACGAAAAAAAAATTTAGATCAAGAAAGTTTGTTTTTATGCTTTAAAAAGTCGTGAAATATTTTGGTTAAAAGTCACTCTTATTTTTTTAAAGATAAAAACATAGAAAAACTTCATCTTAATTTTTTTTTAATATTGAAAAATATAACATTTAACATTACCCCAGAAAAACAAGTCCTCTACTTTGGGGCTATAAAAAAATTTCACAATATTTCGGCTAAAACACCATTTTTTATTTACCTATGTTTTGATTTGTTATTGGAAAATATGAAATTTAATGTCATGAAGAAAAACAATTTAGTTCGAAAACTTTTTTTGTCGTAAGGAAATCTTGGAAGTGCTTTGATTAAAAACTGCTTTTTCTTGACCAAATTATTTACTTTTTTATTGACCAAAAACAAAAAACACCTTTTTGATTTTTTTTTATATTGAGAAATATGACATTTAACATTACGATGGAGAAAAAAAATTGTGTACAGGATACTTTGCTTTTCTGCTATAAGAAAATCTTGAAATATTTCGACAAAAAATAACTTTTTGTTTTTTAAATGAACAGTAACAAAAAAAAAACCTCTTGATTTTTTTATTTATGCTGAATTGTATTATACTAAACATAGTAAAAAAATTGAGGTGGTAAAGGTTATATTCCATAAAAAATTCTGAAAATTTGCAATAATAAGAAGTACAGCCATAAAATTTTTTTTATTTTTACAGAAAATCCTTATAATTTCTAAACTCATAGTCTTATTCACCGTAAAACACTGCATTGGAAACAATGCATGATTAGTGTAAATAGCAATATTAATTAAATATTTCTAACATATAGGTTTATTGAAAGAAGCCCATTTCCTTGTTCAGTCTTTTTTTAAATGAAAACTTTAAAAATAGATGCATCGGAGCTTTTAAAGAAAACTAATTTCGTCGTATTTACGAAATCGCAAATTAAATAAGAGTTATGAATAAACTATGTCAGTTTCTTCGAAAGTTGCTTGTTTCGCAAACTTGGCAAGACATTATTTTGACATCAATAATTAATTTCTCCCGACTAATAGCTACGAACATCAAAACTATACGTAATTAGTTTTGATTAGTTACGATGCTAGACAAATTTCTGCCATTTTTAATTATTTTTTAAATTAAAATTCTGAATGTTTTCTATCTTTGTTTATTAAAATGATTGTATGATTCTTCCTTTGAATAAATATTTCAGCAAATGTTTCTCTGAGAGTTAATATTATTTAAGGATATTTTGGATTTATTAGAAATAATAAATTCAAACTAAGAAAAAAAGGTCAGATTTAGACCTGAAACTCAAAACAAAGATCTCATCACTTTCGGATGACAAGAACATTTTCAGAAGTTAATTTAAAAAAATTGGGGTTTCACGACGGTTATGTAATAAAGATAAAATAATAAAGATTGTAAATAATAAAATAGTAAAGATGTAATAAAGATTCCAAACTGGCCTATTATTCCGATTCTTAGGTTTTCTACGATAGTAAGCTTAATTTGATAATTAATGATCTCTTAATTTTAACTGAAGCATCATTGTTAATTAATGATCGCTTAATTTGATAATAATTAATCTCTTAATTTTAAATGAAGCATCATTGTTAATTAATGATCGCTTAATTTTAAATGAAGCAACATTGTTAATTAATGATCGCTTAATTTTAAAGGAAATATTCATAAAAATTCCCTTTTTTTTAATTCAAGAAAATTAAATAAAACTAAGTGTATGTACAATATATGTATTAATTTTTATTTTTTTGGTTATTCGTCAATATAAATGTTTGATGCTGACATCTTATTTAAAATAAACTATCACTAATCACGTTACAAATAATCTAGTACTGCCACCTGGGGTATAAATAGCGAAATAAACATGATTATGGAAACTATAAATAGATTGTTTTAATTTATTTGTACGTTACTAATGATCTTACCATCCCAGAAATATCACGGGCATGAGAAATAGAGGGCGAATTCCCCCCCCCCCGTCATTTTGATGGGAGGGAGAAGGAAGAAATTAAATATTAAATGAGATTTTATTCCTTTCTCTTCTTTAATACGCTAAATAAGGAATCACTTTCCTCCAATTCCCTTTCTCTCCAGCATTCTTTATATTCTTCCCTCAATTGCAGGAATGGTGCGCATAACTCTTTTTTTACTCCCGCCATCTCGTGATGGGAAACGGTTCTGCTTCTATTAGTTGCACACAATTTGTCGTGAAACGATTCGTTGTTATCACAATTTGTTGCAGCAACAACTCTTCGTATTCAGTCTGTCGAATCACTAATGAAGAAGGCGTAGGGAAAAAATTAGACCAGTTTCTAATAATCATTCATCAGTTGCTCTCTGTTTCTCCGGGCAAATAAGCTTTTAATAGTTAAAGTCCGCCTTCCTTCATAATGATTAGTTCGATACTAATTGCATTTTTTTACTCGCTAAATATTTATTTGCAATTCGTGTATTTTTTAATTTTTGCATAATTTATTTTATTTAATTTTGATTTATATCATTGTCTTACTGAATTGCTTTACCAAACCATGCTACATTAAGAGCGTTAAAGTAGTTAATGTTGTGAATGATAAATTGCGAATTCTTAATAATTTGCTTCAATGAGGAATTAATTTGAAACTTGGTTCAGATTACAACATAAGCGTCAAACTTTTCCAAAATCCCCATTGATTAGAAAAAATAAATTCTCAGACATTTAAGAAGCATTTGTTTATTCCAAAGCAAGCTACGGTATGAGTATATATATAGTTAATTTAATGGAATACACTTAGTGAATTTTTTATAATTTTTTGCAATAAGAAAATCATATTAAACTTATTTCAAATTACAAAGTGAGCTTCATTTTTTATCAAAAATACCAAATATGTTTCAAAAAATTATAGTACTCAATTTTTTCAAGAAGGATTTGTTTAGTCCAAAGCAAGCTACGGTATGAGTATATATATAGTTAATTTAATGGAAGGCACTTAGTGAATTTTTTATAATTTTTTGCGATAGGAAATTCATATTAAACTTATTTCAAATTACAAAGTGAGCTTCATTTTTTATCAAAAATACCAATATGTTTCAAAAAATTAGTACTCAATTTTTTCAAGAAGGATTTGTTTACTCATGTTAGGAGCATATATGTACAGTGAGTAAAATAAAAAAAGAACCACCCTTAATAACTTTTGATCTAATGATCGAAATTTCTCGTTCTAGGTCTCATTCTAAAAGATACCTAGCGTAACCTCAGGTAGCGTAACCTCAAATATGCTAATTAATTAGAGCAGACGATATTTTAAGTTACGAAATTAGGCACAAAAACGTACTTTCTCTGAATAAACATAAATTTTTTATGATGGATTCAGATTTCTCATCCCCAAAATATAGGGGATAGCCGCGATCTGGGAAATAGGATTCCAATAGTTTGGTCCAGAGAGCTGTTCAAAGTTTGGAACCCTTAATGTTAATTTTACTTTTTGCGTATTTCGCCATATATCGAGAAATTTTTAAGCTAATTGAAAAAATTTTGCACACAATTATAAAATTCGTTTATCTAAAGATATTTTTATGCAAAAAATGAATAGTAGTAAGTACATATTATTTCATTTAATAATAGTGGAAAAAAATTGAATTGTAACGTATACAATTTTTTACATCATTTTAAAGTATGTAATTTTACTTGGTGAAATATAAAATTTAAGCAAAATCAGTTAAATAGTTCCGAAGAAATCGAATTTCGATTTCTGCAAAGTTCGATTTCTCAGGAACTATTCAACCGATTTCGCTCAAAATTTGCATTATGCCATGTAAAATTACATACCTAAAAATTATGTAAAAACATTCATTGAAAAAATTTTAAAAAATGATGTAAGAAACCTTACGATTCAAAATTTTTTCGACTATTATTTTAAAGAATTATAAAAAATAAAAAATACATGTAACTAATTATAAAAATAATTATTATTTTAATAATAAATGTCATTTTAACGGCTATTTTTATAAAAAAATATTTTAGCCTTGAAAACTACTTTCTGAAATAAAAATTAATTAATTATTGCTGCAATGTTTATTAAAGTATTATTAGCTCCTGAAAACTATTTATTATCCATCAATTGTCATTTTTGTTTCATTTTCTTATTCTAAGAATTTATTTTGTTTTGAAAAGCACACAAATTGAGATAAAGTTTTTCCCATTCGACTCTGGTAAGATACAAAAATACGTCCTAAGGGCACTCTGTATTATTTTATATTTATTATTTTCCTTTTTTATATCTATTATTTAAAATGGTTGAACCAGAATACACATAATATTTCAAAATACAAGATTTAGATTTATGACTGCTGAAACTAAAATATTCCTGTGAAGAAAGATTTATCATGGCTCGTAGAGTAATATTTACTTTCCCCTATTTGATTTTTTTTTCTTTTAAAACATATCTGCATATATCTCGAATTCTTTTTTCTTTCTTTTCATTTTTAGTCGCTTTATTCTACAAAGAATATATTCACTCGCCAACCGTAATAATTTCTTTTCTCCATGTTCGATAAATGCTTATCTAGAAGTCCTCTTGTCTTCTGGAATATGCTAACGATTTTTTTTATTTTATTTTAATACATATTTATTTTTGTTTCATATTGTGCTTGATCCAGAAGTTGCCTGTTTTTTCTAAACTGAGTCAACGATTTTTTTTTGATTTTTTTTTTTTAATACATCTTTTCTCTCTATTCCATGGTTTGTATCAATGCTAGTTCCAGAAGCCTCCTTGCCTTCTCGATTGTGTGAACGAAATTTTGTTTTATTTCACTACCTTGTGGGGGGAGGGCGGAGTTATCGACCATGCCAACCGTCATCTATCAAAAGGTACCTCGTGATCGATTCAAGTTAGCATGTATTATATACCAGTGAATAGATGTTTATATTTCGTAGTGGTAGTTACGCCACAACTTTATTTCTTACTATTCCACTGTGTTAACCAATATTTAAGCCAGAAAGTCCCCTTTTTTTTCTGGACGGTATTAACGAAATGTCATATTACGACATCTTTTCTTGTTGTTCTATAGTATTCACCTTCTATATTCTATAATATTCTTGTTATTCTATAGTATACGCTTGAAGCAGAAGTCCACTATTTTTAGGATTATATTCTTAAAAAAATATTTTATTTTACTGCATATCTTCTCTTTGTTCCACGACGTTTACCAGCGCTTGCTCCAGTCTGACTTCTATTAAAAATCCTAAGGTTATGAAGTTGATCGTTTCCGCTGAATGAATTGGCTAACACCAGAAATATTTAAAAAAATTTATCTCATTACTTAATAAATTAAATGAAAAACAATTTTCTGCAATCATGGTTCCATATGTTCATACAACCTTATTTTGTTGAGCAAAAAATTCTTTATTTATATCTCATCCGAGCAATGATAAATCTTCCAGTGTATTTTCAAAACTTAAGGGCATCTAATTAATTGTGAGATTCTTCATCTCAATGTTTGCGCAATGGGTATACTTTTAAAATAACCCCTTCGCATAATAATTCAATACTAAGATCTAAAATGAATTGTGCTCTAATGAACTATCCTCAAAATTTTGTTTCAGTTCTGTATTTGTGTCGGCTTAAACAGTTCAAATATTTAAACATTATTTTGTGATTATTTGTTTACCTACAGCTCATCATTTATTTGCGTCTTGTAAACAAATGATCCATCATCAAAGCTTGCTCATAGAATCAAATAATTCAAACCTTTACATAGCCATGACAAGGACTTACATTTCTAATCCATGATTAATTCTCTCTATAGTATAATTTACAATTAACTATAATAGACAATTAACGATATTATAATTATAATTAATATATATATATAATATTAATTATAATTATAATTAATATATATATATATATAATATTAATTATAATTATAATTAATATATATATAATATTAATTATAATTATATTAATTATAATTAATATTATATATTATAATTAATTTACAATTAATTATAATAGACTGTTTTTTAAAAAAAATTTGCTTCATGTTTTAATTAATCTTTCTGATTTAGTTTTTTAGAAAGCTTTTGCTTCATTATTTTGGTGTTTCTTTAAATATTAATATTCTTCAAATAAGTTCAGCTTCATCTTCAATGAATTACAGTTTGATCGCATCAAATATAACAGTCAGTACAGTCACTATATCAGATCGCATCAAATATAACAGTAATTACAGTCTGATTCAGTCTGATTTAGTTTTTTAGAAAGCTTTTATTGCTTCATTATTTTAGTGTTTCTTTAAATATTAAATATTCTTCAAATAAGTTCAGATTCATCTACAATGAATTACAGTTTGCTTTATTTTAAATGTTTATTAAACCTTTAATTTCCTAAATTTCGTTTTTAAAAAAAAAAAAATACTAATATTAAGCTTTTCAATTTATTCTTCTCATTTAAATTGTGCATACAATGAATTCTTTTTTACAAGTAAATATAAAAATAATTTCAATGAACTTTAAAAGGTTTTTATAGTTTCATCTTCTGAATAATATTCATATGTTTCAAATAGAAAGGAAATCAGTTTATATTTGATGCGATTAAACCGCAAGGGAAATGGGATTTCTATGGCATTCCGAAAAACGCTTTTATCTCATCTTTGTTCTTCTCATCGCAATTCATGTTCAAAAATCCAATTCTCTTTCTTTAAAAACGATTCTTTATTTAAATTGATTTTGCAATCTCGAAACCAATTTTACTCTTCATTTTGGTTTTCCAAATCGAATTTTCATTTATATCCTCTTTTTATTGCCGTTCAGCTTTCAAGAACAATCTTTACATAAGCTTGTTAGATTAAGAATAATCTAAAATTGGTTGGAAATTTTATTCAGTTATGCGAATAATTTTTGTAAGCACATGTTCACGAAAAATGTATTTTTTTTTTTACTGATAAATTAGTTTTTTTTTCCTTCCATTTTCACGAATATTGGTTTCATAGTAGATGAAATAAACCTTTTTTTTTTTTCTTTAAAAACTTTTTAAGAAATAAAATTCTAATATGAAAAAGTGATAGACAAAAAATACTAACGAATTAATTATTATTAGTATTTTGTAGGGATTTTCCACAATAGCCCTAGTTTAATTTAGTTTTGCTCTATTTAATGTAAAATGCGAAAACATTTTTTTATTAAATTGTGATACAATGATCGGATTTGCACATACTGACATTTTTATTCCTATTGTTAAAGATGTAGATCCTAAATAACAGTGGTACAGTTTTATCTTTCTTCAGGATTTTGCTTCATCTTTTGCATCAAAATCAAATAGGAACTGGCCGTAGCATCGCAAATTTACAGTACTACCGTGTCCAGCTAATTCGCTAGATCTTAATAGATTTGAAATTTATAGAAAATAGTAAAGAAAAAACTACAATAAGTTGTTCCTATGTACAAAATTGAACTAGTGGAGAGCATTAAGTTTTCTTAGGCTAATGTGTACGAAAAAAAGTTTGCTTACTTTATGCAAAATCGTCTATATGCACTGACAAAGTTGAAAGCTACAAGGTATTAAGAAACTTTTTTGTCCATTTTATTAAAATATTTTGATATTTTCATAAATAAACTGTCGAATTAAACTTCTTGTCTTTATTTTAATTTTTTTTTAATATTTAAAAATACTGTGAAACATGTAGTTTTAACCCGTTAAATTTGTAATTTAATTTTAAGTAAGTAAAAGACAAATTAATAAAATAAGAAGCTTTTTAACGCCGAGTTTAATAATTCTAATATTTTGAATCAGAGGTGTAATATTGAAAGGTAACTAGGCATAATAATACTATCGTGCTCCCCAAAACTAAAAACCCACTACGATTTTTTTTCTTTATTTTATTATTATTATTATTTTGGTCAGTTGTGTAAATTAAGGGAAACTTTGATTTATTTTTCAAAGCAGAAAGCGATAAGAATTTTATAATTCTAATTACTTTGTATTTATCGATTATATAGAAATAAACTAATTAAAACTAGTAATTATTTCTAAATAATGAAAGGAATAATAGAAATAAACTAATAAAAACATAAAAAACAGTATCAAAAAATTTCTACCTTATTTGTAGTTTTTTTAAAATATTTTTAAGGCTAATTGTAAATTTTATTAATTTTTTGACTTAGTTAAAATACGTTTAACTGATAAATGAAAATGGCTCATAATGAATTAAAAAAAAAAAGAAAAAAATTAACTATTAACATTTTTTGAAAGAAGATATTTTTTGTAAATTTTCATTTTGAGATTACTATTTACTATCAATTTAACAGATCATGAAGCATAATGCATAAGTAAGCATTTTAGATGCAAACTGAATATCTCGCGTAATAGAAAAAATAGAGCCTTCGACCTAAATTTCAATATTGAGATTTTTATATTTTTGCCATTTTTGTATGATAAACTACTCATTGCAAAATTTTGTTTTCAAAAATTATAGAATTTCATTTTTTTTTTTCTTCTAAAAATGAAATTCTATTATAGTATTAAAGCATTCATAGCCATGGAAGGAAAATAGTAGTCACGCCATTTTTCTCGAAATCTCTCGTAAAAGCACTAAACGTATTTTTTTCGAAATACATGGCCCTATAGTGATCGATAGTTAAAGTTGTACTAAATTAAATTTGATAATATTGCGGGAAATTCATTGATATCATATAAGCAGATGTGAGGTGACTTACAAATGAGTTTTGGGAAGTTGAAGTATGTATTTTGAACTTATAAGTACAAAGGAACATAAATTGGGAGAAAAATGTTGCGAAATATGTAAATTTTACTAGATATAACTTCATCTGAGAAGCTAAAAAGACTAAAAAGACTAGAATATGACTTAAAAAAAGTATGTCATCAGTCTCAGCGGTAAAAAAAAAAAAAAAAAAACAAAAAAAAAAAAAAAAAAAAAAAAAACCTGCTGCACATAGTAAAATTTTATTTTTTAATTACAGTGTTTTTAGGGACAAAAAGGAGTACTATATTGATGATTGTAGCAATTACGCTACAATCATCAATATAGTACTATTAGCGTGCAATATAGCAATATTAGCGTGAAAGATAAGTCTCAAACTAATATTCTGTGTAAGGGAGTATAATGCCATGGGGTAAGAAATTTAAAATCTATAGAGAAGATTTATAGAGATAACCTAAAACCTAACCTAAGATATAAACCTAAGATCTGTAATATTCATGTTGAAAAACATCAATTCTTGGTTATTTTGAATGGTTTTAAAAATAATTTTGAAAGTGGTGAGATTTTATTTGAAGATTTGTTAAAAAATAACCAACTTACATTTATTAGCAATGCAACCTGCACTAAAGACCGATATAATGTGTCCAATATAAATTATAGAGATGGATAACTCAAATCTATGACCAAATTTTCAGACCATAGAAAGTTCTTCGGGTACTTTATTTTTCGAGTGTCTTAGCAAAATCCTCATTACCAATTCATTCAAGAGCCTTGAAACTTCTTAAAGAAAACAAAATTTATTTGTCTATAGTATCTCAATTTCCACCTTTGAATTTAGTTATAACAAGGGAAATATGATTTGAGTCATGATTTATACTTTTATTTAAATTTTAAAAAATAAAATTATCTTGTTTAACCCCTTTCCTCTCGCTCCCGTCAAAATCACAATATTAGCTTTCGTCTACTATTTCTCGTGCCCGTGATGTTTTCGGGCTAGAGCGTTCAAAAGTAATGCACTAAAAAGATTTCAATCTATCCCTCTCTAGTTTTTTTTATTTCTTAATTTAAACACTAGATGGCTGCACCAGACTATCTTTAATGTAACTGGAGACAGTTTATTTTAAACTAGATGTCAACGCTATCCAAATATATGTAGTTATGATATGTATTTCGTACTCTTAGTTCAGCAACTTATGCTCTTTGTCAATATACGTGGTTTGTGTTCTATGATAAAATATTTTTTAATATTTTGTACATTATGGAGTCAAGAGTTACATGGGCGTATGGAAAATGTAGGGAATTTTAAATTCCAAGCTAAAAAAAATTCCAAAAATTTAAAATGACTACACATATTGTACATACACCTTTTTCATTGTAATATTATTTAATAAAAAAATATGCACTTTTATGATAGTTTTCTTGAAAATAACAAGTCCTTGTTATTTTGATCTTGATCGTAAAGCTAAAGTAGTGGCACGAATATTCAACTTTTTTCATACCTTTACTGTATTTGTCATAATATAAACTTAAAACGAAAAGCACATATTATTAGAACAAGAATGAGTCGTGGTGGCTCAGGGGATAGCGCGTTCATCTCCCAATGAGATGACCTAGTTCGAATCCAAGCGGAGGCTATTTGATACGAATTCTGCTCTTGGTTCGCAATAACCATTGTGCTAACGTAAAATATTCTCAGTGATGGACGGATCATGGATCAGAATTTCCTTGCTATTGGGCTATCCGTGAGAGGTTTTCGTGATTTTCCTCTCCATGTAACGCAAATGCGGGTTAGTTTAATCAAACAGTTTTCTACGAGAGCCAAATTTTCCCAGGAGTCTTCTGAATTTTATTCAAAATTATAACACTTCGGAGTTGAACATTGATAGTCGCAAACTGAGACTGTAAAATTAAAAAAAAAAAAAAAAAATGCATAACAGTAAAAATTAAAGATCTAAAATAGAAAATATAAACTTATTCATATAAAATTAAAAAAAAGTTAGAGAATTTTTGCAGATAACTTCATGCAGATCTACATATTAAATATTTACTAAGCACAACTTTATTTGAATTCTTTAAAAATATGCCTTTTAAAAGAACGAAAAACGTTTTTTTTTTTTTTTTTTTTTTCGTTATTGACGTATTTTTGACATGCTAAAATGGTTGTACAAAATAAAATCATTTATCACATTTTCTCTTGAATTTGCGAGGGAGTTCTTTTGTAAATATGTTTATTGAAAGTTAAACTCATCAATTATTCGAGTTAGAGCCAAACGATTTTACATGTAACGATGCGGTATAATAGTCCCCGAATTCATTAATCTTCCGCTAAGGGAAAATTTAAAAATAAAACTTCTAAAATAAGCAACAAACCCGGGTCTTACTAATTATTATTTGCACACCGATAATCAATTATTTCATTGGTTAATATTTAACCCTTGACTAAGCTCATTTTCACAACAGGCATATTGGAGTCTACTGCGCAGGCGCCCGCATATGAAGCCCTCCCAACATCCCTTTGACATATCTGTCCCACAAGTATCCAGGTCTTGCACAGCACAACACGCGGAAGAAAAGAGTTCCAGGCGCGCGGAAGGTAGACGTAGTGACGAAATCGATTACGTTTTGAGATCTTCTTTATCGTCTTTGTTTTCTTATATTTCATTTTTAACGCACATATGTAAATAATATAAACACTAATAATTAAAGCATGTCACCATTTTTTTAATGTTCCGTCACTTTTCGAACTGAAAATTAAAGAAATTAACATTTTTAAGCACCAGTTAAACGGTAAGTTATTGTTTATGAAATTTGATATTGTATTATTACCAAAATTTATTTGTTTTAATTTATGGAGGCATGCGTTTTTTTTTTCATGCAAGTGTGCTTAAATATTATTTTGAATTCGTTTGTATAATTGCACTTTTTTGCAAGAAACTGACAAGAATAAAATATACTACAAATATTATAAAGTAAAATTTGAAATATGAACAATGAGCTTTGCATTTTCCCTTTATAAAATTATTTTTAAAGTGAGTAGAAGAACGGGAAAAAGTAATAATTTTTTTAGTATGACACTTTAAAAAAATACAACGTTAAATGTAAAAAAATCATGTTTTTATATAATTAAAATTGACATTTACATAAAATAAAATTAAAAGTCTTTCTATTTTAAAAGTTAATTTTTTTTATTAATAAATAAAACTTTTTTATAAAAAAATTATACTTTAAACAAACAAGGTTTTAGAATATTCATAATATTCTACTATAAATGAAGCATTTAAAATAATTTACAGTATTAATGAATTTTGAATAAAAAATAATGTTTTTGTTTTTTTTTAAATGATATTTAAAATATCATTCAAGATGCAATTTATTTTAACAGAACTTAATTTTATTATAAAAAAATCAAACAAATAAATTAAATAAATTCAGACAGCTTTTTGAAAGTTTAGATACAATGTGAAGTTTTTATTTATAGTATACATCTTCTGAAATGTTAAAGGAAAAATTTTAATGTATAAATAAGAAACTTTAAATAAACTAGATGTTAAAAACTAATATATAAATTAATATTATTTTTTCTTTTTTTTTTTTTCAATGAAATTATATATTCGATTTAAAATTAATAATTACTTTGTACAATCGTATACAAACAGTCAAACGTATTTTTTAAAGTATTTGAAATAGTTATATACTGGATATTTAAATAGATTTGTAAATTCTTGATATTACGCTCACTTTCTTAATTAGATACAATTAACTTTTAGAAACACAACACAAAGAATTCCGTCATTAGCCTTCCAGAAAGAGCAGTTTTCATGCAAATTACATACTCTTTTGTCAAGTATGAATCTTTAAGATTATAAATATTTAAATCTCATTATAATTAGCTTGAAAAAAATAATGATTAAAACTGATTTAAATAAATTTTTACCTAACCTCACTTAAAATACATACTTTTTTTAAAAAAGAAAAATCAATAATATAATTTCGTCAACAATTATATTCACATGGAAAAAAAATTCTGGTAAAATTACCGTATTGTATGGTAATGACAATTCAAATAAATAAATTTTAAGAAAAAAAAAACTATAATTTTGATTAATAAAACCAAAATACATGGTATTTAAACCATTTATTTGGTAATTTTTTCCGTTCATATGGTAACGGTTTACTGGAAACTTTCAGAACTATAGTTCTTCCCCACATTATTCCCCACATTTAATAAAGAATACAAAACTAAAAAGTAAATATAACTGAATGAATTAATTTTATGCCATGCTTTTGAGTATCATGATAAAATCACCAGATTTTACACCATTTAGCAAATTTTATCACACATTATAAAACCATATTTTATTGTTACTTTTACCACATTCGTTTCCAAAGCGCTTCGGTAAAAGTTACTGAGCTTTTTGGTGTGCCTATGCGGCAACAAAAAAAAAAAAAAAAAAAAAAAAAACGGTAAATTTTACCATATTCTTTAGGCTATACTTTTTTCTCAGCATATGTTAGAAACCATTTTTTTTTATTATTCCGAGAAATATCTTTACAGCCCAAAAAATATTTCGAAGTTCAGAGTTTTGTTTTTACACGGAATCTATAATAGCACACTTTGCGTGGAAAATTTGCTTTTTATTTTCTAAGTTATTTGTTTTTTCTACTTTGTTATTTGCTATGCGTAATGATATTTCTCGAAATAATAAAAAATACGGTTACTTAGACCTAATAGGAAGTTTATCTCTGAAAACAAAATTTGAGAAAATAAGAAAGAATTGAAGATATAATAAGAATTGAAGATATAATAAGAATATATAATAATAGACTACGATTCCTATTTAGTATCTGTTTATATTAAGTTAATTTATTTTCACTTCAAGGTAAAAAATACACCCAAATTAAATTATTTTGGATAAAATCTTGATTTATTACAGCATTTTTATTCAGATATAGGGAGGGGGGATATCAATTTCCGTATTACTAGACCCCCAAATCGCCTTTCATGATTAGAAAAATGTTTCCCATTGTAAGGGTTTGAAGAAATATATAAGCATTAAAAATATAAATTTTATCTCTATTGCATCTCTCTCTCTTATGCGCTGGGAGGTTAACAAAACAAAGCTCTTTAGTAACTTAAAGGAATGATAATTTTATGAATTCAATCAGAACATTAGCGTTCTCTTAAAATTGCTCTGATCTATTCAACAGGTTGTCCCTGAAATATTTTCCACTGCAACAAGCCGACGTTCGTGAAGGAAAAAAAAAAAACATTTTATAAGAAATCAATACAAATTACGTAAAAATGATCTAAATATAGCTTTTTTCCCTTCCAAACCATTATGTTTTTTGCATAATTAGCACCGATGATTATTGTAATTAAACAATCATTAGTCTCAATCCATTTTCAGAAAATGCTTTTTTCGCTTTCTCTGAAAGGTTGCATTGCCGTACAATCGAAGAAACAACGTACGTACTTTAAGATTGATTCCGCGAAAAGAGTCTTGACAACTATTTTCCTTCTATTACTAATGCTATGAACGCTGAAATGGAATTTCAAAAAACTGATAATAAAAAAATTTATTGAAAAAAAAATTTTTTTGTTGCCCAGTAGGTAACTTATTGTACTAAGGTGCCAAATGCATAAAAATCTCACTTTCGAGTTTTTTGTCGCTTATGTTTAATTTTTCAATTGCACGGCAGTACAAGATGGTGCAATGCGATTATTTTATAATATTATTGATAACTTTACCTAAAACAGTACTCACAGGCACTTTTTTCCTCCTGCCATTATTATTTTCAGTAAGTTGATGTTTGGATGTTGATGTCAAAATTTATTACAGTGTGACTTTATTTCAAAAATAATTTAATAGAAAGGTTACTTTTTATTTCTTTAAAAAATTACGATTATTATTGTATTCAGAAAATATATTTTTTTTTTAAGATATTCTTTTATTTTTTTGTAGAGCTTTACAGTAAATGAAGAAAAATTTTGCATAAAATAACACTCACATTCTCGATGTTTCGCCTATCGTGTAGATTGCTATCAGCGCTCTTGACTTCTAACTTGAGTTCAATGTAGAATTAATTATTAAAAAAAAGATGAAATCGACTATTCAGCGTTAAACGTGAACGAATTCATATACGCAAATCATACCGCTGCTGTAAAGTTCGCACTGGCAAAAAGTATCCTTGCAACAAAATTTTGCAAATAAATACATAGAATTTAATAGAAATCGAATAGAAATCAGGATTCGAGGTAACATTTTCAATAATTCCTTATATCACTTGTGGGATGTTTTTTCAAGAGAAAATCTAAGTGCTTTGTTTTATTTACAAAGATTTTAGCATTACAAAATAACGCGGTTAGAAATTGTCTATTTTTGTATACACTCCTGAAGAGTTTAGAAGGAAAATGAAACGGAAAAAAATTTCCATGTTACGCATCTAGACAAACCTAAATAGAACTCTTCCTTTTATAAACAACTTTTCAAACTATCCAAAATGGCGAGAAAAAGAAATTCTGAACAAAAGTTTAGATATTTAAAAACAAAAACAAAAAAAAAAAAAACATAAAAAAAAACAAGATAAACTATAAGCTGAGTCTTGAGAACCCAAACATAGAGGTTCACATAATATTTATCATTAATTTTATTTGACGTTTTGAATGGAGCGCTAGAGATTGTTCGATACTTCTTTTAAAAAAATGAAAATAAGAAAAATAAACTATGAAAATATACGTTTTGTTTTGGATACAAAATTCACGTCAGATTGTAATACGTATTTTTTTTTTTTTTTTCATGTTATTTCAAAAACTCTTATATTGTGTGATTCATAATGAAAATTGAAGTGAGCATAGCTAGGAGGCAACACAACACGACATTTATTAAAATTACACAAAGAAAAAAAAATAGCATTACAACTTGGCGTTAAATGGGTATTTGCACTTCAATAAGAAGACCTCTCATACTCACGCATGTGACCTATGACGTCAGTGCAAACTAATCTTCATCAGCAAATGAGTCACTTTAGAGAACTGATACTTGACGGGATTAGCTTACTCGAAATAGAATGGAGTAAACAGTTGCTAACATAAACAAATGCCACGTTTCAGTAACCAATCAGGATCGAGATACCCATACTACGTCACTTGCAGGTATCCCATTTTGAATCCAAAGCAAAACATATATTTTCCTCTTTTTTTTTTAAGCATTGAATATTGTCACGTGTTCCGCGAAAAATGTCATACAGAGTTAATCATCCTTGCCTGGCACTCATGTGAACCTCAATGTTTGAGTAATCAACTTAACTTTCGGCTTACGGTGTACCAGTTATACAGTTATACACGGTCCACATGTTGTACCAGACGTAAGCGAAAGGTTAAAATAAGTCTTATAAAAAATTTTATTGTAATTCTTGAAATCCTACTCATTATGCAGTTATTACTTTATACATATCAACTACATTAATCTGCGGAAATGAAGGGGTCTATAAACCACTGACTGATATAATCTAAAGGGACCACATTATAAAGTTAAAATTCGACAAACTATCCGGTTTATGATATTAATCTTTGATTTGCTCTTTCTGATTTCTATAGCGATTGGTCAGAGATAGAGAACGTTTTTACAATAATTTGCGATACATAAGACGCATAATTATCAAAAATAAAAGAAAATTTTTTTTAATATCCTAGGTATTATTAAAACATTAAACGAATATAAACTTTATTAAACCTTTACAAAAGGAAGGCCCAGAATTTGATAAATCTTTTTAGAAGTTCTAAAAGTTTGTTTCATTTTCAAATTTGTATGAAGGAAAATAACATAGAGAAACGCTTATAATTAGCAATTTCCTGTCATTCGAAGCATTAATAATCAAGTTTCCTGTTTGCGGAAAGTAAAAAAAAAGTCCAATTAATTGTTGATTAACTTAGAAGAATGATCATAAAGCTCAGAGGTTTCAATAGCCAGATAAAATGCATAGTGTTAAAAAAAATAGTGATTCCTGTAAGGTAAATTATTTTGGAGAATTATTCTACAAAAAAGTTTTTTTTCTTACTCAATTTATTCGGTAAATTATGATTTTATAGACCAGTGGTTTCCAACTGGCGGCCCGCGAAGCTTTTTTTTATGGCTCGCGAACTAAAATATATTAGTTGCCATTTTTTTGCGTACAATTTTCGTAAAAAATCTGTATGGGTTTAAAATACTTTTCGCGTTAATAAAAACCTAATTTCTTCGCTTTTGTGAAATTTAACATACCAACGGTGCAAAAAAATTTATTTCTCAGGTTTTGCATCGAAGAAAATGTTTATTCAAATACAAAAATAATCATGCATGTTGCTCTTTTTTATTTCTTTTTTTTTTTTTTTTTTTTTTTTTTTTTTTTTTTTAGTATTTTGTGAATATAATTTAGCATGTGTGTTTTAGAAATTTTCTCGAAGAAATTCTCCGATTTAACTTTTTGAAACCATTCATTTTGGACGAAAATATTTACACACACATTTGTAAATTTTAAATTTAAGATGTAAATATCTATTCTCTGGTGGTTGCAGCAGACAAACCTGTATTTTCTCATTGAACATTTTGTGTGCTACTATGTAAGTTTAAATACCAACCATTTTGAAGTTTTATATCTTAACCATTAGACATCTGTTGCACATTAATTGTTTAGTAGATAGGTGCACATTAAAGTTATTGCAGCCCGAATTTTTTAATATGCAATTAAATATTTTTAAAAATCTACTTCTTATTTTAATTTGTAATTCAATACTTTTGTTTTGTACAACTTGGTAAAAATCTGACAGTAATATTTAATGTTCCTTCAAACATAAAAGAGTCCTACATAAAATTCTGATAAAGTTGCGGCCCGCCATTTGATTTGTGTTTTTAATTGTGGCCCCCGGCCTCGTGTAAGTTGGAAACCCCTGTTATAGACAGTAATCAAAAGTATTGCTGTATTAATTTTCAATCAGTATTTAAGTTTTTGTTTTTCTTCCCTCTTCCATTGTATTCAAAGTCCCTCTGCTATACTAAACTGTCAAATAAAAGTTAGAGATTATTGTTTAAATAATCAAAAACTAAAGATAATAAAATCAAACTTATGATCAACAAAACCCACATTAGTTTAGTACACTTTTTAAAAGTTAAAGTAAACGAATGAAAATAGGGATCATCGTGTCTCTGAGTACTAAAAACAATTTTTATAAGAACGACATTCCAAGCTTCCGAATGCATGTTGCACATTTGTTAATGGATATTTATATGAAGTTCAACGTACAATCATATTACTGAGTTCTCAAATCTGCTATTATTTTATAACAGAACAGTCGGTGAACAGTCGACCCAATTTTGGGTTTACGACTACCAATGTTCAACTCCGTAGCCGTGTAATTTTTATTCCAATCCAGAAAACAAGGGAACTCCTGGATCAAGTATTGGGAGAAATTTTCCTTCGTTGAGGACTTTTTAATGGAACTTCCCCGCACTTGCGTTACATGGAGAGAGAAACGGTTAGCCCGACGGCAAGGGGACTTAAGCCCATGATCCGTTTACCACTGAGGATATTTTTACGTCAGCACTGTGGTCGGTGCGAGCCGGGTGTGGAATTCATATCTACCAGCCATCGCTGGGATTCAAACCCGGATCACCTCACTGGAAGGCGAATGCTTTGTCCCTTGAGTCACCACGGCGGAATCTGCTATTATTTCATTTTATAATCGTCGTTGAACAGCCGGCCCAAATTTTTGGAGGAGTTCACGACTACTAATGCTCAACTCCGTAGCCTTGTAAATCTGCTACTACTGTGAAGAGGCAAGAAGTTATTCACCCCGACAGAAATCATGAAAAGCATTTTATACCGTGCAACTCCACCTCTAAACTTAATAACCGCCTGGATTAGATTAGGAAGGGAATCAACAAGTAAGTAGATCAACAAGTTTCCAAAGTAATCACTGTCTGAAGGTATCATCCCGCAAATGCATCAAATGGACAACTAATTAGATTTTAATTGAGTAACGTAGCTAAATTAACTGTTAACCGAGCTTAAAGCTAAAGGGCAAATATTTTCCTCACAAGAGTCATTTCTTCGCTATGAATGTAAACGAAACTAGGTTCTGAAGCGTGCGAGGAGGCTTTTCCCTTGCTCATGAATACACAAAACAAAGCTCATTATGTCCGATTGAACCTATTCGGAAATCGCCTTACTTATGAAGCAAACATAAATGACGAACCAAAAGAGTTAAGATATGTTCCCTAGTATTTCCTATGGAGTTCAAGAGCGGCGATTTTGCTGACCAATCGAGATGTAATAAAATAAGTTAAATGCAGTAAACGTACTCTACTTCTCTCCTGTTAGCATTTTGAAAATGGCGCATAAACAAGAATGCTAATCCTGAAAATACTAACCGGAAATTAAACATTTAATCAGCTAAAATGTTAAAATAAAAAATACTGGTTCGTATTAGTGATTACCTTAGTGAGCATGCCCAATACCCATAAAGAAACCTATTTACATAGCCTTATACCTATTAACCAAAACATCAGCACATTAACCAAAACTTTTTATCCGGTGAGCTAGTGTATTAAAGAAAAGCGTCTATTTGAAAATTACGCAGTTTTGTTCTCTTTTTTATGTTTTATTTTGTAAATTACCAATTAGCAGCTCTTGTAAGCTGTTTAGAGATTTTTAAGAAGGTCTTTTGAATGGATAACATTCATTTACTACAAAAACTGAGCTAGTACTTTCCACATCACCTGCTCCGATTTTTATAAAACTTGGTGCATAATTTCTAAGATATACCAAAATTAGTTCTACAACGTTTCATATTCCAATGCTTAAAATTATAGTAGTAAAGGTCTTTACCGAATCAAAATGAAGTTATTATCTAAATTAAGCTAATTAAGTTAATGCGCTGAATTTAACTAATGTCTCCCAAATAATTCGCGTAGTTATTTAATAAGCTAATGATTTCGTATAGGTATCCCGTTACAAATTGATGAAATTGGTGAGTGTAAAGTGAGACTAAAGCGAACCGGTAGAGTTTATTCCAACAATTCAGAGAAAAAAGGTAAAATAAAAGTCGAAGCGAAAGAGACTTCAGGGGAAGTTTTAGGGGAAAGGGAACATAGAATCTCTATTTTATTTTATTTTATAACTGCAGTTGAACAGCGTACCAAATTTTGAGTTTGCGATTACTGATGTTCAACTCCGTAGCCTTGTAATTTTGAACCCAATACAGAGGACAAAAGAAATTTGGATCAAGTAAAGGAAGAAATTTGCCTTCGTAGAGGAATTGTTTGATGAAACTGACCAGCATTTGCGTTACATGGAGAAGAAAGGCACGAAAACCTCTCTTGGTAAGCCACACGCACAGGGGACTCTAACTCATCATCCGTCTACAACTGAGTATATTTTCTGTAAGCACTGTGGTCGGTGCAAACCAAGAGCAGAGTTCGTATCGAACGACCAGTCAGTGGCGTAGTTTTGGGGAGGGTTTGAGAGACAAATCCCCCTCCGAAATTATACATTACTTGATTAATGAACTATTGTACGGTACTTAGGATGTAGTTTTAAAAAAAAATTTCATTATTAATTTTTTCTAATTTAAACATATAGAGAAAAACTTTTATGTATATAATATATATGCAACACTTTTTAGAATAATACTCAAACGCAAAATGCACAACATGTCAACAACAAAAAGATTTTAAAAAAATAATAAATAAATAAAAAATCATAATGGAACAAAATTCACATGATTCTGCTGTTTTTACAAATACCTTTTATTTACCTCAAATAATTCTTCTGGTTTTATTCTAATGCTGTCAATGCCATTTCAAATTTTTTTTACTCGAAATATATTCTAAGAACAGGAAAAGAACAGAATCAGACATTAATTTAATAAATGCCAACAATCTGCTTGCATTTAAGTTCAACTAGAGATAATTAAGTAGTTGTTTCCTCGCACATTCTTAAAAGAGTATAGGAATAAAAAAGTATTTCCGTAATTAACACTTAACGGATTTCGTATCCAAGTGTCGGAAACGTAATTGAAATTCCGTGAATATTTAAGCCCTACTTTTGTCACCCAGGTAACCGAATAAACGTGATATACCGATTAAATAATTCATGTCACACTTAAATCGGAATGCATTAATCAAATGTCAGATTGCATTCCTTAAGTGTTCTTTTAACTTTTCAAAAGTTTTGTTGGCATATTATATTTTTCTTTTCGTTTTTTCCTTCTGAAGTTTTTTTTTCTGTTTATATTTCGAGTTTCCAAAATTTCGTAAATGCAACTTATTATTAGATTACTTTTTTGAAAACTTTCATGTAAAATTTAATGATATATTAAGGTATATATTGCGAAGTTATTACAAAGAAAACGTTGATTTACAATGCTATTTAAATTTCATAGTTTGAAAAATTATTTTGAAAGTTCAAAAGAAACGGTGTGTAATTAATACAACCAAAAGAAAAACAATGAAAAAATTAAAAATATGACAACCAAAGCTGACTTCGTCAGGGGGTACCAGCCCCGGAAGTTATAAATGCAAAACCTTTTCCATTGAGAGAGCACGACAAATGCCTACGCTGCTCTCTCTGTAACTCAATGGTTTTGCCAAAGTCTCCATCAGGTAGAGAGAGAATATAATACAAATTACAAAAACCAAATACAAAAGTATTATACCTAAACTAATACAAAAGAATACAATGTTCAAAAACTTACTTGAAAATAATAAATCCCAAAACTAAAGTACACAACAAACTATAAAGCCTCAACTAAATTGAAATTAACGAAAAAACAACACCCCTAAATTTAATGCGCAGAAGGAAGAAAAAAAAGGAAAGAAAAGGAGCAAGAAAGCAGTTGCCATCGTTAGTTTAACCGGGATAGATGTTTAACCGGGACAACTCGGCCAAGACTTGATCATGCCCTATTAAAAGAAAACGAAACTAATAATTTTTAATCATTTTTTTAATTTTAAATTCAATATTACAGAAATTAAAAGAAAAATAATTATTTTCCAAAAATTTACTTGTTGCCTCTTGAAAGCTCTCAACATTATTGCAAATTTTATTAATTCTTGACAATTGAGAAAAAACTACATTTTTGAAAATTTTACTGCGCAAATTAGTATCAAAATTACAGAAAAAAATAACCTTAAACTTAAAAGCCTTCCTTTAATCATAAACACCAATTTTTATTTGTTTATTAACAATATCAATTTTAAAATCTAAATATTCAACATTTAAGCAATTATCATTAGTCTTCTTCAAAACCAAATCTTTAGGATAAATGTTAAAAATAAAATCATAATTATCACAATTAAATAAAATTACATCATCAATTTATCTAAAAGCATTAAAATCATTAAACTCAAGATATTTAGCTTCAAAAAAATGTAGAAAAATATTTAGCAAAAGCGCCAGAAAAAGAATTACCTTGTAGAATCCCTATATTTTGTTCATAAAAACCAAGGCCATTAAAAAAACATTTTCAAAAAGATTAAATTTACAAATATCTATCCTATTAGAGATATCAATATTTTCATTAAATAAATATTTATCACAAATGCCACTACAAATATCTACTTTACAAATACAACCTTACATAATAGTCTTACTATTCCCTTTTTAATTTATTTTTTTGCGAGGAAATTTATCAGAAATTCGTTATAAAATCATTTTTAGTAGTAAAACATACGTCATTAATTAAAATGAAAAAAAAAAATTTGTTTTATGAAAAAGCTCTTTGCAAATTGCCGGTTATACATTTTAATAATTCGGCACATTGTAAATAGTCGACATAATTTTTCATTGCTTCAGGCTGATTAAAAAAGCCCCTAGTATTTTCTAACAAATCTGTTCCTTTTTCATGATTATTGCAATGAGCCCACATATCTTTAAACTAATTAGAAAATGTATATTTTGTTATCCAATAAGCCATTTTTATTTCAATCAGTTTGCAATAAGCTCAGATCTATGAAGACTTATTCTAAATAACCACATAAAACAATTATTCGCTTTGCAAAAATTTTTCGTATTAATTTAACAAAACTGAAAAATAATAACCATATTTTTATTCATATTTTAAAAAAAGACACTTTTCCAACCCGAATACTTTCCACGTGTGTAAAACTAGCATAAAAGGGTACATGAAATATTGTCTATATATGAAGTAGAATAACTCTTGCAATAGAGGAACTGAGTTAGAGATATATTAGAACAGTCTCGCTGTCCAAATGAATACAAATAGTTTCACTGGGACCCATGAATACCTAACCGTTCAACAGTTTCTTAAGAAAAATTTATCATTTTTGCGAACTCAAGAAAAGCTGATATATTAAACAAAAAAAAAAAAAAAAAAAAAAAAACATAGGTGACTTTTTACAAAACCGCGTTAATGGTTTGCTGATTTATGTGTTGATTTTCTTTAAGAATGTACAATGTTCTAGAATGTAGTGCTAACACAAAGTATATTTATTCATTGAAGAATTGTTTATTTCCAGGATAATAGTAAAAAGCCTTCGTTTTACCATTCCCTTTAACGGAAATGCGATCAATTTTACTCATTTTTTCGAAGCTTGATTTTTCTGAAGTACACGTTTTTTTTTTTTTTTTTTTTTTTTGCTTTTTTTAAGTCAGAATCATAAGGTCAAAAATTTAAATTGTATTATGATTCGAACTTTTGATAACGTATTAAGTGTTCAACGATAAAATAAAGCAAAATATCTTTATGAAGGTCAAAATTCGAAGGGGAAAAGAAATTAATAACATATACATTACATTTCAAAAGAATGGTTTGAACTGTTGAAAACAAAAGTTAACGTTATAGTTTTAAATATAATTTCATGGGTATATTGTAGATTAGTTAAACATCGAATATTCACTATCCTACAATAGTGGAAGAAACACTTTCAGTTTTTGACATTTTTTTAAATTTCTCAAAAAATACTTTAAAGGATTATTTTGTAACTTAAAAAGTGTTTAGTTTGCGCGATTTTTCATCCTTAGCAATGAGATTTAACGCTCACAGAGATTGGAGAGACAGACAGTAAATTTCGAATTAATATATAATCAAAAAATCAAAATAAAATAATATTTAATTTTATAACTAAAGCTGAATTGCATAAATATCCACTATTTCTGTTACTACAACAATTTGTAAGTTAATAAGTAATTTAAGTATTATTTGACAAAATTAAGTTACAAATTGCCTTATAAATTTGAAATGGCTAAATGATAATTAAAGCTAAATTGTATAAATGCTCGCTAATTATTTTACAATAATCTGTAAGTTATAGTTAATCATTCAAATGCCATATTAGATGAAGTTTAAACATTTGAAAATGTTAATCACTGAACTAAATACGGTTTCTGGAATTCCATTCCATTTATTTCGTTGCATTACGTGGAACTAAAATAAACTTAGTTGCCACAAGATTCCGATTTGAGATTTTCTAGCTAGTTATTTAATTCTGAACTAACCCATTTGTAATTTAATTGCTAATAGAAACTGGCTTTTCGAAGCTAAAGGAGAAATGTGACTTTCACTACAAAAATACCATTTACGAGTATTTAAGGTTAAATCGGAGCTGGAAAGAAGTATTTTAAACTCACTTCAGTTCCTTAAAAGATCTTAACTTTTCCAACCAATTCAGTAGTATTAATTTATTATTGGATTTGTTGAAAAAAAAAATCAGAAGAATTTAAATATAAAGTGTTCTGTGGTTCATATAATTTTTTAATAGAAGATTTAAAGTATGTCTCTTTAATTTTAACGTAAATGATGTTAAAAATTTCTGGATATGGGCTCAGAGGACTTTACTAAGTTTAAACATTGTTTTTCCAGTACTTAAAATATTAGACAAATAAAGAGTAGGTTCATATATACCTGTTATAGAAAATTATGTTGTATTTAATTGTATTTCCCATCGAAATAAATATTCACCGATTGCTGAATTTTTTTTTTTCTTCTCATACAGTTAGTTTAACACTAGAAAGACTGAAAGGGGCTTGTTTAGCTTTTACCAGACTGTCTGTATGCGGATCAAATAGGCAGGGCTGGATTACCCATTAGGCCAGACTAGGCCATGGCCTGGAGCCCCCAATGATAAGGGGATGGATTTTTGTAATGGATTTTTATAATGGATTAAAATGGATTTTTTGAAAATAAATTAAGAAAAACAATGATTTTTCATTTTTTTTCAAAATGTTATGATTATTTTTTAGTTCTACTTTAATAAAATAAAGTGAAATTTAATTTATTACTTATTTTAATTTTAAATATGCTTTCTTAAATAAAAAGATATATAAATACTTTTATATTTGAATAAATAAAAAATATACGAGAAAAAAATTTAATCTAAGGGCCCCAAAAATTTGAATGGCCTAGGGCCCCGCGTACGCTTAGTCCGCCCCTGCAAATAGGCATCCAAAATCCTAACATATAGTCATAATCAATTTAATAAATACATTATAGACTTGATCATCTAAATTTAGGGTATTGTAATCCATTTGGTTAACAAAAATACTATTTAATTAAACAGAACACTGACTTTTCCATTACATTAGTTTCTTAGATAATCGAGTTTCGTTTTCTCTAAAAATAATAATTATATGTTGAAATACTTTTGTTTTCTAATAAAACTGGGGTACCTACTAAAGAATACCTAATATCTAAAACTATCTTGGGTTAAAAGATAAGCACCGAAATACCTAAGGGATCACTTTGGCCCCTCCTGTTATTCTTGCTATAAGGTTCTATATGTACTTTCTATAAGGCTAACATGAATGATTAAATAAACTTTTAAATTGGATCAAATTATGGGTAAGTCAGAAATACTGAACATGTACAATAAGTTATTTTTCGAATTATAGAGCGACAAAAAACGAAAGAGGAAAATTGGTCGCATCCGACTTTCTAGTGTTAATAGTTTTCTTAGACGCTACGAGATTATAATACGTTTTAAAAGATACACGCGTTCCTGTGCACAAAACAACGCTTTAATTGTTTTCAGTATTGTTTGTAAGTGATGTTCTCACTTTTAATAGCATCCCTTCTAAGAGTTTACATAGAAAAACGATTTGGTTGGGTATTTTTATAGAAAATATAGTGTTAAAAGGAATTGTTAGACTACTTTCTCTCTTCAGATATAGGTTTCTGCATATTTTTATAAGTAAAATAATACAAAAATTTTAAAAAAACAATATAATTTTTTATGGGATTGAGTGAAAAAATGATAAACAAAATAGTGGATGTAACTTATAAAAATCGAGTTCAAATAGTCTCGGTTAATTTTACGAGTATTATGTTCATTTTTAATTAAGTTTACCTTAAAATGTGCAAACAAAAATTTCCTATAAAACTTTTATAGAAAGCTGATGGTAATTTATTTGGATTTATTATTGTTATTCGGAAGCCTTCGATTTCGTTAATTTAGTTTTGTAGCTGAAAACGCAATGTTCGTATTTTCCCGTTGAATTTATATTTTATGTATTAATTTATTTATTTATTATTAATTAATTAATTTATTTTTTAGTTCTAAAGGTTTTTTTTTTAGTTTTAACTTCCTTTTCATTGTTTTGCCATTCCATTTCATTATTTTTCTATTTCATTTCGCAATTCAATAATAAATGTATTGCGAAACTTAAATCTTTTAATTTAAAATGTTTGTGATAGCTCAACTATTTTAATATGCTACCATTGAATCCCCCTGAAACTTAATAGATATGGCTCTCTTATTATTAAGCTCGGACTGGATGACATTTTTTTTTGAATATTTCATTAAATTAATTCATTACTTTTCCAAAAACTATTTAAATTATTTTAATGCAAAAGAAATTTTTAACTCTATGCAATTTCTTTTCATCTAAAAGATTAATTTAAATAATTTAAACTACCTATACATTTCCTACCGTTTTTTTTAATTTAGTTAGAAATAATTTAAAAGACAATTTTGTGTTGAAGGTAAAAAGAAACTGCTCCATGACAAAAGCGTGATGTGTAGTTAGTTATGCTTTATGAAATTGCATGACATAAAACTCTAAAGAAACACGCTATTCTAAAGACTTGATATTTTTTTTAAAATTTTTTTCATTTTCTTTCTACGCTATGAAACACAGTAATTCACTCTTTTGTTTAACTTTATTTACGTCAAGTTAAACTGATGGAATTTAAATTATATTCGTTTAAATTACATCATTTTTAAGTTTATTTAAATGAATGTAAATATAAAGGATATTTGCAAAAATATAAAAAAAATAATAAAACACTAAATGTCATTAAAGCAAGATTTAATGTTACTTTTTTAAATTATTTTTTTCCCACTATAATTTTCTCACTTTCACCAACTGATTATTTTTAAGTTCTTTTAAATAAATAAATTTAATTCTTTTAAGTGCATTTATTTAATAAGGAGATTATTTAAATACTTCAAAAATACATAGTGCATGCTTTGCAAAGATTTAAAAAAAAAAATTATAAATTAAAAAAGAGCCTTAACATTATGGGTTCCAGATGAAGTCTCAAAATTTATTTTACTTCATTTCATTCTTATTTGAGTAAATTTCGCTCTATTCAAGTTTGTTTAAACAAATTTAAAAACGAA
Source organism: Parasteatoda lunata (assembly GCA_949128135.1). Lineage (NCBI taxonomy): Eukaryota > Metazoa > Arthropoda > Arachnida > Araneae > Theridiidae > Parasteatoda > Parasteatoda lunata. Next base: position 38,447,792 of record OX421971.1, read on the forward strand.
ATCTTTCATCTTTGTAAAGTTAAAAAATTCGGAATACAAACATCATCGAATTAGGCTTCTTGGTTTAAATTTTTTTCTTTGTTATTATCAATAAAAGAAGATTAAAAGCATTGGTTCTTTTGCTTTATGTCGCTATCACCACTATAAGAAACTAACAGTCGGTTTGTACTCTGTTAGTGTGATCAGTTGCTTTGTTGAGGATGATTACACTTTTCTATTTTAACGTCTGTTTTACTGTTTTTCACTTTCTTAATATTGTATAAGTAAAGTGAATCATTTATAAAAGCTAGAAAATAATTAGGCTTTTATTAATTTATAGGCCTATTAGTTAATATTAGACTTTGTAATATCAATTTAATATTTGATCATAAAAGTTATGTATGTAGATTTTTGGCATGAAAGTCATGTATGCATTGACTAGCATGAAAGTTATGAAAGTAGAAAAACAGTCATGGGTAAGTTATTTCCAGTGCGGTGGGACCTCATATAAATTTTTTCATGAGTATGATTTTTTTATAAATTGACAAAACAATAGGGTCGTTCAATAGCGTTCAATAATTAAGTTTGTGAACGTCAATATGGCCATTCAGAGTTGCTATTCAAACCCCTGTCAAGTACATCATGTGGAGTAGTGAAGCTGTGAGTTCATCAGGGTAGATAAACAACACACCGAAGGTGACGCTAGCGTTATAATACAAATATATACGTTCTTGAATTATTTCCATTCATTAGCAAAAAATTTTTTCTTATCTGCAATTTCTTGAATGATCATCAATAGATAATACTGTAATTCCTTTATTTGTTTTCAAAATACTTATACTTTCTTAAACAAAGTAGACACTTTTTATTCTTTCTTATCGTCGCTAGCATTATACACATTTTAACTCTTCGGAAGAACTTCTTCTTTAAATTCTTTCTTTATAAAGAACTCTTAACATTATTGTTAATTTTTTTCTGACGCAGTTTCGGAAAAGCATCTTATCATCAACCGAAAGAAGTAAAATAAATTAATGTTGGCTGGTGTTAAAAAAAATAGAAGAAAAAAAAAACGATGTAAGCGGAAATTAAAAGAGATTTTTTTCCCTTTTTGTAAGGGATTAGTACGGAAAACAAGAAAATATAAATCTTATATTCCTTCAAAATAACGAAAGAGGTAGAAAATGCTTTTAGGGGGAAAATTTACTTTAAAAAAATGCTATAAAATTTACTTTAAAAAGATGCTATAAATATGAAGTAAAAATTGTTAAAAAAAAATGATGAAAAATTGTTAATATACGACGATATTATTAGTAGTCTATATTTGATAATTTGATTATTTATTTTATTTCGTTCGAATTTCGTAGCTTCCAATTAAAAAAAAGGGTTTTCTTAATTTATAAATTAAGCTTGTTATTATTACTGAATTAATTTAAATAGCATGCTACATTTTTTTAAACATTAGTTAATTTTCTTCATTTAAAATTACTAATTATGTATTAAAAAATATATTATTGAATATAGTTTTTTAAAGAATAACTTCTAAAATTAAAGAATAACAAATAATGACATTTTATTATCAAAAGTCTAGCACACGGAGAAAAAAATCTGGTAGAACTATATTGTATGATAATGACAGTTCTATTAAAAAAGGCATAAGTCTGGTTAATAAAATCAAAAAATGCGGTATTTAATCCGTTCATTTTTTAATTTTTACGTACAAAAATATAAAAAATACAAAACAGAAAAAATACAAAACTGAAAGTAAACTAAACCGAATAAATGATTTTTTTGCCATGATCTAAGGTATCATGATAAAACTACCAATATTTATTACATTTACCAAATTTTATCACATATTGTAAAGCTATATTTTATTATTAATTTTACAAAAGTCATAACCAAAGCCTCTCCGGAAAAAATTACCGACATTTTTGGTGTTTCCATAGAGCCTGAAACTCAGTAAATTTTATCATATTCTAGTAGTTTTTACCATGCATTTTTTCTCAATGCAATTACAAATATTGTATTCTTAATTTTAAAAACGAAAGGTATGATGCAAAAAGATTAAGGTTAACTAAAAAAAGAGAGAAAGATATGATACATTTACATTTAAGTTAAGTAAGTTAACAAGTTAAGTAAGCTAACACCAACTTTTAAAAGACTATTGAAAATGTTTTTTTTTTTTTTTTCAAAATTCAACTTATACTTGTTTTGATTTTTATCACTTCGACTAAACATTATCTAAAATCCTGTTGAAATATATAGTTTTGTTGATAATGCTACAACTATTTTCTAAAGTAAATGCTTCGTTATTTTAAATTTATCATTGAAATTTGAGTTTTTGTTCCTCCTTAAAGAATCTAATTTAAAATACTTCCTTTTTTACCGCATCATTATTCACAAGGTGAAGAAATTTCTTATCCTGGAACTTCGGAGTTTTTTTTTTTTTTTTTTTCTTTTTTTTTTTTTTTTTTTTTTTTGCAAACGTAAGGAAAAGTAAAGAATTCAGAAAAGAGAATGCTTAGAAATAAAAAAAAAATGTGAAATGGGATATTTTAACGCTTGAGAAATAATAGATCCTTTAACGAAAAATGATATTCGAACTTTCTTCCGAGATAACGATGTAGTTACGTTCGTTATATATCGGATGCACGATTTCTTTTCCTTTTTTTTTTTCGTTTGTTTTAAAGCGAGAACTTATGATTAAAGTTTTTTTCTGTTATATGGAAGATACTGAGAACAATAAAGTAATAAAAAAAATCTAAATTTTAATTTTTTGATACACTATTCATGAGTAATAAGGACAAAAAATTTTCGTACATTTTCAATTATGTTATACTTTAATTTGATACATATAATAAGAGTAAGAAAGCTCTTTTGAGAAATTGTTTCTTATGGGATTGAATGATTCTGCATCAAAACCAGTTTGAATGCCTGAGGAAACTTGAAAAGGTTTCGAATAATCGCCTTATCGATCTTATCTTCTTTAGTTGTAATCCGTTACATTTTTAAAAATAAAACTATCTTTAAAATAATACGACAGATCATCGTATAGGTCTTAGTATTTACCGACTGTTTTTAAATTTCATGTTAAAACATAATCTTTTAAAATTTAAGTTATTTCAGATCGACTTCTTCTTCTATAGGCACGCCAGGAACTAAGTCTTTTGATCCTGTAACGGAAGTGCCTGTTACTGAAATACTTTTTAATTTTCAAGTCAATTTTTAAGAAAATCTTGAACAGAATGATATAATTGCAAGTGTTATCACTTCAAACAATTAGGTAGAAATCGTTTTCACTAGGGTTGCTATGAGAACCACCATTCCATTCCTCCGATTTTGTATACTTATCATTCTTTTCTGGATTTTTCTGAAATTCACTAGTTGATCGATCCTGTATCAATATATTTTTATTTACAATTGGAATCCAAAATGTGTTATATAGCTAAAATGTTTTAAAGTGATATCAAATGGTAAAAAATATTATAAAAAACAAAAAAAACGCACATTGCAAAAATTTATGTTTTGGCTGCATGGTACAAAACATACAACAACGGCTATTGAGCTATGTTTTATCCTTAGTCATATTTAAATGAAATTATTCATTATGTCTACGTGGATACACTTAATAGTACACACTTAAAAGTATACATATTCTTACAATGGAGCCGTGATGGCTCAGAGGATAAAGCGTTCGCCTTCCAATGAGGTGAACCGGGTTCGAATCCCAGCAATGGCTGGTCGATGCGAATTCCGCATCTGGCTTGCACCCACCAACCACAGTGCTGACGTGAAGTATCCTCAATGGTAGACGGATCATAGATTAGAGTCCTTTTGCCGTCAGGCTAACCATGGGAGGTTCTCGTGATCTTTCTCTCCATGTAACGCAAGTACGGGTTAGTTCCATCAAAAGTCCTCCACGAAGGTAAATTTCTCCCAATACTTGATCCAGGAGTTCCCCTGTCTTCTAGATTGGGTTCAAAATTACAAGGCTACGGAGTTGACACTAGTAGTCGTAAACCCAAATTTGGATCGGCTGTTCAACGTCGGTTGTTTATATTCTTACATTGAGAAAAAAAAGTATGGTCAAAACTACTAGAATATGGTAAAATTTATCGTGTTTTTTGCTCTATAGGAACGTGAAAAAGCTCGGTAATTTTTACCCAAGTGATAATAACTAAATAACTCTTCTGATTCTTGTAATTAAGTACTATACCTTGATGCTACTTTACTCCAAGTAGTGTGAAAGAACATTCTAGGTGTTTTACAGCAGTGTTCCCCGGTCCGCGGACCAGTACCACTCCGTGGATCAAGTAGTTCCAGGCCGCCCATCTCATTGAACCTAAATTTAAATCCCGAGGTTTATACCCCAAAATAAAAATATCTGTGTTCCATTAAAATTTTATTTATTTAAGAAAAGGAGGCCCCGAAGGTAATGACATAAATTTTTTACTGTTTGTAATGTATCATTGTCTCCATGGAGATTGTCCCCAGATGGAACTGTCTCATTGCAAAGAAACAAACTCAGGGTTCTCATTGATTTAACGTTCTAGTAAGATAAAATGTTAAATCACTTTATATTTATTTTTTAGTGCAACTGTGTTTTATTTTTAAGGCATGTTTAAATACAATTAATTTAAAATTAATAAATCAAAATAATCTAAAATATAAACAATCAACGTTCCCCCCCCCCTCCAACGGGCCGCGGTAAAATTATCTAACGTTGACAGGTCCGCGGTGATAAAAAGGTTGGGGAACACTGTTTTACAGCATCTGGATTTATCCTTGGGTTTTGGTGTCGTAGAATTTGTCATACGAGGATTGCTATTTATAATTCTGGCCTAATAATGAAAAAACAAATATGTAGGATCGAAATTGGTTTTATTGTTTTTCAAAATATTCTCCATGATGATCAATACACTTTTGCATGCGTTTGAACCAATTTTCAGAACACTTTTTCCTGACCGATTGAGGTAACTCCAAAACATGCGTTTTGAATGCATCAACCGCTTCTTCGGGGGTCGAAAATCGTTGTCCACGTAATTTATTTTTGATGTGTGGGAATAAGAAGAAGTCATTGGGTGCCAAATCAGGGCGGTACGGCGGATGATCCATCAGTTCGATCTTTCGCTCCGTCAGAAATGCCTTTGTTTGAGTCGATGTGTGAGAGCTGGATCGAACATCGACCACGATTAAATTCGTTATACCAATTTTTTTCAGTGCTGTAGGATGGCGCTTTATCGCTGAATAAAGAATTAAGTTCATCGAAGCACTCTTGTCTTGGCAATCCACGTCGAAAGTTATGAAAAATAATGGCACGAAAATGTTCACGATTCAATTTCATTTTTTGAAAGAGAAGAACTTTTCAATTTACTGTCAACAACAAAAATGAAGCTATAATGGTAAATCGTCTGCTGAATTTATGTTTAAAAATATCAAACTTTCGATTAAAATCGTCTGCGGTCGCCTAGCAACACTTACTGTTGCCAAGGCCAGAAATATAAATAGCAACCCTCGTACACTATTTTGGTATGAAGTAGTTGCAATCATTTTTAGAGTTTAGAGGTGTTTCATAGCACCAGAAACTATACTAAGGCTTTGGTGTAATAGAACAATATTTTAATGTATAGTTGCAATCATTTTTAGAGTTTAGATACACGGAAGTTTTTTACAGTGTGAAAGTTTAAAAGTCAGAAAATTATGAATAGATTTCTCACAAAATTAGGACTCAATTTTCACAAAAATAGGAGTGAATTTTTATCAATATCACCAAAACGAAGCTTTCACAAAAAAATTTTGCAATTTTTTAACTGCTACATATGAAATACAAATATTTCTTGAGCAGCTTTACTCATAGCTTGCAAGACTTGTGGTATATTATCGCATACGTGGAATTTATTTTCATTGTCATAGAAAAGTTGTTAATTGCAATATTTATGTTTGTTTTGATTATTATGAGAGGCTTAAAACATAATCCTAGCTACCTTCTACTTACAGGATTGATGAATCCCGAGTGCCTACACTAAATCTCTGTAAATAAATATTATAGCAACACAATTGCTTTCCAAACTGTTGACCAAATATTTTCGTGGTCAATAAAAATTGCCTGCCGACGGTGTATTGAAATGTATTAAAAATTGCTAACCAAGTAAAATGGAAAAATTCTAAAATGGTATAAAGCTCAGAAAATTCATACCAGAAATTCAACAGGATAAAGCCTTTTTGAATTTCAAATGGAAAATAGCAAATTACATGATAAAATATTATTGTTTAAAATCTCTTTAGTGACTTTATAATAACATAATGCATACATAAAAACAACTTCACGTAAAAATAAAATTCATTCCTTTAAAAAAGAAGTTTTTGAAAATAACGTTGACACAGAAGTTGTTTATTTTATCCACTTAAAAACATTAAATTTAATGTTTCTTTCTCATTCTCAAAGAAAAACATGCTTAAAAAAGGAAAAAAGAAATTTTCCTCAAAGCATTTCAGTAAGACTTTCGACATTTACATAAACGCTTATTCTTATCAAAATTTGGACTGCAACAATTTCTTAAAAAAATACTTTGACATTTCACGATGAACTAAAAATGAGAATAAAGTAGAAAAATATACACTATATATTAGGTACTAAGTTATTTCTCATTTTGTTGCTAATATTTCATTAATAGTAGTACGAGAAAATATTTTTAATGAATGTCAATAAATAGTGTATTTAACTAAATACATACTTACTATCTAAGATAAAAAGAAAAATTCGTAATTTCTTTTTTGCTAAATGTATATAACTTAATGTTTATTTAAGAAAATATATATTTGGAAACAATGAATGCTAATTCCATAGTTAGTATTTGATTAAAAACATTGGAATGTTTTTTTAAAGATGTAGTTAAGCCAGTTAGATGTCTGATATTTTCATTACGTGTAAATTAAAAAATATTTTGTAGACAGTGAATTTTATATTATATCCCCAAACAGTGTTTAAGTCTGTGATATTCAAACATAACAATTTAAATGCAACGTTAATATAATGATATAAAATAGCTTATTTGTGATGCGCAATTAAAAAATTACTATTAATCTTGAATATTTCAAAAAATTACATTCGAATTTCTCTTCAAACTCTCATTAATTTTCAATAAACTTATGTATTAAAATATTATTAATCCTTCAATACATAATGCTTCCTTTGTCACAAAAAAACTAGATGTGTGAAAATATTCGTGAGGTATGAATATATTATTTAGTTTAAAGCAGAGGTTGGCAAAGTAATCGATATAGACCCATTGGGGTTAATATAGTTTAATAAGAGCTTGATCCAATCTGGGGATGGATGAATGAAAACCTGAATACAATGAATATCAATCCATACATTGCATTAATTCAAGCACAGATTTTGAGTTAATTAAACAAATACGCATAATACTTTTCAAATTTACGACTATTCGACAGAATTGAAAATAAAATGCATATCATTTCTAAAAATTAAAGCGATGATTTTAAATTACGTTTTGAGGATATTGAAAAAAATGGACATCCCAGAATCAGTTTACCTTGAAGCAAAAATTCTCTTTAATAATTTAACTGTGAGTAAATTTTGGGCGAATATAAATGTTATGCAAATATACCAATCTTTTTAATGCCGTAGTTCCCTAGTAATTGCATTCCCAAGCTTAAGAATTATTGAATCGGACTTCACTTATGGTAATTCTGATTAAACAAAGAGAAACAAATTGAATGAGAAGCGAGTCTCACTGTTAGAAGCGGGTTACCTCGATTGTGTCGAAATTAGTTCTGATTCTGAATTCACACTCTGAATTACACTTAACTAGTCAAGAAGAAGGACTTAACCATGTTGGCGTCTTTTTGTTGATTGATTTACGGCGTCTGAGTAGATAAGCTTGTTTTATTATGTAAACTCTCTAGTGTTATTTTGGTTTTAAGCTAGCCTTATTTATTGGTCATTACAGTTAATAAAATTATTTTTAACCCAGCTTATTATATGTTCACTACTGACTCATTCCTTAACAAACAAAATTTTCGCCCAATAGCAGCACTGTACTGTTACGTGTTGATATTCTCTACTCTCGGGATACCATGTACTACTCGATTTTTCCACCATCCTCTTGACGTAAGTCAACACTGTACTTGCTGGACTCACGAAAGCTGCAGTGCAGCAGAAGAAGAATATAACTACATACAAGGTTGAACAAAGTTTTTACGAGTGCTAGGACAAAATTTATTGCGGGCCCCTTCCTCAAAGCACAAAGAGCTTTATTTGCATATTTTGTAGAATTTTTTGAAGTTCTCTTTTACAATATTGTAGTTTTTATGTAAAGATAAAGAAATTCCTTAAATTATTTTTAGAAAATTAATTAATTAAACACCATATTTTTTGTAAGAAAATTTTATCAGGCCTACAGTGCCAGACTCCGGGACGTTCCACCCCCACCCCCTTGAGTACGGCCTTGACTACAACACAAGTAAATGATAGATGTAATTTTCTTAAATTGTCATAGAAAATAGAAATGGCTGCTACTTTTTTACTAAAATTCTAGTATTTCTAAATTTTCCATCGAGTTATCCTGCGCGCCGGTTTTACCCCATTAGTGATTTGACATTTACTAGAGGAAAATAAATCACTTAAAAAATAAGTAGGGCACCTATTACTTTTCAGAAACGATATATTGTAGACATCAAAATAAAAAACATCTTGATAAAATCTGGCTTTTTTTTAGGTCGAACAATTTAGCTTCAACAGTCCTTCAAATCCTAGCTACCCTGTCTTACCCCACTTTCCCCTTTATGAAATGGTGAACGAGATTTATTTTTTAAAAACTTAAACATATTTTTTTATATTTAATTTTATAAATCCTTCAATTTTAACAACAATTATACATTTGTTTTTAGTTAAGTACTATTTTAAAGAGAGTAGAGTAATTAGAATTTTATTTTTCAAATTTAATTATGAGTGTTTCTTTAAGTTTTTTAAAAGAAATTAATTTTGTATATAAAAAGGATAAATTAAGTTTATTTTGCAAAGAAAGTTTTACGCAACAGAAAGAAGTAAGATTTAAAATATTTAATGGTTAAATATTCAAAGACTTTGCTTATATTTCTCAATAAATTTATTCTTTCAAGAAGTTTGACAAAATTTCTTCCGAACTAAGCGAATTTCAAACTTTTTTTTCCTCCACGACTCCTACTTTAAAAACGAAAAAAAAAAAAGCTTTTTCAACACGGGTTTTATGCAAACACAACCTTCAGTGTTATTTCCTTCATGTTTTATGTATTTTGGAATAGTATAACAGTTTACATTATGTTTGTCTGCTTTAAACGAAACAAAATGATTTTTTTTATAAGTATATCATATACCATACAATACAAATAATTCTTAAAACGTAGAAAATACAATATGCTGAGCACAAAGACGTTTAGAAATATCTAAAGAGGCTTTCTTTTTCAAACAATCCGATTTTCTAAAACTATGTTTAAATTATTTAATTTTATATATATATATATATATATATATATATATATATATATATATATATATATATATATATATATATATATATATATATATATATATATACAGCAAAAATAAATACAAAAAAAAAACAGAAAAAAATAATCTAATAATCTTTTTCGGATATAATCGTGTGGGCTGATGAAAAGATTATATCTTTTATTTTCCGGTTTTTAAAAAAAACTTTTTCCTTTTTTTTTTTTTTTCTTTCTTAAAATTAATTCTTTTTTTTAATTAATTCTTTTTTTTTCTTTCCCCAGTTGTTTGTTATTATTATTATTCGTCCACCTTTTTTCATTTGTCTGTAATTTACCTTTGTTTTATATCTTCATTTTGAACTTATATATATATATATATATATATATATATATATATCCTTTCAAATCATTACTTGAATTTGCGACCTACGGCATCAATAAAAACATAATATCTATCTGGGTATTAGAGTTGAGGTCAGGCTCGTTTTTCGGCCCCCGAGCCCGAAGAATTTTACTCCGAGCCCACCCGATTCTGAGATACATAGGAATACTTAGAGCCCAAGTCTACCCAAGATATACGTAGGATAAAGGCCAAATTTTCGGTCTCACCACTCGGCCTTAGATGTCTAAACAAAAAAATTAGTCATTAAAACAATTTTTCTTATCACTAACCTGTAAAACAAAAAGCAAAGAGAAAAATCTAGAATTCAATGTGAAATTTTGATAAATGAGTCCGAAGCCTTTTTTCAGTAAACAAGTCCGCGTCGGGCTCGGGCTGAGCCTGTCTCCGCTTATCTGAGCAGGGAGTAAAGCAGAAATTGTAAGGCTTTTAATAAAACTAAATATCTTTATTTCATTCCATGCCCAAGGCTTTGCATGAGTGTGCTGAAAATCTATTCGTTTGCATATGATCTACTGTTTTATTTGTCATGCGAATTTCACTCATGTGACGCGTCACTTTTCTGGTTTAACATTTTTACCATACAGTAGTGTAAATGCTAAAAGAATAACAATGAATTGCATTCCATATGAGAATACTACATGTGATTTATATACCAACAAATTTCAATTTATATAGATTTCCCTTTTTAACGTTATATGCGTATCTATTTATCAATAGTGAAAGAGACAAATGAATTATGTACAATATCTTAGGCCTAGATTGTATTTCTAGATGTCCTCTTCCTGCATATCTATATATATATATATATAAATAAAGGTCTGTTTGTGTGTGCGTGTCCTTTATAGACTCTTAAACCATACAACCGAAGTAGTTGAAATTTGGTATGCAGATAGTACAAAGCACGAAGAAGGTCACTGTTGACATTAGAACATTCTATAACAAACCGTTCGAGCGGAATGAGTGCGAAACGAAAAGGTTTTTTCTGATTGGTTAGGCGTTAGCCATTGTTTTAAATTTAACTATAGACGATTCAACTATTGAGCATATTTTAAAGACAACATCAGTAATATTTGCTAGCTCATAGTATTTAGTCAACAAAAAAAAGTGCTTACGCATTTAAATATTTAATTATTTTATATTCGCTATGTCAGATATATTCAATAAACAACATTATGTGGTAGCACGCGTGGTCTACGTCAACAATAAAATACTTTTGAAGTTATCTGATAACACGCGTTTCTTTTTATTTATACTTATTCTCTTAAAGCGTGTTCTAAAGAATGAATTATTTAAAATCAAAGGTTATTGAATGGAACAAAAATATTTATGTATTCAAAGGCAAAATTAATGGGAAAGAGGTTTACTCTAATAACTTAAAGCCACTGAAAAAGGCAACAAGTAATATTAAATAAAAAATATTAAAATTACTTTACCTATATTAATTGAAGAACTTAGTGGGAAAAACAAGATAGTGATATTTTCAGAACGAAAGAAAGTGGTATCCGAACTATTTAATTACCAATTTAATAGAAGTCGGGATTAATAATTCTTTGCAACCTAGTAAGAGAGAATAAAGTGAAAGCAATACTGTTTTGTTATATTAAACATATCCATATTGATGCAACCACTTTGTTATTTTCTCAGAATTCTCATTAACTCCCCTAAAAATGTCACATACCTACACACACACAAACTAAGACAATAATCTTTTTTTAAATAAATTTCTTCTTTTTGGTTTAGCCCAAAATATTAAAATGTGTAATTAAACCTATTAAAATCTACGTTTTAATGATAAAGTATTATTTACAAACACTTATAATTTTGTAGTTAATTTCCCCAAAACTATTTTTGTACTTTTCTTGATTACTTTAAAAGTTTACTGGAAAAACTAAGGAAAGTTTTTTATTTCCACATTACTTATTCATGCTCTTGACTTTTAAACACACATTTTTTCTTCTCTTGTTCAGTTTTGTTTCTTGATGACGTCAAGAAATTGAGTCTCTCAAGAACGCATTGTTGACGTCATTAAGCCTCAAAATCTTCGGCGACAAATAAAAATTGGATCCTAACTTTTGGTTTTATATTTTCCTCGTTTTTTGCATCCATAAAAAAATTGTAGGGCGCTTCTGAAGATTATGTCTAGAAAAATCAACACAATAAGACTGCAATATTTGTATTGTTCAAGGTAAAAAAAGAAATTTCGCTGGGGATTTTTTCACCTTTAAAACTCTGTTGTTTGTTTAATAAAAAATACGAGTGTATTTATAAAACCTAAGCCTATTATTATATAAATTCGATAAACCCACCTTTACGCAGTTTTTTTTTTATTTGAAATTAACCTAAAATCAAAATCACTACACCATGACTGTAATAATTAGTTAAATTAGTGTCATTTATTTTTTACTTAAAATCATTTCGAACTTTTTTTTTTCTATAACGACATAGTTCATGTTTGCTTATTTTTTGGAGCATCAATTTTTTTTTATTAAATAATATTGATATTGAAAATTAATATCAACGAGAAAAATTTTCGAGTATTCCGATAATTTATTCATTTAAATTTTTAAAAATCATACGTAATGTAATGGTAATGTTTGGTAATAAGTTGAAATTTATTTTTTGCTCACTTTTTCTCTTTCAAGTGGTCCCTCAGAAACAGCTCAAAAACATCCAAAAGCATCTCTCAAAAGCAAAGCATAATCGGATAATTTATCAATTTAAATTTTTAAAAATCTTACGAAATATATGAATTTGTAATAAGTTTAAATTTTATTTATTCACTTTTTCTCTACCAAAAATCTCTCAAAAATCTAAAACTTTCCAAAAGTATATCCAAAAGGAATCTTCTTAAATTAATTAAATATAAAACTCTTCTCATCTTTTAATTCTTTAATATTTCAATATCTATAATTTTATACTTAAATATAAAAATTTAATTTCTCATAAAAAGTAATGTATTAATTTTAGAGAATTTTTAACAACATTGAAAAAAAAAAGATATTTGCCAAATTCTACAATTTAACCTTTAAGTAAATACATACCACCAGAATAGAAATTAAAGTGTTGGTCGCTCTGCATATTTTTAAAAAATACTTATAAATTTATATTTTAATAATTTAACATTTTTAATTCATTCATTTTTTTCAAACAATTCAATGAATGCTTTCTTTTTAAGAATCAGGCATCTCAAAAATATATAAAAACTCTAAAGAAACATATTATATAAAGTATATGATTTTTACATTTACTTTCAAAGTGGTAATTTCACCATAAACAGATCATTTAACCTTCATTATTAATTATACACGCTATACATTAGATTATGACATCATAAAATGCACTCAACATTGCTCAGTGGATAAATAGTTCGTTCGTGAAAACTCCTGTTTTCTTATCTTACAAAACGTGAGAAAACTGCATAGAATTTTCTTTTGCTTATACCTATATAAATAAATCAAAACAGCTGGAACGAAACACAAACAATAGCACAAAAATGAACATTCTACCCCAGCAGCAAAATAACTTGGACTCTAATTGCACCAATATTCAATAATCTCGACTCAATAAGGATAAAAAGGATCGATATTTTTCCGGTAATGGCCCTATATAGAATTGTAGATTAACATTATATTTTATATCCATTATTAAACCAATATGGACTCTATATAGAACTGTTATTGCTCAATATTAAAAGCCATTCTAGGATCAATATTAAAAAATCCAGACATTGGTCCTCCGGTGCATGTTCTTATAAAACCTATATTAAGCTAATTATGAGAGCAACTGGGGGCAAGGTAAAATTGTTGCTAGGGTATAGTTTCGCTACAATACGCAAGTACCTTCTTCAGTGTTAAAAAACAAAACACAAAAAAGAATTTTTTATTTATTTATATATTTATTTTTTTATCCTTACTGCGAGTGATTCTTGTTCATACAACAACAACTATAGTATGCTCATTTTTGTGAGTATATGTATGGGTTATTTAAGTTACTTCGATTTATTCAAAGTTAGCTCAAAGTAAACCTTCTCCAGGACAATCAATCCAATCCTCAAATGCGGGTTAGTTCCATCAAAAAGTTCTCCACGAAGGCAAATTTGTCCCAATACTTGATCCAGGAGTTCCCTTGTCTTCTGGATTAAGTTCAAAATTACAAGGCTATGGAGTTGAACATTAGTAGTCAGGGGTCTGTTTAGAAGAAATTTTGGTCCGTTAACGGACCCTTCACAAAATACTTTATCTTTTAATCGGACCCTTCACAAATTTGTTTATCTTCATTATTGTTTTGTTAATCGAATAAACCCTACCCAGGGGAGTAAAATAAGAAAGGCAGATGCAAACGAACTAAGTTTTGTCTTCGGCAGACGCTTCTTCCTTTGTTCTTGTATCTGTTTACAATTTAAAAACCTCTTGAAAAGGTTTTCAATAACAGGACCCTATTTGCACAAATTCACAAAAGCAGGAACCTGGTCGAAAGAATGTGACTTAACGTTTATTTTATATTCACAAATTACGAGTAATTTTTTCACAATTTTACGAAAACAGAACCTTTCACATAATGTCTGGACAGACCGCTGCTAGTCGTAAACCCATAAAATTGGGTCGGCTGTTCAACGACGGTTATAAAATAATATAAAATCCTTATCTGTTGAGCCGTACTGGCTCAGGAAATAGAGCGCTCGCATCCGAATGAGAGGACCTAGGCTCGAATCCCAGCGGTGGCTGGACGATTCGAATTCTTCACCCGTCTCGCGCCGATCACAGACGTAAAATATCCTTAGTGGTAGACGGATCTAGAGTTAAGGCCTGTTTATACGGTCCAATTTCTTGAATCCGAGAAATTGGAGAGATTTCTCTGTCCAAGAAATTGGATGATTCGTTGACACTATCCAAGTTCTTGAATGTCACTGATTCGTCGAAAGAAAAACTCGCGCATGCGCATTGTTCATATTCAACATTAAAAAATAATACTTACATAAGTTTAAAATTACTAAATAAATTCAAATAAAATCATAATAACGCAAATAAACCACCATAGATCAATTTATTTGGACTAAAATATATGAAAACAGACAACAAAATGACATAATTTGTTGCCTGCTTGTTGACGTCACAAAACTTAAGACGCTGATAGTTTAAGGCAGAAAAAACTTGGATGGAAAGTAGAACATGCTCTACTATCGTCCAAGAAGTTGGATCAAGTACTTGGATGCTTGTTTACACGATCCAAGCTCAAAGCAAAACAAGTTTCCATCAATATGAATCAATCTCTGTCCAAGAAATTGGACCGTGTTAACAGGCCTTTAGAGTACTCTTGCTGCCAGACTAGCCGTAGGAGGTTTTTCTCTAAATGTAACTATAATGCGGGTTAGTTCCATGAAAAACTCTTTTAAGAAGGCGAATTTCTACCAATACTTGATCCAGGGGTTCCCTTGTCTTCTGGATTGGTTCAAAATTACAAGGCTGCGGGGTTGAAAATTGGTAATCGTACACTCAAAAGTTGAGTTGATTGTTCAACGACAGTTATAAAATAAAATGCTTATCTGCTTAACTAATTTATGCTACTTCCACTATTAAAAGATAAAAAAATTTTTCATAATTACTCAAATGTGACTCTTACGAACTTTGTATACGTACTGTTTTTTTTTTTTTTTCGTTATTCGACTAGTATTTTTTTTAATTTTTTATTTTAATCTTAAGATTTGAGATTGTATGCATTGACCATTTATCAGTTTGTCAGAAAACAAAATAAAATACAATAGATAGTAATATATAGTCATAATGCTTTAATCCTTTCCTTGCAGTTTTCAATTTTAGGCATTTCAAATGTGAGTAAAAATATATGTAATGTAAAAAGATAGAATTTTGCAATTTTTAAAATTTCCTGTGTGAAAAATTTTTTCTTATTATTTTGTAAAATTGGCAAAAAAATTAAGTTATTAAATGAAAATAAATTTTTTCTAAAAATAGAATAATTTCTATTTACTGTGATAACAATAGATAAATATATAATATAATATTCTAATAACCTTGTTAAATTTATAAACTCGCGAAAATTTTACAACGAAATTTTTCAAAAGCTTAAAGCAAATTACTACTTAAAAGTTTTCTGAATGTTTGCATACATCTATCGATATTTTACTTTATCTTCTAGTTTTACAATTCATCATTTACAAATATTTGTCTTATGCGATTTATTTTATTCTTCATTCACCATTTTATTTAAAAAACGGATTATAAATTTAAGCTTTGAAGTATTTATTCAACATGATAAACCAATTTAAAATCTTGCATGTATTTGAATTGTACGATATAAAATATGCTGGTACTAGATTTAAGACGACTCATTTTATTGTATTTTTTGAATTTTTTTAAATCATATTTAAAGTAAAATATTTTGAGAACTAAGCATATAGTTAAATTGATCTAAGTAAATTCGAAAGCATTTTAAATTACATTAAAAAATATGTTAAATAACTTTTAGAGGACAAAATAAAATGAAAAAAAGTATTATATTGATGAAAATTCTCCTTCGAGCTTTTATTTCATTTTTTTTCATTGCATTATATATTTCATACTTAAATAAATTTAATTGTCCCTCATTTTTTTTAAATTTTATCGCACCTTTAATTTTTCAAATTTTTAATCTTTTTATATTTCAAGAATAAAAACTTTACGAGAGTTTTTTCCAACATTTTTACATATTTCGTCCTTCTAACTTTGTTATTTATTTATATAATATTTTTTTTATATACTCTGATTCTTTAATTGACTTCTGCTAGCCACGAACTTTTTATTAATCTATAACCTTTTAACCCTATATTTAGTTAAATATCCAAATTTATAGTTTATCAGGGTATAGTAAGCAAATATTCAATATTTTTATGCAAATAAATGTTTTAATTATTTGAACATATAATTTCAAAACTAATTAAAACAGGCGGCGATTTCTCCAAAACTTTTTTCGATATTTCTTTTTTTCCTTATTTCTCTTCTGTTTTTTTAAACAAAATAGTAAAAAAAATTGATTATTTTTAAACTTTTCATCTCTGAAATCAATAACAGTATTACTCTTTCAAACTTTAAGGAAGTAGCTAAAAACAAAATATCAATTAAACTGTGGTTTTACCTTTAAAGAAAGATTTCATTTCATATTAGAACTAAGTGAGTTCTAAACTTCGTCAAAAAAAAAAAAATTCTTTTTTTCTATTTATTTAAAATTTAGAAAGATATGAGTCTTTTCGCATGATCCTACTTCGGTTACATTAAGGGGGGACCCCACCCTGAGATGGTAAAATATTAACGTTTTTCTTGAATTTTTTTTTTTTTTTTTTAAGTAATAGAGACAATGCAGAGACTCCTTGTATTTTTAATGTTATTTAGCTACAATTTAAGTCTATTTAAAAAAAAATTTCTTTTTACAAAATAATAAAAAATAAGTTGGTGGCAGCTCCGTGTGTGGCTGGTCATCAAAAAGTAGCACATTACTGGCCTCATGGATTTAGAAGTCCTGTAACATAGGAAAACGGTTTTGTTTAGATTTTCTGAAACATAAAGACATTATCTAAAAAGTATTTTTTGATATTCGCAAAATTACCAAAATGGCGGCAACTTAAAACAAAATTAAGTTTTTCATTAAAAAAATATTCATTAAAATACTAATATAAAATCGAAATATAAAAATATCAACAAAAATCCTAAGTTACTTTCTTAAGAATATATTTTTACGTAATTTAAAATAAAGAACAGCTTATTTCGTTGTATAGATCATGGGAAAAACGTAAGGCCAGGTCAAAAAACAGCGTTTTGAGAAAAACACGTTTAAAGTTTTGACTTATGAAATAGTCACTTGAATTTTTGACTTGAAAACGTTTATGAACGTTAGGGAAAACGTTTTAAGAGTTTGTGAAACGTCATATATAAATGAAATGCCTACAATAAGTTTCTATATACAGTCAACAGAATGGATGAGACACAAAAAGAATGTCGCCCCTCCTAATCCGGCCGAACGGGCCTTTCTACCTGCTTAGCGACGACTCTCTATTTTCCGGTATAACTTCCAAACGAAGTTAGGTACCGAGAAATCATTTTAGATTGACATTAGGAAAGGTACAAAGATTCGAAAAATGCAATAATTGTTTTTCGAATTTTTGAAATATTCAGAGTGGGGTCCCCCCTTAATGCAATTCAAAGTAAGAAAGTTGGCAAAACAATTCAAATAGCGAACATAAGAAAAACTGCCAAACTGTCAGTGAAGCTATTTAAAAGTTATTAAAGAAATCTTAGTCTGAGACAATACATTTTAATGACTGGACGTAAATAACACTACTGCAATGCTCTCGATGCAAGCTCTGGCAATGAGTTACAAAAAGATATGTGTTACAAAATGGAAAAATGAGTTACAAAAAGATATGTGTTACAAAATGGAAAAATGAGTTACAAAAAGATATGTGTTACAAAATGGAAAAATGAGTTACAAAAAGATATAGTTTTATTTATAAGATATATTTAATTCACTTTACAAATAGTAACAACTACACTTTGAATATAAATATCATGAGATAGTAAGTTTTTTTTTTTTTTTTTTTTTTTTTTTTTTTTGCATTAAGATAGATTTGCCGGTAATTGTATAAAATGTTTCAATTTACTGACTATTTCTACATTCACCTTTTCATCGTAGTTATGATTTTCATAATCTTAAATTAAAATAAAATTAATAATTATAAATGCACGAATGCCTCTTCTCTGCAGTGTTTTTGTTTCATATTATAATTTTAAACTTTTTGCGTTCTTAAGAATAAGATAAGACGCTCTTATAAATTTTGTAAGCGAGCGCATTATGTACGCCACTGAGTGTTAAATTCTTCAACTCGGAACTACGAGATGAATGCTAACTTATGAATGTTACGGTGATGTTTAAAGAATTATCCTTAGAATATTTTATGCTCATACGGATATAACCTTTTTTTAATTGTCGAAACAATTTAATTTTTATTATATTTAGGTAAAGGGAATATGAATTGTTTTAAAATATTTGTAGAATCGCTGTAAATACTTGATTGACAAAAGTAGTACCGCAAATTGGCTACGGTTTGAAAGACTTTAAAATCAATCGTCTCAAAAAATTAAAAAGTTTTAAAGAAAATTTGTTATTGTAGGAACAATTTAATTTTCTTTATATTTATTCATATTCCCATATAAATATGGCCCTGTTTTAAAACATTGATAGAATTGCTGTAAATACTTGATTGACAAAAGTAGTACCGTAAATTGGCCACTGTTTGAAAGACTTTAGAGTCAATCATCTCAAAAAATGTTTGTGTTGCATACTTTTTTCATCAACACGACCTTCAATTTATAAACTGCAAAAGAATAATAACAACAAAAACGCAATTGCAAGTAAGTGTCATATTCAGAGTAAGACAGACTTTACATTTTATGTGCAGGGCCGGCCAGGTGGCCGAGTGGTTAACGTGACTGACTGCGAAGCCAATGGTCGTGGGTTCGAATCCCGCTCTGGGCATGGATGTTTCTCTCTCTGTGTTGTCTTCTGATGAGTGAATGTGGCCCACCCTATAAACGGGTTTGTGGTAGTGTGGCGTGGGTAACGTTGCTCACCTCCGTGACTTTGGTTCACAGGTGCCCACTGGGTAACGATAAATGAGCAACACTTCCGGCATCTTCTATGGCGAAGAACGAAAGTTCAGTGCCTGCCGTTA
Source organism: Parasteatoda lunata (assembly GCA_949128135.1). Classification (NCBI taxonomy): domain Eukaryota; kingdom Metazoa; phylum Arthropoda; class Arachnida; order Araneae; family Theridiidae; genus Parasteatoda; species Parasteatoda lunata. The sequence goes on from OX421971.1 coordinate 38,467,402, forward strand.
TTAAAAAAAAAATGTATGTGCAGGGTGTTTTGTAATGACTACTTTTGATATGCTTTTAAAAAACATAGTTAAATTCGAATTAAGAAATCGTAATAATTTCAAACGAGAAAAAACAATTTTTCTTAAATTCTGAAGAATCAATGTTCAGAAAGGCGAGATAAAAACATCAAAACTAGTTTAATTGCTGTATGATTCTAATTATTAGGTAGGATTATTAGGGGTTTATAATAATCGTCTTTCACCTTCTTTTAATTTCTTCCAGCAATCATTCAGGTTTTGAAGCTTTTAACCTTTGTATTTAATCCTAATAATTCCTCTGGTTTTGTTATAGTTATTATATAGTTATAGCTGGTTATCTTTTTTTACTAGCTCAAACAGTACACAAATATTAATTAAAATATTCTTAAAATTCGTATTAAGTACTGTTGTTCAAGTAAATAGAGACGATATAAATTTAAAGTTTCATTCAGGAAAAAAAACATTTTAAAAAAATCGAAGTTTGAGTACTTAAATTATCAGTACCTTTCAATATACTTCATATTTTTTTAATCATGCCTTGTTTCATTCGTTAAAAATCTTCGAAAAAATTTCTAATAGTTAAGATATTTTTGTTTTGAGACATATAAACATCCTTTTGTTATTTAGAATATCTTTTTTCCTCTCTGAGTGAAATAAGAGAATTATCTCTTTTCAGGAATCGAAGGAAAAAAACATTGATTAAAACATAAAAGAAGAAGAAATTAAAAGAGGTTAATTTCCCTTTGGGAGGATTAATTAGTTTGGTAAACAAGCGTCTGGACAAAATTCTTTCTGGCATTTTTTTTTTTTTTTTTTTTTTTTTTGAAAGACTCAACTAAAAAAAATTGTAAGCGGAAGTAAAACTAATTGAAAATAGATGAAGTTTTAACCCAACATATAATTAAAAATTATTTAAGTATTCACTTTTTATTCTAATAAACGTCGTTCATTTCAAGTAAAAAATATATTAACATGCAACCAAAGTACGATGTTAATGAAAATTAATTTTAATTTCAACTTTGACTGTTGATACATGGAATAAATAAGATTATCTAATTTGGTAACGTACGACTGTAGAAAATAAAAAAGAAATTAATGAAAATGTGCACTAAATTTTTTAAAATTTCTATATTGAAACTTAGCCCAAGGTCAAGAAAACTGAGATGGGCACAGTAGGCCTTTGCCCTCTATTAGCTGTCGTGTCACTGAGTTTAGGTTATATTGAAATTTAATCACAAACATGCTCCAGAAAAAAAAAAATCGATAAAATAGCGCATTATATGCGAAAAATTGTTACCGAAACATCATAAAAATGGGTTTTAGTAAGAAGGATTACGTCTATCTCTTTTTATACATTATTACATACATTAATAAAATTATTTATCACATTAGCTATGAATATGATTAGGAAACCCCTCAAGTGAATGTTCTCACTTTCTAATTAAATACTGAAATGATAGGGCTCGTGTGACAACACGATCCCATCCATTCAAATGAAATCAGAATTAACTGAATTCTTTAAGGTCACGAGGTTCACTGAATTCTTCAAGATCCCTGAATTCTTATTCAATCACGAGGCTCCAAGTTCATATCTCTATATTCAAACCAGAAATACTGCCTCCTTTAACCCCTTCGAGACCGTTATCGCGCGATTCTCCCACCATTGCCCACGTTATCATGCCTGAAGCGAGTCTTTCTGACTCTAGCGGCTCATGATCACATGGACATGTTCTCAATCTGATGCTCTTGAATTACATCTCGTATTAGTGCGTGTACGTACTCTTTAGTGTTGTCTATATATTTTTTAGATATTTTTAAGACTCTATGCTATTATTGTTTACCTCATTTATTACTATTTATCTATTGCAATAATTAATTATTATTTATGTATTTATTTTATTCGTTATTCAATGTATTTGGAATCATATTGTTTATTAGAAGTAGTGTTAAATGAAACAGCTCCTAAAGAAAATCGAATCTCTGCTTTTTATGGATTGCATTGTATTTTTTTAAATGAAATATATTTAAATACAGTCAATTGGGTATTTTAGCCGCTGTTGTAATAAAAAATAATGTATATCAGAAATAACATAATAAAAACAAAAACATTCCCTTCTCCAAAAAGTTAATTTTATTATCGACTTCCCTTGTGGGCGAACAAACATAAAAATACGTAACGGCTATCAAAATTCTGAAACAAAATGCATTTTATTGCAAACCTTATATAGTTTATTCTAGCAAAGAATAATTAAATTAATCTCAAAATTTAATTTTGTGTTGTCGTTTTTACGTCAATAACATAGTATGGGGGTATAATTAAGTTATGACATTGACGAAAAAAGAAAAAATACCTTCCATTAGAAAAATCTAAGTAAATAGCTAAGTATAATTCCGAAAATTAAAAACATCAAATTAAATTAAGAAATAATTTTTAATTAATTCCAACTTTTAGTGGGATTTCCACAAAAACATTTAAACATTTTTTTTTTTTTTGCATAACTATGTCATTAATTCTGATCAAATTTTTATTTGAAATAATACAATTTTCTTATTGTATCGCTGTTTTAATTATTAAAAATTTAATCTATTTTCTAGTTTTTTTTAATGATGTTTAAAGCTTCTTAACTACATTTTCAAGTTCAATAATTTTTTCTTTTCTTCTCCTAAATTTGGTCATTTTATGTTTTTCTTTTCATGACGTAAAATAAAGAATAAAAAAATTACCTTTCATAAAAATATTTATTTCCTATAAATGTTTAAAAGTTGGTTTAGAATAGGTTTTCGACAATGCAAATTTCAGTTTATTGATTTATACTTAATGTGAATTCCTTAGGGTATTTATTTTAACTAGAAGCTTCCACCCCCCACCGTTATCGCCTCTCTAAAATCCTGAGGTTGATTCTCATTAATCTTTGTTTTGGTTTTTTTTTTTAAAAAATCGAAAAAAGAAGATTTCGTTTATAAAATACATAATTATTACAATTTTATGTAAAAAAAAATTTTTTTACTATATTAAATGTAGCGAACTGAAAGGATACCTGGATTTTAAAATTTTCGACGGTACTTGAAAAAAGTTAAATCTATGATTACAAAATGGGTAACACAATAATAAATAATAAATGAGAAGTTGTTTTCTTGCTAACAATATATAACGATAACCTTACATCATAAGACGGTTCGCATTGGAAACAGAGTTTCTATCGCTCTTCTACTTTAGTATTTTTAAAAGTTTCAATACGCCACATATTCCGACCACAGTAGTGACTGATGGATCTTGGGTTAAAATGCCCTTGCCATCGGGTTAACCACTGAAAGTTTTTGTGCTTTCACTCTCCATGTCAATGGCAAATAAAAGTTAGTTTCAGCAAAAATTCCTCGACGAAAGCCCATTCACTTTAGGAGTTTTCTTGTCTTCTGAGTTGCTTTTAAAATTACCGCACTACTGATGAAAAAGGCAGCTGTTCAACACCATTTATATAATGAAATATTTAACATTACAATAAAAATCTTAACCATCCTAAAAAGTTCATGTCAATGAGAACTATTCCATCATAACAGTATTATTTCAATGAAAGTCATAACAAATAATACATACGTCATCGTTGTCCCCCCAAAAAAAGATTCTTTTTTTAAAAAAAATTTGCTTTGAAAAAGGCATTAGCATTATTAAACAAGATAAGTCACTGCTAGTTCTAAAACGTTAGTTCGCTTTTGAAAAGTTTAAGATGAAAATAACGCATTAAACTTGAGTGAGGACTCTTTGTTTAACTAGTATTTTTCATTAAAAATTCATGAAATCTTATAGCTCCAAGTTATTTTTATCTTTAACCTGACAGGTATACAACTAAATTATAAAAAGACGAATATTGAGTCAGACTTTTTCGCGAAATATAATTTTCTTTCCTGCAGAGAATAAAACTTCTTCGTTTGTGAGAATAAACAAACTACATCGAAAAATACTTTCCCAAAGTCAACATCTCTAAGGCCGTTTTGTTTATTTTGCCAACCAGCAAACCGTGAACAAAGAGGAGCGAAATGTCTTCGTACTTCCTGAAAACTTCCATTGAAGTTTTCAAATGTAGTTATATAAATTGAGTTCTATTTTTAGCATCCAAGTAAACGTGTTTTGAAGAAATAATGGAAAAAATAAAATTTTCAATTTAAAGTTCATCGAATGTTATATGTACTTGAGTACATAAAATTTTCCATGATATAGGGAAATTTTTCTCTTTATCTATAACCAGTATCTGCTTTAACCCCTTTAAATCTGATATATTTAAAAAAATTCAAAACTAAGTTCGAAGATTTTTTAAAGTTGTAGCTATACAGTTTAAAAAATGTAAGGTACGCCAAAAAACTTATGATCTAATGATCATATTTTCACGTTCTAGGGCTCAATCTTCATGGTTTGATGACCTTAACTTAAATGTGCAAATTTGTGCGTATAATATTTTAAACTACGAAATCATGCACGTACACGTACTTACTCTGATTAAAAATGCCTTTTTTTTTCGGAAATAATGAAGTGCCCGGAAATAATGAAGTGAATCTCAAATATTTTTCCCACACGTAACTTGTTTATCTAACGATTACCTTGAACTGGCGAGGAACACAAATACTTACCTCTAGTCTACAGTAAAATATATTACCGTTTAATATTCAAGGTGTAAAATTGCGAGTAGCAAATGGTTTTTTAAAGATTGAATAATCAATCTTTTATTAACCATTGGCAAAATGGGTCTTGGTTTGGATTTCATGGCGTCCTCACTTTTCAACTACAATAATCAAGAGCAATAGTAAACAGTGCGCATGCGTCGTCATTGCATGCGTTGCTATGGCGATCGCTTCTGTTTGATAATTTTTTAGAATTCTTTTTTTTTTTCACTTTTAATTTTGTTACGCATTAAGTTTGTGAGTTTATTTTTGAGATATGGGACCAGAAAGATCCCATGAATACTTCTTGAGTTGGGAATAGAAGAGAATTTCATCATTTGAACGATAATTTTGTTTTTATTGTTTTAATTAAGAATCAGAAATTCTAACCTACAGTTCAAATGGATCGTTTTCAATTCTAATTCAGGTGAATATCATAAATAATGAGGTTCCAAACTGATTGACACGGTGCCTTTCAAAAGCTAGAGTTGAAGCAAGAAAAAAACGACTTCAAGGCCTAAACTTACCGAGGCTGAAAAAGCCAAAGAACTTTGACGGGAATACCTTAAGCGTTACACACAAACGAAAAAACGAAAGGATTCCCTTCGCAAACGCAAGCATGAAGCCCATCCCTCACAAAAGTACCAAAGTGGTTGAGAAAATTGAACCCTACCGAAGTGCGAATGGTGACTCTCCGAACCCCATTCATGCAAAGACGAGAACTTGGGGTTGATCGCCAATTAGAGATAGAAGGATCCATTGTCAACGTACTGAATGACTTGCACAAGACCGTAGACTGTCTTCCACGCACTATGAATGATTCATTCACTATTCATTTCAAATTGAAAAAAAGCCTAGCTTTCAAATTCTATTTCATGTATAAACTTGTGAATCCGAAACGGGTGTATGATGCAGCTTACAATATCCATCAAACACCAGTGTACCACTCCGAAAATGTTAATATTGATCTTGATTGGCTGTTCAATGTCTATTCAGTCATCAAAAGAATTGATACAGAATGTGTCTGAGATGCATTTAAAAATCTCTGCGAAATTGTGCACCAAGCAGTTCAGGATTAACAGTTAAAGATGTTCAAAATGAAAACACAATAAAGTTTCTTTCCCCCCAAAAAAAATCAGACAACAACCATTTTGCGAATGGGTAACCTGTCATCCCCTTGCGGCGATCACAATTTTCTTCATTTTGTAGTGAATCGTATCATAATATTTTTTTGAAAATATTTTCTTTTCAAGTATATTTACTATATAAAAGCTTTTAAAGATTTATAATGTAGAACTCATAATGGTATGCAATTTCATTTTATCACTTTCTATTCTGAACTTAACTTGCACTCCGAATTCTGTTTCAATGAAAACACTGCAAAAAGTTTTACTTCTCAAGAATTTTTATTTCACAAAATGGTTTACCATCTATGTATAAAGACTTAAAAAATGATACTCTCACCTAGACTAACCTAGGAGTCTTTTAGTTTTAGAAATACATAGTTTTAACTTTCCAAAAACTTAATGAAACTTCTATAAAGCCTCTAATAATGTTTCTGTAATGAATATGATAAAAAAAAAGTTTAGTTTTCTGAGATGTTAGCAGTCTCGAGTTGTTTTAGTTGTTTTAGTATTCTTGAAACATGTCTGAAGTACCGTAAGGTGTGAAGTTAAAAGATACGCTTCCTTTTTTGTTATTAGTGTATGGAATTCTGTTGATGTTATTTTTCGAGTTTTCAAAGAGTTTTAAAATATTTCTGTTGTTTGTCGACGTTTTGTTTCGAGTTTATGGTACTTAACCTTTTCCCACTTACTCCCGTCAAAACGACAGGGGGAAGTTTCGCCTTCTATTTCTCGTGCCCGTAATATTTCCGAGCTGGAGTGTTCCAACGATTAAAGAAAACTATTTCTTATGACCTATATCATGCTTTATTTCTTTATCTATACACCAGACGGTAGTGCCAGACTATTTGTCATGTGTTTGGAGTGATAGTTTATTTTAACTTAGATACCAGCACTCATCAAACATGTAAGCTAAAAATTAACCCAAAAAGTAAAACTGAATGTAGATATTGTACATACACAATTTTCTTAAATAAAAAATATAAATTTTTATGACTGTTTTCATCAAAATTATGCGACCATTAAAGGTTTAAACTATAGCTTGTTTATTTTTCTTGGCGAAAGAGCTTTAAAAAAAACCCTGATTATAAAAAAATAAAAAAATAAATAAAAAATAATAAATAAATAATAAAAAAAAATTAAAAAAAACTAATAATATGACACATAACTTTCAATGCATCAATGAAATATAATACATTAATATAAAGCAACCGCCTTTTTTTAAAGCAGATTTTAATTTAAAAATATATATTTTAATTTAAAAATATATATTTTAATAAAAGTGTAAAGAAAAATTATAAAAACAAAATCCATGTGCATAAGTGTGTTTTCTTTGAATGATTTTTTAAGCATTACAACTTCAGTTATAATTAAATTTTGAATAAAACTAAAACGAATTTCTTAGTAAGAGAAATTCAGTCTGCACTCCAATTTTCTGTTATTAGTTGAATATATATGATTAATATAACATATAATCACCAGCACAAATCAGCTACAAATACTAAAATATAAAATACTAATGCTGTGCAATGGGTTTTTCGAAAATTTTAAAGCTTATGCTTATACTTTTTTCTTGCGTTTCCATTCCATTTACAAAGTATTATTAACTTCAATTTTGATAAAATGGTAGATTTTAAGATCATAGATTTAATATTTTTTTTAAAGTTTATATGCTTTGAATAATTTTTTAACCATTATGACTTATGTTATGTAATAAAAAAATGTTTAAAAAAATATGCATTTTTCTAAATAAGAACAATTTTAAACTCCACACAAAATGAAATTAAAAACAGAACGTTTGGCTCTAGAAAACAAACAAAAAAAATTTCTTTGTTATCAAATGGTGTTTGGATTTTTTTTAAAAAATCTATTCTACTTACATTATTGAGGTGATGATTTGACAATATTAAACCAGAGTATGAGATTTAGCTTGACTTTTACAGTGTAGAATTATTCTTTACCAGAATCAGAACTTAAAATGAAATCAATAACTATAAATTATATCTTTAACGTTAATTTTAATGTAAATTGTGGAACAAATTTATTTTCAAAATTTTAGAATGAGGTGACAGAACCGCTTGCATTTGAAAAAATATGTTGCCATTTATAGGTTATAATGTTATAAAGAATAAATCATTTAGTACACAAATAAAATAGATAATATAATTAAAATAGAAATATAATTTATAAGAAAATATTTAAAATGAGTTTATAATATTAACTTTCAAGAAATAATTATATAAGTGTCAAATGCTTTAGAAAAAGTAAATGCCACCTCAGTTTTACTAGATGACTTTAAAAAATTGTATAGTGTTGCATTTAATCGTCTGCAATTCGCGATCGCAACGAACTATAGGGGGCGTTGTTGTATGTGCCGAATCCCTGCGATTTCTATATGAACAATCATTCAGTTACACTGGAGACGTCTTTAATGTAGCATTGTAACGTTCCATCTTTATTATGGCTGATTAAATTTAAAAAAGAAAAATGCTTGTTTTCTTTCTTATGCAAACGAAAACAAAATGGTATCTCCTTTTTTTTTTAGAGAAGGAACATCCAGAACACATCGGAAAAATATTTGTAAATAAAGAGAAAGAAATAGGTATATTCTTATAAAAGTTCAAACCTAATGCCTGAGAAATAGTTTTACTAAATTTAATGGTATAGCATGAAAGGCCCATTTAAATTTTAACGTAAAATAAAGAATGCTTACGAAACAAAAAAAGAACTATTCTTTTTTTGTCGCCATTTTTAGTGTTACGAAAATGCGTCTTTGGGACTTGCCAAAAACAAAACAAGATGCAATTTTATTTTTTTAGGAGCGAAATATTTTATGGAGTGAAATATAACGAAAATGTACCAATGTCCATAACATGAAACTTTATCTTAGTAAAAGTCCGTTTTGGAAATGTTATTTCATTTTGAATCTTATTTATTAGAGTTCATAATGGCTATAGAATCAGGTGAGAGAAAAGTTTGTTTTGAATCTATGCTAAACTCTATAGCGGCCCATTTTCCACCGAAATCCGATTGACTACTTTGATTTTAAACAAAGTGTTTCATTTTAAGATTTTTTCCAAAAATTTTAAGTGTAGATTGGCGGCACTTAAAAATGCCAAATCTGTAGCTGTGGTTAATACGTAAGTACCGAATTTTTCTTCCATACTTTTCTGAATCATATTACTTCAAAAATTAGAATATGCAAGAAGTATAAATAAACACTTAATTTAATACCATTTAATTTTTCAAAAAAAGTATTTTGACAACAATTTTATCAAAAAATTATAAACTAAAAAACGTAAAATAAAGAATTCTTAGGATAAAAACGATTTTAAAAATTCCTCATTTTTCAATAAAAACTTTCATTTTGTTTCTTTTTTTTAATTCTTATAGTATTTAATCAGACGTAAAAAAACCATTTTGTAGAGAACGATCATCAAGTAAGAAAAAAAATTATTTACAAGCAAATTTTTTATTATAAAATTCATAACGCTTACCTGATTTATAAGTCCGGAGAATTCCAAAATGATATGTTCTTTGTTTGAAAACTTTATTCTCAAATAATATATACATAGTTTATCCCTTCATTACTTTTAGGTAACATACCACACATCAAAATTTTATAATTGTAAGATCTCGATATGAATTTTAATATGTAGCTTAAAAACAGAATAGCTGAATTCTAGTTGAAATTCTTTCAAAACTAAAAAACACTTACCAAGAAAACGATAAAAAATTTATTTATAATCAGCACAAAAGATACTTTTTCAAGTAATTCGGATTATTCTTTATTGTTGTTTTCTGAATTATGTAGATACAGAAATATATACTATTCTATGAAGAAGAATATTCTATAACTATTACAGTTCTGTATGGAATTCATTGGAACACATTTATTCATTGGAATGACGAAAGCAATGTTGATTTCATTTTAACTTGTAATGAATTGAAGACAGAAAAATTATTTTACCGCAATACACACATCTGTAACAGCAAGTGGAAGTGATCATGAAATCATGTTATGTTGTTGGTAATAGAAAGGTAAAAATTATTGAGAAGTTGTTCTTCAAATGCTTCGCGTGTTCTGCTTCAATGTTTGGCATGTTCTGATTAGTTTTTTCAAGAAGTTTTACCTTTTCTTTAGGGAAAGTTTGCTTCTTTTTTTATGCTAAGAAAATGGCGTCCGTCATTGCCAATGGTTATGTGGGAACTAATGCACGATATTTACAGTCTCCCGCTAGATGGCGTATCGAGTGTTGCGATCGCGAAATACTTGTATCATCAAGTAAAAGAATGTCGTTTAAAAATAATGAGTATGCTTCATGTTTTAAGTCTGATAAAAATAAATACTTTTAAAAATTCCACGTCTTCAAAATGAATTTAAACTTTTGCATTTAAGGAATCATTTCCAAAATTTTAATTCGCGATCGCAACACTCGATACGCCATCTAGCGGGAGACTGTAAATATCGGGCATTAGTTCCCACATAACCATTGGCAATGACGGACGCCATTTTCTTAGCAGCTAATAGGAAGCAAAATTTCCCTAAAGAAAAGGTAAAACTTCTTGAAAAAACTAATCAGAACATGCCAAACATTGAAGCAGAACACGCCAAGCATTTGAAGAACAACTTCTCAATAATTTTTACCTTTCTATTACCAACAACATAACATGATTTCATGATCACTTGCTGTTACAGATGTGTGTATTGCGGTAAAATAATTTTTCTGTCTTCAATTCATTACAAGTTAAAATGAAGTCAACATTGCTTTCGTCATTCCAATGAATAAATGTGTTCCAATGAATTCCATACAGAACTGTAATAGTTATAGAATATTCTTCTTCTTCATAGAATAGTATATATTTCTGTATCTACATAATTCAGAAAACAACAATAAAGAATAATCCGAATTACTTGAAAAAGTATCTTTTGTGCTGATTATAAATAAATTTTTTATCGTTTTCTTGGTAAGTGTTTTTTAGTTTTGAAACAATTTCAACTAGAATTCAGCTATTCTGTTTTTAAGCTACATATTAAAATTCATATCGAGATCTTACAATTATAAAATTTTGATGTGTGGTATGTTACCTAAAAGTAATGAAAGAATAAACTATGTATATATTATTTGAGAATAAAGTTTTCTAACAAAGAACATATCATTTTGGAATTCTCCGGACTTATAAATCAGGTAAGTGTTATGATTTTTATAATAAAAAATTTGCTTGTAAATAATTTTTTTTCTTACTTGATGATCGTTCTCTACAAAATGTTTTTTTACGTCTGATTAAATACTATAAGAATTAAAAAAAAACAAAAAAAAAAAAACAATACGAAAGTTTTTATTGAAAAATGAGGAATTTTTAAAATCGTTTTTATCCTAAGAATTCTTTATTTTACGCTTTTTAGTTTATAATTTTTTGATAAAATTGTTGTCAAAATACTTTTTTTGAAAAATTAAATGGTATTAAATTATGTGTTTATGTATACTTCTTGCATATTCTAATATTTGAAGTAATATGATTCAGAAAAGTATGGAAGAAAAATTCGGTACTTACGTAATAACCACAGATACAGATTTGGCAGATTTTTAGTGCCGCCAATCTACACTTAAAATTTTTGGAAAAAATCTTAAATTGAAACACTTTGTTTAAAATTAAAGTAGTCAATCGGATTTCGGTGGAAAATGGGCCGACATAGAATTTAGCATAGATTCAAAACAAACTTTTCTCTCACCTGATTCTATAGCCATTATGAACTCGAATAAATAAGATTCAAAATGAAATAACATTTCCAAAACGGACGTTTACTAAGATAAAGTTTCATGCTATGGACTTTGGTACATTTTCGATATATTTCACTCCATAAAATATTTCGATCCTAAAAAAATAAAATTGCATCTTGTTTTGTTTTTGGCAAGTCCCAAAGACGCATTTTCGTAACACTAAAAATGGCGACATAAAAAGAATGGTTCTTTTTGTTTCGTAAGCATTCTTTATTTTACGTTAAAATTTAAATGGGCCTTTCATGTTATACCATTAAATTTAGTAAAACTATTTCTCAGGCATTAGGTTGGAACTCTTATAAGAATATACCTATTTTTTTTTTCTCTTTATTTACAAATATTTTTCCGATGTGTTCTGGATGTTCCTTCTCTAAAAAAAAAGTGATACCATTTTGTTTTCGTTTCATAAGAAAAAAAAAAAAAAACATTTTTCTTTTTTAAATTTAATCAGCCACAATAAAGATGGAACGTTACAATGCTACATGCTACATTAAAGGCGTCTCCAGTGTAACTGAATGACTGTTCATATGGAAATCGCAGGGATTCGGCACATACAACAACGCCCCCTATAGTTCGTTGCGATCGCGAATTGTTTTTTCACAAAGCATTAATATTTGCGAACCTCGAGCTAAAAAACGATTTTAATTATCAAACGATTTTCTTGAACTTTAACAGCTTGGATATTATAAATGAAGTTTACGTTGCTCATAGGATTCTCTTTAACTCAACTTATATTTTTTATGTTTAAACGTGAGCACTCCTGGCATTTTCTCAAGAAGAAAATGGTTTTCAATAATTATAAAGCTCGTAATAGGTTAAATAATATATCTTGGTATGCATGCTTTTAACTAAATAATAAAATAAATAGAATAAGATATGTGATGTTGGACTAAATTTATAATCAAGCTTAAAATTAGAAAAATTTAAAAAAAATACAAAGATCCGAGACTTTCTTTTAAATTTTGTTGAGAAAATATTTTATTAATCCTTTAGTGTATTAAGAACTCAAAATATTCAAAGCAGTATCGAATTCAATTTGTTAATCAAAAACAAATCCAAATGTTATAACTTTATAATTTTAGTAAATAACCTCGTGCATTTTTGTGCTTTCTAATTATTCTTACACTTTAACTATATACCAACTTAGCTAGAAATGTATTGCAGTAACTATTAAAAAATAAACATAAATTTATCATAACCAACAGAAAATTAGATAACTCTTCAAAACTCCTGGATAAAGTGTTTGTTTTTAATATTTCGTATCATTCTTTTATCTATAAAATATTTAGGTAGTGAGCCAATTTGTCTAACAATTCCATTTCTGGTAATTCTTATTTATGACGTCAAGAAGTATTTCTCCCCAGAATCCCAAAAGACGAAGTTGCTGACGTCACAAGTACAAAGCGAAGGATATTGTTTATTTAAGAACTTTATAAAAGCTGTATATGAATTCTTCGCTTCTTTATAATTTGATTTGTGATTTAAAATTTTAAGTCCGTTTTAGTACAATTCTTAATACATGTTTATCATATAATTCATTATAAAGACAGTTTTTAAATTAATATTAATAAGCTTTGATAACTTTTATAGTTTCTTTCAACTTTAGGTCTTTTTATAATTAGTGTTTTTCAAACTTATGTGAAACAAACAATTTCAGTAAATAAAAAATAAAGTTTGCGATTTTATTTTATACTAGCTAAAATTGAGAGTTTTTTTTTGTTGTTGTTGTTGTTGTTGTTGTTTTTAGAGAGATCTTATTCTTTTCAAAACAAAAGCATTCAAAAACTTTGGTATTAATAGAATTTCATTCACATTTCAGAAACAATAATAATATTGAACCTTAACATTTTTGTAGTTGATGGAATATGTTTAGGGTCTTTCAACTAATTTAAAAATGGTTGACTTGCTGATTTCGTTGCCGATAATTTTCATCCTGTGATATACGCATTAGATAAACGTTAATTCACATTGTTATCTTATTGATTATAATATATTTCTTATTGATATAATACATTTAGTCATCCTAAAACTTGCAGTGAATGAAATTTAAATTTTAGATGATAAATATTTCTTTAATTTTTCTTGGCAATTGCAACACAACTATAATTTAAAACTTATTTCAGAAAAAAAAATAGAATAGATGAAAATAAAAATTTAAAATTCCATCAATATATTAAAAAACATAAAAAGAATTTTAATGGCACTCTTTTACTGCATGATGTTATTTAAAATTGTTTGTACTTTCTCTACGAAACTTTAATAACATTGCATTTTAAATGAAGTTTTAACATCTTCACTACAAGAGTATAAAGCATTTTGTTCTATTTGAGTTAATGAATTCAGCTTAGCATACATTGTTTCGTGTTAAAATGATACTCAATCACAGCTACTTTACAAATTAACTAAATATTAGAATGTTTATAAATCATCTTTAAGTCTAACATTATGTTAGTAATGTTCTTTTTCAATTCCTTTAAATTTCGTTGTAATTTCAGGAATTCTAAGCGAACATTAAATATTGATTATTTGTATACTAGAAGATATAATCTGATTTGAATTCTAATGCATTTTCAGAGATACATTGAGTATATAGTTAGCTGTCATGTCTGGAATATTATTCTAGTTAGTATGGCAAACTCAATTTAATCTTGCAGGTGTTTTTACTTCTGAGTTAAGTGCTTCAAGAAAATGTTATTTATCATGTCAGGTCACGTTTATTTACTAAATGGAAATACTGTGTTTTTCAAATACTTTATTTAAATTTAATAATTTATTTTTAATAATAAATTTTATTTTAAATTTTGAAACGCTTAGAGCTTGGCTTATAAATTTTTAAATGGCAATGAAATGATTAAAAATATAAATACAAAATAAGTTTTAAGAAGCTCAATTTATGATAAACAGCTTCATTTGATTTTTATTTTGCGTAATAGTTGACCCGTATAAGAAATTGTAGCTCAGCACAGTAGCCTTGCAGTTTTGAACCAGTCCCAGAAGACAAGAGAACTCCTGGATCAAAAATTGGGACAGGCTTACTATCGCGGAGAAACTTTTGAAACTAATTGGCGTTACAGGAAATCGAAAATAACGGTCCGATGGAAAATATGCTCTAAAATATGATTTATCTACCATTGGAGATATTTTATATCAGTATTTGATCGGTGTGGGCCACGGACTGTAGACAAATTGACCTGTCATTAACGGATTCGAACCTGGACCGTATTCCAATTGATCCCAGATAACCTAGGTTCAAATCCTGACCACTCTATCCCTTGTGTCCTTCCGCCTTAATTAATTCAACCTTAATGAGGTCTTAAGTTAAACCTTACCATCGTGTAATAATTTTGAAAAGTTAGTTAGCACTGCAGTACTTCGCAACTTATTATAGGTGCAGCAATTTTGTTCACGCTCAGGGTACAACATGGTATTTTTAACAGCATTATTATTCTGTAAAATAATGTTCCAAAACTCCCAAGACCAAAACTCATTTTATCAAATAAGGAATATCCCTTTTAAGAATGTTTTAATTTCTGGAACCATAATAATTTTTAAATTTACAGCAGTCTTAATGCGTTTCCATCTCGTGCGAAGGTGTAAATTATTTTCATAGGCTTGATTATACTAAGCTGTCATTCTGTTTGAGAGGAGACAATGTTCAATTGAATCTCTTGTTATAGTTACAAGTATATATGTCACATGCTGTGTACATATATACTTGTGTAGCTGTTCTTTCATATTCGAAAGTTGTGTGGTTTATTTGCACACCACCCTTTTAAAGGTTTTGTTATTCAGGGGACCCCTTCGACTAACTACTTACAAACTTTCTAAATTGCATTATTATGTAGCGAAGATCTTCTTTCCATCTGTTTTAGATCGCATAAACCCCTGTAGACTGTAAATTTTTGATAGTTTTTCTTTAATGTACACTGACATCTTTAAAATTTTGTTTTGTGGATCATCTTTTCATGTGTAACTTAACGTTGTTACTGTATATCATTTTCATCAGTATGATTAGAATACTAGATATTCCCACTTGTTCTTTCGATTCGTACTGGGATGTATGTATAGCTGTTTAACAAGACATACTGTAGTAGTAATCATCTATGCATCTGTTAATATTTTCACGCAGACATCACTTTCACTTTTCAGTTTCATGTTATTTAACTCACTTGTGTATTATCTTGTGTATCTGTTCTTTCATATTATAAAGTTGTATGGTTTATTTGCACACCACCCTTTTGAGGGTTTTGTTATTCAAAGGATCCCTTCAACTAACTACTTACGAACTTTCTAAATGGTAATATTATGTAGTGAAGTACTTCGTTTCATCTGTTTAAGATCGCACTTATCCTTGCAAACTGTTTATATCTGATTGTTTGTCTTTTTTGTTTCCCGGATGTCTTTATTGTTTCCTGGTTTGTCTTTATTGTTAAAATCTGATTGTTTGTCTTTATTGATACCCGGATGCCCCCTTGGGGGCGGGGCGGGGTTTAGCAATAAATAACTTATAGTTACAGCAAATTTGTTCGGTATTATCGATCACGGTACCGATATTAGAGTTCAGTGTACACTCTAAAAATATTCCACATCAAATTACTGTATAAAGTACCGGCACTTGTAAAATCCATTCATTATATTCATACTCATTAATAAAATCCATTTTACCATAAAGTCTATTTTTACTTTAAACAGTAATTTTTAATTTAGTAAGAGTGATTTAGAGATTTTACGGTAACTATTACTGTAAGAATTACGATATACCAGATTTTTAGTTCCATAACAATTTCCGGTAAATATGGATTTTAAGGTAAAAAGTACCAGCACTTAGTGCAGGCACTTTTCACCGTAATTTGATCATGAATTTTTTGCAGTGCTGTACTAATTTTCCTAAAAATTTCTTTATATACATTGTTTACTGCGCACCTACTAGGACATCCTATGCAAAAAATAATATTGAATGGATATTTTTGCGTTTTTCAGGTTCTTCTGCATTTAAAAATGGGCTGCGTCTTCTCCTTTTTCAAGACACTCACTTCTTATCATGGAAGTCACTTGACTGCTCATCAAGTGAGCCGACAACGCCAACAACGTGCGAGAAAGGCTCAACAGCCTTCTAGGGACAGTCCACCCCCAATGACTCCTTCTGAGAAAGATCCGGAGAGAGTATCGGCTGCTCCTGTCATACCCTCTCTGAAGCCACCAGTGAAAGGAGGTCCTGGAGAAGAGGAAAGATTGCTCACTTTCAGCCCTCAGAAGCTCAAACTCGGCGATTGCGGAAAGCAATCCAGCTTTTCGAAGTCGAAGTTCAACACGTCTTTCACTAAGTCTTAGTTGTTTTTTATCCAACCAATCAAATTATTCCAATCGTGATCAATGTTTTGGTGCAATTCAATGTCGTGAGAAAGCTTGTCTATTCATGTTAATGTCACGCTTAAGTGACCAGCTATGTTCTGTGAGGTGACAATGAGAAAATAATATTGAATGTTGTGTAGCGTTTCGATATGATTTAGTTAGGTTATGTTTATCATTAAGTATTGTTTAAACGCAATATAATTACCCTTTTAACTCTTTGAGAATTAACGTAATATGTACCCCAAATCTTGTTTTAAAAATAAGTAACCAAATCGGAATGACTCAAAATACTCATATGTCACAGTTTTGAAATAAGAGCACTTATATAAATTTCGCCTATCACCTATTTTGAACACTAATTTTATAGGTTACGTTAGTTTTATAGTTACGTTATAGTAATTTTATATTTAAAATAGTTTAAAGTAAAACGAACCATTCACAAAATAATTTACGTAAAATGAACTACTCACAAAGCTTTTGTTTTAAAAAAAAAATGAGTCAATGATATCTTTTATTTATAATTTTAAAACTAAAACTTCTTGAAAAACATATTCTTTGTGTTATTTTTCCTTTAAAAAAACAGTCTCTTATTTTTACATACTTGTAAAATTATGAGAACAACTTCACGAAAACGGACTTAACACAAAAAACTGAGCTGAAAACTAATTTTTTTATCGTTTCTCAAAATCAGGACCCATTTCCGACCTCCAAACTTTTGGTTCTCTTTAAACATTTCTTAATGGCTTAATATTTTAAAATGGCGATTTTATGAAATTTTGTTTAAATGTTGTCCAATAAATTTAAATTAAATAATTTTTATTACATTAAAAAATTGTGAAATTACGCTTTTTCAGTGATGAATTGCGGTTTCTCTTCAAAATCATGTAGCCTCTTAATTCAACACCATAAGTGCAGGGACCCAAAATAAAAACGATATCATCCTTGAATAACATTTGTTTTAATGATCAGATTTTCAAGAAACGAGTGTATCTGACAAAATATTTATATATCCTGTTATGTCAAATTGCAATATAATTTATACATTATATTGCAATTTTACAGGATAAAAATGCATCAAGATGAAAAGGCACACATTTGCCCTCTGAATAGAAACCCATATTTTATTTGAATACTCAGATGAGAAATATATTTGAATTCATTTCTATTATATTAATTTTTTAAGTGAATTAAAAACAGTATTTTGTTAGCTTTCTTATCTGCTGATATTAGTAGATTGAGTAGTTGTACAACTACTCAATCAACTTATTTAATCAACTTATTAAACAAAAATACCCTTTGACGCAGATGGGACACCGGTGATCCTTTTATATATGTTTTTTCTGACGTTCTACTTACGCGCAAAAAGATATTCTGGTTTTTTTTTTTAATAGTTATTAAAAAAAT
This sequence comes from Parasteatoda lunata, assembly GCA_949128135.1. Lineage (NCBI taxonomy): Eukaryota > Metazoa > Arthropoda > Arachnida > Araneae > Theridiidae > Parasteatoda > Parasteatoda lunata. The sequence goes on from OX421971.1 coordinate 38,485,736, forward strand.
CTGTAAGATTATTGGAATTATATTTTACTAAAATATAAAATTCAAAAAAAAAGTAATTTAAAATTTTTATTCATTGAAATTGACAAATTTATCGATAATTGAATTTTCTAAATTAAAGAAAGTTCAGTGATGAATTACTATTTCTCTTTGATATAAATAACTGCAAATAAGTGCAAATCCGAAAATTATTGTTTGAAGATGAGTTTGTGTTTGGAAGATTTTACCTTTAACGCAGAAAAAGACACCGAAGCTGTCTTTCATAACCATAAATTATTAAAATGCTAAATGTAATATTTTTCATTTTCTTTTTACCTATATTAATACAAAATAATGAAAAAAGTATGAAAAATATGTTTAATAAAAACTCTACGTCAAAGGGATAAAAGAAAAATAATAATGCGTTTTATTATCATATTTTCTTCCATTTCGTTCAACATTCGATTAGTTGACTTTTTTTTTTTTCATATTCGGTGAGATAATCTTTTAATCTGATATTGGAGTGACATTTCGAATTTAACTAAGTATCAAAGCACATTTAACTAGTGTATAACATGTGTGCCACATTATGTTTTGGATATGTTTAAATCTTGTTTAACATTAAGAAATGTTTCTGTATGTGACCGTAAATAAATATGCATCAATATTAATATATATATTTCAAGGACGTATGCATATGCAATGATGTTACGCATGTTGTGTTACTATGTATATATTAATAGATTGTGCAAGCACTATAATACACTGTTAGAATTTCCATACCAAAATTACAGTCAAATAACCGGCAGCAGTCTGCTCAATTAACTGTGTAGTTTACGCTAAAGAAAATTTTTTACCTATACGCTTACTAGAATGGTTTTAAGAAAAGCCATGAATTCAAAACTAATCGGGTTTTCAACCATTTAAAAGTAGTAGGGTTTTATAACCGTAAAAAAGAAATTTAACTGGACGTTTTTTTTTTTTTTCTTTTCCTATGAGCTGCACAATCAGTCTTCCCGATGAGCAGACCTAGTGCGTTCTCCAGAAGAGGTATCCACTCTTTCAGGACCACCACAATGGGTGAGATACCGTTGGCCATGTTAATTTGGACGTCTAGTTTCTGCCACACTAGATGGCAGCACCGAGACTCTATTTGGATGCTAGAGTGCACTAGGAATTAACTGGACATTGAAGGTAGGATTTTTGTAAGATAATGGGCATTGGAATTAGGTTGTGTTTTATCAAATGAACCATCTAAGTTTCATTATTTTTTCCGGTTAATTTACTTATCATAAGAGATGGAAAATATTAAACTTTTTTTGCATTATGCAGCTTTATGATGTTGTCATATATGCGTGAATGAGAGAATCATATTCAAAAATTCCGGGGTCTCAATTGGGGAGTACAGGACATTGTAAACTCTTCATGTGCTGAAGGGAATGGAGGAAATATTGTTGTGTGGACTCGAACCCCCGTTCGTCATGAGATTACCAGATTAGCCTTCTAGGCTATAATATGCACCCAGCTGCAAGAAGCTAAATGGCTTCATTAGGTGGGCTTAGTTGTTGCGATAAAAAGCTGGTTGTTTAGTCATAAAAGGTGAAAGCAGTTAAGAAACGGTTTTCTCACGGTTAACAATTTGAATGCCATCTTATTTATGGCTATTTGACTGTTTTGTTTGAATCAGATAAAATAACAAATTGAATACATTGTTATTTAACTTTTTTTTCCGGGAAATTTCTAACAGTGTTCATACCTCAGTCTGTATTTAAAACGGACATATATGAAGTGCACCAAATTCCATTTATAAATGTTAAATTATATAAAGGCAGCTATCTAAACAAAATATAGAGAATAATTATGTCATTTTTCTACATTTATGTTAACCTCAAGTGTTTTATGTTAATTCCTATCTATGCTTGGCTTCTCGATGTGGTATGCTCACTTTCTACCCACGCGTCTTTCTAAGAGGCAATAAATTTTACTTCATGTGAGAAGGATCACGTGTCAATGATAAGTCATAAAAAAAAAGCCTTCAAAATTATTGTAAACAATACACTTTGTTTTGTTGTTTTTGTCATACTAAAAAAAATTTCCAAAAACAAAATATTACCTCCCTAAATAACTTCTGATCTAATGATCGGATCTTCATGTTCAAGACTCATTCGTAATAAATCGAGGGGGTGACTTCAAATGTGTGAATTAATCAGAGCAGATATTTTAAGTTACGAAATCAGATACAAAAACGTACTTTCTTTGAATAAACACCTTTTTTTCAACGAATTCGGATTTCTGACTCCCAAAATATCCAATCCCATATCTGGGAAATATGGTCTCCATAATTTTGTCAGGAGTCAAAGTATAGGCCCCTTAATATTAATTTTACTTTTTGTGTATTTAGCCATATCTCGAGAACTTACTGAGCGAATTACAAAAATTTTGCATACTATTATGAAATTCGCTTATTCAAAGATAATTCCATGCACAAAAAAAAAATTTTGTAAATATTTTTTATTATTTATTATTCTGTTTAATTATAATTGAAACAACTTTGAATTGCAAAGCATATAATTTTTTGAAGAATGTGAATCATTTTGAAGAATGTAATTTTACATGGCAAATTACAGATTGCGGCAACCCCCTATATTCAAAGTCAGAAATCAGAATTCACAGAAAAAAAAAGCATCTTTATTTACATAAAGAAAGTACATTTTTGTGTCGGATTTCGTACTTTAAATATCGTATGCACTAAAATCTTGGCATATTTGAGGTCGCTCCCTTAAGCCATTAAGTTTGAGGCCTAGAACGCTGAAATCCGCTTATTAGATCAAAACCTATTCAGGATGGTCAGTTTTTTTCTTTCTTTTTTTTTCTTTTTGGCGTAATGTACATTCATCGTTACTACAATCAGGGCTGCAGTACACTCTTAGGAAAGAATTGTTTGACATTAAACTATAAAATCGGTACCTTAGACCATACTATCCAATAAATTTACAGCAATCTTAGAAGGTTAGTATGAGCCCATTAAAACTACAATAACAATAATTAGTCAACCTAACAATTTTAATAGATTGCTAGGTTGACAAAAACTACTAGGTGACAAAAACTCTTCATCGGAGAAACTGATTGCACGGTAAAAAATTCCGGATCAAATTACGGTAGAAAAGTACTGGCGCTCAGGGTTCCTGTACTTTTTACCGTAAAATCCATTTTTGCCAGAAATGTTAAGGCACAAAATATCTGATATACCATATATTTTTACTTCCTTAATTACCGTAAAATCACTGAATCACTCTAATTATATAAATATTATTGTAAAAATTATAATCTAATATTTTACTGAAAAAATAATTTTACTATAAAATGTATCTTACGGTAAAAATGGATTTTTCGGTAAAAAGAATTTCACGGAAGATGCACCCAAATTTCCTAGACCCGTAATTTGATCCAAAACTCTTTATAGTGTATCAACTATTTCGTGAAGAAGAAAAAAAAACCCAGCTACAGCCCTGGCTACGATACTTTCAAATTTTAAAATGTATTAAATAATTCAGATACTATGCTAAATAGCACTATTCCAGTTATTGCTAGAACTTTATATTACACTGTTATTAATTACTTAAATCAAAATTGTAAATAAAACAGATGTGTTGAATATTTAAAATACCATAAAAAAGACATTATTTTTGGAAACATTGTTAAAGAAAGTTATATCATTTTAAATTGCACTTTTTCGAAAAAAAGTTTTTCTTTACTGTGATAGTTAACATATCAAAATTCTTTTTAAAAATTTCTAGCACGGAAAATGTAAAGCACATAACATAAAATGACTTCCTTATAAACAATTTGCTCTTGTAAATGTAACTTTAATCTATGTGTAGAGGATATTTCTGTTTTAATCATAGTATTTCTGTTTTAATGATAATGTTTCTGTTTTAATCGTTCTGTCTTAATCATGATGTTTCTGTTTTAATCGTTCTGTTGAATCATGATGTTTCTGTTTTAATCTTTCTTTTTAATCATAAATGTATTGTTTATAACCGATGTATTATTTTTCATGAGTCAGCAATTATATTAGTTTATCAACTATCGCAATTATTTTTTAAACCATCACATATTTTTCTCTTCATTAGTTAACACAAAGTATTATTTTAAATTAGTCAATAAAATTATTTTTATACCTTTAAGGGAAACATGGGAGATTTTTTTAAATATTTAATTAGATCTATATTATATTTGATTTTTTTTTATATTTAAACATTTATTTAGCTGATGTGCAGACTGCAGCAAGTACGGAGAAAAAATTGTGGTAAAGTAAAAAATGCAAAACTGAGAATTAAAACTGACCGAGTAAATGTTTTTATGCCATGTTCTAAGATATCCTTAAAAAAAATTTACATTTTATCTCATTTAACCAAATTTTATCTCGAATTATAAAACCATATTTTATTGTTAGTTTTATCAAAATTATCACCAAAAACGCTTTGGTAAAAATTACTGATCTCTTTGGTTTTCTCGTAGAGCCAGAAATGTGGTAAAATTTACCATATTCAGCTCGTATTGACCATACCTTTTATTTCAGTGTGGTATCGAGCAGAATCCCAATATCATTTCTATCTATCAGCCATTTGCAAATAATTCAAAAAATATATTGCGTGTTAGGGGCAGCTCATAAATTATGTTAAGGGGGGGGATCTTGAAATTGTGAAAATTTGTGTCAGAGGGGACGGAGTTAAAAGGTAGTGTGACATCACACATTTTGCATAAAATAAAAAATATTTAAAATCAGCAGATAAAATATTTTTATATGGTTAGTTTCTTTTTTTTTTTAATATTTTACAACAAAATGAGTACATATACATACACTTTTAATGTTATTCACGCAAATGCTATTAAAAAAACGTAGTTAAGTGTTAAAAATAAAATTTGAAATATGATCTATAACATGTTTTGTTTCTGAAATATTTGTTTATGTTTATATAATATAGCGTGGTGTGTGACAAAAGGGTAGGGTGTATGGTGAAGTGACACACCTAGTGACAAAAGGGAGGAGGTGGTCTAAAATATTTTGAAAAAAGTGAGTCATAATTTATGGACAACCCCTTATGTATTTTTTCATAGATTTTTTTTCCACGCTCTTTTCTCCTATACTAATTGCCATCTTTCCTGTAATTATATGCGTAACAAATTTCTCCGGTGCTCTATGTTATGTCTATTGTTTGTTTTTTCTTTAAATTGTTTTTTAAAAAAAATTTCTATTAAGAGAGATTTACTAAACCCCTATCAATCAGGTATCCCCTCACTCAAAAAAAGATACAAGAAAATATAAGCTTTACAAAATATTAAGCTGACTAATAAACTAGCAAAATGTTTACTAATAGAATTGTCATCTGTTAGTTATGTTTGCGGATAAAAAAAAATTCAATTTACCTTTTTGTTCAGGTTTTTTTTTTTTTTTTTTTTTTTTTTTGAATCAGTAAATTAAAAAAAAATTGATATTTCTTTTGACAGTTTTTGCCTGTAAGATTGATTTAGAAATTGAACTACTGCTGTGCAAGTTTTAATTTGTAGTTAAAATAAAAAATAATAATATTAGCAGATGACAATCATAATAAGCTTTCGAGCACTGTTAACTTAGAAATTTTATTATGTTTAAATAAAATTAGAAAAAAATTAGTCCCACCCCCCATGTTTCCCCTATTATTCAATAATTTATTAAAAATATTGACTTGATAAGCTGATTTTGAGTGTTTTAAGCAATCAATTACAATCTTGCACTCTTAGTAAGAATTGTGCACATTTATAAGTAAGATTTTTTATTAATATTTAAAATTAATTAAAATTTGAGAACAATTTTAACGTTTACACAAAACGCAAAATAAAATTTTTGAACTCTTACCATATTTCATACATTTTAAAAGCAAAAGATATTTAAATTTCGCTGTTTAGATTTGTAAAATTCTACAGCTTTTTTCTTTAAGATTTTTATATAACTTTTATCCCTTCCCGTCCACAAGCTTTATATGTCTATTTTTAACTGTCGCAAATTCGAAAGTAATACATTTGATTTAAAAACCAGCTCAATCATTTATTGTTTAGTAAACGTTTCTCAGAAGTTAATTTAAAATAAGTTTTTAAATTAAATTATTGTTTATTTAGCTTTGGAAACAAATCTGGACTGTTGGGTGGATGGTTTAGGATTTCCCATTCGAATTTCAGAAGAAGTTCATTTATTTTCTTCAAGGATTTTTATAATATATATTATAATAATATATATAATAATAATATATGTTATAATAATATATATTATAATAATATATATTATAACAATATATATTTAATAGATTCTTAACATATGCATTAAATATATATTGTTAAACTTAAAATATACTTATTTTATTTCAGAACATTTTGTGCAGTTTTAGAAATTAGATAAATATAACTTTTTTAACGAAAATTCAATTAATTTAGGTTTATTTTTATTGTTATGTTTTTCAGTTTTCATAAAACATGTATTATTTACATATTACAAAATTTGAGGAAAATATGCTTTTCTGTCACAAAATAAAGTTGAAATTTTTTTTTCTTCTAAAATTAGCATGACTATTGTCCACTAATATTTATTTCAAACTAAACCCAACGCAAAACCATTTTCTTTCATTAATTATAAATTATCTTGAAAACTTAAATGTTTGTGATGATGAAAAGTATTTTAAAGCTATCATGGATCTCATTTTTTTCCCCCTCAAAACATTAGTCCTACCTCAAAAAATTAAAAAAAATATTCTAAAAAATGTTTCAAATGAATTATGCTAATTTTTAAATCAAATGTGTTGATTTTGAAGAATGTGTGCTCAGTTATAAAGTTCAACATCTGTTAACTACGTTGATTGAAATGTCATTCATACACACAAAATTATGGTGATTATTATTATGCTCAAATATCTATATCAAAATTTTATAAAAACTTATATTTAGTCACTTTGTATTTTAATACAACTCTATTTTTGAAATGAATTGCTTACTCTTGTCTTCAATCAAACCTTTTATGCACTTATGTTTTTCCAGCCATGTACATTTGCGCTTATAAATGTAAAATAAAATATATTATTTTATCCTGAATTATTTTGTTGAATTATTTGCTTGTGTTAATATATAGATGAGAAACTCTTCTAAATATTTGAATCGCTGAGTTTGAAAAGAGCTCAATCCAACAATGCTATTTTTACAGGGGAGACAAAAAACTGAATAGTTAAGTATGAGCTTGATATATCGAGATTTTTTTTAATTTTTTTAAAATTAAAATATGGCCTTACAAAATATTCTATTGAAATTGTGTGATAACATCACTCATTTTTTTTAACCAAATGTGTTTTTGACTAAGTTTTGGACAATATCATAAAACGAATATTATTTTTAGCAAGCGAAAATATTTATAATTTTTCAGTTAGAGGTGGAATAAAGATTTTATTTAAGTCTTAAAACTACATATTCGCAAATATTTGCGTGGATTCGGAAATCTTTTGGATTGGATTATGACTATCTGTGCTGAGCCTCTTACATATTTCTTTACAGAAGGACAAAAACTCATTTGGTTTATATAACTTTTTTATGTGTGCAATTTTCTTATGATTTGTGGCATTTTTTTAATAAAAATGCTTTCTTAACTAGTTGTAGTGCCACTTTTAGAGTACTTTTTTGTACAAAGTAAATATTTCTCAACTTGCATAAACCACCAATGAAAGAAGATGCTTTAACTTCACCAGATGAAGTGTTTTTATAAGTTAAATTGCTACAATGTGATAACTGAAACTGTTGTTTCTCTTTTCTTTTCTTGCTTTTCCATAAGAGCATTTTGACAACACATTTTTCATATAACGCTCCAGCGACCAGCTGTTCAATTCAAGTATCTCATTATTTGTAGTCACATCTCCTTTGCAGATCATAATTACTTTAATCCCCTTTTATTTTCTAGCGTATACTCTCAAAAAAACTACCCTCTGAATAGCTCATTGTCGGATTATAAGTATCAACAAAATAACAAGCCTCAATAAAATAATTAGTTGTTAGGTTATGCGAACAATTTCATAAGCAACAACAGCTGCCATCTAGCGGTATACTTCTAAAATTATTCCGAGAACAGGTCATCTCCTGGTTATGGAATGTTTTCGAACTAAATTGATATTTCACTACACAAAATATATTATACATTCAAACTCCGTTAAAGTGAACGAAATGTTCGTTCCCTAACCATGCTATACACATATCTTATTATTTTTTGTGGATATAGTGAACCAAAAGAAGTGAGTAAATTGGATATTGTGAACTTTTTTCTGTCTTCGAATGATTTTTTTCTTCATTTTTTAGTAATTTTGAAATTTCTACATAAAATCCATATACCGATTTTCAAAACCATCTATTGCGTGAAATGTAGCGATACATTTTTTTTTCCTGTTTGCTTCTTTTATTTCAGTTTCCCATCCCTAAATAAAGGCCACCCTTAAATTTTTTGTACGCAAGACGAAGAATAATAAAAAATAAAAGTTGACACGTTTTTATTACTACATACTTTTGTATTTGTCATTTTTGTATTTCTTTTTATGGGTCATTTATTTAAATAATGTGTAATAAAAGGGAGCAGTTCGGAAAAATTAGTTAAAATTGTTTGCAGTACGGATATAGTGAATTGAAATTTTGGTCCCTTGAAGGTTCACTATAGCGGTGCTTGACTGTATTAAGTTATATGATATATATATATATATTTATACATAATATGTATTTACGTCAGCCAAACTTACAAATGCAATTATCTCAATTTTGAAAAAACAAATGGAAATGATTGGTTTTTGAACTTTTCGGTTCATTTTAAAAAATTAATCATTAACATCTTGTTAAACAAAAATGCTAATCAGAAAATCTGCTACATAAACTGCTACAAAAATTGGCACGTTTAAAGATTGTATTTGAAAAAAGAGACTGATACTAATCTCTAGGTAGGGAACTTATCCGTGGGCTTGACTTTAATCTGATTTCATAAAAAGAAGTTTCGATTTGTGAAATACCCATATGCTATAATTATATGAGGAAAACATTTATAAAAATATTTAATTTTGTCCATAAACCACTATATTAATACCATATAAATAACACTAGAATTACATTATATTATTATTTTTAATAAACTTGGAATATGTTAAGCAGCTGCAGCTCTCCTATTTTTGAACTTTTAATATCACATTTCCATGCCAATTTTCCTTAATTTTATTCATAGAGTCTTTTTATTTGGTTAAACAGATGGAAACTACATAAATTTTTTATACATCATAGAAATGTTTTGTTTCAAACTTAACTCACTCCATAATGTTAATTTAATTTTTACGTATTTCGCCATATCTCCAGAACTTTTTAAGCGAATTGAAAAGTTTTTAAACGAAATTATAAAATTCATTTTTCCATGCAAAAAAATAAATTTAAGAAAATATTTACTATTTTTATTATTATATTATACAATTACAGTCGAAAAACTTTTGACTCGTAAGGTACATAAATTTTTACATAATTTTAAAGTATCTAATTTATGTAAAAATTGTATACCTTATAATTAAATTTTTTTCAGACTGTTACTAAAGAAAGTAATAAAGAATTTTAAATCTTTACCAAAAGTTATTTTTTGCACGGATTTATCTTTGAATAAATGAATTTTATAACTGTGTAAAAATATTTTTCAATTCTCTTTAAAAGTTCGTGAAATACGCCAAAAATTAGATTAATATTAGGAGGGCCAAACTTTGGATCTCTCTCCTGACCACACTTTGGGGGCGATATTTCCAGATTGCGGCTACCCCCTACATTTTGGGCGTCAGAAATCCAAATTCGTCAAAAAAAAGTTTGTCCATTCGGAGAAAGTACAATTTTGCGTCTGAATTCGCATCTTAAAATATCGTCTGCAGCAATTAATTCACACATTTGAGGCCACCCCTTAGAACCATTAAGATTGAGTCCTAGAACGTGAAGATCCGATCATAGGATCAAAAGTTATTCATAGTGGTCGTTTTTTTTTTTTTCTGCACACTGAACACCACACACATTGTGCACTCATCTTGTTTCTGATTAAAACACATCGATTATGGTATAGCAATAGTTTTAATGCCAAAAGTGAACCTAAGCATTAAATTATGCTTAATATTGTCACTTAATTTGTGTCCTACATTTTTCACACTAACTATTAGGATATAAATACTTATGGTTGACTTTTAGGTCAAAATTCATTCTAAATTTTCTTGGCCATCAATGATATATATATATATGGGTGATCCTCACGAAATATGACAATTCACTGTTCCTTGCTCCAAGACCTAATACTATAATACTAAAAGAACTTTTTTTTTTAAATTTATAAATAGCATTGCTGTTAGCATTTTGAAATAACTTTGCACTAGCATAGACTGTTTTGTATAGTTAAAAAATTTTATTGAACTTCAAGATGTCATTTTCCTGGCATGTCCCAACAATGTTTCCAATAATAACTAGCTTCAATACTTCCTATAAATTTTTCAATATTTAAATTTTTTTTATCTCAACCGGTGTAAGCATTTCTATAATATACGCAGAGGGTATTATTTACAAAAACTTCGTTTAAATTAATTTTTTCTGCCAATCATTTTAGTGGTTTATAACCAAAATAGATAGAGCCAGCAATCAATATCTCATGTTAATAGATTGATTAGATACCCTCCTATATGAACATGTCTTGTTGCATGAATAAAAAACCAATTTTTTGGTTCAAAATCTATTTCAAAAAATTTTTCAAGGTGAGTAGGTTTTTGTATTGTCATTTTCCTGGATTCTTGAAACCATTAATAACATCAACTACATAGATTTATCTGGGTTATTTTAAGAAATCCTGTTGTTTTCTACAGAATATAAACGTCTTAGGCCAAAATATTTAATTAAAGTAAAGTTATATGCTATAAAATGGCGAATTTGTCAGTATCCTGGTTGTCATTTTCCTGGCTTATGAATGCCAGGACATTTTTTAACTGCTAATACTGTAAGGAGGGAAAGCAAATATTAACACAATACCAAGTTTACGTACGATTGTAATATGCTTGGATGTAATCAAAGTTATTTATTTATTTAATGATTGATTATTATCCACAATTTTATTCTGTACATATCAGCGACAAAAATTTTTTTGATTATTTTTACAGTGGATAAAAAGAATTAATTTAAGCAAATTATGGTCCATCTAACATAAAGGCTTAAGTTGAGTTACTTACTATTAACTTAAAATGACTGTTTTTTAAACTTTTAAGCTAATATGTCATTTTCCTGGCATTCAAAATTTAGTGAATTTCTATTTTATTATTTTTGCAAATGTCAGTAAGCAAATGTCAATAAACTGCACTGCTGTTTGTAAGATATTAATAAGTGTAACTAAAGAAGTATACCAAAACAATTTCAGATTATTTTGACGACTTTAAATTTGAAGAAATTTTTTGGTCCGAATTGTTATATTTTGTGAATATTTCGTGAGAATCACCCCTATATATATATATATATATATATCTTTGTGGTTCGCGAACTATCGCGAACTGTTAAAGATAATTGAAAAATCTTTTTACACAGTTACAAAATTCATTTATTCAAAGATAAATCCGTGCAAAAAATAACTTTTCGTAAAAACTTAAAATTTGTTATAACTTTATTTAGTAACAGTCTGAAAAAAATGAATTATAAGGTATACAATTTTAAAGTATCTCATTTTATATGGCAAATTAGAAAATGTTTGCGAAAATGATTGAATAATTCCTGGGAAATCAAATTTTAAAAAGTCGTATTTTTAAAATTCGATTTCTCAGGAACTATTCGCTCGATTTTGCTTAAACTTCGTATTTTTCTATGTAAAATTAGATACTTAAAAATCATGTAAAAATTTATGTACCTTAAGAGTCAAAAGTTTTTCGACTGTTACTGAATAATATAATAATAAAAATAGTAAATATTTTCTTAAATTTATTTTTTGCTTGTAATTATTTCATATATAAATTACTAATGAAAATTATAAAGGATTATAATACCAGACAACTTCAAATCAATGATGGTAGCTCTAAATGTGTATAAATCTAAATGAAGTTTAAGTGAAATTCTGTAAAGTTTTATGAAAGATACCAAATATAAACATCAGAAAAGTGTTCTAAGCAATAATGAAAAAATAAAGTGATTCAACAAAAAATTACACAGATTTTTAATTCCTTATTTACATACCAATAACACAAATTTAAACACACACAAAAATTATTTCCACAATTCAAAACATAATGAAATATGGCTCAACAAAAAATACGCAAGATGGTATAAAATACTGCAAGTCGCAGCATACATTTATAACTTAAATATAACATAACTTTTTACAAGAATTAAGCTATCTGGTCTATAAACAGACACGCAAGGATGGCATTGTAATTAAAAAAATGGCTGAAGCCAACACACTTAGGCTAAAAAAGAATTTTCGTTAAAAAAGCGAAAGGCATTTCAATTGAAATGGCCTTAATCTTAGATTTCAGCAAAGTTTAGAATATATAAAACATTGCAAATTTTATATTTTTAAGGAAATTCAGCTTTAAAATAAATATGTATATATAGCAACATTACACATGTGAGTCTCTATCTGATTCTCGCACGGTATCCAATTTTAAATACCCGGATATTCGCTTGGAACGTTGAGTCTTAACATGAGGACTAAGAACAGCCTGAAAAAGAAAAATAATTACCATTATTTAAAAACACAAACCATCAAAATAGAATTAACGTTAAAATTCGGAGAATTGGAATCATTTAGAACATTAAAGTTGTCAGAACTAAGATTGGAGTTATGAGAATTTACATTATTTAGAACATAGAAATTTTAAAAATAACTATTAGAATATTAGATTTAAGAGAACTGATAGAATTAACATAAGAATCATTAGTACTAACTTTAGAATTAATATTAAAATTTCAGGAGTTAACCTTAGAATTAAATTAGCAGTAGAATTATTAGTGCTAACTATAGAATTAATCTTAGAATTAATTATTAAAACTAACATTAGAATCCCTAGAATCAACATTAGAATTAATTAAAATTAGCACTAAAATAATTATTATTTGCAGATTTCTAAAAAAGACATTTAATGGAATCTCCTAATGTTAACACAGTGATAACAGCACAAAAAAAATTTAAAAACCTTAAAAAATCCCCATATCTTTTTAGGTTCTATGATTTTTACTAATTATTCTTAGATGTATATTTATGCAGCTGGAAATAAGTAACAAAGCTATAAAATACTATCTAATAAGATTTGTGAATATTGCAGAAGTCTAAATTTTAAAAAGCACTATATTGACACCTCTGTCAAATTCTTGTTAAAATGCATGAGCATGTATTCATATTTTCTTTTAGAACTGCAGTAAAAAAGCATTACTATTCCATTTAAGTGAAGGCTCAGAGAATTGTTTGTTCTTATAGTACCGAAACGGCTGGCTCTCCCTCGAAATAATATGTTTGTATTTTTATTTTGTTTCTTCGCTATTTTATTAAAAAAAACATTTAATAAAATAGAATTCTCCGCTATTTTATTTTTTAACTTGCTTTAAAAACTTGTCCCCTAAACAACCTATTTCTGCTGAATAACTGTCAATATAAAATAAGTCATGTTATGCCCTTTTCTTTTCGAAAAAAATAGCGTTATATGAAAAACGTTAACATTACTATGAAAAAGAAAAAATTCTTTGAATTGTGAGTTTTTGAAAAATCATTTTCAAATTTATCCTTTTGATTTTAAACTAAATAAAGCATTTCTCGATAATAAAAAAGACTGTTTCAGAATTTGCGAATCTATTTTCGGTTTGAATGTTTCTTTCCTAAAATCATGCAACTCGGCTCTTCCTCGTTTGACCTGGATTTCTCGAAATTATTTCATGAACTGAAATTTAATTATTATTTTAAGTATTCCTAATGTTAAAATCATGTTGAAATCTGCTTTCTTTCCAGTTTTATTCCCCGCTGGTTGTATCTTCGTTTCTCACTCTCTTATCAACCCTTAGCAATCTCTGAACTTATTTTAGTTTTGTCCCATTTGCTCATTTTTTGCCATGGCAATTCTTATTTCAGCTCGATTCCTGAGCTCGATTCTATTTCTTCATTTTAATTCATTCGGTGTCTTTGAACTATTGATAGTTAATACAATACCCCATGTTCTTTTAACTATTACGTGTTGCATATAGCTTCATTTGGGAATGAATTCATAATATCATGACAGTCAACCACAGCACAAACAGGAAAAGCAATAAACACGCAAAAGGGAGCAAGTACAAGTTAACTATAAACAATTAAAAGTGAATAATACAGAATTAAAAGTGAACAATAAACAATTAAAACTGAACGTTAAGCAATTAAAAGTAAGCAATAAACATTTAAAAGTGAACAATAAACAATTACAATTGAACGTTAAACAATTAAATTAAACAACAAACAATTAAATGTGAACAATAAACAATTTGAAAACAATAAATTTGGAACAATAAATGTTAACTATAGTACTTTTATACGATGAGTTTGATTTCTTTCACTGAAACATATCTTCGCTCTTTGGCTATTTATTTTAAATCAATTCTTATAGAAAATGGAAAGACAAAATTTTCTTCTGTTATCACAGTTAAAGTTTGCAATATTAACATCATAAGACTGGTTTAAGGATACTTAAAATTTTATAGTAAGTCTTTATATACTCTAAAATCTGATGATTCAAACTAACTGAATTAAGGCTGTTATCTCACGATAGAAAAAATACTGCAATTACATTCTTCTATAAGAAATATGTTTCGAATAGTTTTCATATTAATATTTAAAAAACTAGTTTGCAAGTTAATATAATAAAAATAGCCTGCGCATTAATCCGATAAAACGAGCTTAAAAATTAGTGTGGTAAGTTACACATTAGAATGATAAAAAAAAGCATGCGCATTAATGTGTCAAAAACAGCTTATACGTTTATATGTTAATTTATACATTATTATGATATATAAGAACAGGATACTCATTTATATGCCAAAAACAGTGTACTCAAGACTATTGCTCTAAAATAAACAATTTAACCTAAAATTACTGAGAAAAAAAGTATGGTCGAAACCATTAGAATATGGTAATATTTACCGTGTTTTTGGCTCTCTGGGAAAACTATTAAACTCGGTAATTTTTACCTTAGTGCTTTGGTAATGATTTTGGTAAAATTATTAGTAAAATATTAGTGTTTAATAAGCGATACAATTTGGTAACATTGGTAAGTAATTTTATAATGATACCTTAGAATATGATATAAAAGCCATTTATTTGGTTAAATTTGCTTTTCAATTTTGTACTTTTTACTAAACGTGCTGTAACAAAAATTATAACTTTGAAAACTAGAATTTCCTGTGAATCGTTACCATATGAATGGAAAGATTACCAAATAAAAAATTTAAATATCGTATATTTTGGTTTTATTAGCCAGAATTATGGTTCTTTCTACCATAAATGTCACCACCATACAATGCGGTAAATTTACCAGAATTGTTTTCTTCGTGAAGAATTTTGATACACTTTAAAGAGTGAAAACCAAAACAAAAATTTTGATTTAATAAAATCCTATAAATAGTGCATTTTTGGGTCATGTTTAATCTTTAATTTTTAGGTCTGAATAAAAAAAAACTTTTCAAACCAAATTACAAATTATCCTTAATAAATACATTATAGGTATTGCAAAACGGGAAAAATAATTTTTACTTATTAGGCGTTTAAAGGGTTATATGAATAGTATGAATCCCTCTGATATTAAAGAAACAAAATCTCCATATCATATTCTTTATTATTACTACCATACAGTAAATTTTATATTATGGACGAGCCGTTGCCTCAGAATAAGTTGCACTGTCAAAATTGCTTTTGAAATGTTTTTTTTTTTTTTTAAATTAAATACATAAAATTAAACTGAAAATTAAAACAGAATTTGAAAAAAAATACGCTATACGGCAAATTCTCCAATTATTTCTACAATTTTTAATTTAAAACTTTCATTTTAAAATTAAACAATGTAAGACAAGGCAGTTTGAGTTACAAATTATTCAACAAAAATCAATCGCAAGTTGTTCAATTTTTACTACATATTATAGTACATTTTTTATTAAAATAAGAAGGTAACATTCTCCCTTCACCCTGACATTAGGAAAAAAAAGCCTAGAGCTACTAAACCAGTTTAAATCAGAAAAAAAAAAATTTTTTTTTGAATTTTCGGTTATTTTTCCCCATCAAAAACTTGAAATTCTACGGAACGTCAAAGACGATATTTCTTTTTTCCTTTGTAGACTATAAAATTAATGAGTACAATGACGTTGAATGTTCAGTTTTTTCAATAAAGATTAAATAAAAAAAATCTAAAAATCTCTCATAAATAAAACAATTTAGTAGAATTATCATACATTAACCTTAGCACTTTTTTATTAACTAAATGATTAAAAAAAGGGAATAATGAAAAAACTCTTTTTATTCATTTGAGGACTTTGAAGTTAATTTTTTCGGCACTTACAGAAGAATTATTATTTTAAGACTGTGTTTCTTTATAGACTAAAAGAAAAGTACTATATAACATTGAAAATTACATTTATTTAATTTACATTAAAAAACTAAAACTTTCTTATTAATAAAGGAATTACGTTAAATTAGAACATATAAGCTTTAAACTCTTTTTGTATCTAAATTGTAAGAAGATGAATTATAAACCAAAAAAGGTACTGGGCAATTTCCTTAAGAGAAATTTTTGCTAATGTTATATAATCTATTATATTAAGAGGGTTTCTTTATTGACTAAAAAATTTTTATAATAATGTTGAGAGTGTAACCAATTTCATCCTTCAATTTCAATTAACATCAAAAAAAAAAAGAAAAAAAATCTAAATATCTCTTACGACAATCGAAAGAAGTATGTTAAATTAGTTTATATTAACCTTTAAAATCTTTAAATAAAATTTTAAAAGTTGAATAATAAATTGAAAAAAAATTATTTTACAATAATTTTGTTGTTTTTGCAAATGTTAAATAATCTGTTATTTTAAGGTTGTTTTTATATTGTAGACTATGAAAAAAAGAATTCAATGTCTTTAAAAATTCAGTTTTCACAATTATTCTAAAAATAAAAAATAAAAAATATATAAAACATAAAAAAAACTCAAAATTTCATACAAATCAAACAATTACATTAAAATAGCAAATATTTACTTTTAAACCTGTTTTACAACTTAATATTAAAAATTGAAAACAAATTAAAAAATTTACGTTATTTAATTCGAAATAAAGCTTTTGCAGTTGTCGACCCTGACACTTAACGAACATTTTTAAGCCAGTGGGGTAGAAATACATGATTAAAATGTACATTCTTTTGGCACAAATATTCTTATTAAGTTGGAACCGATTCGCAGTGAAGAATATTTTTTAATTTTAACATAATTAATTCAAA
This sequence comes from Parasteatoda lunata, assembly GCA_949128135.1. Taxonomy (NCBI): domain Eukaryota; kingdom Metazoa; phylum Arthropoda; class Arachnida; order Araneae; family Theridiidae; genus Parasteatoda; species Parasteatoda lunata. Next base: position 38,503,240 of record OX421971.1, read on the forward strand.
TTTGGTAATACATTTCTTGACATGTTGTCTGCTTTCGATAACATCATTGAAAAGTTTTTCATTACAACGTAACGTTTCATTTAGTAGTTAAATTTCATTTTATTTTGTGAGGGCTCTCATTGAGCGGTAACGCAAAGTAATAAAAAACATTAAAATTAAATGGTATATTTCTTATTATCCTTATTTAAAAAAAAAAAAAAAAGTCATCACTAAGGACAACATGCACAGTTCCAGATACAGAATATTTTTTTAAAAAAATGAAGTTTTTTGCTTTAAATAATTTTCTTTAAGCTTATAAGAATCACTTGAAAATATGTTAAGCCGATCCCTTAAGCACATGATAATAAAGATAATTTTTGAAGCAGTTGAATGACGAGCAAAAACTAATCTTGTTTTCATCTAAAGTTTAAGACAATTTTAGACGCCTCAAATAATTCATTATTATTTACTGAAAAAAGCATTTCCTCGAGAAATCCGGGATCTCAAAACGACGTTTCACGGGACAAAGTTTATAAGAATTCAGAAAATTTAAAAAATTAATAATAGGTAAATTGAAAAATCATAATAACTAATGAGGTAGATAGTTGGAAAAATATCACAATGCTCAAAATGCCACATCAGAGAAAGAGCATGACATTCAGCATACCTTAATAATGTTTTCAATAGTCCCAAATCCATTAAAAATAAAGCAAGAACTCTGGGTAACGATTTTTTTTTTTGTCGCATTTATACAAATACTTGATCTTGTTTGTTCTTGAAGCTACAATTTTTATTAAAAAATAAAATTTTTAGTCTAATTTTTCTCGAAATGTACAAGTTTAAAAAAACGTTATGTATAACAGAAGGTCGCGTAAGTGTTGCTACGGCAACTAGGGGCGCTTCTCCATTATGACCTGTTCAGAAGTACAGGTATAAACAGTTCATAATAGGGAAGCGCTCCTAGGCATGAGTTCTTATGCAATTTTAATCCTCATGATGTTCCCTAACTCCCATAGAAGTTTCTCGCAACATCAACGCAATCCCAGTTATATGTAACGTTTTTAAAATCAGAAACGGAACACGAAGAAACGGTTCGCAATATGAAGTATCCCTAGCGGCGTTTAACGACATTTCCATTCATGAGTTCCTATGCAATTTTAGTCCTAATGTTATACTTTGCCGTGCCATTTACACGACCTCCTGTTATATATAACTTTTTTAGACTTATCAAACATTTAGACAAAAATATCATTTCAAAAAAAAATAAAATAATAATAATTCTGTAGCTTTTAGAGAGAAACAGGAGATTTGAAATCAGTGATAAGGAAATATCTAAGATCTGATAATAAAAAAAATATCATGGATAATCATATAATCTTAAAAGGATTTTTTAATTTGTAAAAGGGAAGATAACTTCTTCTTTCTCATAATACCTTTGCTAACTAAATCTTAGATCCCTACATATCAGTGAGAATAAAAAATTTGTAGATGCCCCAGCATATGATGATTAATCAAACATTCTTTATTTGTACAACGCATTACGTTGTATTTCAAATTTAAAAGTTCATCAAAGGATTAAATGTACGAACTTTAAACTAAAAAGCCTATAATTTCCATTCAATTAACTTTAACCCTACTTCAAAAGCTTTAATTATAAGTAAAAGAAAATAGCACCCTAGAATATGCAAATAACGCTATTCAAAAGAGTCTCATCATTCAGTGAGAAAACATAGCCTACGTCATCTCAGTTTTATTTGATTGTTACTCAACCAGTTCGAAAACTCTCGCCTCTTGTGCCTGAGACATTTTAAATCAAGCGGAAACGAGAAGTTTTTTTTATTTTTATTTGTCTTGACAAGAGAGGATTTTTGATGAATGAGGAAAGTTTGAGGACTTACCTGCTGCGTAAGTCTCGTGTCCTTGAACTTGTATTTCTTGTAATACAAAACAATGGATTCGAGGTAAGGAAAGGGAAAATCGTTGAAGTAGAACAAATCGTTTAACTTTACGATCGAATGATGGACAACCTCTCCACTGGTTGTTCTGAAATATTAAGAAAGTGAAAATTCTAAATTAATATTTTTGTAAACAAAGATATTTCTTAAAATTACTCATAGCGTATTCAGAGGACGCCATACCGTAGAAGAAAATTTTCGTCGCAAATTCTCTTTTTCGTTCATTACTAATTTAAAATTTAAAGGAAAGCAAAAGAAATTTCAGGCAAGTCTAGAATTTATGAGTTTTTATTGCTAAAAAAATACTTCAAAATATTAAAAGCAAACAAATTTGCCTATTCCTTTTTGTTTGCCTATTCCTATTCCTTTTTGTATTCCGTTTTGCCTATTCTTTTTTCGAATTACTAATAAAATAACAAAGTGCTTAGGAGCTTCTGTAATTTCGCAGTCTAACTATGGTAGCAAGATAAAATATAAATAAAGTTTATTGCATTTATGTATTGCATCTTGCAGTGGTAACGCGTTTTTGCTACACATATAACTCGCGTTTTGCTGCACATAAATAACCAAATCATACATAATATTGATTTCAAGATATACAATAACACAAATAAGTGACTAGATGGAATCAAGGAATGAGAAAGTCATTGAATCTGCAAACAAATGAAACAGTGAAGTAATGAACCATCAGATTGAAGAATCACTGGTTTGCTGTTTCAATGGTTTACTGATTTATTCATTCTTTGGTTCGCTCTTTCATGGATTCAATTAATACTTTCATAGATTATCTGATATACCTAACTAATTATGCTGATTTATCCATTTACTCATTAATTTGTGTGTTGACTTGTTAATTCACTCCTTCTTTCATTGACTTGTTGATTCACTCATCCCTTTCTTCGCTAATTCATCGATTCACTAATTTGCCGATCAGCTGATTCGTTGTTTGGTTCATCCGCAGATTAACTTGTTTTCTTATGCACTGATTCGCTCTTAGACTTATTCGCTCTTTGACTTTGTGTCATTTGATTACTCGCGTTATGCAAGAAAAAGGATTAAATATAAATTGCAGCAAATAAACAAAATAAAATTTAAAATCAAAACCTTTTTAAGTTCCGAAATAAGAACACAAAATTATGGGTGCCCCGGCTTTTGACATTTTTACTGGAAATTGCGTTTGGAAATGGATTTCGGGTATTTAAGGTAACGCGACACATCTGTCCCACAGTAGACTGATCGCAAAGACACGGTTCCCAGTTGAACTCCAAAGTCAAGCATCACTGGCTGTGATCAGTAAGCGGGTGGGTGACCACTTTGATCAGCCTACGTAGGGATCGAGGGTGCATGGTATAGGTCCTCGTTAAACTGATCTACCACAAAGTGCTCGACTTTGAACGCAGGTCGTCGGACTAGAAAAGCGAAAGAGCCACCCTCTCTGCAGAAAACCAAAGTTGTGATGGCATGCCTTCGGATAATCCTTGGGGATGTTTCCCAGACCGTCAACTACAGCCCATTGTGCAGCTCTAGTACAACGTAAATAAAATACCTACCAACACGAAACATCTAAATTTCAAAAAACTTAATTGTTTATTATTAATACTATTATGAAATAAATTAGATGTCTAGCTCGCTCTATAGTTCTTAAGTAAAAGTTGAAACATTGAAAGAAACAGAATTAAAAAAAAAAATCGAATGATCAAAACATACATTAAGATACCTTGATATCCGCGTAAACATAAAGAATTAAATACTGAAAATTATTACAAATAAAATTCGGATAATCCATTTTTCGTTTATCAACAAAATACAATAAAAACACATTTATTAAAAATAAAAATAAAAATTTTACAGGTTCCTAAATTCTTTTAAACATCTTGCATTCTTTTACCCGCCTTTCTTTTTCTTACACATGTTCAGTTCTTCATCAAGAATTGGACGGCATAATGTAAAATCTGTTCAATGTCGTTCTCAAATTAAAATAAATAAAGTATTTAAAAGTTATGAATCGAGAACAACATTGTAGCAATTTTAAAAACTTATAATTACACTGGTGAACAAATTTTATCTAAATACTTGATCTTGCCTAATTCGGATGTGGATATTTCAAATCGGTAATTAATTTTGGTCCTACGGCCACAGATTTTTTTAAATGATATTTTTAGTCAATTTTTTGTCGGAATGTATAGGTTTAAAAACGTTATATATAACAGGGGTTGTTTAAATGATATGAGAAACTTCTAGGGGAGTTAGAGCACATTATCAGAATTAAAATTGAAGAGAAATCAATCCCCGGATACGTCGTTGTACGCGACTAGAGGCGCTATCCCATTATGACCTGTTCAGAAATACACGTATAAACAGTTTATAAAAGGTAAACATAGCTGCAAACACTTCCAAGCATAGGTTCCTATGCAGTTTTAATTCTGATGATGTTCCGTACGTAACTCCCATAGTAATTTTTCTCAACATTTACGCAATCCCAGTTATATGTAACGTTTTTAAGATGTATTATTAGAAATTAATGTATTAATATAAATTTAAAGAAATAAACCCAGTTATATGTAACGTTTTTAAGATGTATTATTAGAAATTAATGCATTAATATAAATTTAAAGAAATAAACCACATAAAAATTGCTTGCAACGCTGAAAACATTAGAGAAGGAGAAGTTGCAGCTGATTATAGTTGAATTATATCATGGCAATTGCTTTCAATACCTGAAGGAAAGACATATTCGTTCCTTTTCTACATCTTCATACAAAATGTATGTGCCTGGTCTCTGGCCATCTTTTCCGAGAATTTCTGTAGCTTCTGTTCTCGTTAGCACAATTGGATCGATTCTGCAAACAAACGAAATCACATTAGATGCAAGTGAAACAGATTTGGTTAATAAATTCAAATCATGAAAGTATAGTAATATACCCTAATGTTGCATTAATGTTGGCCCTTACCATTAATTTCCAGGAATGGTCTATGAATTCCGGAAAATATTATATCAATTGCATACCTGTTTAATGTATTTCAAAAAACACTTACACCTGCCATAATGTACTTCTTTATTTGGGTGTAAAAATTTTGGATAAAAACTTTTAAGTGTGTATTTCGACGCCGTTTCGTCAAGGAAAATTAAAAAAAAGTCACAGTTCAAATGCCTATAAATTCAAAGAAAAGGTATCGTTTTGAACTATGCCGTAAAGATATATCTGAAAGCTTTAGAACAACAAATAAGTTAAATGTTCAAAATGTTACTAATTATCTTTTTTTTTTCCTTAAAAAAGCGCTAATTTGGCGAGATTTATTTTTGGATGAAAATTATTAAAATCAAATAATAATTCTAAGTTATTGAAAATTTTCATGAGTTCAAGGATTATCGCGTTTGTAATTCACGTATTAAAAAACTAAACCTGATTTCCTTTTATTACAAAACTGTGGCTGCACCTCTTGTGTATATTTCGCATCCTTTTCAGAATTGTTAGCATAGGTATAGCTAGCTGAAGATAGACAAAACGTAACCTAACAGTCATAAATAATTCGAAGCAGTTATAAAAATATATTATTCACTAAAACAAATTATCTCATGTGACATTAGAACCTTCGAAAATTCAACGATTGAACGATGGAAAACTCTTTAATTCTGATATTGGGGTTTTCTTTACGACTCCCAACATTCTTAAACTTCGTTCCTTAAGCAAATGTCTTCGCTTCAGAGGATGAATCATTCACCATAATCTTCAGAGAAATTTCTTAAAAGTATTTTAGAACGGAGAAATTTCTTTTTTGTTCCCGAAGCAGAAAAAAAATGTTTCAAAATCAATGAAATATCACGGTTTAAATATGACAAAGAAAAGTATTCCAAAAGAGGACTTCAAAAGTTTTTTCTAAAGCATTTATATCCGTGAACAGAAAGGCCCTCCATCATGTGGAGGTTAATTCGAACTAAATGGGTATGTAATTCAGGAATTATTAGATCAGTTCTGGAAATTAACATCCACCCCTTGCATTCGGCCCATACAGTAATTGTGTTAAAATCCCTTATTTTTAATAATAGACGACATAATATTACTGAGTGTTTCAAATATTACTGATGACTTTAAAAAAATCAATTGAAGTATAACATAAGGAGTTTAATTATGAGCTAGCGGCAATCTGCTTAGGCAACGAAACACTTTATTCGCAACAAGTTTTAAGATTAGTTACAAAAATCACCATCATGTGGCGCTACTGACTGAATAAAACTATAAAACAATGTTTTGTGCTGCGCGTCAGACCATCCGTGTCGCATGTTAATTTTATCCTCAGACTGCGCCAGTTTGTTACTATAAATGATATTTATTTCGTAAACATTGATTTATATTTTTCTCGATTAACTGCGTCATCTATGGACTAAATTTATTCCTATATTTTTTTTTTTTACTTCATGAGAATTAATTCATAGTTACTTGATCACAAAACTACTAATCGTTTATTTCTCAAACAGTTTAATCATTTTTAGGATCTTTAAATTCCACTCTGGCACTGTGAGTTATTAGATTTAACACATTCTTATACATTTTTAAGAACTGGCAACACTAAATTATGAAGATGAACAGATGCCATTTACAGTTATCTGGAAAATATCACCCAAATAACTTGTTTTCCAACTCAAGTTTTTCTGATTAAAATCTAATTCAGTTTGAAATTGCATTTAATTAATTTTTATTGTTGATTACAAAAAGAATATTCATTTATAATGTTCTAATGTGTTAATGTTATAATATATAATGACAGCGCGGTATCTGTTGTTTAATATTTTCTTTAAATATCAAGAGTAAAATTTGACAAAACATTGATTTTTTGTAAAATATAAAGAAAAAAAATTATGTTATTTGTTCTAACATAACATAATGCTTTAAATAAAGCTGATGTATTTTCTCTAACCAGTTATGAATCTATGTAATTAAATGATAGAATACCAATTATTATGTTAAGAATTTTGTAATTAATTTCAGAGTATGTTTTACTGTAGGTTTCTAACATGATCAATGTACAGACTTAAAAAACTTAAGACAAAAAACAAAATTCAAATCATAAATTTAAAAAAAGCATAAAGATAAAAACATTTATAGTTATTTCCCCAACAAAAGTAAGCAACAACATGTTAAAAAGTAAAAAAGAAAAAATTTAATCAATTACAAAGGAGGAAGGTTCTTTAGAAAACTACATCTTGGCAGTTATTAGAAAAGGGGAAATTTCCTTTCAAAAGGTCTTAAATCGCCATTCTTTTACCTAATCCTCTTTTTAGATTCACTGATAGTGCTGTAATCCATGAATATATAAGTGCTTTAAGCCATGTGGTTGTGGGAAATCGTGGGTTAGGTGGTCAAGGAGCGGGTTTTACAAAATCTCAATTGAGGCTCTAAAATAAGAGGCTGTTAAGTTTCCAAATTATATTGTTTAAAACATTTTCCGTACTCTTTTGTTTAAATAGATATATTAGCTGTTAAAATATAAGGCAAATGGCTCTTAAATCTCAAAATTTTACTGTCAAAAAGCTTTCCTTACTTCATCGCTTAAAAAGATGCATTATCTGTTAAAAAGTCTTGGAGATGACACGTGATGACAGAGATGACACGGGATAACATTTAACCCCAGTATGGTAAACGGTTTCATGTTTTACAACATTAATGTAACTGCTACCCTTGTGTACTACTTTGCGGCCGACCACAGGGTTTCACGAAGACGTATATCGCTCGTATTCTGTGGTTCTTAGCGGATTCGAAGATCGAACCTTGGCCCCTCCGGACCACTATCCGATTCTCTAACCACTGGGCTACCTCGGCTTCGACTAATACTATATTGACCTTGTATATTAGTGAATGAAATTTCCAACTGATTAAAATAAGAAAAAAAAATTCTGAATGCAAAAGATTTCAAAACGTTACATTTTTATGTATATTCTCTTTTCGCCTTCTTCACGCTTAATGTCTGCCACATTAAGATTTCAATTCTCTTAATATAATTGTTCTTTTTTAAGCTTATCTAATATTAGAATAGAATCTAGAATTTACGTGCCAAAATTAGAGAATACATCCACTAAATACTACATTATCGAAATCATAAACAAGCCGGAACGACCACTACACACTAAGAACTTCATGGCGATTTGCCACTTCTAGAAAGAACCACTCGCGTGGAACCGTCAGATTATTGAAATCTTCTTTTGCACATTCATTTGTTCTTCGAATACGTTATTGGTTCGCGTGCATCACGAAGCCTATTCTTATTCACTGTCTAGAAAGTGATTTTAAATGTGCATTCAAAAAGCATTCGTCCGTGTAGTTTATTTTAAATCTTCTACTATTTTTAATTTTCTATTACTCTCTTACTTTCCATTGAAATTCTTAGCTTTTATCGGATTTAATTTAAGAATGAAGTGGGATTTTTTAAAATAAAATATCGAAGATAAGAGCAATTGATGGAATTTTAGAAACTATTTCTAATAATAGCATTTTTCGTTCATTTATAATCACAAGGAAGGTACAGAGCCAAAGATAAAAAACGAACCACCCTGAATAACTTTTGATCTATTAATCGGATCTTCACTTTCTAGGACTTAACCTTCATGTTTTGAGGTGGTGACCTTAAATATGCTTGTTAATTATCGCAGACGATATTTTAAGTTGCGAAAACGTATTTTAAGTTTTATTTAATAATAGTCATTTTTATTGATAATAGCTTAGAAATTTTGAATTGTAAAGTGTACAAATTTTTACATCATTTTGAAGAATATAATTTTACAAGGCAAATTACTAAATTTGAACTCAATCGGTAGAAATAGTATTGAGCCGTAGAATTGAGCTCAATGGGTTGTTCGTTGATCTACTTTCACAAGGAATGAAAAGATATCCCAAGTATCATTTAATAATCACTGTGAATTTTTGTATTAGAATGCTTTTTAATAGAAGATAATAAATAGGTGTACACGTTCTCTAATTTGACTTGGTTATGGGAGCATTTTCCATCAAAGAAGCAAGAGGACATTCAATAAAATAAAAAATTAAAGTTACTTATATTAAAATGTTTTTTGTTAATTTAAAATCATAAGGAAGATATCACAATTACATTAAGTTTTTAAATCATGAAAAAAAATGATTATAGTTTGAATATATTTAAGCATAATAGGAATATCTGCAAAAAAAATTTTTGAATAATAAATTTCTAGAATAACAAACAAGCGTATTTCGAATAATTTATAGCAGTTATGAAAGTATTTGCAATTAGAGAAGCTAAGGGACATTTAATAGAATTTTAGAAAATTTTGAACAACAATATAATTCTTCATTAATGTTGACAAGGAAGGAAGGTATAACAAGTATTATTCATCACATTACATTTTTGTATTTGAATTTCTTCTAACACAAATAATAAATAAATATATGTGTTGTTTAATTTGACTTGGTTATGATATTAATTGCTTTCAAAGAAGCAAGAGAACATATGACAGAATGTTATGTAAATAAACATTTTTGTTAATTTTACTTACTCTCCGTTAATATTACATTTATTATTTATTTGAATCTTAGGGTAAGTACCACAATCTTATTGAATTTTTTTAAACATAAATAATATAAAGATATGCTATGTATAATTTGATTTCTTTTTAAAGGTATTTACAATAAAAGAAGGAAGATGACATTTGATAAAATTTTAAAAAGTTAAGACATTTAAGAATTTAAAGAAGGTGCACAACATTTTGATTGAATTTTAGTTCATAAATACTTTTTAACGTAAGATAAAAGATAAGAACATGTCTAGTCTAATTTGACTTGTTTATGAATATGTTTGCTGTAAAAAGAATAAGAGGACATTTTAAAAAAATTTTAGAAAATTTAATCTAAGTTATTTTCGTTTCTTAAATCATAATAATTTTCACTTAGAAAGTACACAAGGTCTCAGTAAAAATGTCTCTTTTTTTGTTGAAGAAATTATTTGTATCGAAATTCTTTTAATAAATCCAGTTTGTTGTTTTTAACTTCATCAATATAGTTGTTCTCCTTCTAATTATTTTTTTTATATATATATTTTAAAATGAGCAAGAAAGGAAAGAAATTATACAAAAATTTTGAAGCTTAGAAAGTTTTTAAATTGACTTTTTTTTTCACTATTCATTAACAACTGTCAAAAATAATTATCATACACACATTGAAAAGCGTTAAATTCATAATTTTAACCCACTGACTGTTCTGCAAGTAAAAAGTCGTATTTTAATTTGCAGTCTTAACCGCATATCAATACGGTTTTTTTTTATGTTATTAGATAGAGATATAGTGTATCGGGGAGAAACATTCTCCCAATCTTGCCCTTTTGCTAAACCGCCAGTGGATTTTAATGAACGAACCAATTTACAATCTTTTGTAGAAATTTCTTATAACTATTAGAATTGAATTAAATTATTTTTTTCTCTGAAATGTAATTAAAAAAAATTCCAATAGATTCAATAATTAGTTTTTAGGATTTTTGTTTTTACTTTGTATGATGAAATTCATACAACTGAAATAGGAGTTAAAACAATGAAATTTCTTTTTATAGTAATAAATAGTTAAGCGAAACAATTGAAGACGTCACAAAGCCTATAATTTAGAATTTTCTCCGTAGAGCTATGGAAAACATAAATGACAAGTTGTCATAAAATTTCATTAAATACGAATATTTCATAACACACAATAGATTACTATTTTTATTTCAGAATATTTAAATAAAAAAAAAGCGCTACATTATTAAATTCTTGATTTACTTTTCAGAGTTGCAATGTATTTGACAACTTTATTCTAAACAAAAGAAATCTGATGGGGTTTGAAAAATAGAAAAGGAAATATATCTCAGAATTGTACTTCGCAGCTTATCGAAGCTTACTGTTCGCATCTAGAAAAAGCTTTTTGTTCTTGATTTGTTGGTTTTTGTTACCCAAGGTGGAAAAAACCTCGTAAGAACATTTCTGTGACAGGATATTTCGTTTTCGCCAAATCGCTTTTGGGAGGGAATTGTTGGGGTTTTTCTTGATTCAATCGATCCGTAGAAGGATGGAAATAAAAGTCACGGAAGGAATGGAAAGTCACTGAATATTTTTTTTTCTCTTTGTCGCATCGAGTGGGAAAAAAAAATAGAACTTTGAACTATTCATAAACTTCAGACATTTTCAAATAAAGGATCCCGTATTGTGAAAATTTTCATTTCTGTTGCATTAAAAAAACAAGGCTTTCTATAAATATGATTTCAAAATATATATGTTTCTTTAAATCGTTGAAAAATTTTGGCAGATTAGAATAGTAATAAAAACGGCTTCTTATTTAAAAAAAAAAATGAAAACTGGATTCATTGAAAATTAAATTTCTGAATTTTTTTCTAAATTTAGCATTTTATTACATTCACAAAGAAGTGTTAAGGAATCTTCACACTAATGGTAAGGCAAGAGAAAAGCAACTTTTCTTTTCCCCAAAAAGCATAAAAATGGCATGTTTGAGACTGGTTATTAAATGAGAATATCGATAATTTCGCATTGCTATACACATCTCAAATTAGAACATTTTATTATTAAAACATATGAGTTCAAAGAGTTAAATACAGAAAAAATTTGTAAATTTTTAAAAACCACAAACCTCTGTTCGTAATTATCGTTAGTATGTTTTAAATAAAAGAATTAATATTTATTCTGAGTATTTTAAAATGAATATAGTTTTAAGTTTCAAATTAGAACATTTTATTATTAAAACATATGAGTTTAAAGATTTAAATACAGGAAAAATTGATAAAAATTAGTAAATTTTTAAAAACCACAAGCCTCCGTTCGTAATTATCGTTAGTATGCTCGAAATAAAAGAATTAATATTTATTCTGAGTATTTTAAAATGAATATAGTTTTAAATGAATGGTCAATGTCTTCTTTAATTGGCTAAATAAAATTTGATATAATCTTTTTAAAAGTACATACTGTATAAAAAATAAAAATACCTTTATATTTATTAACTTTCGTTTTCCTTAACTGTTAATCATAAATTTAAATATTTTATAACTGGTGTCTAATTCAGATATTTCTTTCTTTAAGCAAATAACTAATGAGTATATCTATAAAGAGGGCAATTGGGTGATATTTTTCGAAAAATTTATTACATACTTACTCACTAAAATCTAACATAATTTTTTATAAAGTTCTGTGTTCAAAATGCAGAAATTTAAAACTTTTGCAAAAATATTTTTAAAAAAATTCAAATATTATAACTGCTAAACATTTTGCTTTCGTGTCTTAATTTTATGCATGTATCCAAAAGCTATTAACATAATTGGACACAATTAAAAAAATTAGAACACAATCATCGAAATCAAACCTTTATTTTTTATAAAGTATAAAATTAAAAAAAAAAGATTAATTATTATTCTTGGTAAGAATTACTCATTTATGAATATTAAACACAACTGTTAAGTGATGCAACTTATGCCTAAAGTCATAGATGGGTTAAGAAAAAATAGAACAGAAAAAATTAAACTCGCTGAAGTCTAATGTTACTAAATCAAATTTACTTCTTTAATTCTACATTTATTTTATAAAGTCTTACGTCACCAATCAGTATACCAAACAATAAGGTAGAGAATAAATTATAAAAATCTCTTATTTAGAAATATTTATTTATCTAACATAGATAAACTTTAAACAATAATAAATAATAATAATTATTGGTAATAAGGTATTGATAATTAGCAATAAGGTAAAATCAATTATAAATAAATATGTTACACAACATTTAATGTTTTCCCCCATGATTCATAGTTTAATCAGTATTCATTGATTCAATTACTGCACACCATCATATTTTTCTTAACTTATAAATCGACAAAAATGGCTCGTTTCAAAAGAACAATAAATTCCGTGATTCTTATTGAAAATCATTACACAAACAAGTGCATGGCTAGCATTTTTTCCTTAACCACAAAGATAGAGAAAAATATTTAAGTTTTACAGAACTATAAATTTTGTAATATTCATTGAAACTACAAGTCTACAGCAAAATCATAAAAATATCAAGAAAAGGCTTAGCATATTTTAAAGGTAATGTAAAACCTGTTTTAAGAACAATAGCTACAAAAATTGTGATCGTATCATTGCAATCACTGGTTACCTGTTGGTCAATTTTTTTCCTTGGGCAGACTGTCATAAACGACACGACATTTTCAAGTCATGGGTTGAAAAAACTGCTTCAATTAATTTCTGTCCTCAAAATATCTGGTTTTCAATTCCAGCCAAATATACGTTTCTTAAGACGTCACAAAATTCTTTTCCTTCTTCAGTATTCATATTTATATTAAAATCGTAACCAAGACAGTAATTATGAATAAGTTAATCATAAATATGCCATAAAAACTCTTAAAATTACTATGTAAAATCATTAAAAATACACTCTGCTAAAAAGAAGAAGAAAAAGAAAAAAACAACTCCAAGAAGTTCCAAAATAATCGTCTGCTTTTTTTCATTTGATTTTGTTGTGCTGCTTTTTCTTTGTTGATGCTTATGTTAGCCTTATTTTTCATGGCTCTTACAAATTTTTATTTGTGTTTATGATGTTGATCTAGTCGATAAAATTAATCTAGTTTAAAAATGTGCTGAAAACACCCATTTTCTCAATTCGCGATCGCAACGGTCGATACGCCCTCTAGCGAGAGCCTGTAACCATTAGTTCCCTCATAACCTTTGGCAATGACGGACGACATTTTCTTAGAAGCAAAATTTCCCTAAGGAAAAGGTAGAAGAACTTGGAAAAAACTTACCAATACATGCCAAACATTGAAGCAGAACATGCCAAGCATTTGAAGAACAACTTCTCAATAATTTTTACCTTTCTATTACCAACAACATAAAATGATTTCATGATCACTTGCTGTTACAGATGTGTGTATTGCGGTAAAATAATTTTTCTGTCTTCAATTCATTACAAGTTAAAATGAAGTCAACATTGCTTTCGTCATTCCAATGAATAAATGTGTTCCAATGAATACCATACAGAACTGTAATAGTTATAGAATATTCTTCTTCTTCATAGAATAGTATATATTTCTGTATCTACATAATTCAGAAAACAACAATAAAGAATAATTCGAATTACTTGAAAAAGTATCTTTTGTGCTGATTATAAATAAATTTTTTATCGTTTTCTTGGTAAGTGTTTTTTAGTTTTGAAAGAATTTCAACTCGAATTCAGCTATTCTGTTTTTAAGCTACATATTAAAATTCATATCGAGATCTTACAATTATAAAATTTTGATGTGTGGTATGTTACCTAAAAGTAATGGAGGGATAAACTATGTGTATATTATTTGAGAATAAAGTTTTCAAACAAAGAACATATCATTTTGGAATTCTCCGGACTTATAAATCAGGTAAGTGTTATTATATAATAGTGGATTTTTATAATAAAAAATTTGCTTGTAAAATTTTTTTTTTCTTACTTGATGATAGTTCTCTACAGAATGTTTTTTTTACGTCTGATTAAATACTATAAGAATTAAAAAAAAGAAACAATACGAAAGTTTTTATTGAAAAATGAGGAATTTTTAAAATCGTTTTTATCCTAAGAATTCTTTATTTTACGTTTTTTAGTTTATAATTTTTTGATAAAATTGTTGTCAAAATACCTTTTTTGAAAAATTAAATGGTATTAAATTATGTGTTTATGTATACTCCTTGCATATTCTAATATTTGAAGTAATATGATTCAGAAAAGTATGGAAGAAAAATTCGGTACTTACGTATTAACCACAGCTACAGATTTGGCAGATTTTTAAGTGCCGCCAATCTACACTTAAACTTTTTGGAAAAAATCTTAAAATGAAACACTTTGTTTAAAATCAAAGTAGTCAATCGGATTTCGGTGGAAAATGGGCCGATATAGAGTTTAGCATAGATTCAAAACAAACTTTTCTCTCACCTGATTCTATAGCCATTATGAACTCTAATAAATAAGATTCAAAATGAAATAACATTTCCAAAACGGACGTTTACTAAGATAAAGTTTCATGTTATGGACATTGGAAAATTTTCGTTATATTTCACTCCATAAAATATTTCGCTTCCAAAAAAATAAAATTGCATCTTGTTTTGCTTTTGGCAAGTCCCAAAGACGCATTTTCGTAACACTAAAAAATGGCGACAAAAAAAGAATGGTTCTTTTTTTTTTTTTTTTGTTTCGTAAACATTCTTTATTTTACGTTAAAATTTAAATGGGCCTTTCATGTTATACCATTAAATTTAGTAAAACTATTTCTCAGGCATTAGGTTTGAACTCTTAGGATTGAACTCTTATTTTTTTTCTCTTTATTTACAAATATTTTTCCGATGTGTTCTGGATGTTCCTTCTCTAAAAAAAAAAAAAAGATACCATTTTGTTTTCGTTTGCATAAGAAAGAAAACAAACATTTTTCTTTTTTAAATTTAATCAGCCACAATAAAGATGGAACGTTACAATGCTACATTAAAGACGTCTCCAGTGTAACTGAATGACTGTTCATATGGAAATCGCAGGGATTCGGCACATACAACAACACCCCCTATAGTTCGTTGCGATCGCGAATGGGTAAAAAAAAAAAAAAAAAGAAGCTTTTTGTTGAGAATATTTAATTAATCTTTGACAGATTTGTGATTTAAATTCTTCTCCGTATTTTATTTTAGCAAAAATTACTGTAAAACGGCCAAACAACTATAAAAGTGGTAAAATGGCAAAACTTTCTGAAAGACCATATCGTCTAATACACCACCGAAATCTAGCATTCTCTCACATGAAGCGCTACATCAGAAAAGAACAGAACATAAAGAAAATATAAGTGTTTTGTTAAGAATATTTAATAGTTTTCTTGGAGGTCAAGTTGCAAGTAAAACGGTGATCTCGCACGTGCTTTTGATAGCTTTTTCATTTATTTATTTATTCTTTACTCTAAAGGTAGATAAATAACTCCGCTCGTCTTCACGAGAAAATAACATTCCAGAGAATGTTGTTTGTGACGGAACTAAGAGAATTTATTTCGGTATGAGATATGAATCATATTTATTTTTTCACATTTTAAGCATGTCCGAATTTCAATTCTTGTATAAACTCTTATGGTTTTCCTACGGTGTGTGCATTTTGATGTTGTTTTTTAAACTAAATTAAAAGATAAAATGATTAATAAAAGATATTTTTAACGAAAAGAAAAAGTTTTTAAGATAAAAATGCAACTAGATAATAGAAAATTGTGAAATTAATGTTTAAATTTTATTTTTGTGGTAAGGAATAATAAGTAAAAAGTAAAGTAACGACGCAATTAATAGTAGTTTCTGTAAGAGATGTAGATCATGTTTATTTTTACACACTAAATGCTCTCCGGGTCTCTTTTAAGATGCAATAATTGTTCTACGGGGTCAGAATTTTAATCTTTATTTTTAAATTGTATAAAAAGACCTTATTTTGAATAAAGGTGAGTTTTATTAATAAAAATTTTAAAAAGGAAGATATGATTGTTAATTATGAAGTGGTTACTTTGTTAATTCTTTTTTTTTTTCGTGGTTATACAGGCCAAAGGCACTAGAGTTTAATTTTTGTTCGCATCTTTTACAATTCAATTTCTAATTTACAATATTAAATAAAAACAGAACTAGATAATAGAAAATTGTGAAATTAATGTTTAAATTTTATTTTTGTGGTAAGGAATAATAAGTAAAAAGTAAAGTAACGACGCAATTAATAGTAGTTTCTGTAAGAGATGTAGATCATGTTTATTTTTACACACTTAAATGCTCTCCGGGTCTCTTTTAAGATGCAATAATTGTTCTACGGGGTCAGAATTTTAATCTTTATTTTTAAATTGTATAAAAAGACCTTATTTTGAATAAAGGTGAGTTTTATTAATAAAAATTTTAAAAAGGAAGATATGATTGTTAATTATGAAGTGGTTACTTTGTTAATTTTTTTTTTTTCGTGGTTATACAGGCCAAAGGCACTAGAGTTTAATTTTTGTTCGCATCTCTTACAATTCAATTTCTAATTTACAATATTAAATAAAAACAGAATTGCTATTGTCATTTTCTTTTTGAGTGATTAATTTTTTATTATTGATAATAATTATAATTTTCTATGGTTTTTGTATCAAGAAATGAATGAAATAAAAACAATTAATGAAAACTTAAAATTTATACGTATCTCAGATTATTATCGAATTTCCAACTATCAATGCTTCTTATAAATATAAATGCTACAGTAAGTTTCAATCTATGTCATCAATATTCTTAAAATAAAAATTTTTTTCACGGAATTTTTTTTAAATAAATTATAATTTATTATGCTTTAATTAAATTCATAAATTATAATGCTAATATTTATGCTGATTGAAATTTAAAACTTTGTTCAGATCTCTATTGTCGTACTGGTATTCGATTCGTAGCTATTTTTCTATTCTGAAACTAAAAACAAAAATAATCGAATAATAAAAATAATATATTTGATTTAAATATTCGTCTAATAATCAAATTGCC
Source organism: Parasteatoda lunata (assembly GCA_949128135.1). Classification (NCBI taxonomy): domain Eukaryota; kingdom Metazoa; phylum Arthropoda; class Arachnida; order Araneae; family Theridiidae; genus Parasteatoda; species Parasteatoda lunata. The sequence continues at coordinate 38,520,703 of OX421971.1, forward strand.
CTATTTTCCGGTTGTAATTGTCCATTAATGTAAAATACAAAATGCAATAAAAATAAAATTATTTTATATCGTAACTGAAACTTCTGATAACTTTTCGTAAAATTAGCAAATTGGTTCTATATATTATTATCCAATGATGTATAATTTAAATGTTATATACATTATGCATTTAAATACATATTACACTTTACGTGCATCATTATATTATTATTTTCGAATTATAAGATTCAAATCAAAAAAATGCTTATAATTTGAACAATAGCAACTAAAACTTAAAAAAAGTAATTAAAATCAATTGTTTTAATGAGAAATAGATAATTTAGTATAATTATGATAATATTAAAATGTATTTAATATGAACGAACTCTTCTAGTTTTTCCAACACGAATGGTCAAAACCTATGCAATTGAGAAGAGAGCTAGGAAACTTTCGCAATATCAGTCAATTTATCTTTCTCAATTCCTTTCGTACGTCTTGACACTGGTCACATTAAGAAGAAATTATTTCTGGCCTCAGAGTTGAATCAAACCTCAAGAATTCCACCGTCCGAATTACCGTCCCAAACATCCACGCCGAAATAATAGGTTAAATAACTCCACTTGCTTTAGGAATATAAAAACAGGCTTATCCGGAAGGCAAGAAACTGAAGAAAATTAGTCGTGAGAGCAAGCAATAAAATAAAAATAAAAAAAGGAGCAAAGCTCACATTTAAGTGATAGAGTATCTCTGAAAGACGTCGGAGGGAGGTTTAAATGACCCAGAGTAAGTTCGGTGAACGACACCAAGTGGATAAATACCTAGGTTGAAGCTCTGTAGATCCGTTTGCAAGGATTCTGCTTAAGTCAAGTCGAATGCAATTTAAGGGCGATTTAGCGATAAAAGGAGATTTTGAAGTGACCATTTGTAAGGTCACGCTTACTGTTTTCCTGGAACACGGAATTGGAGGATTTACCTTTATTTTCAGATATCTGTTATTGAAGGACCTTATTCTTAAAAAATGATTTTAAGTAGTCCGATTTCCTGTTATATGTCTCTATTATTTGATTTCGTTGAGAAGAAATTTTTCAGTAAGACTGCTATAATTCTTCAAATTTAAGATTTATGTTTGTTTTAAATATTTGTTTTTAAACCATTTTGAAAAAGGCATTTTTAAAAGATTAATCACGCTCTTGTGAGTTTGCTGTGCTGTATCGTATATCTTGCTTATAACTTAATCTCTAGCAGCAAGAACTTATCGTAAGTTCAATGCTATTCAAATAACAGTGAAAAGATTTACGTATAAAAGATACAACACACACACAAACACACACATATATATATATAGATATATATAAGAGAGAGAGAGTAAAAAGCCAAAAAGAACATAGTACTTTCTTATGAAGGCAATAAAGATTCAAATATTGGATTTCGCAATCGATATTCTGGCATTTGGATTGGTATTCTAAAGCCTTCGGAAGTGAGATCTCTAAATTATGAGTTCAATGCTGAAAATCTTTGAAAGATTCATTTGAAGAATATTAGAAAGATTCATTGTTAATTTAAAAAAATGAAAAATCAAATAATCCATCGGATAAATAAATTAATACCAAAACTTAAAGTTTCAGCACCGACAGTCTGTTCTGTGATCATAATCTTATTCAAATGTTTCAGTTACTTACTTCAACTTGTAAAATTGTGTAATAATCCATTACAAAAACCCTTTTTCCTTTATTAATGCAAATAAGAGTTATTTCATTCGTGTTTTCAAAAATACTATATGCTTATAATGGAGACTGAATTAATGTCAAGTTAATCAATAACGTGATAGAAGTATGCAGTAACGATGGTAAATTAATAAAAAATAATGGGAATGGAACTACTAGGGGACTTTATTCACCGACCCCGTAAATGCTTTTTAACTATTCTTTTTCTTTACTTAAAAGAAATCATTGCATTAAAGTTAAAAATTATTCAATTAAAAGATCCCAAACTTTTTACAGTTTTAACACAAATTTTATTCCATATTTCTAAACTCTATTTCGATAAAATGCAAACTTAATTATTTTGATTGGTTACCTTTGCAATTTAGAATGATTTTTTTAGCAAACATATGCTTTACATTTTAGGTTAATAAACTTGATTTTAAAATATTTCCCTCACCACTGTATACATTTAATTAAAAAAATTAAAAGTATTCATAGTCATGCAGAAATTTATCAAGTAACACAGGGAAAAAATGCATGGTCAAAACTACCAGTATATGGTTAAATTTACCGTATTTCTGGCTCTATATTTATGGGAACACCAAAAAACTCGGATTTTGGTTAAATTAACCATAGAATATAGTGTTATAATAAGAGATAAAATTTTGTAAATGTAGCAAAATTTGGTAATTTTTTCATGATTTCTTAGAGCATGGCATAAAAACCATTTATTCTGTAAAATTCATTTTTCAGTTTTGTATTTTTTACTAAATGTTCAGTAATAAGAACTATAATTTTGAAAACCGGAATATCCGATAAACCGTTTACATATGAAGAGAAAAATTACTGAATCATTAAAGTATGGTATAAAAACCATTTATTCCGTAAAATTTCCTTTTCAGTTTTGTATTTTTGACTAAATGTTTGGTTATGAGAACTATAATTTTAAAAACCAGAATTTCTGGTATACCGTTATCATATGAACCGAAATATTACTGAAAGAATAGTTTTTAAAAATTTGATACTATACATTTTGATTTTATCATCAGAATTATTTTTTTTATTAAAAATATCCTTATACCAAACAATACGATAATTTTAACAGATTTTGTTTCCTTGTAAATTGAAAATATATATATATATATATATATTGTTAATTGTTTCACTCCTTTACTACCACTTTCAAAATTAAACAATAATGCTCGATAAAATTGGAAAATGCGAAATTCATTTAAGATGTAGGAATATATGTAAGTATATGAAAAATATATGTAGGAAATATTTTTTAAAAAGAAAAAAATTATAAGTTGTTAAAGTTTAAAAAACGCATATTCTTTGACGAAACAATTAAATCACAGTTGCACTGATAACTCAGATATTTTTATCAATATCTGAAATCACAAAACTTATCAGGATCTAATCTTTTTATTTCGATACGAAAAAAAATCCTTACGATATTGTTTCAATCTATTGTTCTTTTTTCGCCTATTTAATTTAAACTGCGACGTTTCTGTCTCTCCCTTTTTATAATGATTCAGATATTTTCAAAACAATAGCGTATCTGATTTAGGTATGATTAATATTTGTTGATTGAGCTTGTCAAAAGTAATATTCATTAATGACGAATGAAACAAATCAAGTTATTTTATAATGTTTCTTTCATTTATCTAATATAAACAATAGTGTAAAATTCATTAGTATTTCAGTATAATTAGCTCATTATTAAATATGCGAGAAAACAAGAACACGCAGAATTTTTTTCATTTTTTAATCGCGAAGAGAAATTAGACATTTTTATGTCGTCAGTTATTTATTTGCTGTTTATTTATATGATCTGAAGTAATTGGCTATTTTATATATATTTTGAATTAGTATATCTATGTAGTTTTAAATGCAACAAATTTTTTAAAAGAATGATACTTTTTTAATTGTTTTTCCTCAATCTCTGATTAAATACCCTGATTTTTCAGTATTTATTTATTTATTTTTTTGCTAATTATGCCTCTTTATTATGAATAATCCATTTTAAAAAAAGTAACAATGGAAAAAACATCATAGTATTAATATTAGTAATCACCGTTAATCCATAACTGATATTGGTAAAATATTTTAAGATACTTTTTAAAAAGATGGCAAACGATGAAGAAAATTGCAAATTGATAAAAAAAAATTTCTATTTAAATCAGATGAAAATTATTCAATATAGTAAAAGTGAAACTAATACAATTTAATTTTGTATTTTCTGTGACTAGTTTCGATAATAATTCCTTAAATTATGAATTAAATTATCTTATTACTTTTGCAGGGGAGTGGAATCTCAAAACGTATTGCTAAAACAAACTTTGTCAAAAGAATATGACAATGATGCCTAACCAAAACTAATCATTTTAACTAATATAAAAACTCCCAAATTTAATTTAGTGCAAATCTTAATAGGCCTAACCAAAACGGTGTCTTGGGATATTCATCCACTTTAAGATGCACCTAGATAATTTTTTTAAAAAAAAATTTTCCGCAGCACATGCGCTGTATAAAGCAACTACTTCAATTACTCTTATCTGGCGAAGTTTTTTTTATTATTTTTTTAATTTTAAAGCAATAATTTCGTTATCAGTTTAAAATTGATTAAAATGCTTTGTTTAATTATTTTTAAATATTTAAGCTATAGCAAAAGTGGCACTAGACCTAGTATATATTTTGGACATTTACCAAAGGTCAAGTTATACTAGATCTGGTTAAGTGCCATTGCCCGGTATACATTTGCCCGGTATATCCTACACTGATGTTTTTTTTAAGGTCAAGTGCCATTGCCCGGTATACCCTACACTGATGTTTTTTTAAGGTTCAGTGCCACTGCCCGGTATACCCTACACTGATGTTTTTTTAAGGTCAAGTGCCACTGTCCGGTGTACATTTGCCCGGTATACCCTACACTGATGTTTTAAGGTCAAGCGCCACTGCCCGGTATACATTTACCCAGTATAGCCTACACTGATATTTTTTTAAAGTCAAGTGCCATTGCCCGGTATATATTTGCCCGAAACTCCAAACACTGATGTTTGTTCTAATCTATCGTCAGTAAGTATTAAAATATCGAATAAATGTAATTATATCCGCGACTAAATTAATATCAAATCGGATGTAATAAATATTTCGGACATTCACCAAAGCGACTAATTTGATTGTCAACATTCACTGGTGAAAGTCAACAACCACCGATTTCGGTCATTCACAGTAGCATGCACATAATTTACATAATAACCTCATCAGGACGATTATTTCATACTTTGCCTAAATAGCATCCGCCATTTCAAAAAATAAAAATAATTGGTTTTGTTGGCGATGATCTCGTAAGGCGATAAAGAATCATGCATAGTACAGGTAAGGAAGATATTAACCCCGAAGGAAAAGTGGATGAATAACCATAACCCCCTAGAGAAGAAGGCCTGCTGGCTCAACGATTTCAACTCCGTGACGTCACGAGGAGAAGGTAATAGCGTCTGTAGCTATAACATAGGAACGCCATTTAAACCTAGTGTTTACAAGTGAATGTTGCGACAAAATTTGATTTTCTATCGAAGATTTAAAGAGATATAGAAGTAAGTAAAATTTACTATTTTTTTTTATGAATGTGTTATGTTTGATTTCAATATATTTTTCTCTAATATGTTGTTAATTAAGTTTGAAATCGGATTGAAAGCACGTATATAATTTAACTTGCATTGGTGTTATGTTGTGATATGTTATTTGAGTATCTAATGTATTTATACGTGTTATCTGATCTTTTTTCATTTGAATTATAAAATAACTTAATTTAGTTAGTATTCAAATATAAAATTACAAAAGCATTCGATTGTATTTTATATTCATACTTCATGAGATAAAGCATTTTAAATTAATTTAAGCGTTTTAAATGGACTGCTCAAGATTTTTAAATAGCCCTAGAATTGTTTATAAAATATACATTTCAATAAATCGGTTAAAATATGTTTGAATTATACATTTATATAAGGCATATTAAAATATATTAGTTACAATACAATATGTTTTACTGTTATACTTTTTAGTGTTTGTAAGAATAAAATATGCAATTTCTTGAAATACTAATATGATGTTTCTAATGTTTTGTACATTGTTAGATTAGAGATTTGTATATATCTTTCTCGGTAAAAAATACCAAATAATTTGAAATGTAGAATTAGCAGTTGGTATAATTTTACTAATATTTTATAACTACTTTTCACTAATTATTATAAACAAGAATTACAAAGAAATTTATATTGTTTTGGTATTAAAAAGTAGTTATTTTTAACTCTAATGAAATTAAATTTAAACAAATTTTAGTTAAAAAGTACCATATGTGTTTATATTTAGCTATTAGAATTTAATATGTCTGAGAAGAATTTTAATATTGAAGAATTTTTAAATGTACCAATGTTCGGGGATAAAAATATTAGTTTCTAATTCTTTATCAAGGTTTAGTTTCATTGTTAACTTATAATTCTTCTAATGTGCTGTTAAAATACTTTAAAAAAAGTATTTTGAATAAAGAAAATTTTAGTGAATAAATTACTTAATTGAACACTTATTTTAGAGATTGATGACTACATTTAGCAGAACTTTGTTTTTATGAAACAAAACTTTAGAAAATTTATTTAAGAATTTGTAAACTAAGAAAAATATTTTTAAATATATTATTTGAAATGTTGAATTACCAGTTGGTTTAATGTTGGCAATATTTGTAAACTACCTTTCACTAATTATTATAAACAAGCATTACAAAGAAATTTTTAACTGTTTTAGTGTCGAAAAGTAGTTATTTTTAACTCTAATGGAATTAAATTTAAGTACATTTTAGTACAAAAATACCAGATGTGTTTATCTGAAGAATGTTGATACAATTTACATTTATTTATATTTAGCTATTAGAATTTTAAATTTAATATGCTTGAGAATAATTTTAATATTGAAGTATTTCTAAATGTACCAGCATTTGGGGATAAAAATATTAGTTTCTAATGCTATTACAAGGTTTGGTGTCATTGTTAACTTATAGTTCTTCTAGTGTGTTGTTAAAATACTTTTAGAAAAGTATTTTGAATAAAGACAATTTTTGACAATAAATTATTTAATTGAACACTTATTTTAGAGATTGTTGACTACATTTACCAGAACTTTGTTTTTATTAACCAAAACTTTAGAAAATTTATTTAAGAATTAGTTAACTAGGAAATATATTTTGTAACATATTTTTTGGGAAATATTTTTTATTTTTTTATTTTCATTATTCTAATTGCAAATTAAGATATTGATAAATACTTTAGTTACAGCCATGAGTCTTAATGTCGATTTATTTTTCAGGAATCAAGCATGGTTTATGTCTGTTGCGTCCCCATGTGTCGAGGAAACTATGATAAAAACCATAAAGTTTCAGTGTTCCGGTTCCCTCAAGACGCAAAACTGCAGCAATTGTGGTTGCGGAAAATCCCTAGAGAAAACTACAAAATAACTACTCACTCAAGGGTAAGTCTTTGATAATTTTTAAATTTAAATGTCAATTTTCATATAAATTCTTATTATTTAATACTTTTATTTTATTCAATGATGATGGGGATTATGGCATCATTCTCATCCTTATTTCCATTTTGAATTAAATTTTTTTTTTTCCTTTGTTTTTTTTTCCGAGCGATAAATTATTTAAGTGCTGCAACGACTGCTAATAATAATTTGAGAAATGTATATAATATCTTGCTTTAATTCAGTGAAATTTAATTTTCATTTTATTAATAAGCATTTATTTGATATAAATTAATTCTACTTGCATGTAATAAAAGAATTGATCTCATTAAACATAAAAAAAAGCAATGGAACAAAGTGTTATTTAACTTTCCTTTTATTACTAGGCACTTATTTCATATAAATTAATTATAGTTACATCTAGTAAACAAATAGACATCATTAAACATGAAAAAGCAACCAAACATCAAAAGTGTTATTTTTGAAAAGATAAATAAATAAAAAACCGCCTTGTGCGCATCCGCGGTTGCTCAAACTCAAGAAATCTTCTGGTTATAAATACCAAAAAAAAAAAAAAAATTATAATAATAATAATAATCAAAATACAAAACAATTAAAATTTAGAAGAAAAAAAAAACATAAATTCAATTATATTATATTGTAAATATTCATTATGTTTTATTAATTATAGGTATGTGAAAAACATTTTCGGCCAGAGGATATAAGAAGAGAGGCCTCTCACTTTGATGAAAGTACGGGAAAGTACATATCTTGTTATTTTATAAAAGGAAGAGATGAACAGATTTCTTTTGTTCAGTATATAAATTTGATATATTATGGTGGAGCTTTCTTGATATTTTGCATATGTCTTGTATGTTGAAGTGGTATGTTGGGAAGTTTATTCAGAAAAAATTTTCAATCTTTGCCTTTTTCCCAATTTGCACCAATGATTATAATGAAATTATATTGATAAAATAAAATGTTTGGAAATTTGGTCATTTAAAAATATATGACAATTACGGTATGTTTTCTTCAAAAGTGTAGTAATCGTGAAATCGCAAGTGATGATATAATTTAATCAGTAAAAATTGCATTCATTATTTATACTGGTTATGTTCCTGTTATTTTATTAAAGGAAGAGTTGAACAGATATTTTTTGTTCAGTATATAAATTTGATATATTATGGTGGAGCTTTCTTGATATTTTGCATATGTCTTGTATGTTGAAGTGGTATGTTGGGAAGTTTATTCAGAAAAAATTTTCAATCTCTGCCTTTTTCCCAGCTTGCACCCATGATTATAATGAAATTATATTGATAAAATAAAATGTTTGGAAATTTGGTCATTTAAAAATATATGACAATTACGGTATGTTTTCTTCAAAAGTGTAGTAATCGTGAAATCGCAAGTGATGATATAATTTAATCAGTAAAAATTGCATTCATTATTTATACTGGTTATGTTCCTGTTATTTTATTAAAGGAAGAGATGAACAGATATTTTTTGTTCAGTATATAAATTTGATATATTATGGTGGAGCTTTCTGGATATTTTGCATATGTCTTGTATGTTGAAGTGGTATGTTGGGAAGTTTATTCAGAAAAAATTTTCAATCTTTGCCTTTTTACCAACTTGAACCCATGATTATATTGAAATTATACTGATAAAATAAAATGCTTGGAAGTTTGGTCATTTAAAAATATATGACTATTACAATGTTTTCTTCAGAAGTATAGTGATCTTGAAATTGCAAGTAATGATATAATTAATGATATATGTTTTAAAATAAAATTTTTAAAAATGTTTTTTTCTTTTTTATATAAACTCATGTTTGTGAAAATTGCAACACCATGAAGGACTTACGCAAGTGAGCTGAAATTTTCAGAAAATGCAAAGTAGAGCATGATATGCAAATGATTAGAATTTCTGACCCGTAGCGCATGCGTATGCTGAGCAGTGCCCTCTGAACCGCGGATGGATCCGAATAAATAGACGGCTGTAGCGAGGCGTGAATGGTTATCGGTGGTTATCTGCTAGTAGTAAACGTTAGCTCAGTCGTTACTTATGCATCTTCGACGAAAGAGAGCAAGATTTCAACATTTTACGGAGTTTGAACGGGGGAGAATCATCGGCCTTCGTGTAGCTGGATTGTCTTATCGTGCAGTAGCCGCTCGTGTGCAGCGTAACAGCAGCACAGTGATGCGTGTTTGGAAGCAGTGGACGGACGATTGTCGGACAACTCGGAAATACGGGAGTGGACCCTGAAATGTCTCGTCAGTTCGCAATGATGGACACCTGGTCCGCATGGCGCTGACGAGACATTCCCTCTATACCACTGGCAGCACAGTGGTCCATAGCTACAGTTGTTTCAATGTGTGCTTCATCAATTCGTAGACGTCTGCTGCAGCGTGGACTGTGCGGAAGGACTCCTTCATACAAGATCCCCCTCACGCTAAACCATCGCTGCCTGCGGCTACAATGGTCCAATCAGCATAGAGACTGGCGTGCTGATGGGCAGCGTGTCTCTTTCTCTGACGAATCCCGCTTTAATTTGTGGTACCATGATGGTCAGGCGCTATGCCGGTGAACGTCACCGGAGTGCATTATCGAACGCCACAGTGGACGAACACCCGGAGTTATGGTCTGGGGTGCCATAGCATATCATGGACTATCTCAATTGCTACGAATTGTGGGTAATCTCAACAGCAACCGATACATCAGTGAAGTTCTACAGCCCCAAGCTGTTCCTCTCCTTCAAGCCTTGCCAGGCGCTGTATTTCAACAGGACAGTGCCCACCCTCATATTGCTAGGACTGTTCAATCCTTCCTTGCATCGCGGCAGGCACAGCTTCTTCCTTGGCCTGCGTATTACCCGGATATGTCACCGATTGAACATGTGAGGGATTTCGTTGGTCAATGTCTCGCTCGTGATCCTCGTCCTATTGCTTCTACAGACGAACTTTGGGTACGCATACAAACAATATGGAATGCTCTTCCTCAGACAGACATTCAAAATTTGCTTGACTCCATGACACGCCATGTAACAGCACTTATTGCGGCGCTGTGGCTACACAAAATACTGATTTCGATCTCTTGTTATTGTTGCTTTGCCTTCAAAGTTTAATCATTTATTTGTACCATTACCACTCAACTGTGTATTAAATTTCTATCAATTATGACGATTCTTTCATGGTGTTGCAATTTTCACAAACATGAGTTTATATTCTCTTCTTACTGATTTAAATAAAGATTTTTTTCTATATATATATATATGTTTGTGTCATTATTAAAGCATACTTATACTTTAAGATAAAATTAATCTTCATATACTTAATTACCACATTCATAAAGTTCTAGTCTATATCATCAAAGTAATGTTTATTAATATGTCACATTAAATCTTATTTAATATGTCACATTAAATCATTTTTATCACATGCATGCAAAACAAAAGAACATAGAAAGAAATTAGACGGACAGGTGTTAATTTGTCAGTTTACTGCAGTAAATAAAAAAATTTCAGAATAATTATATAAATTTACTTTAAATGTTTCAAAGGTTTATAAAGGATAAATCTTTTTATGCTTTTTTTATAGAATTTTATGTAAAGTGTTCTTTCTAATTACATTTTGTTTCCATGAATGTAATGTTAAGTACTAATTTTCAATTCTGAGGAAATTATTTTTAATCAATTGATATTTATTAAATATGATTGATTACTCTTAAAATAGTTTAAAATGGAAATTTATCCGTAAAAAAAGCTTTGGATAAATCTTATGAAAATAACCAAAAAAAAAAAAAATTTTTAAATACTAATCTGAAATTTCTTACTGCGTTAATTTACTTATTCTTTATCATGATTTTTTTCTTCTTTTGGTTCATTTTAAATTTATTATTTTAAGGCAAAGATTATGTATACACAATTATTCAGATCATAAAAAATTCCGATTCTTATTTTTAGCTTTTAAAAATGAAAGAAAAAACAATAAATCGAATAAAACTAATAAGGAATCTACTTTCCTCATATCTTCACAACCACCTCTGATCGCTCTGAAGGGAGAAAACAGCAACGCTCTTTTCTACCTTCTGATCGTGACGTCACAAACAAGCTCCTAGGCCTTCTACTCTAGGTGGTTATGGAATAACCCAAGGAACCAACCAAAACTAATCATTTTAACTAATATAAAAACTCCCAAATTTAATTTAGTGCGAATTTTAATAGGCACTGTTAAAATAATATGACAATTCCTGAGATGCCAACTGCTCCGGACACGCCAAAATAATTTAAAAAAAACGGTAAATAACAACAAACTAAATTTTGCAAATATTTGACTATTTTTGCTTGCTTTTTAAAAGGTATAGCATGACATAACTAATATTAAGTGGTTAATTATATAAGCCTTCGAATTATTTTAAAAAAAAGTGGTGGTTAAAAATCTACAAAATTGAATTTATTAAACCAAGAATCACTATTGATAAACTACCAACTTAAAATATTTATTTGCAGTCCGGAGCAAGTGGCATCTCTGCAATTCTATCTAACAAAAACTAATGTATTAAACTCAAAATTTAAATACAAATTTCTTTTGTAAATACAAATATTTCATTATTAAAGTTGCTTCTATTTAAAATATTGTAACATCACTATAAAATAACTGTTAAATAATTCAAACGACTCTAAAAAAATAATATATATTGCAGAAAAGAAAAGAATATATAATCAAAACGCAATATGAAAATAAATGTTGGTAATGGATCATATATATACAGTTCTGTGCAGCTATTCGACCTTGTTTTTGAGACGACAAATGCCAGACTATAACGTTAAAGCGTGCTTTGATTTCTAAAATGTCTCTTTCATACTGTATTCAGCTGTTCAACATTGATACAGCGTAGGCGACGAAATTTGAAGGCCAACGATCAAAAATAAGGTCTTATGATTCAGTTTTATATAAAAGATACAGGTTTTTCTATTATTTCTATCTTATTTCTTTTGAAATATCACCTTTTTTTTTGTTTTTGCTACGGAATTTTAAAAAGGTGAGAATAAATGGGGAAGCACTCTAGGCTCTGTATATATAGTGAAATTGTAAGGCACGAAAAAAGTTGTTTGCGTGAAAAGTAAAACAATAAACCTGAATTACTTTTGATCTAAAGATTAGATTTTTGCGTGCCATATGATTTATGTGTATTTATATGCATTCTGTTTAAAAATTTCTTGGAAAATATTTAAATAACAATCTATTTAATTATTATTTAACCACATTCAAACAAAATAGTCAAATAATCATAAACAAGATGTTATTTAAACTTGAAAAAAAATCGTTTATTAACTACTTTCACCTAATGCGGTTAAATAGGAAGAATTTTACCGCGCCAACTAGACCCACCTAATAAAGCTACTTACTTTCTTACAACTGTGTACATATGATAGCTGAGAGGGCTATTCTATCAATCTATGACCGACAGAACGGGGGTTCAAATCCTAGTGTTGACACAACAATACTTGCTCCATTCCCTTCAACACATGAAGAGTTTCCAGTATCCTGCACTCCAAAATTTGTGACCCTGGACTGTTAGAATACAATTCTCTCCTTCACGCATAGATGGCAGCACCAGAAAGCTGCTTAACACAAAAAAGTGTCGTATTTCCGATGTCTCACGATAGGAGAAACAACCAGATAATCTAATTAAACCATATTCAACGGTTCATTTGATAAAACACAACTACAACATAACTCAATGCCTATTACCTAACGAAAAGCCTAGCTCCATTGTCCAGTTAAATTTTTTTCTTGCGGTTTTGAAACAATACTAGTTGTAAATGGTAAAAAACAACGTATAGTTTCATATTCATGGTTTTTTAACTATACTAGTTGTTAACGGTTTAAAAACCGTAAAGGTAAAATATAATCTTTACCATATAACTTTAGGGCTAATTGGATCGACAGACTGCTGAGGTTTGTTTTACCGTATTTTTAGAATGAAATTTCTTACAGGGTTTAGAATGAAAATTCTTACAGTCTTACAGTGAGAGGTAAGTGCATAATTACAGTATGAAATACTTTGTATAAGAAAACAAAAACGTACTTTCTCTCAATACATACTAAGCAAATCTTTTAAATGACATTTTAATACATTAAAATATAACATTCCTTTTTTCGTCGTATTCAGTTATTTTATTTTTTTTCCTTTCTAGACGAAAATTTTCTAAGAAAGGAATCGTTTCCTTTTAATACATTCTATCAATGAATTTAAAATGTTGTCCTTTAAAATTATTTAGTTTAAAATAAATTAATAAAAAATTATATAAAATTATGTCCAATTTAATGTTCCAAAAGTGCATTTTACATTTCGAAACCTTTTTGATTAATTTTAGACTAAACATTTGAAAAATTACAATAGCAATAATTAAAAATAATATTTTGGCAAGGAAATATTTTTGATAATTGTTATATATATATATATATATATATATATATATATATATATATATATATATATATATATATATATATATATATATATATATATATATATATATATATATATATATATACTTGTGCTAAATTTTTTGATTCGTTCAAGTTTTTTCCAAAATTAGAGCGAAATACGTTTTGAAAGTAAAATTAACATTAAAATGAATTGTTAACAGCAGTTAAACGCCTTCGTGCATGATAATATATTGTAAAAATTGGCTTGCAAAGCGTAGAGAATTATTCAGTTCGAAAACTATTTGTACCACGCTAGTATTTTTACTAAAACCTTTTAAAATTCTAATAAATTCGCACTACAGTTTAGTAAAACATTTTCTAACATTTTAAACATTATAAATTATCTAAAAGAGTCATCATAAATTAATTATAAAAAGCTTTAGTAATCATAAATTATTTAAAGCTAATTTTTTAAGCGAGTTTAAGTTTCTTCAAGACAAAAATGGCTGAAAACAGATTCTTATCTTTTAAAAAAAAAAAGGAACAGTTTATGCTACGAAGTTTCGTATTTATTCAAAGTCATATCGCTCAGCGAATTATTGAAGATTTCGTCTAAGCACTAGGCGCAAAAACTCCAAAAGAGAATAGATTTCCAAAAATGGTTTTCAATTGTATCACTTATTCAATTTCTTTCAATTGATGATGCACTCAAATATTTTTGTCCGTAATTGAGACAAAGAAGGGAAGCGGCACTTGAGACTTGTTCCATAGAATTAGTCTATATTGAATTGAAGTATATTTTTGGACTTAATAGAAAGGAAGCTTCAATACTCTAAGTCCCACACCAATTCCATATTTCGTTGGGCTCAGCTTTCCCTACACTGATGTACGGCGTATCACTAAATGGAACTGATTTGTCTCCCACTTGGAAAAACTATTTTTTCTTTTTTTTTTCCGTTGCCTGTTCGCTATCTCTCACCAACCCCCAACTTATTTACGCAGTTAATTCCACCCAATATCTCTGCCTTCATCTTTAGTCCGTTACTTGTTTTTAATGTATTGATATTTTGCGCACCTTATTTTTGACGTAATATTGCGTTCCGGTTTAGTTTTTTCAATTTCCCCCAAAATCATTCTTTTTACTACGCCTTGCCTATATGTTAACAAATAGCAACAATTTCCAGCAAAAAGAGATAGGAGAGCAAAGATCAAAGATTGCAGCATGAGACAAGAAGACGTATACAAAATTCGAATTTAAAAAAGCCTTATTGTGGTTATAATTAAGAAAATTTTCATCCAAATTTTCATTCAAAAAGAATTGCTAATTCATAAATTGCAATACAAATGTATGTTCTTACAGAATGTTTACACAATTTTCTTTTATTACAATTACCTTTTATTATCTTCCATTGCAATTTCCTTTTATTTTTATTATTTTCGATAAAAATTAATATCTTTAATTGAAATTTGTAAATATCATTTTAATTTATAGTTTTAAGTGAAAACAAAGGTTAAAAACAATAGCAAGGATTTAGCACAGAAATAGCACATTTTATTTCATGAGAAAGAACAGATATTGCTTGTAGACTCTCTTCAAAAAGAATATTTTAAAATCCTATTTTTTGTCACCAAAAGTTCATTTTTGTATTTTAAAATGAATGGGAGTTAGTGATTTTGTAACAAATAACAATTCAACCTCCTTTCTTCTTATAATTTAGTGTAATCTATATCAATTCATGCACTCAATTTGTACTTTTCTTATAGATAAGGGATGTAAAAATTTTCCAACACTATGTAGCTATTAAAAAGTCCAATAAGCCATTGCTGCTTATTTAGATTTTAAAATATAAATAAAACTGTATTTAATGCTTAAATTCACAAAACATCGTAATTTAAAATTAGCGCAGTCAGTCAAACAACATTGTTTCAATTAATTTTTCATTACTTCAATTTAATTTCGTTAAAAAGAACAAACTGGCTGAACGAAAAACACAAATTTCAAAATAAAACATAAAAAATTTTCTTCCAAATATTTTTAATTCACATTACTTTTGCGCGAGGGCATGTAAATGAAAGAATTTTTTTTTTTACGTCACGCAATCACAACAACTATTTTAACAAACAATGCAATATAAATTTTACCTCATAAACCTATTTACTCTCTAACAGCTGATTACATTGGCTTTAACGTAATAACTTTAATAATACTCGAAAAATACTTTAGAGAAAAGGATTTCTGGGCACGATTGTTTTATGTCAATATTCACAATTAAAGGTATTGCAAATATTACTCATTCGTTAAAAATGCTTCTGCGTTTTGATTTGATTTTCCGAATATCAACAAACTATGAAGCCTATTTCTGTTTACGAAACTCTTTACGCTTTTAAACATTCGCAATATTTGCTTTTATTTTATTGAAGGAAAAAAAAGTTTTTGATAGAGAGGATACCCTAAAAAGAGAAATAGGGAAAGTTCCTATATATTTTCCTGTAGAAATGTAATCTTTAAAATATGCATAGATCAATAGTGTGATTTTATTTCATAAACCCGTAAGGACCGTCCCGTAAAATCCATCTTTTATTGTTTGTTTTTTTTAGTATATTTCTCAAAAGAAAGTTTAAAGAAAATTGATTTCAAATTAATACTCAAATGAATAAAAATCAAAAAGCTAATGAAATTCAAAGAATAACAGTCAAGGAAGATAAGATTCATTTCTTTGAAGACAGTATAGAAAAAAATCTTTAAGTATCAAATAATCAAGTAGTCAATTCTCACCATCCATTGACTATATTAGTCTGCATGTATTTTTATAGCATAATAGATAATTAAATAATACCTTCATTTAGTCGATGTCAATTTTTTTGAGATATAAATAAAAATAAAATTCATTATACTACACAGAAAAAAAAGAAGAAAAAAAAACACCCCAAAAAACTTTATGCAAACTATGCAGTAATTCTACCAATAAAAAATCCCGTCGATAGTTTTTATTTATTTTATTGCAAGAGTCTTCGAAAATTCAAGAACTTTAAAAATCGAAACCATTTCCATTGTATGAAATATTTTTCATTCGTACGTTTCACATACTTTTCATACTTTTTAAAAATGTATGTCATGCAACTTTTAATGAGTAATAACTTTAGCGTTTTAAAGGAATTTTAACCTGCTGTTCTCAGACACACGTTATTATGAATTAAAAATTTTAATCTTTCCATTACATTTTAATGATGTACCTACGCACATTATTTTTATGTTGACACTAGCGATATTTTTTGCTACGCGAAACATTTTTCTCGATCTATTAAAAAACAAATGAAATAAAAGATTGCCTTTTCAGCTGCAAAAAACTAAACAAAATTTATAAGCAGCAAGAAATAAAGATAGAATTCAATTTAAATCGAAGGACTTTCAATGAAAATGGAGAAAAAAAACTCAATCAACACCGCAATCATTTTACAAAGCGTTTCATTTCTCAACACTCTGAAACCATTAGAATATTTGCTAAACACACATCAAATAAATGATTTTCCAACCAGCCTCTAAAGTATACCTAAAAAACTGATGTTAGTTCTCGAGTTCTCTTGCCCTTTTCATTGATTTCTAAAGTGCGAATCGTTCAACTGTAGAAAATTTTACCAAATAAATCTTTAAGCAAATCAAGAAGAAGCTTACTGTTGGTGCACTTCAAAAAAAAAAACAAAAAAAAATTGAGAAAACTAAATCTGGCGACCATCAAACGATGCTATTACAAAACAAACATCCTGCAAAACCTTGACCCTATCTTTGTTCGATAAATTGGATTTTTAAAGCCGCGCCTCTTTTTGTTTTGTGTCTGCCATTAGTAAGTTTGTTTAGTTTGTATGCTTCCGAACGAAAATTCTATCCCACTCAAATTATAAACATTTTTGTAGGTAAAGAAAACAAAAGTTTTACATGGGTGTTCATGAAAAAGAACAGCTGGTACATCCGTTATAAAAAAACGAAATTCTTTAGTGAAATAATAGTGATAATTAAAAACAGCCTTCCTTATGATAATATTTCAAGGAAATGAACAAAATATAAATATTTAATTTTTTTATCGGTTTAAGCTATTGCAAAACTCAATTTCTCAAATTACTCACTATTCATTTAACATCAAGATGTATTCCAATTCTCAGAGTTAAGCCTGGATTTAGGCTTAAGCAGCGAATCAAACGTAATGTAGGAAATAATTTAATTTATTGTTCACCTGCAATCACAGAAATTAGGAAAAAATACCGAATAATGAAGAATAATTTTTAGATAACAATAGAAAATGAAATAATAAACAAATCCTTGGAGATTCGATGAGGGGAAAAAAGTTCATTGTCCGCTCTCACAGCTGCAGATAACTTCCAGCTGTTTTTCACTAAAAATGTAAATATTTCTATTCTTGTAATTATTCAGTTCAAAAAGTGAAAAACCTTTGGTAAATGTAATTTTTCCTCCATTTATTCTAAACTTCATTTAATTATGAGGCTGAGAACATTAAAAAGGTTCTAAATAATATACAAAGCACGCATTCTACAAGGATAAGATTCAATAACAGCGGAATAATGAGAGAAAAAAGTTTCATGAAAAAAATAACTCATAGATTTTGATTAATTTGAAGATTCGCGATATTGAGACCATAAATTATTAAGCTTTACAAGCATCTGAACACAGCATACTGAACATTAACTGGCATTAAAGGGATTTCATTAAATATTTTAATATTATTTGTATTTATTGACAAATCTTGTTAAATTAACACGCCTGCATTCTATTAACATTTTCTAAAAAACTTAATAAATTTTAAATAATCTGTTTATTCTAAAAATAATTTCTAATTACTTTTTGCAATTTAATTTATAAAATTTTAAGTATCCCGATTTTTATTTAAAAAAAATTACTACTCTGATGGCAAAACAAAAAATTTCCAATTTGAAGTTCTATTCTAATAGGAAACGATTTTATATTTTATCAAATCAGTTTTTTCTCTCTTTTAAATCGTTTACGTGACGTGAAATCGTAATGGCTTCAGAAGTCCACACATTATTTACTACATATCGACAGTTACAACTGATTCAGATGTGAAGAGCTGTTACTATGATGAACTGTAAATAAATAAATTTTAAATAATTTGTTTGCTCATAAAATAATTTTTGACTACCTTTGTAATTGAGATTATGAAATATTAAGTGTCACCTTTCTTTCAAATTACTATTCGCAGAGATAAACAAAAGTTTCTAAAATTGAAATGCACTTCTGATAGAAAACGATGCTGTAATTTTATTACAAGTCGTTATTTTAAAATCGTTTGCGTGACGTGAAAACGTAATGGCTTCCGAGTTCCTCTCATACTTTATTCCATGTTGACAGTTAGAGTTGATTACGATGTGAAGAAAAAGTTAATAAATATTTTATTTTGATGGGGAAATTACAGCACGGATTGCGATCAAATGATTTTTTAATAGAAGGATACGCATTGAGATAAAGTTAAGAGAAGTCTAGAATAAACAAAGAGGAAACGACCGGGATATGGCAACAAAATGGTTATCATCGTGACTTAAAGCCTTTTGTTTGAAATGCTCGCAGCATCATAAAAATGGAGTCTTTTTTTTTTACGGAATTTTATTTAAAATAAATTCTTTTTCGAAGTTTTAGTATCCAACGTATATTTTTAATAGAGATTTACGAGAGGAACAGGACAGTAACCTTTTACAATGGTTATTGAACTTACCAGTTTCTGTGTTAGTATAAAAAGGAATTTTCTAGAAAACTTCATAAAAAATCAAAACAAATCATTTTTAATTTTTAAAGTTTTCAAAAAAATAGGTAATTTTATTTAATTTATTTTATTTATTTTTTGGGAGCTTGCATAAATCGTTCATTATTAATGAAGAGCTAGTTGTACCGTTGAAGAAAATGGGTGCTAATTTCGTTCTCATTGGCGAAAAAGCAATTTTGTTAATGTGTCATTTGATTTATACATTTGCCATCAATGATTGTATTATTATTCAAATCTGAAACAGCCAGAACATGATTTGTGATCAAGCTGTCTGGAGTGAAAACTTTTGCAACCAAATGGGATAAGGTTTAACTTTTATAGAGACTTTACTTCTAGCCATATTAATGGAGTCAGCAAGATAGTTGAAATTTTTGAAACCAACTGCAGATTTTCTTTTTTTTTACAGCCTAATTCCGACATACTTTGTATTAAAACTTTCAATGTTTCCAAGGAAAGTATTAATATTAGTATTAACTAAGTATCATTTAAATTATACTTTATAAACCGATACCGATAAATTTGTTCGAAATATTGAAATTGCACAAAACTGTTACAGAAAATGATTTATACATATATTGATCACACGCATGCTCGGACATATAAAAACATAATATTTCAGAAAAACTTCTGATGCTACTAGGAAATTACAAATTATGATATATTAAATTCATTGATACCTTTAAAGTTCACATTCAATTCATTGGTGTTCTTTCATTCATTCATTCAATTCATTCTTTGCAACGTAGAGAAATAAATTTGCTTTTTGATTTTACAAACCTAAAGATAATTGATAGTTTTCTAGTTCGCATTGAATTCATTGATATTTTTTTTTAGTTGATTTTGCAACATAGACAAATAAATTTGCTTTTGGAGTTTATGAACCAAAAGATAATTTATTAATAAACTTTTATTAATAAACTTTTATTAACACTCCGTCATATGAAAACATATTATTTCAGAAAGACTTTTCAGTGAATATCCATGCTACAAGGAAATCACAAATTATGATATATTAAATTCATTGATAAATTTCTAGTTCGCATTATATTCATTGATATTTTTTTAGTTGATTTTGCAACATCGAATAAATTTGCTTTTGGAGTTTATGAACCGAAAGATAATTTATTAATAAACTTTTATTAATAAACTTTTATTAACACTCCGTCATATGAAAACATATTATTTCAGAAAGACTTTTCAGTGAATATCCATGCTACAAGGAAATCGCAAATTATGATATATTAAATTCATTGATAAATTTCTAGTTCGCATTATATTCATTGATATTTTTTTAGTTGATTTTGCAACATCGAATAAATTTGCTTTTGGAGTTTATGAACCAAAAGATAATTTATTAATAAACGTTTATTAATAAACTTTTATTAACACTCCGTCATATGAAAACATATTATTTCAGAAAGACTTTTCAATGCTACAAGGAAATCACAAATTATGATATATTAAATTCCTTGATAAATTTCTAGTTCGCATTATATTCATTGATATTTTTTTAGTTGATTTTGCAACATCGAATTAATTTGCTTTTGGAGTTTATAAACCAAAAGATAATTTATTAATAAACTTTTATTAATAAACTTTTATTAATAAACTTTTATTAATAAACTTTTATTAATAAACTTTTAATAACACTCCGTCATATGAAAGCATATTATTTCAGAAAGACTTTTCAGACTTTCCATGCTACAAGGAAATCACAAATTATGATATATTAAATTCATTGATAATTTTCTAGTTCGCATTATACTCATTGATATTTTTTTTAGTTGATTTTGCAACATAGACAAATAAATTTGCTTTTGGAGTTTATGAACCAAAAGATAATTTATAAAAAAAAAATTCTTAACTTCAATTTTCTGCAGTTACAATAATTTTCTGTACTCTTTTCATCAAGCAAGCTTAAGTATAAAAAAGTTCAAATGTATTAAATTAATTTTATATTACGTTATAATTAGGGATGGTGTGTTTCTCTAACCATGGATGAAAAGCATGGAAAAAATCGTCCTGGACGTTTCTTCTTACCCAAATGAAAGAAATGGAAGAAACTATTTTTCAAAAAGATTACCAAATAGCAAAATATATTTTTCTCCAGTTTTTAAAGCAATTTTTTATCTATTTCGATTAATAGTAATAGTACTTTGTCATATAATCCGCTGTTTAAGGTAATTTTGTCAAATATTTCTCGGTTGTTTGGCAAGGAAGAGGAATTTGATAAAAATTCTTTGAATTGTATCAATCATCATAATGGTAGACCACTCCCTTGCTAGTTACTTACTGAAGAAAACCACTAAAAGACTAATATTATGAAAATACTGAAAATTTCCTGAGTTCAATTTTTTTTCAAGTTTCATTGATTCATTTTCAAATCCATACAAACATTCATTTCATTGCGATTATATTAACAAAGTACATTTGCATGGAATTAAATAATTATCTGTTTTTTTTTTTTTTTTTTTTTTTTTTTTACCAAATTGATGTCTACCTTTTTGAGAAATATCAACTTTAAAAAAAAATTTAGAAGAAATGAGAAGCAATCGTGAGCGGAACTAGCGGAGTCTTTTTTATAACATAAAAAATGTAATCATAAATAAAAAGTTTTTTTTTTCCTTCCGTCGTAATAAAATAAAAATAGAACGCTTTATATTACTATTGCATAATCATATAAAATAAATGGAGATTATTACAAGTGGCTAACATTACAGCAAAATAAAATACGAAATGAGATAATCGAAATTTCATTTTAAATTGCGAAACACTCAAAATATAAAGCTTTATTTTACTATTGTATTGTGCTGAGATTGTTAAAAAAAAAAAAAATTACTGAAGAATATGATTATCTGTTTTTTTTTTTTTTTTTTTTTTTTTTTTTTTACCAAATTGATGTCTACCTTTTTGAGAAATATCAACTTTAAAAAAAAATTTAGAAGAAATGAGAAGCAATCGTGAGCGGAACTAGCGGAGTCTTTTTTATAACATAAAAAATGTAATCATAAATAAAAAGCTTTTTTTTTCCTTCCGTCGTAATAAAATAAAAATAGAACGCTTTATATTACTATTGCATAATCATATAAAATAAATGGAGATTATTACAAGTGGCTAACATTACAGCAAAATAAAATACGAAATGAGATAATCGAAATTTCATTTTAAATTGCGAAACACTCAAAATATAAAGCTTTATTTTACTATTGTATTGTGCTGAGATTGTTAAAAAAAAAATTACTGAAGAATATGAAAGCAAAATAATTAAATAACGGAACTAATAAATAAAAGAGACTTTTATAGCAAAGAAAGAGGATAAAAAAACAAACTGAAATTGCAAAAGGAAAAACACTAAAAATATCGATCACAACACAGGGAATCACAAGGTATTAAATGTTTTCTAGTATCGATTCGATACAATTTAATCGAGTTTTAAATTTAACCAGCCTTAATGCATTAATGTCCCAAGATAAAGTATTTTGCGGAGGAGGCAATTTATTTTAAAGCGAGTGCTATTAAGAAAATATTATAGTTTTTGTAATCAGGGAAAAGGGAGTTTTAAGTCAAGTTTTTGGTCATTTAAAATGTTCGTGCTCTTACGCATAAGAAATGAGGCGAATAAAAAAAAAGATCCGTTCTTTCATATGGAATAAACTGGATAAGAATGAGCATTCTTTCATATGGAATAAACTGGAGTTTCGGTTGATCGTTTGGGAAAATGTAAGTTCTCGCACAAATAAGTCAGAAAGTCGATTTTGATGCGACTTTTTTTATTTTATGTTGTTCACTGTAATCTTGCAATGAGTGGTTTTGTTTTTATTTTAAAGTTATATTTTTCATTAAATAAACTCGAAAGAGTGTTTTTTTAACAAAAATATTCTATCAAATTTATGAAGCCGCAGCAATATCAAATAAAAAAAAACTCACACCACAAATGAAAACCATCCCTCTAACCTGACTTGGAATTATTATCTTAGAAAATTAAGTCAAATATCATGAACTGCTCTTAAGATAGAAGAAAAAATTTACAGTGCATTTTCACAAAGTTTAACAAGTTTTTTTAACGAGATTAATTGACAGCTAATAATATTTAATCTTTCAAAATCAAGCCTAAACATAGTTACCTATTCCTTAATCCTACACAAACAACAAATATATATAGATTTTAAAACAATACAGAGTATATATTTTAGACACACTTTATTGTATAGACATTATATTTTTTACACAAAACTGTTCCTAAATGTTTCTTCCAGATAATTACTTCACAAGTTAGCCAAGTTTCCCCTAGATAACAGAGTAATAATCAGAAACATCCCGTTACCTTCATGAAAATCGTGGTGTTTTTTTCTTCAACGTCCTCGAACAATTTCAAAATGTGGTTAATTATTGTATTGCCCCAAGCCCTACGTATGAAAACCTTTTTTTTTTTTTTTAATTCTTTAGAAACTATTTTGAATAAAATCTATAAGCTTGTTTTGCTTTCAAGGTACTTTTTGCGATAACTTAACATTTTTTTAAACTTAATATGATTCTAATAACTATCTTTTGCGGTTTTCCCGCTAATTTGCTGCTAAACATATTTTTAAGCAGATTGATAATATGATTAGTGGAAGATTTGTAATAAGTAAAAAGTCTTTTTTTTTTCCTTGTCGATTTTCCTCGTTTTATAGTGTAAAATCGTTTTTATAAAATATCCTTGAATTTTAAATTTAAATGTAAAGATATTTTAAACGAATATATGACTTAAAAAACATATTGAATTATGGTTTTAACTTTGATAAAAATACGCCTTAGGACATTTTCGTAAACAGAAACTTTGATGGAAATCCTAAAGCAACATTTCACATTATTCTAAAACATAATTCTTTCTCATAGATATTAAATTATTTCATCTCATTCATTATATCACATTTCTATCACATTCATTCATTATATCACATTTCTAATAAATTATTTCTTGTCGAAAAAAGAAGTGTAAAAATTCCATCTGACACATAATTCAGAGAAGAAATTTTCTATTTAAGGCTTTATAGTAATTAAGTTGCTTTTTATGGTTTATTAGAAAATTTTTGTGAATTCAATAAACAATCATAATATATAATTTTCAATAATTAGCAAAGAATAATATAGAATCTATGCGTTACTTGCATAATTGTGTGCTTCAGATAAATATTTGCAATACAATAGAATTTTATAAATCTATGAGAAAGTCCGCAGTTTCTGCATTATGTTGCATTGTTTTAAACTGTTTGCCCTGTAACATTGTCTAAACGTTAAAATGTTGCTCTATCCTCTTCCATTCAGGATTATTCTTTTAATCGGTAGCACATAACATAAGTTGAACAATCTTAAGATTAAAAATAGTTATTATTTAAGAAAGAACTTGTTAAATACATCATTTTTTAAAAATATTTTGTCTAATTTTAAAATTAAAAGCTCAAAACCATATTTGATTAAAGCAAGCAAACTGAATCTGTAATTGTATTTCTATTCCTTTTTTCTTGTATAATTTAATTATAATTTAATAAAGAAAATAAATTTATTTATTTCACATTGCCCTGGTAAACAAAATTCAGTTTTATTACTAATATCATATAAATAAAAACAATTTATATAATATGCAAATCAGTAAAATATATAAATTAATAAAATATATAAAGTAATAATTATATAATTATAAATAAAGTAATAATTATATAATTATAGATTAAATAATTAAATAAATTATATAATATTATTATAGCAATACGGAGAAAAATAAAGATATACTACTTTGTAAAAGAATTAAAATAAGGTTTTATTTTAATTACTTCAGTAATTTTTATACAAGTTGGAAAAAAAGAAGAAATATTTTATATAGAAATTAAAAAATATAGTATAAATAACATCATTTCTTAAGACATTTAATAGTGAAATATCCCAATAAAAAATTTTCGGAGCTGAATGTAACTTATTTCAAAAATAATTTATATGACTCGAAAAATTTTAAATTTGTAAAAGAAAATTAATCATTAAAATAATTTAAATTTTGTTAATACCTATAAATATTATTAAAATGAAATGAAATATAAAAATAAAACAAGTCAATTTCTTGTCAATCAATCTATGTAAGAAGATAAAATAGATGCCCTAACTTTTTTTAAAATTTCAAACACTCCATTTGTTTAAAAAGAACAATTATTTTAAAATTTAAGAATGTAACTGAACAATAAAAAAACTTAATTGCCATACTTTTCATAAAACCTAGATAGTTTTTTTTTTCTTTCTTTTTTTTGAAAAAAAAATTGACATTGGACTTCTTTAAATATAGTTAAGAATTTAACGATTTCACTGGTAGTTTTAAAAAAAATCTTCATTAAAAATTTTCAAAAAAAAAAAAAAAAACATTTAATTTATATGTACGAGAATTGAAAATTTGTAATATCTGTCATCCTACCTGAACCATTGTTTATCCTTTTTGTTGTTAAACCGAAACCTACCACCTCCACACGACAATACAATCCCCATCGGCCCATCTGATCGCACACAACTTCTACAATACAACCTGCCAACTGAAGTTCGAAGGTGAACATGATGAATTCTTCACTTCATTCATACTTGATAAGATAGTTACCTTCATCGTCGGCAGATGGCGCAATCAAACCAGATTGTCTCATACCAGGGGAAAGATGGGTTTAGTTAGGAAAATGGATTCTTTTGTGAAATGGATTCAATTTTCAAAATATACGTAGAAAAACATTTTTATAAAAAAGAATATTATTTCTTCCTTTTTTTTTTTTTAAACCTTCTTATTCTTTTTGAAATATTTTCTCATTTTATGTTATAGTTTAAATTTATATTCATTATAAGTTTTCAATAGAAACGAAAATAACTGGAAGTAACTATTTTTGTTAACAGAATGTTGTGTGCATTATGATCCTATAGAAGTATTTTGAAAAATGAAAAGTCAATATGTAATTGATACTTATTCATTTTGGGGAGCCGTAAAAAATCGCCCTACTATTATTGACACTAATGCTTTAATATTGATAATATGTGTTAAATTAAATAAGCTATATGCTAAAAAGCAAAGTTAAAAGAGAAAAATTAAATAGAAAATTTGCTTAGGAAAAGCTTAGAAGATCTCTATTCCCAGATGACTCTTAATTATTGTGTACTATTGACAGTAATGTGTACTACTGGTATTATGGTAATTTTTGCAGTTTTGATAAGAATTCTACAACGGGTTTTCCGTAGTTTCCGAAAATACTTTTTCCAGTTTTAGCACAGATAGTGTATTATTATTTTAATGAATTAGAATTAAAAGAACTTCACGGCTTATAAATATTTTAACAGTAAATAAAAGATCAGATAGAGAAATGGTCTTGCTCCAAAATCCTTATCAAGTTCTAATAAGAATTCTTTTTTTTAATTTTTTTTTTTTTTTAATTTCGACTGTAGATAGCTGTCACTGTATTTTTTAGAACTCAAATGTTGAAGGTTATAGGTTATGTTGAAGGTTATGTAAATAGTACCAAATATACTAACTAGGTATAGAATATTACTTTGATATATTTGGTGATTGAATAAAACTGCACCAACACTAAGCAGTTTTAATACCGATACTTTGAAAATAAGTGTTTTACGGCCCGGATGTGTACCGGAGAAAATTACTTAATAGTGGTAAATTTAGATTATTATGCGTTAGCCGCGAACAATAGCATCATGCCAATTTATGCTAAACACATTATATCTTTATTCAAATGGGACGATTACCAAAAAACTAGTTTTGCTTACTTCATAAAGCCTAAGGAAAGTGCAACAAATAATATTAAATGAAAAAAAAATTAAATTATTTAAGCTATATTAATTGGAAAACTTAGTAAAAGAATGAGTTAAATGACATTTACAGAACGAAAATAAAGTTGTATTAGAACTATTTTATTGCCAATTTATTTAAAGGCTGGACTATTAATTGTTTGCCTTATTTTATTTACAACTGCCTAATTTGAAATAAAAATCATACAAGGATACTAAAAACTCATCTTATTATTTAAGTTAAAATTAAAGTGTAGACAATAACTGTCTCTTACATTAAACATACCCATTTTGATGTGATTATATAAATTACGGTATAAAGTACCGGCACTTTATATGCACCATCTATGACATCCGTTTTAATGTAAAATCCATTTTTACCGTAAAATAATACACCGTAATTTTTACAGAAATATTTCTTTAAATAGAATGATTCAGTGATTTTACGGCAATTGTTACTGTAAAAATTACAATATATCAGATTTTTTTTGTCCCGTAACATTTCCGGTAAAAATGGATTTTACGGCGTAAAGTTGTTATTAATTTATTTTTAAAAAACGAAAAGAAATTATAGCTGCTAGCAAACCATTGTTTGCTTCGATGATATTAAACTAATTCATAAAATTTTGCGAATGACTTTGAAACCCAAATTTTTAAAATAAGTTGATGACACTGTAAAATCAAATTACGGAATTACGGTAAAAAGTACCGGCACTCTCCATTTTTATCGGAACATGTTATGAAACAAAAAATGTAACATTACATAATTTTTACTATTGTAATATTAAAGATATAATTACAGAAAAATCACTGAATAACTTTAAATAAATATTACTGTCCAAATTACGATATAATAGTTTACGGTAAAAATGGATTTTAAGGATGAGTGCTAGTACTTTATACTGTAATTTGATCCGGATTTTTTTACAGTGTATTCAGTACTTCTATATTTTACATTGTGCTTTACCCCCAAAAGTTATGAAGAATAACAATTGTATAAAAGATTTTACTTATTTTCACGAAGTTAATAATCATAATCCTACTATATTCTTTTTTACAAGGCGAAACTTTTCACAATAGATAAGAGAATTTCATCAGATATTGCGTCATACCGTTGCTTAGGTTTTGCATCAGCTATTGATTATTATCTTCCAAAATGCTTTACTGAAATCTTCTATATATACTCAGTTATGTTTTGCCTTATGAACGACTATTTGGATATTGTTATTCTATTTATATTTCAATAGCACTTTTTGCTGAAAGTTTAAGAAGCCAAAATAAATTTTACAAGTATTTTTTTCTACAACTGAAGTAAGTGTTTCTTGCCTTGTACTAAAAAACTAACGTGTTTTATTTAAATGTTTTTTTTTCATTAAATGCATATTTTTTAATTAGTTATGAGAATTTCTTACATGAAAATATGGATGGACTTTTATTTCCATGATTAGGATATTTCGCGATCAAAATTACTGGTTTTCAACAATGAAATTTTTTGTAAATAAATTGGTCTGTACATAGAAATTTGTTGACAAAATTATGTTTATTTCGAAATTAAGCGTTGTTTAATGATGAAACTTTAATAAATTGATTAGTTTTTATATAAAAATTGGTTGATAAAATTCGATAGTGTATACTTCTACTAATATAATTTTGCACTTTTCATATTATGGTTTCTTTTAAATTTTTGTTCCATTTATTTTCACTTAAAGTTAATTTTTTACAGCCCATACAATAACTTCAAACTTCTGCAAACAATAACCTTTCTGATTTCCTTATTCTTTAATTCTCTTTTTAATAAATTTATATTTCAGATAATACATTTATTAAAAAGAGAATATATATTTTAAAGTTTTTAAATTTATATTTTAAAAACTCAATGGATTCCAATATAAATGTTGTCAGTAATTATTATGTTTTTACGACATTATGTATCATAAATTATATCGATGAGCTCAGAAATTCATAAAATTTTTACACATTCATATGATACACGGATGCTATACTTATAAATCAAAAAATATATTTTCGACGGAATTGAATTTCATTATTTATTGTTTTTTACTTTATTAACACAAGGAATTTTTTTAAAAAAAAAATACTTTAAAGTTGTACATTGAAGAATTAAAGTAATAGAATGCAGTACTATGCATTCACTTCTTAAACAAAAATTACATTAAAATAAGCTATAAATTTTAACTAATCATTGACACTAAATATATTGTTCTTTTTTAAGAAAACGCAAGGAATTTAAGAAGATAATTTTGTCCAATTAGTTAGGTATTAAATTATTTGAATAATAGGATAATTCTATACATTCACATTTTCTAAAAAAAACTACATTGAAATTTTACTCAATCATTACTACCCAGGGTCATGGTGGCTCAAGGGATCCCAGCGATGGTTGAACGATTCGAATTCCACACCCGAATCGACCTGACGTAAAATACCCTGAGTGGTAGACGGATCATGGGTTAGAGTCCCCTGGCCGTCAGGCTAACCGAGCGATGTTTTCGTGTTTTTCCTCTCCGTGTAACGCAAATACGTTTTAGTTCCTCAAAAAGTCTTCCGCGGAGGCAAATTTCTCCCAATACTTGATCCAGAAGTTCCCTTGTCTTCCGGAATAGGCTCAAACTACTGAGTTGAACATTGATGGTCTTAAACCCAAAATTAGGTAGACTGTTCAATGACGGTTATAAAACAAAATAAAATCGTTACTTCACATTCATGTGTTTCTTAAAAAAAAGTATTCTGTTTGCCTTTTTTCATAAACTATTTTAAGTGTGTACGGTCTTGAAAATTTTATTATTTAATTCATTAATTTAAAAAAAATTAAGCTAATTCTGTGGTTAAAAAAATATTTTCTTTTCTTAAAATTTAGTTTGAAAACGAGGTACGGGCTTAATTTATCATTACCCTCATATTAAATTTCAAAAGACGTTATATTTTTCGTCGCAGTAGAAGCTTTCCATCGCAAAATCTGTTTCACTTCCATTACTAATTTAAAATATAGTATAAGTAAGTTCAGTTAAAGTTCAGTAAGTTCAGTTAGCCATGACGTTTCAATTGCTGAAAAAGAAAATCAAAATGCAAGTAAATTATTGGAAGAGAACTTCCCTATTGCACAGTCTCATAATTTGTTTTCATTTTGATATTTTTAAAATATCTTTTCAGTATTTGAAACTTGATGCAATACTCCAGTTTTACCTCAACACACTTTTTTTCTACACTTTAAATTTTATATGACTTATGGAAGTAAAATAGAATATGTGATGAAAAATTTCTCCAGTGGTATAATGTCCTCTTAACATGGTTTTTCGCGGCTCTATCGCTAAGAAAAATAAAAAAAGCCATGGTTTAATGCCTTACACTTGAAGCAAAACGATGGTTTTAAACTATATGTATCATCTAGATTTGAAGAATTATCTGGGCTTTAGAACGGACAAATAACTTAAATGTTTTGTAAGTTATTATTCTTTTTTGGAAAAATCGCCAAATCGATGACATTCTTCCACTTAAAGGAAAATTATCGAAATCACTGCCTTGCTTTTAGTTTTTTCAAATTTATATGAGCCCAGGTAATGCAGCATTGGAGTAAGTTTTTAAATATAAAAAAAATTACACCACAAACGCTTTTCATTTCCACAAAACTGTGGTTTCTTTCCATATTGACATTTTGCACCATTTTCAGAAAAAGAATGTGCAGTGCCAGCTTTAGATGAGCTAATTTTGTCCTAACAATCATGAGTAATTGTTGCAATCGCTCAGCTGCTATGAAAATAGCATTTTATTCGCAATGAAACATCATTTCATGAGACGATAGAACCTTAAAAAACAACCTTAAGTGACGCTGGTCCTACGCGTCCCGATTGAGATGCTTTCGTGATTTTTACCCTCTGAATGGGCATTTGGCACTTCTATGGTAAGTTTTTGCCTTAGAGGAGGTTTTTGCCCTCTTACTACCTTCAATCACCCCTCTGAATTTGTAGATCGAATTTTGGAACAACTATATTTCTACACATGTGTCAAAAGAAGAAGAAGAAAGATCTGAAAATGGTCCTCTAGATCTTAACCAGTTCAAAAAGACGTTATAAGAAAAAATCTGGAAACTTTAACACTTATTAGTCAATGCGCACCGTAATCTTCAGCATCTTATAATTTTTTTTCTACCTCGAATTCTTCATATACATTTTAATGATATACTCGATCCACATGTGTGAGGAAAAAAATTAAATCGTGTTTTTTCAACCCATAAAAACTGATTGTATCTTTAAATGCCTGAAATGAATGCACACTTATACTCAATTTATTTTACAGATTTCCCTACACTTGCTTTTTCTAGGAAAAGATTTCGAGCATTTTCTTGAACCATCGACTCAGCGAATAAAAGAAACGAACAGTAAAATTTGTTTCGGAGGTAGAAATGGAGAACAAATCTTCCAACCAAGAGTCAGTATTAAAAGACACCAGCAACTTGAAGTTGCTGGCAAGTCCTGACACAGAAGACTTGAATTTGGACTATGTTATGCAAGATATAAAAAAATTACCGCTAAAAAAGGAACCTGAAAACAAACTATTAGCTTCTCAAATGCTTGATTCAGATTACAAAACAAATTTTATCATTCAGGATTCAGATTTGAATTTCAACTTGGCTAAAAAGAGAAGGAAAAAGAAGTTGATAAGTGACAATCTGTTTATTAGTTCTGATGACGGTCATTCAAAAACTAATTCTTCCAATCAAGAGCTACCAAGCACAATCAACGCGGAACTGCTGCCAAGTACTGACAGAACAGAATTAACAGATATTGCGTTGAAACATGAACAGAAAAGAATAACTTTAAAAAAGACAACAACCAACGAACCATTAAATTCCAAAACGCTTGATCCAAAGTCTAAAGATGTTTTTAACATTCAGGATTTGGATTTCAACATGCTCAAAAAGAGAAGAAAGAAAACAAGAGACCGCAATTTGTTCGTCGACGATGTTCAGTTGAAAACCGATTCTTATGATTTACCCAATAACACAGGAGATACAGATTATAATTACGAAGACTTACTGAGCCGAATATACAACATCATTTGTGCGAAAGATTCAAAAAGCAAATCAGACAATCAAAAGAGTATAATAATGAGACCTCCTCAAGTTATACGAATTGGAACAAGAAGAACTTCTTTCACTAATTTTTTGGAAGTTTGCAAAACTCTTCATCGGAGTCCTCAACATTTGCACGCCTTTATCCTCGCTGAACTTGCAACGACTGCCTCCATCGATGGCAACAATCAACTTATTATTAAGGGCAGATTCGAACAAAGACAAATAGAAACTGTTTTGCGACGTTATATAAAAGAGTACGTGACTTGTCATGCATGCCATTCCTTCGATACGATGCTTCAAAAGGACTCAAGATTGTGTTTCTTGCACTGCGAATCATGTGGATCAAGGTGGGCAGTAGCAAGCATTAAATCTGGTTTCCAAGCTGTCACAAGCAAACGAGCTGCAATAAGAGCCAAAGTTAACTGATAATACCATTACTCAGTATTATTATTTTTTCTTTTCTGTCAAGGTTTGGTATTTAAATATTTTTAATTTTTTTATCCACTACAACCAACCAATTAATTTGGGGAGAAACTACGTCATACAACACAAGTGAGCAATTAACACTTTTTGGATGAAATGTTTCTCAGACTTCTCCATCCATCTACCGTTGCTTAGCAACGGTAGATGGACGGAAATAATCAAATAAATTTCATAAATTCAAACATAACATATTTCATAAATTCCGAAAATTTCATAAATTCAAACTAGATCAATGACTTTTAACAAAATTTCATTTAAATACAACTGAATGCTCCTTTATGAGAAGATGTATTAAAAAATAGCACTAGGAAACAAATGTTTTGTTCCATTTATACAAATATCTGATTTTGCCTAATTAGGAGGAGAGCGTCCTAAACCACATTAACGTTATATGGAGACGAAAAGCAATAAGAAATCCCACGGTTGGTTTGACGGCCAGAATTAGAACAGACCAGTCATCGCTGAGATTCAAACCTGGGCCACCTCATTGGGAGGAAAGCGATCTATCCTGCGAATTAACATCATCTCAATTGTAAATCCCAGAAATAATTACTAATTAATATTTAATTAATTAATAATTATTTCTGGCACTAATGTAATCTTTTATATGTTTTAATTTCGGGCTGGGGGAATTTCAAACCCAAATTTAGTTTTTCTCCAAAAGCTCCAGATTTTTTTTAATGACGTTTAAATGACGTTTTTAATCTACTTTTTGTCGAAATATACAAGTTTAAAAACGTTATAAGGGGAGCATAAATGTTACGTCAAACTTCAAGGGAAGATAGAGCACATCATCATGATTAAAATTGCATAGGAACCCATGCCCAGAAATGTCATTGTAAGCGACTGGGGGCATTTCCCTATTAACGCCTGTTCAAGCACACGAAGAAACAGTTCATAACAAGGAAGCACCCCTAGCAGCTTATGACGACGTTCCTGTGCATGGGCTCCTAGGCAGTTTTAATCCTGATGATATGCCTTTACTCCCCTAGAAGATTGTCGCAATATTTATGCGACCCCCCTGTTATATATAACGTATTTAAACTTGTACATTTCAACAAAATTAGATTAAAAATGTTATTTAAAAAAATTTTAGTTGGGAGGAAGAAATTAATTGCAGATTTGAAATCAACGACGCAAAATTATCCAATATATGTTAAAAAAATTTCATACAACAAAAAAAAAAAAAAAAAATTTAGTCCTCAGCGTAAAACAAGGGAAAAGATTCTTTCGTCGGCATTAAGGGACTTAAAGAAAACAGAACAAATTTATTCCAAAAAAAGAAGTGGATAGGGTTGTTTTTAAAAATAAAATTCACATGATCTAACATGGTATTTTAAGCACACAAAGAATGTATGTAAACATAAGCCATTATGGAACTTGTTTGTTTATTTATTATTATTTTGAAATGTTGCATATATTTGCTTTCATCTCTTTCTTAATTATAAAACTTTTTGATGTTTCATTTTGTATGAGTGATTTTGTTTTATTTATTTACCTATATACTCGTGTAAAAAACTATTTGAACGACTTTATTAAAATAAAGCTAATCGATATACCAGTTTTTTGTTTCTATTTATATAAAACAAACATCGAAAGTTACGTGTTACACATGTTACAACGAAAAAAATCATGAAAGTAAAAGAGAATTTTGTTGTGAGTATATTTTTTAAAAAGGGCACATTTAAGATATACTCAATGTGATCAGTTTTTCTTAACATAAATATATTCGTAAAATATTTATTATGAGAGGTACACAAACTAATGTTAACCTTGACATAAGTTGGACTTAAACTAACATAAACCTGAACAGCTTTTTCCATCTCTTCTTTTTTTCTTATTTTTTTTCTTCAAATATTTTATTTCGGTCTAAATACATTTTTATGCATGCAAAACCCCAACTTGACCGAATGTCTTCCCCTAGCAGTTCGAGACTAATTTGGCACGCTATTTAGATGAAAACATATGATATTAAAACAATAATATATTTAAATGTTACATTTTACGCTCAAACAAGTTGTTTACTTAAAGTGAACTCTATATTTATGTTTAGAATATTGGCTAAAATACAAAGAAATATAAAACATCATGATATACTCAGAAATTCTACAGTAAAGTCATTTTATTTTATTTTATCATCAGAGATAAACAGTAAAATGAACTGAAAACAAAGACAATTGCTCGAATTGAACCCCCGAAATTTTTTAAAACTGATTTATGAAACTCATTTCTTTTAAATAATACAGTTAGCAGGTTTTGTGTCTGGATAACTGAAATATTTCTTTGCGTAAATTGCTTACTTGGCAAAATATTGAACCGTTATCACATGAAAACACGCAATAAAGATGACAAGAAACTAAGTTAAATGGAGAATATTTGTCACTTTAAAATTTTTTTTTTTTGAATTAAGTAATTTCTTGAAGAATGTGTTTATTTACTTTATCTATTTACATCTATATTTCTGTGAACAAAGGGGAAAAATTACAATGAAATAAAGAGTCATAGACATTTACATGTAACTTACATACACACTTACATGTAAAATTTGACATAATATATATAGTCGGACCTCTATTTAACGAAGTCACTAAATCCCGATAATAAGTATATGGAAAATTCGTTAAATAGAAAATCGCTTTTTAAATTACTAAAGCAACACAAAACAGGTTTTAAATTCATAAACAGTAGACATAATTAAAATAGCAATTAATGAACTTTTATCATGTAAACTAGTATCGACTATTTATTTTATAAATCTTAACCATAAAAGAAATCTGTATGGAAAGCAAGAATAGAGCAAAACATTATCCACTGTTACACTATCTTGCTATGTACATTTTCAACTGAAAAAAGGCTGAATTTATGTATAAAATTATAGTTGCATTTATTAAAAAAGTAATTTCAAGCATACACTACCACATGCATTGTTAAGTTTAATTGCTACGGATAAAATCCGTTAATTTGAACTGAGTTTTTCGTTTGAAATGCAAACAAAAAGGAAAAGAGAATTTATTGCTTTCTCTAAGAAAATTTTTAGAGAAAAAAGTCATACATTTCATAAAGCAGTGACTTCGAAAATTAATTCAAGGTCATTTCCCCCATAAAAGGCGTTAACAAGTTTGAAATGTTAAGAAATATTTTGGAAAATTGGGATAGTTGATCTCAATAAAAAGTTCGTTAAATAGAAATTCACTTCGCTATTTAGAAGTTATTTTACGAAAAAATTTCCAAAATGTTCTTCGTTCCTCGAAAAAATTCGTAAAATAGAGAATTTTGTATAATAGAAGTTCGTTAAATAGAAGTCCGACTATATATATATTCCATCACTAATCTTTCAATTCAATAATTCATTTTTATTATTTTAGCCACTGGGTGGCGTTACTTAATTAGGAAATGTATAACTTTTATTTTCACTTCACTTCTTGTTAAAATCACTAGCACGCCTACTTGCAAATTATGTTTATTTAATAATAAACTCTTATCTTAAAAGGCAATCTGAACTTTTTACTAAATTAATAATGCTTAGTAATCTTAAGTAAGTCGAACCAGGAATGACAACACTATTGAAGTAAACACAAGTGAAAACAAACACAAGTGACCATGCACCAACCAAAGGTAAGCAATATTTTATCTGCTACCTTTTATTCGCTAATAACTTACACATATTTTTCTCACTCATATACAAACTAAACACATTAATATGATAGATCCCTGACCATACGATTTTAGATTGATTATTCTAAGCTTATATACTTAGTATTTATCTTTCATTTTCACACATTGTCCTCTCTTTCCAAGTTGTAAGTGCAATTAGAACATTTTTTATTACTGGAATTAAGCTTGTAGGAATATTTTTCCCTCAGTAACAAAGTGTTATAAAATCATAGTATTCTTTGACTGTCCTCTAAACAACTCAATCAATTTTGTTCAGAACTTCTCCTAAGATCGAGCCTCAATTGAGAGAAAGCACACGCGAAAATCACCATTTTTCTTAAAAGTAGCAAATTTGCTCAATCCTGTTATAACTAGATATCAGCTGATAGTGTAAGTTTTAACTATTTATTTCAAAGCAATCATTTTCCAACTGATATTTGTGACCACGGGAAACGAAAAACCTAGCCTTTTTTTTCTTCTTAACGGCTATATTTCTTAATGGTCACAATATATAGAATCAGAACACTAGGTTTGATTCTAGTCAGGCGACACAGTTGAGATAGTGCCTTTTCTTCCAATTTTAATACCAAACAATGTAAATAAGTAGAATGTAGACAGAGTTTAATAACACAAAAGCTGGTACTGGCTATGCTGCGTCTAACTTTAATATTATAACATGTTCAAGACGACGAGTTCCAGCTATGCTAAATACGGAGACAAAAAATACGGAGAGACATACTAGAGTTCTTCAGGGTCGAGGGACCACAAAAGAAGGTAAATACACAATATGAAGATAGAGCAATAGGATGTATGAGTATGAGCGACCTAATTCTGCACTCTTGCAGATTGGTACAGGTTAAATCTAAGTATATATATATATACTTAGATTTAACCTGTACCAATCTGCAAGAGTGCAGATTTTAGTGCCAATATTTTTCTTCATTTTTATGAACATAGATTTTTACAGAATAATTCTTTGAAGGGTTTTAGGTTTATTGATGATTTAATCATTTTTGATTGTTGTGATTTTAATTTGATTAATAACATTTATCCTGATGAATTGAATTTAATAAAAACCAACTCACATGACTCTCATGCTTATTTTTTGGATCTCGATTTAAGAATTTCTAATAATAATATTTTCATAGGGGTTTATGATAAAAGGAAAGATTTTAATTTTAATGTTATTAGCCTTACTCATTTTTATTCCAACCTTTATTATAAAATTTTCAAAAATATTGTTTTTGGTCAAATTTTAAGATTTAAATTCATTTGCAACAACCGTTCAGATTTTTTAACAGCTATTGAGGATCTGAAAAAAAGTTTGGAGAAAAATAAATTTCCTTTCAATTTCAATAATTTTAATGTTCTGATTCAAGATATTCTAAGCAAATGTTATTAATTGGCCGATATTGAAGCCCGCCTAAGCAGGCCTAGGCGGTGAACAATTTGGATTTCTTTTTCAAATTTTTGAGGGGTTTTTTATAGACGGCAGCACTTGAATGATATTGCTATTTAGTGTGTTTTTTTTTTACATCTAGGTGTCAGCACTTTTTTCTTTGGATTCTGTTGTGGAATATTTAAGGATTTTCATTTTAATAACTGTAACTGTTTACTATTACATTGATTATTTATAGGATGCTACGGCGTTTCATTGTTATGTATTTTTATTTCTGTAAAATGTGATTCTCTTACAATGTGATTTTTAATTTGGTAATTATTTTTATTCTTAATTTTGCTTGTTTTATCATTAGGGGCCTCGGGGCACTGTTAGTTTTGGCTTCAGCCACTAACAACAGAAAGGCTCCTGTGTGTTTGCAGACAGTGTGTCCCCTGATGAAGTACTGTTCTGTGGACACACAATTACAATTTACATTTTTTTTAATTATTTTTAAGATTTTAATATGTTATTTTATATATATATATATATATATATATATATATATATATATATATATATATATATATTGCTTGCATCAAGTAGAATCACATTACCATGCGAGTTCCAATTATAACTAACTATCCCTTCTGACGTCAGAAAGTCAACAAACGGTGGTACAACTTGAATGGTTAACGTAAAGCATCATTTTAATCAGAAAAATTGCACAATGTTTTGGGTAAAGGGTGAACCTATGACGTCATGTTTTACCCTTTTAGAGCAATTTTATTTAGAGGGTGCATTTTTTCGCTTTCAATCGTTCTTGATTTGACAGATTGCAAAACACCAGCTTTATCACATCGACATCGTGTCGACATTTGCTTTTAAGGCTGATTTTTAGAAAAAAAATGTCTCTTAAAGTATCTGATTGTAATCTCCTCGATGATGATGATTAGCAAAATTTGAAGGAGAGCTAGCAAAGAAATTAATTAAAAGAACAGCTCATATGTAAATATTGTATATGAGCTACAGTTTTTGGAGCAGTGGAATCTGCAACTATCCTTTTCCAACAGCTGCTGGCGGTCTGGTGTGGCAAGTGCCCTCATAGAATGAAATATCATCCAATGCAAAACCGCCATCCGAAGACTCCCCTTCAAACTGCAGTAAATAGTCGCCTTTAGCGTCGACGCTCACCTGAGCGTAACTCCACTCAGTCCTGCTGGCATTCGCAAAGTTCTTCGCTTCCAGTCTCCAGATTACGATCCTCTGAATTTGCTCTGAGTTAGATAAATCCAGTAATACAACCTACATCGAACGAGAAGAAAAAAACTTTATCACCTACTGTATTAAAAAAAAACATAAGTTATTGTAAAGTAGATGAGTATGCTATAAACGAGGTATTTAAGTTAACCCCTTACTTGATTAATGCTTATTATAGTAACTTAAAATGAGGTAACATTGAGTCGCGCATGTTTTTTGGAGTTTAATAGCCTCAAAAGATAACTAGAATGAAAGTAATAACTCAAGAATCTATTACCAGTTTCAGAAGCAGCATGAAATTGTGAAACACGTATTATTTCAATGATTACTATTTCGTGTTGATCAACAAAAGTTGTAATTTGATTGTGTTTCTTTTGCTGTAAGCGTTGATGTGGTCAAATCTCATCAGGAAACTGTATTTATGGTATCAATATCATTAAGATATTAATATCGTTTACGGTAATAATAGTCCGATTCTTGGTATAATTACAAAGAGAATCTTTCATGACTTCCAGTATTTCGATTTTTAGCATAATCACTAAAAGAAACTTTCATGAATTTCAGTATTCCGATTTTTAGCATAATCACTAAAAGAAACTTTCATGACTTTCAGTATTCCGATTTTTAGTATAATTACAAAGAGAAACTTTCGTGATTTTCTTTTATATGATAACCGAAAATATAACACTTTGGGTGTTGATTTGGGGCCAATGTTTCGTACACAAAACAAAAATATATCACGTATTACAATAAAATACATAAACAAATAATAAATCTAAGAAAGAATTATATTTCAACAAATTCAATGTGCGATACGGAGCTGCATTTAATTAACTTCACGTTAATTAACATTCTAAGTTATGTGGAAAAACTAAGCTCAACTTTGACACGCCATTTTGTTTATTGACGATCAGCTGGAGCTGACGTCATACGTCACATGTGTGGGTATGTTTTATCTTCTTCTTCTCGAAGTGCAAGTACCCAATTCCCAGTTTGGAATAAATTATATTTTAAAACTGTTAATAATTATTTATAATCACCAACTTACCTCTAAAGCAGTTGCGTCACTTCTTCCAAAGACAACGAACCAAAATCCCAAACATCTAACAGTACTAATGCTAAATTCTAAAATAGGACTTCGGAGTTTAGGTTTTTGAACAACATTTTTATGAAAAACGTCGAAAAATACATATCCTACTGGTGATCGCAATGTGTGATCCAGAAGACCGGCCGGTTTATTCTCCACTCTGGCCATCTTCCACAAACTTTCTTCGACTGAATTCAACGTTTTTGGCTCCGTCGTTGGCGCAAGAGTAGATGGTCCGTCGTCTAAAACAGATACAGGAATCCATCCACACATGTCTGTCTCAAAGAAACATTCACCAACAACTGCTGCAGCACCCAAAGGTTCAGTTGTGCAATCTCCGTCAAAGAAGGATACATCATCTATAGCTATATCACCAGCCCGTCCATCACCCCAAACACCTTCGAAAATGATTTCGAATGTCGTATCTGGTGGTGTTCTATCTTTGAGGCTAACCATTGGAGCCCTTGCCGGGAACCATCGCTCACCCTGGTGGTTATAAAGTCGCCAAATCGGTGAAAATGGCTTTCCTGGTTTCATCAGGCGAACGAAAACTTTTAAACTTCCTAAACTCATGCCATTTGGATCAATGAGTCTTTCATGCATGTAATAGTAGAATGATAAGCATTTGGGGTTCGCTGTTGGTCTGAATCGTGAACTTACAAGCCATCCTTTTGTACCACCTTTCATCAGGGGAGATGTATTTGGGAGAAGGTTCATGTAGTATCCTTTGTTGTCGCCTCTGGTGTGATCGACGTGAGGACCATTTTGATTGTAGAAATATTGCCTGGCCCAATCCACATCATCCAGTTCATCCTGCAGTGAAAGCAACAACATTTCAATTGTTATAAAAACAACTATATCTTTTTTGATACTCAGAAGAAAACGCAACTAATTTTTAAATTTTGCATGCTTTTTCTGACAAAGAGCTTTTTGAAAAGTTTATTTAGTTCATTTCTGTCTTTATAAACTTATGAGCATATAGATTAAACTAAGCGAAGCCATTAACAGATGTAGTAGATATGAATATGAGATAGATGTAATATGATATTGAAAAGTCTAATAAAAAACATCATGTTGCATATAGTTTGTCTACGGTAAGAACTCCCTCAGCCACAAAGTCTGAGGCCGTCGGCTGCTTTGGAAACAAGAATAGCACATTTTGAGGGAGGGCTTCTCTATACTCTAGGGCTAACACAATAGACCGACGAAAAAAATTCCCTTTCTCACGACAACCCCAACCAAAACCTGTCCTAAGAAGTGTTCCCACACCCCTACTTGAAATAGTTATACCTCGTTACCATAGCCACCACGACGGGTTCAGACGAATGGCTAGGGGAGTTTTTACTTTATACAAACTATAGTCTTTCCCTTTGTTTTTGTTTTTATTATTATTATAATTTCAAAAATGAATAAAAAAAACTAGGTCATTAACGTCTTAAATGATATTTATTCGAAAATAAAAATGTTTCAAAATTTTCACAAGTAATATACCAAGACTGAGATGAAATTAAAAACTACAAAAAAATGTTTATTTTTTGAATAAAACTAAAAAAATTCATAAATGAAAAAATTCAAATAATTTATAATTTACAAATAAAAGCTGTATGCTTTTCAGCTTCATCTGATAAATAAATTGGTTTATGATGGCTTTAATTCTTCCTTTGTAATAATTATCTTCAATATTGGTTCGTCATATTTTGACGGCATATTTGCTTTTTTCTACCTAATAAAAATTTGAAATACTCTAATTAGTGTAAACTACATGACTTTTTTTAAACGAATTCAAAAAATATATATTAAAAGCAAAATATTCAAGTAAAATATTCAAGTAAATTTAATAAAATGAGCTTTTTAGTTGATTCAGTATTTCTAAAATAACTTTAAAGATATAGAACATGCACACGAATGTGCAACGCGAGCCCTAAATGTAAGATTCTTTTTCTCACATCGATGTTTTCCTTTTAATAAATCATTATTTTTCTCCTCCTTCATGTAAATTCTGACTATTTCTATTAATATTTTCTATATATTTGAAATATATTGAATATTTTGAAATTTCGCTTTAAAAAATAAGAAATAGAGTCAAATTGAAATATTTTGTAAAAATATAAGTTCTCAAATATATCCGGTCTAGAAATTATCATATAAATTTAATGTAAGTTTCTCAATGTGCTTTCCCTAATAACAATACTTTGTATAAATTAGTGTTACCAAAAATGAAAAAGTAACAAAACAATAAAGGTCAACTTTGAAAGCCTAATATTTACTCTACTTATAGCCACTTACAATATGTTAACAATAGCATCAGACAAAAGAAGCTATTATATTAACTCGAATTATTTAGAATTAATTTCAACTCTTTTTTTGGCTTCGATTGAAACAAAATGCAAGATGAAGTGTTATTAAAAGAGAAAATATCTTTCGAATGTGAAGTGATAACCTGTGGGGAGGGATTGTTCCAATTGCACATATTATCTTCAAAATTACAATCCCCATTGTCTTTTGCAGCAGTCTGTGGTACAACAGGACATGCGCCAGATTGAAAAGATATATCATCCACTGCTATATTACCAAACTGATTACCTAAAAAAAAAAAAAAAAACTTGTTTTATTATTGCAGTCATGTCAAAGTTAAATCAATTCTTTTGATTTGCTTTAATTTATGTTATGTTTGTGTATGTTACTATTAATGTATTCGTTATTCGGAATACCCAGTTATTGGATAGAATGCATAAAATCAACACACACACCAACATTTAACCCCGCGCCTATGCCCTTTAAAGGGCATTTATCGGTTAATAGTTAAGGTTGGAAGACAAGACAGACAGAAAAAAAGAGAAAAAATAGCAAATAGAAACAAAAATGAGAAAAAAACAAAAGGAAATAAAATTTTTTAAAAAAAATACAAAAAATTAAAAAGAAAAAAAGAAACGATTATTCTATTAGTTAGAGCATTCGATTAAAGAATAAATATTTCACATTCACACATTGCCTGGACGTTCTATAGAATGGCAATATACACCGAAGAGCCATTACATTATGACCACTCTGCTAATAACATGTAGGACCACCTTTAGCCCTCAAAACTGCTAGCACCCGCCGTGGCATTGATTCCACAAGGTGCTGATAGGTAGTCTGAGGTATCTGGTACCAAGCGCTCACCAACTGGTCCTGCAATTGCGAGGGGGTAGCGTGGCAGTACGAATTTGGTTTTCCAAGTAGGACCACAAATGCTCTATTTGATTAAGGTCAGGTGAATTTGGGAGCCAAGACATGACTTGAAAGTCACTGGAATGTTCCTCGAACCAATCCATCCTAATGTGCCCCATGAAAACATTGCCCACATCATACTACCCCCGCCACCGGAGGATGGTCATAATGTAATGGCTCTTCGGTGTATAAACCTAGAGGCATACTATAGAATAACATTAATGAGACCTACATGCATTCGTTAAAATGACTGGCTAAAGTATATAATAATCCTCATATTTCAATACTTTGCCTACAGAGCATTTATCATTCAATAGATATAGTCTGTTCAACGAGAAGTAATAGTGAAAGTAAACAAAGCGGCGTGCTATTTGGCGCAATACCGTTGTCTGCTTGGCGCTGGAATAATGACAAATAGTGCCTATCTGTCAAGCAAAAACTCTTATTTTTTAGAGGGTTGTTTGTTTCGCCGTGTTGTGTTTTTTACAGGTGTTTCATGAGCAATATGGAAAATACAGTGATGGATTTAAGTCCCCCTATAAACGGCAGAAGATATCTTACATAAGTAAAGCTGAGAAGGAAATAATATTGAACATTTATAAAACAGAAGAACATTCAAAACCAGACGTCCAATCATTGATGTGGCTGACCATCCGGCTTCTGCACCGGGAGTTAGCACAGCTTCTGTT
Source organism: Parasteatoda lunata (assembly GCA_949128135.1). Classification (NCBI taxonomy): domain Eukaryota; kingdom Metazoa; phylum Arthropoda; class Arachnida; order Araneae; family Theridiidae; genus Parasteatoda; species Parasteatoda lunata. The sequence goes on from OX421971.1 coordinate 38,564,778, forward strand.
ATCAGAATTATTAAAGAATATAAAACATTCACCGAAGAGGACTAAATCTCGTGAAACTTTTTTGGATGACAATGACGATTTCGACAAAAATGCTGTAAAAAGAAAAGTTCATGATTTTTTCCGCCGTGAACCTATTGAATTCGAGGTTTACAAACTGCTTTTATTTATAGGTTAAGTGGGTATATTTTTCTTAACAAAAGATTTTGTGAGACATATAAAAAAGTTCCAAGTTTCTTTTAGTGTAATTATTTTCGTAATACTTCCCTTAAAAATAAATAAATGATATCATACACATCCTTTTACTCTAATGGAGTCATCTATACTTAAAATGTTAGAAAGAGAATATATTAATAACTCTTCATTTTAGTTATTTATATATAATTTTTTAAAAATGGTTCTTGAACGTCATACGCTCATTGGTTGAAAAATAGTGATGTCATTAAAATACTCCTTTCTGATTAGTTGATCACAGAGTCTATAGCGGTAAATTTTGAAACTAAATAAAAATGCAGCGCCTCTAGCGGAGGAAAACATTGCCGAATAATTCTTGATTCATCTTGAATCTACCTGCTATAACATGCATGTATGACGTAGAGGCTGGTAAAGCAACATGCCAACTAATTAAAAACAATAATTAAAAGTACAGATTAAAAAAATAATAACAAAATCTAAAAAATTAATTGAAAAACTGATTTTAAAAAATAATTTAAATATAAAGATTAAAAAATATAATTAAAAAGTAATAATTAAAAATTAAATTAAGAAGTAATAATTTAAAGAGATTTAATTATAAAATAAAGATTAGAAAAATAATTGCAAAATAAAGATTTAAAAAAAATGATAAAAAGTAATAATCAAAAATTAAATTACGAAGTAATATTTAAAAAAAAAATTAATAAAAAGTAATAATTAAAAAGATTTAATTACAAAGTAAAGATTAAAAAAATAATTATGAAAAAAAAAAAACACCCTCAACTATAGTAGCTGTCACATTTGATGGATCACCCCAACCCCCTTCAAGAGTACACCCGCCGGATCCCCCGGATCCCGGTCTTGGTAGCCTTAAAACACACCTACTTTCTTATCTAATTTTAAGGTATCAAAACCAGAATATCGTTTTTCTGTAAAAAGCGAAAGCTCTGTCGAATCAAACGAAATCACCCATTCAGCGAAAAAACCGTTGAAGTGGCAAACGTTGGCGATCAAACAGTAACCCTTATGTTTACTTCCACTATCAGTTCTCGTTGAACAGACTATAGGTAGGTATTTTATTTTATTTATTTACGTCGCAGTGGAGCTGCACTATGGGCTATTGGCGACTGTCTGGAAAACATCCCTGAGGATGATCCGAAGACACATCACCGCAATTTTGATCCTCTGCAGACGGGATGTCTCCCCTTCTTTGGTAGCCCAATGACCTACGCGCGAAGTCGAGCACTTTACGGTAGAACAGTTTTACGAGAACCAATACCGCGCACACTAGATCCCTACGCGCTTACCAGTGATGCTTGACTTCGGTTTTGTACCGGGAACCGAGTCTTTACGATCAGTCCACTACGGGACATCATTCAATAGAGTACCTAGGCATTCCTTACAATAGCTAAAAAAAGTATCTATAGTAATTCGCCGATTTCATACAGTGCCTTAAAATTCCAGCCATTCTATACAATGACCAGGCATTCTTTAGAATGTCGATACTTCGTACATTGATGATATCATAGATGTACTTCGTACATTGATGATATCATAGATAACAATAAATTAACTGGTGACAGAAGCGGTTTCGGATAAAATTCATATAAAATTAATAACACATACCAACAAAGAACAAATATAATACTTATTATTCGTATATAGTTTCATTCCTTAAGATAATGAAACTTACCAACTATAGCTATCAACAATAATTGGAACGGACTCAGTGATGAGAGGGTGACTTGTGCTTTGTGCCAGCTACTGCCAGAAGAACCGGACATCTCCCAGATTGTTTTATCGCTCTCATCCTCGTTTTTGAGCACCACGCGCAAAGTGCCCACTCCGTATCCAAACATATGAGTGGCAAATCTCATACACATCGGACTGTTGTCCCCTGTAGTTGAGAAGCTTGGACTGCGAAGCATGGCTGTATCGCCAGGTCGTCGTGGATAAGCAGTGCTTATATATGCAAATCCTGAAAATAAGCAGGAAAATTTTGGTTTTAACAAACGCCAACTGAATGCTCTTTTTAATTGGATAGATTTAATTTTATTTGTTGGGATAAATTTAATTTTAATTATATTTAATTTAATTTAATTATATTTATACCCGACGGCATACTTTTTTCCGTAGCCAAAAGCAATTGTTTACACCAAAAAGTTATCAACTTGTCGATCCTTGCTCCAGACTATATAGATCAGAATTACATTAGATTCCTGAGCACTGACTAAATTTACACTGATAAAATTAATGCCTGATCATTCACGCACACTGAACACTGATACCTCAGCACTCTGGCACGCTGATAACTAATGCACTCACACTAATGTCTGATCCCTCACTGATTTACACGGATAGAATTTCAAATCATCCGAGGGAGTAATTTTTCATCAAGGCTTGAAAAATAGTAGAGTTAACAAAACTGATTTAATGAATGACTTCGAACAAAAAACAACCAATTATCATAAAATGACTTGTTCTGCAATTGAGTTTTCTCACTTCTAGAGAATGTGCTGGCTACTTCGTTTCTAAGAAATAGTCATTATAAATGAAGTTTTTCTCGTCAGGATGGACTAAAGTGGAGTTTCCATTCATGAAAAGAATTATCTCGATTACTACAGGAATGTAAATAATTTTACTTATGTAATGTTTTCTAAACAGAAAACAGACCTCCTCACTGATTGCATAAAACAGCCATCGTGTTAATCAATGAAACATCACAACGAAACACTAGTCCTAAAACATTAGTCATTAAAGTGGACCTAAAAACAATTATTTTGTTTATTCAAACTTTTATTTCGAGAAGCCGATTATTAATCAATGAATTATTAGTTTGTTAATTATTAATTAATTGTTAATTACTTAATTAATTAATTAATTATTTCATTAATATGTGCAGTTTTTTGTTCAAAGGGCAAATAATAGCCACCTACAATCAAAGATGTTTCAGGATTCAATTTTCTAGAAGAAAAAAAAAAAATTTGAAATATTATATCTGTATTTGTTTCTGAGTCAATGTTGACTTTCAGAAAAGTGGTTTGAGAATGCGAGGCAAAACCACAAACCTAAATATTAATTAGTTCTTACCACCGGTTTGTTCATTTTTTCCATAGCTACTGTGGTCTCGGGGTGGCCCGGTTATAAAATTGGTGCTTCCTCTTCCGAGTTCCCAATCGAAATCGTCTTCATCCATGTTTACCCAGTCGCAGAATCCACCTTCAAAAGTGCAGTGTCCTATGCAGGCTTCTTTAGTTGGAATTCTATCAAATCTAACATCATCCAACGCAACATAGCCTCTGCAAATAATAAAAAACTTCCATTAGCTTAACCTTTTTTCAACAAGTGAAAAGAATCTTTGGAATTTATTAAATATAAATAAAATTTCACAGTAGTAACACGGTCTCACTACAGTGAATAGTAATAATGTTAGTCTCTATTATGACCACATGAATACACACTGGAATTTTAATTAAACAATGACATAAATAATGGTACAGAAAAAAAACAGTTTAGAATCTATTGAAATAACCATGTAATGTGAAATTTCAGAAACATCCAAATTTTTTGTCGTAATAACATGTTATTGTCGATATTGAATAGTGCAACAATATTGCATTGCAATACAAGTGAATTGCAATAAACAATGAAAAGACAATACCGCAACAGCATTGAATTGCAATGCAAATGAATTGCAATAAGCAATGAAAAGACAATACAGCAACAGTATTGAATTGCAATACAAATGAATTGCAATACAAATGAATTGCAATAAACAATGAAAAGACAATACAGCAACAGTATTGAATTGCAATGCAAATGAATTGCAATAAACAATGAAAAGACAATACAGCAACAGTATTCAATTGCTGGATTGTATTTTGCTATAGAGATTTGCAATCCGAAGGCAGCTTTTTATTATTTCTATACATTCTACAGCTAGTTTTCGTCAAATTCATAAAGATATGAAGATATCTACTTTTCCTTATATAGTAATAACACAATATATTTGTGCTGCATAAATGAGATAAGTAATTAACAGTTAGTGAAAATCATACCAATGGAGAAAAAAAATTCGTATATTAAATCATACAGAGCAGTTGGTAAATAATTATCTTATTGTTGAGCTTCAATTTAATTTTTAAAAAAAATAATAATGAATTTTAATGCTTGAAAAAAGTTCAGTAAAAAAATTGTTAAGTGACTTTTAGAAATATTCTAATTTGTCGGATATAAAAAGGTATGATTTGTTAGAACCATTGTCAGTTTGTTTGAATGCGCAGGAAAGATCTTAGAAGACAGAAATTAAAAACCAGGGCAGGTGCAAATTTGGAAATTATATATTTAAAATAATAAAAAATTTCACTGAGCAACAAATAAAAAACTATAAACTATAAGAGAAACCTAAATGAACTCGTGTATACAAACTCACAAAATGCACTCTTAAACAATAGTAAAATAATCGACAGTTACAATTATTACATAAGAATGTTTTGAGACTTGTTTTGAATTACCCGAATTTTGACAGTAAAATAAGAAATAATTGATGTCATTAAATGTTTTTTTAATTGAGTTTCAATAAATACCATATAAATACCAATAAAATATTATGATAAATGCCAAAAGAATATGTCAAATAATAATAAAATGTTATGTTAAATACCAATAAAGCATTACAAGAATGCAAAAAAAGACTAAAAATCATTTTAGGTAACATCTGAGGTAGCTTACGGTAACTTATTCAGGTTACAATAATAAGGTAAAGATTAAAAACCATACATTGAAAACCATACAAAGATTAAAAGCCATACATTGACATATTGAAACCCAATGAAAAATATTGCTACAAAGAAACTGAACGGACATACACAAAAATAATACATAATATATACACTCATGCAAAATAAATCATGATCTTTGACAACGCAAATGAGTTACACAATATTTTATAATGCATAGTAAATATATTTTGTTTTTCCAAATTGTTTCTCCATCTTACAGTAGGCTCTATTGGATATTTCAAATGAAACTACAGGTCAAAATGAAAAACCTCTCTATTTCATTATCCGACCAACACTACCTTTTTGCCAACTTCGCTCGCTTTTGCCGAAGAAATCGGAAATCGGTTGAATAGTTCCTGAGAAATCAAATCTTAAACATTTAACTTTTTAAAAATTTGATTTCTCAGGGACTGAATTCTCACAAATTTTGTATTTTGCCATGAGAAATTAGATAATTTGAAATGTTGTGAAAAACTGTTCACCTTACAACTCAAATTTTTTTTTTACTATTATTAAATAAATTAATAAAAAATTACTGAATAATGTATTTTGCTTCAGTAATAATAAATATTTACTGAAATTTATTTTTTGGGTGAAATTATTTTAGGCTAAACTAATTTTATAATTGTAATATAATGATATGTTTTATAATACAATAATATTGTTTTATTTAATAATATGTTTTATGTAATATAATATGTGACGTAATATAATGATATGTTGTATAATATAATGATATGTTATGTAATATAATTATATGTTATATAATTTAATGATATGTTATGTAATACACTGATATGGTGTTCCTTAATATAATAATATGTTATGTAATATTATAATATGTTTTATAATTAAAATAATTATGTACTTATTTAAACAATTACTCACTAAATATTTTCGATATTATTCATGGCATAATTTTATATTGAAATATTTATTCATAAATGTCTAATCTTAATCTTAAATATATTTTGTTAGTTGCAATATATATTTAAAAAAACATCATTTTTGTATAAGTTATAATTTTTATAATTAATTGTTAAAAAAAAAACATGTACTTCCATTATGAGTATCATTATGAGTATCATTACTAATTTATTTCTATTTTTATTTGCACACTTCTTTTTATTTAAGGTATTCAACTAGTTTCGACATCTTTTTTGCTTTAAATATTAATATAATTTTTTAAAAAAAACTAGTTTATTTGTTTTATTATGTCTAAAAACTTATAAAACTAGCAAAAAAATATCCTTATTATTATTTTCTTTAATATGGCCATTTTTAGATAAAAAAAAAAAAAATAAGGCATGTTTTGCATATAACATGCTAAACTCTTTCACATTTCAATTGCATAAAACAAAATATTTCTTCAGGATTTTATTCAGAAGACTATCAACTATGTTTTGAACTATTATCTTAAAGGCAAGTGCATATACTACTGAGTTAGGGATCAATGTAGCTAAAAAAGCAAATTTCTAAAAATTTCCATAAAAAACATTCATAAAAAAATGAAATTCTACTTTTTTCTCTTAATCTGTTGTTTGTAGTTAACTATATTATTTTGAATCTGACCCCTGAAATAAATCAGATCAGATTCAAAATCTGATCTGAAATAAACGTATTTAAAGACTTAAAATTATTTATCTATCCAATGTTATCACTTGCACAAAAATTGCTAAAATTTGGTAAGTAGTTGCAGTAGAAACAAAAGTGAAGTGTTTTTAGAAAGCTAAGAGTATAGGAATTATAAATTTACAATAAACACAATTCCGAAAGTTTCGCCCAAAATCATGTTTTTTTGGCACTAATCGGAAACCTAACAAAAACAATTGACTTTTGAATACTAAATTTCATTTACTATGCAAAACAGAAGCAGAAATTTAATTGCTATTATTTTTTCATAATAGTATATAGATATTAAAATTAATAATTTTTGTTAAATTATTTAAGTAAGATTTCTTACCTGTAATTCATTCTTTTATAAGACTGATTAGAAGAAACAGCTTCGAATAGAATTTGATATTTTTCCCCGTAACTAAAAGCAACTTCTCCCATGTACCAAGTTCCATCAGAGTTATCTTTGCTCTCCCATAACACGTAATCCTCAAGCTCAGAATTTCGAAGTATCACTCGGAGCGATTTAGCACTTAATCCTGCTATATTGTAGAAAAAGGAAAGACAAAGTCCGGATGGTCCAGTGTGATTATATGCCGGGCTGTAAATTACATTTGAAGTATAATTAGAATTCAAAATCTCATTTTGAGACAGCTGGGATGTTTCATAAAAAATATAACCACTGTTTTTGTCTGCACCCGTATGATCTGTGCTTGGCCCACCAATCCAAAACGATGATGCTCCCATGCCTGATCGCCATAAAGTCGGTCTTCCGGAAAAGTTTTCCGGAGTATTCCAGGAACAGGTTGTTAATCGTATGACTGATCCGAAATCACACATTTCTGGAATTTCTTCAAGATCAAAATCCCTTCGAGATCGATGTATTGCCTTTACCGCATCGTTTGAAAAAATAAAATGAATGAAAATAATGAATGCAGTCGTAAATATGTAATAGTCCGTCATTTTTTTTCCTTACTTTAAAAGAATAAACTTTAAAGTCAAATTTATATCCTCGGTACTATATTATAGAAATAGTGTTAAAATCGTTTGCTCTGACAATATTCTTGCGCGCTTTTGGGATAATCAAAAATAAACTTTTTTCTCTTCTGGAAAAGAACAAACTTTAAACTCAAATTTATAATCTTCGTAGTACTTTAGAAAAAAAGTGTTAAAATCTTTTGCTATAACAATCTTCTTGCTCGCATTTGGGATAATCGAAAATAAACCTTTTCACTTCTGGCTGAAATTTTCGAATAATTCTTGAACGACTTCTCTTCATGTTTTCTGAACGATTTTTTTTTTTTAAACTCAGAAAGGGCAGACGATTTTTTTTTTTTTTTTAATAATAATTTCTTCTCCTTGACATTAAAAACATTATCGCGGCAGCTTTCTTTTAAAACTAATTTTCCAATATTCACTTTAACTTCCACAAATTAACAAAACTAATAAAATTCGTTTGACAGGTAAGGAATTTAAAGTACTGCTGTAGATTGATTTCAAAGAGTAACTGGAAGCCATTAGTAAACGTTTACCCACTAAACTACATTTCAGTATAGAAAATACATCAATAGCATAACTTTTTTTATTATCTTGTTAAAGTGAAAAGCAATAGATGCGTGCCCATTGCTAAAAGTTTGTCGTCCTTTTTTTTTTTTCATCCTAATGATTGGACTAAATGCATGTTTATATCAGGAGAAGGAAAAGTTATAACAACACGCTAACCGGAATCAATTCTACTTTTTTACGGTTAGTGCTTTAGATTTTATTTTTCTATTTCCCGTAACCATTTAATTCCTTTTTTTTATGTAAGGAAAAAAGTTTTTTTTCATCGGATGCATGTAAAACAGGAAAGGATATAGCCTTTTGTGGTCTTAGTGAATTCAATCGATTTGCTCTGCACCCGAAACGCTACATTAACAAATAATATAAATCTGCTGATCTGATAGCTCTCTGAACTAGTGCTACTCGTTTGTTTAAAAGAAATTTCATAGAAATTGAAGTTTGAATTGTTTCAATTAATAAAAGATGATCCTACGTTATTTCGAAGTAGCATGGATATGAAAAACTGTCATTTAAACGGGTTTCGCAACTTTCATATTAATTATTTCTAAGAAAAAAAAAGCATAAAAAAACATGTAGTATTTAATAAATATAAGAATGGAAACTGATTTTTCCTAAGATTTGAATAATAGCATAGTGAAGTTAACGAACATGTTTAGAAAGTAGATCTGGAGGCCAATAGTTCTAAAATATCAGAAAGCTATTCAGAAAACAGCTTTTACTACTAAAAACTGTCTTGCCTTATAGACTAATTCAATGTTCTACCTGTCTCATATTAAGAGTTGGTAAAATAATTTAATGTTCTAGTTTTGTTTTGTGAATTCTTAAACTTGGAGAAATTATGTTTTCAAAATACTGTTTAACGTGTATTCCTTTCGGATTTATTTAAAAAATTTATTTGTTAACTGAATAGATTTAACATGATAAAAGATTGGTATGAAATATTATTAAAACAGTATGTCAAAAATAAAAACATCATATGGTAAAAGAGTAACATCATGAATGTAAGAAAATACATTTTAAATATAAATTCTCCGTATTATTATAATTTTTAAATATTCAGACGCGTGCCACACTTCTCAAATAAGCAACAATTACGTTTATATATATTCTGTCGGACTGTAAAAAAAAAAAAAAAAAAAAAAAAGATGGAAAATTTATAAACAGCAAAAACAATTCGATGCTGGTCGTTCGTTAAAAACTACCTTTAAAATATATTTTTGAAATATTTTTCAAAAATAAACACAACAATGTATTCATTGAAAGTCTCAGAACAAAATATGAAGGAAGGCGAGACTAAAAAAATCAAACTAGTTTGATTAACTGAAGAAACAGGGAAGCTATCTGACGGAACTGAAAGAACTATAATATTTTGCCTTACTCCTTCATCCAGCTTTCACAGTAATGTTTTAACGTTTAACGTCCTCTATGGCGTAATCGTTCAATACGTTCCTCAAACCACTGGTTGAGAGCTGGGAGTCATGAGCTCGATCCTAGCGAACAACTGGCGCGTATACACGCAGTAAAGTGCACACAAATTATATAGTGAGTGGTTCCTTCGATTATGGACGGAAAGTTTGGAAAGAGGGTCCACGTCGTCTTGTTTGTCTCAAAATGACTTGACATTCCAACCATGAATGTTAATTAGAAGATTGAAAAGTTTAAAAAGGGCATACATTTATAAAAAATTACATTAGTATTTCGCATCGCGTTTCCCGAATCAAAATAAAAGAACTAAATTTTCGCTCATAAAAAATTGGTTTAAAAAAAATAAATAAATAAATAAAATAAAATAAATTTCATCGTTTAGAACAGTTCTTTGTAGTTTTCATTTCAACGAAAACCATATATTTTCAAAATAAATTTATTGGTTAATACATTCATAATTGTCTTTGTAAATATAATCGGTATTCCGCCGAAAGAAGGTTGATCATTAAGGGTTCTTATAGCCGAAAAAAATTGAGAACCGCTGCTTTAGAGCATATTTTATTGCAAGATATTGTTAAACTAATAATAATAATAAAAACAGAAAACAACAAAACCCGAATAATTCACAATTTAAAAGAAATTTAAGTGAATTTTTGAAACACTCTACCATAAATAAAATTTTATTACATATTATCCATCAAGTAATAGAAACATAATCTGGAACAACAAAAAATTTTAATTTTGATTAACTCTACTAATTGTAAAAATCAAAAATCACATATTTCAAAAAAGTTTCCTTTTTGCACGATGATGAACGATTGTTTCTTTTTAACCCTTTCTTTTTTGATATTTAATCTTAAATCAATGATATTAATTGGGAAACTTTCAACTTTCGAACGATTTTTATTTAATTTTTTCCGCTTCACCCTTTGTAAAATGGAAGTCGTAGTAGAATCAGTTATGCCCTCTTCTATTTTCGCACTTCGTATAGCATATTTAGAATAAATTTTGGGATTTTGAGAACCAGAAGTATTGTTTTCAATCTGGATTCCCGAGCCGTTTTCAATTATCTCTGATAACGTGAGGGGCTTCAATTCATTTAAAATATTTTCTAACTCGTCAGGATTCTCAATTCTCGGAGATTGATATTTTTCATTCTTCATTTTGAAGATGTTCTCTAGTTGAGAATCAAATTTTTTTCGTGCATCTTTCGTGTAACCGAACATCTTAGTTTAACTAAAGTAAATCATAAAATTATTAGTTCTTTAAATTCTGAATATCTTAAATTGAAGGGCAAACTATAGATTTAAATTAGTTATAAATTAGATAACTGTAAACTAGGTATAAATTAGCAGCAAGGAGAAATTTTTAAAAAAATATGTCAAAAAATTTTTTTATAAGTGTTTGGAGGGAAAAAATTTATGTCATTAAATTGGTTGATATGATGGATGAAAACAAAACTATTAAGCTAAAGAAAATACTAGCGTATAGCTCACTTTTCACATGAGCACTATTGAAATGGATTAAAATCTCACCATAAAATGATTTATATATATATGAACGTTTCCTCATAAAATGAGGGAACAATGGTAAAAAAGAACGAAGGTTATAAAAAAGGAGCGAATTAGTGAATGGATGAATAAGTTTTTAAATAATTAACACATTTTAACAAAAAACCTTGCAGCCGCTGAACGCATGCATTTGTTAAACGTATTTTTTCTTTATGCGTACAGGGGTGGACAAAATAATGGGAACAATTCTATACTAATACATTTTGTTATTTCTCCGGAAATACTTAATGAATTATTTTAATACTTCAAGGGACCAACAATAAATTACAAACGGAAAATAATGTTTTCGAACACTTTATTTCAAAATATGCAGCAATAGATTTGAAACTTGTGACAATTATTAAGGTTATTATATGCAATAATTACACAAAATTTCGTAAGCCTATCTTAAATATTTATAGAGATATGAACATTTTTATAAAAAAACCATTTTTTTTTGTCCTAGGTTTTTTTTTTTTTTTTTGTTATAACTTTAAAAATAATCACTCAAATGAAACAAAATTTTTAGAGCTTAGAGAGTTATTATAGCGAGAGCCAACTTAGAGAGTTATTAAAGTTGTTTATTTCTACTACGCATGAGCGGGAAAAATTAAAAATTTTCCCTAATTTTGTAGTGAATTGTATCTGGCAACATATAAAAAAAAAAGTTCGATTTGAATATCTGAAAAATTTAAAAAGTTTCAAACACTTTTCTAAGTACGCTTCGTACTTTTTGAAAGAAGCTCAAAATGATAGGACGTCTTTTACATATTTAATTCTGTACTATTTAACGAGATTGTTGAGGATCATCCCCCATAGAAGCATACTTGGTCACATTTCTTACGATTAGGTGTATGAGCGTTTATTGTAAGGTATTATCATTTGTTATTAAATTCTGTCTAATGATACAAAATGATATTTGTAGAGAACCCTTTATCATTTTCAGCTTTCTTTTTAAAAGTACGAAAACTACATTGAAAATTGCTGGAAACTTTTTAAATTTTGAAGATATTCAAATCTGACTTTTTTCATAAGTTGCCAAATACGATTCACTACAAAACTAGGAAATATTTTTTTTTATTAAATTTTTAACCCGCGCATGCGCAGTATTAAAGAACTACTTTAGTTAATCATATTTGTGATCCTGTGCACTTTTAAACGACTTGTTTTAAAATTTTAAACGAATATTTTTATTATTAATTAAAAATTACGCTAAAAATTTTTTTAAATTTTATTGAAAAATTTTTTAAAGTTATTGCAAACAAACGTAAGAAGAAAAAAACTTAGTTTTTTTAAAAAAAATGTTCATGCCATCATAAATATTTAAGTTAGCTTAACGAAATTTTGTGCAATTATTGCATATAATAACCAAAATAACTCTCAGGTTATTACAGAGTTATTGCTACAATTTTGGCATAGGTTGTTCAAAAACATTATTTTCCGTTTGTAATTTATTGTCGGTCCCTCAAACCTCTAAAAGTCTTAAACTTCATTGATATGTACGAGAAATCGCATGTTTCTACTCCCTGTACTGTATGTATGTATGTATGTATGTATATATATATGTATATATATATATATTAATAGTTTCCAAAACAGTGCAGAATTAATAAAAAATATCTTAGTTGATTTTTTAATCATTTATGTTTTTTTTTTTTTTAATACAACTTGTCTTCTTTGAAACTGCTAATCCATGCTTTCTTTGGCTCTTTATTTTATTTTATTTATTTATTTTGGCTCTTTATTTTATTTATTTATTTTGGCCCTTTATTTTATTTTATTTATTTTGGCTCTTTATTTTATTTTATTTATTTATTTTGGCTCTTTATTTTATTTTATTTATTTTGGCTCTTTAATTCTTTGGTTGGTTATTGTCTTAGGAAGATTCTCATGGTATAGATGCAAATAAAAAGATCTTTCATAAAAAAAATTTCCTTATTTTTTCATCCTTTTCTGCACTGACCAAAATCTGCAAGCACCAAAATCTGGCCAGCAAAAGCAATATTAGGGTAAAGTAATCACTCCAACCAACTTCATTAAATTTTTCTTCATTGAATTTTCCAGGACAATTTAAATTCATGCCCTCTCCCTCATTTCAAGTTTAAAACATTTTGACTCGCTAATTATATCATCATATTTTGAAATGGGGGAAAATTTTCATTTCACAAGAATTCAATGCCTCATATGGGACAAATTTCATATTACTAATTACTGATGAAATGTTTATCAATTACACATATCAAATATTGTGTATTTTCTATTACTATTTTTTTAAATTTACACAGGTTATAAATTTTAAAATATAACCAAAAAAACTATGATGGGCTAGATATCTAACATGCCTTGTCTTCAAAAAGAAAGTTGATTTAAAATTTGAGTCTTAAAAAATTCAAAATTACTTTTTATCAATTTAAAAAATATATTAAATAGAGAGTAATAAGACACAGCAGAACGGAATAATTACTGCTGAGTCTTAGAGATTTGATTTTTCAAACTTTTTTTTTCGGAACTTTTGAAATATAGTTTCAGAAGGAAATTCAGCATGCATGAGAGTCTAAAATATGAACCAAATGTCGTTTTTTTTTTTTTTTCCCCCTTTTAAAACATAGTCATGTTTTCTTTACGTCTATAGTATTTTGTCGTCATAATGAATTGCAATATGTTAAAAAAGTCTTTGTTCCTTTTCAAGGCTTAACTAGGTCAGAATCTTAATTGGTTTGATTGGTTCAATTTTAAATTATAAGGTATAATTAAGTAATTTAAAAAGTTAACCAGAATGAACAACTTAAGTAAAAAAGTTTAAAAAAAAAAAAAAAAATATTTATTGAGCAAAATTTTTTTTGTATAAATACATAAATATTTGGCAGTATTTTATTTATTTATTTTTTGAACCTAAATAATCATCATCTTTTCTTAGGAGTTTCTTCTTGGTCTGGAAATTCTTGTAAGGACATGTTTTCTAGTTCTGTGTCTACCTTCAGTCTTTTGGATGTCTCTTTTTCAACATGAGGTGAAACTTGATCAAAGAGTCTTTTGCTGCATTTTCTTAATCCCATTCGAGCAGTGGGGCTGGTTAAGTATTTTGAAAACAATTTCAGGGACAGTCTACGCTTACTCTCTGGAGTGTACTGAGAGTGAAAACTACAGCTAGGTACAGGTTGGGGCTCAGGCTGCACAAATTTCTTAGTTTCTAACTCATTCAATCGCTTCAGAAGCTCACACTGAGCAGTGTCTACAAAAGAGATGCATAAATATAAAATTATGTTTATAATATTTAATAGATCAATACACTGAATCACATTTTTAAAAAGCACATGAATTGTACACGTAAAAATTAGATACAAAAAGTTGCTGAATTCATTTTTAAAAACAAATAAAATATACTAGCACAATACACTTACACCATTTCCTTAATATTTTTTTTTTTTTTTTAAATTCATAAAATAAAGATAACCATCGTTTTTACCAATATTCGAACATTGTTGGGGAAAGAGATGAAAGTCAAAAAAACTCTTAGACAGGTAGAATTAAATGTCAAGTTTAATTGCCGATAGACATATGTAAAACTTTTTAAAAATTTACAAATATATCATAATTTGCAAAAAAGTGTAATAAATACAGTAGAGCGCCGTTTAGTTGGACCAATCATGGTCAAAGCTGATCCGGATAACAAAAAATTCCAATAATTAAAAAACTTTTAAAAACAGTTATGAGAATGTTATTAAATAACCTCTTTTCACACTTTTTTCAGGTTTAGGACTGGCAATGGCAGTAGAGCCTATTATAGCATATTAAAAATGGCATGTTTAAAAGATTTAAATTTTGTAACATTTCACTTTTTACAAAATATGTTTCAATGATTGAAAGAGAAAATTTCAAAACGAGCTTCATTTCCTTATTTCTAACTCTTGAAAAAGTAGAAATAAACTCCTTTACTAGAAACTACTTGCCAGTTGTCACCCATGTTGAAACTAAAGAATGAACGAGAGGGTAGAATGGTTCTGTTCAAGGCTACAAAAGAAGCCATTTTTTTACCCCTTTCAGATATTCTGAAAATAAAGGATTCCAACAGGGAGGGGGGATTGGAAAAGGTGGAGGAAAATGCATGATCCTTGAACGATTTGGATAATTGGACACTCCGATAAATCAGCGTTTGGATAATCGGCACTCAACTGCAGTTCCATCTGCTTTGTCTGGAACTTAGAAGCAATTATCTTCAGGCATAATTGCTCAATAGGATAAAAAGATCCCTAATTTTTTGTGAATATTTGATTCTACATGAACAATTAAATCGATTTGGATAATTGGACACTCCGATAAATCAGCGTTTGGATAATCGGCACTCAACTGCAGTTCTATCTGCTTTGTCTGGAACTTAGAAGCAATTATCTTCAGGCATAATTGCTCAATAGAATAAAAAGATCCCTAATTTTTTGTGAATATTTGATTCTACATGAACAATTAAATCGATTTGGATAATTGGACACTCCGATAAATCAGCGTTTGGATAATCGGCACTCAACTGCAGTTCTATCTGCTTTGTCTGGAACTTAGAAGCAATTATCTTCAGGCATAATTGCTCAATAGAATAAAAAGATCCCTAATTTTTTGTGAATATTTGATTCTACATGAACAATTAAATCGATTCAGTACTCGTTATGATTTGAGATAAAAGAATGTAATGCGTGGAATCTAGTGTTACTTAATAAAAACAGGGTGAGTTTGAGTTACAATTAAACAGAATGGAATTGCAGTTTTGGGTAATTGGTGAGAGAGCAGCAAGAAGGGGGGGAGGCAGCCTAATAATTAAATTTTAATCAACCAATACAATCAGAAAAAAAAATCATTTATTAAATCCATTACAAGAATTTTGAAGAGAAAAAAATTAATGTGATTCCATACTTTTTGCACTCTTATTGATTTTCGGAGATTCTGCTATTTCTGTAAGTGAAGTCTCTGAATCATCAGTATCCATAAAAGACTTTCTTCTTTGTAGAGCAGAAAGATTTTGCTTTGAGGTTGGTGTTTCAGGAACAAACTTCGTTTTAAGAACATGGTGAGCTGGAAAAATTACACAAATCACTTATGACATTTTAAAAAACAATGAGCATAATAAATTGCACAAATTAATTATGATATTTACAATAAAAAACATAATAGGCTGGAAAGATTACACAAATCAATTATGACATTTACAATTAAAATATCAAAATTTCTGTCCATGAAAAAGGGTTGCCAGAGCCTCGGTAGAGGTTGGACTTCTTGATGAGTATATAAATTTTGAAGAAAATGAAAGAGCCAAAGGGTTAATCATCTTCAGTGACTGCAGAGCTGCTCTTCAAGCAATTCAAAGAGGTTCTTTAAGGCTAATTATAAATATACACCATACACTTCATATGATTTTCCAATCGAGGAAACAGTGCACCATGCAGTGGATTCCTGCGCATGTTGGCATTACTGAAAACGAGATGGCAGATACCTTGGCAAAAGAAGCAAGACAATTAAACACCAGCAAGATTACTCATGTCACTCTCAGCGATATCAATTCAGTGGCTAAAGCAAAACTGAATGATAGGAAAATCAAAATCAAACTCCAAATCCCTGAAATCAGTACAAATAGAACTCTCACCAGTACACTAACAAGACTTCGGACAGGACACTTTAGGGGTATGAAGATTCATAAAGACGGGACAAGGACTTACTGTCTCTGCAAAAACTGTCCAGACATACAACTAACCCCCAAACATCTTTTCAACTGTCCCGCTATTCTGGCGAAATTGCAGAAAATAAGTGACAATCCGTCGGCGGACCTATATGAGAGAAATAGCCTTCAAATTGCAGAAGCTGTTTATGAGACCTTCGGTCCCATTTAAAATTATTGACTGTCCATGACACGACACCAACCAACAATTAAAATATGATGAGCTACAAAAAATACACAAATGAATTGTGACATGTATAATAAGAACAATGAGCTGAAAAAATCATAACTCAATTATGACATTTACAATAAAAACATGATGAACTAAAAAAATACACAAATCAATTATGACATAAATAATTATGACCTTTACAATGTAAACATAAGCTGTAAAAATTCACGCAAATCACTTATGACATTTACAATAAAAACATGATAAGAGGGAAAAATTACACAAATCCCTTATGACAATTATAATAAAAACATGATGAGATGAAAAAATTACACAAATCAATTATGACATTAATAATAAGAACATGAAGTACAGAAAAATTACGTAAATCAATTATGGTATACAAATTTAAAAAAGATTAGGGTGAAAAAATTTACACAAATAAATTATGGCATTAACAGAATAGACTGGTCACAAGCTTCAGTTTTGGAATAAAAATTCTGAATATTTTTAAAATAATCCAAAAATGATTAACGGGCAGTAGCATATTATAAAAACTTCATTTCACACTTGTAATAACTAAATTTGTTTCACTGACAGTAAAGTATTATTTTTAAATATCAATGATCTAGAATCACATGGACTGAACAAAATTGTAAAGTAAATCTTTGAGTCGTTGAGAAAGGTGATAAGTGCATAATCAAACATGAGAGTATTTTTAGCAAACATATAATAAGTAAATTTCATCCATTAAGTTTCGTGAGAGGTTGTAAACCCACATTAAACAACATGAACCTCCTAATTTTTAAGCCTTATGAAAGCATTTATAAGCAAAACTTAAAGAGTTAAATTGTAAAAAATAAATAATTTAAAGTTAATTCAAATTTTTGATAAGACTTACTTAAAGATAAAAAAAAAAAGAATTTAAAACAAAAAAAATTTCTGAAGTTCTTACACCAATATTCATACGTTCTAACATTAGAAATTTGAGTGAAATATTTCCAGTGGCATTGATCTAAATCAAAAAATTTTAAAACAAATAAAATTTCAATAAAAATTTTATCAAAACACATGAACATGACTTCTGACTTTTTATATATTAGTTTAAATTTTTAATGTGTAGCAGTAGAGAAAGTTTTTTAATTCTAATTTATTAAATTATTAATACTTAACCTTTGCTACCACTAGGAAAAATATTTTCTTAATCCGTATAAATTTCGCAGTTGTTGGAAGGTATGAATATGCATATAGAAAAAAATTTCTACAATACAAACAATATATCAACATAAAATTAATGTGACATTTTTAAAATGCAACACAATGAAAAGATAGTTACGTACTCAAGCATTTTAAACTAATGCCACAGTTTAAATTTAAAATAGTTACTTACATTTGGGAGTACGCATTCTTTTCCTTTTGTAGGGAGAGCGACTGTACTTGGGAGTTGAAGGCTTTTGATCTTTTGGAAATAAGTTTCTGCGAACATTATTGGCATTCATGCTACAGTTAAGATTTCTTTCTTTCCTTCTTTTTGAGGATAGCCGAGGGGAGTAGCGTATTGGGATGTTTTCAGCACCCGGACACAAGTTCTTATACTATAAGAGTGAATGGAATTGAATATAATGGAAAAAATAAAAAAACATTAGAAATGGTAGGATAAATAAATAAAAACATTCAGAATGATTTGAGTAGCATAGTTGAAATATATACAACTTCAACATTTTTAAAGACTAATACATGGAAAATATTTTGAAATAGTGTATAGGAATGTTTTCTGCACCCAAGCTATAGATATTTATAGTTTAAGAATGAGTGGAATTAATTATAATAGAAATAATAATAAAAAATATAGATTATTAGAAATGGTGAGATAAATAAATAAAAATGTCTGATTTGAGTTGCATCCATGAATGACTTAATAATTTTAGAATTTGCATAGATAATGCAAAAATAATTATGTATTTATATGCATAAATATAAAATATAATTTATATACTTAATACTTAAAAATATTAGAATTTGAAATTTTTAGAATTTTGAATTTTTTAAAATATATTGGGACAATTTCTGCTCTTGAGATATAGGTACTTAAAGTTTAAGAATGAGTAAAATTAACAGGGTTGCCACTCAAATCTGGAAAAAAAATTCCTTGTTTTCCCTGTACACAATATATTAATAGAAAACAACAATTACTGGGCTCTTGTGTGAGCTATATTGGACTAACTATTTTTATTAGTTTTAATTGCTGGAAAAATAGCTGAACATACTTAAAATAATGCTATAGTAAATGAAATAGTTTAGTATAGCTGAAATATCATGGTTAAATATCTCATAGATAACGCTTTCATTGGTCACCATTTTTTAAAAGACAAAATTTCCAGTAATTTCCCAGTTTGTTAAGAAAAAATCAAATTCCCTGCATTTTCCCTGTTATTATAGGTGATTTTTAAATTCCCTGTATTTTCCCTGTTATTTTAGGTGATTTTTAAATTCCCTGTATTTTCCAGGTTTTCCCTGTCCTCTCTGTGGAGTGGCAATCCTGATTACTGGAAATAATAAATAAATATTAGAAATGGTGGGATAAATAAATAAAAATAGTCTGAATGATTTGAGTTGCATGTATGAAAACAACTCAAAAATTTCTGAAGTTGTTGTATTTTTAATTTTGTTGTATATTGTATTTTTCACATTTGAAGTTGAATATTTTGAAGTATCATACAGGGATATTTTCTGCTCCTTAGATATAGGTATTTATAATTTAAGAATGAGTAAAATTAATTAAAATGAAAATAAAGAATGTTAGAAAGGGTGGAAAAAATAAGATAATAAAAATAGTCTTATTGATTTGGGTTGGGTGATTCTGACTGGGTAGGATATATGAAAACTACTAAAAAATTTAAGGAGTTGAATATTTTGAAATATCATAAAGGGATGTTTTCTGCTTCTGAGATATAAAATCTATAGCAAAATGAATTTAAATTAATTATAATAGAAATGGAACTGATTTGTTACACCCATTTTTTTCTGTTTTCTGTTTTTTTTCTTCCTTTCTCAAAAACATTGGCGATAGTGGTGATTGGTTCATAAATGCGTTTGCAGGAATAAATTTGATGTTATGCTCCGGAGAGTTGGAGGAGCAAAGGTTTAAACTTGATATCTTCACCTTTTGTTTCCAAGTTTAAGTGTGATTGTCCAATATAAATTTATAAGAATGCACTAAACTGATGTTTTTCTAAGGTTAAGGAATTGACTGTTTAGTAATGGAATTTTATATTAACTTTGAAGCTATGGCATATGAAGATCTCCTTTCATGTTTATTTTAAGTTTAAATGTGATTCCCGATATGAATTTATAAAGAATTCATTATATTGATGTTTTTTTAAATGTTAATAAATAGCCTAGATGTGTTTTTTTTTCAAAAATATTTTTCTGAAATTTGTAGCGGAGTAGTAACAAAACTGTTGCTTGAAAGTTAACATTTGATATAGCAATGTTTCCCCTAAGCGCTTTTAGAAGAGTGGCACACCCTGCCTACCCTTTGATGCACGCTTTTTGTAAAAATAAGCCGCCATCTCTTAAAAACACTGCATTTTTATTCATATTCCATTTAAAAAAATTAATTAACTGCTTAAATAATAATTACACACTGATAAAATTATCTGTGTTAATAGGTTTAATTCTGATTACTGTTACACATGATTAACTTGCGTAAGATGAAAACAAAGCTAAAAAAATATGTCAAAAGTGGTTATCAAGAAAAAAGCGCCTAACATAAACTTCAGGTGCACAACAAATCAGTTTTGTAGAAATAATAATAAAAAAAAACTATATAGACGGATCTATAAATAACGAAATTCTGAGTACTTTGAGTTGCATATTTGAAAAATATACAACTTCAAAATTTTTAAGATAGATGGATTAAAAATGTTTTGAAGTAGCATTTAGGGATAGTTTTGCTTTCGAATTACTAGTCCCTATAATAATATAAAAATGAGTAAAATTAATTATAATGGAAAAATTTTTAAAAAACTAGCAATGGTGGGATAAATAATTACAAAAATTCTAACGGATTTATTAAAATTGTCCAATAAATTACTTTATAAATATGTTCAGATTGCAGAACTATACACCAACAATTTTATTTTCCGTAAGAAAACTAACAGTAAAACATCAAAAATACTTTTTTAAATTTTTCACACAACATATTTTAGACAAAACGTTTTGGTTCAATACTACAAAAGAATGTAATGAGATAAAAAAAATTAAAATATAAATTTTTTTTAAAAAAAATTATATAAATATTTTTCAAACCTTAGAATCAAATTCATAGTTTTGTCATTCATTTGATAAAAACGTTTAAACAATGTAATAAGGCAAAATCATCTAGTTTTTTCTTATTTTAGGATGAACAAATAAAAAAGAAATTTACCTTCTTTTTCCTAGGTGAGGATCTTGTTAAAAGAAACTGTCGGCTTTTAATGTTATTCATAATGTCATTCCGACAAACAACTTTTCTAAAATACAAAAACTTCATATAAGCTTGAACGTACGTAAATGAAATGTGGTTAAAGCATGTTTCAATTCTAATTATAACATTCAACAAACAATCTGTACTGGATTTTTCAAGTTTTAATTTGAAAGACACATAATTTTGAATTAATTAAAAGCCTTATGTAATAAATTCCTAAGGAAATGTATAATTTTTCTTCTTTAACATCTAAAGTCTTGTACAAAATAATTGATTTAAAATTTTCATTATTTTCACAATTTAAGTTAAATTAACTAAACATAACCAGTAAAAATTTAATAAACATCAATTATAGTCTAGTGGACAATTCAAGTGGGCAATCGGTGAATACTTTCAACCACAATGTGGAGCTTAGGCTGAATATCTCATTACTATAACTAAGCAATCATAACAGATACAACCAAAACAGAAGAGTTAAGGAGAAATATAAATGCAAGAGAAGAAGGAAATACAGTGAATAAAATATTCAAAAATCAATAACTTCTCAAAAAGAGATCAACAACTTTAAATAACATAAAAATAAAAAATAAAAAAAATAAAAAAAACAATCTCAATAAAACATAAATGAAAACAAGAAATGGACATACATACTATAGTTTTGGGTATTATAAACAGGAGCCTTTCGCAATGTCTAAACATCAATTGAGAATTGAGAAGTGCAAAGTAATTT
Organism: Parasteatoda lunata; assembly: GCA_949128135.1. NCBI lineage: Eukaryota > Metazoa > Arthropoda > Arachnida > Araneae > Theridiidae > Parasteatoda > Parasteatoda lunata. The sequence goes on from OX421971.1 coordinate 38,586,974, forward strand.
AACCTATAAGCGACAGAAGTCCTATTGCTGATATTAACAGCTGGGATATTTATCAAATTTTGCATCAACATCGTTTTTTGTTTATTAGACAAATTAAACATACCCTTAAGAACTTACAGAACACAAAAGATATGTCCAAAATCAAGACATTAACCAATTTTCAAACGCTCTAGATAGTTGGAACTCCAGTCACCGGATTTTTTTAAAAGTTTTCTTGAAAAATCACTCAAAACTGCTCTTCTTTTACTGAACTTGATTTCTAGAATCATTGTATATTTTGAAAATTCTAATAATTCAGTTAATGATCTTTTTAGCATTCCATCATTTCTCAATATGTGGAAATCTATTCTAATTTAATCTTTTGCAACCTGGGATTCCTGCCAAACATCCTTACACCTGTTTCTTATCTCCTTTCTTTGATTATCTTGTTAAAACTTGTTTTTCTGTCTCTATTGGTTAAACCACTTTGCACATGTTTGGCTCGTTACTTCTCTACACTCGTTTGGTGTTTAGACACTAAGAAAGGTTCTCAACTATTTTATGTTCATTTGTGCACTTTCATTTATGCTCAATTCCTATGTGCTTTTGTTTTTGCTTTAACTTTAAATACAATTATAAAATTAATAAAAAAAGCAGCGACTTATTTATTTATTTTGAGTAAAAAAGTATTTGAGTCTCTATCATTTTTTAAGCTTAATTATCTCACTTGTACCACTGAAGTTGAACAGCCAATCCGTATCAGAGTGGCAGGCTGCTGAACACTGTCGCTTTATAATTTGAATCTAAATCACAAAACAAGGGATCTCCTGGATAAGACCAGTTACAAACTAGCCTTCATGGAAAACTTTCTGAACGAAACGTGAAACTAATCTGCATTTTCTTAATATAGAATTAAAGGTAATTATTAAAAACCACGAAATCAGCCAATGGTTAGTCCAACAGCAAAGGTATTCGATCCCACAATCCATCTACCAAAGGAATAATTTTCATCTACCAGGGGAATACTGAAGCAATGAACGAATTGAACAGTTTTTTCTTTCCAGGATTTGAAACTAGGTCTGCTCATCAACCCTGACTACCCATCTCAAGATAGAACTAACATTTTTACAAAAAAAGTTGAGAAAATTTACCTATTTTCAGCCCTACTAGAAGAACTCGAAGAGGATTTGACAGATAATACAGACATCCTAGAATTGTTGGACCCTAACATGGATTCAGATGAAGGTGGCTCAGAAGTTTCATAAGTAGAGTCCTCATCCATTTCAGACAAAGGTATGTCTAATTCCTCACTAAGTTCAACAACTATATCATGAAGAGTGTCTTCATAGCTAGAAAAATAATATGTAAAGAAAAACTGCTTGTTTTTTTATAAATAACAATTTCATAAATTCTTAAAAAATTATGACAAAAAAATCATGAATACACAGATTTGTGAAATTTAAAAGAGAGGCATAGATAAAATTTAAAATAATTTTTGGTAGATTTCTTTTTTATATTTCTTTCAAAATATACTCTGAAAGTATACCACAAACAAATTTTTACAGTAACAAATATTTATTTATTATACACATATAAATCTAACAAAGTAAGCAAGGTAAGTGCAGTTTATTATTGAAAGAAAATATATATGCATGAGTTTAATTTTGGTAACTTTAAGTACAATTTTAATAAAATATTTAAAATTATGCACTATTGAAATTCATACCAAGTAAATAAATCGATCCAAAAAAGGAAAAGTGTAGAAATTTAAAGAAATTTTTTGTCTTTCTTTCATATAATTTCATTTTAAATCTGTAAATTAGTACAATTATTTTTAAAATTAGTACTTTGAATGATATTCCAGCTTAATAGAATATTATCAGTTACATTTAAAATTACAGCATTTTGTGCAAATTATAATTAAATTTTTGCCTTAGTTTTGGATACAACCTTAACCTCTCTTTATAATGTCTATTTACATTGGGATAAATTGACATTACATTTGTCAAATTGATCATTTACTGTATCTATGAAAGTAACGTAGTATACAGTAAGTTTTTAACTAACAATCAAACTGGTATTCCAATAACAGGAAGATATTACATTTTGAGCTCTATAGAGATATGACTTCTTTTTGCATACAACCTTTCAATATAATATCCATTTGCATTTGGATATTAGGAGTTGTTAAATTGATCATTTACTGTATCCATATTTTAAAGCAACATAGTATACAGTAAGTTTTTAACTAACAGTCTAAGTGGTTTTCCAGTAACGGAAAGATATTCCATTTCAAGTTCTAATTTTATTGTATGACTAGTCTGCAATATAGAATTCTAGCATAATTCTACTCATTAATAAATTATTTCTTTTATAATGTAAAACAAAATATTACAAAAGATAAAATTAAATAAATTTTTGGAAATTAAATTTTGTTGGTATACACTGATAATAGCCACATTCTCAAGGGGTAAATGGTATAAATAAAAATAATCATAGTTGCCAACATGGATAAGAAAAAAATCCAGTAGATTTTACGAAATAATATAAATTTCACGATAATTGTTGCATAATGTACTAAATACATATAGGGAATTTTATCATCATCAAAAAAGAAAAAGTGCAATATTTTCCGGTTATGATTGACATTAAACATACTTCAAATGTTTTGTATTAAGTTTACTCATAATTTTGAATATTAATAGGCATTTAATTCAAAGATAGAAGGATTTTTTTAAATAAATTTAAAAAGAGAGTTCTGAATAAAGATAAACAGAACATTTTAGAACAAAAAAAAAAGTTCTGAACTGATTTCTATAAATGAAGTTTGCGTCATTATGTATAATGTAATACTTATTTTAATATTCAAGCAATAATCTGTACAAAAATTCTATTCAATACGGATTTTTTTTAAGGAAACTTATTCAATTTTAGGAAATTTTCTAAACTGTACAAAAACCAGGAGAATTTTAATTAAATCAGTAGACCAGGAGAAACTGGCAAAATTGAGCAGTCTACTGGAAAATCCAGTAGAGTTGGCAGCTATGAAATAACCATAATAATTACAAAATAAACATTCACTCAAATATTTTAAAAATATATTACTTTCATGATACAAAATATACAGCAACCATTTTAAAGTACCGAACTTATGTCTTTCATTGTATTTAAAATTTATTTTAAGATCATTAAACCTTTTGTAACAATATAAAAAACCTTAAAAAAAAAAAAACAGCCAGTACTTTTCCCTTAGAACATCTTGGAAGAACTGGATCTGTTCAGAAGCAGACATAAAAAAAGACATCCGGTAAAAATAAGAAGTTATCTGAAATGAAATTTTGTAATCAGTATAAAGGTTAAAAAGAAAATGAATAAAAATTTTCGAAGAAATGAAAAAAGTTTAAATGAAAAAAAAGTTTACTTACATTTTTGATCAGCTCTAACCTCTCTGAATGAGGAGCAAGAATTTCAGTTTCAAGTGCGAGTAAAATTTGCAACTTAGACCTGAAAAATGTTGGCAATAAGAATGCAAAATTTCGCACACATTGTTTAGAAAGAAACAAGCAAGTCTAAAAAAACAACTCACTCTTGTCTCTTTTTATCATCTTCCTCACTTTTCTCATATTTTTTAGCAATTTTATCATGGCTCATAGTGAAGAATTCCTTTAAAAAATCTTTCAAAGCATCCTGAAATGAAAAATGTTTTATATTTAATTAAACAAGTGTTGTCAATTAAATTAGTTTGAAAAGCAAGACACTCATTCTAAATACTAGTTTATAGCATGATGTAGTCTGCCAGAAACGAAACGGACCATCCTGAATAACTTTTGAACTAAGGACTGAATCTTCACGTTCTTAGACTTGATCTTAATGGTCAGAGAGGGTGACCTCAAATATGCTAATTAATATCAAATATGTAGACGCTATTTTAAGTTACAAAATCAAACTCAAAAATATACTTTTTCTGAATAAACAAAACCTTTTTTCAACAGATTTGGATTTCTGACTCCCAAAATATAGGGGGTTGCTGCAATCTTGGAAATATCCCAATTATTTGGTGAGTAGAGCGGTTCAAAAGTTTGGACCCCTTAATGTTAATTTTACTTTTGTGTATTTCGCGGTATCTCGAGAATTCTTCACACAAAAAGAAAAATTTTGGGGCATAATTATGCAATTTATTTATCCAACGACAATTTCTTGGAAAAAATAAACTGTAGTAATTTATTATTTTAATTAATAATAGTTGAAAAAATTTTGAATTGTAAGGTATACAATTCTTTGCATCATTTTAAAGTATGTATTTTTACATGACAAGAAAAAAAAAAAAACATTTAAGAGAGGTTTTTTGAATATTTCCTGAAAAATCTAATCTAAAAAAGTTGTATAGTTAAAATTCAATTTCTCAGGCACTATTCAAGTGATTATGCACAATTTTTTATTTTGCCATGCAAAATTACATACTTTAAAATGATTTAAGAAACTGTATCTTACAATTCAAAATTTTTTCATCTATTATAAAATAAAATAATAAATATTTACTGAAATTTATTTTTTGACTATCTTTAAATAAAATATTAAATATTTACTAAAAAGTGTTTTTTTGCATGAATTATCTTCCGATAAACGAATTTTATAATTGTGCGCAAAATTTTTTCAATCAACTTATCAATACCTCTAGGGGTACTGGATTGGAGATCGATCGTTTTCTGATTCAGGTCAAAATTACGATCTGTGGTTGAATGAATGGGTCCGCCCTATAAACAGGTGCGACGTATGAGTGTGTGTGGCTAAAGTCGGATTCTTGGTCATAGGATGGCGCCACTAAAATAAAAAGAAAAACGCATACTCTGCCTTAAATTCGCTCTGGTGCTTTCACCAAGCAGGCTTGCCAGTGTGGCAAGTGGCATCAGAACAACAACAATTTTTTTCAATTCTATAGAAAAGTTCTTGAGATATGGTGCAATACGCAAATAGTAAATTTAACATTAATGGATCCAAACTTTGGATTGCTCTCCTGACTAAACTATGGGGACCATATTCTGAGGGTCAGAAATCTGAATCTGTAGCAAAAAAAGGTATGTTTATTTAAAGAAAGTACGGTTTTGTGTACATTTATGCAGCATATTTGAGGTCACGCCCTTGAACCATTAAGAATGAGTCCTAGAATGTGAAGATCCGATCATTAGAACAAAAGTTATTCAAAGAGGTCCTTTTTTTGGTGTACTGTACATGTTTTACAGTTATTGCACATGTGAATGTTACACAGTTAAATCATGATATCTTTAACTTGATGGAGGAGAAGAAAAAATTTTAAACATTGAATATTTAAATATTCAAAATTCGCATATTATCAACAGAAGGAAAATAAAAAAATCTATTTTACTTACCATTTTAAAAACTAGTCTACTTTTTCTTAAATGTGTCACTTTTTATCAATTAACACTTTTTAAGTAGATACTAGCTTTTAATGCTTCTGACTCATTCAGCTGATATTCAACATATTTTATTTTAAAGTATGCACAACAAATAATACATCTTTGTTTGCAATATTTGATGGGAAAGTTTTTCTGTTGTATTGGTGAAAAAAAAGTAAGTTATCAAGAGAAGAGTAAAACAAATTCATCAAAACAAGAATTTATAACAATGAGGACATAGGAAGTTTGATGTTAAATTTTTTTTCCCTTGAGTTAACAAAATATTTGCAAAAACAAGGTTTGAGAAACAAGATTTGACTGTATTACAATTTTCTGAAACATTTTTTAGAGCATCAAGCATTATTTATCAAAATGCATAGAATAATAAAGAAATATTGGAATATTAGACTTCGTTTTCAAGGTGAATAAAATTTTAATATATATATATATTCTCAGAAAAATGGACATTTAATGTCCCAGCAGATATATTTTTGAAGATCAGAAGATATATTTTTGAAATTTTAAAAAACAAATAGTTAAAATAAATAACAGTCATTTTTTTTTCTTATTGAAATTCACATATAATTTTGAGATATTTTTTAAAAGAAAAATATAATTTCCTTATTGTGTCCCTATTCACACGTGTAGGTAAATAAAAAAAAAATTATACTGTATCACAGCATGCATATTTAAATTGTTTGTAAATAAAATGTATTAAATACATTTAAATTAAGTTCTGCATTTCATCACTACATTTAAGGCACTTAAGTAAATTAGAGCATTTTTAATTCCCACCATGGCAATAGTCATTATTCCCTTACAAGGAAAGCAGGACTGAAAAATATCAAAACCAGTTTGATTACCAGAGGAAACAAAGCAAGGATATCTCAGTATTTATAATAGGACTTGTTTCGTCCACAAAATTAACATTCTTAACAAGCTTGTTTTTGCCCAACTAAATTTTATCAGCAGATTTTTACTTTTTGAAAACTCAGAGAATTAAGTTGCAATTAAACCGAAACAATGACGAAATCACACATGTCGATCTAAGAAGTCAACAAACAGGTACAATGGCGAGTAATACTGAAAGTTTCGTAGCACAGCCTTAAAGAGAGAAAGGGTAAAAATTACAAAATGTATATCAGTGATCCGATGTCGCAGATTGTCATTGCAACACACATGTTCTCAATTCGTCAAAATTTTTTACATGTATGTAGTTTATCACTGATATAGTGCTAAAAAAGTCAGATAATCAAAATAAAATTTTTGATTTTAAAAAAAATTTACTTAAAAAAAATAACATTTTCTAAGGACTACTTAAGAAAAATAATTAATTCTAAGAGCTTTTGGATATAAAATATTAAAATAAACACTTTCTAAGAACCATTAGAACCCTGTAAAAATCAACAATAAACTTCAGTGTCTAATAATCTATATTTCATTTTGACAAAACACACAAATTAATACGATTACTCCAGACATACAGAAATTATTACAATATGCTAAGACTCTAAAGAATATTAAAAAATAATAAGTAGTACAGAAATATTGCTTCAATAATATAGATCAATATTTTTCAATAAAGTTACCTCTGCAGAATGAGTATCAGAAGACTTTAATTTAAAGAAAGAAAATGCAGTTTTAACTATCTTTTTTGCAGATTGCAATGCAGAATGACTAGTATTCAACGCTAAGTCATATTCTCCCTTCAGCAGACTTATAAGCTCATCGTATCTGAGGTTTGAAACTGAAAATTAAAAAGAAATATTAATCTTTCTTCATCGTTATAATTCTGAATTTAAATGATATCAAAACATTTTATCATTGTTGAATTTTACAACACTTACCAAATTGTTAAAACAATTAAATACATTAAATTCACTTTAATATTAATGTGTGTACAAATAAATGAACAATTTATTGCTGGTTAAATGCTTATTCGATGAAATTCATATTCTCATATTTTATTTCATGAATATTGAAAATAAATTTAATCATACTAATATAAACAAATAAAAAAACATGTGTGTTGTTTTCAATGACAATTCAAAAATTTCTGACCGTTATGTTGGTATGTATATTCTGAAAGTATAGTTTAATTTTTTACAGAAGTTCACAACTATATGATTTGACATGCCATGACATGCATAACAGGCCCCCTGTTTAGAAGAAATTTGGGTTCGTTAACAGACCCTTCACAAAATAATTTATCTATTAATCGGATCCTTTTCAAATTTGTTTATCTTCATTATTGCTGTGTTAATCAAATAAACACTTCCCGGAAGGCGGGACAAAGAGGGTTCGAGACAAACTTTCCCTAAATTTAAATTCCAAATGTAGTATTCTAAGAAAATATTTCTACAGTTACAAACATCGCATGTGCATTCTTATTAATATTAACTCTATTTTTTTTTTTTTTTTTGATAAATAAATAATTTATCAATTTATATTTATTCATAAGATTAATTAATAGAATATTAAGTAAATAAAAATTAATTTCCGGCAGTTTTTTAAATAAAATATTATTAATAAAAATAAGAATTGTTAAGTTTACTTAATGCATAACACATTGAAAGTGATACATTACTAAGTTGTATTATTAAGTTGTATTATGTTAAGTTGTATTGTATTGAAATTATTAAAAATGTGAGTGATTTTGTTTCAATTATTCATCCGAAATTAATATTCTATGTTGAGCAGTAAAGGCTAAATATCAAATATTTGTATGTTGCAACTCTAAAATAGTAGCAGCAATTGTTGAGCAGAATCTTCTATCTATTTACAATTTAAAAACTTCTTGAAAGGTTCTCAGCATTTTTTACAATAACAGGACACTATTTACACAAATTCACAAAAGCAGGACCCTGGTTGAAAGAATGTGACTTAAGGCTTAGTTTATATTCACAAATTATGAATAGTTTTTTCGCAATTTTAGAAAAACAGGACCTTTCACAAAATGTCTGGACAGACCTCTGTATGCTAAATGCAGAGTTGACAGTTAAATGCTATAAGCAAGAATAACTAATGCAGTTACCATATTGTTTATATCTTAAAATTTTTAATCATAAAAAAATATAATTAATTAAAATTGTTTTATATTCTTGCCTTAACAAGTAGTTTTTATTAAAATATGAATTAATATTAATATGCTAAATTATTTATCGAAAAAAAAAGAGGATATCACAATAACATAAGAAAACAATGTAATGAGCACATGTGAAAATACAGGGTGATTCAAAAATGTAAAGGTAGGTAGAGGAGACCTAAATAAGCATATTTCATAAAGAAATGTGTGTGCAGAAAGACAACCTTAAACCGATATAGAGCGTTGTTGCTTACTAATGTTACTTGTTTGCTATTGTCTACTAATGCTTACTAATGTTACTTGTCAATGTTGCTTACTTTCAAGCAGTTATAAACTGTAATTAATTATAATTTAATTGGAAACTGTTTGATTGTTAGCTACTGTAAACTGTTCATAAATCACTGCTTTCTTTTATCTAACTTGAATTTTTATTTACTTATGATGAATGCTGCTTTATGTGCTAGCGTTTTTACACTGCATTTTGTATCTCATACAAAATCAAACAGTTTATAATGAAATTATAATCAATTACAGTTAACAACAGGTGCACAAAAGTGTGAAAACCAATAAGGATACAAGATTCACTGTAGTGCATAGAACGTTGTACATTTTTAAGCAGCAGTTTCTTTATCGGCTTAACGTGGTACTTCTGCACCCACAGCGTTCTCCATCATTCCTATATAAGATATGCTTATTTATCTCCCCTCTACCAGAATTTACATTTTTGACACATATTTTTGAACCACCCTAAATGTGAAAATATCACACTGCTTTCACACTATAAACAAATACATTATTACCATTGCAAATACACAAAATAAAAATAAATGTAAGATTATGTATATGTTTTGGCTCTGATGATGATACTATTTGAGCATCTAAAAAATTTCAACCATCTTCATTTGCATTCATTACGTGGTTCGAGTAGCAAGTTAACTTATATAGTTGTGTCACACCGAAAACCGAACCTACCAATTGCAAAATGGCAGATTTGCAAATTTGGAATGATGTCAATGTAATATTATTATTAAATAACATTAGTTTAAATTTTTAAATATATATATATATATATATATATATATATATATATATATATATATATATATATATATATATTCTACAAAGTCAGATTATAGGTTTGATGAAACCATTTGTAGTCATAAAAGAGAACAAACATTTTCCAAATATGATAACAAGTTCTAAAATATTTTATGTGTAACAAAATATAACAGTCAATTTAAATCACTCTCTGACTTGAGATTATATTCAGAATATAACTAAAATAAATATTAAAAATTTAAGTGCAAAAACAAACCTTCAAATGCTTCAGAGGGTTGAGAGGGATTTTCTTCCTTATCTCCTAAAAGAAAGCACTATTTGAATACTTTGCTTACATTTATTTAGCTCATAAACAAAGATAAAAAAATACAAAACTAATTTAAATCAGTGGAGTATAACTATAAGCCATATGTCCCAGAGTAATATATTTTTAAACATGTTAGATATTTGAAAATTGTTTCATTAAACTATCAATATGTTTAATTACATAAATCATTTTTTCTACAACTGCATTTTATGATATAAGAAATAAAGTGTGTTATAATAATAATATATTACATCACTTATTTACTCATCTTAATCTCTCAAAGAGATCTCATCCCATACGAAGTTATACTACATTTAAAACTTTTGAAATGCACAAATCTTATTGCACATGATTTAGACATTTATTGTTACTAAATAATAAATATTCAACTGAACTTGAGCCATCATTTGAAGAAAGATTCTGAAGATTATTGAGTAAACAAAATTGGATCTATTAAGCAAATATTTTTATATTTATTTTGACTAAGATGCAATTATGAATGAACTCTTATAATGAACTGTTGTTACAGAACAAGATTCATTTGAAACCATCACTAAAAAAAACAATTTGTATGGAAAAAAAAATATTTAAAATAAAAAAAATTAAACATCCAGCAAGCATAACTTAACTACAAAATACATCATTAAAGAGATGTTACATTTTTTTATAATACAGCTAGCAGTAAAGCTATGCTGCCATGCAATTGAAAAGACAATGTGAGGGTTTCAAAATAGATTTTGGGAAATGTGGCGTGACAACTTTTTTCTTTCACTAGCTAATACTATCAATGCTAAAATAGAGTTTCAGATAATTGATACAAAATTGATACTTGTAAATAAATTATTTTCAGCAATATGTAGCTTGTCACACAAAAATGTCAAATGTACATCTCAATTTTGAATTTCTTGTCCCTTATGTTGATTTTTCTACAGCACGGCAGTATAAATAGTATATTTAATATTAGACAAATGCTATTACTTATACAAAATAAAAAATTTTGAAGTATAAAATACAATTTCGAATATCTTTAAATTAACTGATTTTATTTTTAAATGAAAAATGATAAGAAACACAATATTTATTAGCATTTAAATTAATTATAGCAGTGTGTTTAAAAAAGAAGAAAAAAAAAGAAAGCAGAAAATTATTTAAAATGTATTAAAAAAGGTAAGCATAAAATACAATTTCGAATATCTTTAAATTAACTGATTTTATTTTTAAATGAAAAATGATAAGAAACACAATATTTATTAGCATTTAAATTAATTATGGCAGTGTGTTTAAAAAAAAAAAAGAAAGCAGAAAACTATTTAAAATGAATTTAAAAAGCTAAATATTAAAGGCAAATACATAATTTTAAAAAATAGATTTTTAAAAAATTACCATTTTCAGGAGCTATGTTTTCCTTTTCTGTCGCAAGTTTCTGTTGTTTAGAAAACTGGGAAGAAACTTTCTTGTAGAAGGATTTCAAAAAGGATCTTTTAAAAAAAAAATTTTTTTAATAAGGAAGAAAAACTTTTTGAAAATAAGGAGAAAATTTTTATAAAGCATTTCATATGCACTAAGGAATCCCAAAAATTTTTAATACCAAATAAAATTGAGTTACAAAATCATATAATAAATATAAATAAACGGCAATCAATTTATCTAAAACTTAAGTTCCCAACACGGCACTTTCATCTGCCAGTGGGCATTTAAAGCTTCGTAAGGACATTAGGACATTCTATAGGATGTGTAAGAGCTTAGAAACAAAACCTCTTTAAGCATCAAGTACACTTTAAAAGTGATTTTATTTAATTTGGAATCAAAATAGCCTAATACAACCCAACATAAATTACATGTTATTAAAGCAGTTAACAATTCAGAAATTATTCAAATAGACAAATTTTTAAAGTTAATACTAACCAATATGTATAATAATAACCAATTTTATATTGAAAATTTTTATTTTAGGAAGTTTAACATACCATTTTTTCCGATTTTAAAACTTAAATTTCGAATTTTTTACAAATTATTTTAACATTTTTTTACATTTATCATGAACATAATGTTACAGTCATTCTGGATTTTTAAAACAAAAAGTAATTTTTAAGTTATAATTTGAATGTCAGAACAAATATTTTTATTTTTTACATAAGGGCAGCTTTCATAAAAAATTGCTATAGAAAAGACTCAAGTATAAAGCCACTGTTCAGTAAGAATTTTCCATTAATTAAGGATACCAATAATAATAAAAAAAGAATGTAGGAATTTTTTTTTAATTATTTAACAAACCTAAAATTATTTAAAAAGGCATTGAAAAGATATTGTCTGACAAATTGGACGTGTCAAAAAAGATTGGCATTCTATGATCTAGAATTATTAACAATGTACAGTAGTCAACACCAACTCAGACCTTAGATAGACAAATACCAGACACTAATAAATGTAATATACATGGTGTAACACTCCAAAGACAGCAGCACTATTCATCTGCACCGGAAATTTCACAGAAGATGTACCTCACAACTAGTCAAGTTTAACAACCTGTTATTGCAACATTCTTGCCTAATTAAACTGCTTTAACATTAATTGTTTAATTCTTCAATAACTCTCTAAACACCACCCCACTAAACACTACCCCTCCACAACATAAATTTTTAAAAAATGTTTTGGTGAAACTACGTTATTTGAAACGTGTATTTTTAGGGTGGTTTATTTATTTAATATTTTTTAGTAAAGTTTTTATTAAAATGTCAATAGCAATATTTTACAATAGAAGTTAATACATCATGATAAGTGAGTTTAAAATATTATTATCATATTAAATTTATGAGTATATTTTATAAGTATAATGGCCTTAGAGTTATTTTCGCAGGCGTAATTGTGAGCCCAACTAAAAAACCCTGAAAATTTTTTGAGTAAAATCATTAATGACGCACTTCAAAAAATTGATGTCTTTATAAATTTAACATGAAACATTAACATTTCAAAACATGAAATTATAAATAAATTATATACAGCATGATTCAAATGAATAATTATTTATAAGTTTAATTTTATCTCTAATCATATTTATTATTCTACCAGAAAAAATATTTAGAAATGAAAGAGATACCAAGTATAAATTCTAGTTCTAATATTTTAAAATAAATATACAAGAATTTTTATACATAAATGCGAAATTTCTGGACCTTGGATTTCGGGAAACTTGGGATTGCGGTGTTAGTGAAAAATCCGGAAATCCATATTTTTTCTGCAGCACAATCATCTCTGTTCTGGAGAAAGTGATAGTATTGCTTAAATTAACCGAAAATTGTAAATTGCAAAAAAATTGTAAAAAAAAAATAATAGGCAATAAAAGATTAAAAATAGATAGATATAAAAAAACGCAATTTTAAGAAAGGAATTAACCGTCTACCTATTTTGAGGTCCTTGTGTAGGTGGTAGTATTGCACGAATCAAATCAGTAGAAGGCTTAAACCATGGCTCTAAACATTCAATTTGAAATGGTCTTGAACACTGTTCTTCTGAAAAAATAGGCCAAAAATGACTCTTTTTAAACATTAAATAATGCTTCATTATGTAAACAAAATCAAAACTTGATAAAATAAAAGTATTTTCAATAGATATTATTTAAGATTTTCAGAAAGATGACTTAACATTGTCATAAAAAAAAAATTATTTTTGTTTCTGTAATAATTTCCTTCAAAGTTATTTTATATTTTACCTTAATTCGAAGCAAATAATTCTTCGCCATTTTAAAGTATAGCACCCATTTCTAATTAAAACGTAAAGATTTAATATTTTAATTAATCTTTAGAATATTTGAAAAATGTTTTACTAATTGTTTAATTTAAACTGAAAGGTGATTTGTTAAATTTATTTCTATACAAACACTGTTAGGAATAGGCTGCTGTCATAAAAATTATTTTTAAAAAAAAGTTTCTGATATGAATAAATTGGATAATAGTAATTTTTCATATGCCTTAAGTCAAAAAGTGTGTTTCATTAAATCAGTATCAGTTGCCAAAAATACTAAAAATCAGACAAAAATATGAAAAAAGGGTTTTTTTTTTTTTTTTTTGTTGCTTTTAAATGAGGCATTGAAAATATTTTGGCTTATAAAGTAGGAAGAAAATCTACATACTAAACAAAGTTGTCTTGTGAGCTCCAAGCTCTCTATAATCATTAAAAATTCTACTACTGTAATATGTGCAATAAATTCTCCCACAATATACATAGAACTATTTACAAATGTATTCCTTATTTACTGACTTACTAAAATGATACAATTTATCAAAATTCATCTGAACTTCCTTTAACATATCTACTTTTCTTTGTCTTTGCATGTCTATAGTGTGTGTTCATTTAAAAATTTACAAGATAGAAAATAATTTATTTATTTCTTATGACTAAGAATCAAAGGAAATTTTTAACTAGAACAAGGTGAGACTTGTTCCAATAAAACATTTTATATTGTATACTGTAAATAACAACATTTGACAATTGTACATAATTACAGTTAATCAAAAAATGCAATTTTAAATTGTATAACATGAAAAGATCTTGAAAGCCTCAAAATGCAAAATAGCTTGTTATATAATTTTTAATAAATAAATAACAAAGCTAATAAAAGAATTCAGAAACATTTAGTTATTTTGATGGAATAAGCTTCTTTCAATTTAGCATTTGAATCTTTATGTAAAACAAAACAACATTTTTGTTTATATTTACATTTCATAACTTCATATTTGTAAAATGTGCTTTAAAAAAATGACACAATTAGTTATTTAAAAATCTGTAAGCTAGTATTTTACTAATTATAATGTTATGTATATAGAAAACATATGATACATAATAATTTCTACAGTAAACTGTGTGTATGTGCAATAAATACAGATACAGAAAATAAAAACCAAACTATACTAGGCAAAGTATAATTTATTATTTCATTAATTTTATCCATTTTATCTATCATTAAAAAAAAAAGAACAGCAAACCTAAAACCAGCAAATCTGAAGAAAGCATTAAAAAGAATTGGTAAAATAAAAAGAATAAAAAATAAGAAAAAGATACTTTAAAAAAAATTGAATGACAGACATAACAGCTATGATACAATTAAATAAAAACAAGATGAGTTCATACTTGAGTTGGAATCCTCATTATTAGTTGATGTTAAGAAATTCAATGACGCAGAGGGCTTTTGAAATAATTTATTTGGACTCATAATAGAAATTAAGCCAGAAGTGTCAGTTAAAGCTGAAAACAATCCAGGTAACTTCACACCACAAGTACTTTCACAAGTTAAAAACTAAAAAGAAGAAAATAAAAATTAATAAATAGAGGGTTATAATAAATAGTGCTTAGAGCAACATAATGCTAAGCTGTATTTTAAAATTATCTAGGGTAGCGTTTCATCTAAAAAAACACTGTAATGCAGGCAATAAGATATTTCTATGTAATGGACAGTTATCGAATGAAAATTTCAAAAACTTGCAGAAATTTTATCTAACAACACAATAAGGAATTGCCTGATGTTAAAATGTCACCTTTGGAAAAAATGTGGCTTATCACTATGTTATCCTAAGCATTTCAATCACTTCAATCAATCAATTACCAGCTTACAAATGATCAATTACTTTATGATATATGCTTTTAACATACACATATTAGAAAATACACATTAGATAATACACATTACAGGGTGCTTAGCCAAATTTTTCAACAAAAAATAAACACTTTATAAGCACTTTTCAGGCACTCAAAAAAAAGATTTTTAAGCACTTTAAAAAAAATATCATAATTAGGCAGAGATGGCAAGTTTTTGACAAATGACGGTTTTAACCATCATGTCAAAAAAGAAACTCTTTTGACAATTGCCAAAAACCCAAAAGTTTGAAATAAGGTTAATTATTAGCTATTATAAATATGAGCTATTAAATTAACATGCAAGTAAAATTACAAGTGCTACAACAATTATGTTCTTGAAATATTTTAGCATAAAACTTTTTTTGCTTTGAAAATTGCTGTCTAAAATCCAAATTTTGGTGTAAAAAATATTAAATAATTGGAAATAAAAATGTGTGAAATTGCAATTGTTCCAATCCCTTAATTTGCTTAATTTTTAAAAATAAAAGTACGAAAACAATTATCGTAAAAAAAACCACATGTTTATTTTACATGTGTTTTTTTATTTACTTCCATTTTAACTCCTATTTTCCCCAAAGCAAACAAATTACAAAAAAAAAAAAGATTTGAAGCCCTCTGTACTCCAAGTTCATTTTTCAGTTTTATATAAATAAAATCGAAATTTGAAACTGCTCTTTCAATTGATGCTCAGTGTATAGACTAGAATGTTGACCAACTAAACTATAATAACATAATAAAAGAACATGTAGTTAGGAGCTTTATTCTAATAACTGGACTAAATATTAATGGTTACTTAATGAAACTCTTGAATGAATTGATTTAAAAAATTATTAACTCATTTAAACATTTATATTTTTTGTAAAATTATACTTAGTTTATTTATCAAGGAATATATTATATTTATGATTCATTGGAAATATTCATGTATACAGGAGTGAAGAAAATTCTCACTTCCTAATATTTCCTCAGAACCAAGTTCTTTTTTTTTCTTTTTTTTATTAAAATTTTTGTCCAAAAATTTTAACGTTTTTATTATTTTTTTATTTTAGTACAATAACTTTTTAAAAATATTTATAATAGTTTAAGTTTACATAAAAAATAATAAATATATAATAAATATGTTTATATAAAAAATAATAAAATAATAAGAAGAAATAAGAAATAATAAATATGTTTATATAAGAATTATATAAATAAAGTTTATATAAGAAAACAAATTTGTTTAATTTTATACAATTCTTCAATAAATCAGCATTTGTTAAAAATCAAAATATGTTAAAATAGCAAAAATTTATTAAATTCAAAGTCCCACTCATAAACTTAAGGATTTCAAACTAATAAATACACAGATTGACATTTAATGTTTTTCAACAAGGAAAAATTTGCAAAGCAATAAATTTTTTAACAATAAAAAAAATTTGCAGGAATTTTTTTTTGGACTGAAAATTTTCCTTTGGCTGTCTGAATTTCCCTCAAAACCTTATTCAACAGAACCTTAAAAAATTTCTTTTCTTTTTTTTATTAGTTGCAGAACAAACAATTATTGGTGACCACTTTAGTTTTACTTAATCTAAAAAATTTGCCTAAACAGTGGCATTAAATAATTAAAATTAATACTTTGATTGATAATAATTAACAACACATAGTTATTACTTATAATATACTGAGGGAACCATATTCTTAGACAAACCAGTTTCAATCAGATTTTGACAATTTTTGACACTTTTTTAAAGTTTAAGGTAAAAACCAGTGTTTAACATCAAAATACCAACTCCGTAATTAGGATATGCGCACAAATATATAAAAAAATTCATCTTCGTCGAAAATTCTTCATAAATATATTAACAAAATGTAAAATAATATCTTGAGACTTTACAAGATCAGGATAAAAAATAAAAAAACTACTTTCTGAAAAAGAACTCTTTTTTTTTTATTATATTAGCCACCATGAAAACAATTTATACACAATTTTAAAGATATTCAATATTAAATTACTCATTCTATTTTTAAATAAATAATTACTTTATTTAATTATGTAAAAAAATTAACTTAAAATTATAATATAATTAATATAATATAATATTGATTTAACTATTATTTAAAAAGATTATAGAGTTATTTTTTAAGTTTGAATAAAATTTATTCATAAAAGCATATTCCACGAAACTTTAACAAGTGTAATATTATTGATCATACCGAATTTATAAAGATATGTAAAGAATTAAGCAAATTAAATAAATTCATATTACAAATGTAAATTAGTGAAATGCCCCTAAAAATGTTTATTATTATTTGTTACTTCATTCAGTATTTGAATTTCTTTAATGAAATGTTTAAAAAAAAAGTAAATAATTTAAAAATGTAAATACAATGAGTATTGAAACTAAACATTTTTACACTACATTCTTAATATTAAACAAATCTGAGATCATTGAATTTTTTATTTCAATTGGTTTTAAATAAAATCTTTAAGAGATGAATTAAAGTTTTTTTGGAATAACAAATCTGAATTTTTTTACATAACTAAACACAAGATTTTTCTGCTGCATTTAAAATAGTAAAAAACCCTCACTTCAGTTTCTTTAAATCTTGCCTATAAATATTATGTAGTTTCTTCATAAAACAACTTAAAAGTATTGAAAATTTTAAAAGTATACAATCATAAAAAGTAATAAGTAAAAAAAAGTAACAAAATACAATAAAAGTTAACACAACTTTTATGCAATTGGTGGACGGTCCCTCAAGTAAAGAATCTTACAAATTAATATCTCGATTAAGTCTTATCTTTATTAAATTAAATTATTGAAAGGAAGATGGAAATTTTGAGTTGAAACTTTGTGATTCTTTACTCCTCTGAGAAGCCAAATGAAAATACTTAATTAGTGAATGATCCTCAAGTCAAGTTCAAGGATTATGGTACAAATTTAAAAACGAAAAAGAGCGAGAAGGCCTTTGCTCGCCAGTGACGAAGACGATGGTGCTCCACCAACAATGAAATTAAAAAGAGAAATAAACTTTTCTTTTGCTTTTGGGGGGGGGGAGAATATTGGCCATGGTTCCCATAATTAACAAAAATTTGAGAGATTTTTCAGTTTGATTACAGAGGGTAAAAAATGAAGCCTTAAATTGGGAATCTTTTGCAAAATGCAGCAGAGTTGCTCATGAGGATGTAAAAATTTTTCCCACAGAGTCCAGCTCAGTATACGCACATGCAGACCCGCAAGTATTTCATCAAACATTTAAAATAATTGGTGTTTTATTCAAATGCTACGGACCAATGGTCAGAAAGGAAGACCTTTTCTGAAGAAAAAAATTATATATATACATATACAATTTGTAACAATTTAAAGGTAAAAAGAAATACAAAAATATGCAAAAATGTTAAAAGCAGATGCTATATCATTATATTTATAGAAAAAAATAATAAAGTGTTATTTTCATAAAATAAAAACTTTTGCAAATAACTTAGGTTTACCATATTAAAACTTTTCAGAATCAGGTTTTTATTGAGATGTTGAAAATGAACATAATTTTTGTCATCACCATACACAGGTAACCATAAAAAATTTCCATAGGTGTGAGTTGATGAAGATTTAGGTAGAGCAAAATGGAAATCAAACTTTGACCAAGTAAGGGAATTAACTTTTTCAAAAAGTCCATGTTCAGGTTCATTCCATTCCATGCTAAATGAATATAATAAATACCATTTTTTAGTATACAATTAAATTATAGAAATATAAGCAATGGAATAATTTCATCAAAATTCAAAATATGATATCTACATTGCAGCACGTCTAAAAATAGAATTTGAAGCGATTCATTATAATTAATAATACAACCTATGCTACATATAATTAAAATGGTACTCAAATATTAACTTTTTTAATACTTTTATGAAAGTTAATATTTGCATACCAATTAATTATACTTTTTTAATATAAGAAATTAAAAAAGTACAATATACTTCTTATTTCTAAGGCTTCAATAAAAATTATTTTTATCAGAAAAGTGCAAAAAAAATTTTTTTTTTTTTTTTGCGCTTTAGATTTAAAAAAAATTTATATACTTTTTGATTCTGGCTTTTCACCCAGCAATATCTATATATATCAAGGAATCTATCATTTGTGTTGACGATGTTAATTATTTATCCCCATCATCTCCAATATTTCAAAGTGATACAGGCAAGCAATTATATATTAAAAATCTTCTTTAATAAATAATCAGATATGACAATTAATAAAAGTTTTTTTTTTTTTTTTTTTTTTTTTTTTTTTTTTTTTTAAATATGGAGTTTTATCAAAATAAAAAGTTTTCTTTCTTTTTAACAAACAAATGAATACTATTTAAAAAAAAAATTTGAAAATGGCATGGAGGGTGTGGCTGCAGGGCCAAGCCCCACAGAACACCTTTGTCCATCCATGCAGTGGCTATTAATTACTTTAATTTATTTGCTAAGGCTCTTTTTCTTGGCCTTACACATTCAAATGAGTTTGCAGGTAAAAAAATTAAAAAAATTATAACAAATTTTAATAAGATAAAAATATTTAGCAGCCATGTAACAATTTTCAAATTCTATGCTAACGTGTGAGGCAAATGTAGAGGGAATCTCTAATAATAGATTTTATTATACACTCAGGTATAAAAAGAATACCGGTTACATTAATGAATTTTATTAAACAAGAAAAGGATTAAATATAATAGTTTAGTTTTTAAATGTTAGGAAATATGTTATACATATTTATGAATATATGTATATATATATATTGAAGCAAAATAACCATCGTATCTCCACATGATTTCAAAAGAGTTTCTATAGCAGTTATTACAACATATAGTTTCAATATGATGTACTTATGATATACATACGCGAAATAAATTACTTTTTAATAGTTTCTTTAGCAGTTAATACAACATATATTTTTAAAGATTTAAATCATGACATACAAATTTAAAATTGAGCATTTGAGTAATAACTTGCTTTTACACAAGATTTGTGATAATTTAGAGCAAATGCACACGGTTTTATGTAGAAGTTATTGTTATAAATTTTGACAAGGTTTTTTAAACCCAATTATTACTCATAACACTAGAAAATTGAATAATAGTGGAGCTCAATTAACTTTTCAAAATGCAAGAATTTTGTATATTTTATGTAGAGTATGCTAAATTTTCACAGTAATAATTTTTTAAAAGAGAAACTGTTTTTATCCTAAAATAAATGAGAATTTCTTTAATACAAAAATAAAAAAACTTGAATATTATGAGTTACTTAAAAATTATGCCTTTCTTATTTAAAAAAAGCAAAGCTCCTTGAAAAGAGCATTGTATAGTATTCTGCTTTCTTTTAGAGGTCTGTTATTTATAACTATAAGAAAAATAATAATGATGAAACGAAATTTTTCATATCTAGAAAACTAGATTACATTTTTGATTTACTTATACTCTAAAAAAAGGTGGTAAGATTTCATTGAATCACTTATGACTTAGAAATTAATAAGAACAACACATAAAGAATATTCGTACCTATTAGTCTGAATCGAAATTTTTTCTAGATGGACATGCATCTCTTTATCTTGAAAATAAATAACAGCTTCACCAGGATTGACCTTGGAATTTGAATAAAACTGATATTTCATACTTTGAGAAATGATATCTGAAAATGGCATTAGGGAGCTTTTCAGATCCATCCTTAAGGCCTGAGTTGCGCTTCCATCACATTTCAAGACACTTGGAGAATTATCCAATACAGAGATAGGAATTAGTGAACACTTTAGAGATTTGAGTGAGTCAGATATTTTACTTAAAACCTCTTCAGTCTGACAAATAAAATTACCCTAAAGTAACAAAAATTAAAACATTAAAATAGCATCAAGCAACCAAGTCATAGTTAAGATATTTAGATTTGCAAAAGGGCATTGGCATTAAAAGTTTGGTGGTGGAAAAAAAAATCCTAATTAATTTTTTACACATGTCAGCAAAAACCTTTTTAAACAATTACAGGCCATTTCTCTAGATAATTTTCTTGGAACTGCTTTAGTGAGATTTTACAACTCTGAACTTCTTTGTGAAATGACACAATAAAAATTAGAAACCAAAATTAATTTTTTAAAAAAAAACTATAAAAATTAGAATATGTTGATTAAATCCTTCACAACAGCAAAACTATTAATAAAAACACAGCATTAATAGTTCTCATACAGTCAAAAAATTTTGGAAACATAAATTGAAACTAGTATAAAATCTTCAGGCTTTAAATGCATCCATATCTAACTTAACCAATTGTTTATGCAATGCTTGAATTAACAATGATTTAGTTTAATATAGTTCAAAATGTTCAAAGATTATATTGTTTTGACCAGAGCCGGATTACGCGTAGGCAGGGCTCTAGGCCATTCAAAATTTTGGGGCCTTTAGATTAAATTTTTTTTCTCGTATATTTTTATTTATTCAAATATAAAAGTATTTATATATCTTTTCATTTAAGAAAGCATATTTAAAATAATAATAAATAATAATAAATTAAATTTTAATAAGTAATAAATAAATATGATTAACATTATATAAAAAAATTATCGTATTTTATTAATATATTTTTGAAAATAATTTTTTTTTAAAATCATTATTTTTCCCAATTTTTTAAAATTTATTTTTAAAAAAATCCATTTTAAGGGGACCCCTAATCATTGGGGGGCCCAGGCCATGGTCTAGTCTGCCCTAATGGGTAATCTGGCACTGGTTTTGACGCTATAGAAGAAACTTTAATAATTTATTAAAAATGAATATAATAGCCACAACTTAATAAAAATATTTACACAAACCAATATCTAAAGTATAATGGATAACTTCAACAATAGCTCATGTTAATGAGTGAGTCAACAAATTAGTCTTGCATATAGTTTTAAAGTTACAAAAAATTACAATATTTTGGAATTATTTGATAATTTTAAAGTTATTTTATTTATTAAAATTGCAAAAATAATAATAATGACAACATACCTTAGAATTTCCACAATTAGTGTCAAGCCATATCCAAAGTATGGATAACTTCAACAACAACTGCTCATGTAAGGAGTGAGTTAACAACAATTTCGAAAATTTTCCAGGAGTAAGGCATGATAAATCTGATCCAAAATATTCTAAAAACAATTGTTCGTTACTAGGACACTTAGTAACTAAAAATAAAATGTCGTTCTTGTTCAAATAATTATGATTCTTTTTACTCGGTGAAAACATAGACATTTGATCACTACTCCATTGAAATTCGCATAGAATTTGTGTCAAAGCAAGTTGTAGTACTTGAACAGGATAGCATGATTCGCTAGTATTTGAAATGTTATTAGTATCAGAAAGCTCATCGTTCGAAACAGACGTGGATAGCGCTTCTAAATAGGATATGTGTCTTTGATAGCGAACCGTTATTTCATTCTCCAGAGTTTCAAAGTTTCCTAGAGATACATCAGAAAAAGAAAATGCGTTCATAGTTTGAGTGAGAGAGCCACGGCTGTCAAAAAATTTAAATCCCCATTTCAAATTTGGTTCGATGGCAAAATAGTGAGTTAATATTCTCAGACATGTTAATCTTAAACACAACAGTTTTCTATTAAAATCAGCATCGATATTGACACCATCAGTGGTATATGCATTTAAGTCAAAAAGAAAAACTATTTGCATGGAAGGCATATCCTAGTTATTGATGATTATAAGTTTTATCATATATTAAAATTTATACCTTGGCATACTAATAAATGTAGCCCTAGATTTATACAATTATTTCATTGCACATCTTCATTTGTAATTTGTGCAGTTTTTATTTACATTTTCATTACAAGCGCATGCATACAGATCTCGGTTGATATGGACTCCACTTTTCGTACAAAATCGTTTCAAATTCATGTTTGTTTATTCCTTAAAAATTTTTTAATGTCCACTTTAAAGTTTGTTCAGTTTAAACCCGTCAAAGAGTTTTTTCAGTGTAAAAGAAATAATAAAACTTTTTAATAATTTAGTTGTATATTTGCTGAATTAGTTTTTATTTGACAGAAATATTGGCGATCGAAATGCGCTGCAGGTGGCGTAGAGCAGAACTCTCTACCTATGGCAACACTTCACATGCTTTCCCCATTAGCGTGTGCAAAGTCATAGAAGAAGGAAGAACGTTAGTTTCTCTCTTGATTTTCATATAAATTAAAATCTTTTAAGTTGGAACTATATGGATCTGAAAACTACATTAAACATAGCTCTAAAGAAAAGTATCGTGGAAATTTTAAAAAATATTTTTATTAAATAAAAAGGAAAAATATTAAGAAAAGGGAAAATATCGTAGTACATTCCTATACAACTGAAAAGAGGAGGAGAGGGAAGGGAGAAGGGCTAAAGGCATGAAACCGGTCTCTCCCCAGATGCCGTATTCGAGTGTTGCGATTGCCAATATCGAAATCAGATTGTCCCGCAGTGAACTGAGCAAAGGGAACCATCCCCTCTGCAGAGGATCAAAATTGCGATGGCATTCCTTCGGATCATCCTCAGTGATATTTCCCAGACCATCACCAATAGCCCATTGTGCATCTCTAGTGCGGCGTTAATAAAGTACCTACCTACCGTTTTTTGAAGTTGTTGTTGTCGTTGTAGTTCATTTACGTCGCACTAGAGCTGCACAATGGGCTATTGGCGACGGTCTGAGAATTGAAATTTCTAAAATTTTTACGAGTGAACTTTCATGTCAAGTAACAACGCAAAGTCCCGCAGTGAACTGATCGTTAAGACATGGTTCCCAGCAGATCACCGAAGTCAAGCATCACTGGTTGTGGTTAGTGCGTAGTATTTAGGCTGCGGTGACCACTTAGATTAGTCTGCGAAGGGACCGTGGGTGTGCGGTATTGGTCATCGTTAAACTATTCTACCGTAATGTGCTCGACTTCGGCTACCGAAGCAGGGGTGTCATCCCCATCAGCAGAGGATCAAAATTGTGATTACATGTCTTCGGATCATCCACAGGGATGTTTCCCAGATCGTCGCCAATAGCCCATTGTGCATCTCTAGTGCGGCGTTAATAAAGTACCTACCTACCGTTTTTTGAAGTTGTTGTTGTCGTTGTAGTTCATTTACGTCGCACTAGAGCTGCACAATGGGCTATTGGCGACGGTCTGAGAGTTGAAATTTCTAAAATTTTTACGAGTGAACTTTCATGTCAAGTAACAACGCAAAGTCCCGCAGTGAACTGATCGTTAAGACATGGTTCCCAGCAGATCACCGAAGTCAAGCATCACTGGTTGTGGTTAGTGCGTAGTATTTAGGCTGCGGTGACCACTTAGATTAGTCTGCGTAGGGACCGTGGGTGTGCGGTATTGGTCATCGTTAAACTATTCTACCGTAATGTGCTCGACTTCGGCTACAGAAGCAGGGGTGTCATCCCCATCAGCAGAGGATCAAAATTGTGATTACATGTCTTCGGATCATCCAGAGGGATGTTTCCCAGATCGTCGCCAATAGCCCATTGTGCAGCTCTAGTGCGACGTAAATAAACTACAACAGCAAATCAAAATCAAATTAAGAAACTGCTTTAGCATCCACCGCGGATTATCATGTTAACTCTACTAATCAATAACAAAAACCAATGTCCGCCAAGTCTATTTTCACGCCAAGATTTGTCCAACAGGTGGCAGCGCATCTGAATTTTGCATCGGATTTGAAAAGATGTGCTCAACATCTTATGCTGTATTTGAAATAAGTAAATTTTAGTTATGAATCTTGTTACTTGTATCACACGACATATTATAAAATAGAAACCACTCATGCCAAATAGTTCCGAGAAGCGATGCCCCATTAATGCACTCGGGTTGTGGCGTTAGGTCTTTACACATGGACGCACCCAGCCAGTACCCAGGAGCCCCAGGCACTCAAGGGGCCCTTGAGAATTTTACTTTCTATAAATTGTATTCAGAAAAGCTAAGAATAAAGAACATTGCCTTATATATATTTCAAAATAAATATATTCTTTTGCATAAAGTGTGCATTTTTTTTTCTATTGATCATCAAGAAAACAACAATAATGAATAGTTTATCACCAAAAAAAGTTAAAAAGGCAACTGGAATCTAATTTTCTACATCCCAATGAAATTTTAGGTACTTTGGCTTTGAAAGACGTTTTAATAACTGTTTAGTTTGACAAAATAATTCTTACCTTTTGAATTTTTTTTATATTTGTTCTACCTATTTTTATGTTTTTTTAATTAAATTAACTTCCGTGGTTTTGAAAATCTATTTATTATTTTGTTAGCATCTCATTTTTTTAAAAATTATGCACAGTTTAAAAATGCTTTATTTGAGTTTTTGAAGTAATCAAAATATGTTGAAAATTTTTATTACAATTATTGCATCATATCATGAAAATGATTTATTTTATGTATGTGGAGTTTTGTAGTTCATTTTTTAAACATTATAGCATGTCATAGAAATTTAAAATACTTTCGTGTCCGGGGGGGCCCTGCATGCTATTAAGACATCCTTGGGCGTTAGTAGTAGAAGAATACTCAGTTCAAAGATACGCATTGCTTAATTTCTTCTTCAGAAAAATAAGTAGTTGTTAAGTACTTCATTCGCGTCGCATCTGAGCTGCATAATGGCATCAGATTCAGGGATATTTCCCAGACGAGAGTTTGAGAAATATCCCTGAGGATGATCCGAAGACATACCATCACAATTTTGATTTTCTGCTGAGGGAATCTCATTCATGAGGCCACTTTCTCATTTTAGATATAGATCTGAAGGGGAAGGAAATTTTCTCCACATCCCTGAACCCATAGTACTACTCCTCAGCGACTGACCACAAGACTTTTAATTCTACAGATTTTACGAGCATGAATATAGCATGCTACTTTGTGGGTCTTTGAGGAATCAAGGATCGAACCCCGGCCACTCAAGAGCAGTATTGGCTCCATTCGGCTACCAAAATTTCTGAAGAAAAAAGAAAGTGTACGCATTAAATTTTATAAAGACTTATAAAAAGAAATATTTGAGCATTATAACCTTTTACTTGACGAAATGTGAGATGTTAGCAATACCTTCTAGAAGGTCTGACGCTTAAATTTGGTGGTTGATGGCTTCTGGATTACAATTTAATTTACTGAAATTACAGTATAGTTTACTGAAATACAAATTTATAAATATAATATTAATTATCATTAATGTGGTGATCTAAATTATAATTACTTTGATGAGATGTATAATCGAAGTTTCATGTCTAAATTACAGATTTAAATAAATTTCAAGTTGTATTTTATTTAATTATATCAAGTAGTATTTTACCTTAACTACTGTTTTCGTCTATTCGAAATATTTGTGAACATAGCCTATTTCCTCCTATTGTTAAATATGATAGTTTTGCTTATCTTTATAAACGATTTAAATTTATTCTCTCTCTCCCTCTCATATTTTAGGCAAAATAAATCAATTTTATTTGTCTTGTTGGTCGAGCACGTTTAGAATAAAGATTAAAAATTTATGGAGAAAATCAGCTATTGATTGGGGTGTACCTAGATTTTTCTACGACTGTGAAATCAAGAACTTTGATCCTCTTTTCTATTCTCAGCAATTAAAATCGAAAATCTCCTGGTATAAATTATGTTGTTTGCTAATTTAAAGCAACACTGTTTAGAAAACAGTGTTTTCTAATTAAAGCATAATAATTTAAAGCAAAGATTGTGATTTTCAGAATTTATAATCAAAATGTATGGCTAGATTAAAACGAAAGGGTAAAAAAACAAACTTAATTTTCAGATACATATCTACTAAAACATTTTTCATATATGTAAAAAGGATTTTCACTTTTTATATTGCAAATTTAATAAGATAGTTTATTTTAAAATTTTCAGTGTTCATTAATACATCCTTGTAGTAATAGCAATGCTATATTTTATTAATAAAAATCAGTAAGACTAGACATACGTAACTAAGCGTGCTAAGGTTCGTTTTTCATGCTTTGAGGGGCACTTTTAAGGTATGCAATTTAAGAGCAGGTGCAAAGGATAATTTAATACACAATTAAAAACGCAAAAACATTATCTTTTTCCTAAAAAACATACCTTCAGTTTTTTGACTCAATGATTTAGAATGCATTACAAAACATTTCTAACAGATAGTTACTGCTGAAGATGTTAATCCATAAATCTAAAAAGATTCCATTTTTGTGTTTATATCTTTGTTTATGAATATATTTGGACGCCTTTTCTTAAATAAATTTTTTTCTGAATTTTGGGAAAGCATTACACAATTTCCCCAAATATTTGGTCCCCTTTTTCTTGAAGCTTAAATATGTGTAAAATACTGAATTATACTGATTTTCGAAATTGGATGCTTTTAAATTACATTGCAACAACATACGGCTACAACGGATAATATTGAGTTACATAACACGCAACGCATACAAATTCTCAAACTTCATTCATGTTTGATAAGAGAAAATACTTTTCATCCTCGATCCTTCGATGACGAGAAATTATTCAACCAATTTCCATTTCGCTTCAATGAGATTATAAATGATCAAATTTTTTTTGATTTAGGGCAGTATTTTTTATATATCTAATTTTGAACTTTTTACAAACTCCATACCTTAGAACCATCCCTTAAAAGTTAATTTTTTACCAAAAATTTGGAAAAGCTGATAAAAAAAAATCCAATAAAAAGGACATCGAAAATCTCATTCGCGGCATTTTCCAGAATTAAATTATCAATTATAATAAAAGTACAATGGAAATAAAAGGATTATTTGTAAAGGTAAGTGTAAAGATTGAGATAAAAAAAAAAAAAAGAAATGTGCTGTAATTTAAAGCTTTGAATTTGGTAAAATCATTTTAACATATTTTACTCAATGTAAGCTTTCAAATAATCAAAAATGAAAAGTTAAGTTAAAAAAAAAAACGTCAGGGAAGAGACCTCTTAAGAAATACATATTTAATACCATAAAAAAAAATTTTTTTTTTTAAAAAAATGGGACCATAAAAAATTTTTTGTACAAAAAAAACATACCTTCCTCACACCCTTTTTCCATACAGAAAAAGTGAGAAAAAACTATATTCCTCCCCCTCCCTATTATAAAATAGCGGTTGACCATAGAGATTTTTTTACCATAGAGAGATCTATGCATTTTCTTCGAAAAAAAAATTGTATTGTCAGAAAGAATTTAAAAATTAAAAGTGAATGGAATGTTTTCCAAACCAACCTCTAAAAGAACAGGTTAATTTGGGATTCTTTGAAGTTTTCGATGATTGAAATATGTAGAACTAAAGAAGGATACAATTTTATTTTATGAAACATTTTTTAAGGTTACAACATGTTTCAAAAACGACTTTTAACATGAAATAAATAAATTTGTTTTTATAGGACGCGGTGTAGCGCATGATATTCGTCGCACGTTATACATGATCTTCTCTTGAACATGCGAGGGACACACGCAAAAGTGTGTTTCACATAAGGAAAAAAAACGAAATCAGAAATAGTAATAATTTCCGGTATTTATGGCGAAAATAATGATAATCATCATGTTAACTTCTTGGTTACATTTGAAACGTAGCACAGGACTCGATGCGCTTATTTATTTATTTTTATTATTATTATTATTACGGTGTGACAATATTCGAATTACATCAAGTCTAAATAATATTGAAAAATATTCTTTAAAATTAATATATCTATTCGGAATTTTTTTTATAAATTTGATGTAACACATTTGTGTTACATCAAATTTATAAAACAAATTCCGAATATTAAAACACAAAATTCTCTTTGTAGAATTTAATAATAATTTTAAGTAAAGCTTTCAAAGTTAATTTAAATTGAAACTCTTAAATAAAATTTAATATTTAAATTATATAACTATAAAAGTGAACTGCATTATCTTAAATCAATAAGAAACACAAATACTTTTTTGCCATGACTTGACACATTGGACTGATATGCTTTGGAGTTTTTCATTTTCAACATCTCAACAAAAAAATAAATAAAATAAATTTTTTTTAATGATTTTATTTTATTTTTACTGCATTTATAGCCATATATATTTTTAAAAACTACAAATTAATTATTGTAATATGTGCAATGGAAACTAGCTTGTTATGCATACGAACAACTTTTTTACGAGTTAAAGTGCTGTCAATAATGATGTAAGTCGACATTA
Organism: Parasteatoda lunata; assembly: GCA_949128135.1. Classification (NCBI taxonomy): domain Eukaryota; kingdom Metazoa; phylum Arthropoda; class Arachnida; order Araneae; family Theridiidae; genus Parasteatoda; species Parasteatoda lunata. Next base: position 38,616,619 of record OX421971.1, read on the forward strand.
CTGACAATGTGATCTTCTCGATGATTGGACAAATTTCTTTTTACGATACAATTATAAAAGATTGAATAAATGCATTAGGTTAAAAATAGTATAAATACTAAAGGACAAATATCGATAAAAGTTCCCTTAGAGCCCTAAAATATAAATTAAATTTTAATTTTATGAATACTATAAGTGCAGGAGAGCGCAGTGAGTGCATACTGTAAATAATTTTATAATTAATATTTATTTAAGTATTTAAAACTATGCTCAAAAACATTCGTTAATTATGTCATAGTAGCAAAATAGTTACCGTCTAAGGATAAATTATTTTAAATGTACAATTTGATTCCTTAGACGTTATTCCGAAGTTCAGAACGCCCCCTGGAGCGCCAGGTAAAGAGATGAACGAATGAAACCCAGATTTAATGTTCGGTACCTAAATTATTTATTTCCTCACCTTTTAAAGTTTTATTCACCATAAAAAAATATTTATAGGTTATATTTTATTAATTATATAATCCTTGGTTAATTTTTTATGGTAAAAAATTCTTTTAGGAAAAGTTTTAGTAAAAATGGAAGGAAGAGTGTGCAGCAGAAAACCACTTTCCTAGCAACAATTTTTACCTTGGCCCCAGCTGGGCTCGATATGGGTCCCATATGCACATGCATCAAAGACCCAATATTGGGGATGTCTAGATTTTTTAATATTGATTCCTTATATGGGCAATAGTGGCCTTTAAGGGGACAATATGTTGCCTGGTTAATGAATATAAAATATCGGGTGAATCTGATAGTTCTATATAGGGCCGATATTGATTGTGAAGTGGCTGCAAAATATCGGGTAAATCGGACAAGTCTATTTGGGGCAAATAACGGCTCTTTAAACACTTATTGAGCCAAGATTCGTAAATATTGGTCCAATGAAGCAGAGTTGGCCTTCGATTACAACTGTAATTGATTACAGATAATGTTATGTAATCAATTACTTGTAATCACGATTACGCGTAATAATGATTACAAGTAATCATAATTTTTGATTACATCAGAGTAGAGCAAAAATGTAATCGATTACATTTTTCACTTGCAGTAATCAACTATACTTGCAATCATGATTGCAATACTCAATTACAGTAATCAATTACTTGTAATCATGATTACAAACATACATAATTTTGACTACAACTGTAATCGTGATTACATAACCAATTACTGTAATCAATTACTTGTAATCACGATTACTCGTAATCGTTTTTGTTGTGATAACTTGTAATCGCAATTACTTGGAATCATGATTACAGTTGTAATCAAAATTTTGATTACAGCTGTAATCAAGATTACAAGTGATTGATTACTGCAATCAATATTGTAATCATGATTACAGCTGTAATCAAAGTTGTAATCACTATTACAAGTAATTGATTACTGTAATTGTTTGTTGTAATCACGATTACAGTTGTGATCAAAATTAAGTTATCTTGTAATCATGATGACAAGTAATTGATTACTGTAATAAAAAAATGTAATCGATTACATTTTTGTTCAATTCTGCAATGAAGGCCCTAGTTATTTTGCTGCTAGTCAATCTCAAACAATTGTTTCAGATAGAATAGGAGTTCCGTATTTTCCAGAGAGGATCTTTTCTGTAGAGATTTATGGTTCAGGAAATCCTCTAACAAGTAAGCAAATATTCTCAAAAGATGAATACAAGTTAAAAAAAAAAAAAAAAAAAACAGAAGGAGCAATAACCTTGGACCAAGACCATAAGCTCAAGTGTGTCAAACGTACTCTTAATATAATGTGAATTTGCTTATTTTAATATTTTAAGTAGAAAATACTTCTATTTCATCTCAATGCTCTCTAATTTAAATTTTTCATCCAAATATCGGGGAATTTTTTGAGAAATCGGGACTATTTAGAAGCAAGACAAAGAGGTTAATTTTCAAAGTAATTAGATAAGTATCAATATCTTAGTAAATTTTAAGTGAAAACAACAAGAAACGTGTATACACTTTCACAATATTTTACACGTTTATTCTTTAATATATATTTAAAATAATTATTAAAAGCTTGTTCTGGGAAATTTTTTTTTGCTAATAGCGGGCACGACTTTGTTCATCTGATTTTACTAAACGTTTATTATTGTTGTATTTGGCGTTGCACGTAGATTTTTATTTATTTATTTTTATATGTAGTTTTATATATATTAGTCTAAGTCTAGAAAGTTTTATATATATTAGTCTACCAATATTAGTCTAAGTAGAAAATATGTAATCTTTCCTGATAGTATTTCGATGGTAATAATCATTTAATATTATTATGACGACTATTCGTTCTTTTAATAATGTGTTTTACACTAGGACATTTTTAATTTATTTTAAAACGGCGATTTTTAAGAAAGTAAATTTCATTTATCACGAAAACACTTATCGCTTTGTTATGAAAACTGTCATCATGTACAATTATAGATACAGCGAGTAAGAATGAAGAATAAAAGGATACCATATTTGTGATCAGTGAATAGGTGAGTTCATACGGGTCAGCAATAAATTGCAGTGAATTTGTTTAAGGGCGAATCATTGAAGAACATTTTAGTGGATAGTCGGATGAATGAATGAGTTTATAAATGCGTAAAAAATATTTATAAACCTGTGAATTGTTTTTACAGCAGTCGATGACAAAAATGTCTCATTTTTAAAATTATTTTCAACAAAATGATGACATACTGAATGCAAATTACAACAAGTGTTTATGGAAAAGGAAGCAGCAAAAGCGACTGGTTTTGAAGTCTATAAAATTGTTTGCGACTGCTAATGCACGAAGAAAAAAAATTTTTTTTTTATTGTTTACGCTTATATGTTTGTATCTCATAAAAGATTATGCGCTCATTAAAAATATTACCTATAATATTATTTAACCTTGAATGCATGAATTGTAATTTATTTTATTCACGTTTCTTAAATCGACAATTTAGGATCGATCTAGATTTTAGAATTCTGATAGAAATATTGTCATTTAAAATGAAGAGGCATTTATCTTAGGGTGCGTAGCCAGTTTTTCAATCAAAAAATAATCACCCTTTTAAGTATTTTTCAAGTACTCAAAAAATATCTTTAATCACTTTCCAAAATAAATAATTATTAGGACCTGTGCACAGTAATAAAAATTATTTTTTCTGTCGTTTAAAATACTTAATTTATAAACATAAAAACAATAACATTTTCAAAAACTTGACAGAAACACGATAATATAACTAGTTTCTGATAAATATTGCAGAGAAAATTCAGAAAATAATGCATTTTTTGTAATTTAGAACGACAATCGATACGGCAAAGAAAAAAATATCTTTTTAAAAGATAGAAAATTAAGCACTTTTTACAAACGCCGAATAAAAAATTAGCACTTTTTAAAAACGCTACGTTATCTGCAGCGTTATAACTACACCAGCAAGATAATAATTTTTTTTTTAAATATTTCTTTTTCCAAATTGAGTATCGCCCATAATGATCAGATGAAGGAGTGAGATTCCCGCTTCGCGGGCAGGTACTCTAATAAATTTCCTATCAAGAGTATCGCCCAGGGTGTGACAAAATCTTCCGCTGGAACTGCAAAGTTGCACAAAAATGAATTATTACTTATGTAAAAAAATAGATTTTTTGTGAAGAATTTTTTTAAATATTTATTTTGGATCCATGGTATTTTTTTTCATTATACATTTATTCAATGTCTAATTTAGTGATGCTATAAAAATTTGCTTGTTTTGCCTCGCATAATCATAAAATAAAACTTGTTTTTATGAACTTCGTTCATTTTTTAAATTGTAAACTATTGAAGTAGTTTCATTAAAATTTACATCCTAATAAAAACTGAATTTTAAATAATAATACAAGTAAAGGACTTCAAATGTATGAACTACTTTCATAGGTTCATTTCCCTCGATCGATCTCAATTTATTATTTGAGCAACATCAATTTCTTTGTGAAGAACTTCGATGCATTTTAAAACCAAAATTCTCATTAAATGTGTAAGATGTTTAATTTCATTAAACGATTTTTTTTCAACACATTTTAATAAAAACTAGCTTTAATAAAATTCATTACATCTGAAATTGCAAACTATTAAGGCAAATTTCTTAACATTTTCATCCTAGTTAAAAATGAATAAATTATAGTGGTTAATGTACTTAGAAGCCCCCATGTAAACCTGTTCAGGACGCAACGGTTTCCTCCATCGAGGTGTGGAAGTATTGCTAGGAAAACAACCTGCCCCCTAGCAGAGGGTCCCTCCGTCCTTACCCCGTAAGCAACCCCATTCCCCTCCGCTCCCAACAAACAACTTTCTCCCCACTCATGTAAACAGCTAATGAAAAGTGACTCAAAACCCGTCTGCTTTTGTTCTTTACAGACTTATATGGCTTTGAAAAAAGTTTACTTATTAAACAAGGAAAATATTTACTTGTGACGAAATCATTAAAAAATAAATATAATTCATTATTTTAACATAGGTATATAATTTAAATAGTTATCGGTCACTTAAAGATGTCACTTTAAAGATGGCGTTGTTGTTAAACAAGTTTAGAGACGCTATGATGGATGAAAGATGTGCGCATGCGTCGACTCAAAAACCTTTGGCGCTTTTCTTGTCATACAGAGGGACCTTGCTGGCCCCCTGCTACGTATCGGAGAAGCTAGACTTCTTCTCACATTATATATTCTTTGCTTAAAATGTGTAAATTTTTTTAGACCCATTTCCTAAGATTGATCTCAGTTTATCGATTCTTATACCAATATATTATATCGATATAATATCGATTTTTAAACCAATATATTATATCGATATCTTTCTCCTCCATTACTCAGGGATGAGATTGGCCAAAAGGGAAAAAAGCTGAATTCCCTCGCGAGTAAATTTCACGAGTGTGCAATTGTTTAAAAATAAATTTCAGACAATTTAATATAAAAAAATAACTATGAGTTGACATAAAATTGTTTACTAATTCATTAACATATAAATGATTACTTCGAAAATTAATATTTAATAAAAAGTAAAATTATCAACTGAAAAAATAAAGCTAGAAATTACATTTTTCTTCAGTTCACATAGAGGTGACAATTACTTGAAACTTTTATACAGTCTTCTCCACTTAATCGCATATCGGATAATCAGCTTATACGAATAAAATTTAATGGAACCAACTCATTTTATATGAAGCTTATGTTAAACTTCCCCGTTTAAAAGAATATTTGTTGTTTTTTGCCTCCGCCTATTTGCACAAAATAGAGGTACTAAAATGAAAAAAATTTGTTTATTTTTGAGAAATGTTTTACAAATTAAAATGGAATTTCCGTTTTTCAGTTACGATGTAATAGGTGATTACTTCAATAGGGACTTCCTGTTTATTGCTTGGTCTAAAGAGGTGTTAGGGGTAAAGTTGAAGAATCAATCAAATCTTGCTGCTTATTATACATTGAAGTAAACGAAGGAGGTTTTATCCGTCTTTGACTTACTTCACTCACAAATCATTTAGAACGTTAAAAAAAAAAAAAAACTTCTGGTCAAGACTTGTGGTCCACTCCTGGAGCGCTATGAGCTTTGAAAAAAAAAGTTTCAAAAGTCTAACACACTAGTGTACAATGTGTCTTTCTCTTAAGTAGAATAATCATTGCTTAATCCAGTGACTAATTTCAGCGAATAATGTTTGCAAAGTGTGCGCGAAAAGGAATGATTTGAAATAATCGAAGGGGGGGGGGGGGGAGACATTGAATCTTGGAAACAATAAGTTTCAAAAACTCCCAAGCTATTGTGAAATAGAGCATTAATTAGGAATCTCTCAAGTTTCGAGAATTAGAAAATAATATATAAGTAAAAATTAAAAATTCTGAATATATTTGAAAGGAATACGCAAGTCATGAAAGTCTTAGTAGAAACTGAAAGGGAATATCTAATCTTGATAAATTGACGAATTAAAACAATCTTCAATTATAAATTTTTTCGGAAGGGATCAAATAATGCTTTAGTACCTATATTTAACTTTTCGCTAACATTGATTTATTTTTATGTAACTTTAAATGAAATTTATATTTTTTGGTACTAACATAGACAGTTTTAATTGTAATTGTTTAATGATCATAAAACTGAGTTTATTTAATCAAAACGCTATATTATGCATTAAATACCATTAAAAAGTAAAATTTCGGAAAAATATAGGATTTAAGATTGAATATTGCACTCCCCTTTTAATCGAATAACCCGCTTAAATGCATAGATTTGGGTGGAACCGATTGTAATCCTTTAAGCGGGGTTGACTGTATAATTGGAATCACTATGTTCATATTATAATCTAATCTGACTAGAGCCCTGTGAAGTATATCAATAACTGTGAAGTAGAAACATATAGTAGCTCCTTAACATACAAAAATTGCTATTTTGGTTTGAAAAATTACATGATAATCAGCAACTGGTTCCATAATTATTTTATATTTGATTTGAATTTTGCCTTCAATAGCATAAATAACAGCAACATTATCTTTTAAATTTTGGTGCTGAGTAAAAATTAACTCTTTTTCCAAAAAAAAAAAACAATTGAATCACTTTTTAAGTGATTGCTTTTGTTTGCTATATCTTTATGTTAGCTACTTTATTTTTTTCTTCTTTTAATTTCAGATTGCTGCAAATGCTTCATGTTTCACAAAACAAGCAAAAAATCCTTTAACAAGGTGAAAGTGCTTGTAATGCAGCTTGTGAATGATGGGTGCTCCCGTTTTGAAAAGCTTTATATATTCTTGTGGTAATAGTAAAACTGACACAAACAGATTGGTGATTAATTTAATCGTTAACCCTTCTTCGAAAATATTTTGACAAATCCTATTTTTTCTTTGCAAGCACAGAATGTATTCTCCTCCAGTTTCTTTGATGTTGTAATGCCTATATATACAAATAATCGTCGATCGAAAAACAGTCAACTTTACAGTAACTAATACAAAAAAAAAACTTTCTTCTTACAAAAATTTTGATAATTGATTTTAAAATCGCATGAATACAAATAGCGATCTTGGATTTTGAAATCACGCGAATATGAAACTCTATATTCTATTTTGAAAATGAGAAAATAAATACAAACTGCAGTATACAGGGTGCGTTCTGAAAGTAATGCGCATTTTCTGGGAAAAATAGATTTATTGATCCTATGTGTATAAATGGTTAAAATTCTTCAAAATAGTTCCCTTGTGCATCAATACACTTGCGCCTGGAACTCCTTGACAGGAATGCCTCTCAGGAACCTTGTAACATGAGCTTGGATGTTTTCCACCGACTCCCAGTGCTTTCCCTTCAGCTCTCTTTTCAGGTGGGGGAACAAAAAAAAGTCCCACGGTGCCAAGTCAGGGTTATAGGGAGGCTGGGGCACCACCTCATCAATTCCAACAATTCTTCACTGCGCCAAACTCTAACTTCTTTTTGCTCCTCCGTCAACACCTTCGGCACAAGCTTCGCACAGACCTTTCGCATCTGCAAATCCTCCGTCACAATCCCATATGTACCACACATTTTGACAAGTTCAGGGTGTTAGCGATTGTCTGAATGCTTAACCAACAGTCTGACTTCAAAACTTCACGCTGGACGTTTTCATCGGGTCAGGCTGTTATTGGGCATCCAGAACAATGCTCGTCAGTGACCTTCTCCTGACCCTCCTTGGAGGCCTTGTGCCAACTTCCTCACTGAGATCTCGAAATGCATTCCTCCCTAAAGGCGTCTTGAAGCATGTGATTAGTGCCCGTCGCATTCTTCCCAAGCCGCACACAAAACTTTATCGTGTACCGCTGTTCCAGAGAACACTCCATCATGCCGTGACTCGATAGAAAGACTGCGAAGACACGTCCTACCGTTCCTACTGCTCGGAGCGACCTGTGCCTGAGACCAGGCTTATTTGGAAGGACAAATCCGCCACCACATTTTTCGACAAATCTGAGTGCGCTGCGATCGATAGTCGCTTCACTATAAAATCATGCGCTTTACTTTCAGAACGCACCCTGTAGAATTTTTAAATCGCGTAAATACGAATCACGATGCATAATTTTTAGATTGTGTGAATACGAATCCCAATGCCTTATTTTTAGATCGTGTGAAAACTAAAATCGATGTTTGATGTATCAACGAATCACGACATTGGACTTTAAACTCGCGTGAATACGAATTGCTACATAGGTTTTAAAAAACACGTAAATACAAATCACGATATTGGATTTTTAAATCATGTAAATAGGAAACGCAATGTACAATATTTAAATCGCATGAATAGCAAAGGGCAACTTTTAAATCATGTAAATACAAAAAGCTATGTTTGATTTTAAAATCGCGTGAATAAGGACAGAGATATTAGCAGATTCTTGGATTGGGACATCTAAAAGGCTTGCCTGAAGAAGCGACGTGTGAATTACGCTAAGAATAGCGTGTGAAAATGCGAAAAATCTTATCTTCAGCGTGTAAAAGCGGAGAGAAATTAGCTGAAATAAGTAAAAATGCGGAAGAGTTGACAGCTATGTAGTTTGAATTTTCTGTTTATCTTTGAAAACTGGAAATATAATTAATTTATTTCAATGGCCGAATTTTCTGAAAAAGCGGAATATTTATTACAAAAAGTGAAAATTTTAAGAGAATTGGAGTTTTCGTAAAAAGGTTGAAATTCGAGAGACAAAAGTTAAAATGCGGAAATCCTCTAAAGAGAGGAAAAATCTTTTACTAATTTAAAAAAAAAAAAGTGAGCTCAGGAAAACCTAGAATAAGCCAAGAAATTTAAATTGCTGAAGATAATATTTTTTCATATGAAAATGCAAACAAATTATTGGAAGAGAATTTCGTTGTTAACTTGCCGTAATTATGATAATCTCCACTAAAGCAGTTTTAATGTTGTGTTAGAAGAATATATAACTTCAACATAGTTAATCATCCAGTTGTTTGACTCTTCTCCTTAACTAGCTAAAAGGTCACTAGCTATTGCTTGAAATTTGTTGCAAATAAGTTTTCGTTCAATTGAGTGTGGAATTTTCCACATTAGGTTTTACTGCAAAAGTTTTATATGACAAAAAGTACTTAATTTTTTTTTTCAATTAAAATTTTTGTATAATATGTTTAAGAGCATTTTCCCACAAATTACATAACTACCAACATAGAAAGGGAAAAAAAATCCTGTAGACTTTACGAAATAATATAAATCTCTTGATAACTGTTGATTTACTAAATATTTTACATTTAGGGAATTTTTTACTGTCATCAAAAAACAAAAATTTTATTACACTAATAACTATAAATGGTCAGTTACATTTTCCACTTATAATTGACATTAAATGGACTTAAATTTGAAATATTTTTTTATTATATTAACTCGAAATTTAGAATAGTAAGACAAATAAATTACGATTGATAGTTCAAAAGAGTTTTTTAATTCATTTAAAAATAGAGTACTAATCAAAATTGAACTAAAAATTTCAGAAAAAAAAAAAAAGCTTTTAACTGTTATTGAAGCTTACTTCATTATGTATTAGTAATATTTATTCAAATATTCAAACAAGCAACAAATTATGTAAAAATTCTATTTCAATGGGAATTTTTTTTTTTACAGGAAACTTACTTAATTTTAGAAAATTATAGAAAATATACAAAATCCAGGAAATTTTTTAATCCAGGAGTTGGCAGCTTTGCAATTACATATTTTATAATCTTTTAAAGACACTTCTTAATGAAATGTTTTCAAACACAAATGTGTTGTTTTTTGTGTTAAACATTTTCTTATTACTAAAATACAGATTATTTTAGCTTGTAGTAAAAGCAGTTGAAGTGTATCCATCTAAACATCAATTATCTGAAGAAAACTACAAGAAAGTTATACTTTATGCAAAATTTGTAGCCAATATATATATATATATATATATATATAAAATATTTTTAATAACCTCAATAAATAAAATTAGCTTAACCATTACGAGACAGTTTTATATATTTAATGCTTCTTCCACAGAAGCCAGTTCTCCAAATATCACAAGATTGGACAGTTTCATGAAACTGTTTAATGTGATTAAGCAGCAAAAACTGAAACATATATTTATAATACAGATTACTTTTACTACAAGGAACTTTAATGGAGGTATATTATGAATATGAAGCAAACAGAGACATTTTTTTTCTTCCCAAAATAAAGATTTTCAGTGAGCCCTGAAGCAATCTGATCCAGGCCAAATATATGTTTAGTTGTTTTTAATTTTCACAAAATGACTTTCTACAGTGGTGAGGAAATTTTACCATTATATTTAACAAAAAGTGGTGTGACTAAAGAAGTGTCATAAACAGTCATCGAAAAAACAGATGAATGAATGATTTTCAGATTTAAACAAATGCAAACCTAAATATAAGATATTATTACATTGATAATAAAATAAGCTCAAATTTTCAAAGCATTTTAAAATTATAAACGTAAAACAAATTTACTGACACAAAAATTAATGTTAGTTACAAATAAAAACAAATGAAATTTTATACTAAAATTTCATTTCTTTTTAATTAACATATCTTTTTTTTCCCCAAGAATTATACTCCTGTGCATTTGAAAAAACAATGTGCTTCACAACAAATTTTGACAAAAGTGGCTTGACAACTATTTTTATTTATGGATAATGCTATGAACATAAAAATTTATAAAAAGATATTTTTAAAAAAAATAAAATCTTGCAATATGTATCTTATGTAATAATGTCTAATAAATAAAAATTTCAATTTTAAATTTTTTGACACTTTAATTTATTTATTGCACAGCAGTGTTCATGAAATGCGTAATTTCTGAATTTGTTTATTTATAATATCTAAAATTCCTTATTTCATTTATTTTAAAAGGAAAAATCTATTTTTAAGTATTTTTTTATTTAAAATGACTAAAAAAAAAGTCGTTTATAAAATATAAAACAATGAACTAAAGAATAAAATAGAAATTTTATTCAAAGACACAAGAAACATCTTCATAAAACACTGGACAATGATATGAATAAATAAAACATTATTACATTGCTTCCCTCTCTTTCAAAATCTGATCCAATTTATGCCGAACACTATGAATAGCATTCTTTGTGGTCTCATCAATAGATTTTATAAATTCTTTATCCGAATCAATTTCAGCACCATTCAGTAGAAACTGAAAAACACAAACAGTTTTCATTAGTACAATTTGCAATCATATTTAACAAAATAAGCAATGTTCGCTTCAAGACAATTTTAGTAAAGTCATTTTTAGCTTTCACTTTCTTCCAAAATGATAAAAAGAAATATTAAAACATCTTAAATTTTCTTAAATCACTGTTAAAATTGTTTTCAAAACGTTAGAAAGAATATCTATTAGAAATGGGTGAGTATAAATTTTTTCAGTATCAAGTTACAAAAACCTGAAACTTTTTGTATCAAATACACAACATCGTTTTGGTCTTAATGAGGGAATGAAAAGTCATGAAATAAAGATCGAAATGTTTTTATTAATTCAATTGTTTTGAGTTTTTATTCCTTTATAACGCGGCTTTAATAATAATCTTGTCCTAAAAATAAAACAGATGATTCAAATCAAATACAAAATTGAAAATGTTTTGTCACAAAAAAGTAGCATATTTAACATACATTCATAATAGTAATTCTCAATCGTAATAAATTACGAATTCAAAATGAAATAATGAACTAATTTAACTTATTTTAGCAGTAATGAAAAGTAGATACATAAATGCTAGTACTTTATAACACTCATAACAATTTTTTTTTTGCTGATTTGAAAGATCATTGCTTTTATTTTTCATTAACTTATTATTGTCTATATTTGACTTACAAAAAATTGTTTTCAACTATTCAGTTCTTAAAAGTTGAAATGCATCTATCTCTAAGTGGAAAATTTCTAACAAACCTTCCCCGTGGCAGAAACAGGGCGACACGGCGACATTGTCGCAGAAAGCGACAGAGTTCTTGCAGAAAGATTTTTTTATTTGGGAAAAAAAAAGTTTTGGTTTGGCAGAAATAAAAGTTCTCAAAAAAGATTCTGCAGAAACAGAAGCTGTTTTACAAAAAAGTAATTTTTACAGAAACTTCTGCAGAAGCAATAATGGTTCTGCAAATTTTTTTTCTTACTGAATAGTTTTTAAATAATTGTTTTTCGAGCGTACCGCGGAAGGGGAAAGTGATCTTCCGTTAATCTCCAACACAGTTACTGGATAAAAAGGGGAGAAAGTTTTCCCCCTTTATTAAGCTATTTTTGGAAATTTGCCGACTTCGGCCTCTATCGCTGGCGCAGTAATTTGCTTTGTGTTTTCTTTTTGCACTTATGTGGAAAATTTCATGCGTAAAAAGATTCTTTTATCTTTTTTTAAAAAAAATCATGTCTAGCGAAAAGGTTATTTGTTGCTCTTGTGAAGCAATAATAATTAAAAAAAATTTGAAAACTCATTTTTCAAGACGGTATTCCGAAGAACAAATAAGATGGAAGTCGACAACATCTGTCGATGTCAGAGATATTTTTTCAGGAAAGCGACCGGAAAAAAGAAGAGAAGCTTCCCCCGCTACTAATATTAAAAAAAAAAAAAAAAAAAAAAAAAAAAAAAAAAAAAAAACGTTCTAGATTCGAACCAAATATTCTTACTAGTAGCGATGTCGATAGTAAGGATATGACAGCATCTCCAACAAATCAAGAAATTTTAGAAGCAGTCAAAGGTAAAAAATAACTATATATATTTTTTTTAAAGATAAAATGCCTATAAATGGCCTATATCCTTTGAATTAAGTCGCCGATATAAAAATACACTCGCAATCTGACGATAAATGAAATAAAGCCTGATAGATGATTGGTGGGAAATATTTACGGGCGAATCACTAAGGCGAATCAAATAGGTTTCCATACGTATTCGAAAAAAATCGCATCCAATGAGTATGGCTCTAATACCGATGTTTCAGTACTGATGAAGACGATTTCGTTTCGAAGTGTTGAATAGACTTGAGCGTATTGAGTCGTAAACCGCGTCTGCGTACTTCGTGGGAAATCAATGCTAGTACACATTACAGTGCGACTTCTGTTACAAATCACAAGCGCTGTGTATTTTTTTCGTTCTGAACTTAATCTGATCACGAAAAAAGTTTTATTTACCTCCTTTTTTTTAAAAAAAAATCTTTCAATAAGTCAGCACAATATTAATCGAATCTAATTAATCTGTAATTGTTTTCATATAGAAAAAATTGAAACAAAGATTGCGTTAATTTTTTTTCTTGTAGAATTCGGATATAGTCAATCCTATTTTATTATTTTGATTACTCAACTTCAATATTGATTTTTTCACCTGATTTGTTTCTGTACCTGATATAACTACTATAATGAAACTGTTAAATCATACTGTTTTAAATTGATACTTCAAATTCAGTTATCTTGTTTTATAAATTTAATCTTTTTGTCCATTCTTAGCTATTTTTATTTTTCCATCTTATTACAGGTTCTGGGTAATCTTAATTTATGCTCTAGTAAGCATTTTTGTCTGCAGATCTATACATTTATAATTTTTCTTTATTGCCAAAGATTATGCAAATTTAAACTTAAATAATTTAAACTTATTAAGAAATGTAAACTTATATTATGAAATTAAGAAAATAAAATCTACACAGTTTTATTCTATGCATGTAGGCTTTTTTTATAAACACGAAGTGTATCTATTATTATAAATTCATTACACATATATTTATAACGTAAAAAATATTTTGCAGAAAGATATATTTATAACTATCTTGCAGAAAGATATTGGTTCTATTTAGGTTTGTCGCAGAAAGCCAGAAAAAATTCTGCCACAGGGCAAACCTTTTTGTTCCGGGAATTTAAATATTGACTGAGAAAAACAAAAGACGTTAAGAAATATTTTAGGTTACACTATGTCAAACGACGTTTTAAACTGTTTCGACAGTTCAGATTTTCAAATTTTTTTTTGAAAATAGAACAAGCTAGATTCCTGTCATATATTTTATAATAATAAAATTAAGGTTTAATAAAACTATATTATTTTTTAAAATAATAAATCTTAAAACAAATAAGTTGACTAAAAAGTGCTTTAAAATTAAATATAAAATATTTAACTCATTTAAGAATGTTTTAAATTTTTTATAACTTTTGCAAATCAAGTTACTAAGTAAAATCAATTACACTTTATTAACAATTCTAAAAAATTGACATACATTCAAGGACATACTTCAAGTGTCTTCCCTAGGCCCTTAACACCCAGTCCCACACTGTTTATATTCACACCCATGAGTCACCTCCATTTAGAAATTAGAGTACAAAAGGGCTTATCATGTTTCCTCTCAACAAGTTCAATTTATACAACTCATTCATTTGACTGTTATGCTAAAATTATCAATACTATAAACAAAGCATTCAGAAATACCCATTTTTATAAATATAGAACTGTGAATGATCAATTTCCTTACCTGTCAGAGAAAAAAAAAATTTTCTGTTCATGTTAAAAAAAATATTTGCCCAAGGGCAATGAAATTAGAGCTCACTAAGAATTAACGTAATTAGAGTTAACATTAAAAGAAATTCACGTTAATGATGTTCATAACTGTATATGGATATAATCCGGGGTCTGTCTAGGTTTTTCTGAGAGGTACCTATTTTGTGAAAATCTAGACATAATTTGTGAAAAATTATATTTAAAAATAAACACAAAAATATGGATTTATTGTTTCTTAAGGGATACAAAAATAAAATTTTAAGAAAAAGTATTTTGTGAAACTACCGTTCTTCCCAAAATTGAATTTGTGAAGGTAACGCTAAATGGTAGTAAATTCGATCTGGACAGACCCCTGATAATGAATGGATATATTCATTGGATTCATTATGTCCATATACAATTTGACAGGAATGGAAAATTAGGCAACCTTTAAAGAAATTCAAGTTAAGCATGCTCACCTTAATGACTTTAGATTGGCCCAACTTCATCCTAATATAACAACTAAAAAGATGAAATATTGAAGTACCTCAATCTGGAGCAAAATTTTAAATTTATTATTATGTATTTGTAATGCATTCATACCTGCCAACATTGGAGAAATAAAATTACAGAGATTTTACTAGGGATATTTTTTAGGCCATGAGTAAAGTTTTGGTATATCATGCATAATCATGTAAGTAAAAAAGAGAAACTCAAAATCCGAAATAATATAAGCACTTACATTTATCCAAGTAAAAAACATGTAAATAAATCTTAACCTAAAGAAGATTTTTCAAACCGTTATTTATAATTATATAAACTCTAAACACTTAACATACTGTAGTACTGCAATAGCACCATCTGTTGAGGAATAAGAGAAGTATTTTTGCCATCAGCGGATATTTTATCGAAAGTTTCCCCCCCAATTTCTTCAACAAATATGGAGAAATTTGAGAATATACGGGTAAACAGGAGATAGTCGTAAAAAACAAGAGTCTTCACTAAAAAACAGGAGACTTGGCGGGTATGTGTATTATACATAAGCACTTCTATCAAAACAAAGAAATTACAAATTTAAGCATGATGGTAGTGCCAGGAGTTAAATTAAAAACTAAGTTAATTTAAAACTAAGATAAAAAGTTGACAAATAAGTACTAAATTGCTTCTAGCATTATAATTTACAATTCATTACCAATAAATAAACAAAAAGGAGACACTTAAAAATAATGAGGAAGAATTGATTTACCCTTCCTTGTCCAAAAGATACTGTTAATCCACCAGGTTTGTCAGAAGGCAAATCATTCAGAACATTAACAGGACTACCAGATACAGACATCAAAACTTCACCAGGTTTTGGTTTTCTTGCTCCAAAAACAGGACGTCTTCAGATAATACATAACGGTCAATTATAATGTTAAATTTAAATTTTTTTTTAACAAATATAAAAGCAATAGAGCAAAATATTAAGCAAAAATCTAAACTTACACAAATTTTTTACCTGCAGAATGCATGCAAAAATAAAAAATACTTAGCCAGTATTGTTGTTTGTGAGTAAGAAATTATAATAGTAAATTCAACAAAAATTGAGAGATCACGTTCTAAATAAGCTCTGGATTTACTGTTTCAGATTTTAAATTTGAGACTTTTTATCATTCATGTTCTCTTTTTCAATTATTTTTGGAAGTTTTTCACGAGACTTCCAGAATATTCATAAAAACTCAATGTGACTGACACATAATTCTTAAATTAATGAAAATCTGAGGGGGGAAAAATCATTCAAAATGTGTGACAACCTTTCTGGTGACATGTTTGTTTTTACCTTTTCTATATTGATATCTGCAATAAATAAAAATGACTTCAATTTTTCCTTTTTATGAATTATATTGAAGACTGAATCAGAAAACGTTATTTCCTTCAAAAACATGTTGCCTGCTCACAAAAGCAGGAAACAGGTAATTTTTATTTCATTATAAACATAGCATTTTTGTAACTTTAATAATACAATCATGACAGTGACTAAGAAAGCTGTCATACTAACCGATTTCTTGTCATATGCTATACCTTTAATATCAAGCTTTCAATGCTGTAAGTTCTACCGTGCTGCTCCTTTTTTTTATTCACTGTATTAATTTAGGTTTTATTTCAACATAATTATATACATTAAAGCAAGTAAATTCCCCCGTGGCAGAATTTTTTTGGGCTTTCTGCGACAAATCCCTCTAGCACTAATGTCTTTCTGCAAGATACTTTTAATAACAAATATATATGTCAATACTTTTAAGTAACATAAGTGCTGTGTTTAAAAGAAGAAAAAAAAATGTATATAATTTTTTAATTGAATACCTAATTTTTTTTATGTTTAAATGAGTAACATGCTTACACACTTTATTGGGAGAAACACTCACTAATTTTCTTCTTTTTGCTTATTATTGCAATATTTCATTGATTTCAATTACATACAACACTTTGAGCCTTGCAGGGTGCGTAGTTAAATCTTCAAATCAATAATAAGCACTTTTTAAAAACTTTTCAAGCACTTTACAAAAATTTTCAAGCACTCAAAAAATTCACATTCAATCAATGATATTATTGAAAAACAAAAACTTTTTTAAACAGTTTCAGCGTTAAAAAACCCAAAAAGAAACAGACGTAAATCGAAACAATCGGTTCTTTCCCACATCACTGGTCCAATCCGAGTGAATTCAACTTGATCCTGAAAAGTACCCTTACCCCCTACCTCAAAGAAGTGTTAGAAATAAAAAAAATAATAAACAAGAATAAAATTAAAAAGAAAAAAATTTCATAAGGATCTGATATTCTTTATCCGAATTGGCGCAATCTGGTTCGGTTTAAGTCGGCGCAAGTCACAACGTGGTTACGACATGAAGTCCGCGTGAATGATTCCGTAGCAAAACCCCATTTTTCGTTAAATGCATGGGATCCACCAGATATTACTGAAGGAAAAAAAAATGGTTCGTGAAAAAAGCACTTTTTAAAAACGCCAGCTGAAAAAAGCACCTTTAAAAACGAAATCCCCCCAAAAAGCACTTTAAGTACTTTTTACAAACGCTACGCACCCTGCCTTGACTTATTAAATTAACTTATCTTTGCATATAGTTTTAACTGCATAAACTACCAGATATGTCAGCCATGATTGAACAGTTGAATAAAAATTCATCATGATTGCAAAATGCAAAAAATGTAATTGAAAACATACATAATTCAATAGAAGAGCATAGATACTATGCTGTATATTATGATAAAGTTCTGTTCAATGCTGGAAAAGTCACAAAAGTAGAGGACAATGAAGCATATGTAAAGTTCCTGGAAAGAGGAGCAGGGAACTTATGCTGGCCGGAACGAGATAGAAAAGAGACAATTGAAATTGAATTTATTGAGCTATTGATTTAAAAGGTGTAGATCAAATCACAGCAGATATAGAAGCTATAAATATTGCATAGAAATTATAAAAAAATATTTTGGTTAAAGAAGTATTGAAGGTATGTATTTCTTGCGTTGAATAAATTTGTATTTAACCCTGAAATAACTAAGTACAGTGCTTAAATAGCCATTAATAAAATTAATAATAGAATTAATTTAATAAATTGTATTAATGGTAAACATAAAAAACGTAGGTATGTATTTGCACAAAATATGTGAGCGACCAATAATTAACCCAAAAGGGACCAGGAATTACCCCATCCCTGGGGTTAATCCTGGTCACTAATAAACTAGAATTATTCAAATAACTTCATTGATTTTCAAATAGCATTATTGATAAAATATTTTATTAGATGAACATCACAATGTGCTTCCTCCATGCCAAAATTAATAACTCAAGCTTAGATAGATTTTGTAACAATTGAATGTTGATGCTCATTGATCAGGAATTACCTCGGACGATTCTGGGGTAGAAAAAATATTAACAGATAAATAACCAGATTTTTAAAAAACCCCAAGATAATTGGTAGCACTAGCAATTAAATCCTTAACTAGCAGGAATTCGGGGCTTTACTAGCAATAACAGCTGAAAAAACAATGAAACTGTCACATTAAAAGCAAATAAGTTTAATAAAATATGTAAAACTAAATGAGTGTAAAAGTAAAATAATAAAAGTAAATAAGTGTACAAAAAAACAATGAGGTTCGTTTTTTAAAAAAATAATGTGTAAATTTGTAGTAATAATTATAGAATGAACGATTGAAATACTGCATGCATCAACTATGATATCGGCGTAAACGGAGTGTGTCAAATAGTGATTTCTAGGATCTGCGATTTGAACTTTGTATGCCATAATATTGATTAAAAAAAAAACAAAAAAAAACTAGAATATCAATCACTAAGCTGTCAAAAACATGGAAATTTTAAAAAAAGTCAACATTTGTAGCAATAAGTGTAAGAAAGAATGAACAAAACACTGCATATATTTACGATGAAATCAGCGCGAGTCGTGAGTGATGATAAAGTGAGGTTTCAAATGCGTGATTTAGAATTTTCTCGTGCGCAATATATTAAAAATATTGGATCGATTTCATTTCAACCAAATTTTTTTAAAAAATAAATGAATAACAGGGACAAATGAACCACATTGATTTGCAACAAATCTGAATGTGTAACTATGAGTTAAATCTCCCCTCACATTTTATTAATATGAAAAAAAAAAAAAAAAAAAAAAAGATGATTTTAAAAATTTTTTTAAAAAATAAATGAATAACAGGGACAAATGAACCACATTGATTTGCAACAAATCTGAATGTGTAACTATGAGTTAAATCTCCCCTCACATTTTATTAATATGAAAAAAAAAAAAAAAGATGATTTTAAAAGAAAACTATCTTTTAAATTTTTGTGATTTCAGATTATTTTTATTATTTAGTTGAAATTCTAGCTGAAGCCAGTCACCATCAAATTTTTTTTTTTTAAATTCTTAAATGAGAACAGAAAAATCATGAGCATTTCTATCCTGATGCACGAGTAAAGCATGTGTTGAATATAATTCTGCTGGGGGAAAAAAAATGCTTTGAAAATTCATAAAGAAAAGAAAAGAAAATTTTTTATATTTCCCAAAGGAAAAATCTTTCTGTAAAAACTATGTAACGTTCTGCGACAATATCGCCGTTATTTTACTACAGGGGAATAATCTATATTTCATTACCGTACAATTTAAACAGATTTTAAGAATTATATTTTGCCAACTTCTAATAGTTATTCCCAAAGAAATAATTAGCTAGAAATGCTAGTTTTGCGCATTTGTATATTACTTACTAAAATTTGATATTATTTAATATTGTCAGAAATAATGAAAAGCTAGCGAAAAGCTGCACAGTGGTTAGGTCTTTAAGGTGATTAAGTTAGTCACCAAAGATTAGTATTAACTTGGGTAGAAAAAAAACAGTAGAATTAAACAAATCCATCTTTACTATTAACAGAGTATTAGTTACAGAATAATGAACATACTTTGGGTCAAATTTTGGAGTTACAGTTGTGCTTGGTCTCTTCTGCTTTGCAGGTGTCAATAATGATAACTCGCTTACAGTTCGAGTTAAATGGGACATGTTAGGATTATTTCTTGCAGAAGATGGAACACTAATGCTTCTTTTTTTCTATTGATAAAATGAATAAAACACAATTTTATTAGTAATATCTTAAAAAAAATGCATCCACTCACTCATAACTCTTAAAATGTATAAAGAACAAATAGTAGCAGGGGTCTGTCCAGGGCAAATTTACTACCGCTTAGCGGTACCTTCACAAATTCACCGTTTGATCAAACTTTACTTTCACAAATTGAACTATAAGAAAAACGACACTTTCACTAAATACTTTTTCTAAAAAAGCACATTTTAATATTTTTCTCCATGCCTTTTAAAATTTTGTAGTACAATTGTTTTTTTTTTATGAGTTAGAGACTATAAATTTATGATTGAATATATATTTCTTTTTTTCCTCGTTAAAAATCTTTGTCTTAATTTATACTTAGAAATATTTTATTTTTACAACCACTGAGTATTAACCGAGTAGAACATCAAAACTTGTCTCAGTATACTCAATATGATAAGTGTCCTGAGTACTTGGTAATATACTAATTATAATAATACTGTGTACATGGTTATGCTGATTTTTTTAATTTGCACAAATTTCTAAATTTTCACGAAATAGGTATCTTTTAAAAAAACCTGAGTAGTAAAATACTAAACAATAAGAGAATTAAATGGGATTCAACAATCCTTATAATGCAATTACTTCTTATGACAAATACTGTCCAAATTTAAATTTGCTAATTATTATACATTTTTTTTTTAATCAAGTGAATACTAAGAAATGAAAATTAAATTAAATTTTTTATTTAAACTTTTTTTCCCAGCATTTCTTACAGCTGAGCATATGGAAGAAGTAGTAAGTTGGCGAGCTAAAAGGCATAACAATCTTTAACAACCGTAGTTCCATCACTGAAAATAGTAAAATTTATTAAAGTTTACCAATTCTTTCAACCTAGAAATTTTTTATGAATAAATACTTTCTAGCATACAACAATGATATTAGCTACTGTACTGTCTTAAATATTAACAAAAACATAAATGGAAAAAAAGAATTTTTCCCAGCATTTCTTAAAGCTGAGCATATGGAAGAAGTAGTAAGTTGGCGAGCTAAAAGGCATAACAATCTTTAACAACCGTAGTTCCATCACTGAAAATAGTAAAATTTATTAAAGTTTACCAATTCTTTCAACCTAGAAATTTTTTATGAATAAATACTTTCTAGCATACAACAATGATATTAGCTACTGTACTGTCTTAAATATTAACAAAAACATAAATGGAAAAAAAGAATAATCTTTTTTTGTCACGCTCTGTACTTTTGTCATGCTTAGGCTTCAGGAACAAAATCTGTTTTCTGAATACTAGTGAAGTGCAAATTTAAGTGTCTCTTTCCTCTATATTCCAACATAAGTACCATAATAAAATTTGTAATTTAATAAATTCGTTTTAATTTAATTACATTAATTATTTTTCATAACAGCACCTAAGTAAATGGTTAATAATAAATTTGCACATCATTCAGGGTATCTGCTACATTTTAGATTTTCAAATTCATGACTTAACGAAGTTATTATTTTCTCCGACAAAAACACAACAATAAATTAAAAAAAGCATTATAAAAACATTCATTGCATTGTTTTCACTACAGCGCGAGAATCTCGCATATTTTTCTCTTTTCTCGCATTAAAAATTGATTAAAGCGAGAAGCTCGCACAGCCTATTAATCAATTTTAAAATGTGTGAATCTCTCGAATTTTCGAAAAAATTTCGTCTTCCGCCATTTTGAATAAAATCCGCCATTTTGAAAAAGACATGAAAACAGCTACAAGAAGTGTTGAGAAAAAAAATTAGTCCTTTATAATGAGTTGTTTAAAGTTAGCTCTATTTTTAGCTGTTAATGAACTACTAAACTCTCATCGACAATTTACAGCAATTTGTAAAAATTGAAGTCTATGAAAACTATGCTGGAAGACCTTACAAGAAGTATGAACCTTTAGCCCTGAGTATGAACATAGAAATAACTTCAACAAACTTCACTATTCTATAACAGAAATAATTGAAAAGCCTATGCTGGCAGATGTAGATGATAGGAAAGTGTGTGCACAATGTTACAAATTTAATTAGTGATTCTGAATAGTTCAGCATCTGTTGCAAGGTCATTTAGTACCCAAAACCAAATTAAAACAAAATATTGTAACAGATTGACTGATGAGCATTTGAGCAACCTAATGAGAATAGCTGATGAAAAAGTAGATATAGAACATTTTCCATATGATGATGCAGCAAAAATGTTCAATGGTTTAGAAATTAGGAGATGCTAAAAATGTATTATAATTAGAGAAATTTGTTTTTTCCAAGTCTATTCGTGTTTTTTTTATTATTAGAAATCTCACTTAACTTTTTGAAATCTCACCCAGTTTTTGAGAAAGGGTGAGAAATTCTCTCCCATTTTTTTTCTGTAATGAAAACCCGGCATTGAAATGATAGGTATAACCAACACTGTTAAACTCTGCACCTTCATATTTATGGATTTTAAATTTAAAAAACAGAGTAAAGAAAGAGTTGAAGCAATAAAATAGCTGAAAAAAGCGAATAACTCCCCCCCCCCTTCTTTTCTGCAGAATTACATTCTAAAGATACTTTTCTTGTTTGTGAAAGGGAAAAAATACAAAAATACTCCTGATTTTTCTGCTCTCATTTCGGAATTAAAAAAAAATTCACCAATGACTGGCTTGACTTCAGCTTAAATTTTAAATTGATAAAATAAAAATAATAACAAAAATTCTGAAATCACAGAAGTTTAAAAGATAATTCTCCCTAGAAATGTTTTTTCTTTCATTTTTTGAAAGAACATTATAATTTTTAAAGAACACGATAAAAACATTTGATATTTTAATCAAATAGAACTGTGAGTGAGGATTTTGTTACAAATTCAGATATTCGGAACACTATGAAATTGGGGGGATGGGGTAAATTCAATTTTAAAAATTAGATTTTTCAGCGACCTAAATCCATGACTTTTCATGATTTTTTTAAAAAAACAGTTAAAATCATGACATTTCATGACAAATTTTGTTCAATACCAAAATTCATGACTTTCTATGTTTTTTCATGACATTCTAGATGTGCGGATACCCTGATCATTCTATCACTTTCAAATAGAATTTAAATATTGCTGCATTTTTTTAAATTTGAGTATTGTGAGTATATTTAGTATCACAACACAATATTTGTAGATTTTACGGGCTGCTGCCCAAAAATGGTTACCAATAAATTACGCAAAATGCTCGGTATAATTACAGAAAGTTGTTAAAATTTCCCATACTCCATAAAACACCAGTATTTCAAGTTAATAGTCCACAAAAAATACAGCTTTATTGTATTTAACCAATCACATATAGGTAATATCTGTAGGCTTATAATATAACATATATTCAATAACATTTATTGAATTATTTCCATAATTATTGAAGCATTAGAGAGGAAAAAAAAAAAAAAAAAGATTCTGAATAAAAAGGTCATAAAAGTTTGTTTAGGGGTCAGGAATTTTTTTCTCCCATGCCCAAAAATGGTTACCAATAAATTACGCAAAATGCTCGGTATAATTACAGAAAGTTGTTAAAATTTCCCATACTCCATAAAACACCAGTATTTCAAGTTAATAGTCCACAAAAAATACAGCTTTATTGTATTTAACCAATTGTACCGTGAGTAAAAATTTTTTGGTACAATTAGTTAGAGTTAAGGCCGAAAACAACAAAAAAAAACATAAAGATCGTATAGTTTTAACAATATTAACATTAGTGCACAAAAGAAAAAAATAATAAATTAACCTAAATTTGCCGAAAGGTTCGAATCAAAAAAGATTTATTTATAAAAAAAAATCACTTACCTAAAGCTTTAGAATATACATGCTGAAAAGAAAATACTACCCCCCCCCCCTTTATTTATCTATAACATCTTAAGTAAAATAGAAAAAAGAAAAACCAACATTTTATTGAGAAATGACTCCAATCATTAAGATATAAAAAAAATTATTTATTATAATAGCATGGTTATCAGGATATATTATCAGGATTCTAAAATATAATTTTAGGTTTTAAAATGCAGGGTAGTTGGCAAGGTTTGCAATTTGTTGAATTAAAAGTTCACTAGATGAAAAATGGAAAATAACTGTCCTGTAGCTGCATTCACATTATTACTATTGCAATAATAAAAGAAACGAAATCATACCACGTGCCCCCTGGCACGGACTTGATGGCACTTCATCATGATGTTAAATGCACAAGATCTTGATCATCATTTCATCTTCCTTCAATGCTAATCTGCATATAAGCTTCTGTGCCGCATGGCACGCGTTTCTTTCGAATTCCACATGGCTTACTTTCTTCAGCCAAAACCTCGTGGAGCACGACGTCTAACAGGTAGGAGAGCGAGAGAGAGCAAGCTTTTTTTTTTTTTCGCACACCGCGCACCCTTCCTTTTATATACTTTCCAAAAACGCCACCATTGCCAACACCTCAAAACTCATAAAAAGAAATAATTTTTCAAAAATAAAATTATTTTAACAAAAATTGAAAGAAAATTACAAAATAAAAATACCTTGCATATGTTGTGAAATAACTTAATCATTTAACTATTTAACAAAATTTAAAAATTTAATTACAAAAACATATCAAATCAGCAGGAGAAAAAAAACTCAAACTGAATAAACTGAAAGTAACCTTAAACTTGGATCATTACAATCCAGTAGTAACTGATGCTGCCACCTGTCTGCTTAAAAAGAAACTAACTGAACAAATGTTTTTTAAAAAAAACAAACCTGTTCACTATTATTCAAAGAAACAGTTAAATAAATTTTTAAAAAGAAAGTTATTAGTCTAAAATTTAAATTAAATTAAATACCTAAAAAAACTGAACTCTTACAAGTAAAAATAATACAGTTTACCAAAAATAAAAGAAATTTAAAAAGTTAAAGGTAAATAAAACATGTAGAATTTTTGAATTCTACAATACCCCTCCCTTAAAATTTAAAAAAAAAAATTTTGACAAAATTTTTTTTTTTTTTTGTAAGAAAAAGGTTAAGTTAATCAATAATCTAAGCACCACACAAGAAAAATTAAAACTTCTCTTAAACTCAAATCATTTAACTAACTACTCTTAAAAAAAGGAAAACCCAAGTTTGTTAGGTGCGCGCAAACCTATCAAACAAAAGCTCCTGAATGAAAGCAAAGTAAAAAAAAAATAGAAACGTTTATAGCAAATGATTAACTTAAGGTAATCTAGTGAAGCATGAAACATAATGGCAGCTTACAAAATGAAATTGGACAAATTTGGAAAAGGGGTGCCAGGTATGCCACAAAAGGGAAAAAACAAAGAAAAAAATTTTTTTCTTTTTCTCTTTCTTTCCCTTTTAAAAAGTTATTCATATAAAACAAAAAAAAAGTAAAACAAGTATATTTCCTCCCCCCAAAATTGACATAATATAAAACAATTTACTCAGAAGTTAAACACAAATTTTGATCAAAAGTTATACCTTAACACAGTATTGTGATACTAAAAATAAAAAGAAATACAACTTTCATATTCCTCAACAAGAAAGGAAAATTGAACGTAACCTCTAAATCAAATACATTCAAATTTGGCAAAAGATCCACAATGGCTGGATTTTCATGTAACAATTATATATCAATTCCTGGAATACATATTGAACAATACAAACAACATAATATAAACAAAAGTGCACATTTTTCTGATAGCTATCATTAACAAAAAATTTTGAGTGAAATAAAAATTTCAAATAATTATGAATTACTTATTGGTTCACTTAATTTACAAGAAAATGTAACTCATTAGACATATCCGGGAAATCGGGAACAAAATTTTGAACTGAATGGTAATTCCTATAAGCAACAAAAAAAAATTTTATTCTTTAATTTTTAAATTAGAGGGAAAAAAAATTAACGCTGCACTTGCCCATTATGTCTGGGTCTTAAATTGTAAGGTGGAGGGAAAGTTACAGTCCCCTGGACTTCCAAAGAATCCAGAACCTGCCTTAAAAGGATATCCTCGTCAGGAATGCCTTCAATATTTTCATTAACTGGACTATCCTCAACCTTAACATTACCTGAATCTACCCGATCAGCAATTAGTTCCCTACTGTCACTTGTATCGTGTTGAATTCTGTCACTAATTTTAGTTAAATCTTCAATATGTACTATTCTAGTACAATCTTGCCTTGTCTCATGTTTAATTTGTACAGACACAGGTGAAAAAAATTTAGTAATAACAAAAGGACCTTCATTTAGTTTTGCAAATTTTTTGCATTGATTCCTTTTTATGGAAGGATTGAACCAGAAAACCCTGTCATTAACCTTAAGATTCGGATCCCTAGCAACTTTCAATCTCCTGTTCCGTCTGTCGAGAGAAGCCTGCTCAAACTTAATTTTTGCCTCCTTATAAATTACCTTAAATTTATTCAATAAGTCGTCAGTGTAATTAATAGTGTCAGAATAAGAAAATTTAACTGGTGTATTGAGTAATTGTCGTGGTAAATTAAATTCCCTACCAAAAGTTAAAAGTGCTGGAGAAAAATTAGTAGTATCATGAGTAGAAGTACGATAAGCAAGTAGAGCATAAGGTAACTTACTATCCCAATCGGTGTGTGAAGAATTAACTAAGTGTGTAAGAAAGTTAGCTATTGTTTTATGTGTTCTCTCAACTACGTTACTTTGTGGTCTGAAGGCAGTAATATTAATTTTCTTAACCCCTAAAGCCGAATAAATTTTTGCCATCCCTTGACTAATTAAGTTAGATCCCCTATCTGAAAACAATCTAGTGGGTGTACCATATCTACAAATAAATTCCATTAGAACCCGAGCTATGGTCTCACTCTCGACAGAAGGCACAGGGAAAGCCTCTAACCATTTTGTAAAATTGTCAGTAAAAGTTACTATATATCTATTGCCTGACTCTGTAATTGGCAAGGGACCAACAACATCAAAATATATATGTTCAAAAGGACCATTAGGCATTTGCACACTTTGAAATGGAACAGGGTGTTTAGGTTGGTGTGCTCTTCGACCCAAGCAACTCTCACAAGATTTAACCCAATTAGTTATATGTTTAACCATTTTAGGCCAGAAAAATGATTTTTTAATTCTCTTAATTGATTTATGAATGCCCTGGTGGCAAACTGCTGCACTATCGTGGTAAATTTCTAAAACATTATTAATTAAGGATTTTGGAATAACAAATTTATTTTCATCTTGTTCCTTACTATCTTTAAATTTACACATTAGTATACCTTGATTTAAATAAAATTTATATCTTTTTGAATTAGAATTACTGGATTTTAAATCTTCTTTAATTTGTTTGCAAAAACTATCCTCATTCTGCTTTTCTAAAAGCTCTTCGAAAGAAATATCTGGTAAAATGGTAATTGTTTCTGTCATAAATAAATTAGTTTTAACTGTTTGAGCCTCAGAAATATTTCTAGATAAAAAATCAGCGATTCCATTGGCTTTTCCTGGGAGATAAAAAATTTCATAGTTAAATTGAGATAAGGATAAAGCCCATCTAGCAATCCTACAAAATGAGTCCTTTAATTTTAAAGATCCAGTGAGAGGAGCATGGTCCGTAAAAATTTTGAATTTTTTACCCAATAAATATTGTCGAAAATAATTAGTGAAATACACTATGGAAAGAGCTTCTCTTTCTGTCACCGAATACCTGGTTTCGGGAGACGTTAGTTTTCTACTGCCGAATGCAACAGGTCGGGGGAAATTATCTTGCATTTGGCATAAAACCGCACCTATGGCAACTGAGCTAGCATCAGTATACAGTACAAATTCCTTTTCCATGTCAGGGAGAAGTAAAAAAGGGTCACTTTTCAAAGACTTTTTTAAATCATCAAATTCATTCTGCGCTTCAACTGACCACTTGAAGACAGATTTCTTTTTAGTTAAATTTGTTAAGTGTAAAGAACGGTTACTAATATTAGAAATAAATTTACGATAATAATTAATTGAGCCTAAAAATTTTTGAATATCAACTCTATTTTTTGGTATAGGAAAATTATTAATTATTTCGATGTTACGTTGATCAGGAAAAACTTTACCTTTATTAATGACAAATCCTAAATAATTAATAGTCTCAGTAAGAAATTTACATTTTGAAGGTTTAATTTTTAAATTATGCTGTAACAACCTTTGGAACACAGCCTTTAACTTAGGAAAATGGTCATCTATTGTTTGACTTGAAACAATAATATCGTCAATATAAATACCTACATTAAGTGGTTCTAACCCTGACAAAACAATGTTCATGAGTCGTTGGAAAGAATTGGCACTAGTGCGAAGCCCAAAAGGTGTTCTGGTATATTGATATAACCCCTGGTGAGTAGTAATTGCTAGCTTATGGCGATCTGCCGGATCCACACACATTTGATGGAAACCACTAGTTAAATCAATAGACGAGAAGATTTTTCCACTCGACAAGTTATCAACGGCTTCAGTTATGTTTGGGATAGGATAGGCATCAGGTATAACCTTAGTATTTAATGCTCGAAAATCTGTCACAAATCTATATTCACCATTACTTTTCTTAACTAACATAACTGGAGAGCTATATGGAGAAGTTGAGGGCTCTAAAATTCCAGCTTCTAACAAAATATTTAATTGGTCATTCATTTCTTGCCTTAAATGGTAAGGTACCTTATAGGGTCTCTTACGAACAGGGATATCATCCTTAAGAGGAATTTTATGCATTAAAGTAGTACAGCCGGGCAAATCTTTAACAGATTTTGCAAAAACAGCCTTATTCTCTTCTAAAAATTTTAAAAGTTTATCTTTAGTTGGTTCCTCTAAATGATCAATTTTGAAATTCTGTTTAAATTCTAACTCTACCTCCTCTAAATCACCTATTTCCTCTTCATTAACATTAAAAAGTTCCTTATTACAATCATTTGAAGAAATAGCACTGGTAAAATTAACTAAATTACAATTTTTATTTACATTTACATCAAAATTATTTGTATTCATTAACAAAACAGGAATCTTATTTTTATCTTTTAAATTTACAACTGAACGAGCAATAAAAAAATTAAATTCTTTTGTAACAGGTTCGGCTAAGAACAAACCGGGTTGGAAATTTCCTCTACTATTTACAAAAACAAGTTTTTGTGACAAAGGTGGTAACTGAGTCTTTTTATTCAAATATCCTTTAACTTCAGCCATATCTGATGCTTTTTGTTTACCTTCTTTATTTACATTAACCCAATCTATTTTTTCACCCTTAATACATAAAACCTTCTCCCCATAATCAAGATTTGCTTTATTGTCAATAAAAAATTGATGACCCAAAATGACATTAAAATTTTTAGAAATAGTAGTAGGTGAAATCAAAAATTGTAAATTACATTTAATTTTCCCTATAATGATTTTAAGTTTAACTTGTTTCGAAATTTTAATAGTATTACTTAAAGTTTTAAGTTCAGTACAGCATGGAAAAGTCTTAACCTCTTTCGGTAAAAGAGATTCCTCTATTATATTTACAGAAGCACCTGAATCACATAAAGCCAAAGCATGTTGTCCGAGGACCTCAATTTTAATTTTAGGTAAAATACTAAATTCAGACAAGAAAATTTGTGCCTCTTGGGGTGTTTTCACCTGAGTCTGCACAACAGGACAGGCCCCCCCTACTAGTTTAAAGCAGCTGGTTGAGGATCATCAATTCTAACCCGACAGAATTTTCTAATGTGGCCCATTCTTCCGCAGCGGAAACATTTTATGTTTCTCCTAGAGGTAGAGCTTCTATTTGCATCAGATTCTAATTTGCTAACTTTAGCAGTTAGCTGCTCAACCTGATCAGCAAGCTTAGTACAAATTGCAACTAGCTCATTTGTAGGAGTCGCAGGAGCCGGAGTGGCCTCAGCCCTGTATACCTCAGTTAAAGGGGCTGCAAATGGGTTGTGCACATTTTTTATAGCCAAAAAGGCTTGTTCCTCAATCCTGGCAGCTGATTTAACCTCTTCTAAAGTTAGGGGATTTTTTGAAAGGACCCCTCTTAAAATTTGGGGATGAAGATTTGTTTTTAACATATTAATTAGCATTTTTTCCTGTTGGATTTTTGCCATAGCAGGGTCGCATCCTAAATCTAATTTTTTAACTTTCTCAAATGCTTGGGCAATAAATCTATCAACAGGAGTATTAATATCATGTTTAAATGCCATAAAGTCAAACAATGCTTGAGAGGGAGAGATTTTCTCCCCAAAAGCTTTCAAAAGAGCTGTTTTTAAATCTTTATATGATTTAACCGATTCTCTAATTTCCTCACTAAGCTCTCTGGCTTCATCGAATAATCGATCTCTTAATGCAAACAATTTGTCACTTTCTGACCAGTTGAACTGAACTGCATAATCCTCCAAACGTGCCAAAAATTCCTTAATTTTCATACCACTGTTCCCACCCCTAAAAATTGGCAATGACATAAGCGATGAAGCAGTTAAAGCCGCTGGGATGATATTGGCAATTACGTTTGGAAGACCAGGCGAGTCAGTATTCTCATCAGAATCCATGATTCAAAACAATAATATAATACAATAAAAACAATATAAATACAATAAAATTAACCTGGCATAACCTGGTCACCCCTCACAAATTGAGTCACCTCTTAATAAAAATACATGTGTATATCAAAAGCTGAAAGTAAATTTTAAAAAAAGAAAAGTCACGGCACCAATTTTGTACCGTGAGTAAAAATTTTTTGGTACAATTAGTTAGAGTTAAGGCCGAAAACAACAAAAAAAAACATAAAGATCGTATAGTTTTAACAATATTAACATTAGTGCACAAAAGAAAAAAATAATAAATTAACCTAAATTTGCCGAAAGGTTCGAATCAAAAAAGATTTATTTATAAAAAAAAATCACTTACCTAAAGCTTTAGAATATACATGCTGAAAAGAAAATACTACCCCCCCCCCCCTTTATTTATCTATAACATCTTAAGTAAAATAGAAAAAAGAAAAACCAACATTTTATTGAGAAATGACTCCAATCATTAAGATATAAAAAAAATTATTTATTATAATAGCATGGTTATCAGGATATATTATCAGGATTCTAAAATATAATTTTAGGTTTTAAAATGCAGGGTAGTTGGCAAGGTTTGCAATTTGTTGAATTAAAAGTTCACTAGATGAAAAATGGAAAATAACTGTCCTGTAGCTGCATTCACATTATTACTATTGCAATAATAAAAGAAACGAAATCATACCACGTGCCCCCTGGCACGGACTTGATGGCACTTCATCATGATGTTAAATGCACAAGATCTTGATCATCATTTCATCTTCCTTCAATGCTAATCTGCATATAAGCTTCTGTGCCGCATGGCACGCGTTTCTTTCGAATTCCACATGGCTTACTTTCTTCAGCCAAAACCTCGTGGAGCACGACGTCTAACAGGTAGGAGAGCGAGAGAGAGCAAGCTTTTTTTTTTTTTCGCACACCGCGCACCCTTCCTTTTATATACTTTCCAAAAACGCCACCATTGCCAACACCTCAAAACTCATAAAAAGAAATAATTTTTCAAAAATAAAATTATTTTAACAAAAATTGAAAGAAAATTACAAAATAAAAATACCTTGCATATGTTGTGAAATAACTTAATCATTTAACTATTTAACAAAATTTAAAAATTTAATTACAAAAACATATCAAATCAGCAGGAGAAAAAAAACTCAAACTGAATAAACTGAAAGTAACCTTAAACTTGGATCATTACAATCCAGTAGTAACTGATGCTGCCACCTGTCTGCTTAAAAAGAAACTAACTGAACAAATGTTTTTTAAAAAAAACAAACCTGTTCACTATTATTCAAAGAAACAGTTAAATAAATTTTTAAAAAGAAAGTTATTAGTCTAAAATTTAAATTAAATTAAATACCTAAAAAAACTGAACTCTTACAAGTAAAAATAATACAGTTTACCAAAAATAAAAGAAATTTAAAAAGTTAAAGGTAAATAAAACATGTAGAATTTTTGAATTCTACACAATCACATATAGGTAATATCTGTAGGCTTATAATATAACATATATTCAATAACATTTATTGAATTATTTCCATAATTATTGAAGCATTAGAGAGGAAAAAAAAAAAAAAAGATTCTGAATAAAAAGGTCATAAAAGTTTGTTTAGGGGTCAGGAATTTTTTTCAGGTTTTTATTTTTATACATAAGAATTTGAAAGTTCAAAATGAAATCTATTTGACATCTTGGCAATTGTAGACAATGAGACATGTCACGATACAGTAAATATCTCTTAGAAACCCGAAAACAAATAAAAGTAAGATATTTGAGTATAAAAATAGTTACCTCTTTCCTCTGAGTTCTTTTTCTCTCAGATGTCAATTTTGCCCTGAAATAAATATAGTAAAAATTATTGTATAAAAATTGTAAAACTAGTTATTATGGTAACAGGTTATATTAAATTTATTTAGGTATGATATATTAGCCGGTATTTTTACTTCTCAAACTGAGCATACACAGACACAAAGGCGAAAATTTGTTGTGATGCTCCAGCTCTGCAAAAGTTCGTAAAATTCTACTATATATTTACAGGCACCTTTGAGTTTCAGATTTTAATTTTAAAATTTTATTATAAAAAATAATAATGTATTTTAATAATTTAAATGAATTTTAGAAATTAGTATGTCAAAATTATAAGATATTATTACTACATAAATCAATTTAAAGCCAAAATTAAAAAAAATATAAAACAATCAAACAAATTAACTGTATTTGTACTATCTTCCAAGAATTAAAAGCAAAAACATATAGAGTTTATTTCTGCATTGTGATCTGTTGCGCCAACTACAATCGCCAAGATGCCAAATATATTTTAAACTAGCAAATTTAAAAAAACAAACAAAAATCAGGCGGATGTTTGCTAAGGGGTGGCTACGAGCCATACCTTTTAACGTCCCTTTTTTGATGAGTTGATTCTGCCACAGATCACGATACAGAAATCTCACCACTTTCTTTTTCTTATTTTAAGCCTGAAATGCTTTTAGCCTTTTTAAAAAATGTATGGACAAAAAATAAATAAATTAAAGAGCCCTAGAGCATGGGAAAATTTAGAGCTCCAGCTCCCGTGAAGACATAGTTCCGGAGCATCCTAGTTCCCTGTAATTATGCACAGATTCAGTAGGAATAATTCATTGAAAAGTAATTTACAAATTCATGATTTATTTAGTAATTCATAGTGATTTATTTGCTACAGTAAAAATCCAACACATTAATCTTGAATAATAAATAATTGGAAATATTTCTGTATCGTGATCTGCCACACCAACTACAATCCCCAAGGTGCCAAATAGATTTTAAATTTACAAAATTAAAAAAAACAAAAACATGTAGATGTTTGCCCAGGAGTGGCTACAAGTTAAACCTTTCCAGTTGGACCTTTTCTGTGATATATTGTTTAGTTTCTCAGGGGCCGCTGCTCAGACTTGGCGATTATTCTGTAACAGATCACGATACTGAAATCTTCCCAAATAATTTATTTATGTGGATAATAATGTAGTGTAGTTCAAAATTAAACTTATTTTATAAAAACTTTTTACGTCATAAGATAAAAAATGTGTAGTACATATTCCAAAGACAAAAAAATAATAATAGAATATTACTAATAAAAAGAAATAAATTAATATTCGAAAATATTTATTACCTTTCATGCTGCATACGGAGCGCATTTTCATTTCTAGGGCATTCAGTTTCACGAACTTTTTCTTTCTGTTGCATTTCCATCACTTCAGCTATAGTCATATTTCTAATGTTTTCTGGATACATCTTCAAACGGTCCATATACAGTTTCTCAATTTTACAGCATCGTTCAGCACATATACTGTTCATATAATTTTCAAAATTAGTAGCTTCAGCTTTAAATGCACTAAGTAGTATTGAAAGGCTTTCAATCTTTGCCTGAGTAACTGGGTCCACATTCTTAACTTTTCTTGCTTTACGTTTAGCCATGTTACCTGTCCGGAAAAATATTTAAATTTAAATATCAAAGTTTGCTACGCTAGGCAGCTCCCTAAATAACATATATCGGGTGTTTTTAAACATAGAGGAATTCCCCCTCTTTCTTGCTGTTTTTAAATGTGGACCCGCCACAATGTTTATCGGGTCCAGTGTTGCCAGAACTTACGATTAAAAGTAGCGAATGGGAGCTCAAAATGTAGCGGATTCGAACATATAGCTCTGATATCGCTTTTGTGATTTTTTTATGCAGTTAGAATGACTCTTAAGATCAAACTTCAGATTCAAAACAAATAAACAAAACCAAAACTGAATTTCAATATTTAAAACTGATACCAGCTCAAATATAAGAAAGAAGCAAGAAGTAATCTAGAAAAAAAAAAAAAAAAAAAAAGATATTTCAACGAACTTAAACCTAAAGTACTGAATGCGTATTCTCGCTCGCGTACTAAATTTGCTGGAAGGAGTTTTTGCGGTGACTTGTTAGCTAATATTTTTAATGCTACTTTGTTTTAATTGCTGCAGGATTCACGAGTTTAGTTTGTATTAAGATATTAATTAAATTAACCTGTAAAAATGAACTCTTCAAGGGCCTTACATTTTGTTTTTAAAATAGGTGACAGAAAAGAGACTATTAAGTTTTATACGAAAGTTCTCGGAATGAAAGTAATAATTATTAATACATTTAAAAAAAAAAAAAAAAATCATGCAGGATAATTAAATGTAATAAAATCTTCTTTTTTTTAAGGTTTTGCGTCATGAAGAATTTGAGGAAGGCTGTAAAGCAACCTGCAATGGGTATTTCAAGTTAACACTTTTATTAAAACATTTTATTAACTGAATCTTCATTAATGAACATCTTTCTAGATAAAAGGAGGTTTCTTTCTAAATAAAAGGAGGTTATTTGTATTTTAGCAACTGAAAGTTACTCGAATGGTGTTATCAAAATGCCGGTTTTTCAATGATACTGATTTCACATAATTCTTTTACTGCTTGCAATTAAGTTGTGAAATTATTTTTAATTTTAAATAGTTATTTAGCATTACCCGATTGAAAACTTCGCTTCAAAAATATACTTGTATGAAATAACAGCATGTTTCCAATGCTTCAAATCAGGGGGAGATTTTCAATCTTGGGAAGGGAAAGAATTCCCATTTTGTTGAATGAAATTCCTAATTTGAACAAATCATAAATAAACACAAGCCAATATACTTACTTATAATAAACAGACTGTCGGAGAGACTCTAAATTACTTTTCTGCGTAAAGTTAAAAAACCTTAGGAAAAAATACATATTATAATACATCTAATATGTATTTTTCCTTTTTTTTGTAATCACAATCAAAATTACTTTCAAAAAATTAAATTTACTACTATGTATTGTTTACACAATCTTTTCATCTTAAAAATCTGTATGTATATTTTAAAACTAAGATAAATTCCTGGAATAATTGACTAAATTGAGGTCTATTTAAACTTAATTCGTCTGTGCTTCAATCAGATCAAACTCTATATAGTATTTAAATTCAAATTACATTTTGAGTTAAAATGCGTTTAATTTCAGCAAAAATATTAAGATTTATCTATTAAAATATTAAGATTTATATAAAATTCCTTTGATATTAAAGATACATGTGAATGGATTTTCATGTACTGGAACTTTCAATGATTCGAGGAAGTGATTTCAAATATGCTAACTAGTTAGTACAGACGATATTTTAAATTACAAAGTCATATATAACACTATTTTCTCTGAATAAAAATATTTGTTTTACGACGGATTACAACAGCATTGTGGTTGATGCGAGCCTGGAGCAGAATTCGTTTTAAATAGCCAACTGTGGGATTTGTGCCTGGATCACCACGTTGCGAGGCGAGCTCTCTATTTTCTGAGTCACTGTGGCTGAATATATATATTTAAAAAAAGAGGAAATGAATAATTTTGGGAATATCAAATTAAGATTTCATTCAGGACCGCTGTAATCCAGTGCTGCGGGCGATCGCCCACCTTACCTGTCCTTATTCCATCTATATCATTGACATTTTGACTGAATGGAAAGTATATTTAGTTGCAGTTTATTTTTAATATTCAGGCATCTGGATTGACTACAATTATTCTACGACCATCATTTTGTATGGCAAATTTCTGTATTGGAACTTGTGTCAAAATAATCACTGAACTTTAAAAATTTCAAAGCAATAATTTACAAAAAGAAGAAAAAAAAAGACATCACAACAAAGGGTTAACTTAAAAGATAAGTCTTGTTATGATGTCTCTGATCCATTTCTGGGCAAAGTAATATAGATTTAACATTGATTTACTTAAAGTTAAAAAACAGGTCTATATAATTTGGTACCTTAGCTATTTCAGTTGACGGAAGAGGTACCACTATGGAAATATCACAATTTTATGAGTACTTTTTTATATTTTCGTTTTGTTTATAGGCCATATGATGGAAAATGGAGCAAAACTATGATTGGATATGGCCCTGAAGATAATCATTTTGTTATAGAACTAACTTACAATTATGGAGTCAAATCATATAAACTGGGAAATGATTTCTGTGTAAGTTTTTGTTCAGACATAAATTGTTACAAATTACGTTTCCCCCCGTTTTAGTTATTCAATAAAAAGTAGAGTGAAGATGGGAAATTTTGCCCAGCTTTGCTGGATAGTCGATTTGCAGTCAATTCGTGAAGACCCGAAATACAATAACATTCCTTTAACTCATATTTTTTTGGTTCCACCCTCTTTATTTTTTATTCAGTGTTCATTTTTCTTGATTACTTGGCATTTATTTCTTGCAGAGTTCTCCCTAGGAGAAAAGGGCACTTTGCGTTTTGAAAAGGCGCTCACTTAACACCGTAAAAATTTATCAAAATGTGCAATATTATGTAATAATTGAATTTTATCATTAACAATTTTTAAATAACCCTCTTATAATATATTATAATATTTTATGTGTATATTTCAAAAAGAGTAATTCTCTCTTATTTTCGAAATAAAAGGAAAAATTGGTTGTTCATGAAAATAATTAAAGGCATGTTAAAAAGCAAGCTCTGTGGAAAAAAAAATTTTTTTTGGCAAATAAACTAGCAAAAAATGATTAATTGATAAATAACTGCAATTTTAACTGAAAATATTAAGAAAATAAATATTTAAAGGTTTTTTTTTTTTTAATATTTATTTTAAAAATATAGTTTTAAAATCACTTAAAAATTTATTAATATCCCCCTACAAAAAAGAAAAAAAAAAAAAAATACTTACAAAAATTTAACCATATGAAAGTAATCCTAACAATCAGAATTAAACCTATAAACACAGATAATTTAATTTTACCAGTGTGTAATTATTATTTAAACTGAGAATTAATTTTTTTTCGAAATGGTATATGAATAAAAGGGTTATGTTTTTTAAGGGATGACGGCTTATTTTTACAAAAAATGCGAAGAGGATGCACTTCAAGGGGAAAGCAGGGCGAGCCGCCCTTAAAAAAACACTTCGGGAGAACATCGTTTCTTATAATTCATTCTTTCAAAGTGTATTTATTGTTCGTTAAAGCTAAAAGTATACTAATACCTTTTCTAACTACCAACGAAGTTAAATATTTCCCAGCTCCTTCTTTTGAAGTTCCTCACACTTGACTCAGCATGTCTTAAACAACATCTGCTAAGTTTCTGAATGTTGTTTTATAAGCATTTTCTGTATAGGTGCAGTGCCCTGGTTAATCAAATAAATATATTTCTCTTAACATCAGAGAGCAACATTTAAACTCATTGATACTGGTTTTTTGCTATATTGTTTGAAAAGTCCTTTTCTCTTGAGATATTCATTTCTTTACATTTATCATTTGTGGCCTAAAATCATTTGCCAAAGTGTCAAGCATGTTGAAGCCAAAATTGAACCGAATTTTGCTGTGAACATGATGTTTTCAATATTGATGTAATGTTTCTTTTTCAAATGTCTTCCTAATAAGGCAATGATGTTCAAGGATGAAAATCGCTACAGAGTTAAAATGAGCAAATAGTGCCTGATAGTCTTAGTCAGATTCAATGCTTGTCATTGGTAAGAATCGAAATCGCCATTATTAAAGTGTGGAAACTTTTTTTTTGTAGTCTAAATGTAACAAAAACCTTTGATGGCAAAAATTTTTTTTTGAAGATTTTATGAGGAAATTAGTTCATTTTATGATAAAAAACAAAAAGTACCTAATAATTTTGTGGATAAATGTACTGTGCATAGTTATATACATAATTTGAAAACTACAAATTTTTAATTTCTGCCACCAATTACATCAGCGAGATAACAGTCTATGGATCAAGATATCAGAAAGTCTGTCTTAACAGTCTTATAAAGGCATCTTAAACTGTATTATTATGAAAGATTAGTCCGGAAAATAAACATGATTGAAAACGAAGTTCCAGTTAAAATTGATGCGTTTGAAGTCATGAAGTTGATTTCCAGTGCTTGAAATGATGATGCTAGTGAGATGACAGTAAAAAAAAAATTTCTGAAAGTATGGATTCTTTAAAAAAAGTCAACAATGAATGAGAGCCTTTGCCTGTGACACTAAAAGAACTGAATAGCAGATTTTTCAAACTTTGAAAATATTGCTTTTTGTAGTGAAATTCCAGATGAGGAATTTATACAATCATTCACAAATTCTTTTTTTTATGAAAGTGATAGTTCCAAATGTATCAGAAGCTGGGCGTCATAAGTTCCCCGAAGACATAAAGAGCAGAGATAACATTGATACTTTTATATTTTTGCACATTCAAAAAAATGATTATTTGTTGTTTACAGGGACTCAAAAGTGCTTAATTCAACGAAAATGTCTAATTACTTTATCAAAATATGAAATTCGATTAAAAGAAGAATTGTGAATTGTATAATTTTGTTTATATTTCTTAAACTGTTTTTGTTCTGTGGTTTATGATTATAATATCCAAATTTATTATACATTAAAAAGTAAAACTATCCAAGTGGGCATGTTGTAATTTAAAAGTTTTTTTTCTTTTAGGGAATAACAATAAAGTCAAAAGATATATTGGCCAATGCCAAGAATCTAAACTGGCAAATAAGTCAAGGAAATGAGTTAAACTATGTTGAAGCACCTGGCGGCTATAAATTTTTTGTTGATGACAAACCTTTTTCTAAATCAGGTATTTATTTAGCACTAGCTATTAAAACACCAATTTTTCTCAGGTGAGAAATGCTTTTTAGTGATTTAATGGATGGTGGTTTCTACAGCAGGGGGCGTTGTATTCTTTCCTTGGGCAAAACTTTCTAGTTATTGTATCCGGCCTACTCTCTCCTTATTTGTCTATCATGTGTTTTCTTGTTGCCTGCTGTTGAATTTTTGTTTAGCGTTTGCCTACCTATACTATGTATGCAATGATACAGCAAACCAGAAATAAAAATTTAACCTAATCAAGTTCCCGAATTAGCGATTTTTTTTTTTGTTGTGAATTTGGTAACCAAATCACTTTTAAAAAAATCTGAATTATTCTGAATGAAATTATCTTAATATTCACTAGAATTAAATGATAGAATAAATATCTTATGAATCGTAATTAAAATTGTACAGAGTTTTAATTACGAAGTACACTCATTTTCTTTTATGTTTCAATAAAAATAAAATCAAGTGTTCAAAAATATCACTTTGTAGTATTGACATTATAACCAGAAATTTTTTTGATCAGTTTACGGGTGTTTGCTTGTGCTTATTTGTATATTGAAATCACCAACTATAGACTATATCAGTGGTCGGAAAAACTACATTTTTTGTACATAACTGCAAATATTTTTTTTTAATGTAGTAATTAGCTACAAACTACACTAATTTAACTATAAACAACTTTCGAAATATAGCCTGTACTTTCAAGAGATGAATTTTGCAAGAGAACATAATTTTACACCCGAGTGCAAAATGGTTTTAAATAATAAAGTTGCTTTTTTAACATGAGGAATCAATAAGATACATTTATTTATGATCACATAAATCAGTTGGTTATTCTAAACAATTTTCTTATGAATTTATTTTTTTAACGTCCAACTTTTTATACCTTTCTCAGCAGAAGATTTAATTTTAAAAATGCAAGGAAATTTTTAAATATTTGTGATTTTGCTAAGTGTTTAATGCTGTTTTATTTTTTTAATGAAATAAAGTACATACTTCAAAAACTACTGATTAAAATATGCTTCCTTCAAATGAATAACATGTACAAATTCTTTAAGGCCTCATGAAAAAACATTCACATTTAAAGGTATGGCAATTCAAATTAGTGGCAAATAATTTTGAAGCCAATAACTTTTTGTTTAGCAGCAAGGTTTACAGGCGATCTACGAAATTCTTTCTATACTTTTGGATCAAACGGAAATAAGTATTATACCAGGTCAGTTTAGACACAATCATAGACCTTTAAAGTTGCTGCCCTGTTCCAGATTTATGAAAACAAAAGCAATTATTCAGACATTTAATTACGCATATGATTTTGACTACAAGATTTCCAAAAACCAATGAAAGAACTTCTGCCAACCTTTATGAAAAAAAGGGAAAAACTTGCTGCTCTTGACCATAAGGCATAATTTTTATTAACATTCGGTCATAGAGACTGTCCCATCACATCTATTGCCGGACCCACTTAAGATTTGCATCAAGCAGGTTAGAAAAATTAGTTGTGTTTGAACCATGTTTCTTTACTTAAGTTAAAAAATAATTGCAAAAAATTGCTACAAACTACTGTTTCTCTACAGCGCACTGCTTACTACACTACTTTTTTAAAAAAAGTTGTGTTTTAAACTACAAACAATGAAAAGAAGTAGCAACTACAGTAATTTCTCTACTTATAACGCGCTATTTCACTACTACTTGTCTGTATTTTTTATCTGATTTAGTAGGTTACCTTAAAATATTGTCTGTGCTAATTAATTGGCATATTTGTTGTCACCCCCCTCTAACCATTAAGATTAAGTTCTAGAAACTGAAGATCCGATCATTAGATAAAAAATTAATCGAGGTAGTCTGTTCCCACCCCCTACATTCTACAGGAATTTGATCATCTTAAATAAATATGGGTTTTTCAATCTTATTCATTGCTCCTATTTTTCTTTCTTTTGTTATTTTCTTTTTTACATTTTT
The DNA here is from genome assembly GCA_949128135.1 of Parasteatoda lunata. NCBI lineage: Eukaryota > Metazoa > Arthropoda > Arachnida > Araneae > Theridiidae > Parasteatoda > Parasteatoda lunata. Next base: position 38,657,805 of record OX421971.1, read on the forward strand.
TGCATTTGTCAGACATAGTTTTACATAGATATGTCTGACATTAACAAAAGTAACATTTTGAGTGCATAATATTGTGTTATTTTTATCTATATAGCTGCACTCAGGGTTAGTGCTAAGAAATCCAAGGGAACAATCTTTCAGAGGCAGATAAAATGTCTAACTCTTTAATGAAAGAAATTAGAAGAACCGATTATCGAATGGTTAAAAACTAGTTCGTGCTTTTTGTGAAGTCCTAGTTTTTTTAACGTGCAAAATAATTCTGTTAACTTTTTGAAAACATAAAAGGCACCATATTTATAAAGTTCAGTGTCACCTGTAGTTGTTTTGAGTAGTGATTATGATTAGTTATTTATTTTATGAATTGTTGAAAATGTCTACTTATTATTATCATAATTTTCTTGTTATTTTAACATTTTTGTAAGAAAAAGTGTTGGTTTAAATATTTATTGGAGTTGATTTTTATTTTGTTTCAGACCCTGTCCAAAAGGTTACTTTATCATGTTCTAATCTTAAATGTTCTGTTGGTAAGTAGATAAACATAAATTGCGCCTTTATTAGTTGCTAATTTTTTTCTTATTTAAAGAAAAATTGTTTTTAGTATATTTAAATTAATCTTGCGGAGTCAAACTTTAATAATACGAACTTTAATAACACAAATTTTTCGATTTCTTAAAATATATTTAATTACCAAATTTTTTTCTTTGCAACTGCTGAACATTTAAAATCCTTTTTTTGTATTCCAACTCTTTAAATTTTTTAAAGTTATTTTTATAAATCATTTGAGATTCTAAAAGGAAAAAAAAGGTTTATTATGCTTGAAAAGATATTGCCTAAGAATCCATTTATGGAGAAGTTAGACATGCAAGATGTATGAATAGATAAATAAAAAACTGTTCATAAAAAACAAAAGAACTTATAATTTAATAAATAAAACAAAATTGTTTTATTAGGGAGTAGTTACTGGGAACAATAATGTTTCGGTATGTGATAATTGGTAAGAGTCAGAACTGTTAAGGAAAGTTGAGGCACTTGGAGATTATCTGAAAAGGAAGATTATAGAACAAAAGAATTTTTTAAAAAAAGACGTAAAATCTAAGATACTGACATTGTTTGAAATAAATGTTTTTTAAGTTAGTACATGTTATAACAGCTCTTAAAATGTTCAAATGCTATCAGACTCAAAAGTGATGATTTGTTTTTGTTTTTGAAAATCAAAAGACTTAATTCTATGAAGAATATCGGATTACTTTACAAAAATTGAAAATTCAATTAAAAGTAAGGTTGTAAATTTTAAAATCTTGTTTATTTTTCTTAAACTTTCTTTATTCTGTAATTAACAATTTTTTTTTTTAAGTGAATGCTCTATGCATTAATTATAATATCCAAATTTATTATATATTAAAAGACAAAAAAATACAAACTGAAGCTAAGTTGAACTTTCAATAAGTTATAGTTTTTCTTTCCCCTCAGATTCGAGTTATAATTTGAAGTTCTCTAAAGATTCATGCAGAGTGCAGAAGAAACGTTTATGCTTCTGTATTTTTGCACCTACAAAAAATTTGTATATTATTGTTTACAGAGACTCAAAAGGATATTTTGTTGTTCTTGCTTACAGAGTTTCACAAATGCCTAATTTAATGAAAATTGTTGGATTACTTAACAAAAATATAAAATTCAATTAACAGTAAAGTTGTAAATTTTATAATCTTGTTTATTTTTCTTAAAATTTCTTTATTCTGCAGTTTACTTTTTTTAAACAAATAATCTATGCAATAGTCATAATATCCAAATTTATTATGTACTAAATTACAAGAAACAAACAAAAAAAAAAAAAAACAAGAAAATGCAAACCAGTTGTAAGTTGAACTTTCAATAATTAATAGTTTTTCTTTGGTCCCCTCAGATGTGAGTTATCATGAATCGACTTTTTGTTCTTCTAAATATACTATTCATTCTTTCCTTATTTTTATTTTATTTTATTTATTTTTTCAAATAGAATATTGGAATGGCTTGCTAGGCATGAAAATTTTCAACCAGGAAGATAAGACAGTATTAATGGGCTATTCTTCTGAACAAGTATTTTTTATTCTTTTATTTTTAAACTCTTTGTTCATATTTCTAATAAATAATAATATAGACTTTGAACTTGTATATTAGAAGACTGTTATTTATAAAACTATAAAATATTTTCAAAATTAAACTTGAGTATATGTAAGCTACACTTTAGAATGTATTTTAAATTTCCATAATAATTGTATTACTTTTCAGGACAAAAAAATTAGGTGTGCTAATATAAAAAAAGGTTTAAGTGAAAAATTGCTATAAAATTTACCAATTAGTCTTTCTGTGATGATTCATTTATTTTAAATAATTGAAATTGTTTTGAGTCAGTAGTCTCAATTATATTGTTTAATTCAATTAGTACCAGTTACTATGATTTTCCTCTAAGCTAATGTTAATTTGTTTTGAAAACCACTATTTGAGTGAAAAGTTTGTGTAGATTTTCATTAATGCAATATTTTGCTAATTGCAATTTTTAAAATAATCATTTTTGTTGTGGTAAAAATGATTGAATTATGATTTGTAGGCAAAGTTCATCCCTTGTGGGATGTTGAAAAATTGCTATTAACCAGCAATTAAAAACATTTCAGCTATTCTTAAAGAAACCAAGCTTGGAATATTTTTTACATATAATAAAATGTGTTTATTGTTTACAATCAGAAGTACTAATATTTTTTAAAAATTTTATTGTGGTATATATTTGACTGTGGTTAAATATAACTGTTTCATAAAAATATGACAAATTCAACAAAGTTTGATATTTGTATAATAACATATAGTTTCGTTACAGTGCAAACTTGAACTTGTAGAAATAAATGAGCCTGTCTGCCATGAACAAGCTTTTGGTAGAATTGCTTTCGCTTGTCCAACTAATGAGGTAGTATTAAATGTATCTTCTACTTAATTTTCAAATCTTAGTGCAGCTTAAAATTATTTTTTTAATGTATTTAATAAGTTTTAATAACTATAATGTGTGTTGATTTTTTTCTTCTGTTTTTTTAGTAGAATTTGTGTTTTAGTGTTCCATTTTATATGTTTAATTTTGTTTCCTGTTATTAAAGGTAGTCACAAATTTTATCTTAATATTTTTCTGCTTCTAAAATGTATAGTTTACAAATAATAATAATAATGAATGAGTTGGTGGGTGTGAGTTTCATTATCTGTTTGCACTATTAATATGTGTTAGAGATAATACATCTTGTTGTTGAATTTAAATATTTAAGATATATAAATGAATTTGTATATTAAACAATATACACTCTTTCAATTTATAGTGTATATAAAATTTATTTATCTCACTGATGTTCATTACTTCAAATTGTGCCAATAATTCTTTGAAAGTTTTGTTCATTAAAATTTTTTTAATATAATTTGACTCTCCTTATTTTTATTTTTTGCAACATTGTTTTTTAATCTATTTTTAATTGTTTATGAGGTATTACACAAGTTTGCTTTATTAGCACAAAATCTAAAATTTTACAAAATATGTTTTGTAATTTTCAGAGATTTTTTAATTAGAGATTTTTAATTAGATATTTATTTAATTTTAAGAGATTTTTTAATCTCTGCACCAAATGCGAAGATTGTCAAATAAGGAAACACATAAAAATCGCAACAAACAAAATAAATAAATAGATTAAAATGTATTCAAAATATTAGTTTGAGCTTATTTAGAGAGCTCTTTTTGACGATTTCTAAAAGAGACCTGCAACCTCTTGTTGCAGTCAGAGTGGATTAAAGATGATGCTATCAATGAATTATTTTTTGAGTTGAAAGTTAAATTAGAAAAAAAAAAGTTATTTTAGAAAAAAACTAAGCATCTCAAACAAAAAAACCCCTTCTAATCTTTTAAAACTAACTATTTTTTATGACATAAAATTAGATGGAAACTTAAACAAAAAACATAATTGTTTATTTATTTAAAATAGCTCTATCATTCATAATTGATAAATTTGTTTTTACACACAATATCAACTGCTATATTTTATTCATTGATCCAGTTTTCATAACGCTAACACTTGTGGCATTTGCGCACCTTGAAAATGAAACTGACTAAAATTAAAATCGTTTGTGAAAAATTATGCAACTTTACATTTTGAAGTCAATGGAGGTAATCTCTAAAAACAACCGACCTCCATTAACTACCATTATATTTTGGAACAGAGAGTGGTTGCTCCTGAGAAGTTTCACTGTACTTAACATGTAATTAACTAATCAACATTACTTGAATCATTTATTAGGACAACCTAACAAAATTCTAAATAAATACTTAACGTATAACTAATTTTTTAACGCTATTTAATTGTTACCTATCAAAATGAATAATAACTATAGTAATGCCAATAGATAGGTGCCACATAAGAGAAATATATATAGATTAGTATTTTGGAACTTTTTGAAAAACTCAGAATAATTAGCTCTTTTTTTAATTATTTATTTGCGTATGTTGTGTGTTTTTGTCCGTCAAGCAACCTATAAATTTTTTTATATTTTATATCATAATCTTAAAAAATTGAAAACTAAATTGTTATTACAATTTTTTTTCTTTCTTTTTCAGTTATCTAAAATACAAGAAACAATACAAAAGGCAGGACATAAAATTATAACTCCTTTAGTAAGCTTGGATACTCCTGGAAAAGCTACAGTTTCTGTTGTGATTTTAGCTGACCCTGTAAGCAATTCATGATTCAAAATTTGTTTTTTTTTCTTTTACTAACACTCTTCTCTTGTAACAAATAATTTTTTTAAAGAATTTTTTTATGACCTCTCATACAACCTTTTGTTATGCAGTCTCTTTGGGAAAAAAAACAATGTTATCTTGAAACAGAATAACCTTCGTTTTTTTTTTCTTCCTTCTGTATACCATGAAAAGTGTCAAGTGTTTAGTTTTCTGTTGCGATTTCATCTTACCTTGTTTGCATTTAAAATTTATTTTTGGTTATATGAAGTTTCAATGCATTTTGTGAAAACAAAAGAAATGAAAAGTTTATGAACTATCAAATATATATTGTTATTATGTAATAAACCAGATACACTAATTTTCAATGAAAATAATGTATGGTTGTTCAATTTCTAAATAAAGCTTTTTCTTAATAAATTTATTTATTCCTATTTCTCATATGACGTAGTTTACCTTCTTAAGATAGTTACTGCTCCCAGAACCCTCAAATACCCTAATGACTTTTGCTAATTTAAAATACTCAGTTTATAGTTATTTGATTTCTCTAAAATAAAATATTGTTAGTAAAAAATTTTTCCTTTTAAGAAAAAAGGCAGATGAGTATGTTTAAATTAAACTACAAATTTTAATAAAATAATATTGGTTGTCATAAGTATTTTATTTTTTGATTTATTAAAATATATATGGCTGAGTTATTAAAATAAAACAAATAATAGTCTTCCTAAAATGGCATAAAATTGTAACATTTTGTTTATTATCTCTGTAAACATATATAAACTATAATTTTATAATTTAATTAATTAATAATTAATTTAATTAATTAATTAATCTACAAAATTTATACTATGAAATCTAGATCATTTGTATGGAACAAAGCATAAAAGTTGTCAATAGAAGAGGATTTATTTTATTTTAGTAATAATATTTTTTTACTAAATAAAATTAATTACTAATTTATTTGTTATTACTTGTTTTTAAGGATGGACATGAAATTTGTTTTGTGGGTGATGAGGCTTTCCGAGAGTTGTCTCAGGTTGACCCCCAAGGAGAGAACTTACTTAATGAAGTAAGTAAAATATTTCATACCATTACTTAATATATTAATATCTGATTAGATTTGAAAAAAATAGCGAACTTTTTATTTATTTTATTTATTCATTTCTAAGATTTTTATTGTATATTTAAAACTTGCAAAAAAATATGACTTTATAATTTTTTTAACATTTATCTAAAGTTAAGAAAAATTATCGATAATTAAGAGAAATTTTTTAGATTGTAATGTGTAAAAATTTTCACATATTGATTCAGATTTTAATGTTATTTTTAAATAGTTCAAGTTATCAAATCTTATCTAAATATTATAAATTCAATTATTTTTGAAAGACTTCAAGCTATCAAATGTATGGAATGTTATCAAATGTACTAAATATTCAAATGTATAGTTTTTAAGAATAAGCATTTCTCATATACTAATTTCTTAATCCCAAACTTTTTTGTTATTATTAAACTTTCAGTGGAAAAAGTTTCGTGAAATAAAAAATATTTTTAATGCTGCTGGAAAAATAAAATATTTTTTCTTGAATTTAACTCATACTTCTTGCTTAGCAAATAGACGGTATCTAAAAAGGAACTACTGGCACTTTTTCCATATATATATATATATATATATACACATACAGTTGAACCTTTTTATCTCGAATCTCACGGGAAAGGCGAAAAATTCGAGATAAAGAGGTTTCGAGTTATACAGGTACTTTAAAAAATTACATTTAATTAAGAAATTCTATTAAAAGTGCTTTAATTGTTTTTAGTAGAAAAATATTGAGATATCTTTAAATTAATTATACCACGTATATCTATTTATATAACAGTTTTTTAACATACATTAAACATTGAAAATAATTTTTCGAAGATTTTTGACATATAATCTTATTTGTTTAGATTATTCTTTTGAGGTTAGAAAGATCGCAAATTCCTCAAAGCCAACATTTTCCTGGGATTCAAGAGTAGTTTATAAGAATTCTACAGCTTTTTCTACTTCTTTTGCATTCATTTTTAATTCATCAATATAATCTTCATCTTCTTCCTCTTCATCTGATATTCCTTTGGCATTATCTGTCAGTGTTCCACTTGTTGCCAGGCAGTTGTCCACTTGTAAAAATAATCAAAATTAATGTTAACATTAATTTCACAACAAAACAAAATTAATGTCCAGACTTTATTGCATTCCATTCTGGCACTGCATTTTCAGCGTTAAGATTTTCTTCTTCCTTACTGATGCCTACATCTTCTTATTCATAATCTTCACAGCTATTCCTAAAACCAGTTTTTTTAAAACTTTTTTGGATAGTTTTTAGAGACAGTAATTCTGATAGCGTCTAACTTGTTTCATCAATGGCATCTACAAGTTTGCATACCAACTGTTTTCTATAGCTTTCTTATCTATGTTGAAAAGCTAACCCCTGATGGTCACTACACATTAACCCCTCACTTACTGCCAGAATCATTGTATTCCTTTTCAGTTAAGGAAGTGCAGGGATAGTGATTAAAATTCCAAGAAACACCCCCTACCTGTTCATCCCTACTTCCTGTGGATTCACGAAATACATCTCTGTCTACCAGTTCTACTGATAAAGAAAGTTTTGACATTTGTGTTGTATTATTAAAAATTCGAGAAACGGAGGTTTTGAAGAAAAAAAATTCGACATAAACATGGAAAATACATTGATTTTAGGGAATGTAGGGAATTTCGAGATAAAGAGGTTCAACTGTATATATATATACATATATATACATATATATATACATATATATATACACACATATATATATACATATATATATACATATATATATACACATATATATATACACATATATATATACACATATATATATACATACCAGTTTTCCTTTTAGTTAAATTAGTTTGTCCAATTTTATTTGCATAGACAAGATGGTATTTTTCTAAAACTTATATCTTTTTCAACTTATAACTATGTTTGTTCTCTCGCTTTTGATTATTATTTTTTATGTACAACACATATCTCACAAATAAGTAAAGAATATAAAAAATGTCTAAAGATGACTTTTAAATTTTATTTACATACATTTGAAAAGTTTCTAATTTTTTCTAAAAAGGCAATCACATTCCCAGTTTTAAGTTGACTAACATTCGTAAATGTTTAATCTATTCAAAACTGGTCTTGTGTGATGTTATTGTAAAAATAATTACCTATTGTTTTGCAGGCACTTGAATCTGACAAAAGTGACGAGTGGTTTGCAAAAAAAGGCATTTCGAAAGTAGAGCTGTGATTCCTGCAAAAGCAACCTAACGTGCAACAATAACTGATAGATTTTTTTTAATTTTGCCTAATTGGTTTACTCTTAAATGAATAATTTACTAATAAGAACTTTTTTTGATGTAAATATTATGAAATAAATTCAATGTATTTTTATAATCTTGTTTTGAAACATTCATTTATGCAATTTCAGTAGGTAAAAAAGCTTTCAAACTTTTTTATCAATCAGTTATCAAACCAAAGTGATGAGTGCCTGTAAATAAATCAACTAGAAAAATTAAAATTTATTTGACTCGTGCTGAATCTGCCTTTTGATGCATTAAAGTTTAATTTTAGATAAAAACTTGGATATTTTGAACTGTCTGTTATAATTGTATCAAGTGTAGTTGAGCAACAAACACATTTAAATAAACATTGATTTCAACTTTGAAAGCTAAAACTACATTTTCTTTTCGATTTGTAATATCTCATTAATTTTGTGTTCTATTTTTTAGATCAGTTTAGATTTATATGCATTTAAATTCAAAATTATTTAGGCAACAAATTTCAGTGATTTTAATTTTGAAGGTCAAACATTCAAAACATTTCGAATTATTGTGGAAGATAGCTGAAATTAACATTATCTTTACGAGTTAGATGATGATCCCTCTTCAGTCTGTCATCCTTATACTGACACTTGTAGTCAAGTGTCAGTATAAGTGATTTAAGTGATTTAGTGTCTTAAAAGTACAGCGTATTGTGATAAAACAAAACTAAAGGAAATGGGGCGACATTAAAAAAAAAAATCAAATAGGAAAGAATTCTCATGTAAAAGCTAAAGAATAAGATGTATAAACTAAATTGATATTCTAAAATAAAAAAGAACGTGTATAAAGGACAAATATAAGTACAGAAATGGACATTTTATAGTTTTGGTTTCGTAAACCTTCCTCAGTGTCTAAACACCAAATAATAATCCACAAACCTGTGCCAAGTGGCTTAAACAATAGAGACAGAGGAATAAGATAATAATAATAAAAAAAAAAGATAAGAATCAAGTGCTAAGGGATTTGGAGCTGACCCTAGAATGCAAAAAAATTAGATTTCGTTAAAAACTACTGCTATCATTGGGAGAACTGCAAGATACTTTTAAAATTATATCTTTTTAGTAAAAGGTTATTCATTAAATGGTCATCTTAAAACTAAACACTTACTATTTATCACTGTAATTAAAAAAAAACAAAGACAATTTTCAGAATTTGTTGATGAAAATAGATAAATAAAAAACAATGTTAGCTCTATAATCTGAATTATTAGATTATCAGAAGTAGGTCTGGTCCCAATAAAGCCTTAGTGTATACCTACAATTTCCTTGCTTTCAGTTTAACATTTATTTGAATTATTATTAAAGGGTTTTTATAATGCAATCCTCATCTTTTATTGAAAATTAATTTCCATTTAAATAATACATTTTTGTCCATTTTCGATCTCAAAGTTATATGACTATTATTTAAATAGTTTAAGGATAGTATAGATAAAAAATTAGTTAATTGAAAGTTTTGAGGTCTTAAAAATATTCCCTAAAAATATAATTTCATTGTAAAAAAATGAATAAAATTAATCTTCAATGTTTAAAGCCTCTCTTGTTACTGGTCATTTTTGTGATGTCGTGGGAGGGACCCCAGAGTGGCTTGACCCCTCAGATAAAGCATACAAGCGTGAAACATAATAGCAGCATAAATAGCAATTTTTTTTAAAAGAAAATTTATCTAACATTAATCAGCAACCAAAAAAAAAAAAAAAAAAAAACATTAAATCAACATGTCAACGCAAAACATAAATCAGAAATTCTGGTTTAAGTTAAGTTTTTTTTTCCAGAGTGTTACATCTTTGAACCATTTTTAAACTTGAGAGTGAAATACGAGTTGCCAAAATACATATTTTTTTTAACTTAGCAAAAAAAAAAAAAATAATAATAATAATTTTTTTAAATAAAATAAAATTATTATTTTTTTTATAGAATTTAAAACAAACACTCTGATGTTCATATCGAAAAAATGCTTGATGCTTTTTGTCAATGTGTGTAAAGGGTTAAAAAATTTTCTTTCTTAATCTCCATATGAATTTGAAAACAAAATGTAGAAAAACAAAAAGAATTACAGTGAATTCTTTGTACCTTAAAACAGTTGCACAGCCAAAGAGGCTTGGGAGTTTAAACTTCTCCCAGAAATCAACCATGCGAATTAAATCAGTTGTTGATTGAACATAAAGGATATTTAATCCATGAAAAGATACATCATGGTAATAAAATAATTTATAAATAGTATATATAATGCAATTAATTTTAAATTTGGACAATTAATTCCTTTTTTATTTTTCTTTAGAGTTTGAACTAAGAAGAGCTAACTGTGAAACATTTAAATAGAGGAAAACTGAAAATATTTTTATTATGAACTATAACTAAGTATAATTTGTTATTTCTTTCGACCTTACTTAATTTCATTGTCACATTGGGATTTTTCATATTGCTATTCCTTACAAATATGTAAATCACTGAGAAGTTACAATATAGCTTTATTTGCACGCATGCATAATGTTGAACTAAAACTATCTGTAATTAACAAACTGAAAAAAACTGATGATTATTTTATAATGTAGATTAAAATACAAAAATCAAATACATGCACTATAAAAATACAGTGACCCCAAATATACTTTTGCGAATTTTAGATTTGTTGTTTGCACAAATATTAACTAGCAATGTTATTTAAAAAATAAGTTAGTTTTTTTGCATACTGTTTGTCTGTTAGTTCTTGGATTCTTCAGTAATTTTAACACACATACAGTCTCCCTTGGTTGCAATTTCGTCAAGACAAAAATCATAACAGAATCTATCAGAAATGGCGGAAGTATTTTGGGACATTTACAAGTAGAAATGACCTAGTACAAGAAAAACCAAATAACATGAAAAATTACTGCTACTACACTATAAGCAACAGAACATAACTATGTTATTTATGGATATAAAAGTAGAAAAGATAGTTTTAGGACATCTTGCATTGTGTTTATTAAAATTTTTTTAAAACCACCTTAGTTATTTTTACTTTTTGAATGTTTCGTCACTTTTCTATTGGCGATCGAAATGGGCTACAGGTGGAGTAGTGTAGTAGCACTCTACCTATAGCAACACTTTGCATGTACTATTCACCATCAGCGTTTGGAGAGTCATAGAAGAAAGAAGTATGTTACAGGGTTGAGGTGTCCAAAACCTTGAACTTTGGTAAAAGGTAAAAATTCTGTAGGTGTAACCATTGTACACATAATAATTACATGTATCAATAAATATTTGATATTTTTTATACAATTTACTTTAACTTATTAAAGGAAAATAATATAATAGAATAGAAAAAGGTTTATAATTTTTGAAGCTCCACAATTCATTGAACAACAAAAGTGAATACCTTATCCTTTGAATATAAATATGCTTTTAATACTGATAAATTATGTTTTTGCATAAGGATAAATAATGCAATAATAAAAATAATAATTTTTTTTTTAAAAAATAATAAATTTGTTTAAAAATTAAGCTTTTATTTTTTACAATATTTTTTAAAAAAAATGTTATAATTTCTGCATCACAAGATGATAAAAATGACATCTATTTAAAAAAAATTGTTTTTAAAAATAAATATATTAGTTTAAATTGGAAATACAAAAAAACTGAAAAATGTATTAACAGTTTTGAAGGGCATAACATCAGTTTCAGTTACTGACACTGGTGATGTATCACCACTATGCTAAAAGAAAAGAACATGAATGAAATAAAAGTATTCTTGAATAGTACTATAGATAAGTAAACCTGTTGAAAAGTCAAACAATATTAATAAAATATTATACTTTTAAAAACAAATACTCTCTAGTAGATTTAATTATCAATATGTTATTAGTTATATGTTTATTTGACCTTTTAAATATTGTTCAGATAAAATTGTGGCAAAATTTGAGTAAAAGTGTTTTGGACAATTTAAGACAGTTTTGGACAGGACGGTTTAAACCGTGGATTAATCCACCCTGTCCTAACCCTTGCCAACCCTGGTATGTTAGTTTCTCTCTTGATTTCCTAGATTAAAACCTTTTAAGTTAGGAAACTGTATGGAACTGACATCTACTACAACAGACAGTGTCATGGAAATTTTAAAAAAATGTTGACAATTAAATATTTAGGGGAAAATATCGTAGTTCCTATACAACTGAGAACAGGGAAGTGTCAAGAAATAGAACCGGTCTTCTCCCCAGATGGCATATTTGAACGTCTTTAACCTCGTTGAAAAAGGAACACTGCAGTGGCATTAAAAGAAAATAATTATTACCATTATACTGTACTTTCTTTTTAACCTCCTTGAAATGGAACACTGCAGTAGAATTATATAAAAAAAAAAGTATTACTATTACTGTAATTTTTTCCCCCATATAATTCTCCTGTACGTATATTTTCCTAAGAGTAAACTCAAAGTAACTATATTACCTTTATAGTTTTCGATATCAATCTTACTTGGAATATTATCCTTAGATGATTAATTAAATGGAAATGCATTTACTATTAAGTATGATGTCATCTTGTTAAAAGTATTTCTCAAAACGTTCTTACGTAGTTATTTAATATGCAATATATATTTCATTAAAAGTACCTATTTAAAATTCCAAAAGAATTTAATTAACAAACTTTTATTATCGTACAATGTTAGGATAAGATAAAAATAGCATAATAGTAGTGTTTCCTCTCCAAATGATAGATTATCTCACTAATCAATTGATTTAATCAAAAATAATCTTTCTTTTTCTAAAAATAAATTTACATAGAAATCTAAGTATTATAAATAACAAGAAATGGCTTTTGAAATATTTGATTTTGTAATATTTTAAGGTTCTAAAATTATATGTATATATTCATTCTTCTACTTTTAATAATATTTACATTTAATGAAATCAAAGCAGCAAGACAAATTTTGAAACTGCAATATTCATTCCACAAATCAGTTGTAGTAATAAAAATGCAATATAATATTTGGCTTTTCTTTCTTGTTTCTATTATGAACACTACAAAATTAAATGACACTCTTTTTGTTTTCTTTAAAAAGTAACAAATGCGGAAAAATAAATGACACCATGGTCAAATCCAATTTCAACTAAAATATATTTTAGAGTGCTAATAGATCTAAATAAATAAACTAGTATATTAATTATATTTGGGATCTCTTGTAATGCGATTTCAATAAGTCAACATAACGTTTTGAAACGAATGGATTTTAATATAATACAAATGATACACAAAAACCTTTAAGTGAAAAGTCCAGCTGCTTTTCCATTAATTTCCCAATCTATTTGTCTTCATTATGTCAGCAAGAATCAACTCTCTGCATTTTTCTAACGTCCCGAGTTCACACCAACCATCTCTTTCATGACAAATATCTTCTCTCCCGTCATTCTGATGAATAAGAGTTTGAACTGATTCTAAATGAATATCGCACAACTGATAAAAACACTGTCTCGCGGTGGGCAGCTCACCAGGTATATATTCTGTCAGAAGACGTCTAGTTTTTAAATCCTGATCGGACATATTTTCCTCTTCATCTTTTGCAACAACCAAAAGATCTGTAGTTATTGGAATATTCTTTTGTATAGATGCAGCTTTATTAGAAAGACCAAAATTTTTAGTGCGTGGCTGTATTTTGTGCTCATTAATGGGTATGTTGGCGTGTATCCTCAGATCCAGAACTTGGAAAGGCTTAGAGGCAGGTGTTGTTCTTGGATTGTAGCCAAACTTAACCCACAATGTCCTCCATGGACCATTCGTAAAGTAATAAGCTGAACAAGGTAATGGATACTTTAGACGCGATCTATCACATTTCAATTTATATGCAATGGCATTCCTGCTCCAAATAGGCTTCTCCTTAAAAAACTCATCGATTTGGACCTTTAATTCAAGGTCAAGAGGGTAGGTTTCCAATTGTCTCAAAGCAAGGGCCTGCGGTTCTGATGGCGTTTCTTTACTATCAAACGTGACGAAGACAGCAAACCCAGCTCTTCTCTTTCTACATTTACCGATAATGTTTTCCGGCAAAGAACGATTAGCCAAACTTGCTTTTGCTTTGTTGGTTTCAATATATCCATTTTGAGGTACATCAAAACGGGAATACATTAAAGGGGGGATAAACAATTCCATTTCTTGATCAAGCCAAGACACAGGATGCAGTTCTGTAGGGATAATATTTGGAATTAAAGATTTATATTCGTTAAGTTGTTGGTCAAATGCAATAGGAAGAATTTGAAAATCCACTAAGGACTGGAATTTGTAGGAAGAACAAGAAACTCCTAGTAGTTCCATACTGTATGTAGGCTCTTTCTTCGAGCTCTTCTTAGTTCGTTTGATTACTTTCATCATGAGAGTAGTAGTTTTAATCATATCTCCGTGCACACACTTGCAATGGGGATCGTCAGGCCGAAATTTTAGTTCCAAACGTTTCGTACGATTACTAAAAGTTGACCACATTTCAGCTTCCCCTCCTAAAGTTTTTATCATATTATCCAGATTGACAACAGTTCCTGGATAATCTATTGTTATGAGTTGCTTTGAATTAAATTTCACATCCATATTTTAGATTACAAACGACACGGAATTTGTCATTAAGGTTTTCAATCAAACAAGATTTAGAAGAAAAATAAAAATAGTTCTTAACCCTTTTAACAAACTTATATTTAAAAAAGTACCATAGTTTATAGCGTATTAAATAAGAACAACACTAGCAAAAGCAATATTGAATAGATTTAATTTTAGCATTATGCAATTTTAGCATTATTCAATGCAAGCATTTCGCCTTCTTTGGCTGTTCATTTCTGCCTTTTAATCTTATTTATATGAAGTTAGTTAATTTTTAATTAAGAATTGAATTTAAATTAAAAAATAATAATGATTTTTAAGTCTATAATATTTCTTTATATGTTTTTATTGCTAAAAACAGAAATATTTTTATATTTGAAATTTTGTTGCCATCAAATAATGCAACATTTAACATATCCGGTATCATAATTCTGCTTCCGTTGCAGAATTTGGTTTGTTTTGCTGTCGTTGCCTGCCGGTTCACGGTTTAGAATTCTATTTTTATCATTTTAAGAATAAGTTTATTCCTATCAATTATCCACTATGTCTAAAAATGGACCTTTAATGTATAGAGTCAAACCCTTATATGACTCGCGCCCTAATATAATTCTACCTACTTGTATGTACAAAATGAATAATATTTATGACACCGTGGAACCATCAAGTGTTGTCAGCAATATGAATGTCGAAAATTTAGATCAAGTATTTATTTTGGTTTTACTTTAAAGTTTTAATAGTGTAAAATTTATATGTGACTTTTTCATGTTTCCAAACGATGATGTTTCCCTTTGCTAAACTTACACAGGTTTTGGGAAAATTTATTTATGGGACTTTTTTTTATAGAGCAAAAGTAACATAATTACTAACATCCGATAAAGTATGCTATAAATGTTTTATAGCAATAATTAGGGATATACATAGTGTCTTTCTTAAACAATTACCAAGCATAACTTACAAATATAGCATTTCTTCAGAGAAAGCAATGTATTTTTTAAATGTTACATCATATGTTTGGGTTATTTCTATATGGGTACATGGGGGATATTTTCGTATCTTGATCTATCGCGCCAACTACAATCGCCAAGGTGTCAAATATATTTTAAACTTGCAAATTTAAAGAAAAACAAAACATGTAGATGTTTGCCTGGGGGTGGTTAGTGAGTTATACCTTTCGAGTTGGTCCCTTTCTGTAATAAAAAAAAAAGGTTTCTCTTTCTGTAATGTTTTTTTTTTTAGTTTCTCGAGGGCCACTGCCCAGAAGTTTCCAAGACTTGGCGATTATTCTGCAACAGATCACGATATGAAAATCGTTTCCATACCTCTTGTGCCAACAACAATCATAAAGCTGCAAAGCTCGCTAAAAGTTTTAAAATATGCCCAGAGGTTCGCTTGGAGATGAGCTATAAATATATTCTGTTCTTGTTGGTATCCTTCGTTCTTTTTTTTATTTTGTTTTTTTATCCAGTGAAATGACAAGAAATTATTTTTAAATTTTGATCTTAAATGAAGATAATTTTTTCAGCAATAAATGATCAACATATACAAACCAATTTGTTCAAAGAAAAGATTAAAATTGTACCTCAGCAACTATTTACTTTATATTTAGATTTAACTTTGTTTACAATAAATTCTCAGTAGGTCAATTTAATTTGTAAATAGCTAACAATCATTTTTGATTCTTTATCTTAGTTTTTAAATAATGATTAAATGTTGATGAACTATTGTTAAGTAAAAACTAATTTCTAAAATATTTTAAATTTGTAAAATATAAATTATGATTAAGTAAAATAATGATTAAAAAAAATTGTATGTCAAATAGAAAAATCAAAACTTTCAGATGAGCATTAAAATATTTAAAGCAAAAATTTAAATTTGCAAAATAATTTTTCATTTTTGTTGAATTATATATGCCAAAAATTTTGTCGACCAGTTAGAAAGTTTATATAATTAATGAGTTTTAAGAAATTTATGAAATCTAACAGGCTAATCTAATTTGGATTTTAGAATTTTTAAAAACTAGAAATCAGAAATAAAACATAATAAATATTTTTCTATTTGAGAAATTGCCTTTAAATATTTAATAATGTTGAAAATTAATGCAATAAAATACCATTGATTAATCTTAGGCACTTTTATTGTTGTATTTTTTTAAATATTTATTCTTTTACTATATCATACTACTATTTACTATTACATATTTTCATTTATCCTCTGTCGGCTCAATTATGTATTACTTTCGCTTGCCCCCAGAGGTTGGTACACATGTCGTAAGTTGGAAAACACTACTGTAGAAGATTATTTTGAAGATATTAAGTTTTATTTTAATATTTGATATCAAAGCTATGTAGTTGAATATTTTGTTTATTTTCTAATATTTTATTATCCAAACACAAATATCAATTGAGTGATCCTAATTTTTTTAATTTTAATTTATTAGTTTTTAATATTTAAATTTTTTAGGATGATATAAAGTTAATTGAACTAGAAAAACATCAATTGAGTATCATACAAAAACTCGAGGATCTTAAAGAGAAAGTTGTGAAAATGACAGATGAATTAGGAGTAAAAATGGATAAAGTAAGTAATTGTGTTTTATCAAATTGGTAAAAATGATTAAAAAAAAATGCTATTTGTCATTTGTATCTTAATGTGTTTTTGAATCTAAATTTTTTTTATGTTATGAAAAAAAAATCTGTTGATAATAACTTAATGCATTTGTTTTGACACAAAAATTTAATTTTTTTTATTGCACTAAAAAAATGCTCACATGTTTTAAAATGATAACTCTGATACATTTTGCTTCATTGCAATTTTTCATAAATTTTTTCGTTATTTATATGAATTGCTATCATCAAAATCAATGCCAAATTCATAGCTATTATGTATGATATCACTTAAATATCTATATCTTTATATGTAGTTTTCAAAAATGATTTTAAAAAAATCAACTTCTGATTTTTATTGCTACATGAAGACTCATTCATAATCAATTTAACTTTTAAATGGACTGATCCCAACCTTTTTTATTACCTGTTAGAGCGAGCTACACATTTACATAATCTTTTTCTCCCTATTTATGCGTAAAATTCTCTCTGTGGAATAAACAATCACAGTACAAAAAAGCCAGGCTTGCTGCAGGGTGTCCAGCAATTGGGGAAACCAGGAATTATTAGAGAATCTATTGATTTTAGAAACATTCAAGGAATTTTTCTAAGATCTTAGTAAAACACGAAAAAAGTTGTAAAACAGCATCAACGAATGCTTCAATCTGTGAGCAGCTCTTCACTAAGAATAAAAACAGCAAGTTTTCCTATATATTTCTTCCCAGTATCCGTTCGTTTTTTCAACAGTAATTCAATGTTCTTTTCCAGGTCGTTTCCTTATGGTTTTTCGAATTCCGCTATATTTAATATGTTATTACAACATTTGAATTTGAATTATAAGCTTCTTGAACTTTTCAATACGTGACAATTCCATTGTAGCTTCTTGTCTTTTGTTGATAGTTTGTGCATTTCAAACTTAAGGAGTCACTTTTCAACTAGCTTAACTCGCAACGATTCTATTGGAAATCTATATAATTTGCTGTTCTTTTTTGAGGGGGCACAGATGTTTGTCTCTTTTTCGGCTGTTTCCACGTGATCTTTTTCCAATTTCAATATTTTTTAATATGATGTTATGGTTAGCAAGTTTCATATTCTAGTAATCAATTTCCTATGCGTTTGATTCAGTAGTTAGCTATAATTTTTTCAGCTATTTTAACATTTTTAAACTTCCGATATTTTTAATTAGTTATTATTCTGACAAGCAACATTTTCAAAATACTCATTTTATAACCAATTTATAGAATGTGCTGATTCAACTGCAGAATTATTTTTAAGTTAAACTACCTCTTTGAATATAAGATTTTTTTATTGATTAAGAACTTGGTGTGTGTATATATATATATATATATAGCAAAATAAATAAATACAAAAACAATTAGGAATAAATTTTAACTCCTCTAGTTACACTCAATTTGCGCTTTTGTTTTCATATTTTGCAATCTGGCAATCTTGTTACGTAAACATTTTAAATCATTCTTGAAAAATTTCCCGTTCATGTGAGTTCGCTATAATTCACTGCTCGCTTTATAGATTTTGCTTTATTCTGCTCTTCCTTTATATTTTATTTTCTGTTTTTACGTGTTATTTTTACTTATTGTGTTTAATTGTTTATTTATTTTTTTTTTTTGTCGTAATTTTTGTAAAAAAAATTTTTGAGTGCTCCTCACACTATTGTATTGATATATTTTGCTTTGGCTATATTGATACAATATTAGAAAGCACTCTTTTTCGGATATAATCGTGTGGGCTGATGAAAAGATTATGTCTTTTATTTTCCGGTTTTTTAAAAAAACTTTATTTTATTTTTTTTGAATTTATTAATTGTTTTTCTTTCCCCAGTTGTTTGTCATTATTATTTTTCCCCATCTCCTTTTTTAATTTGTCTGTAATTTACCTTTGTTTTTTCTTCATTTTAAACTTATATATATTTTTTGCAGATTTTTGATAAATGCAATGCTCCTTTTTGTGATGGATATTCTTTTTTGGGGGGATATAATGCCCTTTTCCATTAAGTACCCTGCTCTTTTTAGGTCTAGAATGAACTTGCCTTATTTTCTAATACATAGTGTTAATTTTATAATATTAATCTGCCCATTAATATTATAATTTTATTTTACTCTGATTAATTAGATATTTTAGTTGATAAAGTATTTTATATATTATAGTACAGTATATTTTTTTTAATCTAATAAAATTCAGTATTAAATATCATCCGTGTGATACAGGGAAAATGTTCGACTTAAATGAAAAGTCAGGGAATTTGTAAATTTCTTCGTACTGGATATCCTGGATTGGTTTTTATTGTTAAATGAAATGATGACTAGGCTGGTTTTTAAAAATATTGACTTCTTTTTTTTTTGAACTTCATATCTTATTCTTCTCCTTCAATACACATATTCTCATTCAATTTTATATTTTTGACTATAATTGCGTAAAAAAAGGTAACTAAAATTAATTTTGATTTTGGTATAAAATTAAGTATCAGATGTTGAATATTGTAGCAAACTGCATTATCTTATAAGTTGTATGCAGAATGGTACTAAAATTGAAAAGATACTTTCATGTCTATAAGTTATAGAATTTGACTAAAATTTCTTAAAATAAGATTAGTGTAACGCAACATGAATGTAATTTCTTTCATTTGAAAGTAATAGTAATTTTCTTCTAATAATTATTTGTTTTAATAGTATTGTTCAAAATAACTTTATTTTCTGAGATAAAATAACACATTAAGGATTTAAAAAAAAAATTTGTCCAAGACATCAAAAAAGTTGCCATTGATGGAAAAATGAAGCAAAAAATAATTTCTATCTCATTCTGGCATTATTACTATTCAAGGAGCAGCAACAGTTGTAGGGGAGGGGGGATCTACCACTTTGTGTCACGTTTCTGGATCTGCCCTCATTTTACTTAACGTTAGATGTAGAATTTAGAATTGTTATATTGGGACTTAACTATTTATTAATTAACTTAAATTTTTTTTTTCATTACCCTTTTTTAGTATTTTTGGAAAAAAAGGAGCTTTAAATAAAATGTTTATGCATGGTCAACTTACTCAGAGATCATGCAGATGCTACTGAAACATGTCATGTTCATACTAATTTTATACAAAATTTACCAACCTATAACTTTTGTTTTTATGCTTTTTTGATGTAGTGCATTGCTTTTGAGAAATAATTAAAACCCTTAAAACACTTTTTTTCTGATCAGATATTTTGACCTAAGAGTTGATGCTCACCTGGCCAGAGGAAATAAACTTTGTATTATTGAGGTATCACCAATGTAGTTAAAAATAAAAAACTTATGTCATTATCTTTTCTGAATCTGGCTTATTTTCTTTACTAACAACTGGACTACTTAGTTATTGAAATGTTTTGCTATTCAAGCATGTCCTTGATATGTAATTGTCAGATAATTAAAAAAGTTACAATTTAAGTTTTAAATACTACGTATACATCGCCAATGTGTAAAATTTTGCAATGCGAATTATGTTCTGGTTATCAATTTGGCTGGTGAAGAGTATCTTAAGTATTTTTACTGGTTTAGATGAAAAACATGTTTAAAAATTTATTGGTTTTGATGTTAAACTAGTAACTAAATTTTTTTTTAAATGTGAAGTAGCCTATAAATAATAATAAAAAAATATTTAACCAACTTTTATATTAATTTTTTTTTTCAGCCTGTTGAAAGCATAGACAAGTTTCAAGACATTGTAATCAGGGCAAATCCTCAAAATCCACCACTTAGTATTTGGGTGTTTTATCAAATATTGTCGCGAAGTGTTCCGGCAAGATTAGTTACTCATCTGCATTCATCTTTGAAAAGTATTCCTGAAGCTATCTGTCATCTCCCAACCTATAATTCAGAGGATAAAAACAATATTTCTCTGACTGTAATTTGGAGAGATGGTAAGTTTTTTCACTGATTCTATTGTTTCTAATGTAATCTTAAAAAATATAAATTTCTGCTTTGCTTAAACTACAGGAGCCAGACTCATATTCGAAGATATTGTGCTTCTTCAATCACTTAAATTCTATGTAAACCAAATATGAACATTTCAAAAAATTTTGTTCCAACACCTATAACTAAAGACACATTTTCTTGACTTTTTTATCACCTTAGAATGGCCATCTTATTCATCAGATTTAAACTCTTGATTTTTCAATTTGATCCATCTTGACAAAAATATGCTAAACCTCATAATACTTTGGCATCTTTAGAGAAATGTTGTAGTGATAAAGGAATCAAAAAATGTATTGCTACCCATAGAATAAAAATTTGGAACGCTTGCTGCTCTGGACCAAGATCAAATATGGTCACTTTGAAAATCCGCGAACTTTTTACAGGTAGTTTTTGCATCTTTATTTGAAAGGTTGGTTGTGATATTTTAATAAATAAATTTTTTATTTTTTATAATATGTGCTCTAGTTATTTCTTGTCACTCTGTCATTTTAACATTCATATTTTTTATGAAATATGCTAAAATTAGTTATTTGCTGAATAAGAACTTTTTACCAATAAAAAAAATTGTTCATACATTGTTGTAATATTATTATTCTATTTAACGGAAGTCATTAAAAAATTCTTTTAAATTATTTTCCCAAAAATAATCAGAAATATTTTTTTTTTTTTTTCCCTCTCTTTTTTTTCTTTCTCATTTTAAAGTGTTATTTTTGAATGAAATAAAGCATATCTAAGAGCACTTTTTTAATTTCAAACTATTCTACTGCTAGAGATTTTCAATTCTCAAAATGTTTTATCTCAGTTTTAATCATATATATAATTGAAATAATTAAATCCAAAGTAAATATAAATTTTTTTAAATTTGTTTTTCATATAATTTGAATTTTAAGTTTTAGCCCATAATATTTTAATCTGATAATGTTGTTGTTTGTAATAATAAATTGTACATAGCTTGGATTTTCTGGTAGACCTTTGTATTGTACAAGATTTTCTGTAATTGAGGAAGAGTTCCCGTGAAAATTCAATTCAAAATATGTATTGTGCTTAGCTTATTGCTTGCTTGAGATTTTAAGTAATACTACTATATAATCATGTAAATTTCAAATAGAAAGTATTTTAAATAGTTCAAAAATATTTTTTTTAATCTACATTTTATTCAAAAATTTGTTACCTCTATATAAAAAAAAATTTACTATCTTTTACTATTCAAATGTAAGAATATAATAAGGCTCATAAGGAGAAGGTAGGAATTGAGATAATTTGCTCAAATTAGTATGCTGGTTAAATATTAAACAGGTAAATTTATTAAGAAGGGAAACTATAATATACAAAATTGAAAATAAAAATGTAAAAAAGCTTTACTTATAGTTTTTTTCTTTATTTTTTTTAATTTACTCTGACTGGAATAATGTTTCAAATTTTTGTTAACATATACATAGGGGATAGTGGGATAAGACCTGGTAGCTAAGATTTTAAAAACTTGTTAGGTTTAAATTGTTTGACCTAAACTATCAAGTTTTATAGAGTTCAGTTTTGTACAATATATCATTCTTGAACAGATCAGAGATGCACTACTTTTTTTATGATTTATTTCTTAAAGTCAAATCCAGCAATCATTACCCCATTGGGATAAGACTGAGTGTGTATGTAAACTCTCTGGGAAATTTAGAAACACTAGAATTTCAATGAAAAAGTTGCAAGCATTTTTATTTTATAAAACAATTGAAAAATGTTATGCACAAAATTCACATGTGAATCAATTATCCTCTTTCTTTGCTCCCCTTAAGGTTTTGTACAACCAACAAAAACACTTTTCACGTTGGATCTCCCTTTCTACCCTTTTTTAAAGCTAGAAAATACATTATTACAATATAAACAATCCAAATCTGATGTTTTATCGTCTTCATTGGAAGAAACATCAATTAAGGATTTAGATTTTTTTGACAAAACTGTTTTATTATTTTAGTTTGTCATATGCTTTTCTTTTCTGTTATTTTGTTTTAAGATTTTAATTTTTTGTAATATTTTTTTTTTTTTTTTTTTAAGAATTTTTTTTTTTTGGTGTTTCTGCACAATGACTTTCTCTTCCTTGATAGCACTTAATTAGTTAAAATCTTGATCTTTTCTTAGTTCTCCGATTATAAATCGGCCTTATATGGTGATGCTAGTACCTGGTCTTACTCTCCACGACAAAGATTAGCAAAATGAAACATAAGACAGAACCATGCTACTACTGAACTTAGTAATCCATATTGTTTGTTTGGGCATGAATCCTTAATAAACATATAATAAACTGGTTCCAAAAGATTTTTAATTGTAACTCAAGAACATCAGAGAGTTATGATAAAACAAACTGATCTACACAGATGCCTTTAATTCAACAACAACAATTCACCAATGTGGCATCTTCTTTTTACCTGGTAGAATGTAATTCAGTGTGTTCTCTAAAAAGCAAAATTATTTTCATTAAAATTGTACCCAGTTCCATCCCATTACCTGGTCTTATTCTACTCTTTCTATCTCTCTATATATTTTATATGTGTGTGGGATTCAATCTTGGCAATCGCTTGACACATAATGTACCTGGCAGGAAATTATTAATTATTATTTATCATTAATATATTATTATTTATTATTACTTATCCATTCCTATAGAGAGGGTGTTTTTAACATCTCTCATTAGGAATGGAATTTTCACTAAAGTTGGAATACTTTTTTTGATAGTTTTAATAAAAATTTTGATAAAGTTTTGTAAAGTTTCTTATATTTGAAAAATGCTTGTGATTACATGGTTCTTATAAAGGCATTTTAATGTTAAACTACCTTATTTTAAAAATTTCTTCTTCAATCTATGATCTTATAAAATCAAGGCTTGTGATGATTCAGTTCAACTTTATTCAAAAATGTTATATTCAAGTCTACTTAATTTTAAAACTGAAAAGTATTGAAATGAATATCAACTTTTAATTGTTAAAGTTATGTAATCTATGAATTCTATTGTAAAAAATTTATAATTCCCTATGTGCAGAATATTATTTATGTACTGTAGAAGTTTGCCTAAAATTTTTATTATTTTCAAAAAATGTACTGGATATAACATTTCTTAGATATTGTTTGTCATTTCTATTTATATCTTTAGGTTCAAAAGATCATGAAATGGTGGTCAATCCTATTCATCAAGGACCCATTGAAGGTGAAGTAAATATTGCTAGGTAAATACATGTTCTTCTTTATGATCTCTCATGGTTTTACCTAACAAAACACTTTTTATTTTATTTTCTCAAGTGTCCTTAATTGTGTGTCGTATTTGCAATTTAATTTCCAATAGTGTATACAATTTTAGTGAAGAACTAAGATTAAAGAAAAAGTTTCCTCTAATTTAAAAAGAATAATTTTAAAAAAATAAAATTTTTTTTAAAAAATTAGTTTTAAAAAGTAAAATTTTCTTTGTGAATGTCCTTAATATACATATGCTGTAATGAAACAGATTATTTAATAACCAATTTATAATTATTATGAAAAAATATTTTTTATTCTGTAAATGCATTTTTAAAATTAATTTTTATTAATTAAAAGAAAGAGCATTTTAGAAAAATTCTAAAAATTGTCTTAGGAACTTATGATTTATGTTTTATGTTTATCTGCTTAAATGTATCTCTTTTCTTTGACAAAAAAGGATGTCTCTTTCAAGTTAAATTTTTTTATAACTTATGCCTAAAGACATGTTTTCAGAGGTGCAAATTATGACAATTTACCCATAATTATTAGGATTTCATTGTCCAGATTACGGTGTTAAAAATAAATCCGCACTTAACTACCAAGAGTGTTAAAATCTGTTTGCAGCAAATATTCATAAAGAAAGCAACACTTAAGTGTTATTTTTTATTTAATAGTAAATTCATGCATTACTTATCAATATTACGTATATACCTATATAGAATATAAGTTTATACTATATAGAATTAAGCAATTTGAACTTCCTTGAAGTATTATTGCTTTCTGAATTTGGAAAACGGACACCCCTATGTCTGTAATTACTGTATGTGTCTTTATTTTAATGATAAATGTTTGCATCAAAAATTTTATTTTTTGAAAATTAGTTAAGAAATTTCAACTGCATGCCTTTCTGGTACCAGATTAGAAGTTTTTTTTACCTCTTGCCATAATCATAATTTTTACCGTTTGCCACAGAAAATGAAAGATTTTGCATTAAAGTATTTACTATTGAATATACATAGAGTAGCTGATAATAATTATGATAATGCATAATAATTTTAAAAGATCTTTTTCTTTTGTAAAAATAAATTTTAAGAAACAGAAAATATATTAGTTAAAAAAAAAAATTACAATAAATAAACTCAATAAATATTTAAGGTTATATCTATAATTTACTAATGTGCTTACTTTTTCAGATTATTTTCAAAATAAACAATAAAATATAGGATTGGGTGTGGTAAAGTGGGTATATGGGGTAAAACGGAGATATATATAAAAAACATCATATTTCTCCTTTTAAATTGAGATAATTTGTTTATTATTTTTAGAGACATTTACTTTTCAATTTTACCCTTTTTTGGAGTTCTATTTTATGTATACTGAATTTATTGAATGACAATCATAATGCTTACATTTTTGTGCAGTTTTACGTGCTGTTAGTATTTTTTAACTGTATATAAATGTTTTAATCCATATATAATATTATTCAGTTTGCAAACATCATATTGCCTTCGTATAATTTTACCCAGTGTATTTTATATTGTATATTCCTACCTTTTTATCTGACTTTATTTGTACCTTTTATTTGATTTTATAAACTTACTTGTACCATTTTATCAATAAATTGTACAATGAAAGTGTTGTATGCACTTTGACCTTTGTCTTTAAACTGTTATACTGTATTGTTTGGTGCAGCATGTCCTTGTTTGGATTTTGTGCCATTAAACCCTACATTCAATCAATCAATCAATTCACATTTTAATTATCTTTTTTCTTATTATATTTAGGTACATTTCAAGACTATTATCTTTCAATTATGATAACGATCCAATTACCTCTACACTCATTGATGATTGGTTAGAAATCGCTCATACTTCTGTACTTCATGGCAATACTAAAGATAGACAGGGTATTCTGCGATCTCTTAATTCACACTTTGGGAAAAGCACGTTTCTCGTCGGTGATAACCTGTCAACTGCTGACATTGTAATGTGGAGTGCTCTTATTCAGGCAAAACTTCATATAAATTTACCAACTAATGCTTTGAAATGGTTTAAATCACTATCTAATAGTGAGTTTTTTCAGAAATGCAATGAGTTTATTTCATTATAAAAATGTATTTATAAAGTTAATAAACATTTTACATGTCTTTTGTCATGATTGTTTGATTTTTGTTATTAATTTTTGTTAATATTACATTACAAAAATACAAATTAACGACACTTTCTGTTAATTAATTTACAATTTAGATCAAAGTAATCACCTTAATTTGTTCAGTACAATTCAAGCTCGAATATATATGGATTTTTATACAAGGGGATTATAAAATTTAATTTATCCTACATTTAAACCATTGGACAGCGTGTTTGAGAGAACAAAATGCGAACAAACCATTAAATTAAAGATTAGATTTTTTATTCTATATAAACAAATCTTAAAACAAAATACTTTTTTAAAAACAAATCTGTAGTATGTTTGAATATATAGTATTTGTTTCTTTCATTACCTACTCTTTTTTTTTTTCCTTTTTATTTCTAGTGATTTTTATTCATTAAAATTTATGATATTGTTTTATACATTTCTAGAAGTATGTATTCAGGTTTCTAAATCTTTCTCACTCTTTTTTTTTCTTTTTCCTGCCAAAATGAATGATGGATCACTTTTTAGGCTTCAGCAGTAGAATAGGTTCTTTAAAACATTTAAAAGTATTGATGTTGTCAAAATATTAAAAGATTATATCTTGAATATTTTATATAAATTTAATTTGTTTTTCTTAGAAAGTTTTGTTTGTTCATAAAGTTTATTTTTAATATGCATTTTAGTAATAGTTTGCCTAATTCATTTCTTTACGAATGTAGTAAGAAATTCTTTTTAATTTTTTGAACTTTAGGAGATGAAATCAACTATTGCCTTACTACTCATATATTTTATTGAATATAAGGAGATATAGCAAACTGTTGCTTTGTATAATTCATATTTTATCGAATTTGATTTGATGAAACAACTGTTGTCTTGTTTTGACTTACCTCTGTAATTTTGCGATTGTAAACGAATATGTTTATGAATAAAGAGAAAAAATTTAGAAACTTATGATTTTTAGCAAACTAACTACAGATACAATTTTAAATTTTATTTTTAAAAAATGTCCCCCATGCTGTTTTTACAATCAATTAGTTACAGATATTTTCCAGTAGGCTATAGTTATCTTTGTAACATGAAAATCTGTTTGGTTATTTGAAAACAATTCACAAAATTGACAAAGTTTTTGATTTTTCTCAATTTTAAATAATAATTCTCCAGACTTAAATATAAAATGTACTTAAATAAAAAACATTCCACTCAATAGCTTTTGTTTCAATAATCAGATTTTCAGGTTCTAATGATGCAATCTTAATGGTCAAGATTAAATACACTAACTGACAGACTTTCCACATTTCCGAGAAACTACGCTTTTTTTTACTGATATCCACCATAAGACTTAATTATCAATTCTAAAATTGAAAGATGTGATTTGTTAAAATGAAAAACCATCCCCAAATTGTTTAAATGGAATATCTGCGTATGATTTTCTAAGATGGAATCTTGGGGGTATATTATATACTCAATACTTTTTTAGAAGATGAAATCAAATGGTTTATGATGAAAGTCAAGATTTTCTAGTTGGGAGTCATTGATTTGTCTGGTTCAAAATGCTATAATTGTTTGACTGGGGACACTTTTTTTTTCTTCTTCAAATATCGCTAAAGTATTTATTGATTAATGTTTTACATTTGTACGCCGATGATATCAAATGATGAAAAAAAATTACACCTTTATTTTAATCAACATTAAATTTATAGTTCAATATATTCATATCAGTACTACTAAATTTAGTATAAACTTTTGAATTTCGTTTTGGAAAAATGAGTTTTTATTTGAATACAAAGAATTTTTGATTACCATTAATAGTTCCAGATTAATGATAAAATACTCAAATTAGCATTCTTTATCTTGTTATTCTGAAGAATTGGCGTTTGACCATCAAATTAATCAAGGAAATGGATTTCGTAGCTTATATTATTGTCTTGCAATTTGCATATGTGACTATTTAAGGTCTACCTTGGATACATTAAAATTTCATCTTAGTATTCGAAAATAATATTCTGAGTTGGATTAGTATTATTATTATTATTTTTTGCACACTGTTCATTTTATATTAAATGTAATTTAGATGGATTCAGGGTTCTCGTGATTTATTTTAAATCATTGATTTAAGTCTATTAAATCATTGATTTAATAGACTATTAAATTTGTTTAAAGCATTTAAGTAGAATCTTTCACCTAATTTATTTTAAATCATTGATTTAAGTCTATTAAATTTGTTTAAAACATTTAAGTAGAATTTTTCTGATTTTATTGATAATGAAGACTTTATCTAAATAATGAAAGAGGGATATTTTATAAAATTATTTTTTGATGTTCGAAATCGAAATATAAATGAAGAAACTAAATATGAATGAAAATTAATTAAACTAAATATAGATGAAACTTAAAATTATAATTTTCCTCTGTCTGTATATGTCAAATAGTTTGATTTTAATAAAAATGTTTTAGTTAAACTGATTTAAATACACGACTTTTAAAACTTTTATGTAGTTAGTGTATATATTTAACTTGTTTTTTAAATATTTTTCAGTGGTTAGTTGTAATAAATTTAACCATTTTAGTTCGAAAAATGTATTATTTTAGATATGTTTTTAAACAATATTGAATGTTATTAATACATTTTATCAGAGCTTGATTTAAAAAAATGTAAAATTATCAAAAAAACCGGATTTAATTAAATAAAATCCAATTTAAATAACAAAATCATATTTTTATGATCACTTTTTGTAAAAAATAATTTTTGCGAAACCTGGACCCAAAATCCAGATTTATGATTTTGTGTTGCATACCCATGGTGCAAATGAAGAGTATATTTGAAATTTTTGGAAAAAAATTGAGTTTTATCGTAGAAAGTTTTTATTTTGTCTTATTTATCTATGTAATATTGATTTATTTAAGTCTTTTAATTCCGACGATTTTCATGGGTGAAGGATCTAAGTGACAGTTTCTGAGTCGAAGAATGACATAAGTGCATTTGGCAGTAACCAATTGGCGAGTAGCTTTAGAAAACCTGTTGTTGCTCATGTCGATGTCAGCAAGCCTGCTTGAAATCAAACGAATTTTTTAGGCAGAGGGTGTGTTTCTTGTTTTTTCAGTGACGCCATCTATAGCAAAAAATACGACTTTAGCTACACAACCCGTTTTAAAGGTAGGACCCAATCATACTCCTTTCATTTATCCACAGATTATAATTTTGAACTGAATCAGAGACCGATTTATCTCCAATTCAAGTATTCTTTGCAGAGGTATTGATTTGTTATGGGAATTTGGAGGACTTTGTGTCTCCAACAGATTTAATGTGCACCAGTCACCATTTAATACAAGGTGATTCTTCGACGGGTGGGATTCGTACTCACGAATAAGAGTCCAATGTCCTACCAACCAGGCTATCCTGGTCCTTTAGAAAACCTGAACATATATTAAACTCAATACTGTTTTCAACATTCACTTGGATATATATGTTTCTGAAAGTAGTTGTTTAAGTGCAACATAAAACAAGGGGGAAATAAGACGATTCACTACAAAATGAAGAATACTGTGATCGCCTTGCGGCGATCACATGTTACCCATTGACAAAATGGTAGTTGTCTAATTTTTTTTGGAAAATAAACTTTATTGTGTTTTCATCTTGGACATCTTTAACCCTGAACTGCTCGGTACACAATTTCGCAAACATATTTAAATGCAGCTCAGAAACATTCTGTGTAAATTCTTTTGATGGCTGAATATACATTGAACAGCCAATCGAGATCAATATTAACATTATCGGATTGGTACAATGGTGTTTGATGGAGATTGTAAGCTGTATCATATACACGTTTCGGATTCACAAGTTCATGCATGAAATGTGATTTGAAAGCTAGGCTTTTTTTTTCAGTTTTACATGAATAGTGAAAGAATAATTTATATTGCGTGGAAGACAGTCTGCGGTCTTGTACGAGTTATTGGGTATGTTGACAATGGATCGTTTTATCCCTAACCTGGTGATCAACACCCAGTTATCGTATTTGCATGAAAGGAGAGTCACCATTCGCTCTTCGGTAGGTTTCAATTCTCTCAACCACTTTGGTACTTTTGTGAGGGACGGGCTTCATGCTTGCGTCTGCGAACGGAATCCTTTCGTTTTTCCGTTTGTGTAACACTCAAGGTATTCTCGTTTACGCTCTTTGGCTTTTTCAGCCTTGGTAAGTTTAGGCCCTGGCATCGTTTATTTATTTATTATTTTTTTTTTCTTGCTTTAACTTTTGGGATCATGTCAATCAGTTTGGACCCTCTTTATTTGCGATATTCCCCTGAATTAGTATGGAAAAAAACGATCTAGTTTGAACTGTAGGTTAGAATTTCTGATTCTTAATTAAAACAATAAAAACAAAAATATTATTCAAATGATAAAATTCTCTTTTATTTACAACTCAAGAAGTGTTTACGGAATCTCTGTGGTCCCATATCTCAAAAAAAAAAAAAAAAAAAAAAAAAAAAGAATTCTAAAAAAAATTATCAAACAGCGGTCGCCATAGCAACGCATGCACACTGTTAACTATTACTCTTGATAATTGTAGTTGAAAAGAGCGGAAACCATGAAATCCAAACCAAAGGCAAGAAAGAAAAAGAATGCAATGAATTACACGGATAAAATATGATGATAATGCTCTTTTTTACGTAATGATAAAACTAGTCTCTTTATCTAGAAACTCCAAGATACAAAAAATACAATCACCAATCCTCAATTAAAAAAAAACTAACTTAAATTTGCTAATTAGAGAGAAGAAAAATCACACTCTGAGTTTTCTTTTGAACTCATCGATATCTGTCGAGCCTACTAAGATCGGTGAACAGAATAGTTCGTGTTTTTTTCACGACACGAGGACTCTCAGCGATAAAACGGTTTTACAGTAAAAGAACGAATAATCAATCAGTTTTATTCAGAATTAGCAAATAAATGTTACCATGTTAATTTCAAAAATAAATTAATGAAACTATTATTAGAAAACCTATCGTAGTAAGACTTGAAAAATAAAATCCCTCTGAACTCATCGATTTCTGGTGAACCTACTAATGTCGGTGAGCAAAATAGTCAGTGTTGTTTTCACTGCACGAGGACTCTTTCGGCGGTGAAACGGTTTTACAGAAACAGGACGAATTATCAATCAGCTTTGCAAATAATTGTCATGTTAAATTCAAAAAGCACTTCATAAAAATATTATAGGAAACCTACTAAAGTGAAAGTTATTTCAAATTTTTGAGAAAATTGAAATCAAATCATGATAAAATTGAAAATTTAAAATAATCGAGACAGGATTTCATTGCGTCTTTTGGAAAAAACAAGCAACTATCGATAGTTCATTAACCCCATCGACTGCTACACCAATATTTTTCATTACTTGATGATGATTGGCTGCTGCATCTAAGTTTAATAGTATTTAATTGAAAGATCCCAAAATGTTTTATTCCATTAAAACAAATTTGGTTTTACTGATTTAGCTCTCGATTTCAGTGGGATAAAATTTAAACCTAATTATTCAACTTGGCAACTATTTCTATTTCATCCATAATTTCGGTTTTTATTTTTTAATTTTTTTCATTTTTCAACAGAAATTTCTATTTGATTTTCAAGAAATTATTTAGTAGTAAGAAGAGTTAATTGCTAATAATGTTTTAGAATTCTATGTTCATTTTTTCAATCGTATATGCTAACTGGACCCGTATTAATAAATAAAAAAAATTATAATAAAAGTAAACGTAACTTATTTATTGTTTAATAATTGTAAAACAGTTAATAAGTTTAGATGATGACTTTCATCATAAAATGCTGCGTAATAAGGTGATATTATAGAATTACTTTATAATAAAGAAACACTACTTTCTGTTTTGAGCCTTTAATTTGAAATAATATTCAAAATAACTAAAAAATGTAACGAAAAAGGATGATAAATAAATATTACAGGTTAAATATAATTAATAAACAATACTTTTAAGGTACATTCATAAATATTAGAGAGATTTTGCATAGAAGATGTAAACGCTAACCTTATTTTCTATTCTTTAGTATCTGTGCGGTTTTTGGGGAAATTTTTGTGACACTTATTACGAAGCTTATTTTTTTTTTTAAAAATAAACAAGAAACATTTAACACTTTTACTATTTTTAATTTACGTTTTATTGAAGCAAAAGTTCATGTTTAAAATCCACACGTAAAATTACATTAATTTTAATCAATTATGAAAAAGGAACTAAAAATATCCTCTTTTAAAAAAAAAAAAAAAAAAAAAAAAAAAAAAAAAAAACTTTTGTTAATAATCAAATTGAAGTTAAAGCAACGCACTTCTTCATGATAAATAACCATAGTATATTTAAATACTATATGTGATATATTAATTACTAATTACTATTGTGTCGTATTTTTAGAAATTTTCAATTAAAAACAATTAGTAAAATTTATTATTTGTTTTAACTACTTTTGTATTATGTTTAGAACTAATTACGCAGAAACGTTTTAATTTTCTTTCTTTATGAATTAAATTTCATTACATAACGAAAGTCATATCAAATCTTAAAAGATTGCAGAGGTCTTCAAGTTCACGTAAAGCAAAACATTTGAAAAGTTTTGACAGGACGTAGTTAATTTAAAAATAATATTAGAATCCAGATTGTTGAAGAATCCAGATTGATTACTTTGTTGAAGTTCAAAATTTTTAAAAATGTCTACTTTTTTCAAAAGTGAACTCCATTTAAAGGCACAAAAATCATTAAAAATGTTTAAAACTACTGGCAACAGCAAGGCAAATGTATACTTTTATATTTAAACTAACTCGTAAATAAAATAAGAAAACAATTATTTTTTTATGTTCGTTAAACTTAAAACATTTATTTTTTAAAAAAACTAATTAACAACATATAACTCGGTTTCTAAAATTTTTTTTGAATCAAACAAATCCTGCAAGTTTAAACGAAATTTTTAGGCGCTAACTGCAAAAAAACTGAAAATATCTTTTCGCGGATTCTGAAAACATCGATTTTGAAAAAAAAAAATGGGTTTAATGTTTGATTAGATTCAGTGAATGCATGCTCTAGGAAAAATTAATAACTCCTGTAGTTTTTGGTGTAACAACAAAATTTTAGTGTCAAATTAATCAAAATAAAATTTTGCAAAAGTTTAGATTTTTTAAAAAAAAAAATTAATAATAATTTATAACAAGATAGTTTTTTCTCTCAAAAAGATCCTATAGATTCACTTAAAATTAGGTGTGCCAACACTTTCTCACACAAGACTGTCTTATTCCTTTAATGTTCCTTTTTTTCCACCATGAATACTGTATTAAGTGGATTCAGACACTTAATCTTGTTTCTTAAGACGAAGAAAAACCTTAGAAGAAGAAATGAAGCCTTTGGAATGATCAATCCGTTTAAGATGCTTGAGGAAAACATCATGTCAGGGGGTATATAAGCGTTACGGAACCATGGTAAGTTCGCATTCGTGCAAAGCAAAGCGGTTCCTAGTGGTTCTGTTGGCTAGCATTCTTCTACAGAAGCTTCACAGCGCTACCTTGCGGGTGACTACTGTAGATTTGGAGATTTCTGAGCTTTAGGTAAAATTTTTTGATTAATATAATAGATAATGTTAAGCATTAATTTTCTTATCTAGATGTGTTAACATCAAGATATTTTTCTATTCTGTTAATTATCAAAGTTGTTGAGTCGGTAGTTAAGATGTTCTATTTCAACTATGGACTTCCTTGGAAGATTTGGATTTTAATTCCAACTTATGATCGTTTAAAACTTTCACTGAATCTTAGAAAAATAATAGTATTATTACTATTTTTTTTATTCTTTTTTCACATGTGTGAATAGAATAAAGGTTTCAAAATAAAAATATAAGCTATGTTCAGCATTAATTTTCTTATCTAGATATCATAACTTCAAGATATTTTTCTATTCTGTTAATTATCAAAGTTGTTGAGTCGGTAGTTGAAATGTTTTACTTCAACTATGGACTTCTTTGGAAGATTTGGATTTTAATTCCAACTTATGATCGTTTAAAACTTTCACTGAATCTTAGAAAAATAATAGTATTATTACTATTTTTTTTATTCTTTTTTCACATGTGTGAATAGAATAAAGGTTTCAAAATAAAAATATAAGCTATGTTCAGCATTAATTTTCTTATCTAGATATCATAACTTCAAGATATTTTTCTATTCTGTTAATTATCAAAGTTGTTGAGTCGGTAGTTGAAATGTTTTACTTCAACTATGGACTTCTTTGGAAGATTTGGATTTTAATTCCAACTTATGATCGTTTAAAACTTTCACTGAATCTTAGAAAAATAATAGTATTATTACTATTTTTTTATTCTTTTTTCACATGTGTGATTAGAATAAAGGTTTCAAAATAAAAATATAAGCTATGTTCAGCATTAATTTTCTTATCTAGATGTTAAAACTTCAAGATATTTTTCTATTCTGTTAATTATCAAAGTTGTTGAGTCGGTAGTTGAAATGTTCTTCTTCAACTATGGATTTCTTTGGAAGATTTGGATATGAATTCCAACGTATGATCTTTTAAAACTTTCACTGAATCTTAGAAAAATAATAGTATTATTACTATTCTTTTTTCACATGTGCGATTAGAATAAAGATTTCAAAATAAAAATATAAGCTATGACAGTATTATTTTTGGTAATAAATGTTATTAAAAAGTAATTTCCATACTTTGAATAATTGTGACATTTATTATTATTATCACTGAAGGAAACAAGATAACAAAAGGTATTACGAAGTATATTAGCAATTTTTTTCTTCAAAAACTTAAATAATGAATTAATTAGGATAAAAAAAAGAGTATTTTTCTATGGAACATCGGCAAAAATCTTGAAGCAATGATATATTTAACTCGTCCTCTTTGTTCGAAAGTGCATTTGGCAGGTATGTCTTGAAACTTGGATGCTCAATTATGTTACTTCAAATAAATAAGTATTAATTAATTTAACTGTATTTAAATTAATAAAATTGATTTTTGAAAATAAGTGTCAAAGAACCGATATTTGAATAGGGATTTTCAAACCATATTTGACTTTTTACCTCATCTCAAGTTAGTCAGGTCCTGGTCACTGAAATATAAATTCGCCATTCAGAAAGGTATATCTAATACTTTAATTCCTGATATTTTTTTTATTATACATATTTATATTTCAATATTTTATTAATTAGCATGTGAGTAGGTGTAACGTGAATGATTAAATTACGTAAGTGAATTATCGTTTTTACAAATAATATTTAACACTGTCGATTACTTATATAGAACTAAATTATTATGATAGTTTGAATCGTTTGCGTATTTTCCTTGCATTTTAGAAACAAAAATTTAGCTATTATGTTCACTTCAATGACATTTAAAAATTATGATATTTGATGTTTAACCTCCAATATTTACGTAACTGGACTCCCAAGGTGTTCTGTAATCACTGTCTTTAATATGGATTTTGAGAATGAAAATTGGCGAATCACCATTCACATTAAAACATCCAAACTTGTTTGATTACCCGTTGAACAGAGAGGAGAGCTATTACAAAAATATTTAAGTTTCATTTAGGAATCAAGAAGGCTTTGTTGTTTCTAATCCTACCTTTTTTAATTGTTATTCCTCAAATTCCGAAGTGGTTATCTTTTCCTTCCCTTGAATATTAATTTTCGTCCAACAATATATATATTTTTCGAATTTATAATATAATAATTGAATATTGAATTATATAATTGAATTATTGATAAGGATTCATAAAAAACATATTAAGGGTGGTAATTACGAAACATCCCGTACATATATATACAGTTGAGCTCACTTTAACGAGTTTTGATTTGATTTAATGGAAACTCGGATTCAACGAAGAAATCTGAAATTCTTGGGTAGCGCAATATTAAGTCTATTGGAGAAAAACCGTCTCTTTATGAGCAAATTCGATTTTAGAGAACAAAAATTTTGCCATTCCTAAAATTTCTGTTTAATTTCACCTTTCCAGCTCACCTAATACCTTATTCGAAAAATTCCTTTTTTTATGTTTTTTGGGAATCTTACTTAGGTTTTTTTTTTTTCTAACCATAAATCTAATCCGAAGAATAATAACACAGCAACGAAACAATAAAACGGTTCAAAGCAAATTAACCGACTTTTTTTTTCTGTACCGAAAGGAAAAATAATTCAAGTAATAACAATATTTCTAATTTAGTAAGCATATAGGAATTTTTATGACTTCTTATGAAACCGTTTTTAACGAAAATTCGGTTTTAACGAGAAAATATTGCAGTTTTTACACCCTCGTTATAAATGAGTTCGACTGTATATTATACACTAGCTACTGTATATGATGCCCACAATTAGAGCAGAGGTGGCTTAGTGGATAGAACGCTCGAATGAGGCAACCCGGGTTTG
The DNA here is from genome assembly GCA_949128135.1 of Parasteatoda lunata. Lineage (NCBI taxonomy): Eukaryota > Metazoa > Arthropoda > Arachnida > Araneae > Theridiidae > Parasteatoda > Parasteatoda lunata. The sequence goes on from OX421971.1 coordinate 38,694,834, forward strand.
AATCCCAGAGATGGTAAATCGATACGAATTCCGAACCTGGCTAGCACCAACCACAGTGCTGACGTAACATATCCTCCGTGGTAGACGGATCATGAATTAGAGTGTCCTTGCCATCAGGTTAACCGTGGGGAATTTTCATGGTTTTTCTCTCCATGTAACGCAAATGCGGGTTAATTACATCAAAAAGTCCTCCACGAAGGCAAATTTCTTCCAATACTTTATCCATGAGTTCCATTGTCTCCTTTCGAAGTTAGCTGGAACCCCAGTACTAAAATAAACATTATTTTAATTTATTTTTAAAATGGTGTTCTTAAATGTGCATTTGTTTGCATAAGGAAATGCTGAACTAAACAAACTTTTTATTCCTTTTTTAGCAAGTTTACTTCTTCCGTCATGTCTTCCAGTGCCTTTTTGGCTCCTCGCGGAATGCTTGGAGCACCAACAAATCTTGGTGCAGCAGTGCCTTATGATGGTGCTTTCTATCCCTACCAGAGAAATGCCACCGTTGTGGACACAGTGCCTGCTGACATCTTGCATATGGTCCACGAGCACTGGTATCAGTTTGCCCCGATGAACCCATTATGGCATAGTCTTCTGGGTTTGGCTATGATCATTTTGGGAATCATCAGTGTAATCGGCAATGGGATGGTCATCTATCTCATGACATCAACCAAGGTAAGTTGATAGATTGTTGTGCAAGGTTTTTTTTTTACATAAATATGTTGCAATACGATATAAAAATATACGATCTTTTGTTTATACATATATGTTTCATAAAAATTAACATAGCAATGAGTAGTAAACGACTTGTTTAGGCTTTCTGCTGCAGTTTAAGAAATTGCTTGTAAAATACAATATAAATAAACAACAAATTAAAAAAATATATAATATTAAATTAATAACAATTTTATAGGCTAACTAGGTTAACTTATTTGTTTTTAAGCACAAAATCTTAGCTAACTACTCTAAACCTTATTTTACTATTTCCTGATTCGGGAAGTAATTATTCAAACTTAGATTAATGTTTTTTTTTTCTTTAAAGTACTAATTTGAATTTCTTTATAAGGTAAGAAAAACCATTAAATGATGTGAGACCTCGACGAAAGATCTAAAGACTTTAGAAAAATTGATAATCCTTAGACTAGATAAATCAACAATCCTTAGACTTAACTTCAGATTTAGATAAATCCACAAAATAAAAATTTGAATAATGATGCAGTTAACTTAATTATTTCCAAACTTATAATTTCGTTATTAAAGATGTTTTTGGGGTATATATTTTAGGTTTATTACAAAATCGAGCCCAAAAGCTCGATAGTTCTGTTGTTAGATATATGCCCTCATATTCATAAGGAATTTTGGTAGTTTCAGGAATTACTTTTCCTACTGATAGCAAACGTAATATTCGTATATTTTAAGAAATTAGAATTAAAAGAATTTTGTTCGTCATTAATTAAAGAAATATATAATACGTCAAATATACATTTGGTCATTTACTTCAGTTCTGATAAAAAAATTCTATTTGTATAAAAAATATTTGTCCGTGATCTTTGGAAAAAAATATTTCACAAAAAACAAATATGTGAGAGTGTGTAGATGTTAAATGCGCCAGTTCCTCGACACGTAGCTTTTGGAACTCGTTCTAAACTGTTCTGACGATGCCGTTCGAACCAAACTGAAAAGTTTAATCGGTTTTTCATCATAAGAGGAGATATTCTTTCTTTCTCTTTATTTGTATGTAAACGATTTTGTGTAGAATTCAAATGTTTTGGAAACAACATTTTCATTTTAATACAAAAAATTTTTCCAACGCTGCACCGATAATATTGTTTGGTCATTTTTTTCATCAAAATACAAATTCATATAAAATACACATTTAGAAATTGAGAATTTGCTTGGTGCATGCAACCGTTTGACGCATATGGAACACCATTGTCCTTTTTATATATTTTTTTTCTCGCGCTTTATTTTTTGGTATTTTTTAATTATAAAAAAACAATCAAATAGTTACTAAAAAATATTGGTTAGGCTACCAGAATTACATTTGTACTAAAATATAAAATCCAAAAAAAAAAAAGTAGCTTGAAAAATTTTCATTCATATTCAAAAATTTATCAATTATTGGTTTTATAAAAAAATTTAAATGATTCTACTAAATCTAAATAACTGCAAATAAGTTCACATTTTAAAAAATATTATTCGGAAGATTTTATCATTAACGCAGAAAAAAGCCATAACCATAAATTATTAAAAAGCTAAATAGTATAATATTTTGCTAAATATATATAACTAGGAGGCTTCGCCCCCTGCTCGCTGGCGCTCACCAACCCCCGGAACTGCTTTCGCAGTTCATTTCGGATTGCTTCGCAATCCAATGCTCGCTTTGCTCGCTCATTGGATACGTTTTTAACGTCTAGCGTTTGTATACTTTTTTGAATACTGAAGTTCCGAAAACTTTTCACTGTAGAAAATTCTAAACCTGAACATTTCAATATTAATTTGAAATTGCAATTGTTAATTTGGGCATTTGGCGATACAACACTTATAGAATTAAAGGATTTGTTACGTCAAGCGCTCAGGTATCATAATTTTAATTTATGTTACTAAGTTAACTTTAGAAAAATTCTATGGCTAACAACAGCATTTTTATTTTTTAAGTTGTTTATTTTTATTTTTGCCGCAGCTGAATTGAACAACCTGATAATGCTCACTCTGGTTATTGTTTCCGTTTTTAAAAGCGCTATATGTTGAGCCACCTCAGCTAGATTTGGCTTGTGACATTTTTAGATGCAATCATTGGTCGATTTTCTAACGTTGCCATTCGGGAAGTTGTAATGAGGCTTTTTTTTTGGTGCCGTGTAAGATGGATGTAGATGTAGTTAATTTACGTCGCACTAGAGCTGCACAATAGAGCTATTGGCGACGGTCTGGGAAACATCCCTGAGGATGATCCGAAGACATGCCATCACAATTTTGATCCTCTGCAGAGGGGATGGCACCCCTGCTTCGGTAGCCCAATGACCTGCACGCGAAGTCGAGCACTTTACGGTAGAACAGTTTAACGAGGACCAATACCGCACACCCTCGGTTCCTACGCAGACTGATCCAAGTGGTCACCCACCCGCACACTGACCGCAGCCAGTGGTGCTTGACTTCGGTGATCTGCTGGGAACCGTGTCTTAACGATCAGTCCACTGCGGGACTGGTGCCGTGTAAGAGAAATATATATATATAGATGCTTAATATAATATTTTTCACTTATTTTGATCTAAATGAATACAAAATAAGTAAAACAAAACATGAAAAATATGTTTAATAAAAGTCCTGCGTCAAAGGATTTAAGTGAAACGATCAAGCAATATTTAGTAGTAAACAGCAGGAATGTTCCCTAAATTTGTAAAAATTGTGATTTCAACTTTTTTATTGCACGCTAAACTTCTCAAAAGTTGAAGAAATTTTGAGCAGGCTCCAAAAGCTCCGTGTCGCGGAACAAACTTAATAATTTAATAGTTCACGCATAACTTTTTTTTGCAGAGCCTTAAGACGCCGACGAATATGTTGATCGTAAATCTTGCTTTCTCGGATTTCTGCATGATGGCCTTCATGATGCCCACGATGACCGCTAATTGTTTCTCTGAAACTTGGATTCTCGGACCCTTGATGTGCGAAATATACGGAATGGTTGGAAGTCTCTTTGGCTGTGTTTCCATCTGGTCTATGGTGATGATTGCATTCGACAGATACAACGTCATTGTAAGAGGCATGTCTGCTGAACCTTTAACATCCAAAAAGGCAGCATTCCAGATTCTCATGGTCTGGGTATGGTCTGGTGCCTGGACGATTCTTCCATTCTTCGGATGGAACAGGTATTATTTTAATTATTCTTTTTCAAAATTTAAAACTGATTTAACATGGCTAGAGGACATGATGATCGCTTCAAGCACTGGCGCATTGCCATTCAAGTTCAACGCATATTTATTTGAATGTTACTTACCCAAATATCCAATGGTTCCGCTATAAATTCCATATTGGTAGATGGACCGAGGATTAAGAGCCCCGTTTTTATCAGGTTAACCGTAAGAGGCAAGTATTGCTCTAGATTATAATGCATACTCTGGTAGCTTTTATTCAAAAAGTCTTTTACGAAGACAAATTTGTCCCGAGTCTTCAATATGCTACAAATCTTAAGCAATTCGTATATTTTAGAAGCAAAATAATTAGTACACTCAAAAATGTTTAAAACAAAAAACGTCGTTTGTTATGTATTTAAAATCATGCGGGGAAATGGCTAACGATTCATACTCAGATTAAAAAGGAGTTTGAATGGTTTATATTTAAACTATTATGCAGTTATTAATACTCGATCAAAAAAAAAAAAAAAAAAAAAAAATCTTTACCATCTATTTAACTGTGTAACCCGCTCTATTCCCATTCGTGGTTTCATTTCGACGGTCTTCTGTAATGTTTAATTGTTTGATGGCAATTTTCAACTTGGATTTAGTTGTTCATATTTCTGTGAAATATGGAAGCATGTTTGAGGAAAAAAAACTGTGAAAGGAAAAAAAAAAGAAAAGGAAAAAAAAAAAAAAAAAAAGAGAATTGCCTTGAGATTTGTTTAGAAGTTCATCATAATAAACTTTATTTCTAATAAATTATTTGTAAGTATTTGGCATATTTTCATTTGTATATAAGTTTCACTTATATATTTTACAAAATAAATCCTAATTTTAACAAGTTTAATTTTCAAACTTTTGCTTTTATTAGACTATTCTTCAATTTCAATTATCTAGTAAACTTTTTATGATCTTTCTTTATCAAAATAAAAATTACAAAACTTTTTTTAAATAACTCTAAAATATATGTAGTTTAGAATTATGTAATAATAATAACAATAAAAAACTCTCAGTTTTTTAATCTATTTTGATAAAAAAAAAAAAAAAAAAAGTTAATTTTTGCAGTGAGCCAGTTAAGAAGCATCAAAAAATAAATGTATATGATTTTGATTTTCTTTAAGGTATGTACCTGAAGGTAACATGACCAGCTGCACTATCGATTATTTGACCAAGGACTGGAGCTCATCTTCATACGTCATCTTCTACGGATTGGCTGTCTACTTCGCGCCTCTGCTTACCCTGATCTACAACTACACTTTCATTGTACGATCTGTGTCCAACCACGAAAAAGAACTGAGGGAGCAGGCCAGGAAGATGAATGTTTCATCCTTGAGAGCAAATTCTGACCAACAAAAGCAGTCAGCTGAATGCCGACTTGCCAAGGTAATTGACAGAGTTACACAAGGTGTTCTGTAACCGCAACTCTTTGTCAACACTTCAAGAGTTTTTTTTCACATTCGTCTTAAAAATTTGTATATTATTCAATTATCACCGGGCACTTTTTTCCCCTATTTGATATTAGTCATTAGTTCTGTTTTCTGCTGATAACCAAGGATAAATAGAGCTATAATGCCATGTAATTTAACTAACAGCCCCTGGGAACAACAGTTTGGTTGTCCCAGTCTGCCAAAGGTCATAAATTCTGATTTTTAGCAGGAAGATGCTAGAAGGATAATAAAATAAAATCGGGCAATTTTTTAAACAATTAATATTAAATATACATTGCAGTTATACAGCTTATTATAGATTTATTTCAGATTTAAAAGCAAAAAAAAATCATTTAATTAAATAGTTATGATCAAATGTTATGTTGTATAGTTATAACTTTATTTGAAAATGGGGCATTTATTTAGTAAGTGGGTAATATATATTTCTCTGAATATAAGTATAGATTTTCTAATTTTCTTTAAACTTTTGTCAACAGTATCACTTCTTATTGGGCTATAATAAACTCGTTTTACTTTTCTCCGGGGGAAAAAAATCATTGATTAAAAAAGTAATAGAACAGTAAACTTAACGACTAGAATATATCACAGACTAACAACGACTATTTTCATTTAATGTCACTGACTATAGATGGAACCAATTTGGCTCTAGTAGGCTATTAAATATTAGTCCGTTCTCCTTGACCGTATAGATGGAACACTTTGGTCCCAGTAGGCCATTAAACTTTAGTTCGTTCTCACTGACTATAGATGGGGCAATCGGGCCCTAGTAAGCATGTTCTTTTTGTCTTTGATATTCTTAAACCTGCATAAGTAATCAATTATTTGTTTGATTGATGCAAAGGGAAGTTACTGTAATACATTTGTTGAATGTGACATAAAATAAATCAGGGTTTCTTTTTTTTCTTTAGATTGCATTGATGACTGTTGGTCTGTGGTTCATTGCCTGGACTCCATACCTCACCATTTCATGGAGCGGCGTTTTCGGTAACGGACAACGATTGACTCCATTGGCAACCATCTGGGGAGCTGTATTTGCTAAAGCAGTAGCCGTCTACAATCCAATTGTATATGGTATAAGCCATCCTAAATACAGAGCAGCTCTGCATCAAAAATTCCCAAGCCTAGCTTGCGCTACTGACAATGGTGATCACGGATCCGACAACAGGTCCGAAACCACCGAGTGCAATGAAAAACCACCCAAAAATTCAGAAGCCTAAAAATGAACTCTTTTTAAAATGAATTTTCTGTTTCAAGTTTTTTGTAAAGTTACACGCTTTGTTGACTTCAGTAATTTATTTTTGTTTGTACATGCTTGTTTAGAAGTTTCGCTGTAAATGCATTGTTAATAAAACAGCATTGTTCAATTTAGTCTTTTTTTTTATTTGCATCAATTTTATTATTTTTTCATAGATGAAGCAATTTAATGAACAAAGCTAATCTCTTCTGAAGAAATATAGAGTGTTCTGTAATCATCGTCTTGAATATATATATATATATATATATATATATATATATATATATATATATATATATATATATATATATATATATATAAAGGATAAAAGAAAAGACATATTAACGAAGAAAATTTTAATACAATTAAAAGCTATAAAGATATTAAAACTCTTAGTAGAACTATCTTTAATTATAATGATACTATATTAGCAAAAATTTAGGGAAAATTAATATATCCGTTTATGAATGTCACTGTGAAGAGAAGATAAACATCATAAACATATTATTACTGGTAATTTAAATACAATAGAAAATTTAGAACCAAGAAATTTAATGTTAAAAGGCACAAAATTTAGACCCATTTACCATGTAACAGTTAATAAAATTTTAAAATACTTTCTTAATGTTCTCAATAGTTTTCGTTTGAAGATATCAAATAGATTCACTTTACCGTTAGGTACGCTAACAGAATGGAAATGGGCTGTTTATTATTATTTTAAAAATTTTATTTTTAATAATAAGGAAAATTTAAATAACAGTAGCGATTCAACAAATTTTGCCAATATTGATCAATAAGTTAAGCAAATGCAAAAAATATTTTGTAATTACCACCATAGACAAAGCTAACAATAATTATGCAATCTTCTGTAAAAATTCTATGTTGAACTTTTAAATAAGAAGTTTTGTAATTTAAATAATAATATTATCATGAAAATTTTTTTGAGCTTTACATAGGAGATTAAAAATTAAAATGCATACAATTTCCATACCTAATAATCAGTACAAAATTACATAAAATTCCTATTAAATTTAGAACAATCACTTGTGGGTCTAATTCTTACCTAACTAAACCTGACACCGTTTTCTCTAACTACTTGAATAAAATTAGTAACAATATTATTAAAGAAGGTTTTTCTTGGATTATCACTAATAAACAAACTTTTAGAATTTATAAAACAAAATAAAATTAGTTCTATTGCGACTTTTGATTTCCAAGATATCTTTAATAGTATTCCCTTTCTAAATTAAAAGATGTTCTTTTGAGTTATTACTATGATTATAAAAATATCCTTTATTGCTATTTTGATTATTGGAAAATTCTAGTTAATTTTTGTCTTTTTAATAATTATCTTTACAATGGAGAACTGATTTTTGTTCAAATGGATGGAATACCACTAGGATCTAGTTATTCATCACTCCTAGCCAACTTATTTTTGCACTATTATGAAAAAAAAATTATACTCTTAATTTTAAATACGTTTTTTAAAATTTATTGATGATTTAATTATCTTTAATTTTCAAAATTACGCTGTTTTGATAAATAATATTTACCACGAGGATTAAATATTGTTTCTTAATCATCACGATAATACTAATTTTAATTTTTAGGATTTAAGTATTATAAAAAAAGAAAATATCTGCATTGCTGGTTCATATGATATAAGAAATGATTTTAAATTTAATATAAATAAACTAATTATATGGAATTTTAATGTTTCAGAAAACATTTATTTAAATACCATTTTTAATCAAATGAATAAAATTAAAAGAATTTGTAGTAATGTTTATTTATCGAAAAAAACAAATAAAAGTACTGTATTTTATTAAAATGAATTCATACAAATTCGATGATGTAAGAAAGACTCAAACTTGATAATAAAAACTATAAAAATTTTCATAACTAAAAAAATTATGAACTTTACGATTTTGAAGGTAATCAAAAAGCATCCCATAAGTCTTGTGCCTGGAGTACACATAAAATTTCAAACTATAACAAACTTCAATACGCCATCATAATTCTTTAAGATAAGGAACTAGTAAACTGATTTTGCTTTACATTTGTATGAAGAAAAAAGGGGTGAAAATAACATTTCCTAAAAATTCTTGACAACATAAAATCAAATTCGTGAAAATGATTTATATATTAAAACTTGTTTTAGTTAGATTATTAAAACAACTTACTATGTAAAATGGGAAGAATAATATTGAGAATTTTTTTGTTTGTTTTCTGCTTTTAACGGATCTAGGATATTTTTACATCGCTAATTTCAAATCTGAAATTAGTTTTTCTCACAAAGCTAGTTTTTTTAAACGACATTTTTAGTCTATTTTTTTGTCAAAATGTAGAAATTTGAAAACGTTATCTGTAACAAAGGTTCATGTAAATGTTGCTAAGGGAGTTAGAGCACATCATCAGGTTTAAAATGGCATAGAAATCAAGGTCTAGAAACCTCGTCACACACCATTATAGGCGTTTCCCTATTATGAACTGTTATTTGGGTGCTTCTGATCAGGGTTCCTAAGCAATTTTAATCCTGATGATGTGCCTTAACTTTTCTAGAAGTTTGTTGCACATTTACTCAACCCCCTGTTATACATAGAGTTGTACACTTTGACAAAAATAGACTAAAAATGTCATTAAATTTTTTTTTTTTTTTTTGCTTTAAGAAGAAAACTGATTTCTGATAAGAAATTTGATATTTGCTTAAAGGGAAGAAAAAAATTGTTCTCTCGAAATTTTTGTCAAATTGATTAAAATAATCCTTAAAATAGTAATTTAAATAGTAGAAAATAAAATTTTTATCAGTAAAAGAAAAAGTTATCGTAGTAATAAAAAATGACCTTAATAATAGTAATCTTTATAATAGTAATCTTAAAAGGGTAATAAAATTTTTTTCCATGAAAATTAATAACAAAATTTATTTATCTTAAATTTTTTATTTATATCCTTGCCAATTTTTAATTATGATACAGGTATTAATAACATGAATAAAATGTTTACAAAATTAAATAACAAATTTCCTTAAAAATTAAAAAAAAAAAATCATTTTATGCTTCTCATAATGCGACGTGAATGATGCGACTTCACCTCTTGGAGAGCTTTATCAAGTTCTTCAGTCAAATGAATTATGTTAGATGGATCTGATTCTAAGACGGTGTTTGTAATTTTCCCATCTTTCTTAAGTTGCAACCCTAACAACAATGTCGGTTCGATAGGTCGCCTTAAACTCCTACTTGCAATCTGTAAATCAGATATGTATATAAGAATGTAAAGTGTGATAATTTGAAAATAATATAAATTTAAAAAATACTTTTTTGGTTTAAAACATTAAAATTTAGTTGAGCATACTTCCAAAGAGTTCATGAAAGTTATAAAAAAAAAGAACTTAAAAAATTTCAAAATTTAAAAAAAAAAAAAAAATCATTTCTTAAGAAAAAAAAAACTTAAGAGGTGCAGTTTTGTTTTAATTATACAAAAAGCAGAACATTTTCAAGAGCAAAAAAAAACGATTTTTTTTTCTCGTTTTTTATATTGTATTTTTGGTGAATAAGGTAACTTTCTAAGCTCCTAATGGCAATGAAATCGGGGAAAGGGGCTAATTATAAACTGAATATACATTTAGCAGAAATACTTTTTTCTGAAAACGGACTCTGAACTAAAAAAAAAAAAAAAAAAAAACTTGTCTTATATATAAGAAAAATACAAGCACAATAAAGGAAAACTATTCTGACATAATCAAAAGCTTTTAAAATTTAGTTTTTACTTATAATTTTAAAAAGTATGTTGCAAAAAGTTTTTATTATGTGATAATAGCACATAATAAATAGATTTTTTTTTTATTCCTAAAAAAAAGTTCTTTTTTTTTGGGGGGGGGGGTGCTATTATTGTATTTATGATCAATAAGTTGATTTTCTAAAACCCTAAATGGCAATAAAATTAGGTGAGGGGGCTACTTATAAACTGAGAATACATTTAACACAAAGAATTTTTTTCTGAAAGCTGACTCTCAACACACACACACAAAACAAAAATCCTTATATATAAACATATACAAACATAATAAAGGAAATCTATTCCGACATAATCAAAAGCTTTTAAAATGTAATTTTTACATATAATTTAAAAAAGTATGTTGTAAAAAGTTTTTATTAAGTAATAATAGCCTTTTTTATAATGTTTGTATTTAACCTATAGATAAGGGTTCCTCTTTACAATGGATTCGATTTTATCTTCCATTTTTGAATCAGACAAAATATAATTTTTTGTACAATCCAACTAATTAAAAATGCTACATTTCTTAAAAGGTGATCTTCACATTGTTTGCTGTAAAGTTTTACAAATTTAAAATCCAAGTAAAATTTTTTATCCATTAAAAAAGATTTGGCATTCTCCTTCAGTCTTTTGAAAATTGAGTTAAATTCTTTAAATTGGCCAGATATTCCATCTGAATTAGAATATCAGATGTCCCAAACCATTATTAGCGAAAGAATGAGCAAAAATTGACACACACTCTGGATAGCATATTTTATTTCATGTTAAAGTTAGAAGAAAATATTTTTATTATTTTTTAAAGTTATTAATAGCTATTCTTAACTTATCTTAGAATAACCAAGGTTTTTAACTAATTAGAAATTTGCTTTTTTAACTAATCTAAATTTAGGGGTAGGCGCACATATCAAATGCTCACAAAATCCATCATTTAAAATTAAAAGATCAAATCATATAGGGAAAATTTAAACAAAAATAAAATAAACTGCTACATATGCTTACCTGTACGTCTAGTCTCCATTCTAGGTCATGATATTGGGGGATCCCAAAGTCTAAACCATAAAGATGTGACCGTATACTTTCATTGTTTTCCAGGTAACATTTAGTGAGTTCTTCTTGGATTTCAGAGCTAAAACCTAACACTAATATAGAATCTCTAAACTCAATTTCATCCACCTATAAAATAGCAAAATTAAAATAAGAATCGCATATAAATCACATAGAAAATTTAAATATGTATAAATTGTCTAGATGATTGTACAGTAAATATAATAGAGTATGAAGTTTATTAAATTATTAACAAGCAAAACTTGGATAAACTTCTTTGCCTTTGATAATCACCTGACTTTGCTAAACAATATGGCTCAAACGCTCAAATTTAAAAATTTATATGTACTCAAAGTAATATGTACTTTAAAAATATGTATAATAAAAGAAAATTCATTATTCGCTCTGATAGTAGTAAAAAAAAAAGCTAAGAAGAATACCACAAAAACGATTCTTGGAGTAGTTATAGTATTTTATTTACATGGACTAGAGTTGCACGGTGGTTTATTGGCGGCGATCTGGGAAAAATCACTGAGGATGATCTAAAGACATGCCTCCACAATTTTTATCCTTTGGAGAGGAAACAGCTTGACTACTTAGGTCAGGGTGGCCACTCAAATCAGATTTCAAATTTCCCTGATTTTTCCAGGTTTTCCAGATAAAAATCTTAAAATTTCCAGGTTTTTGTTTCTTTTTTCTTATAAAGTGTAAAATGTGTACAAGAAAAATGTCTATATTATAAAATATTTTATTAAAAATATTAATTTTTTAACATATCATCTTGAAAAAAAATAATTTATTTTGACAATTTGGTGAAATTTTTTATTTATTTTTTAATGTTTTGGTACAAAATTTTGAAACAAAAATCATATATTGACCAACAAAAGAGATAAAATTAAATATTAATATATAGTTAGTTCTTAAAAAAAAAAACTTTTTTTAAAAAATTAAATTATGTTATAAAAGGTTAAAATGAAATAGAAAAAATTAGCATACATTTCCGTCTAAAAAAAGTGGGTATAATGGATAAAATAATTTAAATTAAGAAAATTAGTAAATAATTTAAATTAGTGAAATTAAAAAGTTATCAAAGAAAAAATTTCCAGCTTTTCTTTACAATTCCCTGATTTTTCCAGGTTTTTATCCAAATTTCCCTGATTTTTCCAGGTTTTTTCCAGTATAAAAAAATTCCCTGATAATCCCAGGTTTTCAAGGTTTTCCAGGTGGGTGGCCACCCTGTAGGTATCCCAACAACCTGTAAGTGAAGTTGAGCACTAGCGCAGAACAGTTTAATGATTACTGATACTATGCACCCTCTGTTCTATTGTAGGCTGATCAAAGTGGTCACCCACCTACTCACTACTAATCAAGCATCACTTTCAGTGATGCTTGATTTCAGTTATCTACTGGAGCTATGTCTCTGTGGTTACTCTGTGGGAGCCATGGACAATCCTTGCACTACAGAAAAATTCAAGATTCAGAAAATATAAGATTTGATAACAACGGTTGGCAGGAGGTGGCAGCACAAATTAAGCTGAAAGCAGTAACGTAATCAAATTGGTGTTCCAGAGCAACCGAAAAGCTTTTATATGTTAGAATTTGCGAAATAAGAATGAGTGGTGTTCGTGCAGAAGACACAAAGGACAAGACACACAATTAGTTGGATGTGACCTAAATGTTTGATAGGGCGAGCATTTGAATATGACAAACCTTTTCTACCATGCTCTCCAGATTTATTACTATGTCACTTTTTCTTGTAGGTCTAGTCTACCTATCTGCTTTGCCATATAGATAGACTATGTCTACAAGAGGATATTGATACAATACCTACGAGAATATTGATTGTAGAACTGCATGAAATGTACTGTTACTTCAATATGTTCTAATATGGTACATATTATTTTGATTTTTCTTAAAAAATGACTGGATTTCTGAAAATAATAATGTAATTTGCAAGATACTAAGCACAGAATTTTATAACACTCCATGCATAAGAAATGTCAGAGAATTTGTTCTCATATAAAATCAATAAATTATAAGAAAATAGATTGACCATGGCAATGCAAACATTATTCACATGCAGGTGCACACCCTAATTCTTAAATACCACATTTAAGAAAGCAATTTAAAAAAAAAAAAGACCAAAATTTTAATAACCATATAATCTAATTACCACATTTTTTGATGCTTCAATCAGTAGCTGAACAACTCCAGTTATAGCATTTTGGACAAGATCGACATCAATATTAAGCCGCTCTTCAATGAATATTGGAAAATGAAAAACAATTTAATAAGAATGAAATGCAAAATTGAAAATAATAACACAATTGATATATATCTTATTTAAAATAAAAGAATAGATAAATAGGAAGGATAAATATATCTTATTAAAAATAAAACTAGACTTTTAAAGAGTTCAATGTAGGACTTTTTGAATACCTTTTTACTTGATAAAAGTCTTCAATAAGGATTGCAAGAATTATAAATTTTAGAAACTGTGAATATATTCTGCACTAATTCGTATGTTTTATAATAAACTATAAAAAAACTAATTAAGTCCTTTTTATTAACACTTTTATAAATCTGAACAAACCTTATATACAAAAAAAAAAAAAAAAATACAAACTTGGAAATGAAATAGATATGTACTCGAGTATATTTAAAGCTTCAGCTAGTTTTAGTAATAGCTAGTGTTTAATTTGTGCTCAATTATTTCACTTAGCATACATTATCATTAGAATTTAGTTCATGTTCGATAAATTTTACCAGTTAAGATAATTTTAACTGCAAAGTGATGCAGAATCTCATCATACAAATTTTACCCTGAATAAATCCTACCATGCTATTTTTTAAATATTGATTGATATATTTTAATAAAGAGAAAGAAACACAGAAAATTTTTCAAAGAAATGAAAAAAAATTTTTTTTTTGCACTTTCTGTTGGTTAATACTTTAGGATAATTATATCAAAACATTTAATTTTTTTTCTTCACAAAAGTGTAAAAAATACAACATAAAATGTCAAACGCTGCATGCGAGCTTTTGTACTCAGCTCAGTTGAAGAAATTGAATTTTTAAGAAGTTGTTTATTTAAAATTCGATTTCTCACAGATTAAAAATCAGTTTTGCTCAATTTTTTATTTTGCAATTGCAAAATTACATGCTTTAAAATGATTTAAAAAACTGTAAACCGTATAATTCAAAAATTTCGGTTACCAAGAAATCTAATTTAAAAATTGTATTTTTAAAATTCAATTTCTCAAGAATTGTTTGACTGATTTTGCACGTAAAATTACATTCTTTAAAATAATATAAAAAATTGCATTCCTTACAATTCAAAATTTTTTCGTCTAATTATTAAATAATTAATAAGAAATGTATAATACTTGCTAAAATATATTTTTTGCATGAAATTATCTTTGAATAAGTAAATTTTCTGAATGTAAGCAAATTTTTTAAAATTCTCTTACAAAGTTTTTGAGATATAGTGAAATACGCAAAAATTAAAATTAACATTAATGGGTCAAAACTTTGGACGGCTCTCCTGACCAAACTATGGGGACCTCATATACTACCCCATATATTTTGGAAGTCAGAAATCTGAATCCATCTGGAAAGAAGGCATGTTTATTCAGAGAAAGTGCGTTCTTAAGTTTGATTTCATAATTTAAAATATCGTCTTACTACCCCATATATTTTGGAAGTCAGAAATCTGAATCCGTCTGGAAAGAAGGTATGTTTATTCAGAGAAAGTGCGTTCTTAAGTTTGATTTTATAATTTAAAATATTGTCTTCACTAATTAATTAGCATATTTGAGATCACCCCCTTGAACATAAATTAACATTAATGGGTCAAAACTTTGGACGGCACTCCTGACCAAACTATGGGTACCTCATATACTACCCCATATATTTTGGAAGTCAGAAATCTGAATCCATCTGGAAAGAAGGTATGTTTATTCAGAGAAAGGGCGTTCTTAAGTTTGATTTCGTAGCTTAAAATATCATCTTCACTAATTAATTAGCATATTTGAGATCACCCCCTCGAACCAATAAGATTGAGTCCTAGACCGTGAAGATCTGATCATTAGACCAAAAGTTATTCAGGGTAGTCTGGTTTTTATTTTGTGTGCTGTACAGTACGATAAAAAAGGTAGTTATTTAAGTTAATCACAATCATTTAAAAAAATTTTTTTTTTTACAGGTTTCTACTGTGTTCCCACTTTATAATTAACAAAGCATTAAAAGCTGCGACAAAATGCAAGTTCTTCCAACAAATGCAAGTACATATAAATGTAGAGAAAGAAAAAATATTTATTTATACTTACGGGCAGCACTTTGATAAATTTTTGGGTTGATGTTATTTCGTAGATGCTCCACTGATATACGACAAAATTCTCGAACAACTAGAAAAGAAGTCTCACAATTATAACAAATAATGATAATATGTTGTAATATTACAATCACAAAAAAAATAATATAATGTAGGGTGTATTAGTAAATTTTGTAATATTAGCATCCTATAAAATAAATAAGGAAAAAAAAAAAAGATTCCTACATTGCCTGTTAAGATTGATTTCAATCACACAATGAACATTTATTTATTAAAGTTAAAATACATTGCTAACAATTAGTTTCATATTACTCAACAGAATTATTGAACTCTTTTTTTTTTTAAAGCTCTATTGTTCAATTGCAAATGTTTTTATAAACTTTTAAATCTTATAGATGATGTAGTTTTTAATTCTTTAAATAGGCCATATATATTTATAGGAAATATTTGCATAATTAGTCATATGTTGCTTTTATAGATTGTGCTCTTTTTCCGTTTTCAATATTCATTCCAACCTTTTTAAAACAATTTCAATAATTTATTTAGAGATGCTAAACCAGTAAAAATTATAAATGCATTTTTTGAAAGAAACGTGTCTGAAATTGTAATAAAAACTCACCATTTATGGTAGTTATAAGAAGAAATTAGAAACAGTTTTATATATTTAAGGATGCATTAGCAACTAAGGTTTGAGCCACTGGTAGCAGAAATACTCCAGCACGGCACTGAGAGTTGCAGATTATTAGAGCATTTACAGATTATTTTTCATCTCTATTTTTTTATATGAACTTAAATTAATACATAGAGGAAAAACAATCATTTGCTGAGGTTTCTGAACTAACTTCGTTGATAAAATTGTTGTACTAACTCCTAATTCTTGGGCAACATCTTTTCAATGGAGTGTCACCAAGGTCTGGTCAGCTATGATTATTTTTGAATTCATAAGGAAAACTAACATGTAAATTTCGAGAATCCGTGTTTAGAAATCAACGTCTTAAGCGATACAAATAAATAAATAATAATTCATTAAAATTTCAGTATGAGTAAAAGCACATAATAATCTTTAGAATAATATATAAAATTTTTACAAAATTCATAAACATTTATTAAGAAAATGATTAACAAAGTTGCTTTAAAAAAATCAAACATTTCAAAACAACCTGATAATATCAAATATTGATTAATTACTAGAGTAAGGACAAAAAAAAACATTAGTAAAAATTAATATTAATCACAGATACTGTGTCTAGAGCACACTTTTCTGAATCAGACATCTTTCAGTGTCTTTAACAGCAATTAAATTTTGCCAATTAACAATCCTATCTCTCAATCCTTCTCCGTAACCCCATTTTCGCTCATTCTTTTACTTAACCATGATCATCTTCCTAAATTTTAAATATGTTCTACTATAATTAATCTACTAATGCGTTAAAAAAAATTGATGAAGAACATTAGAATGACAAAAAAAAAAAAAAAAAATTAAGTGAAAAAAAGATGAATGTGATATTCCAAACAAACATTCTCAAACATGATATAATTTCTTGAAAAAAATAAGGCAATTATCTTACATATAAATATGAGAGTAAGTAAGTATGTAAAGATAGAACAATAAGTGTATATACTTTTTTCATCTATATTTTTCAAAAGCTCTAAGTGCTTTTTATGAATATCATCTAAAAGCAAAAGCATGATTTATGACGTTTGATTATTATAAATCAAAATTATTCATAAAAGTTTTAATAGAGAAATTATACAAGTTTTGAGCTGTCAAAGTTACCGAAATATTAACTTGTTTACAAACAAATATTTTTGAGTTGGGGGGCGTGATCGTATATAGAGAATAGCAATTTCAAATTAGCTTTTAGCTTTCTAACAAAAATTTTAAAATAAGGTTAAAGCGTAAAGAAGTATCTTCGCTGAGTTGGGGTTAAAAAATTGAAGTGAAGTATAAACAAAAGCAGCGATTAGGAAAAATTTTGTAAACAAGCTCGATTTATTTTGTATTTTGGTTGCGCTATTTTCCAATAATAAACTATGGAAGACGGCTCTGATTCAGAATATGAAGTAGAGGTAAAAATTATAAATTTTTATTTGTCCTATTTCTCATGTTGGATATATCCCGCTTATTGAATTGCTGCCTTGATTAAATACCTAATTTTCTCTCTGATATACTTGTATTTGGTAGGTCGAGGTCTATAATAGTTCTATCAATTTGTTATTTCTTTAACTGTGAAGACCAACTGACCAGTGCTCTACGCATGAGCTTATTGAGCACTTATTGAATTGCTGTTTTGATTAAATACCTAATTTTCTCCTTTATATATGTATAGTTTCAGTGTCATAGTGTAATAATTGAGCAGATTGCACCATGTATTACTTCAGAGAATTTCATCATCTATTACTTGACAACGGCTCTAAGCATGAAAAATACTAGTTCCTGTGGAGGCAAACTTTAAATGATTGGGTTTACTTAATTCATTTCAGTCCCTCGAAGCTATTTTGATTTTAAAAATGACAATAAACACAAATAATAACAGTAATAATTAAAAAGAAAACTGACAAGTAATAACGTACAAATGCTTATTTTTAAGCCGTGGACAATTTATCGAATATATTTGATTGCTCTTTAAAAATTTGACTAAATAGTCTGCTCTAATTAATACTTTTGAAATTTTTCTCATTAATGATAGGAATATTTTTCTTTTAGGAAGCTGTTGTTCTAGTTGAATTAAATGGAATTATTGATTCTAATTTTTTATTCCAAGAAGACATTCCATGTAAAATTTTGGTATGTATATATAAGTATTGTTTCCTGAATTAGCATTTGAAGTTCTTTAAATATTGTTAACACTTATCAATGTAAAATTGTCTTGCTTGGGGATATCTTTTAATAGTTTTGGATCCGTTAACGGACCCTTCACAAAATAGTTTATCTTTTAATCAGACCTTTCACAAATTTGTTTACCTTCATTATTGTTTTGTTAATCGAAAAAACACTTCCCAAGGGGAATAAAGACGGATGTAAACGAACTAAGTTTTGTCTTCAGCAGACGCTTCTTCCATTATTTGTCCAAAATAAATATTCTGCCTTCATCAGTATTGGCTAAATATCAAATATTTGAATGTTGCAACTCTAATTTTGTAGCAGCAATTGCTGTTTATTTTTGAAAAATGTAATTTTTTTAATTATAATTTTACAGTGTTGAGTATAATCTTGTATCTATTAACCATTTAAAAACTCCTTGAAAAATTTTGTTACAATGACAGTTGACCCTCTTTGCATAAATTTACAAAAGCAGGACCCTGGTTGAAAGAATGTGATTTAACGTTTGTTTTATATTCACAAATTACGAGTAATTTTTTCACAATTTTACAAAAACAGGACCTTTTACAAAATGTCTGGACAGACCCCTGATTATGGTCTCTTTTTTTTTTTTTCTTTCTCTAAAGTTAAAGAATGTATTATTATTATATAATTATATTCAAAGGAGAAGTGCACCTGGCTATTCCATTGTGAAATCATTTTGA
The DNA here is from genome assembly GCA_949128135.1 of Parasteatoda lunata. NCBI lineage: Eukaryota > Metazoa > Arthropoda > Arachnida > Araneae > Theridiidae > Parasteatoda > Parasteatoda lunata. The sequence continues at coordinate 38,714,088 of OX421971.1, forward strand.
AATATTATACTTGTATAATGCATTTTTACTGCATTCAGGGTTGCAAAAAACCCAGGGTTTTTCTAGAAAAACCCAACCCCGGGTGGATTTTATTGGGTTTTTCATGTTTTAATGGGGTTTTTTTTTCAAAAAAGAGAGCAGGAATAAGTACCTTACTTTAAAAAAGCTTATTTTAATATTAATAATTAAGTTTAATTTTATGAATTGACCTAATAATTAATACAAATAAATTGATGCAAAAGTTTGAAAAAAGTTTCTTCTGACATCACGATACAAAATGTTATATGTACTCACATACGTCACACATTTGAAACTTACTTTAACACAGGATTACTTTTTATTTATATTTTAATCTTAAGAAATGTCTGAGGAAAATTTTTTATTTGCATAGAAAGCGATTCAATGACACTGACTAATCAATGGCCGTACAGTCAAACCTAGCCAGCAAAGTGACTCTCCAGTCTCCAACACAGTTAGTTTTTTCACTATAGGTAAATTTTTTTTAGGCTAGACTACATATATATTTCAATAGAAGAGCTCTTTAATATAACAGAGGATAAAAAAGAAATCAATCTTAGAAAAACCCACTTTAGGGTGGGTTTTACCCGGTAAAACCCATCCAGGTTTTACTGGGTTGGTGGGTTTTTTGCAACCCTGACTGCATTGCCTTTATTTGCATGATAATGTATATTTATGCTATATGTATTTCAAAAGAGAAAACTATTCTAAAATCGACATACTTTATTTTTACACACTTACATATTATTTATAATTAAACACTCTTGTTTATAAATACATTCATTTATCATTCATAAATAGACACTAATTGTTTCTTAACCGCTTAACAATCGGTTAATTTTCAAGAAAACGGTCATAAAAGTGCCTATTTTTTTTATATATGTATATTAAACACGTATTTGATTAGTGTGCTGACATCTAGTTTAAAATAAACTAACTATCTACAATTACCTTAAAAATAACCTGGTACTGCTATCTGGTGTGTAAAATGAGAAATCAAATGTTTTCCGGGCAAAAGAAATGAATTAGTTTTATTCTTATTGGCATGTTACTATTAAACCCTCCAGCCTGGAATTATCACAGAAGCAAGAAATAGAGGGCAAAACCTTACTCCGTCATTTTCACAGGAGCGAGAAGGAAGGGGTTAACCATCAAGCCTTAATCTGTTGTTAGTTTGCAAATTAATATTTGTATCGAAAGTGATGGAAATTTTTACTAGTGTATGTCATCCAAGTTTATATTTTAACTTTTCAAGCCTCCCAAAATCTTACGCAAAACACACTATCAACCTATATACTGGTAACAAAGTCGGACATCTGTTGATCATGAAATATAAATGTGATATAAACAATGGTAGGTAGGTATGAATTTATCGCTTGTTTTTTCTCTCATATTTTCTTTACATAAAATAGTCTTTTTTAGAAAGGAAAACATTAAAAAAACTCTAAATCACAAACAGAAAAAAAAAAAAAATTAGAAGAATAGGCAAAGTTAAGATAATTTATTCAAGTGTAGTTTCAAAAATATAACACAATGAAAACTTAAAAAAACATACCATAAAACTACAATTTTAAAAATTCCGAAACATTTGTGTTGGTTTCAATTTTAGCAAGCAGTGTAGTCATACAGATTCCATTTTGTAATGGATTTTACTTCATCCTCATCTGCTGTATACCACAAAAATGCATCTTCACCCCGATCCAAAGTTCCAAATTTTTTAAAAAAATTTTACAATAAAACAGAAGTTTTCATGTTTAGTTTTTTCAGCAGTTAATTTATTTACTTGACATAACAGAAATTTTCTATCTTGTAATCAAAAATAGAGGGGCAGCTTGTATACCAGAATAACATATTTAAATAGGTTTAATCTCAAAATATTTTCTCATTGTAGAGAGCATTATATGAATAACCAGAAACAAATTTGTTAAAAAAATGTTTCAGTGCCAGAATTTTGTATTTAAATTATTCTTCTAGTCGAAATAACTCCCCTTACTGGTTCATGATTAAACTTTGAAGTATTTAACTAGTTTTTTTTTTTATTACTACTAAACCAGGTTGAGAAACACTGGTATAGATCTCATTAGATCAAACTGTCATATTTTGTTTGTGTGAAAATTGTAAGATTTCTGTCTTTCAATCTCTTGTTTTTTAATCAATATTAGTACTTTATTTTATTCACATTGTATATTGGGCTGTGGAGATTTTGAGAAGTTTTTATTAAGAGAGACAGATTATTTTCTGAATTTTTGATTATTATTATAAACTTATTCTCTTTTCTTCCTTCATAAGAAGTTTCATGTGATTTGTATCACTCATCTTCAAAATTCGAAAAAAAAAAGGGAAAAAATTTACCTCCAAGAAAAAAAAAAAAAAAAACTTCAGTGAAATTAAAATTTTTTGTTTAAAACCTCTTTTTCTATTTCAATATTTAATAAATAAAGTAATAAAGAATTGTTAATCAACTTGGAAATGTTTGAATTGGTATTTAATTGCTTAGTAAATAAATCTTAATAATAAAATTTAATCCTTTCATTTTAGAATACAGCAATAAAATAGAATTCATATTTTTTCGAATACAGAACACATAGTTAGAGATTCATTCGTTTGTATAAGAATTTTCGTATTTTTAAACATTTTTCTTGGAAACATATCTCTAAAAGAAAACACATTTTTTTTTCAAATATCATGGAATTTTTAAAATTATTCAGTGTATTAGATTAGTATAGCTCAGAAGTTATTAAATTAAATTAAAAAAAGTTAAAGATTAATTTATGACAATACAGTTTAAATAATTATGTTTTCACGACAGCTTAAGGTTTCAAAGTGTTTAGTTCCACCACTAAACTCTGTTATTTGATTGAATATTATGTCAGTTTAGTTTTATTTTCATGTCTTCTTTTCAGGGTATTGACAGTGAAAATCCCATTCTTCAATTGGGTCAATATACTTTTGCTGGAGAATATGAGGACACCTTGGGGACTGTAGTTGCCTATGAGCCCGATGAATCTCAAAATGGTAATGAGTCTTTAATATTATTAGTAAACTATAGAAAAATGTTCATGTGCTTATCAAGCAGTTATTTATCGTATAGTTTTCTTTTTATATTTTGGAGTATTGTGTTTCAATTATTGATTATAGGATAAATTTATAGTTGTATTATAGCATAAATTTGAAAACAAGTTTGTATTGGATAAAAACCAATCTTGTAATGTTTAGTTAAATTGATGTGTTAAGTTATGCACAATGCGTGTTTTATCGGACTGTGGTATCAAAGTGGTTAGAGGATGGGACCATGTCTGGAGGAGTCGGGGTTTAATCTTCGACTCCACCGAGTGCATACAAGCTCATACAATCTGTGAAATCAAAGTCCCTCGGTCTGTAGCTAAGCAGTACCATTGGGTAAAGGAATCTGGAGAAAATTTCCTTCCCCTCCAGATCTATGTCTAAATCGAGGAAGTGGCCTAGAAAAATTATATGGCATGTCTTCGGATCATCCTCAGAGATGTTTCCCAGATTTTAGCAAACAGCCCATTGTGCAGCTCTAGTATGAAGTAAATAAAGTATCTACCTACCGACTATAAATTGCTTTATTAATTTTAAATTTCTCTTGTCAATTCGTCTTACTTTCTTTTCAAAAATATTCCTGTTAACAACGTTTTTAAATACCTTTAAATTACCTCATATGTCGCATGTCATTATGAAATTGTATTAATTAAAAATACCAGAATTTTAAAAAAAGCCCTATGAAATTGGCAAAAAAATTTATAAATAAATAAGAGATTCAAAAACAGTGTGGATACACTGTGGAATCATTATGAGTTGAGATTGTCAAAAAGTGATGAATCTGATATAAAATTCGTGTGTTTGAATAATATACGAAAAATATCAAGATTTGAAAAATGAAAGATAAATGTCCAAAAAAATGGTTAATTACAGCTGATTAAACAATCAATGTTGATATACAATGGAATTGCCACAGATCAAGCAAAAATGAATGGAAAACTCTAACTCAAAATTCGTGTTTCATAATAACATTGTATTCAAATACTTGAATTACAAAATCTATGTAGCCAAAAAACAAAATGTAATTGTGGAAAAAATCATTGCAAAACTGTAAAGATTTTCATTCTAATTTAGGCCATTGTAATGTATTGGAATAAGTAATCATGATCAAAGGGCATTTTGGGCGGAAATTTTTCAAGGGAAATCAAACAATAATTTGGTTAGAGTTTTATAAGCTTTATTGTGATGAAAGAGCTGGAAGAAAGTTGCTTTTCATATGAAATTTTAAATCAATATCATGCAGTGGTTAGGAAAGTAACTTTTAAATCAATAACATGTAGTGGTTAGGAAAATAACTTTTAAATCAATAACATGCATTGGTTAAGAAAAAAAACTTTTAAATCAATAACATGCAGCGGTTAGGGAAATAACTTTTAAATCAATAACATGCAGTGGTTAGGAAAATAACTTTAAATCAAATTACCACTAGAAAAAACCATTACCGCTAGAAGAAATTTTCTCTAAAAGAAATTTGGCAGCCCTGTTTTAGAAATAGCAAATAAAGTTTCATTTAAAATTGGAATTTTATTTAGCTTTTTTTCAAGTATTATTGTCTTATTTCTTTTATCTAATTATTAAGAATACATTTTTATCTAAAATAAAGTTTTCTTTGGGGGGAGGGGGTCTTTTTTTAAGAAATCCTAAAAGTAAATTTTTCCTTTTATATTGTTTATTTAATTAATTCCTTGTTGTGTTTCTAATACATTTTTCTTATTTAGTGATAGATTTTTGTTCTAGCTCTTTTAATGTAAATTTATGTACTCAAAAATGCAGTTTTACAAGCATTATGCTGCATTGAGTATGATAATAATTTGCTCTTATCTGTAGCAAAAACCAAATTTACTTCCTCCAATGACATTTTTTTCTGTTTCAAAGTGTTTATGTTACTGTTGTTAAATCGACAGTCTTTATTTTTGGCAATTTGAAAAAGAATAGTGCTGCTTATGATCCAAATTGAACTTAATACTTGCACTAGTTTAAAAAAAATGAATGATCAGAATAATAAATAAATAATTAAATGAGCAATAAATAAAAAAATGTTTAAATAGTACTGTATTTTGTAAAATTTTATCAGTGAAATTTATCATTCATTATTTGTATCAATTTAAATTATAACTACCATTAAAATTAATACCATTCTTCAATTAAATTTTTTATTGAAAAGAAATTTTAGTATTTATGTATTGAATAATATTCTTAAAGTTATAATAAAATATGCCGAATTACTTATATTGCTAATTTATAAAAGTGATAATGTATAGAATTGGATTTAAATTATTTATTTGTTTTAATTAATTTAATTGAACATTTCTAATTTGTCTACATTCCTAGTTTTTCTATCAACTCTTAAGAAAAATATCAAGACATATGTTTAAAATCATAAGGATTTTTTTTTTTGTTAATATTTTTTAAAATAGAAAAGCTTGCCCTTGAATATTTTGAATCATGCTACAGATTGAAAGTGTTGTTGTTACTTTTTTCTCAGTAGAGAATGAAATTTATATATTTTACTCATAAAAAGTTTCTTAAATTGGTGCTATTGACATTCATGTAACTAAAATGTACTAATTATTGAGTAAACAATTGTTGTAGAGATACAAAAAACTTTTTTATCATTCAAATGGTTGGTTGGAAAGGTCTTATTACAGTCAGTAGAAAAAGAATCTGAACAATTTACCAGTTATAAAAACTGTCCTTTTAGAATTTTTATTTTATTTTGGTACTTGCTACTTTGGTGGCCAACATTTGACTCGAGATTACATTGAAACTGCTTCCAGGCACCTTACCAACATTAACGTTTAGACTTACCTGCTTCTTCAAGTTTATGTTCCAGAGCTGTTATTTTACTTCGAGGTTGAGTTTCTTCAAGTCTCCGTTTAGTGCTTCAATCCATATTCACAGCTTGTTTTCGACTTGCCGTTTATTCAATGTGTAGTTCATTCATTGGCACAGAGAATTCCCCATTCGAAGCTGATGCGTTTTAAAAATACTTAATGTCTATAAAATGTTCATTCGAGTGCATTTACTTTTAAAAAATCAATGATGCGTCGGCCTTCAAAATCAATAATTGGCAATCAATAAAATAAATCGGCAAACATTTTTTTCCAATTTATTACGTGCTGTCCATAAGACTGGTATATATAGACATTATCGTTACAAAATTTAAAAAAAAAAAATGCTGTTCTCGTGTATTTTTTAAAATTTTAAATTTTTTTTTCAATTTCTTCAAGTTGTCATATTATTACGTGTTTCGAGTAAAAAGGTTTACATTTCGAAAGGTATAGAAAAAATTATCATATCTGAATGGAGTAAAAAGCTTAGCTCTGATACGAGCAGTCCGATCACGTGATCAATTATTTTTTTTTGTATGTTTATAGTTTCAGATTTCAAAAAAGTTTGGAAATCAGTTTTCTGGGTCTGAAACGCGTCTAAAAGCCCGATTCCGAGATTTGGTGAAAAACGTCCTGTCGACATTGTTTTTCTATTTCAAAATGAGTTTTTTTTTTTTTTTAAAAAAATATTGATATTATAATAAATTGGTTTTACAATAAAAACTGTTGATTTTGAAACTAGTGATTTTGGCAATAAAAACTATTGATTTTGAAATAAAAACTATTAATTCTAAGATAAAATCTATTGATTTGAAATAAAAACTATTGATTTTACAATAAAAAACTGTTAATTTTGAATGTCATTGATTTCGAAATAAAAACTATTGATTTTGAAATAAAAACTATTGCTTCTAAATATAAATGGTTGATTCTTCAATAAAAACTGTTAATTTTAAAATATAAACTGTTGATTTTAAATATATAAACTGTTGCTTCTAAAATATAAACTGTTGCTTCTAAACTATAAACTGTTGATTCTACAGTTAAAAACTGTTGATTCAAAAATATTAACTTTTGCTTCTAAAATAAAAACTGTTAATTTTGAAAATAAATGCAGCCAATGCATCGTTGATTTTGAGCGTCGTCGATTTTGAAGGCTAATGCGTCGTTGATTTTTTAAAAGTAAATGCATTCGAATGAACATTTTATGGATATTAAGTATTTTTATGGATAAAACGCATCAGCTTCGAATGGGGAATTCTCTGTGCCAATGAATGAACTACGCATTGAATAAACAGCAAGTCGAAAACAAGCTGTGAATATGGATTGAAGCACTAAAATGTGAAAACAGAGACTTGAAGAAACTCAACCTCGAAGTTAAATTTCAGCTCTGGAACATAAGCCTAAACATTAATGTTGGTAAGGTGCCTGGAAGCAGTTTCAATGTAATCTCGAGTCAATTGTTGACCACCAAAGTAGCAAGTACCAAAATAAAATAAAAATTCTAAAAGGACAGTTTTTTTAAACTGGTAAATTGTTTGGATTCTTTTTTTACTGACTGTACATTTCATGAAATGGATAGTTTATTAGAAATTACCTTAATACTGGATTCTCATTAGAAATGACTTAAATAAGAGGTAACATAAATGTGTTGACTATTTGAATATTTTATTTATTCTACTTAGTCCTTTAAGTTCTGAATTTAAGAATAGTATTCTGGTGTGGGAGGTGTATTTTACCTGCAAATTTAGATTGCATAATATTTGTTAATTATAATATTTCAAATATCAGTATTCACTTTGGCAGTTACCTAATGTTGAAAAGAAACAAAATATTTCATTATCTTGTTATTATAATGTAATTGCAATAAATTTAGATTTTGTGGTTAATAAAGTGATTTTATTTTTGTAATAAATGTTTTAGTCTTATAAGAAAAGCAGACGTGCCAACCCTCCGGCTTTTGGCCGGAGACTCCGGGTTTTTGCAAGTTATTTCCTCCTCCGGGATTTTCTCGAAAATCTCCGGTTTTATCACGCTGAACGAAATTTTCTTCCATATCCGTCTCAATTGCGTCACCACTCTGGCCACGCCCAGCTCTGACGCAATTCAGAGCTGGGCGTGGCCTGAGTGGTGACGTTCATCGGCCAATCAAGAGCGCTATTTCACCTTTCCTTTCTGCGTCTGCTATTAGTAGAATAAGTGCTGAGTCAGGCTGCTCTTTGTGAAAACTGCTTTGCGATTGGCTGCTTTTGGAAGCAAGAGAGTTCGCTGTATACACTGAGAAATTATTTTCGGATCTCTTTCGTTGTACTGTGAAGTGAAGAGAAGTCAATATCAGCAACTTGGAATCGGAGTTTGTTTTTATGCACGAGCGTTGATTTTTATGACTTCTTAAGTCAGTTTTCTGCGTGGAAATATATTATGGCGGCGAAAAAAGTTAATAAGAAGTATTTAACTTCTTTTAACCAATCTTATTCGGAAGAATTTCCAGGAATCATTCCTTCTAAAAAAGGATCAAATTATGCCTTCTGCACGTTTTGTTCAGTGGATTTTTCAATAATGCATAAAGGCAAAGGCGACATATCCGCTCATGTTTCGAGACAGAAACATGTCGATAATCAGAGGATACGCACAGAGAATAAAAAAATTGATTTTTCTGTGAAAAAAAATGATAATTCTGCAATCCGCGCAGAGGCGCTCTTCACATCATTTATTGTGGAACATAATATTCCCATCAATGTTGCCGACCATGTTGGTCCCCTAATGCGGAATATGTTCCCAGACAGCAAGATTGCCAAGGAGTATAGCTGTGCGAGAACAAAAACAACAGCGATTGTTGGAGAAATGGCAAGATCCAACAAATTGGAAATTACTAATCTTCTAAAAAGCAACGTGTTTTCCATTTCTACTGATGGAAGCAACAAGGGTGACAGCAAATTGTTTCCAATTGTTGCTACTTTCTATGATGAGAAGAAAAAACTGATTGACTCATGTTTGATATCTGTGCCTGCTTTGGAGGGAGATGCCACTGGTGTAAATATATCTAAACTCATTTTAGATACTTTGACTTCTAATGAAATACCTTTAGCAAATTGCTTAGCTTTAGGTGTGGATAATGCTCCTGTGATGACAGGGAAAAAAAATGGAGTGGCAGGAATGCTTACTAAAGACATTCCAGACCTATTTGTGCAAGGATGCTTATGCCATCTTTTAAATTTGGCAGCCGAAAAGGGGGCAAAGTGCTTGCCAATAAATATCGAAGAATATATTGTGGATATATTTTTTTATTTGGAAAAAAGTGTTAAGCGCAAGGAGCGTCTTAAGAAATTCCAAGAATTACATAGTACGGAGGTACGTAAAATATTGAAACATGTAGGCACTCGATGGTTATCTGTTGGACGTTGTCTGTCCAGAGTTTTACAGCAATGGGAGCCGCTAACTTCTTTTTTTAAAGAAGAAGTGAAGAGCACTCCAAGTGTTGCCCTTCCCAATTATGTCATTCCAAAGAAGAAGAGTAACCTCTCTCACAATGAAGCAAGAAAGATAATAAAAAAAAGAGAAGATGACAACGTTATGCCTCCTCCATCAAAAAAACCAAAGGTAGAGGACTTTCCAGCAAAGAATGAAATTCTTTCCAGAGAAGAAAGAATCTTCATGTTTTTGTCTTCAGACCTAAATAAAGCCTTTGTACACTTCTTGCTATTTATAGTTCCACTATTTGAAAACCTAAATTTGCAATTGCAGAGTAACATTCCCAAAATTCATGTCATGGGGCAGTTAATGAATAACCTTTTCAAGGATATTTTATCTAAATTTATGCTACCCAATATAGTAAAAAGTCAATCCAAAAGCTCTTTATTGGATGTCAACTTTTATCTTCGAGAGAACCAGAAAGATGATTGTGACCTAGTAATTGGACATTCCACTTTATCTATTGTTGAGACTTTGAAAGGAAAAGACAAAGATTCTTTTTATTGCGATGTTAGGAAATATTTTGTAAAGGTTTGTGACTACATGCGACAAAAATTTCCTTATAATGATGAGGTCGTTATTAATGCAGAAGTTGCAAATCTAGACAATGTGGAAACTACATCTTTTTCCAGCATTAGATTTTTTATTAATAGATTTCCTCAGTTGTTGCAAATCTTAGGGGGTGATAAAGATTCAGTGTTGGACAGTTTGCAGTCCCAATTTAGCTCTTTGCAACTAGAATCTATTGATTGTGTTCAGTCTGAAGAGCGGATGGATTCTAAATGGGCAAAATTATCTGTTGTATTTGAAAATAAATATGCTATGTTGTCTAAATTTATGCTATCAATTTTGGCAATTCCCCATAGCAATGCTGAGTGTGAGCGCATTTTCAGTTTAGTAACCAAAGCTCACACACAGTTTAGATCTTCAATGTCAGTAAAAAACTTGGAAAACTTAATCACTGTTAAATCTAGAATTTCTGAACCCTGTTATAAGCAGAAGTTTGATGATGAATTTTTAAAAAGAGCTAAAACAGCCACTGTCAATCATAATAATAATAATAATTAAAATTTTATTTATTAGTTTTTATTTTATAATTCCTTAAAAAATTTGATCTTTAATCTAAAATATTTTTAATTAAAAATGAAGTTTCTAATTTTTTATTTAAAGAAAGGTATTGATTTAGTTTCCTAAACTTTTATTTATTATATTTTTTAAAAATAACAGATGGTTTAGCCCATTTATTTATAATAAATGATCACTAGCTTGAATCAATTTATGGTTAACTAAGTGAATTTTCTTGTTGTTGTTACTATTTAACATTATAGATATTAATATTGACAGTTGTTTAATTTTGATATGTAATTTTAACAATATGAATGACTATTTGAATTATTAATTATGTACTAAATAAAGTCTCTCTTAAGACAAAAGTGTTGTTTTTAAAATTTTTGTGTCTTATTTTGCATGTTTAACTCTTGCGTGATCATTTTTCTCTTCCTTACAAAAGCCTCCTCTTTTTTCATTTTCCCAGGTTGGCACGTCTGGAAAAGATATGATTGGAACTTTGAACAGTGATATCGAGAATGATTTATTTAATACTAGCTCATTACCCACTCTTGGTATGGGGTAAAAAACTGAGCTTCAACAAATCCGTACTGAACAGTACAACAAAATTTTGCACAAAATGATGTGACAATAGCAATAATAAAGCTAAAATAATTGTAATATCTTTTGTTTATTATTTCTTTTCATTTTTGGTAGTATTTCGTTATGAGCGAAACATGTATTTATTAGTTCATACTCTCAAAATAAAGATTAACTGTATTCAGTTATGTTGTTGCTGTAAAAAGTCTTAACATAAAAATGTATATCTCCAAATTTACTCATAAAATTTATTCATTACTCATTTTGTACCTGTGTAAGAGTATATTGGGTACCTATTAAAACTGCATCAATTACCACCGTGCCAGTAGTGCCTATTACCAGAATTAAGCATCATTGGTATTGATAATGGTATGGTGGCTTTTTACACGCTCTTAGACAACTTAGTACTCTCCATTAATTTTGTTTTTTAATATGTAGCTTAATTTTTACTTCAATTAGTAACAATAACCAAAATTTCTTATCATTGATGTCAATTATAATATTGCCATTTTATTACGTTTCTCCTCAATGAATTAGAACCATTTCTCCTTTAGTTTTGCTTTTCTGTTCCAAACTTTTTTTAGCTTCAATTATCGTTGATTTTGAATTATTTAGTTTAATAGTTAGAAGCATGACCATAAACAAAATAAACATGTTTTTTTAGGTAACCTTAGAGATATTAATCTGGTGACTTATTTCGCTCGTATTATGATCACATTGATCAATTAGGTAACCTGGCCTAACGAATAAGTAATCTAGAACTCGCAATAAAGGTTTTTTATTAGAGCTATAAGCTACCAAACATTATTGATGTTATCTTTAAAATGTTTGAAGAAACTGAATCATTTTTAGTTAACTTTAAAACAATGGCAAAACAATGGCCAATGAGGAAATTCATGTTGAATGTTGTATTTTTAGGGCTTGTGGTTTGCCTGCAATCCGGCATAAAGACATGTACACAAAATCTTTATTTTATTATACATATAGATATACTAATGTATAATAAAAAAAGTTATATATATAGTTATATATATATTATAGTTATATATAATTAATTTAATAAAAAGATATATTTTATTAAAGTTTTTTTCTTAATATTTTTCTTCATCTCTGAAATGGTTTTCATAATTGTGGTAATAGAATATGTTATGTAATGAATAATAGAATAATAGAATTGTGGTAATAGAAGAATGTGCATTTATAACTTTAATAATTTGCATGCAGTTTATAGAAGGAGGCACTTTTTTCTATCAAAAGTTTTGTTAAATACTATTTCCAATTACGTTTAACAGCTATATGTAGTTATATTTAGTTTCCTAAATTTATTTTATTAATATGTTTTAGAGGAGGAAAAAAAGTACAAGTTTACTGCAAAAACAGATAAAAAACTTGTAATGAAAAGAGTATTTGTTCAAGAGAAAATAGAGGTATGGTGAAATATGCTTTAGTGTTTCATTTTTTAATTGTTTTGTAAAATGTGTGTCTGTCAGATTTACATTTTATAACAAATTTGGATTACAACTACTATTTGTATATCATATTTAAAGTGTTGTTTTGCATATATTTTTTATACATAAAGAGTATTTTTTCCTTTAAAAAATAATTCTAAATATTTTTTATGCTTTATGACTTTACTGGTTTCTTATAAAATTTTGTTCTTTTTTTGTGCGTAGAAACATTCAAAGAATAATTAGATTGCTATTAAACTCAGAGGCGTATCTGTTGAAAGAAGCACCTTTGGCAAATCTCGTTCTGACGCCCTTCCTAAAATATTTATATTCTCTTTCTTTTTTTATACAATACGAAATAAAAGCATTGTTTGAAGTATTTAACCCTTTGGCAATAATGCGAAAAGATTGCATTGTAATTTTTGTTAAAAGAAATGGATTAATAAATAAATAAAAATGAACTATAATAAAAAATTTATATTTTTTTAATTGTAATGCATTCACGTGTATTCTTAATCATCATTGGTTAGAAATAAAAAGGTCTGTTTTATATTATTTATAGAAGATTCTAATGTGTTTTTTCAATTGTAAATAAAAGTTCAAACAATTTGTTTAATTAAGCACAGTTATATATTAAAGTTTTACTAATATAATTTGGTAACAAAAATATGCACACAACAATTGTATCTGGGTTAAAGAAGAACTATAACATAACAGGATGATTACTCAATATTTTCAAAATTAAGACTGAAGGAAGTTGATTTTTTAAAAAATAATCGTGCTTAGCTAATATCAAAACAATAAAATCATCACAATATATAAATTCATTAAAGATCACAGTGCAAATAATTACAATTTGTTATGACAATAACAAATAAAATAAAACTACAATCAAATTATATATAATTGGTTAGTTTATTTACTGTTCAATAAAGGAACCAATGCTCTAAATATAATTAAGTTTCACAATCAGATGACAAGGAAAATATACACATGATTACATACAAAACTCTAGAACTCTTAGGGGGTAGCCGCAATCTGAGAAGTAACTCGAGAGCTATTAAAGCGAATAGAAATTTCTTTTCACGCAATTATAAAGGTCGTTTATAATTATATAAATTTTTTAAAAATATTTTTTAGTAAATATTTATCATATTATTTAATAATAGTCGTAAAAAAATTTGAATTGAAAGGAATACATTTTTTACAGTGATTTAAAAGAAGGTAAGTTAACATGGAAAAATACAATATCTTAGCAAAATTGATCGAATTGTTCCTGAGAAATCAAACTTTAAATATCTGACTTTTTTAAAATTCGATTTCTCAGAAATCCGAACTCCGTATTCGAATTATATGGACCAGCCTTCATAACAGGTTTTTTTTAAAACAAAACTTTTTAAAACTAATCAAAATTAACTAGTTTTAAAAGTTGTTTTTAAGGAAAAAGAGAAACATAAATCATTGGAATATTTGTAGAAAAGAAAGCTTTTTGTATCTTTATGAAATACATTATAAGAATGCGTATGCTTCATAATTAAACAAGCTCTAATTTTTCAATACATAAGATACTTATTGCTTTTTTTATATTCTTAAAATAAAGATAATTATTTAATGAAAAAAAGTATTGTGATTGTCACTTTATTGATAATTTTTTTCGAGTTACTAAACTGTTGTAATGGTTGGTTGTAAACTACATATTATAACCTTAATATTATTTTGTTACCATTTTTCTTTGATTATAAGAAATAAATATAATATATAAATAAAGAACAATTTATGACTCCTTTTCAAAACAGTATAACAATTTTTTTCTCCAAATAATGTGCTATGGAGTGATGTAATTGTAAGAGATATATATTGTAAAAGACTTATAAAATAAAAAAAGTAGTAATTATTTAATCTAATTAAAAAAAAAATAGGAAGAAAATGGTAATCTGAAATAAAATTAAAAGATATTAGAGAAGGATTACAAACTTGTGTGTCCAATATTCTATTGAAGCATGTACCATAACTATTTGATAAATATTAAATAAATGTAATTTAAAAATACAAAACTAGCATGTCTTCATAAATTAAATTCTTTTTTCTTCTCAGTTTGTAAGTAGAATTATTGAAAGCATTAAAATACAATAAGAATTGTGAGTGCATTATACTTCTGTGACTCAGATTACAAAAAAAAAAAGAAAGAGTTATGCCAACAACTGACAATATGTTCCTTAATTTAACCATTCAAAGGAAAGAAGGGGAAAAAAAAACTGAACTTTTATTAGTGGTTAAACTCGAAATCAATCTATTAATGAATAGAAAGAAAAGCATTTCTCGGTAGTTGGCAACTATTTGCTGAATGTAATGAATGTTACGTAATATACACAAAATTATATACTTATCACAATTATTTTTCAGAAGGGGGGAGAGTAAATATCCCTCTCAATCTACATATACAGAGATGCCAACTTGCTCTTCTTAATGGGAAACTTTTTTCTAGTGGTAGCAAAATTGATGTTTTAATGTTTAATTTTTGGTTTCTGTAAGTTTGATATAAAATTATTTTTTCCGCCACTACGTATGTATAATTTGAAATTCCGTGTGAAGTACAATTTCATTCCAGTTATCTCATGGTAAGCATTTTAAGTTTTGGATTTTAACTCTCTAACACTTAATAAAATATTTCGGAGAAATCTTATCAGTTGGCAACCCTGCATATAGACATCATTTCTAGAAAATATAACGAACCCATATAACTCTAACTAATAATTTAAGTATAATGCATTTATTTAAATATTTAGGAAATGATTACTTACAATCAGAGAAAATCCTTGTAGTACACGTTCTCTAAATAGTTGAATCAACTATGAAAGCCCAGAAGATTTAATGATCCGATCAAAATAGATTATAAAAATCCAAAGTAGACTTTAAATATTTGATTTTTCTTGAATTAAGTTTTGAAACAATTAAAACAAGCAAAATTTTTTATAAATAGCATGAGCACCTAACAACTTACACTTACGTCTACCTTTATTTTTCAAAATAATGGGGTGTATTCGTTGTTAAATTGTTTCATTGTTTTAAATTAGTTCCCACCATTCCCAACCTGGGTGACAAAAATCTCCAGTTGAAGAAGGATTTACACTAATTTATATCAGGGGTTCTATTTGAAATCTATTCAACAGATTCCGAAAACGTTTTTCAAAGAGATTT
This sequence comes from Parasteatoda lunata, assembly GCA_949128135.1. Lineage (NCBI taxonomy): Eukaryota > Metazoa > Arthropoda > Arachnida > Araneae > Theridiidae > Parasteatoda > Parasteatoda lunata. Next base: position 38,729,764 of record OX421971.1, read on the forward strand.
GAACCCCTGATTATATTTAAGATTTACAAGCATTTTACTACAGAATAATTGATCTAGGCTAGACTGGGACACCCCATGATTTTCACATTTCTATGAACTCTGATCAGGTCATCTCTGCCTAGAGGGGTTCCATCTATTTCCTCCCCGGATAATTCTCCTTTCAGAGGGACTACAATCTTGCAATGTGATATGAAGAAGAGGAACAAATTGTTTATCTCGTCTCTTTGCTTGTGGTTATGGAAAAATAAATAAAATAAAGATTTATTCAGGGATCAGAGATTCTATGCATTTTGGTCTTTCTTTTAAGATAAGGGGGGGGGATTTTCTTAGTCTGTTGTATTTTTGATAATTTTTTCATACAGATAAATGTTCTAAATTTATTTTTAAAGATTCATTTTCTTTATTATAGTTTAATTTAACGTATATAGCAATTTCAAATATACATAAATAATATCAAATAATCTAAGTAGAAAAGCATTTTTTTCTAAGTAAATTATTTTAAATTGAAATGAATGTCAAAGTACTTAATAGTAACTATTTTAAATAAGCAAAGTTAATAAATATTATTTTTAGGATTCGTTTTCTATTCTTGTTATAAAAAAGTACGTGATTTTAAATAAATACGCTATATATTGTCGAGGAAAAAGGCATTGATTTGTATCTATATATTTGCTACTCAAGAGCTATAACATTATACACAGTTCAGGCTATATAAACCTTTGAATTATGGCATATTTCTAAAATAAGCATTCTTAATACTAGCACATATTCTATATCAGGGGTGGTGAACTTTTATGCACCAACATGCCATTTTTTCTAAAAAATTGTTTAATGAGGTCATAGACGTGCCGTCAAATAATTTTGACTTCGCAATTATTGAGAAAATAATAATACAAAATGGTATCAACTCGAAACTCTTTATTTATTATTTAAAAAAAAAAAACACTTTGCAATGTCTCAGTCATATGCGTAATTCAACTTAAAGTAACATCAGCATGACTTCTGTTGTTGCAGATTAGATGACAAATAACTTATATTAGGTTGTAAGATGTTGGTTATAGCAGGGCTGTAAAATTTTTTTTGCTAGTTATTTATTGTTAGCTTGTTTTTTAAGGTTATTAATTTTTGCTTTTTTTTGGTATTAATTGTTAATTTTTTTATAATAATTGTTTATCTTTTTGTTTGTTTTTGTGAACTCTAATTTAATTGTTAATATGCTTAGTGCATAGTGAACTTTGTGATCGGTGGCGTGCCCAAAATATTGTTGTCACGTGCCATTGGTTCGCCATCCCTGTTCTATGTGTTTGTAATTGAAATTATGTCATTTTTTTAGTTAATTATTTTATTTTTATGTATATATTCATTATTTTTTGTGGCCATTTTGGTGTTTTTTTTCCTTTATGAAGTATTATAATTTGATCAGTAAAGTCTAATAAATAATGTCTTGCTTGTTTACAAGATTGTGAACTTTTAAATTTATATCTCTTAAAGGGTTACTTGAATAACCCTTTTGATTGAACGACTGTTTATTTTATGATCGTTTATACCTGAAATTTTTTTTTTACTCTTACCCTCAAAAAATTTTACGTTTAGTTTGTGCTTCATTTTTCATAGAAAAAATGAACTGCATAATACACTGAAAAGAGAGAAAAAAAAAATTAAAATCTGTGCAATTTCTATAATGAATTTTGTGCTTACATTTTGTCATTTCTTGTATCAGTGATAACTTAAATTCCTTCTGTTACAGCTTTGACTTATTGTGAAGCAATGACAAGCTACATTTTAGAAAATTTTAAATTTCTTTTAAATTAAATATGTGGTTAAAAGACTTTTTGTAAAAGGATTTTGATGGAAATTAAATGTGAAGTGTTTCGGAAGTTTTCTAAAATTAAAAATATTTGTATTTGAAATGTATCAAGAAGTTAGTAAAGAGAGTAATAATTATAATTCATAAAAACTAAACATTATTCTTTAAATTACAATTTTATAATTAAAATTTGGTTTTTGCTGAAATCGTTCTAAATATAACAGCCGAAAAGAAAAAGCTATTTTTCATTACTTATTTATTTAAGTATTTATTGTGAATGTATTCATGAACATTAAAAAATTATATACAATTTGATTTATGTGTTGCTTAACTTGAAAGCATCAAGAAAGAAAAAGTGTCTTGTGAATGAATGCAGAAATGTGTAGGAATTGTTATCAGGCAGGTCGTTAAAAAAGAGTTGGTATGTGGAATGTTTTTTCTTATTTCCCACCTTTTTTTAATGCGGAAGCTTATGTAACAATCAAAGGAGATTTCCTCGCTTTTCGAGTTATGCAAAAACACCGGAAATCTCCTCCGGTGGCTCTCTAATTATCCCTAACTACTGTGGTCTAAGAGTTTGCAAACAAAATTATGAAAAACAGTGGGAGGATAAAATTGTTTAACGCTCATCACTTACTTTGTTTTTATGATTAGTGGTTCCCTTTCCCTCTTCACTCCCCCAATAACAAAAAGAGTCCCTTAAAAAACCTCGATGTCTTCTTTTCAAGCCCATATGAAAAGGTTGAATGTTTTTGCTTTTTTTAAAATTCTGCTCTAACTAAAAAGAAAAACAACATCGATCTATATGAGTTCTTCAAAATCGATTTTGCGCCTTTTTGACAATAATGCACCTATGGCATTCGCCATTGTTGCCATGCCCTGGATACGACCTGATTATACACTATTGCTATTTGGTGCTATTAATATTTTAGCTGGGTATTAGAATATTTGAACTTGGTAACATTTCTTTTTATTAAGAATATTCCTATCTGATGTAATTTGCCTGGATTTTCTAAAAAGTCCTTGTTTGCTTTTCATTCTTGCTGCAGTTTAAAACAAAATATATATGTATATACACTTGCAATGCATATACACTTGCAGAGGTGGCAATAAGTTTTGAACTGTTTTAGACTCTTTCTGATTACTGGGAACATTATGTTGAATCCTGATTGCACCGACTGCATTCACCCAAGTGCCTCTATTTAATTCTTGTACTTGCAATAGCTTATAAAGAATATCAATTTTGGTTTGCCTGGAGATTGTAAATTGTAGAGTTCAAGTTCGTCCTTTCTTTATATATCTTTTTCTTTCCTTTAAATGTCACCATAACTTGACAATTATTTTGGCACAATAATAGTAATAATAAGAAATTTTGCCTAAATAATAAGGATCTAAAATCTCCCTTCTAGAAAGTATCAATATAGCTTTTTTATAATATTTTTTTAATGTACAATAATTTTTCTTAGATACGCTATATCTGCGAAAAACATCGATAAAAATTTAAATTATCATCATATAGGCCGCACTTCCATTTTTTATTCACTAACATACAATAAGGAATGAAATGCTACTAGATTTACTCAACTATATTGATAAGAAGTAGTACATACAATTTGCTGGTTACAATTCGCTTTCCACGTAATTAAAATTTGAAATTAAATAAAAGTTATTTGCAGTTAAAAGAATGCCGAATAGTAGGCCTGAGCACCTTATCAGGTTATTCTTATCAGGTATCACATGCATGAAAATACATTTAAATAATAATCTTTAAAACATAAAATCTATACTTTATTATTTATAAGTATTTTGTATATATATGTATATATATATATTTTGTATATACAGTGAAACCCCGATTTTACGTTTTCGGTCGGACTAGCAATAAAAAACGCTCAAAGCGGAATAACGTAAAATCGGGATTAAGAAAAATCTATGCATACTTTTAAAAATTGACACCTACCAGTTAAATTAATGGAAAAGCTTAGTAATCTTTACTTCCTCTTTGTTTTTAGCTACAATTTCATCTACAACTCGTTCAATACTAAAAATTTTTTGCAAATTTTCTTCTTGATTTACATTTGCAAGTAAAAATTGTTTTAGAGTTTTTATGCTTTGTAGTTTTTATGCTTGTTACCCACCCCCCTATTGACAAATGGAACAGAAGGAATGCAAGAATTGCTCCATACAGCTGAAAAGCAAATTTTTCTTGTTTAAAAAACTAGAAAAAAGTTTGTGTAAGAGTTGTAGAATAAAAAAAATTAATTTGATCTGTTGGTAGAAAAACGCATCAAGCGGGATTTTCATAAAAGGGGTAACGCAAAATCCGGGATTTTTTAACATTATCGGTATAGGCAATTTTCACGGATCAGCAGAAAATGACGCAAGAAGCGGGATAACGTACGAAACGGACAACGTAAAATCGGGGTTCCATTGTATATATAATACACTTATTATAAAATTAAAGAATTGAGAATGTGTACGTGATAAAAAAATAAGATAATCACCAAATGAAAATAAATCACCAACTTTTCATTTATTTTTCAAATATTTCCTATCTTATATTTAATCAAATCTATTAAAATCAGATTTTTCACTTTCGGAACAAAACAAATGTCGTAGTTTATCATAGAGTTCATTTTCTACATCATTTTTATTATCCGACATCAAGCAAGGAATTATCTCCCACGTAACGATAAGATAAAATAAAAAGAAGGAAATGTATGAATGGAATTCTATAGAATTAGTTGTGAAGATGAGCTAAAAAGTGAGAAAATAACCCTAATGTTTTTTTTTTTCCTTTTCAATTTAGTCAAGGTTGAATTAAAAAGATTTCACTGCATTACAATTGCCATATATTACCATATTAGATTACTAAGATGTGAATGTGCAAGAAATGTTTAACATTTGTTAAATTGTTTAAATAAAGTTTATAATATAAGTTATAAATAAAGTTTAAATAAAGGTTATCTTTACTTTTTGGGTATTTCAAAATGTCTCTAGAACTAACTGTGATAATACTTGATTAAAAGCAACCCAAAGTTCATTTTTTAAGAGTATTTTTTTAGTCATTTATTATTAGTTATTTTTTAGTTTAATAATCAAAAATATAATTTAAATTTTAGGGTATAATAAATTTTGTGCATAGTCTGAAAAATTAATTTTCTGCATAAATGAAGTAAATGAGTTAAACGAAACTTTTGATTTAAGTAATTTGTTCCAAATATATAGCAGCATAAAAAAATATTAGAAATAACTTTACAGGGTTTGAATTTCTGACTGCCTTCTTGATTTAAGTATATGGTACATATTTTCCTGCTTACAAATATTCCCTATATTTTAGGAGACAAAAATTCAAATTTGTTGGTATGTTTGATTCAGATTTTACAAATTGAATTATTGCTCTTGCATAAATTGAGTATATTTGATTTAAAAAGTACATTTGTGTGTCTGATTGCTCAAATTAAATAAATCTCTTTGTGTTAGCTAACATATCATGTGGTCCTCTCAAAAAATAAAAATTGCTTGTTAATATGTAAAAATCTGCAAATTAGGTCAAAAGTTTTTTAGATATAAATTTTTTGATAATTTAAAATGTTACTTATATTGAAAATTATTTGTAAGCACTTTGTGTATTCATTATGTTTAATTGAGTGATATTTTTTAGGAGAGCTTGCAAAAAAGTGTTCTGTCATCTTCTAAAATTTCTCCAAAAAAGGAATATCCATTGCAAGAGATAACAGAGAATTCCATCGACAAATCAAAAAAAGTGAAATTAAGCATGGGAAATAGAAATATACCAAAAAATATAATAAAAGAAGAAGCAGATTCAAATAAGGTAATTTCAGCAGTTACTTTACCAAATATTACTACTATTGAAGAAAAAACGAAGTCAAGCTCTCACGAAGAATCAGTTGAACCATATTCTAATAAAAACCAAAGCAGTACAGATAGGCAAGCAGCAAAAAGAAAAGAAAGAGAGCATGATGACGGTGATTCTAATAATATTGCGAACAAAAAGCGGCATCAAAGTGGTAGTAATGAAGAATTTATGCCCCATGAAAATGTTGACCAGGCCAAATTTCCACAAATGTCATCAGATGCCATCATATCTCAAAATATGGAGGATGATGTAAGTAAGTCTCCACCTGAAGAGTTAATTGATATAGAAAGTTGCTCAACTGACAATGATGATGTTATGCTAAAGCTTTCATCTCTCCCAAAGCCTGAAAATTCTGAGAAAAATTTTACTTCTTCAGATGAGAGCAATGAACATCAAGAGCAATCTTCTCATCTTAGTAATCCACAAATACTGGAAGAATCTATAGCTAATGAAAATGCTGAAGATAGAAATAGGGAGGAAGATTCTGTTATAAACATTAATCTACAAATTCACTCAACAGATGATGACCCTTTCATATCTCCTAGTAATAATCCAGAGTTACGTTTGAATGACTCTGTAATGAATGACCTTTCATCATCTTCAATGAAACAGCTTGAGAATGCTGAAGACCCTCAATCATCTGATGTTATTGAAATTCAGATTGTTGTTGAGGATTGTCCACTTTCAGATGAGCAAAATGTTTCAGTATCTGAAGAAAATAAAACAAACAATACTTTGCTAATTTCAGATGAACAAGAAGGACAAGCCATCATAACTCTGTCCTTTGGAGGCGATGAAGCTGAATTGCATCAAGCTTCTAATCAGGAGAATAAGTCCGTTTCAAGCTCTGTCATAAATGACACGTTGAATGAAGTGTTGGATGTTGTCTCTGATCCATCTATCGATGCTGATGATTTTGATAGTCAGCATCAGTCACCTGATCATGCTGCCAATGCTACAGAACCTGATCTTAAATTGCCTAATGAAATGAATCTTGAAAGTCAATTTTTAAAAGATTCTTCCTCTTTTCCTAATCGGTCAACCATCAGCACACATCTTTCATTTGATTCTGATAATGATTCTACTTCAGTGACTAAAATGAGTGAGTTACCAGAAAATATCTGTGAGTCACCAGATTGTAGTAGTACATCAGCCTCTGATGCACTTAAAGTTGATGGAGAAAATAATCTGAATGTCCAGTCAAGTGACAAAAATTTGGAAAACAATCAGAGATATATAAGCTCTGAATCATATGAAGACAACTCGCTAAGTGAGCAAATGCCAACTCTGACTGCTGGAGACAGTGAAAAAGAGTCTACTTTTCAAAGAATTGAAAATTTACAAAATGAACTAATGCCCACAATTTCTCTTGAAGCAATAACTGCTGAAACTGTTGTAGTTGAATCTTGCTATGAAGAGTCTCAAAATGCTCAAATGTCATCAAGCTCTCTAGAAACTTTGGATGAGAAAAAAAATATCACTCAGTCTGATTTTAGAAGGTTTCCGAATCGTACACCACTTGAAGAGCTGAAGGAAGATATTAGTACTACTAAGTCTCCAAAAAGAAGTTTGCCATCTGACGTATCATCATCTGATGATGATTCTAAAGATGCATCTTGTGAAGTGAGTCAGTCATCTAGAAATAATCGAGGCACATTATTAGCTGTCATAAGCGAGTCTAATGAGTGTGATGAACAGGTATTAAATCTTGTTTCCAAGTCAAAAAATGAGCTCCACACAGATACATCTGAAAATGTAGTTCGGGGAGAAATATATGCTGATAATTCTGAAGTTACATCTGAAAATGTAGTTCAGGGAGAAATATATGTTGATAATTCTGAAGTTGAACCCTTGAATAAGTCCCACTCAAGAAAACTCTCATCATGTGAGGTATCTCAGTCTTGTAATTCCAAGGTAGAATCACCTAATGAAGAAAATGTTAATGAATGTGATGTATTTTTACAGAATAGTCCAAAAGATATTGAAAATTTTGCTGATGCTTCAAGCAGCAGACGAGATGCTCTTGTTTCTGCTGATGAAGGCCTGAAAGAAGATGACATAGTTAGACACTCGATAACTTCTGAAGGATCTACTTCGGAAATCAGCCAATCTCATAAAGTTGAAAGCTGTTCAAATGATGAAGCCTCTGAACAAGCAGAAGAATTTTATAATATTGAAGGCTGTAGTCAATCAACTTCAAGCATGCCATCACATCCAACTGAATCTAAAGATTTTTGTGTGTCATCTTGTGATGCTGGTAAAAATACTGCACCAGAATTTCTAGATTCTGAAATTAAAAACACATCTTGTGAAGTCAGCCAGTCAGACAGATTGGAAAGTCATAGCAATGTAAACATGCCAGATGATTCTTCTGATTTAAATGATAATTCTGTGTCTGGAGGACATGAAAGATCATCGAATCAAGAAAACTACTGTGAAGTGACTGAATCGTATGAAGCTGAGGAATGCATACATTCTGAAAACACAGCTGTACTAGCAGAAAATAGTTCCAGTGAATGTGAACCTTTAATGGTTTCCCATGACAGACCTGAATCTATGAATGAATTGTCTGATAGCAGAGAACCATGTGCCTCTTCAGACCATACTAATCCAATATCTGCTTGCAATATTACTGCAGAAAATTCTACTTCTTGTGAAGTAACACAGTCTTCAGTAACAGAAAATATTTCCATTGAAAATGTAGACCCAGCAGTAAACAACAAGTTGCATTCTAATGAATGTGAAGTGTTTGAAGAGAGTGATTATAATTCTGAAGACTCTACCCTTGCTTCTGACAGCCAAAGTTTGGTATCATCTGTTATATTATTAAATCAAGAGGAGGAGGAGGAATCTATAAACCCATCTTGTGAAGTAAGTCAGTCATTTAAGTCTATTGAAGATAATAATCTTCCATTTGAGGAATGTTGTGTGTCTTCTGATGAAGGTAACGAATTTTCAACTCACTATGCTAATATTGAAGAAAATAAAATTACTGACGAAGTTAGTCAGTCTGTTACTTTATCCATTCCATTAGCGTCAGATGCACCAGACTATGAACTGAGTGAATGTGATCAGCCTGGCTTAGTTTCTCACTCTGATGAACTACTTGCTAATGATCAGAATGAATCAGCAGAATCATCTAAGGAAGTTTGCTCTTCCGATGAAATAAACACAGCTTCTGGAAATCTTGATGAAAACATGAACAATTCTGCGTGTGAAGTAACCCAATCAAACAGGACTGAAGAAGGTATTTTGATGCCCCAGTCCCAAGATTTGTTTGAAAATGAGTCTTCAAATGAGTGTGAAGCTTATGGAAGAACCTCAAGTTCATTAGAGGATCAGAATGTGGACCCATCAGAACGTGATTGTGAAGCAAAAAATATTTGTGAGTCGTCGGATGACATTGAATTAGCTTCAAGTGAAAATCTTATTTCTACACAAAAGCAGTTTGAAGATAATAGTGCTTTAAGTTGCATTTGTCAGTCTTCAAGGTATGATTCTAAGTCATCTGATTTACCTGATATGGATGATGATAATGAATATGACAATAGAATTCAGATAGAAGCTAAAAATAATGATACTCAACAAAGTAATGTTTGCGAGTCATCAGAAAGCAGGCAAACAGATCACAGTACCGATCCTTGCACTTCGTCAGATAAAATAGATAATGAAGACACTTATGATTTAGCATCAAATGACAAATTATGTGATTCAATATCAAATGCAGATGCCTCTATTTATATTGGAGATGCAACAGGTTCCATTTCTCAGTCTGAAAGAGATTTAAACAATACTCTAATCACTAGTTCTGTGGCATCTTCAGTGCCACCATATAACACTGTAACTGTCTCTTCATCTGTCGACATTTCTTCAAATCCTGTTGGTATAGTTTATTCATCTCAGATAACTCATTTTAATCCAGGACAAGAAATTATTTATATTTCCAATTCTGAAGTATCTCAATCTTCAACTCAATTGAATCAGAAGTCTACCGGTAACAATGAAGATTCAAATGAAGTGGAAAATAGTTCGTGTGCTGACAACTCATTGGCTTACCCATCTGTGATTGTTAGTAGCGATACAAAAATTACTTCTAATACATTAGAAAATACTGAATCAAACAATGAATTAGTGTCTGATTCCAATGTCATTGAAACTTCTGAATTAGACAGAAGCACATGTGAATTTATTGGAAGTAGTTGTACCAGAGTAGAATCGTCAAGTCCAGATATAATACCAGAAACAGAGAAGAAAGCGAAAAATTCGAGTTCTTCAGATAAAGATGGAAAAGGAACTATTGTAGTTAAAAAATTTGGACGAAGAATGAAATTCATTCCAAAAGTAGCTTGTAAAGCCAAAGAAGAAAAGGTAGAACAATCGACTAGTGAAGCAAGAGATACTGGCTTTAGTGATACTAACTCGGACCAACAACCAACAGCGGGCTATACTTCTGAATCATCAGTAAATGCATCTGGAAATACCATTGGAGGTAATACAGATTCACGACCTTCATTATTAGAAGTAATTGTTTCTTCTGCTAGTGATTTTAGAAATTCATTAATTCATGACAATAATAATTTTGATAGAGTAACATCACCTTCTGAAATTGCTGAATCATCCTCAAGCTTAAATAATGATCCTCATGATGAATCTGCAAACCTGCTTGTTGCTGAAATGGGATCTATACGAGAAGGCCCTAGTTACTCTCAACTTTACACATCTGGTGATAGTCCATATCTAAATAAGCCAGACACTGATTCATTAGTAACAGAATCTGTGACTTATGATGAGGAAAAAGATAATAATTCACAACACCGAGTAAGTCAGTCATCTGAAATAACAAATGTTTATTCATCTCTGATTGTTTCCGGAACACCAGAAAATGAAAGTGTATCAGAATCATCTCAACATCAACTTGTTCAATCAACAAGTGGGGTTATTAAAAGATCAACTCAGTCAAACGAGGATGAAAATGCGAATGAATTGGTTGCTTCAACACCAAGTACTTGCGAAGTTTCTGATTCTTCTCATGCAAAGTTTGCTTCCCCCTCTGTCAGTGATGAAAATGTTGTTAACTTAGATAATTCTAGAACTCATATAGAATCATCTGATGATGTTGATGTATGCACTGAAAATTTGTCTGTAGACGAGACAGAGAATGCTGATGCCAATGTTACGTCAACTCCCTTTGAAACAAAGGAGCCTAAACTGCAGAGTTATTCTGCTGATGGCAGTGATCAATGTTCCATGATTGAAGGCACAGATGATGTATCATTTTCTAGTGAATTAGTACAATCTCGTTTAAACATTTATGCTGCTGATGGAAGTGGTCAGTGTGCTCTGATTGAATGCACAGATGGAGCACCTCTTTATGATAGTGATTCTAACATTCCATCTTATTCAGCTGACAGAAGTGACCAATGCACTTTGATAGAATGTACAGACGAAAGTCTGCGTAACATTAGTGGCAATTCTGAGTTGCCAGAGAATGTTGAAGATCTATCAAATCCAAATTTAAACATCACATCTGATAGTAAAGTTTCTGGTTCACATGATCATCAGCGTTCCAAAGTTTGGCGTTCTCGCTTCCAGGAGGAAAATTGTGCATCCTCCTCTATGGATGAAAATAGCACCACCGATGATGCTTCGAGGACTCAAATTTTAATTATTGAATCTGAAGCATCAAATGAAGCTGAAGTTTTAAAATCACGATTCGTAGACAATAATGATTCTGAAAACTTTTTCTTGGTTAGTGAAAGCGGGCAAATAGTTATAAATCCACCTGAAAATGTTGATTCCCCATCAGATTACAATGTTGATAGAAACTATAAACAAGATGTATCCCAATCATCCAGTGCTGATCAAACTCTTCAGCCAGAATTATATTCTGAAAACAATGAAGCTACCCTCTTTCCTTTGCAGAGTGAGTCCTACAGAGAGGTGACCCTGGCAAACGAGACTTACTCATCTCGAATTACTGAAGAAATAGAATCTTCTGGAAACAGTGTAGTGCCCAGTGAACTGTCCCAAAATATACTTTTAGCAAGCAATGATTCCAGTATTTATTCCCAGTCTGTTGATTTTAATGATGGTTCCATACATTCATCTTCGTTTGAAGTTTTGCAGTACCCAACTGATGAACAAATTGTTGCTTCGTCTTTATCAAGTACAATGTGCGACAGAATTGAGACATTAACAGATTCAGTTCCTTTGCAATCGTTAGACGTGGTTGATGAGAGAAGCAATGTATCTCAATCCTACATTGATGAAAATGAACCTCAACAAATTTCCGAGGTATTAGAAAGCAATGAAGAGAGTGATGCTGATAGACATGGTACTCATAGCCCTGATTCACATAGTTCTGAATATATATTGCAGGAAGAAGACGACTGTGATAATAGTTGTTAAAGTATTATCTTAATTAAACTTATATATTTGCAATAGCAAGTGTAAAAGTTTAATTTTAAAAACTATTGGCCGCATTTATGGATTATTCTGGAATATTTTTAAAATGTTTGTTAGAAAATTTCTACTGTCTCTTAAAAATTAGCATTTCCCCCCTCATTAAAATATATTTCTATGAATGTTAAAAAAAATTAAAGTTTATTTTTTAATCGGGAAAATTTTTCTGTATTTTTGATAGTTTATCTTATTATTAGCGATACAAATCTGGAAAGTTATACTATCCCTATAAGTTAAAAATTAATGTCAAGTATAAAGAGCTTCATATTAACCAAAAAATTGGAAAAATATTCTTAAATTAGGTGAAATGTTTAATGCTGAAAAAAAAAAAAAAAAAACCTCATTGGTGAAGAAGACTTTCATTGATTGCTATGATCAAACAGCTGTAAATTTAAAATTAATTCATGTTTTATTTAAATGCGATTTAGTCTTATATTGTATAGGGAGTCTGTTAGGATTGTCTAATTTCAGCAAAATAATTATTTTTACCAAGTTTTCATTTCAGTTCGTAGACAGACAATAATTAAATTATCAAAAAGTGAGTGCCAAACACTGGGTTTCTAATATCTAGCAATGAAAAAATTATTTCACACATCTCATGTATAACCTGCTATAAGATCGTATAATTTTATACTGAACAGTATAAACATGATAAATTTTCTCTGTCATATATATTATATAATACATTAGGGTTGGCTGAATAAACAGAGTTTTTATTTTCAAAACACTTTACTGTGGAAAAGTTGCCTTATGTAAAAATAATTTTGGCATAAGAAATTTCAAAATTGGTTAATACCTTCCCAATACACGTCTCACTTTCTTAAAATTCTACAATCGACACGCCTAATTTATGGTTTTTTAAGTAAATATATGTTAAAATGTTATTTTTGATTCAGTGCATATCAATTTCTGTGTGCTTAAAAAGCAGGAATTATAGAAATTTTTCACATTTCTCGCCATTTACTGAAGGAAATTTTCTTCGGCCCCATTTGTGGGACATAACATTCAAAACCTTGTCCAATAATTATATTCTTTTATTTATTATGTGGCTGCCAATAAGCGATGATGGTATAAAACAAAAGGCATGAAGAAATAGAGTTATTTTGCATTTTTCAAACATATCATATGATTGTTATGCTTTGAAATAATAATGATACTTAAACTTATTTCACTTTTTTAAACTATAAATTAGTATGTGGATTGAAAATTTTTTAGTGGTATTAATAAGTGTAAATTTTTTTTCTTCAATTGGGTCAGTTTTTCTGAATTTAAGTGCAATGCGTGACCGGAAGATATTAACTGATTTTAAATTTTTTTTATGTCAAATTTCTTCTTTTTTACAAATGATATTTTTTCGCACTAAAGCATTTTGAAAATGAAAACGTTGTGATTTTCGGCCTATCCTAATAATAAATTTTTTTTACCATTTATAAATTAATTTTTATGAGAAAAATTAATGATTTCATGTTTTGTATATTGCATTTTTGTTTTACTTTTAAAATGGTTTTATATGTAATATTATTTTGAAATAAAAATATGTATATGCATTAAAATTGTGGCTAATTAATTGAATTTTCCATATATCCATTACTAACACAGGAAAAGGAACATTTAAGCTGTAGGTTTTTTTTCTTCCTAGATATAAGTGCAATGAATGCTATCTTATATAATTTAATTGTTAAATACTTCAAACTCTCAATTAACCCAGATAGGGTAATCCGGGATGCCTCTTGAAAATAAGGGCAGTTAGAGAATGCTGGATAAAACAATTTTCTCAACCCTTCCTATATAGTATTCTTCACAAAGCAATGAGGTAAACTACTTTTCTATTTTATTTGTAATGTTTGACAAGTAAATCCATAAATCTAATTCAACATTAAATTTGTTATTTCTCTCTCTCTTTTCATTCTAATTTTACTAATAATGTCATATTATGTAATTTGTACATTTTCAATAATTGTTTCATTGAAATTTATTAATTCGATTATCTGTGATATGTTTTTATGTTGCAAAACATTTATTTTCGAATTGAGAGACAACATTCTTCACAAAGCAATGAGGTAAACTATTCTGTTTTATTTGTAACGTTTGACAAGTAATTATATAAATCTAATTCAACATTAAGTATGTTATTTCTCTCTCTTTTCTTCATTTTAATTCTATTGATAATGTCATATATAATTTTACATTTTCAATAATTTTTTTAATAATTATTTCATTAAATTTATTAATTCGATTATCTCTGATATTTTTTTATATGTGGCAAAGCAATTGTTTCCCAATTGAGGGAATACTTAAAAGCTACACGTCCAAATTTGGCTAGTAATGTAGATAAAGGAAATATTTATGTACAGTAAAACCTCTTTTTGTGCGGTCCATTTTTATGCGATTTTGTTTTCGTGCGGTATATGAATCTTAACGGCGTTAGCACCAGTGTATGTTTACTATCAATGTACATATACATGTTGAGGACCGATTACGTGGCCTTCTTGACAACGAATGTATCTGGACTTCGTGATGCTGTGTTCATTTAACAATCTCCTGACAAAGCAGAGTCAGTTAAGTACATATTGCCGCTCGACGTGCGAACAGTATACGCTTCGTATTCAGAGATTTATACACGATTCACATGATTAAGGATTCATTTTATAGTGAGATTAAAGATAAATAAATTAGTTACTTTTGTTTCTATTTATATGTAGTTTTAATGATTTTTATTTTATTTTTAGACATAAGTACTCCCTTAAAATGAATAATTATAGCCAAAAGAAAGTAAAAAGGCAGACAATTCCACTATTTAATGTATAATTTGAAAACTTCTTCAGGTATATGTACAATGAAGAATTAAATATTTTTACAATTTCTTTAGGTCTAATTTAATTATTTCTATTTTATAAATCATTGATGTATTTTCTAAGTCCGACTTTTTTCATGCGGTCCCTATCCACCGCATAAAAAAAGTTTTAGGTAGTATATCGTACAAACTTGTTTATTACATGTAAGAATTTATACAATCTTCGAATTTTTTTTGTGCGATTTCTTTTATGCGGTCCCTATCCACCGCACAAAAAAAGGTTTTACTGTATTTCATAATAAAATATTTTAATTTGTTTATTTTTTAGCTCTACCTAAATAAATATGTATACGAGACATTAGATTGGACATTCTATTGCAATACTATAATTATTCAGATTTTAAAGGCACTCGATGAATAAGTGCCATAATTTTTGATTGTGAACCAGTCTTGATTTGTTCAGAGTCTGATTCAACTCTGAATGAAATTGATCTGATTCAACTCTGGTGGCAGAAACCCTGCAGCATGGCAGTGGGCATTGCAAGTTTCAATGGCATCTGCAGATTGTTTTCCATCTTTTTTTTTAATTGAATTTTTCTAAATCATTTAAAATCTGCAATTAAGAAATTCTGTGCAAATATTTAAATTGAAAAATTTCATTTTCAAAAATTCCAATTAATTTTCTTTTAAATTTTTACTTGATTTAATTTTCTTTATTTTATTAATAGAGTTTTAACTGTACAGAATTTATCTAATTTTTACTACATGAGTATTAATTTACAATGTGTATAATGTTTACAGCATAACAATGTTTACGTGGCTGGGTGGCGCAGTTGGTTTGTCGTCGGCCTTCTGTGCCCAAGTCTGCAGGTTCGATCCCTGGCCCAGACACCAGATTTTCGGGATGCAGAAAATCCTCAGCTGCCATGTCGTATGATTATGCGGCATGCAAAAGATCCTTGGAGTGCCTTATTCGCTCTTGGTATTTTCGGCAAAATTAAATTCCTAGTGCACTTTAGCATCCTAATAGAGTCTCGGTGCTGCCACCTAGTGTGGTAGAAACTAGACGGCCAAATTAACATGGCCAAAGGTATCTCCCCCATTGTGGTGGTCCTGAAAGAGTGTTTACCACTTCTGGAGAACGCACTGGGTCTGCTCATCGGGAAGACTGATTGTGCAGCTCATTGGAAATAATAATAATAAAAAAAAATGTTTACAATATACAGTATTTACAATTTGTACAGAATAAGTTGATACGCCATTCTTTTTAATGAGACTGCAAATTTCTGGTATGTCGACCACTAAAAAAAGAAAAATATAAAACATTTTTAAATTAAAAAAATATATATATATTAAGTCTATATATTAAAACAAATAATTAAAAAATATTATTTGAATTATTGAGATAAAGTGCTGATTGAATTTTCAAATAAATTGGTTATTATAATTATAACATTTGGACAAGCTAGCAATTATTTTGTTATTTTTATTTTCTACTTAAATTTTTCTTTTTGTTTTCATAACTATTAATAAAATTCTTACGTAAATAATTCTAATTACTACTAAACGTAACTTAAATAATAAGAATTTTGGGTATAAACTTTTATCTTGACTTAGTGTCTCTCTCTATATAGTAGTTATTTTTGTTAATGCAGATTAGCTGTAACTGTTTTTTATATTTTACAATTAATATATAACTTTTATAAATATTTATTCCATAAAAACAAAATCATGTTAGTATTTTAAAATTTAAAAACTATTTATTTATCCAAGATAAAAGAAACTTTTCTTGAATTAAGGATTGTTCAATTCTGAAGAAAATTTTTGTGATAAAGCACCCTCTTCCATTAAAAAATGAATAAAAAGATTTAGTCCTAGGTGTAAGAAAGTAAGTCCAAAAAGTATCAACTTTTAGAATATTTTATTATATATATTTTTTTATAGGAACATATCAGCATTATTAATAAGCAAATTGGAAGTTAACTTTGGATTCATATAAAGCAGTTGAAAAGTGACATCTTATGAGTGAGAGTCTAGAAAAATGGCATAATCAGTAAGTAATAAAATTTGTTAATAATACTCCTAATAATTTAACACTGACAAATTTTTGACATTTTAGAGTTTAACAATTTCACTAAAGTGCAAATTTTGTGCATGCATCAGAAATACTACCTAGTTACAAATTTTGGGATTTAAGTTAAATGTCTATTTGGTATTTTATTTACTTAAGATAAAAGTAGCAAAAATATAAAATTTTATTTTTGCACTGTTATATTAGTGGGATTATAAATACTTCCTACTCAATAGTGCTAGAAATATGTAAGATCGCTGCAATATTTTATTCTAGTGTCAAAATCAGTAAAAAGATAGTTGTCAAAATTATGAAGATGCAAAATATGTACATATATTTTTTGTTAAATATGCATGTGAAAAATTTCGTTACGGTAAGTGCTAAAAGGAAGTTAAATGTAAATTAATATTGATTTCATAAATTATTGAGTGGTAAAAGGAGCAATTTGATTTTTCTGCTCTGATATGTTAATTTGAACTAAAAGTTATTAAAGATTAATTTACCTTATTTAAAAAAAAATTGAAGTGAGCTAGTAAACTGCTTGTTGTAGAGATATATAATATTTGTAAAATATATATTAAGATAAAATTTGATTTCTGCTGGAAAAAAATTTATCTTTTCTATTCTTGTTGAGTGTCAACTACACCTTGCCTTTTCAACTACAGTGGAACCCCGGTTTTACGTTATCCCGCTTCCTATACCTATACTGTTAAATTATCCTGGATTTTACACTACCCATTTTTAGAAAATTTCGCTTTATATATTTTGCTTACAAGTCAAAATTTTTTCTCTACAAAGCTCGTTTAAACTTTTTCTGAATTTCCTTTTCTTCTTTAAGAGGCTTGTTTATTAACTGTTTTATAACAGTTGTTAAACAGTCGTTATCCCGCTTCCTATACTGTTAAATTATCCTGGATTTTACACTACCCTTTTTAAGAAAATTTCGCTTTATATATTTTGCTTACAAATCAAAATCATTTTTCTCTACAAAGCTCGTTTAAACTTTTTCTGATTTTTCTTTTCTTCTTTAAGAGGCTTGTTTATTAACTGTTTTATAACAGTTGTTAAACAGTCGACCCAACTCTGGGTTTCATGACTACCAATGTTCAACTCCTTATCCTTGTGATTTTGATCCCAATCCAGAAGACAAGGGATCGGTACACTCAGAGGTATTGATTTGTTACGGGAACATGGAGGACTTTTCGACCCTTCGATTTAACGTGCATCAGTCACCATTTACTACATGGGGAGTCTTCGGCCGATGGGGAGCAACCCCACGATCTCTTCGACATGGGCCCAGTGCCCTACCAACCGGGCTATCCCAGCTCCTTATTAACTCTTTGTTGATTTTCTAACATTTTTATTATTTATTGTCTTTTTTGTCAGTGAGAGGGGATTTCTCCCTTAAGTCAAAATAAGAATGGCAATGCACAGGAAGGGTGGTTAAATTTGTGAGTGGAATTTTTTCCAACAAACTTTAACCTTTATCTTAGAATTATCCAATCTTACACTAAACAACTGGTTAGTTAATCTTTACTTTTTCTTGATTCTGCTGTCCTGCAAGATGCTTCTGAAGTAAAAACATGTTCCTGGAAGTTCTAAATTTGACTTCTACAGCGATAGACAGTATTAACTAAAATGCATTAAAAATGGGTTTAAGAAAGCTTCTGGGAATGAAACATGTTTGAAGATCTTCCGAAGTCGGCGATGCAACCCACACCTCATTCAATGATATGAATGTTCAGCAAAAAAATTTTATATGTCCACAACAGAATTAGAGTTTAAAAGCATAAAATCTCTGAAAAATTTGCGAATGTAAACCATTAAGCAAGTTTGCAAGCAATAGTAAGTACTGAGAGAGATATTGTTGGAATTGTATCACATATTTCCTCAAGTAGATCATCTCGCGTCACTATTTATAATTCTTTTAGCCCGATTTTAGGTTATCCTGCTTCGTCCGTTTTTTAAAACTAATCCGACAGAAAATGTAGAATCAGGGTTCCACTGCATAACTTAGGCTAATGAAATGCATAGGCAACTTAAGAATAATGGGCGCATTTAGTCTCTTTCTTATTAACTTCAGCTTGCAATTTCTCAGCCTGATTATTAATGGCTATAAATTACTTTTTATGGGTCTAGATACCTGTGTATTCACTCTTCTCTAAAGTGAAAATAATGAGATGGAGTACATTAATATGTATAATTGAATATGTCTACTAACCTAGCATGACCTCGCAGAGCAAATGTACAAAGCTTACTTTTTAATAAATCACATAAAATGAATAATTCAAATGTACTTTATGTGTAATGCCAGGAGGCAGAGCTGTTACCTTAAACTTCAAGTTAGAAATTAGCATATACTTTTAATTCTTACATTTGCTGTTAGCATCAATTTTATGCAATATAAAATGGCTCTTTCTCTATTCCTTTCTTTAGTAAGCAGACAAGCTGTTGAGAATTCATCAGTTGTGCTAGAACCCTGCTAGCAGGTGTCTGATTAAGTTTGGATGGGATAGACAACATTCTGGGTGAGGTTCTTTTTTACATATTTGAACTGGAAATATCTGTTTTAGACGTAGCGTGCCCACTTGGAGTAATTATCATCAAAGTTCATTTTGACTGTCTTATGGCATTCTGAGAGAAAAGATGGAGAATCCATTGAAGTCTTGTTCCTATCGCTATTGTGAGGTATTTGCCAAACGTCTATGTTTCAACATAAAGTAAGGGTTAGAATTCTGGTGAACTTTATTTCAACTGAAATGAACTTGCGTTCTAAAAACCTTTTGGAAGTCTGTTGAACTCTTCCACTAAAGTATATATATTGTTCTACAAGTTTGTGAAATTTTGCCGGTTCTGCTAACTGCAGAGAGTACCTACCATTATATGTTACTAATACAACATGTTTTGTAGTTCATTGGAAATAATTAAACATTCCTGAGATTTCCTCTCAACATACGCAGGAATGAGATTCTCCATCTTTTTCTTTTAGAATGCTATCAGATATTGAAAATTGGGGGAATCATTCTTAGTGGTCATGCTACGCTCAATTTGGGTTTTTTCAATTAAAATCTATTAGAATGTTGTTTGTTCATCCAAACTTATTCAACTATTACTCCTCAAAGGGTTCTAGCACTTGGCAATCAGAGGAGGTACAAACAAGCATTGAATTTTTACTAGTAACATAGTCAAGTGATGCTTGAGCAATAATATGGCTTAGGGAAGTAGGAGACTGTAAAAATACTTGAAAGAAACTTGAGAATGTTTTCATAACACTTTTATTTAATTTGTTACAAGAGGTTCTCTTGCGGGTGGAAATCTTGAACTCCAGTGTATGGAAGAATAGTTTCTCCTAGAAATAGTAAATATATAAGAGTGATCTATTAGATGATATTACACTAGATCCCTCATTCCTAGGTTTGTGAAGGAGGACAACTTTAAATGAAATGCTCTTTTTCAAATCTACCAGTTAAAAGGTATCCCACTTTGACTTGCAAGTTGATGCAAAATGATAATGGGGTTCTAAAGGCTTAAAATGGAAAAAATATATCCAATCTCCAATTTAAGAAATTAGTAAACAATTTTTTATTTTGAGATTACATCATCTATGCAATAACTTAAAAGTCAAATTGATGTGCTTTCAAGTTGCTCTTACTTCATTTTTCAGGATTGAGATTGCAGCCTCGCTGAATGTATTATTTAAAAATATTTTCAGATTTTTGATCATGTATTGTACTTTTTGAATACCTTATTTTTTAAAACAAAGTGTAATAAAAAAAGAATGGCAAATTTTTGTGTTTTTCAGAAGAATTACATCAACTAAATACAAAGTTCTGAAAAAATATCCTCAAGGTCATAAAACTAATCATCCCATATGTAATTTGCTGCTTATTCATTTGCTGCTCATCTAATTTGGGGATAAGGGTGCCTTACCAATAGAGAAAAGCTGAAACCAGCCAAAGACCTAGCACAAATCGTACATTTTCTTGAGTCAAAAAGTGACTCATAGGCTTGGTTTTGATTTGAAGGCATTGCTTTTCTATCTGTACTACTTAACTTTAAATCTGACTTTAAATGCTCATTTACTAACTTAAACAGCAATACCAGGTACTGTCCTAATGTATGGTACCTAGTTGCCTCAGACACTATTAAAAATCATTGGGAATATTAAGCATTTTTTTCTTTGCTATGGCCATCATTATGTAAGCCACCTGTAGGCACATCAAAGCCTTCACTTCATCTCTGTGAATGTTGCTAAGTGTTGCTCACTAAATCAATTTGAGACCCTCAGATTAACTTACAAAAAAAAAAGTGCTTTAGCAAGTGTCTTTGCTTAAATCTCCTTAAAATCACCCTCAAACCATAAAGGAATTGAAAACATATACTGAAAAGGACTAAAAATGCATTACACTCTTTAAAAGGCTTACTGCGACACAATTTTATTCTGATTAAAGTTTTCTGGAGTAATGCTTTTTCTTTGGTTTATGGAACTTGTCTGTGAAGGGCATCAAACATTTGAAAAGATAGTAAAAATATTACCATTTAAGCATGATAAAGCAACACTTACTACTGTAGACCGCAGGATCGCAATTGCCACAGAAAGGCTCTTTGTCAGAAAATCTAGAATAAAAAATTATTATGCTAAAATCCAAAATAATCTTAAAATATTACACTTTTCTAAAACAAAATTTTCAAAATACATATGGTGAGAAAAGTCTTAAAATTCTGCACATGGCATTTCAATAGTATGACAACAGACAACATGGTTGACAATAAAAATGCTAAAATTAAAGAACCTCTGTAATAGAGAGCAGCTGTTTAATATCAAATTATTAGGTGATTTAATGTTGGAAAGCTTTCTTTTTAAACAATCAGGCATATTCAAGATCAACATTTTTTTAAAATATATTTCGCTAATGATTGCTAAACAGTTTTAAAATTATATATTGTTAAAAAAAGGTTTAAAAATTTCACTCTAGCCGAGAGTCTATTTAAAGCCTACAAACCATATCATTATGTGATGTTTCATAATCTCAGATTATTTTTTTCTTTTTCTTGTGTCAACTATGGTTATATCAAAACTAGTTTTTGTATAATATGTATAATTATTTACGCAAGAATAAAGATTTATTTAAATTTTTTGTCATCTTTCTTTGTTGATCACACAGTAGAATTGTGTTGTCTACGATAATGGTTTTCACAGGCTGAATAAATATTTCTAAGATTTGTAGAGATACTCTTCAACTATATAAATGATTTAATTTGAAAGCAAAACAGGGTTCTTTAAGCTAATATACTTTTTTTTGGAGTAAATTTGAAAGCAGCTTAAAGCCACAATTAGCTAATAAGCTTAATAGCACAATTATCCATTATAAATAGAATAAAGCAATATCATTCAGTGATTCTTAGTACTAAAATAGGTAAAAAATAGCTTGTGCTAAAATGGCAAAAAATTTTCTCCCAAGAATTTTATACACAATAACTCGAACACTATACAAATATCTAACTATGCAAAAAAATGAAATTAATTTTCATGTTTTTTTTTTAAATTAAATTATTCATTATTGTTCAAATTAATTTAAAGTAGTGGGACATAACAAATCCTACAATAAATAGGGCTTAGAGTTTAGGTTTGTGCTCCTTAAACATAATTACGATTGACATGATTTTTACAAAAAACAAGGGATACTTTTTGTGTCATTTTTAAACTGTAGATTTATTACCATAATATGAACATTTTTATAAATTAAAAACAAATTTTTTTTTTTTGGCCTGTACAAATTAGATGAAATTTTATTAAAATATTTTTTTTTTATATAAAGTTACATTTGGGACAAAGTTTTTGATAAATAGCATGCTGATGTTTTTCTTCCAATCAAACATTTAATCATGTCAGCTTAATTGCACACAATAAATGTCTATTAACATTTAGAAAAAAAGCATTAAATATTATTAATAATACACTAAATTATACCAAAAGTGCAATACAAAAAATAAATTAGTAACTTTTTTTACAGATATAACATTTACCAAATTAAATTTATTTTCTCAAATGCATATTTATTTAGAGTTAAACTTTTGAAAATTATATTTTTGTGTGTATTTAATTAATGGCTAATTAATAAATTTATTGATTAATGTAAATTTAAATTTAGTAAAGCTTTTTACTTACAGCAGAATTTTTTTTTTACCTATTGCACACAATAAATGTCTATTAACATTTAGAAAAAAAGCATTAAATATTATTAATAATAGTTACCTGGAATAAAGGTTTGCTTCTTGAAGGTTCCATTGTAAACAAAATCAAGGAAGATCTCCATAGTAATATTTTTATATTTATAGTTGTCTAAATGGTGGTGAGAGTCTAGCCGTCAATGCTGTTGTCTAAATAGCCTTTATTTCAGGCTAAGAAAATAATATTTAACAGCTTATCTGCAATTATTTAAAACTTTTTTATTAATGAATTCAACGTTTGTTAAACGAAGAAAATATTTTTCATGAACATACTGCATTAAGAACTTAATAGACTGTAATCCACAGCTATAACAGGGTGCGTAGCCAAGAAATAACCACATTTTTAAACAAAAAACAAGCACCTTTTAAGCAATCAGAAAATATTATTTATCACTTTCGAAAAAAATTATCATAAATCAGGAAATCATAATAAAATTTATGTTTTTCAGTCGTTTAAAGTTCTTAATTTATGAACATAAAATCAATAAAATTCAAAAACATTTTCACAAACTTCACGTAATCATGATAAAATAACTAGTTTCTGATAAATATTGCAGAGAAAATTGCGAATTTTTTGTAATTTAGAACGACAATAGACGCGGCAAAGAAAAAATCTCTTTTTAAAAGCTAGAAAACTAAGCACTTTTTGAAAACCACAAATAAAATAAGCACCTTTAAGGACTTTTACAAAATTTAAATAAAGAATAAGCACTTTTTGAAAACGCAACGCATGGATAGGTTCATTAAAATGAAAAAAAAAAACAAAAACAAAACAACTAAGATTATAACCTACCTTATAACGCAGGAGTTTCCAACTTCCTTATAATGCAGCCTTCCTTTGCCTTTCCTTATAACGCAGGAGTGAGGCCGGGGACCGCAATTAAAAACACCAGTCAAATGGCGGGCTGCAAATCTTTCAAAATTTTATATAGGACTCTTTAATGGTAGAAAGAACATTAAATATCACTTTCAGATTTTTATCTAGTTGTACAAAACAAAAGTATTGAATTACAAATAAGAATAAACATTTTCTTGGAATCAAAACCAGAGAAAAAATTTTTTCTTCTCAGAAACGAAGAAATTAGGTTTATTTTAACGAAAGAAAAGTATTTTAAACCCATATAGATTTTTTACAAAAATTGTTCACAAAAAATGACAACTAATATATTTTAGTTCGTGAGCCACAAAAAAGGCTTCGTGGGCCGAATGCGGCCCAAGGGCCGCCAGTTGGTAACCACTGTTATAATGCAACAGTAAATAAAAATTTAACACTAGAAAGACTGAATATAATTGTATACCTAGAAAGACTGGAGGGGCTAGTTTGGCCCTCCTTTAGGTTTTCTACGTGTAGATCCACATTCAAAATCTTTAAATAGGATCATAAATAATTGAAAAAAGCATATAGAATTGATTATCGAAATCCTATGGTATTTTATTCGCTTTGGTAAACGAAAATACTTAATTGAAAGGAGCATTGGCTTTTCAATTATGCATATACATTAGTTTCTTTGATACTTGAGTTTTCTTTTATTTATAAATATGTTGAAATACTCGTTCTTTTTTAAAATGAATACTTGGGTTATGGGATATTTATCAAAATACCTAAGCGGGCCAATTTGGCCTCTCCTATCACACCAGATATCGGGCTCGCACAATGAATGATTAAAAATAGTTTTATGTATTGAGTGTTCATTACCAAATATCAAGCTGGCTTGGGAAGATTAACATCGGACCACCTACTTGATCTGGATATTCAAGTGGAAGATGGAAATCATGCATACCATCTAATGAGTCAATTGGCTTTTATCCCAATGACACAAGGAAACGTGGGTTAATATGGTGAGTTAATAGTAAGAATTTTTCGTTCATGTGATAAAATGTAGACCTTTCCCATCAAGATGTTCTCCACAAAGGTGAATTTGTCTTGAGGTTTGACGAAGGGGTTCCTTTGCCTAGTAGGACAGTTAAATGTACAGAGTTTAACTATTTGGTGCTGAATATAGTTTGCATGAATGGATTGTTTGTCGATAAAATTTACATATAAGTGTTTTTAATAGGATTAATACGGCAAGTGAATTTAAAATTTGAATAATAATGTTTTGACGCACACATTCGATTTGGGCCTATTTCGTAATGCATTTACATGGTTTTTCAAAAAACTTTTTCGGCTCTTACAATGTATTTCTACGGAATATTTTTTGAAATCCCAAAACATTTTATCGAATATTATTATGCAGGTAACTTTTGAATTGCATAGTTGAATAACTTCCACTTGCTTCGATTTCGCCGTGAAGCTGCAAGTTTTCTTTTAAAAAATTTTTTCGGCAGATATACCCATATTATTTTTTAATAATTTCAAAAATCCCAATTTTTTTAAAGGAAAAAAAATTCTGATTTTTTAAAAACAAAATTTGAATCTCAAGTTGCGCATGTGATTAATTACTTTCAAATTTTTGACCACGATAGTTCAACTTTGTTCTGATTTTATTGTGAATTCATATAGTTTTCCGCAGTTATTGTATGGATGTCTACATGTTTCCTAAATTTTTACTTTATTAACACGATATTATTACAAACACATAATTAAAAATTAGTTAGATAGGAATGTGAGACAGTGCAAATATTAGGAAAAAAGAGTTTTTAACTGATAATTGTTGAAAACATGACCGAGAACAGGAAAAAATATCTTTCAAGCTATATTTTCAGACTCATTTTTTAAAAATATAAATATTGAAATATAAAAAAAATTCAGATAGTAATTAAAAAACTAAAAATATAGTCACCACTTAAAATTTTTTCGTCGACCGAATTTCACGAGGTCTGCATATGACAATTATGAATGCAAAGTTTGATGGCAGGCATTAGACAACTTAAGGACGCAAGACTCTTATTTTAGAAAGAGGGTCATGAGCATGCAGAAATGTTTATTTATTTTTTTTGTTTGTATTTATTAACATATGTTAATATCAAATTTCTTTAAATCTGTCATTCAAGCAGTTTTGGAGATTTTTGACCAAGTCTGAATATACTCTTACTTTTGAATTTTCAAAAGTGGCAATGATACTAAAAGCATGTCTTCCTATTTGAAACCAGTATACCAAAGAGCATATAGTTAATATTAGTTTAAAAATCAGATATCAACTAAATAAAATAACAGAATTCAAACTAATTGTTTTTGTTTATTTAAATATTGTTATGAAACTAATAAAATATTCAGTCGTGTTTAAAAAGTTAACCTTGGGTTTATATTTTAAACGTAACTTCGGCTTTTAATATATTAATTAACGACATTAAAGAAACAACAGAATATTTTTTCTGGCCTAACAAAGTACTAAACTTTTGAGAAAACTGCTTCATTAGACCAAAAAGAGCACCAAGAGTAATGATTTTTTTAAAATTTTTATGGATTTTCTATAAACTAAGCAAAGTTCTGGAATTTTCGAAATGTATTTAAACTTTATTTGTTTTAAAAATATAAAAAAATATGTATATATATTTCACACTAATACAAATGAACATCGTGCAACTTCTCACTTATTGAGTGTCAAACAATCAATTGATATGTTAGTTAATATTAGTTTAAGTTAGTAAAAAAAATTAACAAGTTTTGGTCAAATTAATGTCCAACTGCTGTTTTCGAGATTTATTTTTTTGTGGTCCAGGAGTTTTGAAACTATTGTCTGGCACAGTTTTCTTTGCAGACGGTCCAGGTGTCTTTCTGGACAACCTATTACCAGTTGCTATTTTTCTTGGAGTTGGATCTGGGATCTTATTGGATGTTTCAGTTACAGATGGTGTTGAAATATGAACGGCCCTCAAACGACTTGGTCTTTTGACTGTTGACGCTTCTGACGAATTGATTGAAGATCGAAGTACGCTTTCATCTGAACTTGATACACCAGATACAGATGAAGTATCTACCTCAATATCAGAATTTCTAGAAAGTATATCATCTTGGATTTGAGAAGAAGATGCATCACTGAATTCTAGTTTTTTATGAATTGGTGAACCTATTTCATTTCTGGACTCCATTAAAGGAACTTTGTTTAATGCCTGTTGGATTTTCTTCAGATAACTAGAGAAGTTCTTTATGCTCTTTTTAGCATAAGGATTTTTTTTCTGGAAGATGGATGACTGCAGGCTCTAAAGAAAGAGAACAGATTAATAAATATTATAATGGGAAAGAAAGAAATATTACTTCGCATTTGACAACATGAGACAAAATTGGACCTCAAAGCCTTTTAATTTGGTATCTCATTATATTAAATATTAGTAAAAACATGAAGGAAAAAAGGTATCAGAAATTTTTTTTTTTCTTTCTTCAATTGACAACATTTACGCTTAAAAATAATAGAATCTTGGGGGTACACTTAATGATGGTTGGTCCAGAGAAAAATCTGAATTTTTTATTGTCTTCTATTGCACAAGCACAGATTATGGGTGAAAACGGAAGGGTAAATAGAAAAGGTGTCAAATTCCTTGACAATTCCTGGTTTTGGGGTAAAATTATGTTTCCCCCTGAGAATTCTAGGTTTTGCCATATTCTTGGTGTGTATGAGCCCTGTAATTAAGCATCATTTCAATTTTTAACTTTTCTCCTAAACAAAAAAGTACTATTTCTACATTAATTTTAAAATTTAGTACATAGTTTATTTTTTTGTTTCAGTTACTACCTATTACCAAAATTAATTAAGCATAATAGGCATTAATAATAGCATGGTGATTTACTCGCTTCTCCTAAATGAATTAGTTTCATTTCTACATTAATTTTTCTCTTTAGCATGTAGCTTATTTTTTTATTCCAATTATTACTTTTTACCGATATTAATCAAGCACTATTCTTGTCAATAATAGTATGGCGATTTTTTACGCCTTTCTCCGAAAGGATTTAGTACTTTTAATTTTTCTTCATAATATATAACTTATTTTTTTTAATTTCAAATACTGTTCATTTTAAATTATTTAGTTATGTAGAAATATGTTTTAAATTTATAGTTAAATATAAAAATAAACATACAGTTTCATAATACTTAAGAAATACTAGTTTGGTGATGTAGTAGGCCTATGCTACCATGCTCACATTGAGTTTATCTGACATAACAGATAAAAATTAAAATATTTAAGAACATGCAATAAAATCTTTTTTATCAATGGCTTTAGCTCTAAACTAATGAGAAAATTCAATTTTATAAATATTTCTCCTGAATAATATTGTTGAAATATTAGAATTGGAAACTAAAATTACCCAATTACCCTCCATCCAAGTTTTAGGATGATAGAACTGTTAAAAAAAATATGATTAAAAAAAATATAATTAAAAAAAATTTGATAAAATTTTTGTTATGGATAGAATTTTTTTCCTTTGTTTTCAACTTCTTTTTCAAGGACTTGAACAATTATTCAAGAACTTAAATTGATTTATAGGAGGTCTTAAAAATTGAAATAATTTGGTACTTTTCAAGGATAATTCAAAGCTTTTTTACCCTATTTAAGATGATAGATTACAAAATTGGCAGCTAAAGTTAAAAAAAGAAAGTTCGAATAATTAAAAATTCAATTTTATTGTTAAAGAATTCTGCAATACATTAAAAAATATTTATTTTTAGCTAACAAAAGTCAAGTTTTTACAATTGAAAATGATTCCTGATTCTTGTGTCATTATTTTTAAAAACAATTTGTAAATATACTTAAAGAAAAATAAAAAATTTAACAGTCAAATATAATTTATCAACTATACTTATATTTTATTAATTTTTTTTCTTAACATAGTAACCTTTATTTCTATTCCCTTAGACAAATTTATAAACGCTCATTGAAAATGTATACAAATATAGGATTTAAAATCTGAAAAACTTCTGGGCCTAAGTCATAGAGTTTACATAATTGTTTAGATTTATAAGGAAAATATTTTTGTACAATAAATTTTATAAAACAAAATAATCATAGACAGCAATTAAAAAGTAAATACCTCTAAAATTTTCACAACAAGTTCTTTCAAACTAAGCATTGTATCAAATTGTTTTGGCATAATTTGGTAACAAACACTGTACAAATCAGATGCAGGCAGTCTCCATGGTTTTTTAAGAAATCTCTTACAAAGCTTCAATGCTAACAGGTCTTGAAACTTATCCTAGGCAAATGAAATTAACCTCCATAAAACAATATTCAACATATTTTTTAAAAACTTACTTACTATCTAAAACAAAAATTGTATTAAGGAAAATAACCTTTTGTTCAATTCACAATGAGCAAAATAATAATAAAAACCACTTAAATAAACTTTGGTCTAATGATCGATGAAATAATTAAATATATCCAGAGATATAGTCAAATACGTAAAAAGTGATATCAACATTCAAGGTTCAACCTTTTGACAGCACTCCTAACAAAACTTTTATATTTCGCAGATAATAGCTACTTTGCTTATTTCGAGGGATAAAAATCCAAATTTGTAATTAAAAAAAAAAAAAAAAAAAGAAAACTTTTTTTTTTATGATTTAGCAACTTAACCTATTGTCTGACTAGCACATTTAAGGTTAGACCATCGAAAAAGTTGCCTCTTATTTGAAAAATTGCATCATAATAACATTAACTAAATTCAAGAGAAGTAAAAATCGTTTCCTATTTGAATTGTTATGAAGATATAAGTCTTGTTAATCAGAGAAATTCAACTTATTTATTTTTATTGCGTAACATTCAAATTCTTTTTTTCAGGTACACAGTTGATTATTTTTCAAAATTTAGGTAATCGTTAATTTTGTTATGATTAAAAAGCAAAATGTTCTGATATAAAATTATAGCAAGTATATGTAATTCATAAAAAATATTCTCTGTTTTTTATGAAAATATTGAAATCCAAGCGAAAAACACTGAACGTAAAGTAGCAGGTAGAAGTCTTCTGCTTTTTAAAAATTTCCTATTTGAACGGTTTTGAAGATATGAGTCTTGTTAAAAAGTAAAACTTAAATTTACTTATTTATTTATTTTTATAGGGCCACACATTCTGCATTTCAAACATTCTTTTTCAAGTACAGTTAATTATATTTTTAAATTCAGGTAATGGTTTATTCTGTTATGATTAACGTATTAACAAAATGTTCTGACATAGAATTATAGCAAGCATATATATTTCATAAAAAAATAATCTTTGTTTTAATTGAAAATTTTGAAATTTAAAAGAAAAAGATAAATGCAAAACAAAACAATCACAATGATTGGCGAACAGAGCAAGCATGGGACGGCGCCTTCTCCTTATTGAAAAAATTGTCTTTGTACACATTTTAAATATCATAGCATCCTTTTCTATAAAATATTAAATTTTACACAATTTTGTTTG
Organism: Parasteatoda lunata; assembly: GCA_949128135.1. Lineage (NCBI taxonomy): Eukaryota > Metazoa > Arthropoda > Arachnida > Araneae > Theridiidae > Parasteatoda > Parasteatoda lunata. The sequence continues at coordinate 38,760,345 of OX421971.1, forward strand.
AACTCAACAAGGTTGCGTTATCATATTCTAATAGGTGCTTCAAAAAGTTGCTAAGCTTAACTTGTTTACATTAATACAAAATCAGGAAATATATGGGGAAATAAACAATGTCTCATTTTTTTTATGAAGCTTAATAACACTTATAGCAAAATTATATACAAAAAAATAAAAATAATAACAAGCATTGGTTTACATCAATGAAATTTCAAAAATCTTAAAAAAAAAAAATAACATACATAAAAAAAAAAATAACATACAAAACAAATAAAATTTTATTTCCATAAAAATATTAAGTTGCATGATAAATATTATTAAGAAAATAATATATTTTTTGTGAAGAATTAGATAAATTCTATCTACGTAAAATAACGGTATAATGTAAGATGTTGGAAATTTTTACAATACCTCATTAGATAGATTTAGATTTTCAAATGTTTTTGAAAATACAAGCAACTGAAGAGCAACTTCTTTAATGTTGCATGATAAATATTAAGTTGCATGATAAATATTATTAAGAAAATAATATATTTTTTGTGAAGAATTAGATAAATTCTATCTACGTAAAATAACGGACATAATGTAAGATGTTGGAAATTTTTACAATACCTCATTAGATAGATTTAGATTTTCAAATGTTTTTTAAAATACAAGCAACTGAAGAGCAACTTCTTTAATGTTGCATGATAAATATTATTAATAAAATAATATATTTTTTGTGAAGAATTAGATAAATTCTATCTATGTAAAATAACGGACATAATGTAAGATGTTGGAAATTTTTACAATACCTCATTAGATAGATTTAGACTTTCAAATGTTTTTGAAAATACAAGCAACTGAAGAGCAACTTCTTTAATGTTGCATGATAAATATTAAGTTGCATGATAAATATTATTAAGAAAATAATATATTTTTTGTGAAGAATTAGATAAATTCAATCTATGTAAAATAACGGACATAATGTAAGATGTTGGAAATTTTTACAATACCTCATTAGATAGATTTAGATTTTCAAATGTTTTTGAAAATACAAGCAACTGAAGAGCAACTTCTTTAATGTTGCATGATAAATATTATTAAGAAAATAATATATTTTTTGGGAAGAATTAGATAAATTCTATCTATGTAAAATAACGGATATAATGTAAGATGTTGGAAATTTTTACAATACCTCATTAGATAGATTTAGATTTTCAAATGTTTTTGAAAATACAAGCAACTGAAGAGCAACTTCTTTAATGTTGCATGATAAATATTAAGTTGCATGATAAATATTATTAAGAAAATAATATATTTTTTGTGAAGAATTAGATAAATTCTATCTATGTAAAATAACGGACATAATGTAAGATGTTGGAAATTTTTACAATACCTCATTAGATAGATTTAGATTTTCAAATGTTTTTTAAAATACAAGCAACTGAAGAGCAACTTCTTTAATGTTGCAGGATAAATATTAAGTTGCATGATAATTATTATTAAGAAAATAATATATTTTTTGTGAAGAATTAGATAAATTCTATCTATGTAAAATAACGGACATAATGTAAGATGTTGGAAATTTTTACAATACCTCATTAGATAGATTTAGATTTTCAAATTTTTTTGAAAATACAAGCAACTGAAGAGCAACTTCTTTAATGTTGCATGATAAATAATAAGTTGCATGATAAATATTATTAAGAAAATAATATATTTTTTGTGAAGAATTAGATAAATTCTATCTATGTAAAATAACAGACATAATGTAAGATGTTGGAAATTTTTACAATACCTCATTAGATAGATTTAGATTTTCAAATGTTTTTGAAAATACAAGCAACTGAAGAGCAACTTCTTTAATGTTGCAGGATAAATATTAAGTTGCATGATAATTATTATTAAGAAAATAATATATTTTTGTGAAGAATTAGATAAATTCTATCTATGTAAAATAACACATAATGTAAGATGTTGGAAATTTTTACAATACCTCATTAGATAGATTTAGACTTTCAAATGTTTTTGAAAATACAAGCAACTGAAGAGCAACTTCTTTAATGTTTATTTCGTAGAGAAAACTATTCTTTGAAGCATCAAATGTGTGGTCTATGAGCGTCAAAAATGACTGAACCAAACAATTGTAACCAGCTCTGAAAAAAGTAATAAAAGTTAATACTCCATTGGGCTTCCACTCAATTTCAGGAAAAAGAAATTCTCCTGACTTTTCCAGGTACACCAGGAAATTTTAAATGAAAATCTAGACCATATTTTATTTAAACCATGCAATTTTTTATCAGTGAACCTTTTTCTTCTTCTTTTTTTCTTATAATAAATATTAGATTTTATGAGAAAAAAAAATATTGAATGAGAATAAAAACATAGAAAGTGCACTAAAATGTAAAATTTTTATAACAAATAATGGTAATAGATTTTAGAATCGAATCTGAATAACTAATTACCGTTAATGACAATTCTAAGACTAGTTATTTCCCATTTATAATGTAAAATATTTACAGGTTTTTGTTAAAATATATAGTGGGAAATAGTGTAGAGGGGAGAAACATTCTTTCAATTCTAAGATTAGTTATTTTCTATCTATAATGTAAAAAATTTCAAGGTTTTTGTTAAAACATATAGTGGGAAATAGTGTAGAGGTGAGAAACATTCTTTCAATTCTAAGATTAGTTATTTTCCACATATAATGTAAAAAATTTCCAGGTTTTTGTCAAAATATATAGTGGGAAATAGTGTAGAGGGGAGAAACATTTCTACACTATTTCCCTATATGATAACATGAAAAACGTGAATACGACAGTAGGCTGAAATACAATTTTTCACAAGTAGAACTGTTAGTTGGTTAAATTTCAATTTTACAAAAGGTATTTGTTAAATAATTATTAATTATAATATTTTATTATGCTCAAAATATTTATAAATATAATATTTTAGTTTCAAATTTGGTTAATATGTGTACTACATAAATACAATTTACAAATAAAATTTGGTTGTGCTGTAGCATGAAAATAAGAATTTAATAAGATAACCGCATTGCAGTTTATCTGTCAAAGAAAAAAGTTTGATAATTGATAAAACTTTAATTGGAAGAAGTACATTTTCTAGAACTCTATAATCTGTTTCATATTATAAAAAAAGAGGGTATCCATCATTAAATCTTTATATTGTACAAACAGCCTGCAGTACACATTAAAAAAAACTGCAGCAGTTTTATGAATGATGGCAAGCTGTAAAAGACCATCATGAGTTGGTGTGCCATAGCTTACAAGACAAGTTTCAAAGTTCAATCTCTTGTTAATAAAATGGGCTTCATATGATATCCACCATAGGCTGCTGTTATTTGGAAGTCAGGAATGTCATGTTAATTGTCAAAAGGAGTGTACACTAATTATTTTTCAGTTTTGAAAAAGATTTGATGGGATCACAGTAAAACAAATCTCTAAGGTATCCCTAAAGCTAAAAATTATGAGGTCTTAATCATGGGGATTTATAAAAATCCACTTAAAAAAAAATTATGATTTTTATCAATGTAGCTCAACCTTGATTTTTAAGTAATACTTTGATAAAAATCATAATTCCAATAATCTATCAATGATAATGATTTTTTTTTTAATCAAACAAAATTGATTCTCTTTTTTAAAAAATTGGATTTAAATCAGAATTTCTTTACATTTACTAATATAATATGTAATACAATTTATTAAGAATACTTAATTATTTAGAAACAGTATTATAACTGAAATACTACTAACAAAAAATGGTAATAGTTATTGTAGAAATACTCAAAACAAATCAATGAATAAATAAAATTAGTTATTCAAGTGTAACATTTTTAATAAATAGATAAGACAGTGAAGCTATTTGGTTAGATATCTAATTTAGAGTAAATTAATTGATATTAAACATTAAAAAAATCAATTTGTTGTTATTTGCAAACACTAACTACACAAATAAAATTTTTAAGTTTTAAACACTCTTGTATTCAAATAAACATAAAACTAAATGGGTACAGTGGAAGTATATTAATAGTAAAACAGCACATTTTTTACATGCAACTAATAAAAAATAAAAATTCAAACATGCAGTTTTTTTCATGAGGATCTTTTTGTGTGCTAATTGATTAATATTTAAAAATAATCTGACAAATTGGCAATCTCCATTCCATTTCAGTATTTTTTTAAGCCTATTTGGCTCACATGTCAAATTTATATTTTGTCTTTTCTTTTTCTTCTTAAAATAATGAATAACAATTTTATATAAAAAAAAAGCAATTTAAATTGGTTGAAGTGATTAAATCTTTAATCTTCATGATATCAACTCTGTTGTGAAGGCCAAAATACTAGTGAAGGTTTTTGAAACTAATTTATTTTAGCAAAATATAAAATTCCAATTATTCAATATGTTACTTCTTAATTTTCATTAAATTCTGTTGCATAGTTTAAAGACTGCTCACAAAATGCAAGTTTGATTACGAACACTTCAATCCAGTTTTTAATATTGTAAAAATAGCTTTATTTGCATTGATTCTAAAGCAGGCAATAAAGTAATAACTTACTTTGTTTCGGCAAAAAATGGGAAAAACTTTTCCAACTCATTCTGAGTAGATGCTAAACCATCGGGATGAAAGTAGAACATTATAACATTTGCCAGGATTGCAGGAGATGAAATTTTGTGAGACATATACAATTTCAATATTCCCTTCAATATTACTTCATTTTCATAATCTTCATCCTATAATCAAAATGATCAACAACATATATTTTCTCTGCCATCTTAATAATAGGAAAATACCTTGGATCTAATTGATTAGAATAATTCAGTGGATCAAAGGCTGTTTAACAGTCAATAGCAAGGGAAATTTTGCATCAAAAATTAATTTTTAAATAAAAATATAATTTTAATAATAAATATTTTTTATAAATAAAAAGTATCACAACAAGGAATTTTATTTTTTCAAGAATCATATCATCAACAAAATATAGAAAAAAATCTTGACAATATTTAATAAACATATTTATGGGCTTGATTATATTTATAACTAAATGAGCTATTTTTTTAAAGGCCAGTAGGCTGGCTTAACTTAATTTTTAGCATTTAAAAATTTTTCAGGGTTTGTTGGACCTAATTAATTTTTTATCCTACTATAAAATTATTATAATTCTTAACTATTATAATTTTAATAATAATAATTTTTATATAGTGTTTTTTAACTCTAATACGTTTTAAGCTAATATTTTTTAATTATTAGGACTCTATAATTTTGTTTGTAAATTTGGGTTCAAAACATGGAACAAATATTAAACGAGTATAGTATATATTGCACTAAATTATGTGAAAAATGGTTAAAGCACTTATTTACATTGTCGATTGAAACGTCAGATTTTTATTATAAGTAATTTTTGGAAAGAAAAAAAAAAAAAAATTCACACACTAGTCAATTGTTATGCAAAACTTTAGTAACTTGTTAAATGATGATTTTGCAATTCAGAATTAATGAATTGGAATTCATATTAGTAAATTAATGATAGCTGAAATACTACTCTAACTCAATTTTTTTTAGAGTTTGACAACTTTTTACTTCAGTTCTACTTTATTTTTCACAATATAAACTCTTTTTACATGATTTTTCAAATAGATAGAAAATAATTATCATTAAACTAAAATGGTGAAACTTTATATGAGTTCTTTTGCACTATAGTCATCAAATAAGTGAGTAAAATATTGATTCAGAGAATGAAAAGAGAGTAAATGCTTGTAGTAAATTGTTAACGTTTGCCTGTCTTGTTTGCACTATGAAAATTTGGAGATGAAACTGAATTCCTAGAGGCACAAGCTAAGTAATCTTATAGTCAATAATAATAAAAACACAAGAACAAATTGGAAATACATGTTACTCTATCCTCAGTCTAAACACAAACAGTAAAAAATAAATAAATTTATATTTTTAAAAAGCAAACAATCTACAGGTACACGCAAATCTTTTTATTTTAGAATTAACTTATTTAAGTTTTACATATAGAACTAATTTACTTATATAAGTCTTATATATAGAAAAAGAATAAATTGGAAATACAAGTTTTCCATATCTTGGTCTAAACACAAACAGTAGAAAATAGATTAATTAATATTTTTAAAAAGCAAAAAATACACAGGTACATGTAAAACACTTTTAGAATTTTTTTTTTTTTTTATCTAAGTTTTATCATTTTTTATAATTTTGTTCCAGAGTTTCGTAACATAGTGTATAATTTTGTTAAGATGCAAGATGTTTAAAGAACAAAAAAGTAGCTTAAATAAAAACACACATAAAAGTTCACTGAAATTTGCTGTTATTGTAACTATTTTAACTTCCTCATAAATTAAAAAGATAAAAACTAAATAAGTTTAAAGTTTTGTCAATTTACATAAATTACTTCATAAGATTTCCAAATATCAATCAATTAACATAGTATTACTTCAAAAGATTTCAAAATATTGGTGACTGTGAGTTCTAATTTCTCTTGACCATCATTAGAAAATTCAGCAAAAACTTCTGAGCCATGACACTGCAAAATATCAAACATCCCCTCGAAAATTCTGTTTCTTAAGGGACCAGACTCCATATTTATAGCCTAAAAAATAATTATCTATTAGTTAACAAATAATCTTAGTCCAGTTAATTAAGAAACATTTAAATTTTTAACTTTAAAATTTATTTAAATGTGCTTACATCTTCAAATATGTACCAAGATAGTTTTGCCTCCTTAATATCTAACAGGCAATATGATGTTAAGGCAGAGATCGCACAAGTTTTGATATCTTCATCTACGGAGTTCAAATAATTGACTATCTGAGATCAAAAAGAACAAAATAAGTAAATATATTTAAAATATAAAATTTTCTGCCTAATGCAAATTTTGTAGCAGGAAAACACATGTTAAATATTGAAATTGGTAAGAAATATTACAGGGTTCCCACTCTTTTAACAAAGCAAAAATTAAGCACTTTTAAGGACTTTTTTGAAAAAATTAAGGTCTTTTTTTGAAAAATTAAGGACCTTAAAAATAGTATGATTGTTTATCACCGAATAAACAAATACGACCAGTGATAGCGCTAATTATTTAACTTTCTTAAAAAAAATATAATAATAATAAAAAACAATTTTATTATAATGTAACAAGGGTCTGCCTAAGTTTTTCTGAAAGGTACCTATTTTGTGAAAATTAAGACATAATTTGTGAAAAAATAAAAATTATATTAAAAATCAACACAAAAATATGGATTTATCGTTTCTTAAGGGATACAAAAATAAAATTTTAAGAAAAAGTATTTTGTGACACTACCGTTTTTCCTAAAAGTGAATTTGTAAAACTACCGTTTTTTCGAAAGTTGAATTTGTGAAGGTACCGCTAAACGGTAGTAAATTCGGCCTGGACAGACCCCTATGTAAGTACTGATAAAATTGTATTAACTCACAGGGCTCGCCAAAGCAGGACCAGGCAATTTTTGCAAACTGTGGTCAGGTTTTTCAAAAACATTTTCAGATTATTAAGGATTAACGACATCTATGAAACTTATCTGTATTCTCTTTTTAATAATTTCATTGAAATTGAATTGTAAAATTAGGTGCAGAAATTAAGATTTGCAGTAATGCTGAAAAATTAAGCACTTTTAAAAAACTTGTACCAAAATTGAGTACTTTTAAGGACAGTGGGAACCCTGTATTAAGGCAGTAAAACACTACAACTGAATTTGAAATAAGTAGAAAATATCCAAAATTATAATTAAGTAGCTATCAGTTTGCTTTTAATACAATAAAATCTTAAGATGAAGGGAAAAAACAATGAAATTGCTTTGAATATTAATGTAAATTAGGTTTTAAGTACTTAGTTAATGCAAGAAGAACTCAGTGTAAAATGCAATAGTATATTTAAATTATAAATAATAGTCATAAAGTAAAAAATGAAGAATATACAATAAGATTAACTTACAAATTTATCCTTAATACTCCTAACAGCAGGAGTGAGAGAGGTAACTTCTGTTAAAATTTGCGACACAATAGCAAAACACTTCAACAGAATGTTTTTTTCCTGCAAGTTAAAAAAAAATAATTATTAGTTTTATTTCAGAAGTTCAAATTAAATTTGTTAAGATGTAAAACACTATAACAAATATTTTGATTTCATAAGATGTAAAACACTATAACAAATATTTTGATTTTTTCAAAATCTATAAAATTATAACCTTGATGCTTAATTAATTTTGGTAATAATTGAAATAAACTATGTACCACAAATCATAATTATTGGAGAAATGACGCAGATTCATTCAGAGAAAAGTCAAAAACTCCCCATACTATTACTATTTTTGACTTCAATGATGCCTAATCAATTTTGGTAATAAGTATTAATTGAAATAAAAAAATAAAAAAAAAGAGTGATGGTACTAATTCGCTCAGGAGGAACATACAAAATTGCCATACTATCATTGACGCCAATGGTGCTTAATCAACTAGGCCAGGAGTGGCGAACCTTTATGCACCAACGTTCCATTTTTTAAAAAAATGGTTTCATGAGGTCATAGACGTGCCGTCAAATAATTTTGACTTCGTGATTATTAAGAAAATAATAATACTAAATACTATCAACTCAAAACTCTTTATTTACTACGAAAATTTTATTTTTTTGCAATGTCTCAGTTATACACGTAATTCAACTTAAAGTAACATTAGTGTGACTTCTGTTTTTGCAGATTAAGATGACAAATAACTTATATTAAGGTTGTAAGATGTTAGCTTAAGCAGGACAGTTCATTTCTTTTTTGCTCGTTATTTATTGTTAGCTCGTTTTTTATAGTTATTTTTTTTTTTTTTTGGCATTAATTGTAAAATTTTTTTGTTAATAATTGTTTATTTTTTGTGAATTTTAATTTAATTGTTAATATGCTTCATAGTGAACTTTGTGATCGGTGGCGTGCCCAGAATATTGAGTCGCGTGCCATTGGTTCGCCATCCCTGAACTAGGCTATCCCAGCCTATCAAAAAATAAATCTGTAAAAAAGATTAAAGTGATTGTACTAACATGATCCAGAGAAAACTGCATCAGTTTCTGCAAATCCTCAACAACTTCCAAAATGTCATTGTGAATATGATCCTTTTCTTTTGGAGAAAAAGTAAGGTGAAGAGTAACGAAATAAGGCACCAGTTCTTTCGGCACATAGGGATGTCGCATCAAGTTCAGAACCATTGGAAAAACTTCATCACTGTTAATTATTCAATAATACATGAGTACGTTTAAGAATTTATGTATAATAATTGTATAAGTAGTTTAGCATTCATACCATTTTTTAATACCTAATGTTTCCATAATATCACATAGAAACAAGAGAAGCTCAGTAAAGACGCACACCTCAACTTCAGGACACGAGGAATCATCCAGGCATCTGTGGAAATAATAACATCAATGTAACAAAACATCTTCAGGGTGGCTAAAATTGCTAAAAAAAAAAAAAAATCTTGGCATTTCCAGGTTGATTTTATCAAATTTTGCAGAAACTGATGGATGATTCATGTAACTGATGGCATACATTTTTTTAAAATTTATTTTTCAGCTATGTCTTGTTCTAATACATTACATAACATAAAATGTATTATAAAACACTTGTGCTTCCTGTTAAAATGAAAAAAAAAAAAAAAAAAAAAATACATAACTTAAATAAAAACTATTACAAGACAAATTTTTTTGGGGGGGAAAAAAAAAAACCCATACTTTTCAGGTATCTTAAACTAGTAATTAATTTTTTTCTACTGACCTTTTCGATATTTTAGTTAATTCTGTGACATGATTCATTTGATAAAATTCTCTGATATTTCCAGATTTTTTTATTTATTGTTTTTTTATATTTTATAACCGTCGTTGAACAGCCGACCCAACTTAATGGGTTTACGGCTACTAATGTTCAACTCCGTAGCCTTGTAATTTTGAACCCAATCCAGAAGACAAGGGAACTCCTGGATCGAGTATTGGGAGAAATTTGCCTTCGTGGAGGACTTTTTGATGGAGCTAACCCGCATTTGCGTTACATGGAGAGGAAGACCACGAGAACCTCCCACGGTTAGCCTGACGGCAAGGGGACTCTAACCCATGATCCGTCTACCACTGAGGATATTTCACCTCAGCACTGTGGTCAGTGCAAGCCGGATGCGGAATTCGTATCGACTGGGATTCGAACCCGGTTCGCCTCATTGGAAGGCGAACGCTCTATCCCCCGAGCCATCGCGGCTCGATATTTCCAGATTGATAAAATATCCTGATCTTATTCATAAAAAATAGGATCACATAATTTAACCATTCAAGGTTAGAGCTCCTGGGCAAAATTGATGGGCCTGATGTTGGAACTACTTTCTGTAAATAAGATCATCTTTTGTTTGTCTGAATAGTCTTGTATTTTAAAGTTTGAAAAAAAACTCATTAATATAAAAGTTACATTGCATACTCCAATATTTCTATTGAATAAAATGAAATTTTGATATTTCACAAAAGTCGAATTTTTAAAAATAAAATTACTTTTCTTTTTAATAAAATGGAACCAATACAGAAAAAAAAAAACTATACAAAGTATCAAAAAATTTCAAACCAATTAGTTTTTTTAATAAAAATATAAGACAAATTCAGTTTAAATAAAATAGTTCACGAACAATTTTAAAAAAAATTTAAATATGAAATATATAGTTTAAGTTTTATCACGTATATTTAAGTTACAAACTCAATGTAAATGAACAAAACTTGTTTAAAAACTTAATTTCGAAAAATTTCATACATTTTAATTTCATTCTCTGAGCCCATTTAGAATCTCTTCTGTTTAATCTAATTTATCTTATTGCATTGAAAAAAATTATTTCTTCTTGAGAAATGCGCAAATTTAAACTTGATTTAAAATATATACGTCTACTTTATTACATCACACATTGCAAATATTTTTACATTAATTCTTTATTGCAACAATGTATTGAAATATTTCTTATAATATTATTTTCAATTTTCAAAAATAAACTTAAAACTGATATATATAGTTTAAAGTTCACACTGATATATATACAGGGTGATTCTAAAAAGATGGGCAAAATTTTAGGAAGTGATAGTACACACCCAAGCAAACAATTTTCATCACAGAATGCATAGTCGGAAAAAAACCGCAAGAGGGCGTCAAAGTTTATGTTCTTATATGAGGCAAAAACACACAAAGAACGATGAAGTTAAGTTATAAAAGCAAATTTAATGGCATGTGATTACAATAAGTGTTCAAAACAGTGGCCGGCAGCGACTATGCACGCAGTACAACAGCGAAGAAAAGATAGGCGAACATTCTGTAACACAACTAGGCATATAACGAACTTTCCCTGCAGCGACCGAAAGCTTGGCAACAAGTTCTTCTGCAGATTCAATGGGAGTCTCATACATAAGACGTTTGCATCAAACAACTTTCCAAATGCGCCAGCACCTTTTCGTTTTGTTTTTGACCAGGCATTCTTCGATAAAAATTGTTCGCTTGGGTGTGTACTATCACTACCTAAAATTTTGCCCATCTTTTTAGAATCACCCTGTATAGTAAAAGTTTATTTGAAAAATAAAAAATTAAAATGAAAATTAAAATAATATTTTCAAAACTAAAGTGGTTATATGCTTTAAAAAGAACAAAAAGCTATAAAAACTCTAATTTTGGATATTTACCTACGGCAAGGGTAAATATCCACTTATAAATACCCCATCTACTGAGCATTTATCTGATCTACATCTATGAGCTTGCCTGACAAGAAAAAACTGATGGTTGCATAATGATGTTCCTAGCATAAACCTAGCATAATTAAGTATCAAGTGGATAACAAGAAAGCTCACTGTAAATTATTACTTACTTCAAAATAAATGGAATCAGATCGTCTACTGGAGCAATGAATTTAGATAATCTGTCATCTTTGCTCGAATTGATAAACAAGTGGCGCCATAAAAATACTCTTTCCCCAGACAGAGGCAATCTAGGTAAGAAACTGCAAGGAACAACATGTGAATATATGTAAATAATTATTATTTAACAAAAGACACTTGGCATATTACATTTTGGTTTAGAAAATAACAGACAGGCTATGCTTATTTTGACTGGAAGAGTGGATGTAAAGCAGCATTAACCATGCCATAAACACAATCTCTCAACTTCAATGTAATATGGCTTTTTTTAAAAAAAGAAAAGAAACATGGAACTACTATTTTGACCTACCAACCTCAGAAATTCAAAAATCCTGAGATTTTTTATGAACACGACATAGAATGAGTAAAACAATAAATATTAAAAAGCAAATAAATTCAACTATTCTTTAAATTTACTATTTTGACCTACCAACCTCAGAAATTCAAAAATCCTGAGATTTTTTATGAACACGTCATAGAATGTATAAAACAATAAATATTAAAAAGCAAATAAATTCAAATATTCTTTAAATTTACTATTTTGACCTACTACTATTGAATTTACAATTTCGAACTACTATGGAATTTACAATTTCGAACTACTATTTTGATCTACCAACCTCAGAAATTCAAAAATCCTGAGATTTTTTATGAACACGACATAGAACGAGTAAAACAATAAATATTAAAAAGTAAATAAATTCAAATATTCTTTAAATTTAATTTATATAATTAACTTTTTCTCTCTTAAAAATTGCAAAATAATATGAAAAGATTGAGTGCATTATTTAGCATTTTATATATATATATATAACATCAATAAAAAATAATATATAAAAAAACATTATAAAAAATAAATAAATAACAACAAATAAATAACATTAAATATTCAACAAATTTTCCAAAGTTTGCTTTGACGAAGATTAAAATTACATTTAAGCCTGATTTTTTGTTATATTGCTAAATATTCCTGTTACTGACCTAACGCCATTTTGCATCAAATCTATTGAGAGAATAAAAAATTTCTTTTCTGAAATGTTTTTTGCACTGAAAACCCTGTAAAGAATAAAACAGTTTCTAGAATGTCAAGAAACAAAATTTGTCATCTTTTTCTATAATTTTGCAAACTAACAAAAAAAAGTATTAACAAAAAGCTTGGTGCTCAAAAAAGGTAGACATCTAGGAAAGCTGAAATATTACTCAAATTTGTTATTTCATATAATTGATTATAATATTATGCATAAATTAAGATATGCATAAATAGCTTGTCATAGAGAAATCATTCTCATAAGCTTTGATAAGAGTAGTGTTGTACTTTTTTTTCCAGTCTATCAGGCATGTCATTTCAAAATGTTAAAAATAGGTTCAGAAAAGGAATTAATGTTAAACTGAATACACTTGTAAAACAAACTCGCTGATTTGGAAGAACGCTGTGAGGGTTGTAACTATGCACAGGTTGTAACTAACTATGTAACTACGATTCATGCACTTATGAGGAAAGAAAAGGCTGAGGAAATATTTCGGTGACTTGAGGTCCTGAGATTGGGCACATAAACCTGAGATTCAGGTCTAAAGAATGATAATTGGCAGGTCTAATATTCTTACAGAAAAGATACCAATTAAAAGAATAAAGGGGGATCAGCATTATGATGTTATGAAATAGGGTTTTTGAAAAAGTTTTTGATTGTGAGTGATGTTCAAAACATATTTTATTTGCTATAAACATATTCTATGACCAATTTAGTACATTTTGATAACATTTGAAAATGTTTTTAAACTTTTTGTAGTGTTTTCTTTCAAAAAATCTTAAAAACATTTTTTCTTCTGAATGCTAAAAATATAAAATTAAAAGCATTCATTAAATGCTAAATGTAGAAATAGTAGAAATTTAAAAATTACTAATCCTGCAGAAAAATGTTTTTAATAGCTTTATTTGAAACATAAGTAAAAAGAAACATTATTTTATACTTTGTTAAATTTTATTACGACTTTTAATGAAAGTTAAAAAAAAGAGCACCTTTTTTAACATAGAAAAAAAAAAAAAAAAAAAAAAAAAAAAAAAATCAGGAAATGGAAAGTATTAGTTGAATTTTCTTTGTTTCAGTAAATTGGTGGCGATTATTTTTAAATATATTAAGAAAAATAAGGAATTGAATTTTATGTAGAATTTAATAGGGCAAAAGCTAGAACTGAATGCAAAATGCAAACATTACAGAATTGGGGTAAGCTGATAACATGCATGCATAGTACACTAAGTATAATGGGAAAAACTTAAAAAAGAAGGTAAAGGTACTGAAAAAAATTAATGTGACTCATATTTGTTTAAAAGCAAGCCACTTGAGAGTTAAAAAAAAAAGATGAAGGATAAACTTAAAAGCATTTTGTCGAAATGATCCATTATCTCAGAACTATTATTAAGATACAAACTTTCTTTAAAAGCTTGCTATTTTTCAAATAAATGTTTATTTATTTAAAAAAAAAGTTTTAACGAATTGCAATAAAATTATAATTACGGCTAATTATAAGAAATTTTTGCATTAAAATTTGGTAGAGACCTTAAAAATATGAAAACATTTTAATCTAAAACAATAAATACTTGCATATAAAAATTTGAAAACACTAACGAATTCTAATAAAGGTTATATCTATGAATTGTTACTTATTTAAAGAACCCAATAGTAGAAAAAAGACCAGAAGAAAGACAGGATGGATAATAAAAGAAAATAAAATAACTTTACCTATTCATGTCAAATTCGATTTCTTCTACAATTTGAGATATCTTGACACATTTCAACATAATATTAATTAATTCCTTTATAAAAGGGATGTTGTCCAAACTTTCATGGTCAATTCTCAGAAGTTTGAAAAAATTGCTCAATTTATCTCCACAAGCCCTAAACCATACTGGTATCAATTTCTGTTGAGCATTGCGACGAATGACATCTAGGAAAAAAAAAAAAAAAAAAAAACTACTTTTAATTAATAATGCTTACAAATCTTATTATCTAGTTTTATCAGATTTAAAAGCAATTAATTGAAGTTGAACTACATGTAAAAGATCCACTTATGAATAATTAAATAAGGGTAAAAGAAAAAAAATTTATTGGTTTGATATTTTTTATCACACTAACTTTAAAAAATGGATGTAATAACTCATTTAAAACCTTTTCCTTAAAATTTAATTCTAAAATGTGACTTTTTTTAAAACATTAAATGAATTAACAGCTAATAAAATGAATAAAAGTTTGAAAATGTACATAAATTACAACTTTTTACTAAGCTGTTTGACAATATTTAGCATTAATTTCAATAATAAATCATTAATGTAGCCTAAAAAATGTCCTTTTATTAAATAAAATTATAAAAAAGTATTCCCCCTCCCAATATCATTTTCAAGCTTTTAATCTACTAAAAAATGGCGAAAAAGGTGTTAAATCATTGGTTTAAAATCATTCAATTAAAAAATTTGGCGACAAGAAGAAAAAATTCTTTTCCAAAATAAATAAGGATTTAACAAAATAATACAAGTAGTTAACAATATGTTAGAAATCAATTAATTATACAAAAACTAAAAACATTGCAAAGTGTCTTATATATGATGGAAACTACATTAATAATATTAATTAAAAATGTTTTTTTTTTTTTTTTTTAATTCCACAAGCAATAATACTTTAATGAGTATTATTGCTCATAGAGCATTGTTTATTCAGTTATCACATGAGAAATTAAAATGAGCTGCATCTTTTTATTTATTTTGGTAAAAGTAACTGAATATTAATAATGTACAATTATATAATTATAAAAAGGAACAATTTTTGAAAATGTACATGTGGCTAAAAATAAGGAGAATATATATAAACTAGCTTTGACTAACTGTGACCTTTAAATAAAAGTAGCAGTTACCAGATGGATCTGTAAAACATCTGTGCAAAATCAGAATCCTCTGAGCAGGAGCAAACGAGCGTGGACCTATTCTTTTACAGATATGCAATAAGGCAGCATTTCTAACTCCAGGGTGCTTGTCATACAAAAATCTATTGGCTATGGGAATTATGGTTTCTTCACAAGCTGCGATTATACTCACAATATTTTGTCTTACATGAGGATAAGGATCATGCTGCATCTGCCAGCACAGTACTGAAAAATTTTTTATATATATATAAACATTTCATTATATGAAGGCATGTTTAAAAACCTGGGTCGAATATATTCAATAAAGAATATAGCAGATTAATGAAACTTTGTATATTTTATCTATTTAAAAAGTTTGCACAATACAATACGAAAATATATGCTATTCTGGTATTTTAGTATAGAATAAAATATATGAAAAAACAGTTTTGCATAAATAGATTGTTAAAAATTTGAAGCTACCACTAAAGAAAGTAGCCTGTTAAAAGTAAATGCTATTAACTGAAACATTTTTTTCAAAAACATGATTCTAGAAATAAAATAAACATTTAAAAACATTTTTATTTAAATTTAATATTTCAACATTAAAAGAGTGAAAGCTTTTTGCAATTTATTATTATTAGTGGTTTTTAAAAAATTTTATACACTTAAAAGGCAATTTATAGCTGCCAACTTGGACAGGAAAAAATCCAGTAGATTTTACAAAAAAATATAAATTTCAAAATAATTGTTGCATAATATACTAAATATTTTACATATAGGGAATATTGGGCATTTTTATTGTCATCAAAATACAAAAACTTTATTACACTAATAACTATAAATGATCTGCAATATTTTCAGTTTATGATTGACATTAAAAACTTGAAACGTCTTTTATTATGTTAACCCATAACTTCAAATAATAATAATAGACAATTCAATATTGAGAGTTAAAAGACTTTTTAGTTCATTTAAAAAGGTAGTTCTGAATAAAAATAAACTGAAAATTTTAGAACAAAAAAAAAAAAAAAAAAGAAGAGAAAAGCTTTAAACTGATTATTACGAATGAAGTTTGCTTCATTACGTATTAGTAATACTTATTTAAATATTCAATGAAGCAATGAACTGTATAAAACTTCTATTTCAATAGGGATATTTCCTTTTCTACTTTTAAGAAACTTACTAAATTTTAGAAAATTTTTTAAAATGTACAAAAATTAGGAGAATTTTTATTAAACCAGTAGACCAGGAGAAATTGGCAAAATCCAGTATTCCACTGATAAATTTAGTAGAGTTAGCAGCTATGCTAATTCTACAACTTCACAATTTATATGTTAACCCATAAAAATATTTAAAATAAAATAGCATTGAAATTATACGTTGATGTTTACTAAGGAAAGCAGCAAAAATGTAAAAATAGCAATATTTATTCACAAAAGCAAACTTAAGAAAAAAAAAAAAGACTTTTCATTTGTTTAAAAGCAAGAGCTGTTGATTTGGTCGTCTCAGCTCTTTTCTGAGTTGATTTGGTCTTGTGGTCAAGCGACCACAAGCAACATACACTAATTCTAATTTTCATTCACCAGTCCGGGCATTGCATTATCTTTAATACAGTAATAAAATTTGTAGGTAAGAGTAATAAAGATTTAAATCTTTCCATACAACTATTTCTTTTCTTACCAGCTATAACAGGATCATTTACAGTACTAGGATCTTGAAAAAATTTCGCTAGAAGAACTGCATGAGCACGTACATTACTGCTGACATCCTTTCTCCGAGATTCTATAAGTTTGCTAATACTTTCATATGTTTCCATGGCAATCTCTCCTAAACCATGATCTTGTATATATGTCAAAATAGAATACAGCAACTGACAGGATCGAAAACGAACTGTATAACTGGATGCTTCAGACCACTTTAAAGAAAAAATATTTATTATATTAAAAAGCACTTAGAAATGCTGCAAAGTAAATATTTACTTCAATGAATTTTTTAAACACAAACTGTTTACTAATAAAATTTTTTACAAAATTATGATTCTTTCAACCTAAATCAGAAAATGACCACTCGCCAGCAGGCGAGTCAACATAAAAAAGAGAAGACTTAAATTAAATAAACAACCAGACACTTTTTCCACCAGTTTTTTAAAAAAAAAAAAATGTTTTATTCTGCATCGAATTTTCTTGCACGGTGCAGTTAAGTCAGTACATTTAACTAAATTTTGTCACTTACTCACATCATTTTTATTGTTGAATTAACTCTTTAAAGTCTTAGAATATCTCTAATATAAATTTCTTTTAAAAATATAATTTAATATTTTGGCTAATAAATGAAAAACTTAAATCTTCCGGTTTATTTTGACCCCTGTCATAATTGCTTCACATCATTAAACAGAAATTTCATTGAATAACAAAAAGTAGATTATGTATAATTATAAATGTCAATAAAGTAAAATTAAAACATAAATATAGTAATCAATATAACTTTTGGCATATTTGTAAAGTTTTAACTTTATGCAACTGAAACGCTATATTTCGGTTATTATGTTCTGTACCCTTCCTATTGCTATATGATTGTAGAAAGTTTCTGCAATTTAACTGTAACATTAGGCCACTGTTGAAGTAAAAAGGTTGCCCAACGAAGAAATTTATCTCTTTTGGCAGGTAAAAGTAACATGTGCTGTACTTTTTCTCCACCAATGAAAAAATTCATAGGTGCTTTTTCAACTAAGGATTTTAACTTTCGAATTAACCTCTACAATCATCTGAAATATTACTAAAATAATTATTTTAAACAATTTTGTGTACAATGATGACAATTTTTAAGTTTCCCCTTATTGAAAGTTTTAAGCTCTAGGGATTATATATTTTAAATTTTCATAATATGATAAAAGTGCTTTGTAATATTCATCTTACAAGATAATAATTTGTAATTTCTGATATATCTAACCAGATCAGAAGACTTTAATCTGTTTCAGGAGCATTTGTTTAAGAACTTTAATGAAATAATATAATTACAATTACCTTGCAGAAAAGGAAAATTAATCAAATATTATAAATTTATTTTTAAAAAGTAATAAATAAAAAACATTAACTATTAAAGAAGTTTGAATTATAGATTTGAATTTCAATATTGAAATTACTTATAATTGCCAATCAATAAGCAACTTGAAATATTTACATCTCTATTTAAAAACTATTATACCATTGTTTAAACAGCATATTTTTTACACAAAAATTGTCTTGGAGTATTTTAAACACATAATGAAATTTTTATCCCCTTGATTTCTCTCAACCCACCATTAAACAGAAAATATCTGCTTTGTTCAGAAATAGTTCGATAGCATCTAATGTCAAGCTATTGTGTTGTTACATGACAAAAAATGTTCAAAATATTACGGTTGGTGAATCAGGAAACAAAGATTTTTTTTTATTTAATCAATCAAGCAGAAACCAGTAGCTTGATAAAAATTTTGTTTCAGTTGCATAGGGCCTTTAATAGACAGTGGGAACAGTTATAGTGTTAAAAATCAGTTTTATACTTTATCCTGTAACGCTTACTATTAATTTTGTAAAACTATCTGTTTCCTCATCTTTAACTATACAACAGCCTAAAATTATTTTTTGGGAGAAATAATACAAAAACATCTTATTCCTTGCTATTTCATTAGTTTGAGTAGTATAGCTATTATTTAAAATCTTTTTAGCATAATTAATCTCTCACTAGCATCAAAACCATTAATTAAAAATGAAACTTGAATTGCCAATTTCATGTATTTTTCCACTGCTTAAGCAGAGTGAGGAAATGAAACTACCAAAATTTTTTTACAGCATCATCATTGATGTCTTTAATTTTTTAAATCATAGCTTTGAAAGCAAATAGTGGTGATATAGTTTTACAACTCTTAAAAGTTCTTTATAAAGGAATCACCAGTATTTCTATTTTATTCCATTATAAGTTAAAATCTAGGTTCATGAAGGCAGTGCTGCAGATTAATGCCATAAACTCTGTTAATGGCATTAATCTGCAGCACTGCTTTCATGAACCTATGTATGTAAGGTTTGCTACTACAACTAATTAAATATTACTGGTGTTTGGTGATTTTATTACAACTCTTCAAAATGGAATTGGAAATAACTAAAGTGGCTACTTACACTTATTAAAATTTTAAAAAGGCCTTTTAATAATGGATGGACAATATCATCAATATCTTCATCGGCATCACTCTTTCCAGCTGCAGTTTTATATTTATTGTCTAAGGTTACTGTACTTTCAGCTATAAAACGAAGGATCTTTGAGACTTCAGTACTTCGTTTGCTCTCACTCAAAATGTAGAGTAAAATTCTTTTGAAACTTTCTTCAAAGCCTTGGCCATTGAACTGAAAACATAAAATACATATTTTAATTTTTCAGTGTAATGCTTTCTGAAATAACATCAATTACAATAAAAAAAATAAAAATAACAAAATTGTAATTTTTTTTTTATGCAAATGAGCATTAGAGCAGACAATTTAGTTCCTTTAACAAGATTACAGCGAAGTTTTAAGCCTAAAAAAAGCTTTTATTTCTTTTAGGCCATCCCATCAACTATTCTGCCAATATGAAAAAATTAGAATAGGATATTCTGTAAAATCCATATATAAATTACACTTGATACGACCGTGAAAAATTCCGCCAATGCCTAAATGATGCATTGACGCTGAACTGTTGGTGGTAAATCCCATTGGCTGAGAGGGCACTGTAAGTGTAATCTTTGAGCCATTTCTACTTGCATCATTTTCTAAAGCATATTTTTAAAAAAATATGCTTGGACATACATCGATTTACAAGCATCTGAACCAATCTCTTGATGTCAATGATTTTCTTTGCGAAAATTTAGCAAAACGAATACAATTAACTGAAGTGAAGTATTTGGAAAATAGTAAACTTATCGCAAAAAATCATCTTTAAATGTATTTTTGGACAAAAAAGAAATATTGAGAATAGGAAAAGCAAAACATTTTACACTTTCTGAATTTCTAAAATACCAAATACTTTTGCCTAAGAATCACCATTTGACTGAACTCATCAATGATTACTTTCGGGAAAAAATCCTTGATTTTTGGTTTACAAGTTGCACTATATTTGATAAGGCAATTGAATTGGATTCCATCTGGCCAAGATTGAACTAGAAGAATATTAAAGAAGTGTCTCGATAACGATAACAGCATATAACAAAGGTTTCAAAATTTTGTAAAATTTTAAGTTTCTCATTTGCAAACAAATGATCTGGAAATATGTGGAATTCTGCGAAAATATCGCGGAAAAATCACATGCCCTGCTTTTCTTTTTTAGGCTAGGCCCGGAAGAATACGAAAAACCCAGAATTTTTCGCTATACCTAGAACACAATAACGCTTGTAAAAAAATATGCGATGTTAAAAAATTAAAGTGAGATTTTAATCATTTAAATATTTTGTTTAAAAATTAAGAATGATTTTTGTTTTGGTTTCTATCTAGCAATTATTAGGGTTTCTATTAGACTTTATTCTTCACTTTTTCTTGAAAACACAGTAATACAAAAACCCAGATGTTAAGCTTTAAAATTTTCTTCCAAAAATCAAGATCGATAATTACTTTTCATAGCACATAATCTTTTTTATGATAGCATTGCATTTTTGAAAGCATTTCTAACAGGCTATATCCCTTTTAATTTTTATAGATAAATTTTTCCCAGAAAAAATTATTTTCAGCAGTTTTTATTTAAGAATTAAGGGGATATTTCCCTCTTTCTTTTTTTTCAATTTTACTACTTAATTTTTTTTTAAAATAGTTTTTTTTATTTATTTATCTTTTTTTCTATCTATATTTTGAATCAAATTAATATCAAATTATCTTAAATAGTTTTTTTTCCCCTTTACCTCAAATAACATAGCAAAGTTTTGATTATTTTCAATAATGACTAAACTTATTTACATAAAAAAACTACTTATACTTATTTTTATAAATAAATAAAATCATTAATAATATTTATTACAGATTTTTGTTAAAAAGATGTTGCTATTTGGCCGTTGAATATTTGGTAATCTGCTGATTTTTATTGACCGAATATTCTGTATTCGGCTAAATAACTATTCGTTACATCCCTAGATGGTATACTAAGTGGTTGAACTACAGGGATCTGTCCAGGCCAAATTTACTACCGTTTAGCGGTACCTTCACAAATTAAACCTTAGGAAAAACGGCAGTTTCACAAAATACTCTTTCTTAAAATTTTTTTTATAATCCCGTAAGAAAAGATAAATCCATATTTTTGTGTTGATTTTTTTAATATATTTTTTAATTTTCACAAATTAGGTCTAAATTTTAACAAAATAGGTACCTCTCAGAAAAACCTAGACAGACCCCTGAACTAATAAGAGCAAACTTTAAACACAACTATTTAAAAAATAAATGTCTACCCAAATATACAATTAGAATTTGCAAACTTTATTGCCTTCCCAAATATCGCCAACATCACAAAATCCAAATAAGTCATATATGTTATACCTATACGGCTTAACCTTAACGTGTAACATATACAAGGATCAAGTCGAAAATTTGCTTTTAATAAATTCATTTAAAAAAGGCCCAAAAATAGAAATGTCTTTAGAATTTTAACTTTTAGTTATATAACTATCATATACTTTAAGAATAAACTTACAGAATCGTAAAGTTCTCCGAGATTTGATATTAAGTCAGATATATCAGCTTCTAGAATACTAGACTCGAAAATTTCTTCTAGCATGGTATAAATGTGATCATAATTAACAGCAGGAGACATTGTTTCTTTTGAAAGATCTGAATTGCAAATGTAACAAATTTAATAAGAATATCAAAAAAATACATTAACAACACAAATAAATAATAAAATCCAAAAAGCTAATTTTTCAGATATTTATTTACCAGACAAATTATTTCAATACATTCATAGAAACCCTTATTATTGTTAGCATGCTTTTGGAAAGACTTCTATTTTGGCACCTGCAACTAAGTTTAAGTAATAATCAGATAGTGGGCCATTAAAAAAGCATCAATCATTATTAAATATTTATAAAGACAGCCACAATAGATATATTTAAAATTTATTTCAAGTAAAATAGCTAGATTGGAGCATTTTCTTTTAAATTTTACGAGTGAAATATACTGTTGGAGCCTTAAGGAAGATAGTTGGAACAAAGCAAAAATATCCCCTAAAATGTTTTCAAAAATATCACTTGGGACCTATTGATTCTGTAACAAAATATTCACATCACGTAAGAAGGCAAAGTCATTTGAACGAACTATCCGAGATAGTAAAAAAAAAAAGGCTTATTTTAACTCAGCAAAAACCTTTTAATGTAAGCCTAAAAGGGTTTTTATGTGGTTTACGTGTAAACCTTCTAATCTTAAAACGAGATCTGCTCTGTTCTGCATACATTACACTAATCCAAAACCTTAAAAAACCACCTTCTATATAAAAACCTTAAGTCGATCAGGTTGTCTTAGGGTTTTCAAGCATTTAAAATTCAACCTCTGGTATGCTCAGCTAAAATGCACCTTGCCATGAAATTTTAATGGATTTGATCCTATCGCTAGTGTGACGTCATTATGGACCTAAGTGACAATACTTTTTAGAAAAGCTTTAAAAAATTATTTCTTAATCTTTTTAGGATGAAAAGTTTGAAACTGCTATATTTAAAAAAAAGTTTTTAGTACAAACATTACATGTTTTCTGGGATGCAATAAAACAATAATTGAATTCTGCTTGGTGCTATGAGGTAGCACAAACAGTTATTATTTTGGAAATATCCTCTGCAATATAAACTTTATATGAAATTTGTAAAATTGGCAGATCCCTTGCACAAAGTACCTAGAGCCTTGGTTCTTACTGGTCAATTTTAAAATTGTTTCTAACTAATAATCCCAAATTAAAATGCTTTTATTTGCTAACAGGAAAAGAGGTTTAAAATTGACAATGGAGTCACAATAAAGAAATAGATTCATGCACAACAAAGAAATACATAATTTATACACAATAATGAACAAGAAATACATATCATACACAATAAAGAAATTTTGTATTAATAATTATATATTAAAAATAAATTTTATCAAAATTATATTAATAATTATCAATATTAAAAATAATTTGTATTGGTCCTCGTTAAACTGTTCTACCGTAAAGTGCTCGACTTCGCGCGCAGGTCGTCGGGCTACCAAAGCAGGGGAGCCATCCCCTCTGCAGAGGATCAAAATTGTGATGGTATGTCTTCAGATCATCCTTAGGGATGTTTCCCAGACCGTCGCCAATAGCCCATTGTGCAGCTTTAGTGCGACGTAAATGAACTACAACAACAACTAAAAATAAATTTTATTTTATGAAGGTAATCTGGTTCAAAGTAAAGGAAGAAAACGAGCAAATTTTTAGCAAAGAATAGCTTTATATTTCTGGCTGAAACAGAGAAAAAGTTAATTATTGACTTTATTTTGCAGAACACAAATTCAAAAACTGCTTATGAATCATAGAATTAACATCTATTTTCAGCAAAAAAATTTAAATACTAAGTATTACAAGAATATATACCAGAAGCAAATTAAAGCTTAACTGAAAATAGAGAAGAACGATTGTAAGAAATTTATAATTGTAAGACAAATAAAAATAATTAGAACTTTTAAGCTTAAAAATAATAATTAAAGTTCTCGAAATAAAAATTAACATACCCAAGTTATGTTCGTTAAGCGACATAAGTTGTTTATTTTTGGCGGGAATTGTGAATACGCTTTCGATCGCCTATTTCTTCACAGAAGAAGTCTAGTCTTTTGGAAATGAGTAGCGGTAAAAAATAAAAACCTTAACTTTTACTCAAAGCTTATTTTGGGGATCGATATAGGGGCCTTGAATAGAATCGGGGGTCGATATAGAATAACAATGATTGATCCGGTTACTCAACGAAAACCAATGCTATTAAATTAAATTTGGTATTTTTATATAATTAAATATTTCCTCAAATTTTTAATATAATTTTAACTTTTTGCTAAATACATTTTTTACAATTTTTTTAAGAAATGGATAAAATTTTAAAAAATACATTATGATTCTTTTTTAGCAGTTTGGTAAAAAAAATTATTTAGCATTTCCATATAATTAAATATTTTCACAAATTTTTAATAAATCTTAACAAAATACTATATGTATTTTTTACAAAACTTATAAATAAGAAATATTTTAAATTGTATAGAATATATTATAATTATTTTTTAGTAGATTTGTAATGATTAATCTTTACTCATAAATAGTATTAATCAAAATAAATGGTTTTTACAAAATAAAATAAATAATTTAAAAATCAGTTTTATTGCCAGTTTTTTAGCGGTCTAAAAGTGAAGAAAGTCTTTACGATCTAAAAGTGAAGAAAGTCTTACGTGTCTTTACGATCAGTCCACTGTGGGACAGGTAAATTTTTAAAAAAAATTTGCTACAAATCAAGCTCAAATTGAGAAAGAATACAAATTGGAAATATTACGTTTACAAATGTAAATTATTAGAATTATATGACACACATTACAATTAAAATATGCAGATTATATTGTAATAGTCAAATATTGAACAAATATAACTAATTCTTTGAATTTTAAATTTTAATCAACTTGAACAAATACAGGAAATTTAACTGAGTTTTGTAAGCAAATTACAGATGTAGACTTCTTGAAGAGAATCATTAGTTACAAGAACTTCTGTTAGTTGAAGCATAGTTCCGGAGCCTCACTATGTATAGTTCAATGCTGAATTTTTATGAGCCCAAGTAATGCAAAATTACTTCAATGCTGTATTACTCGGGCTCATAAAAATGTGCAAAAACTGAGAATAAGGCAGTGATTTTGATAATTTTCATCTAGTTGAAAAAATGTCGCCAAATTGGCGATTTTTAAAAAAGTTTAATAACTTTTAAAATATTTAAGTTATTTGTCTGTTCTAAAGCTCAGATAACTCTTCATGATAAGATTATATATAAATTTGGTTTAAAATCATCGTAGAGCTTCGAAAAAAAAAACATAGTTAACAGGAATGATGTTCCTGCTGAGTTTTCAATACAGATTTTGGCATATCTGTATGTTGCATAACTCTCGGAATCTCCCTTTCCCGGAACCCTTAGGTTCCGCGGAGCACCATTTGGGAACCAATGCTCCATACTATACTTCAGGTGGAACAGAGATATGGTTCAGTTTAAAAATCCAATAAGTTTGCCTCAAATTTGAATGCATAATATGGATGTTGGTTCAAAGCAGGGGTGTAATCGAGCCAGAATGTGCCGCTACGATGTTCCGGTATCTTATAGTGAGGTGAAACCTGGTTCATTGACGTGGTCATATCACTAGTTTTCACTTTATTATCAAAACCTCTATTTATTTATTTTTTATTTGATAAAAATCTAAACTAAACTTTAAAAAAAAATAAAAAAAAACTGAAACTTTCATTAAAACATTTTTTTATGTAAAAAAGTTTTAGTACGAACCACTCGTAATATTAACAAATTTAAGAATAACTCATCAAACGTGCTAATTTTAGAATCAATTGTGTTAGCTTAGAACAATTAATCAAATCTGAAATTAACCATCTATATATTGTCATTTTGAATTGTGAATTGTGATTACGACATTTTATTCACTTATAGCTGTTTATAGGATTTGTAGCTGATAAAGAGGAAAACAATAACTCAATAATTAGTTTTTTAATATTGTTTAAAACAGTACGATATATAAATTTTATTAATAAATAAAATATAAATTTGTTAGTTATTATATATTGTTAAAGGATTTTTACGAAATGAAACATTGAAGAATGTTTTTTATAAAATTGTTTTTCTGTAACTGGAGAAGTATTTATAGAGGTTATAATAAAATCAAACTAAGGAAATTTAAGCAAAAATAACTTTGGCAACTTCAGATGATTTTTGATAATTTTAGATTTCACCCTCCCTCCCCTCCCCACGGTGTAGTGGCAATACCACTGAGTCGTTGACCCTATTTTTGTGAATGTGCACAAAACAACGTTGTCAAATACCCAAATTTACTGTAAAGTTTTCCACAATAAACGCGAAGAAAAATAACAAAAATATCTTTTCTCATAGCATTAAAAAATGCAAAAAATATTTGTTTTAAAAAATTTTGTCATTTTTTTTTCTTGTATATGCAATTTTAATACATTATAATGGTAGAAAAAAAAATAAATAAAAAAAAAATAAATAAAAAAATTATAAATAATAAATTAAAAAAATTAAAAATAAATCAATAATAAATATGAGTAAAAGATAAAAATAAATAAATAATAAATATAAATAATAGATATATAAAAAAATTTAAAAATAAATGAATAATAAATATAAATAAAATATAAAAATAAATAAAAATTAAAAATAGATAAATAAAAGATATTTTTTGAATCATCCAAATTTTCAGTCAGTGTTCAATTTATCAATTCAATTCATTAAGTTTTTATCAAAACTCGTTTAAATATGAATAAATAATTTCTGGAACAAATTGATTTTTGGTCGAATGAGGTTATTACTAACGAAGGTGGAATGTTATGCTGAGTGTAGAAAAATAATTTTCTAGTTTTGCTCAGAACTTTCATTTCTACAGAGAACTGATTTATGTAAAAGAATGATACTACCCGAATGGAAAAAGTGATTAATCTGAGTTACTGAGATTTCACTTTTCTTTGTTACATCAATCATATTCTGAGGCAGAAAAATGCAAAAATTTAATTTTTTTTTTTTCAAAATAAAAAAGAAAATTCAGATTGATGATAATCTAATAACATTTCGGGAAAAACAGTAATTTTTTTCTCCAGTTTTTTCAGTTACAGTTCGAACATTAAATTCCCGAAGCGAAACAAATGAATGTGTATTTCATTTTCAGTATGGAGTTTTTTTCTTTCTTCCTTTTCTGATTGAAAACCTCTCTTTTAAAAGTAGAAAAGAAATTAAATATTTTGCTAGTTTTGAAAAATGTGAAATGGGGCAGGAACTAAAAAATAAAGTAGTTTGACAGGCTGATGAAGATAAAGTTGTAAAATATATGGTAGGAAGTATTAGTGGCAAGAAGAAAAAAGAACTTTATTTGTGTTCGTTTGTGGATATTACTTTGTTACAGATAAAAAAAAAAAAAAAAAAAAAAAAAATAGAGACTGATAAGAAAATAGCTAAAGTTCATATTTTTATAACCACTAATTATTTTTGACCGATAGATTTTAAAATTACTTTTTTTCCGTTTTTTGATTTCATACGGAGTTTGTTTCGAAATAGCAAATGTAAAAAGTTAGTGATAAGAAATAATTAATTATCGTGGCAAATCACATACATAAAAATTTCTGAAATCTTGAGAATGTTTTAAAACTTTAAATTTATATATTAAAAAAAAACAATATATATATATATATATATATATATATATATATATATATATATATATATATATATATATATATATATATATATATATATATATATATATATATATATATATATATAATAATTTATATGAAGAAGATGAAGACGGAAATAATGAAGAAATTAGCAAACCTTCATATGATGAAATGTTAAAATCATTTGAATCATTGCAAATTGAGGAGAATACGCCTGAAGGAATTTTTGGTGCATTGCAAAAATGCGAGATCTTTTATGAGAAAAAACACTTTTTCAAACGAAAAACTAACGGACAAAATTAATGGACTTTATCAGTAGCAATTAAAATTAAGAACGCATGCGAAAATGTATGTTTAAAATTACATTTATAATAAATGCAGCAATAATTTAAATATATAAAAATTTAGCATTTTTATTCAGGGGAAAATGCAGCATGAAAGTGTAACACTGGATAATGTTTTGTTCTATTCTTACTTTCATTGCAGATTTCTTTTATGGGTAAGATTTATAAAATAAATAATAGATAATAATTTACAAGATAAAGGTGTATCAATTGCAGTTTTAATTATTTCTAATATCTATGAATTTAAAACCTGTTCCACGTTGTGTAAGTACTTCAAAAGATGATTTTCTATTTAACGAATTTTCCATATAACGAGCTTCGTTAAATAGAGGTCCGACTGTATATATATATATATATATATATATATATATATATATATATACATATATACTATTCTCAATATATGTATACATATTGAGAATAGATTTCACGAAAATCAAAATTAGCAATTGCAAATGATACTTTGGGTATTGGCCTATTTCTAGTGAGAACAGTTACAATTAAAGCATTGGCGTACAGATACCAGCACTGCTGCATTTAATATTCCGTTGCTGTCTTGCAAGTAGTTTTATTTTTAGTTCATTGATTTTATAGAGAGTGCATGTAATACGTAAACTGTGGTATTAATCATAATGTCGGCATAATTTTAAACGTTCAGTTTTATGAATAATAGAAATTTAAGAGTTTTATGTCTAAAAATAACTGAAATTTGGGAAATCCATGTAGTAGTTCGTAAAACTGTTTCACTGCATGAACCATACTTAGGCAGTGAAAACCATCTGACTTCAAGTTTTCCGCTATCTCCCAAGTGTCATAGAATTTTTTTTTTTTTTTTTTTTTTTTTTTTTTTTTTTTTTTTTAAATTTTTATTTTTTAACTGAACTAATGAATTATATAATATGTGAAAGTTTTTAACAACACTTAAGCAGTTTAAACAGAATCACTATCATTTTTTTACCTATTCTGCAAAGTCAATGCCTCGAGTGAAATTGAATCGAGTGATTTTGAAAATTGAGATAGCGCTGTTTGATTTTAAGGAGTTAAACTAGAGAAAAGAAATTATACTCAGGATCCCCAAATTTTTTCAGCGCGGAACCCTAAACGATTGAACTTTTTTTGTGAAACCTTGACTTCTAAAAAACATTCATTAAATAGGTAAATATGCAAAAGAGAAAAAAAAACATCAAAGTAATTTAGAAAAATATATGTTAATAATTTTTTTTTCATTGTTTCATTAATGTCTTAAAATTTGGTTTTATCTCAGGCAGTTGAATTAGTAAGTCCACAGAGGCTATGTTTTTTTGCTGTATAAGTTAAGTGTAGTATTTTTTGCCGTTTTACCTACAATTAAATAAAATAAGCTGAATTATAATTTTTTAAAAAGAACTGCTATACATTGTGAGAAAGTTTATGAGAGAAAAATAATTCTTTATTCTTGAATTTGGTTATTTTATTTTGAATTTCTCATTTTGATGGGATATGCTGATGCAATAATTTGTAACTGCATGTCGTTTACCGATTTATTTAATGTATTGTTATTAGAAAAAATATTTTTTTAAAATTTATTATTTTAATTATATTGCAATTTTACATAAGTAATTTAAAAAAAAGTAACCTTAATATTAAATAAATAATGGATTATTGTTTGGATACAAACCTAATACAGGTTTCACAAAATCATTACTGGTTAAAAAAAAAAGTCCTAACTCACGGATCCTCTCTGACCTTTTCGCGGAACCCTAGAGTTCCACGGAACACCATTTGGGAACTGCCGCCCTGAATTATGTTGACTTAAGAAATTTTTATACCTACTTTTTATATGGAAGTAAAATAATTACTTAGCTATCCCCGCAATTCAGTTATGGTGGTTATCATAAAAGATGTTTCCCTGAGCGACATGTGCACAAAACATTGTTACAAGTTTTGATACGTTATTGCAGGTCCATTGCATCGATAAGAATCGCGAAAGTTAAGCTGCAATCTGTTAAAGTGTTTAACTGCACGATGCACGAGTGTTTAACTAACTTAAGCGATAAAAGCAACATCGATAGAATTTTTCTTATTTTTTGTCATTCTGGTTTGGCAATGCATCGAGTGAAACCTGAAACGTTTTTCTCTTTCTTTTTATAGAAATGAGGAAAATCTGACAGATTTTAATACATATACTAAAGAAATGAAATTATTAATTCTATCCTGAATTAGATATCTGCAGTTGACGCCCGCGTGTGTATCGATCCTATTTGACTGCTGAATCGTGGCATTTGTTTATGTTAGTAACTGTAATTTTCATTGTATTTCGAGTAAGCTTAGCCCGTGAAATATGAATTCGAACAAGTGACACATTCTATATTCTTTCACAAAGAAATTTTATTTCGTACTTTTCAAAAAGACTTGTACTAAACCACGTAGAACATATGCAAAGTAATTATATTAAAAAGTTATCAGGTACACAAAAATAATCATGGTTTCAATAAAATGCATTAATAATGAATCTATGTAAATAAAAGAATTATTATTAAATTTGCGATATGGCGTTGTATTTAATTAACTTCCCGTTAATTAACATTCTAACTTATGTGTTGAAACTTAGTAGATCATCTTGTTTATAAGTAAACATCTGATGCTGAGGTAATAGGTCGGGTGTCTGTGTATCAGTGATCTTCTTCTTGAGTTGAATGAAGAAGATCTTATTTCTTTAAAGATTGAACCTCTTATATGAGGGTAAAAAATGGAGTTTTGCATTCTCATGTTACTTTGTTTCCGGCGGTCATTTGTAAAAATGTTTCCCAGCACCAAGTGTATATTAAACATTGCTATCATTGTTTTACACATCACACAAAGTCAATGTTTTGAGAAGAATCAACAATTTTTTTCACCGAAATAAGATGTTATTTTAAAGAGTTAAGGTAGAAAAAAAGTAATTCTTCATCTACTCTAAATTATATTGACTATCCATTGAAATTGAAGGGCTTGGAACAATGTAATAATAAATCACACTTTCAAGTTAGTCAGTTTGTAATTTTTGTGAAAAATATGATTTGAACGAGAGAAATATAATGTTTCTGTGTATGACGCTGTTATCTAGTGTAAATTCTAGAAATTTGTTAAGTTCTTAACTGAAGATAACACTAAATAACAGTTTGAAATAAAAATGATTATGTTTGGAAAAATTTCGGCCTATATATCCTTCAATTTTAGTTAAAAATAAAACCGTTCGAGGTAATTAAAAAATCAAAAAGACTTCATTTGTAAAACATGAGAATTGTTTTTGAATTTTAGAGGGGACACTGAGACAAGAAATACAATAACATTTTTTGAAAAATATGCACATTTTGTAGATCAATATGACTTTCAATTTGGCACAACTTTTTAAGCTACCTTTTTACGTCTTTAGTCGATTCTTAAACTATAGTCTATTTTAGTCTTCAATTAATTTTAGTCTTAAGTCGATTCTTTTAATCGATAACACAATTGATATCTTTTACTGAAAAAAATTTTTTTTTTCCGCATAAAATAAATAGAATCTAAAGAAAAGAATT
This sequence comes from Parasteatoda lunata, assembly GCA_949128135.1. Taxonomy (NCBI): domain Eukaryota; kingdom Metazoa; phylum Arthropoda; class Arachnida; order Araneae; family Theridiidae; genus Parasteatoda; species Parasteatoda lunata. Next base: position 38,792,481 of record OX421971.1, read on the forward strand.
TGAAAACTCATTGTTCTATTTTAATCTGAGTAGAAGAAAATCGTTACGAATCTGCCATATTAAATTGGAGCGGGTAGCGCAATCATATAATAGGCGTTGAATTTGATTAAATTAAGAACATATCAGTACCACCCTGTGCTTCCCTTCCATCTTAACTGAAATAGGGAAAATTCTCCCACTCATTCTGATTTGATTTTCTAAAATTGAAATATCGTTTGAGATACGTCTGGAGCATAAGTGCTCTTATGCCAGTTCTTATTCGGCGGGAAAAGTTTTAAAGGAATCGTTTGGTTTGTCCATCTCCCCTCCAAAAAGAGATGCACGTCTGTGATATACACCATCTGGTTCCCTTTCTCTTGAAATGAAGACCAGGAAATACTCTAAACAGTGAAAAGTATATTTCGCGCCATTCAAGATTTCCCGTCAGCTGCGTTGTCTCCGTTTCTAATGGTGCGCCACACAAATGCGAAAGGCATTATGCAGAAGATATTCTCACAGTTTTCTACCATCTCTTTTTAAAGGATTGTGGTTTAAGTCTATTTTCCTGAGATATGGTGTTATTTTAGGTAACAGTTACATCTTTTAGAGCTTTTCCAAAAATAATATTACCCATCAAAGCCTAGTAACTGTCAAATTATATAGATCAATTTGTTTTTAAGGCATTTCTTCTTCTTATTTTATTTTAAATTTTATTGCTCAATTTGTAATTGCCGATTTCATTATATAATGCACAATTTGCGTAAAAGTATGTAAATAACATACTGAATATTTCAAAACGCTTATTAACTTTTTTAGAGTACTTGTCAAAAAAGAAAAAAAAAACATGAACATTAAGGGTTGATTATTATTTAATTGCACACATTTAAAAACTTCCAAGTCTCCTTAGACAATAAACACCGGCTTTGAATTTTTAGCCCCGCCTTCTTTAGTAGTGATTTGATAGATTTTGATAACAATTTTGTTTTTTCCTCGCTTATTAAATATAAATTTGAGTCCTCTGATGTGTAGACAGTGTAGTTTTAGATTACTGCTCTTTTGATAATTTTTGCATTAGTGAATTTTTTACGAAGATTCTAGAAATATATAATATCATTATGATGCAAGGTATTTCTGCCATTTATCTAAAGATGGTGGAATGCCCTGCAATTTGAAATTTACATTTTCGGTGCCGTAACTAAACAAGGTACTAACTTGATTAAAATTCCGTCGATCAATAAAATTGGTGCAAAAGCCAATGGTAGCCAATGAATATTTAATGGGAGTTAAAACAAAAGTTAATTTCTAAATCCAAAATAGTGAAATTAATTAGAACCTACAATTAAAAAAAAATTGTGGCTCGGTTTACTTGTAAAATTAGCTTAATATTAAAGTACTTTGAATTCATTATAATTAACAACATTTTAAAAAATCTATATCCTATCTCAAAAAAGCTAAACCTCAATTTATACAAGTATTTGGTAGGTATATAGTTTCCCATTTTTGGCGAAAAATCATATTGTTTGGCAAATTTTTTTGCTACCAAAATTTATACAAGTACCCAGAAATAAAGAATGAAAATCTCAATTGTTCTCCAAATCTGACGAATTATTTACAAGATAGCCATTCATAGTGAGGATCACAAACATGTATTTCATAGCAAAATCCATAATGGGAAATATTATTTAAACTAAACCAAATTAAATTTAGCCAAATTAAATTACCAAAACTAATTAAATTACCAAAATTAAATTAAAAAAACCAAATTAAATTATTTACATTTTAAATCATTAATATCTAAAAAAAATAGTTTGGGTAACATTATAACGTTGTATAATAATCATATAATAAGGTATTAGATTATATGAGATAAAAATTAAATAGTTTTATTTAATAATTTATTTCAAAAGTATTAATAATCGTGGAGATCTTTTAACTAATAAATGTTGGATACGTTATCTAAGGACAGTTAATTGTTATATTTTAGGAAGTTCACCAAATGTAACAGTTACGGTTTTTTTTTCCTATTATTTCTTATCTTTCAGATACTTGTTCCACTTTCGCTTTTGACTTTCATATTCAAAGCAGATGGAGTGAGAGATTTGCAGTTTCCAGGCTGAATTTTCAGTTTCGGCTTTAGTTGACGAAGATAGCGTCCCACATTTTCCCTCGATGACTTTTAAGTATGATTCAAAGGCGTTTTATGTCTCGGAAAGAATTGCCACCAACTCCGAAACGCGTCCACGAAATGGTTAATAAATTTCGAGTTAAGTCGGTTTTGAACCTCTCTCGTTCGCTTTTAGATTATGTCTCTTTGACACGATTAACGTGAAGAAATTCGCTTAACTTATTTGGAATGTTTCGGTTAAAGTTGCGTCACCGCAATAACAGTTGAGGAGATACGTTTCATTGCATTAAATGATACAAAATAAAAATACTTAAGGAATTAAGCTAGATAAAAAAAAAAAAAAAAACCGCATGGATCGATATATGTATATTCTTGGCCCAAGACAAGAGGATTAGGCTTCAAGATCTTCTAAAGAATCATTCATTTTTGATAAATTCTAGAACTTTTATTAAAAATTGAGTGAAAAATTAAACTTAAAAAATAATTTTTATGACTTTTAACGAATAAATCATTAAAACACAAACATTTATTGAGAAAATTATTTTACTGAATTGTTTAATTTTCGAAATTATTTTCCAATTTTCAATATCTTTATTTTTGAATTAAATAACACATCCATTGATAGTTGATGTTCTATAGAAAAACAACATTTAAAATAAAATAAGAAGTCTAAAATGTCTTAAAGCATTTGATTTTTCAAAATTTTTTTCTTTTAATGAATAAAAGTCTACAATGTGGGAAAAATTTGTAAATAATAAATATTTTTGGCAAAATTAAATTAGTTTTTTAAATAACTACCCTAATAGGTAATTAACCAATATTTTTTTCATGAAACAATTTAATATTTGCATATCCACAGAAGTTCCAGAACTGCGTATCCACTCTAGACCCATGGAGTTATTTGTTGTCTTGCTCATTATTAATTAATTAATAAAGGGTAAATCAAAACTAATGAATATGTAATAAGCATATTCATTTATAACATCATATATTTTATTTTTAAAATTAATGAATAAAAATAGTCTAAAAGGTAATTGAAAAGCAATTCAGATATCAATAAAGATATATCAATAAAGATATCGTGTTAATAAAGATATCAGATATCAATAAAGGCAATTCAGGTATTTACTTTTCCGTAAAAACACCTTGATTTTCAAGTTGCTACTTAATAAACAAGCGTGTAACTAAAGTGTAAATAATAATCAGCCTTATTATTTACACTTTACTTAGTAGCTTAATCGGTAACTTAATAATCAGCCTTTCATCCCTTCAGGGAATCGATAAAATGAGAACATAGCATGCTTGGGGACTAAACACTGGTGATTCCGCTTTCGACTGACCAACCACTGGAACATGTGCTTCTGCACCCCAGGGGGTAAAATCGAGAAAACTGGGATTGGAAATAAAGGCCATGGCCCCCCATGGCCTATCTCGCAACTGAATTTGGTTTATTTTGTCATGCAGCAGCATATGCATACCTTCCAAATAATCAAAGACATTTTAAGCGATAAATAACTTAAGTATTTTTATTATCCATGTCCATGATTTCTTATGGATATTAAAATAAAAGTTTTTAAAATTAAAACCTTCTTTTGAAAATTATAATTCCTTGTATAGAAAGATATGTTTAAGCACATACTATATAGGTTAGATATACCCTCATCGGAAATATCTAATATTTGAACAATTTAATAGAATACCGACTCATCTGATATCAAAAGTTTTAGAAACTGCATTATACTATTACGAAAGTTTTATTTAAATTAGGTTGCTTTCCGTAAATTCCGTGTGCTTGGCGATTACTTGTTCAATATCATAGGAATGGCTAATTTCAATAGTATTAGCTTTCAAACATTTATAAGATAATTTCAATAATGTTGAAGAGCACATTATATATCATTGTGCACAAATTCAATTGAGAGGAATCCGAAAATCTTTTCTTTGTTTCGCGCTAAGTTAACCAACAGACAGCCTTTAGAAATTAACATTAGAACGCACAGAAGCATAAGGAACTGTTAATTAACTATTACAATAATTTTAGATATGCATTGACGCAAAGTCATTTACAACTATTTAATCTTCGAATAACTATATATTGAAGTTGATAACTTTTCGCCAGTTATTTACATATGGGAATTCGTTGGAGCATTATTTAGTAGCTAAAATTTAAGGACCAAGTAATTATTATTAATATTAAATAGTTAAATAAATAAACTATTAATAAATTATTTAATAATAAGATTCTAAATAGCTTATTTGTGCGCGTAAGCAAAGAAATGGGATTTATTGTATATTCATAATATTTAAAAATTTTAGCTCTGATTTTTAATTTTGACCGTGTCCAAATTTCACTTGTTACGGCTTCATTTTATTCATACATCTTGTAATTTATTCTGTGTTGTTAAGTACTATGGATTTAAAAAAGGAATTAAAAAAGCTAAGAGGAGTTTGACTTCTGCCTTTTGCTTAAGAAACCAGTCATATTTCTCACCGAATTTCAAGATTATTTACAAAGTTATGCCACATTTTGCAGCAAAGTGTCTGGATGGGAAAAATCACCGGAGTGATTGAACATTATTTTCTCCAGATCTGAGCCCGATAGAGAAAATTTGGAACAACTTAAACAAACAATCTGCTTTTTTGAGTGTTCCGTGCTCGTTATATTAGCTGGAACAAGGGTTATTCTGTGTCTGGTCATATTTCCACCTTACGCTTTTCGCCATGCAATTGCCATGGAAAATCTGTGCCAGCAGCACATTGCAGTTGGGGATAAAGACGTTTCTTACAGAAACATTATTCTTCTAAAGCTTCAATGTCAATTTTACACATAAAATTGTGACGTACTGTTTTAAAGTGTTTACTTTTTTTTGTCATGCTTGCTTTTTTAGTTTGATTTTTAACCTAAACGCATGTTCTCAAGATGTACCAACCGAAAAAAATACATTGAATTCTAATCTGTTGAATTGGGTTGCTAATCTCATGCCGTGAAGAAGCAAAGACGATGGACATTGTTTTATTTTTAAGTGTCTAAGTCTCTAAGGGATGAAGCAGAATCATGACTCCCTTCTTGGTTTTCAAAAAGTCTATTTTGTGACAAAAAATGCATAACTTCATCTTCCCCCCCTTCCCCCCCCCCAAAAAAAAAGAAATTTGATGACCATATAAAACCATTCTTCTTCAAACAATAAATCAGAAAAGTAGTTGCTTTCTATCTGATATTGAAAATTTTATGGAGATACATATCCCCATTGCCTCCGCCAATCTTTATTAGATTAAGGAAGTATGAAACAGTTTAGATAAGAAAATAAACTCAAGAAGGTGTTTCAAGATGTTTCGATAATTATGCAAGGAAAAAAAAAGGCAAGTTTTAAAGACGTTCGAATTGGAGTTTTTAGTATCTCCCACTCCCTATAATAGCCATTTTTCACTTTACGACTCAAACCTTAGGGAGGAACTATGTTTAAGGATGGAAAACCAAGCGAGAAGTAATACTTCTTATCTTTCGTTTTTCGAATATTTATATGATAGACATATTATGTCACTATCATTAGCTAACTGGAATCAGCACACTAGACGTGAAATTTGATGCGCGCCGAGGCTCGGCCATCGTAAAACTTTTATGATGGCCGAAGATTGTAATGCATTAGCGGACAGGTTCATTAATAAATAAATACCAAGCTTTAGCACTGTTCTTGTAAGATATTTTGCTGAGATAAGGTCTCACCAGTTTAAATGGTTTGGTGGGGTTTAGGATACTGCTATAAAGCAAAGAAAATGGATATGTGATGATATTGTTAATGACCACACCACATAAAAAGATACATATATTGTCTTCCGGCTAAATAATTTTTTTCTGAGATGACATTTTTGTCACAAAATTTTGTGATTGTCCTGAGAGAGCTCAGTTCCCTGCTCACTTTTCACACCAACACCTTTGATTGTTTCACAATGAGTTTTGTTTCGTGGGGGTAAACAGCTAGTAATATCAAAATTAAGAATAATTCTATTAAAAGGCCCGATTGTATAAAAACAGAACTAGTTCTTCAGCTCACAATTTTTGTTCTTTATCCGCAATTTTTTTTTTTTTTTTTTAATTCTTATTAAATTTTTGGTTACTTTAAAAAGTCGTAAAATATTTTTCGTCAAAGAAATTATTTAGTAATAGATCGAAAAGTTAATTCGTAATATTGGTTTGAAATTTTAATTACTGTATTTAATAAAAACCAGAAAAAAATTTAAATTTGAAAGGAACTAATTATAAGTAAATGTTGTATTAAAAATTAGAATTTCCTAATTATTCCTTAATTTTCTGAAATGCTCAGTTAAAACTTATATTCCCGACAAAATTTCAATTATGGTGATTTAATATTTGTATTTACAATTATAAATATAAAATTTACACGATTTTAAGTAAATTGTATGCCCATTTTAGTTTTCTGAAGTTCAGTATTAATGCATAAAAAACTAATTTTGAATACTGTTTCCTTCTATCATTAAATTAGATTAGAACAGAAAAAAGGTTTAAAAATATTTGAGTTATGCCTTGAGTTTAACCCCTTGACACAGAATTTTTATTTAACATATTTTTCATACTTTTTCAATATTTTATATTTTCGGCAAAATAAGTGATGAATATTATTTTTAGAGTTTTAACAATTTATGATTATGAAATGCAGCATGAAACACCGATGTCTTTCGTTGAATCAAAGGTAAAATCCTCCAAACACGGCTAATTTCCAAACAATATTTTTTCAAATTTGCCCTTATTTAAATATCTACGAGAACCAGTCATTGAAATTTATTTATCTTATAAAATCAATCATTCATAAATTTTTGGAAATGAAATTTTGTTTCAAATTACTTCTTTTGAGTTTTTTATTTAAATACAAATAATAATTTTATTTTAATACTGTTTTTTAAAATTAAAAAAAAAACACCAAAATATATTTTCGATCGTAATAAGAACGTCAGAAAAAAAATAAATAAAAGACACACCGGTGCCTTATCTGCATCAAAGGGTTGATATTTATCCTGACATATGTAAACACAAATAGTTTTTAAAATGAAAATATTAAAAAATAACGTTTTAGCTTGGAACTTCTACATGACTAATCCTTATGTACAAAAGCTATTTTCGAATATTGTTCCTTCCCATCATTAAATTAGATTAGACCAAAACAAAAAGGGGTTTAAAAAGAACAATGAGATCTCAAACAAGTTCTAATCCTCACGGCTTATAGGGAACTAACTTCCACAATACGGTACAGTAGTCTATTCCCCGCATAATGCCAGAAGTCGTTAGTCAACAGTCTTCATTCCCCATGTGGCAGAAATTTAGAAGATCGTGCATTTCAATTTAGGAGGGTCCGATCTTTCAACGGGGACATGAACTAGCAGTACCAAATGAGATACTGAGGGTAAGTACCAAGAGTGTTTGGCTGGTAATTAGGCTAATTAAGGCATCGGTAATTAGAAAGATGTAGGACGCCGAAGAGGTGTGTCAGCTAGTCAAAGAAATAAGGCTGCCAATTCCTCTCGCTCTTCTTTACCAAGCAGTGATTAAAGAAAGATCCATTTACATTAAACGCATTAGTGGATAATGGGGGACCAAAGGAGGTTTTCTAAAAGTTGTTCTTGGCGTAAAAATTTTGGCCAAAGTAAAGGGTTAACGTCTTTGATTTATTGAAGAATTCTTAAAAGGATGTTTCGGAATTTTTAGGAGGAACTTTTAACATAGATGAAGAACATGATGATGGTTTTGTTTACCAGGGAAATAGGGTACAGTTTTGGGGCTTTCTTTTTGTTGCAATGAAGTGCAGAACTTTAGAAAGGAATTGATTTAAGAGCAGAAGATTTACTTGAATCTTTCTAAGAGTTTTTTTTTTTTTTCTTAATGAAATTCGGTTACAAAGTTTCTGCCTGCTTTGGTAGATTCTTTTCATGGACACGTCAGAACATGGTTGCTACATAAGGTTGTTACATTGTGCTGCTTGGAGAAAAAAAAAACTACTTTCTAACAGAAATTAGTGTTCTACATTTCTTTTTATGATTTTAATCATTAGTTTTAATTTTTAAAATATTTTCTTTATAAGACATTATATACTTTAGACCAAGATAAAATAAGTTGATCCAACAAGAGATAAGAATAAAATAAAAAAAATTTGCTTTTTCAGACCATGAATTTCACTATATTTTACAAGCATATTTCAGAAAGCTGTTTGTCGTTAATGTTCGATTCAATGATGTAATCAAACATGTCTAAATAGATATGTCTAATCAAATCTCACAGCAATATGTTGCCACTTATTATTAGAAGTTAAAAATAAAACTTATTTATGCAAACGATTGTCTTATTTAAAGTTATAAGTGTTTGCTGGAACGATTTATATTTACGATAAAAACACAACAAGAAAACCAATGGATTTAGTAAATGAACCATTTTTTAAATAGCTAAATCGTTCCGTTACATTAGGGAAAAGCTTAAATTTGTTTTAAAAGCTGATGTTAAGGCCCATTATAGATGTATAAAGTTTAGTTTCCCTCTCTGATGTGAAATTTAGACGCCATCTTGAATTTAGTGAGGTAAAAGAACAAAAGAAGAGAAACTTAACTATCGTATGTACAATATTAGTAAGGTATCGTTTATATTCCTCAGTTGAATAGATTGAGGCAGAAAACAAGTTGATATGTAACCATTAGTTTATAAGATATAAGGAGTTTATGTATAAAATACAAAATTTTATTTACGTATACCTATTTGCTCGTTTAACACTAAAATTTTGATAATTGTGAGATTGGTTCCTACATATTTTATTACGATGAATCGAATGAGACTAAAACCAAGTTATGAAATTTATAGTTTTGAAAGGATGAGAATTTTATGCGTAAATATATCTTAATCAAAATTTTTTAATACTTAATCTTATACATTTAAAACTGCTAGAAAGCAAGACTTCGGCTTGATTTCATTCAATTCAGCACACCTTTAAGCATAAAAAACTATAATGTCTAGATAGCAATATTTAATAATTGTACTTTTTATGTACGAAGTACTGATAACTTCTTAACTATCAGTCCTATTGAGTTATTTTTGGTCTAATTCTATTCAGCATGAAGAAGCACATTTGAAAAATGTTTTACCTATCTAAAGAGAGGGAAATGTTTAAATTCCTTCTTCCTTTGAATTCCGCCCCCCCCCCCCTCAATAAATTCACAATGGCTGCTCATACTCATTTTAGATGAAAGGGTAAATGTCACACATTTATTTAAGTTTTAAACCCTAACCATAAAAGTTTCTAGCTCTCTCCTAAAATTTAGTGAAACACACATAGAGCGTTCCATTATGGTGTTTTTAATGTTTATTTTTAGAATGTTTGACAAAAATGACATAATTTTGGATCTCGATTTAAGTAAGAATAAAACAAAAACGAATTACTTTTGTCATAGGCTGGACTGAAATTAGTAAAACCAGTTTGATTTTCGGATGAAATTTTGCTGTGTTGTTATTTATAATTTTTAAACTCCTCTCTTTTCAACAACAATCATGTTGCTTCCAATCTTGCATTTAGACCTTGAGCGAAAAGTTAATAAATCGACTTGCAAATTTTAAATTGCTTTAAAATAATTATTTTTTTTGACACATGATTTCTTTAAATTATTCATTACTTATATCAATTAGCAATTTTAATATTCGCAAACTCATAAATATTTATAAATATGTAAGTTTTCTTTTAAATACATATATAATTAAAAAAATTACATTTTAAAAATTAAATTTAAAAATCTTGTAGTGATTATTTATAGAAGATAAATTATACTTAAGATGTTTAGAATATTTTGAAATAATTATATTCTAGGTTGATATTTGGTCATCTTCGCGTTTCTGTTTTCAAGAATGAGTATCTGTTTCTATATTAGTGTGCTGACAAGCTGCGCTAGTAAAGAAAAACATTTTTAAAATAAATATATTTTGTTATAATCTAGTATTATCCCCATTTAATGATAAATAATTAAAAAGCAACAACAAATTTCTTTTATATTCTACGAAAACTCAAAGAAATTTATGTCCAACAACAAAATAATTTATTATGTACGCCAAATGTTTCTTTAAAAATAATTTGTTTACACCTAATAATATTCCTTCATATTAGTTTTATGAAAAGATGAAACCTTTTAAAAACTCCTTTTCAAAATAATAACTCCATTAAGCTATAAACCATAAATATTTTATTAATATTATGCTTCTGCAATTATTTATAAACCAGAAAACTGTTTACTCAAAAAGCAAACGGCCAATTTTTATTTTCCCCGTTTTGCCAAAAAATTCTGTCTTATTGCTACATAAAAGAAAGATTAAAAGAGGATATCGTCAATAATCTAATTTATTATCGAAATATAACATTTTTATAACAATAACTTCTGTAAAAGCCTTTTCTTCCTGAATGACACCCCCTCAAAAGAATAAAAAAGAACAAAAATAGGAATAGTAGGTCGATATTAGGGGATGGTGAGAAGAAAAGTATCTTTTGGTAAAGAATTCCTATCTCCTTGAGAGCTTGGAACACGTTCTATGTTATTTCTTCATTGAATTTCGATGCACATTTCTCGATAAGTAATGTTTAGAAGTGGTTCTCCGGCGCAAATATTTCAGAGTAGTTAAAGATAACGGAATCTTCGACGAGTGGCCTTTCCATTTCTTCTTTGGGTAAACATTTTATTTTGTTTTTGAACATTTCATAAAGTTTATCTTGATGAAAAAAAGGATTGACTTCTTATAGTGATAAAGTTAGAGCGTGTGAAGTGAATACGAATCTGTCTGATTTTTTTCACAAATCGTTGCGTTTGGTAAATTATTGTCTGATACAAAAAAAGCTGGTAAATCGTTTGAATCCTCACATGAAAATAAAATAATAATGCTATTTTATGATTAATAGAAATGGATTGGTTATGAGCAAACAATTTTTTTAACTTTGTAATTGGAAGGTATTTTAACGAAAGCATCCAAGATTTTTTGAAATTCTTATTTATTAACAATTTTTTAAAACATTGTTTCATCGTAACCAGAAGAATTTTTAAAGAAACGCATGTATTCTGAGAAGACCATTTTTTAGAAATACACCTTGTGAAGAGAAGAATTTTTAAACATAAATATATATTTGAAGCAGACGTTTTTTTAAAAACACATTCCTCGTGATTAAAACTTTTGACACATATATTTTGAGCCGACGACTATTTAAGAATTGACTTTGTAATCAGAAATTTTTTTTTAGTGAACCATTTTTAAAAATTCCTATCAATTTTAATAGCAATTGTAAAACTTTAATCCAACTTTAGAAGCTCTACAATTAGTTTAACAGTCAACATGCAATAAATTTTATTGGTATTATGTAACAACTTTTCATTTGCTTGCTAACTTTAGTATTGCAGAAACTATTGGTATTATTATTTAAAATTATCTAATACCAACCGGTTATGAAATCTTCTACTAAGCTGTCCCAATTCAACAGCGATAAAATTAGACCTTTTATTTCGAAAGATATGCATGCCTATTGCACATTTAGAAAACTGTCCAATTATTGCGAAAAATGCCGTCGCTATGAAATGTTTATTTCTTATATGCGTATCGTTCTCACATCGTTAGGTATTTATTCTATAACCAGCGATAGTAGTTTAAAGACGCGCTGCCTTAAGCTCATGTCGTTCTTTGTTGGATTATCATTTCATCTATTTCTTATGTACAGATGCTTCGTACTTGCTTTTCGAGTAATTAAATTTGAAGTTACAGTTAAAAGTGCTGTCATTCTTTTGTCACGAGAGTTTTTAATCGTAATAGTGTGGCACACTGTATTTCGCCTTCGTGAAAGAATCCTAAAACTTTTTTATGCATTCCCTCAAGTTTTGCATCTATTCGACATTTCTACGAATAAAAGTTTAAACAAAAGATTTTATATCATACTAATAGGAACTTACATATTACCATCTTTTATTACCATTGCCATGGTAACACTACAATCAACACCTGAAGCAGAAACCTATCTGTATACTTCTATGTTTGGGATTGTCACCAAAAAATTCGCCCATTTACTGAACTTTTTTTTATACTTTATGTATTGCTATTATATTATGGTGCTGCCATCTGTCGTTGTAATAATCTATGTTTATTTATGTGTTCACATCATTAAAATGCTGCAACACTGTTCACGCCGCCTAAAGAAGAACTGCAGAGCATTCAAGCAAATTGAGACTGTTTACCACCATGCTAAACGAGTGTTCTATTTAATCAAGAAAATGGAACATGCACTGTCTCTTGCTATTTTTTTCATCGTGTGTTTTAATCTTACTCTTTCTTTTACTTGCTTTGCATATGCACTAGGCTATTACAGAGTCACAGTCAACTTGACCGTAGCTGTTGTCATGTGGTGTGTAAGTAACAGTGTTTCCTTTATCGTTGTTGCATGGACCGCATCCAATACAAATTTGGAAGTGAAGAAACTGATGAAGGCGTTTTGTGCCGCTTGTGAAAAAGACACAAACCCTGTCAACCTAATTATACTTGAACAAAAACTCTCAACGTTCAAAGGGATTGAACTTACAGGATGGAAAATCTTTAGTTTTTCACGAAGTTTTATATTTCTTGCCTATGGAAGTATTTTAACATATGGTATCTTGATACTTCAAGCTGAGAAATATGAAGCTGATTAAGCCATAAAAAGCTTTAAGCATTAAGCCTTAAAAAGCTTTAACTAACAATTCATGAGAAACCACCAGTTATGGTTTTGACTGATAGAAATACAAAAAATGCAAACACAAATCTAAGACAAGGTGTTTCTTTCTGGTGTTAGCAACTTTTAAAATGATTTTACGAGTATACTAATATTTAGATAGCAGACGACCTTACGGCAAACGTTGTATTTTCATTTTCATTTGGTTGGCATAGAAAGGTTGGCTAATTAATCCCTTTTTAAACTTAGTAGAAATATTAGCATGCCAAGCTGGTTTCCTTAACAATTTAATAAAAGCATTAAAATTAAAAAAAAAAAAAAAAAAACTGATTTTTTTCCAGCTTTTACTGTCTATTTTGATTTTGCCTTTCTTTATTCTAGCTTTGTTCAGGTCACATTTTTTTACAGTGTACATTTAAACATTTTTTACAGTGTACATTTTGTTTTCTACACATTTAACATTTTGAAAACTTAGTGATCAGACTAACCTTCACTTTTAAAGTGTTAAAGACAAAAAAAGTTAAAGCCTCGGCAAGTAAACCTTGTTTCAGCGAAGGACACAAAATCTAAAAAAAACCTTGAGGAGATTTGAGAACACTTTGTACTTTTGACTTGCGAATGATGATTCATCCTCGATTTCAAAAGATTTTTCTAGCCTTGTTTTGTAAAGACAGATTCAATATCGATATAAAAGAGTTACGTATGCTAGCTTAATACGAACCTCATTGGCGCATAAATTAGCATAGTTAAATTTAATATTGTTTCAAGCTTACTTTATTTATTTGCTAATCATTTATAAACTTCATTGGGCTTTGTGATAAAGGTTGTTGCTGACATTAAAATAATCCTTACTCTGCTATCTGAGATAAAACATGAAAATATTTCTTTTATCTTGAGAAAATTTAATTTGCGAAAGTTGCAATTCTTTCTACTTGAAAAATATCCGTGTTTGAAAGAAGAAATGTTGAAATAATTTTGACTAATATTGGTATGCTGATCTTATATAAAATTACTTTCTCTATCAAGTTTACATGTAGAGATTTAGTGTAGCTAAGAATAATATAAGTACTAAACAGATACTAAATTTAAAAGAAGTACACTGACTCTTAAAAAATAAAGTTGATAGAGAAAAACTGTTTTCTTATTAAAAATCAGCCTACCATATGTAACTGAAGTCAGCAGGGAAATGATTATGCAAAGCAATGTAAATAATTTATTTTGAAAGTTAGTTGTGTTGAATCTGAGAGTAGAGCTGATATGTACAAATTGTTTTGATATTTATAATCAGCTTACTAAATACAATCAAAACGAATTAAATGAATAATTCTTTGAAACTAAAGTAGAAAAATAAATAAATAATAGATAAATAAAATATACAAAAGTGGAAAAAATCTACATGCTTCGTGTGTTTAAAAATAGGCACCCATTTTCACTTCCTGCAAAATTTGATTTCCATTCCTGTTACATCAGCCATCCCTTATATATTTTCTTTCGAATATTTTGGCGAAGTTAGATATTTTTTTTTTTAAATCGTGCCACCCTTTAAAAAAAAAAAAAAAAAATGGAGCAAACATCAGTATTTAACTACGTATGAAAGAACACGCCCCACTATATTAAGATGCAAAAGGTGCCTTTATATGTATGAAAAAAATAATGAGGCATTTACCCTTAAATGTATGTACTATTAGATTTATCGTTTATTCCTGTCGGATACTCATTGAGAATTCGATTATGTATGTGCACATGCTCTTTTGTGCCAAACATGCTATGTCTTTTTAAACTTGATCATTACAATTGAGTTAAAGGGGAATAATTTACCACTTCTTTTTTTATTTTTTATAAATGTACCTTTTGCATTTCTGTAAAAGGCGGAATGTACTTTCGCGGACAAAACTTCTCAATAGACCTAATACATATATCCTGAGAAAGACTTTTTCAAAGAAAAGTTACACAGTCAGGCACCATTTTGTTTTGCATAGCTTTGAAAAAATTAATTTTTTTATTTCATTTAGATGATATTAAAGTTTTCTTTCAAATCCTTGATTTGTTATAACGTCTCACAGAAATTTTCTCGCTCCAAAAGAGGCTTATTTTTATGCTGTTAGTCTAGTCTAACCTAACCATTTGATCAAGCTGAGTTCATATTTTTTAATTTTATAGATGACTTTTTCCTTTAAGAAAAAGACTGGTCTTATGGAGGACTGATTTGGTTGCATTTAAAACAACTTGAAATTGTTCACCACTAAACCACTTGATTCCGGTAGACCGATCTTTTGATGCATCTAAACATGCAATCTGTAAATTTTACCGCAAATTAAGCTTGCATGTAAAATTACTTTCTCAAGATGAAATGACAATTTAATATTCCCATACAGAAAGAAGTTTAAAAACATAATTTTATTTTTTGCTTTCAGTTTAACGAACGTAATCTACGAGCATGAATTCCCACTTCCAGGAAGGGGAAAAAAAAAAAAAACTAAATTAAGTTGTCTTGTTTTTACCTCAGACATACGTAAGTAATAAAAAATAACTGCCAAGTATAAGACTCCATCTTATCTTCTTTCAGTTAACAATAATCACAAAAAGAACAATGAAAATAATAATAATAATAATAACAGAAACTAGAACATTGGAAAATGACCCACTTGGGACTCCTAAATGTTGAACCACGGTGCCTTGGCAGCATCACGTAAGATGTGCTTTAATAGCGCGCGTCAGACATAAGCGCCTGGAACTCAGATATGTGTGATATCTCCAACAACCCAACACCGTTATAGATTTAAGGGATTTCAGTTAATGCGGTCTGGTCCCGAGAGTGCCATGAGATCTCTGGTTTCGAGAATTGTAGATATCAAACTAATGGCGAAATTTTCGTTTATGATATATATCTTATTTCGCGGGCAATGAGAAATTCCATAAAATTGTTAACCAACAAATAACAAATGTCTTTGCTCAAAGGGGAAAATATTGATTAGATGTACTTTAAATAAGTCGGTTCCGTTTAATACTTCTTGGTGTTGTTGGCGGCCATTATGCATTTTCGGTTGGGTTAAAGTATAAATGAAACGCAATGAGATTCGATAATTGAGTAACTTGTTCGGAAACAGCGTCATCATTTAAATGGCTTTGTTAGAAATCACTGTTCGTTGGGGAGTACCCATTTATATTGTAGTCCGTTTAAGGGAGTTAGATTGCACTGTAAAAAATTCCGGTAAAAAGTACGGGCACTCAGAGTGCGTTTTATGGAACAAAAGCTTTGATGTACTGCAATTTTTATAGAAATATTTACTGTATAATCACTGTAATTAAATAAATATTACTCTGAAAATTACGTAATAAAATTTTACAGTCAAATGGATGTTACGCATGTTGCACTCGCGAGTATCAGTATTTTTTACTGTATTTATATCCGGAATTTTTACAATGTAGGCACTAATATTTTATACTGATAGATAGTAAATTTATTATTATTTTTTTTAGCTTTAGTTTACACCCAGTCACATCCTTGATACTCATAGATATTGTTTGATATAGATATAGGATGTTCTAAAATAGACAGTTTTTGAATTTTTTTTAAATTTTAGGTTCGGTTAAATCAGGGATGTCCAACTGGCGGCCCGCGGGCCGCACATGGCCCGCCAACACATATTGTGTGGCCCGCCAACCTCTTATTCAGGCTGATCGGCTTCAGTTTCCCCATTAAAATGTGAGCAATTTGTTTTATAATCCTTCTTTTCCATTGTTTTATAATTAATAATTCAACTATTAATTGCTATTGTATAAGAGGTAAGAGGGTATTGTTCAACTTTTTCAAACTGTGGCCCACCAGATGATCAGTGACCGGAATTCTGGCCCGTGGGCTCTTTGCAGTTGGACAGCTCTGAGTTAAATTATAACTGAACGCAAGAAGATTCAATGATTAAGTAACTTGTTCAAAAACATCATCTCTATTTAAAGCTTCTAAAAAAAATTTCAGTTTCTTAGAAGAATTCATTTTTATCATTATTTGTTTAAATCCTCAGGACCATGCGTGAACGCACGATCCACGGCCCACAATGCCATATACTATGAAACGAACCTTTTTTTGCAAGATCACTCGGACGTGATCTCAGTACAGTACTTTCGTATTGCGATTCGCATCAGTGTATATGCGTACTCTTTAGCAAGTATAAACTCGAAGTTAGCAGGCTTGAGTTCCTTCTGCCTGTGTCCTGAAAGGGTTAGGAAGGGTGTCGAATTTCAGACTATTCTTTAGTTTAGATAGACATTGTTTCTATTTTTACCGCGACATAGTTTAGACATCCAATATCTCAATCCTAATATCTAATCTTGGTATTTTTTTTTTAAAAAGAGTATTTCAACGTATGTATAATTATTTTTTATAGAGAAAAGAAAATTCAATATCTAAGAAAGTAAAGTATACTTATAGTTTAAAAGCCAGTGTTCCGTTTAATCAAATATTTTCGTTAACCAAATCAAATAAATCACCATAGAATTTCGATGCTTAAGTGTGTAATATGTTTCTATTAAATTAATTATGATTATATTTTAAGATATTGGATGTCTAATTGAGATACATACAAACAATTTGGAAAGGGACAAACTGAGCCTTTCAGTCTTTCTAGGTATACAATAATGTTCTGTCTTTCTAGAGTTAAATAACTTAATGTAATTAAATAGACTGATCAATGAAAAAGATGGAAAGAACTGATTATTGAGCGCGATAGCGCTTTCAGCAGTTTTTGTGCCATCAAGGACTTGCAGTGTCAATATGTGACGTCATAGTAAGTAGCTAAATTGTTATATTTTGAAAACATATTTTATTATTTTTACACGTGTTTGATTTCATATAAGTGGCTCAAAAAATTGACAATATAATATTTCGCTGCTTCAACTTTTTCTTCTTTTTTATCAGAATGTGATTAGATGTAAAATATAAGTGTCTGACATTTCTATTCACGTGCGTTATCATAGACCGTAAAGACAATGTATATACAACAAAATGAAATGAATCAATGCTATAAACTAGATCTTACAAAAAGTACAGCGTAAAAATTGCAGCGTAAATACCAAGCAGTGAAAAAGAACATTTTTGGTGCTTCCTTACACCAGGTAGAAGAACACCACTTTTGAGTGAAGGAGTTACCGCCATTTTTGCCGCGTTGAGAGATATACTAAAACGTTTGATAGTTTATGGAAAAAGAAGATAAGGAAACTTTGAAAATTGTGGATTGGAAAATTTTTGATGAGTATTTTAAGATAGAGTTAATAGACAAAGATATTTTAGTTATTAATTTTTTTTTTTGAAAAGGAAAACAAAAGTAAGACTTTAATTTAAAAAAAAAAAAAAAAAAAAAAAAAAAAACCATATTCAGTTTTTCTTGAAATATTTTTTTTTAAAAAAACCTTATTTATTTCAACAATATAAGTTAGATTTAAGAGAAAATTGGAAAAAGAAACTTATAGAAAGGAGGATGTAATGAGATATTTAAAATAAAATTATTTTTGTAAAAACATAGAACAAACCAGTTTGGAAATTTAACACTTGACATTTAAAAAAAAGAAAAACGCCTTTTAATGATTTGTTAATAGAAATTTTTTCTTAATCACATGTTTTATATTGCTTAGGTATATGCAAACTCTATGTACAAAATGACAAGACAACTTTAAAATCCTTGTTAAAATTATAAATTATTTAAATTTTTCATTAAGTGACAAATACTTGTCAATCATTTCGATTTCATGTTTCAAAATTCAGAAACAATTTACACATCATTGTTTCTACCCAGCATTCGAATAATGAAAAAATTATTGCAAAAAATTAAATAAATAAAAACTGAAAAAAAAAAAAGCATTTTAACGATCCTATTTTCCCCTCTAGCTAAATGTTTCTTCCATTTTTACGTAAGTTTATTAAGTATTCAGAAATTAATAATTCTCCCGTAATTTTTTATTTCCTATGTCTGAAAGAATACAGCAAAACTAAAAATTCAAGATACGAACATAAACAAATATGTTTCTATTTGGAAGATTTTAACGAAAAAAAAAAGCTTCTATTCAAGTTTTTTGTTACTTTTAATAGATATTAAAATAAAAATGCAATTTCAAAATTTTTCTTCTCGACATTACAATCTTAAAAGTCAATGCATCATTTAATACAACTGTTTCAATTTATTTTTCATATCAATAAGTTAAAGATCTTTAATGTGTGTTTTGAACTGAAATGAAATTTTCACTTCAAGCTGCGCAATATTCCCTAGAGCCAATAAAAACCATCTAAATCTTTTGTGTGCTACTAAGAATGCTTTTGAAAGAATTTAATTTGATTGTTTGATATCTGTCATATTTTCTAAAGAAAATCTACATATTAATATATCAGATAACAAATTGTGCCCCCAGATATCAAAAGAAATTATTTAAAATGTCTCAGTCACAATAAATTGGGGAGAATATAAACGTTCTTTTATTTTGTTTTTACAAATTTTTTGGAAAATTTATTGTTTCTTAAATGTATACACGTGTCTTTAAGGGATTTTTCTCTTACTTTTTGATTCACTAAGGACAAATTTTCAAAGACAAGGGAATATTGTTTCGAGATTAAAATGAATAACATCGTATTTCTTGCTTAAAAATATTTACGTTTTTTTAAATTGCTTATGATTTTTACTTTCTGTGGAAGGTTAAATCTGTGCTTTTATTAATATCTTTTTAAAATATTCTGAATTGCGAGTGAAAGATGCAATTAAAAAAAAAATCTTATTTTTTGTAGAATTTTTGAAGAAAAAATTAATAGCTTTTACTGAATACTTATATTGAATGGATAGCCAAATTCGTTTATAGGGAGTCTTGATTGACCGAAATTTCAGGATCCTGGAAAGCTATATCTATGTTTTTATTATTTTTCTGAAATAATTTAACTTAAATTTTTGCTAGTGGAAGATTGAATTACAGAAATTTTTTTTTTTCTTATTCATAATTGGATGCGATTGCAGAAAACAATTTTATGCAAATTTGTTTACTATTTAGGATGTTATTCATCATGCAAGTTTGAATAGAATTGTAGAAAATATTTATTTTGCATACGAGTATAAATAAAAGAAAATTCATTTCTTTTAAAAAATTAATTAAAATAATATACAATCAAACTCGTTTATTACAAGTCTTGATTTAACTTTATTCCCAGATTGAAAGAACGCTAAATCCATGTTTGGTATCAATATTCTGAAATATTTTGACTGAAACTATTACGAAGGGAAAATTCAATTACAAAAAACAGATTTTCTTATGCAAAATTGGATACAATTGCAGAAAAAAAAAAAAAACAGTTTTTATGCAAATTCGATAACTATTTTGGAAATAGTTCCCTTTTATGCAAATATGGATACAATTGTAGAAAGCAGTTACTTTGCATATAATTTTGGATAAAAAGAAAATTCATTTCTTTTAAAAAATTGTTCGAAATAATATACACTCGAACTCGTTCGAATAATATACACTGTGCGCAGGGTGGTCCTGGGTTCGACGCTCGAGCCAGGCAAGGTTGACTCAGCCTTTCATCCCTTCAGTGGGTCGATGAATGAGTACCAAGCATGCTTGGGAACTAAACACTGGGGGTTCCGTGTTCGGCTGACCACCTGACCAGAACACTTGCTCCTGCACCCCAGAGCCCAAGGTCAAGAAAACTGAGATGGGCACAGTAGGCCTTGTCGCGCCACTGAGTTTAGTTTTTAGTTCAGAACTCGTTTATTGCGGGTCCTGATTTAACAAGATTCTCCTCCAGATTAAGGAACGCTAAATCTATGTTTTAATTAATATTCTGAAATATTTTGACTAAAATCATTGCACACGGAAGATGCAATCACAGAAAACAGTTTTTTTTTCTCGGAAAATTTAGATGATAAAACTTTAATTGATTTTAAAAATACTTGGGATAAATTTGAAGTCAAACTCGTGTTTATTGCGATTCCGGATAAAAAGAATAAATTATTAACAATTGGTAGGTTTAATATTAAAACGTTTACATTGAAACAATTGTGGTGTTATATCTCTCCGAAT
This sequence comes from Parasteatoda lunata, assembly GCA_949128135.1. Lineage (NCBI taxonomy): Eukaryota > Metazoa > Arthropoda > Arachnida > Araneae > Theridiidae > Parasteatoda > Parasteatoda lunata. The sequence continues at coordinate 38,813,361 of OX421971.1, forward strand.
ATAATGTCGAAACCAAAAAATTGTGTGAAGGAAGACTTTTTTAATCACCAAATCGAGCGAATCAGGATGTAACCAAATCGAGCGATTTATTGTTAATTTGGTTTATATCGGTGTGGTTTTTTGCCCACGCGGAACAACTCTGATTTCAATTTTAACTATTTTTTAAAGATGTCCATGATATTGCTTAAGTTCTTTATGTACTAAATTTTAGTAACAATTTAAAATTTGTGAGACAAAATCACACAAATCACCATAATGGGTAAAGAGTTTGGGACATTTCAACACAGCAGGCTGCAGAAGTATTAAAATTATTTCCATCAGATAGAAAATTCATCCCAATGCTCCATTACGTACTACTTCCTCACGCACCTCTATACTCTCTCTCTATATATATACTCTCTTTATATATATATATATATATATATATGCTATTGCTCGAAATAAGCAAGCTCGCCCATAATTGATGATAGTATGAGGCATCATGGCATCGATTATGTTTAAAATTTCTATGATCATTTTAGAAAAGATACAAAAATAATCTAAATAATTATTTCGCAACCAAAATTTTATTTTTATAAAAATACAAAATTATTCTAACTAGTCAACACTACATAAATTACTACTTAAAATTAAAAAATAAACTCAGTGGCGCGACAACCCATAGAGGGCCAAGGCCTACTGTGCCCATCTCAATTTTCTTGACCTTGGGCTCTGGGGTGCAGGAGCAAGTGTTCCGGTCAGATGGTCAGCCGAACGTGGAACCCCCAGTGTTTAGTTCCCAAGCATGCTTGGTGTTCATCGACCCACTGAAGGGATGAAAGGCTTAGTCAACCTTGCCCGGCTCGAGGATCGAACCCAGGACCTTACTACTTAAAACAACCGAACAAAAAGAATTTAAATAAATACTTTACGTGTAAATAATTTTTTAATACTGTACAATTGTAACTTAATACAACCTAACAGAATAAATAATAACTATAGTGTTGCCAAAAGATAGAAAAATACCCGAGTTCATGGTGCCACGCAAGAGAAATATACATATATAGATTATTGTGCTTCAGTGATTGGGATAAACTTTGAGTCGATTGGGGAAGTCGACCTACACATTTTGTTTTCGTGTAATGATTAATTGAATTCCGATGAATTTCGATTTTGAGATAAGAATAAATTCTATCCGTAAGCTATAAATACAAAAGAAATACCATTAATATTTATTTTATAATCATATTGTTTAAGTAAAGAATTCTGAAAAATACTCTTGATGCAGTCGAAAAATAAGTTCTACCTTCGTTTGATAAGATTAATAAAGATATGGGCAATTTTGAGTCCGTGATAAGGAAAACTCTATTTGCAAAAATAAAATTTTAACGGCATAGTCAAATTTAAAACGACATCCAATAATAATATTGTAACATTATCATTCAACAAAGGAATAAATTTTTACTTGTACATTTAAGGAAGGAAATATATATTCTATTTTTGTTTTATGAATAATGGAATTCTGTTATTTTGACTTTGTCATAAGAAAATATCTATTTTTATTATAAGCTTTAAACTCAAAACATTGATTACAGATATTCATATCGTATCACTATCAATGGAATTAATTTCGAGAAATATATAAAGTCGGAAATCTTGTTTTGTGATTAATAAAACTATTTTAAGTTTTAGTTTCGTGATAAGAGAAATTAAATTATCTATATTTGAGCTATTAATTTAAACGATCGAAAATAAACTTAATATTGTTTTATCATCATTAGACTGTCAGTTTTACGCATGATAATGCTGATTGGAAATTTATTTATTAATTTTAAAAATATTAATTTAAATAAAAACAAACTTACGACAAAAATAGTAAATAGTGAATAAAATGAAATCTCTTGACTTGAAGAAAACCTTGCCACAGTTACTGACAATCCTTCATTGTTCTTTATAAACGAAATGGTATCTAAAATAAAGAGGAAAAACTTTATATATTCATTTTTCATCATATTTCACTTTAAACTGATAAAATAAAATATAGATGGCGATACTAGTACTACTGCCGTCAGCATGACTTCGTTCCACCATTCCTACGTTGATATTTTTTATTTGATTCATTTTTTCTACCATCTTCTATTTCGTTGTTGCATTGGAAGAAATGATAAATATGGGAAAGAGGGGGATATAATGCATAATTTTTAAACAATTTTCCAATGAAAATAACTAATCAATACTTAAAAATGTCTACTATAATTTTTTATATTAGAATTAGAAAGGTTTTTTCAGGGTATATATTTTTTTTTTATATATATTTTTAATTATTTTGTTCTACACTAACCCCCATGACATTGCGTCAAGTCCGAAAATAATCTATTTTATCTATTATTACTTATATGAAACTAGTAAATTCAAAATAAAATAATTTTAATCTAAAAATACAGCCTTGAGTAAATTATTTCAATAATGTTTATTTTAATTGATGTTAAAGCCTATGTATTAATAATTTGTATTTAAAAAATAACCAGTTTTCAGACTGTTTCAAAGGCAAGTAACTATATTAGAAGTGTATTTTTAATATTTATTCAGAAAAAAATTATTTAGTTAATTAAGACTAATTCGGTTTTTCCTTTATGAAGTTTGGCAAATCAATACTAAATGTCAAGTAAAAGGAAGAGACATTAAAAGAATTTCGGAAATAATTTTACAGTTACAAAAAAAGTAAAAAAAATTTAAAAATAATAGATATTTTTATTAGAAAAATAAAATAAAATTCATTGTACAAGAATTAATCAAATTTATTAAATAAAATGAGTAATGATATAAATTTCAATACTTTATAAATGTATCGAATTAAATAAGTAAATATCCTAATAAACAATGAGTTTTTAATTAATCCACATTTTTATAAGAAAAAGCTTTATATTGATATGTTCGTAGTAGCACTATAACCCCGGGTAACATTAGTCCCATGGAATAAGCCCATCATCATTTAATTAAAAAAAGGTAAATAGATAGTGACTTGTGATATATGTAGTAAGAATAATGATTTAAATCATAACATCTCCTATAATACTGGTGTCAGTCGTAACCTTTTACAAAAGAAATAACGCAAAATTCTACAAAACTAATTCACACTTTTTATTATTCTTTTTTCATCCATCATCCAAAAACCAAAACAAAAAAAATGATCATATCTATAATATCAAGCTTTTAGCTCGCAACATCAAAAAATGCGTGTTATTACATCACGTGACCCTGACACCTTCCCCCCAGAGTCATATTAGATCCAAAGATCGAATATGGCAAATAATTTAAGGGTCACACTTTACACATAAACAAACTATGTTTCACATTCACCCAAATATTCACTGAATCTTAGGTTTAACTTAACACTAGGTATTTACTTTAATCACCTAATAATAATAATAGGAAAAAATGTTCAGAGTCTTATTTTAGTTTATATTTACAGTCTGGACAATGCATCTGCATTACTAAGTTTCGATCCTTTGATGTGACTTGCCTCAATATCATGGCGTTGAATGGCTAACGCCCATCTCTGCAACCTCGGGCTTTGGGGTGTCGCACTCGTCAGAAATACTAGGGGATTATGATCAGTTAATAAAATAATCTTAGCACCACAGAGTAAGGTTTCAAATCTCTGCAAAGCCCAAATAATAGCATAAGCTTCCCTTTCAATTGTAGACCATTTCTGTTGAGTTGAATTCAGCTTCTGGCTACCGAAAGCTATGGGACGAATATTTCCTTCTTCATCTAACTGACCTAAACAACATCCGACCGCATTTTGAGATGCATCCGTATGCAAGTAGTATGGTTTCTCTATGTCTGGGACTTGTAACTCTGCGATCCTACATAGCGACGTCTTCAATTCCTTGAATGCCTTCTTAGCTTCTTCGCTCCAAGGAATCTCATTAGGAACTTTCTTTTTAGTAAGCTCTGTTAGTGGAAGAGCAATCTTTGCGAAGTTTGGAATATACTGCCTGTAAAAGTTGCATAATCCCAAAGCACTTCTCAGTTGTTTTTTGGTTTTGGGTGCCTCTAATTTCTGTATTACTCTTATTCGTTCTTTGTCAGGAGCATGTTTACCTGAACCAATAATATGTCCTAAGTATTTAACCTTTTGTCTAGCAAATTCGCACTTTCTCAAGTTCACGGAGAAATTAAAATATTCCAATCTCTTAAAAACTTCTTCAAGATGAATCAAATGTTCCTCCCACGTGTCAGAAAATACTGCTAAATCATCGATATAAGCACAAGTGAAATCAGACATGGACTGAACCACTTTAGACATAGCTCTTTGGTAGGTTGCAGCAGCATTTCTTAATCCAAAGGGTAATACATTCCATTGGTACTGGCCTCGGTGAGTTCGGAATGCTGTGAGGTGTTTGCTGCCGTTCTCCATCGGTATAGCCCAATATCCCTTCAACATATCTAGCACAGTAATGAATTTCTTCTTTCCTACTAAGAAATTCAACTCCATCATATTTTGCATTGGATAAGCATCCGGAACGGTAAGAGCATTCAAACTTCTGAAATCAATGCATAACCTGATTGTTCCGTCTTTCTTATGAACACATACTACCGGGTGTGCTATCTCACTTACCACCGGTTCAATCAGTCCTAACGCTAGCAATTCATTGATCTGTGCATCCACTTTCCCCTTTAAGTTTTCTGGTATCTTATACGTTTTTGGTTTCATCGTATCCTCCTCAGCTTTCAACTTTATCGCATGTTTCCCAACTTTAGCTATCCTTATCTTCCCCGAAAACAACGTTTTGCGTCTATGTAAAAGATCTTTCAATTGATTTTGTTGCATTTTGGGTAAGTAATCCAAATTTAATCCTTTCAATGCTTCATAGCTTTCCACATCTGTAGGAAGAGTTGGTGTTTCGTATATTTCACCAAATTCATCATCAATATCATAGACAACTCCAACTGTTTGAATTCTCGCTTTGTATTCTCTCATTTTGTTAACATGCAATAATCTTAAATTTCCTTCAGGCATTTGCAGATAATACGAATTCGGTTTCACTCTTCTAATTACCTTTACTGGACCTATCCATCTGGCATATAATGAATTGGATGAATCATGCATTAGCACAAGTACTTGATCTCCTGGCGCAAATTCCCGGTATTTTTTCCTTCTATTGTAATATTTGGCATAGTTACTTTGTTGCACATCACTTGTTAACCTTGCCTTTTCGGTTGCTATTTCTAATTTTCCTTTTAACTCTTTTAAATATTCCTCCGCTGATCCTTTCATATTCAAAGGTAAAAACATATCTCCGGCCCAAATTGACTTCAATATAGATAACGGGCCTTTCGGTTCTCTCCCGTACATTAGCAGAAAAGGTGGTACTCCTGTAGTTGCATTTGGAACTTCTCGATAAGCCCATAGTACAAATGGTATATGTCGATGCCAATTTCTTCCTACTTCTCTAATAATGTGATGTAGCATATTTTTGAAGGTTTGGTTCCATCTTTCAATCAATCCGTTCCCTTCCGGATGGTATGGCGTTGAAAATCGCGGACAAGCTCCTAAAACCTTCAAAAACTCTTGCGTTAAACTTGCCGTAAAATTTGTCGCATTATCCACCACGATTACTTCTGGAATTCCTGTCCTACAGAATATTTCGAGCAGTGCTTCGCATGTATTCCTTGCCGTTAACGATTTGAGCGGGACTGCTTCAGGCCATCTTGAATGTTGGTCCATCAAACAAAGGATATATTTATGTCCTTGTGCTGATACTGGATCTAGAGGACCAATTAGATCTACGTTCACCACTTGGAATGGAAGTTCAGGACGTGACACAGGTGTTATCGGAATTTTGTCTACTGAACGAACAACTCTTCTACCTTGGCACCCATGACATGAGCTACAATAAGCTTTAATTTCCTTGACCATCCCTGGCCAATAAAAGGAAAATTTAATTCTTTGAATTGTTTTACGAGCTCCTAGATGTGCTCCGGATACTGACTCGTGGGCAATTTCTAGTATTTTACCTTTTCTAATTTCGGGAATTACTAATTGTTGTATTCTATTCCCGTCCAACAGCTCTTCATGGCATAGTATATTATTTTGTATCACATACCCTCCTTTATTTTGCTTCCCCAATTTCCATGCTTCTTGGAGAGTATCGCAACTTTGTTGTTGTATCTTGAATCGTTCGGTTTCATTTCCATTCTTTTTATCACCGCATTCACCTACTGTTGGCTCCTGCTGCTCTTCTCCGTCACTTGCACTCATATATAACTGCTCCTTTCGGGAATCTGATCTTAGCTTCATAGCGGCAGTAAAACTGGGATTGTATACTCCTTTTTGTTCTAATAATGCCTCATAAGTTTCAGCATCCAACAAAATGTCAGCATTTAACCCATTGACGGCTGCTATCATCGTTTTAATTATAGGCGTAATATATCCTTCCGTTACCAAAGCGATTTCCACTTCTTTTAATTCAGCTTTTAGACTTTCGCCAAACGCAGGTTGTAGTATTATATGTCCTTTGTAATCCACTTCCTTACCCACTATATCGTTTTTAAATACACTTATTTGTGCACCAGAATCTACTACAGCTTCGTATTCATTTCCATTATATGAAATTCTAACTTTCTTAAGGGCAGCTATTTTTGGTTGAACGCCTTTACATTTTTTGTTTCCTATCATGACTTCACCGTTAAATCTTGCAGTGACTACTTTGCTTTCGATATTTCCATTTCTGAGTACCTTAACTTCGGATACTTGCCCTTCCGATACTTGAACCTCGGCCACTTTGCCTTCAATGTTTCTTCTCCTCTCTTTATTATCTCGACAAAATCGCGCCAAGTGTCCTACTCGTCCACAATTAAAACATGTGACTGGATTTTGGGAAGAACTCCGCTTATCAATTCTGCCATGGTTGTTATGCTCATGTTTATATCCTTCACCAAATGTATGATATCTTCTACTAACCATGTTTGGTTTTTCCCGGTATAAGTTCCTATATGGTTGAGAAGCAATGAATTTAGTAGTTTGGTTATATTTCCTTGCATTCTCGTACTCATCTAGTTTCTCAGCAAGTGTGTCAACTGAGCAAATTCTACTCCACTCATCAATAAAATGATTTTGTATGTCTCCAGGTACTCGTTCTTTTATCTGTTCGACAATGACAAGTTGTTTCAGGCTGTCGAAATCATTAATTTTTAGTCCCGAAACCCATTCGTTAAAATAGTTCGCCAATTCAAATCCAAAATCTCGCCAAGTGCTCTCAGCCGCTTTACAATGTCTCTTAAACTTTATTTTAAATGCTTCTGGGCTCAATTTAAACCTTTTCAATAACATACATTTTACATGTTTATAATCATTTGCTTTTTCTTCTGGCTCCCTTGCAATTAAATTCGCCATTTCTAGAGGCAATAATCCAACAAGATGCGTTACCCAATCTTCTTCTTTTATATGGACTCTTCGTGCTTGTCTTTCAAACAATATTAGATAAAAACTTATATCACCTTCTTTTGGATCAAAAGTACGCATTAATTTTTGCAATCCACCAGGTACATGTTCTCTTGTTTCTTCATTTCGAGAGCTGCTCGTCTCTCCTATAGTACCAGTATGTACCAATGAAGCTTCTATCTTCAACCTCTCCAATTCATATTCCTTTTCTTGCCGCTTTAATTCATCTTCCCTTTCCTGTTCTCGCCGCTTTAATTCACCTTCCCTTTCCTGTTCTCGCCTCTTTAATTCATCTTCCCTTTCCTGTTCTCGCCGCTTTAATTCGTCTTCCCTTTCCTGTTGCTTAATTTCATATTCTTGTCGCCTAATTTCATCTTCTTTTTGTTGGCGCTTTATTTCTTCTCTTCCACTAACTATTCTTTTTAATAATTCCTTCACAAACTCCTCTTCGTACTCCGTACTTGCCAATATAATCTTCTTTAATTCGGTAACTCTCATGTCTTCCGTTGCCGTTTCTCCTAACTCTTCCGCCAAACACTTCAAATCTACTTTTAAAGCTCTTCCTAAAAATGCCATTTTTCACCTACTACTTTCTAAACTGCACCTTCTTACAAAAAAAAATGCCACTTCCTAAACCAATTTCAAGACAATCTAAATAACTCACTATCTTCCATCAAACAACTTGAAATTCATAGAACAAACAACTACCAATCTTTTATTTCGAAATCCATTGGGGTTTCCCCGCGCATTTGTCAGTCGTAACCTTTTACAAAAGAAATAACGCAAAATTCTACAAAACTAATTCACACTTTTTATTATTCTTTTTTCATCCATCATCCAAAAACCAAAACAAAAAAAATGATCATATCTATAATATCAAGCTTTTAGCTCGCAACATCAAAAAATGCGTGTTATTACATCACGTGACCCTGACAACTGGGAAACAAATTTATTTGCGCTTATACAAATTACTTGATCTCGCTAAATTCGGGAGTGAGGACTTCAAATTAGAAATTGGTTTTGCTCCTAAAGCTACAATTTTTCAAATGACCTTTTTAGTCCATTTTTTGGTGAAATGTACAAGTTTAAAAACGTTATCTATAAGAGGGGCACAGGGGGTAACATAAATGTTGCCATAAATTTCAAGGGGAGTTAAGACCATCGTGACGTAGGAACCCGTGCTCGGAAATGTCATCGAACATAGCTAAGGGTGCTTATCTATAATGAGCTGTTCAAGCAAGCGAACAAACAGTTCATAATGGGGAAGCACTCCTAGCGTCGTATGACGACATTTCCACACATGTGTTTTTAAGCAATTTTAATCCTGATGATGTGCCTTAACTCCCCGAGAAGTTAGTTTCAATATTTACGTGACCTCCTGTTATATAATGACTTTTTTAAACGTGCACATTTCGACAAAAAAATAGACTAAAAATTTAATTTAGAAAAAATTTACTTGCAGCGAATTACAGATTATAGATTTGAATTAGACGATAAGAAATCTAAGATCTGTTAAAAAAAAAAAAAAAAAAAACCTCATGCAAAAAAATAAATAAATAAATAAATAAATAAAATTTCTCAGTGTTATGAAAAAGACAATTAAAGAGCAAATTAAAACTTTACTTTATCATCATCAACAACTTTTTCTTTATTTACTACTTCTGCTTAGACTTGATACTTAGTCTTGAGGAAAGAATTAAGTGTGTTTCCGCACAAAGTATAATTAAATGTTGCCAATCTTCCTAAACTTTGTTAACTTTAGAGAAATAAAACAAAAATATTCCTTTTATAATGCAAGTTAACCTAAAAAGCATAACTTTAATTTAAAATGTGAATTGCGTTATCTTAGATTCAGAAGAAAAAAAATAAGAAGAAGGATATTTAACGTTAAACTCTAATAATTAACTTACGTTACGCACTAATAAATGTTAATAAAAGGCAACACGATAATGATTAACAACTTACTTATTCGCATATTCAATACTTTTATTACGTAACACGCTAATACTGCACGCACTAAGTCAAACAATCTGTTTTAACTAACAAGCAGGCATGCTACTTAACGCAAAATCAATAAATTATATATTCAAACTAAAAATTGATACGATATTATTCGTTTTTTTACAATACAAGATAATAAGCATACATTTTTATTTAAAAAGCGAACCATGGAATCTTAGATTGTCTGTGAAATAAAAAAAAAAAGTGCTATCAAGTTTCTTTATTATTTTTTTATCAATTCCGTTTACGCTTTTTACAAAATGGCGAAAGAAATTTTACAAAAAAATGAATAGTTTTTTTCACAAAGAAAGAAGTCTTGAGGATACCTCTGGTAATTGAAGGAATTCTTTAGGCAAGTTGAGAGTTGAAAAGGATTTAAAAAGTTTTAACAGTTAGAATAGAAAAAGCAAAGAAAAAAATAACTTTTTTTGTCAACTTGAATTTTTTTTTTTTCTCAATTTCCTTCTTTTATTCTAAGAGAATAAAAAAATAAAAAACAGAACCTTGTGTTTGAAGAATTTAATAAAACATTTTTTTTTGTAATATCAAATAATGTTTTGAAAGAGTTCGTGTATTTACTCATATAATAACACAAATTTTGTTTAAACATACTGTAAATTCATTAAATAATTTTTTTTTGTGCGTGAGTATTTTCATAACTTCAAATTCTTCAGCTAATAATCCTTTAGCATAGAAAATGGAATAGGTTTGAAACTAAATTGCCGTTTATTTATTTATGTTACGATTTTAACAATTATTGTTGCATCTTGATGTTTCTTCAAATTGTAGTGCTAAAAAAAATATCGAATTGATTAAACTTTGCCAATATTTTTAAATTCATTCAAACACTAAACCTTAAAAGCCACCGACTTATACCACTTTTCAAATGGACTTACTTCATTTTCAAAAATAAGGGTAAAAATTATGATGGAGCAGCATGTACTTTTTTTATTTTTTGTGTATTAATTTGAAAAAAAAAAAAAAACAAAAACAAAAAAAAAAACAAGCATAAATTTGCTAATTTACTAAATTTATGTGCTGCATTGCTTTATGTACAGAGATTTAAAAGCCTGGAAACTATGTTATTTATTGCAGCAATTCGCATAATTTGGAAAACGATACTTAAAAGATATTTTTTCTTAAAATATACAAATTAAGGATTTTTACTATCTTACAACAAGAGGAACAGTTATTGGGTATTTGCAACTTAAGAAGTGAAGTGAGTATGCCCAATCATGTGATTTAGATAAGATTTACTTGGATAGCTGTAAGCGACGTCACACATGTATGTCGAACCTGATGGTCTTCTGAATCGACAAATGCCTCGATTTACCTACGATGACGTCACCTGCAGGTATAAAATTTCAAAAGTTGAAGAAGTGTTTCTCAAAGTCGTAGCAAGATCTGTTGACACGTTTAAACTTGTCAAACCCAGATCCATCAAAATATAAAATTAAATTAGCGGAAAAGCAATTTTTTTATTCAGCAAATTTTATAAGAAAGGGGAAAATGCTAATTAATTTTGGTATCAAGTACAGAGTTGGCGTACCTGGAGATAAATTACAATTAAATTTAATTTAACAAAAATCAAAATTATATGTAATTCACATGACAAAATTCAAACTATTTACAACAAAACGTAAAATTTTATGTAATCCCCCTCTCAGTTCTGGAATCCGGGGCAGACCACCCCCTTGAACCCATCGTTCTACGCCACTATTATTTCTAAATGCTAAGGATTTTTATTATATGAACGTAATAATTATTTAAGTTAAGAAATTTCTTATGAACCAATTCTAAGTTAGAGCATGTACCGAAGTTAAAAAAACTAGTTGAAAAAATTAGTGAAGTTAAACATCAACCCCATTTTCTGTGAAGAGTTTAATTTCTGTGTTATGCTTAATTATAACCGTTATTTGTACCGTTTCAGTGCACTGTGTTATGCTTACAGTTATCATTAAGGAACAATTAATGTCATATGACAAAATTAACCCCTTAATAATCGCATAATTTTGAAGACAACGGTCTTAAAAGTGTCTATTTTTATTCACGAAAATTTTTATATAACTAAGTGTATGTACAATATAGGTATATATTTTTAATTTTCGGGTTAACTTTCGGATTACATCTGTGAGTTTAAATTACATTTAGCTTAAAATAAACTATATCGGAACACATTACAAAAAGTCATTAGGGGTAAAGATTGAAAAATAAACATGATTCCGGGCATTTGAGAAATGGATTGTTTTTATTTCTTTGGCGTGTTACTTTTAAACACTCCAGCCCTGAAATATCATGGGCACGAGAAATAGAGGGCAATCCTGTTACTTTGATGGGAGTGAGAAGGAAGAAGTTAAGAAACACTTTTTAAAAGTTAAAGAATTTTGATTATGTTATCGTTATAGTAATGTTATTTGTCAAAGATAAAAAACCATTTCCCAAATTTAAGAAATTTTACTAGGCTATTTCTACTATTAAAGCACCATACGGAAAAAATTCAATAATAAATAAAACCAAAACTGAAATAGTTAATTGATTTTGTTTTATTTGTATATCCCAATTTGAAAAAAAAAATAAAACTCTATTCAACGCAATCAGTTTCAAAACACTATTTTAAGTAGTGAAATATTTTTTTTAACAATACACAAAAATTAACTAGGATCGAATCAATTAAAGTATAAAAGTTAATGACATTGATTCTAAAAAAGAATTTTAATCGCTCTGTATTTAACATTATGCTAGAATTCGCAAAGAACGTTAAGAAATATATTTGGAAAAATAACAGAAATAAAAACAATAAATAAAATGAAATAAAATAAATAAAAATTGTATCTCACATCGTCCACCTAACCTACATAACTTCTTTTTTCAAAATATTCGAAAAGATTAATATCATGCAGAGCATTTTTAATATTAAAATAGCGTGATGGGGAATTGACTCATTATTAATATAAAATTGCCATTGATATTTAGTTCTTCAGCAAATTTGGGCGAAATATCGATATATATATCCTGAAATATTGATACTTTTTTTTACTACCATGATAACAATATTTAAATTATATTCTTTCGATATATCGTGAATACCATAATATTTGCAATTATCAACAAAGACTAAATGTCGATTCTTTTTGACAACGATAAATATCATTAGTAATAGTCTACGTTAAATATCGTATCTTTCATATATGCAAAATCTAAAAAGAGGTAAGAACGTGTAGCAATACTTGTTCTCATTGAATTCAATGCAGCCCTCAAGTTGGCTTTAAAATATTCGCCAAGTTCATCGACAAGAGTTCTTTTTACCGCTATTGACGCCAAACCAATGCAACACGTTAAAGAAATAAAAGACAATTTCTATGTGAAATTATCATTTATATGTTGTTCTATAGTAAATTTGGGTGAAATATTGATAGATTAATAAATATTTATATATTTTTTTAATTATCACGATAACAATATCTAAATTATATTTTTACGATATGTAGTGAATACCATAACATTTATAATCATCAGCAAAGATTAAATAGCGATGCTTACATGGGCAACGATAAATATCGTTAGAAAAAGCCTATGGTACATTAGGTATCTTTCATATCTGAAAAATCTATAAAAGGGCGAAAAACGTGCATGCGCTCATTAAATTAAAGGCAGCATTCAAGCTGGCTTTAAAATATTCGCCAAGTTCATCGACATGGGTTCTTTTTACCGCCATTGATGCCAAACCAATGCAACACGTTAAAGAAGTAAAAGACAACTATCATTTTAACCATTTAACGAAAAAGGATTTTATTTTCTTACTTTAGGTAGAAATAAAGAGATGAAGAAAAAGGAAATATAAAAAAGAGGAAAAAAATACAGAATAAATGAAGGGAAAAAAACTTACTCTATAACATTTCGAAGCTTTCTAAGTTTTATGTGCTGTGTTATCATCATCAACATCAATGTGATGATCTCCATTATCATTAGTATTTCCCAGTGATTCAATGATAGAATATGTGCTTATGATAGAGGCTGGACAGAACTTTTTTTTTTCTACCGATTTTAGGTGGATCGTCTTTTTCCGTAACTATTAGGGGTAAGTTAAAAAGTGTAGATGGAAACTGATGTAATATTTTTTGCGGTTTCTAAAGAAAGTGAAAGGACACACATGAAATTTAGTGTACAATAGATGAAATATAGAACGATATTAAAGGAAAATTTAAGTAACATTTGAAAAAAGGTTTAAAAATAAACGCAGAATATTTATTTCATGTTAATTAATAATCAATGTAACTGCTGAAGTTACTTCAAATTTCAAACGGCAATCAAACATACTTTAATATACACATTTATCTATCTCAATTGTGATTAATCAGATTCCGATAGCGCTACTGACTTTTATATTATTCTGCATAAATAAAAAAACAACGTTCAAAATCGCAAATGGTAAGATAATTTTTGTTTCAAAAGCTATTACTACTTGTGAAAATTTTACCGTTGTTTTTATTAATTTAATTGACAAAGATAGTTATCATAGAATCTTATATACGGAAATCAAAACTCACTGAAAAGGAGATCAATGAGGAAATTTGTGATATTATTAAACTTATAAACAAAGGTAGTTTAGGAAATAAATCAAACTGAGAGTTTATAGTTTGAATTCTAACAAAAAAGGAACAGATTAAACTATTTCTTCGTTATCTTTGTATTAAAATTTCCAAAATGCATGCGTGAAGTATGACAAAATAATTAAGGTGATTGAATTTCCATGGAAACAACTACAGAATCATTTAAAAAAATAATTCCGATACCCTTCCATGTTGAGATAGCCAGTGTAAAGCTCAAATTATTATTTGATTAGTCAAATTTAACGTAACTTGATTTTTCCGCTTGCACTAAAATTATTCACCGAATTGTTTTTATCATATATGTATGTCATACTCTGTACATCTGTATGTCATACTCTGTACTCTGTACAAAATTTCGGAAAATTCCTGAGTGGCGGTAAAAAGTATCGGCACTTTTTCCAAGATCCATTTTTACAAGAACATGCAATAAAATCTGATATAAGGCACAAAATCGCTTTAATTAAATATATAATACTGTAAAAATTACGGTATAATATTTGACGGTAAAAATGTATTTCAAGGTAAAAATGGGTTTTACGGATGATGCACCCAAAGTGTCGGTACTTCGTACCGTAATTCGTTCCATAATTTTTTACAATGTAGGTTAATTGGAAAATCCGACCATTTGCAAATCTTGCCTTCATTTTGCTAATTGGAAAAGTCATCAGTATTTTCTAATCCAGCCTGATAATTATAAGGTTTATTACAATCGGCCTATATGTTTGTTAAGGAATTTGAGAAAAATTAGGCTTATTAGGCTTAACACAATGAACTTATAAGGGTATTTGCAATAAGCTTTACATTACTCAGATATATTGCAAACTGTCTGATTTAATTCAACTACAAAAAAAAGGAACAATAACATATTTTATAATTTGCCTAGTCATGTAAATATAATGCAATAAGCATAAATGTGTTTTGCTTTCTAGAAAATACTTTTTTTTATTAGCATGGCGCATTTCAAAGTGACGGCGGCTATTTTAAAAGAGCTGGATTATGTAATAAGCTTATGGAATATATACCATACATTTACCCTGTTATTTCCATAATTTAATGCTTTAGAATTTCGTAAAACTTAAACTAAATACTTAAATACCAAATGCTTAAAAACACTAGAAATCGACTTTTATTTGAAACGGGATAATTCAGAGTTGGTAGTTCAAATATTATATGCATTACGTTAATTAAGCAAAATACTGAAGTGTTTATATTTAAGTAATTCACATATGTAAATTTACCAATAACACAACTTAACTCCATATATTCCTTACTAAAATTAGATTATTTGTGGGAAAAATTCTATTAAATCTTATATAAATTATAGGTGCCCCAATGGATAACATTTCAGTGTTTGAGTAATAAAAAACCAATTTCAAAATGTTTAAAAAACATTTAGAAATTGACAATTATTTGAAACTGATAATTATAGTTATTTCATATCTATGCGTTATACAATTGCATTAAATCTTTAAAGAAAGTCATACGTTTACACCCATGTTAATTTAACACTGTTACAACTTAATTTAATACATTCCTGATATGAATTATATTATGTGTGAGAAAATTTTTTACACAAAATTAGAATATCACATTGAATGTTTGGGCATTTAGAAATATATTTTAAATTGTTTTAAGAAACTAAATTTTGAAATTAAAAATTATTTGTAATAGGATAACCCAGATTATTTGAATAATCTGAATTATTTCACATGTTTTTCCAAGAATCGGAGGGAAGCGATCAAGTTAATCGTTAGTAATTTTACAAATTATAATCTCTTTAATCATTTTATATTCAATTTAGCTATCTAATATTTAAGTCCACATGAATAATCAAATACATTTTTACTATTGCAATGGGAAATTTATAAATTAATTCGCTAATCACGCTTAGTAACTATACAATTTTAATAATCTTACACAGTTTATTCAAAACACTTCCCCCATCATAATTTATTTAAAATCAAAACCTTTAAAAACTATTTGAAATGAATGTTTAAATTTAGATAATTATTTTTAGTCTAATTAAATTTTCCCTTTTTTTACAAATTAACTAACTCTCAGCTGACATTATACAATTAAGGGATTAATATTTGGTATAATATTTGGTAATAAATATTTGGTATGATTAAACGCGGGAAAGAATTTTTTAAAATTTTTTTTCGCAAAAAAAAATTAATTAATGATTTAGTGGAAAAATGTTATGTGGAAAAAAAGCTTTAATATAATTAATTATAGTTGAAAGGTAAAAAAGATGCATTTTATTCTTTGTAGCTTTAATGAAAGTATGAAACATTTATCGCATTTTACAGAGACCATAACCCATAATTAATTAATTCTTTCACTTATAGCACAGCTAATTGAGCTTAGTTTTTATTTAGTTTAAAAAACTTTTTTTCCTAGTGTTTAATATATTTTAAATAATATTTTTAATTTTTTTTATAGACGGAATATGATTTTTAATAGCACTTGTATTATTTTTACTTTTTAATTTGAAGATAATCTAAAAATTCGGGAAAAATGGAATAAATTAGAATTTTTTTTTTATGTATATTAAAGGTACTAAATTGCGTTTTAAAATAATTTCCTAATAAAGTGTGCTCAAGTATTAATTAATTTAACAAATTTGTAGTGAAATATGTAATTTATTTTAAAAGCTTTAATACATTTTTGTAAAAAAAGGAAAAGATTTAGGTTTCAGATAAAACAATAAAATATTATTTATTTATTTAATTAATTGAAAAAGACCTTAAATTTATCGCTCAAAGACTATCAAAAGCTAAGTTACGTTAACTTTCCCAAAGACAAAAAGTATTGTTACAGTATTATCTTTTATTAACATTTACTGAATACGAACAGTTCGATCAATTGGGCAATCCATTTTAAGTGACTAATAGTGACTAATAGAAAAAAAAAATTACTTAACTTTGTTAAAAACGCATATAAACAATTAATTCAAGCATGAATTCATTTAATGTACAATCTTTGATATTATATGTATGAGTTTACACTAAAAAAAAGTATTTTTTTAAATAACATGATTCAGAAAACGCTTGTGCAAAAAAAAAAAAAAAAAAAAAAAAAAAAAAAAAAAAACAGAAATTTCTTTTTTACTTTATACTTTTTTTATTTAACCATATTGATTATGAAATAAAGCATATTTTGTGGTAATTTTACATATTTTAACCCATTGTATTCGGTTTTATTTAAATTCCGAATTAAGGAGAAGTTAAAAACTGGTAGTAAGCTTTTGGTTTAGAATGACAGGAAATTTTTTTCATGTGATTAGATACCAATTCTAACCTTAATAAAGGTTTTATCACTTATAATTTTAAGTAGTTATCAATGCATTACTTCTTTTTGAAATAGACTGATAGCAAAACAGTTAGGACTCAACTTTGTTTTTATTCGAAATAAATGCATGACGAGTCTCCCTCATCAAGTGACGTAATTGGGTTAATGGAAATTCATAAATATTATTTCCTAAAAATTTAACTGATGCCATAATTTAAATAAAAAGTATAATTCTAATTTGCAACCATGGATGAACTGGATTGTAACCGCTGATGTACAGTCTGAAACATTACCACCGATAGATCAATCTGATTATACATCTCAACTCGAAATTACTATTTCTCTCTAATAATGGGCGTAAGTTTTATTGTACTTTACATACATAATTTACACTTTATGTATCAAATTATATTTATAATGCACACAACTTTCAAATTTTCTTTTTTGTTGCTAAGAGATAGCAACAAATACAGAAAAAATTACAAAACAATTTCATTTAAATTACATAAACAATTCTTTTCTAGAACTTAGCATAATAATTAGCTTTCCTAATCTATGAAATAGTTTCTTTTATTTTAATTTTTTATATTTTAACATCTTTTATTTATTTTTATTTTAACATTAATTTTAGAAATCCTTATTTTTTAATGTATCATGTTTAATAACTTAAAAATCAAAATTTTCAATTTTACAAGCTTCCTTTTATTTTCGAAAAAATTGAAACTAGAACCCAAACAACGACTGTTTACATAGTCATTGTCAACCTTCCAGAAGCAATCGTGCTCTCATGACAATCCATTTTGGGATATTGCTACAGCCTGTTAACAGTTAAGTTACGGATCTAGTTCAGCCTTTGTAACAGACAAATATTGCAACAAGTAATATAAATATTTATTTTTTTTAAAAAAGTCAATTCCTACTTAGGTCAACAAAGAAGATTTTTTATTTTAGTTACTTTTTATTAAATAATTACAATTAATTAGTTAAAGTTAATTAATGAATTAATATTTGAAAAAACTGTATTAACATCAAGAGTCATCCATTACAAGTTTTAAAAAATGTATTTGAACTTCACTGGAAGAATAAAAAGTATCTTATTAAGGATTGAAAATTTGAACAAGATATATAAATATATATAGGGAGACTGTGAACTAATAGTAGGAATTGAAAAATAAAAGAATTTTTATAGATCTTCAATCATGAGTTGGGGTGTACAAAGTGAGATTCAAGCACACCGGTAGAGTTCATTACAGCCATGGGGAGAAGACAAAGAAAGTCGAAGCGAAAAGAGAAACAGAAAGCAGGGCGAAAGTGAATATATCGTTATATTACTATTTATTTTCTACTTTTAAATGAAATTATTTTCTCCCAAATTAAAATTTTCTATCGATTCTTATTTCAGCTACTTTTACATATTTGTTTCAACGACTCGTTCACCAACTGAAATTCGCTCATGTTTTGTGAACTTTAACTTTCCCCACTTATGAAAAAGTGAACTCTTCCGTTACGCTTTTCCGCCAAATAGTCATGTTTGAATAATACTAAAAATTTAGTAAACATTGGAATTTACGAAGGGTCATTTATTATATTAGTCATCTGCCTAATTAAATCTGTAGCTCAAGATAAATTTTCATGTAGATGATAAATCTCATGAGTTTTTGTATCATCAGATTACTTTTATAAAATTCTAAAAACGGTTACATTGGCTTAAAATGACCCAGTTATTAAAAAAAAGTTAAAAAATTTCGTGATATTTAAAAAAAAATTACAATAAAATACAATCAATCTTACAATCGAATCTTTTACAAAAAACTGCAATATCAGCAGAAAAATTGCTACGGGAAATACAGTAAAAATTTTGCAATATTTTTAAACATTTCGTAATATTAGTAAAATTTTGTAAAGAATTACAATTGGTCAAATTTACACTAAACATATTATGTTCCTAAGGAGAGTGAAAATATCATACTTTTAAGATTCTATTGCCCAAACTTTATGTTAAATTGAACCTAATCACAGTTAAAGGTTACAGCAATTAGCACCGTATTAAATTCACATTAAAGTATCGCGTTATTTTTCACGATTGAACAGATTTTTCTGAAAAAATACCATCAATAAAACTTAAAAGAAAGGGCTGCCATAGAGACAGATAACGGAATCGGTTACCACACTTGGCAAAGCTTCCCTCAAATATATCTTTTACTTCGAGGGTCCCTTTTATTCGAAGTTTCCCTCGTCAAAATCAAGTTAGTTTTATTTCTTTATTTTATTTTACCAGTCAAGAAACACGTAACTTCTCCTAGGTTGCGTCAATAATTGATTAAAGCTTTTTAAATATAAAAATAAATCCTTATTTTAAATTTATTGGCCCAATTTTCTACGAGAAATAACTTGCTCGCAAGAAAAATAATTTATCAGAAAATTAAGCATTTTAAACTTCATTTTTTCACTAAATAAAAGGTATTTCGGAAGTAGGGGAGTGTCGGGTACCCCCACTCACTGTCAATTTCATACATATAGAATATTTTCTCAAGTCAATGGGCCATCGGACATTAATTGTTATATTAAAAAAGGATTATTTTCAAAGTTTCAAGCATTTATGCAGCTGGTAAAATGGTAAACAATAGTTTTGAAAATATGTTGAATACTGTAGTAAAATTTTTTAAACTTCTATTTTTTTAAGTTAAACTATTCTTTTTTTGGTTTATTCCTTTTGCATTATTTAATTAAATGATAAAACAATAGAAACATACAAAAATATTGATTATTACTCAATATTATACAGAAATATAAGCAATACTCCTTAAGTGGGCGGAGCTACCTACTTAAAATAAATAATATTAATTTGAAAATCAGTAAAAATTAAAAAATTCTTTTACTTTTGAGCTTCCACTAGATAAATAAAATAAAAATGGCTGAAAACAAAAATTTTAAAACTACCTTTCGTAAAGAACTAAAGAAATTATTTTAACTGCTATTTTACTAAGAAAAGGTTTGTGTTAAAATTCGCTTGTTGTTTATTAAGAACTTTAATTTTATCAATAAAATATATAATTAACACAGTACATTCGAAATAATTAATAATTTTATCAAATACTTTCCTTAAAAGACGCAAACATTTTCTCATTAAATTCATCTTTTTCATTAACATAGATTTGTCTAAGTCTGCCCCTTGTCTGTCTGGTTTTCTGTATTAAAAATACAATTCATGATTTTATTTAGTGATTCCAATGAAAACAACACTACATCCCCAGAGAAATATTTCAATTAACTTAGAGAAAGTTGTTATTTTCATTCAGACCACATATAATCTTAGCATCACGTATTTGAGAAGTAATAAAGATTGAAAGAAATGTTTATTTTCTTATGAGATTCATCTATGAAAGCGAAATTAATTGAAAGGATGTTTTTTTTTGTTTCGTCATAAAAAATAAATCAGGATGGCAAATATTAATAAGTTTTATTAAAGAATTAAGTTATCTTTTATTGTAGTTTTGCAATATAACTTATACGATAAACGATGACTATATGCTGTAGGTTTAGATAAATGTTTTTAATTTAATCTTATGAAATTATTGTGTTACGACTATTAATTAGTGAAAAACATAGATATGCTCTTTGTTGAAATAATGAGTTTATTTTTATCAGCAAAAAATAATGTTAAGTGAAATAGTAACTTATTTATTTTATAGCGTTATGTGTTCACTCCGTTTTTGTTTTTACCATTTAAAACCGCTTTTATAATACAAAACGCCATTATAGTTCGATGATTACGTCTCTTTTGTTAAATTTGATACTCAAAACAGAGTGAAACATCAATATAAAAGCATGTATTATATTTTTAAATTTTACAAGTTTAATATATTATGTAACATAGTGTTTGCCTTTTTTTCTATCAGCACTTTTTTCATAATGATGTAACATAGTTCAGACAGCACATCCCTTTTACTATATTTTACGAGCTCAAAAGATCCAACAACATTAGATTTCATACAATTTTGCACTCAATTGTAACAACACATACATAAAATTACGCGATCCTTTTACTCTATTTTACGGAGTTAAAAGATGAGGCAATTGTTTAACATTAGATTTATATAATTTTGTATGCAAATGTAATATCATATAGTTCAGACAGAATGCTCCTTTTACTCTATTTCACAAGCTCAAAAGATGCAACAACATTAGATTTCATGCAATTGTGTACTCAATTGTAACAACACATATTTAAAATTACGCGACCATTTTACTCTATTTTACGGTGTTAAAAGATGATGCAATTTAGGAACATTAGATTTTATATAATTTTGTATGCAAATGTAACATCATATAGTTGAGACAGAATGCTCCTTTTACTCTATTTCACAAGCTCAAAAGATGCAATAACATTAGATTTCATATAATTTTGTACTCAATTGTAACAGCACATATTTAAAATTACACGACCCTTTTACTCAATTTCACGAAGTTAAAAGATGATGCAATTTTGAACATTAGATTTTATATAATTTTGTATGCAAATGTAACATCATATAGTTGAGACAGAATGCTCCTTTTACTCTATTTCACAAGCTCAAAAGATGCAATAACATTAGATTTCATATAATTTTGTACTCAATTGTAACAGCACATATTTAAAATTACACGACCCTTTTACTCAATTTCACGAAGTTAAAAGATGATGCAATTTTGAACATTAGATTTTATATAATTTTGTATGCAAATGTAACATCATATAGTTGAGACAGAATGCTCCTTTTACTCTATTTCACAAGCTCAAAAGATGCAATAACATTAGATTTCATATAATTTTGTACTCAATTGTAACAGCACATATTTAAAATTACACGACCCTTTTACTCTATTTCACGAAGTTAAAAGATGATGCAATTTTGAACATTAGATTTTATATAATTTTGTATGCAGATATGTAACAACATATAGTTCAGACAGCAAAACTCTTTAACTCTATTTCACGACCTCAAAACATGGAGCAACATTAGATTTCATACAATTTTGTTCTCAATTGTAACAACACATAATTTAGATTACGCGACACTTTTACTCTATTTCACGAAAATAAAAAATGATGCAAAACTTGAACATTAGATTTTTTATAAAGTTTTGTGTGCAAACGTAACATCATATAGTTCAGACAGCATAACCTTACTCTATTTCATGACCTCAAACGATGCGGTAACATTGGTTTTCATGCAATTTTGTAATGAAATGTAACATCCGTTCGTGTCCCTTTTACTTCATTTCGTAAGCTCATAAAATGAGGAAACACATGGTTTTATAAAGTGTTCTCAAATTTTTTTTTGAGTTTATATATTTTACGCGTTAGATCATAAATGAGTTTAAATAAAAAATAAAATTTGACTAAAATCCAACTTAATATACTTTCTTGATAAATTGAAAAGATTGACAGACAAAAAAAAAATAGTCTCATGATTTTATTATGAAATTGCGAATTTTAATATTTTGCTAGGGCTAGATGCCTAGAAAAATATTACGTTTTTCTAAGCATCTAATTTTATAATTTTAACTAGTTTAAAAAAACAATAATGTGAAGTATATATATATATATATATATATATATATATATATATATATATATATATATATATATATATATATATATATATATATATATATATATATATATATATAAATATACACACTCATATTACGATGATGAAAGGTCATTGTTAAGCTTTATTTTATTTTCCACTCTCTTTAAAGGACTTAGGACAATTTTCGGACACCGAATTTGCATTTATACAAATATTTATCCCTTTAAACTTAAACTCAACTTTTTTTACAGTGACCCTTCGGAATTCTTTAGGGGTTTTGAGTATAAAGCCAGGTTCCAGTTTTCTATCAAGTTAAATAAAAAGGACGTAATAAAAGCTACTGTCCTTACATCCAAAGCACTAAAATGTTTGCTTTCCTGTTCATGACGGATCCTTGAAGTCTTTTCATACTCTGAAGTGCTAACTGAAAGTCCTGCCTTTTGGGACTTGATCTGAAAGGCACGTTTACGAGTATTCACGCCAAAGCTCTTCGCGATGGTACTTTGTTTATTGCATGGAGACATTTTAGAGAACTGTTTCGTTTTAGAATAGATAGGTTATACTATAACGGATTTCATTTTACTCACATGGACGCAAATATTATTCGTGAAGATCTTTTAAAGGACATTTTTTTGTAAAAGTAATTTTGTGCAAACTGCATTTTTAAATATTCTTAATAAATATATAATATTGTTTATGCCAAACTTTGAAATAGTTAACTTGATGATAGAAGATATATATAGAACAGTGTTTCCCGACCCCCGGTCCGTGGATCAAATGGTACCGGGCCGCCCATTTCCTTGAAACTGAATTTAAATTCCTATGTTTATACCCTAAATTAAAGATGTCTGTGTTCCATTAAAATTTTATTTATTAAAAAACAGGACCCCCCGAAGATAGTGACATAAATTTTTTAATGATTGTAATGTATCATTGTCTCCGATTACCCCCAGATGGAACCGTCTCATTGCAAAGAAACAAGCTCAGGGTTCTCATTGATTTAACGTTCTAGTAAGTTAAAATGTTAAATCACTTCATATTTATTTTTTGGTGTAACTGTATTTTATTTTGAGGGCATGTTTAAATACAATTAAATTAAAATTAATAAATAAAAATAATCTAAAATATAAACAATCAACGCCCCCCCCCCCCCAATGGGCCGCGGTAAAATTATCAAACATTGACAGGTACGCGGTGATAAAAAGGCTGGGGAACACTGATACAGAATATCTTGACAAACAAAGAGTTCTTAAGTTACCCAATTAATGAAAGTTTTGAACGACCTTCATGCATGTTTCGTTTTCTTACGATTGTTGAGGTTTTTGATTATGTGATTCTTTGGTTTTGATTTTCTTAAATATTAATGCAAATATTTTATTGCCATTGCAATAGAAAAGTGTGTACTTCAGAAGTAAAAAATGGCTTGCCTCAAACTTATAAGGCTAATTAGTTGCAATCATTTCAATAATGAAACGTAATGTACTTCTATGGGAAGAATTTGTTCTTTTAGGCACACGAAGGATTTGGCCAAACAAATTCAGTTATGATCGCTAATCCATCGCCTTCCTTTTCTTCTCTTCTCAATGAACAAAACGAGCTCTTTCATGTAGCATGCATGCATTTTAAATTTGATATTTTAACCAACTGTTTCATACAATAAAGCTAAAAAAACGCATTTTATATTATTTTCTTAGTAATTTGTGTGAACTAATGTGAGTCTAATTTTAAGGAGTTTTTCATCTTATTTAGGTAAGTTTGTTTTTTACTTTTCTTTCTTCATTTTTAAGTCCCATACAATTTTTTTTTTTTTTTTGAGACAAAGACGCATTATAAATTTTTATCTTAGAGTAATTATACTTTTTTTAAAAATATGCTTTTCGTCAAGGAATGCGATTTAAAGAGAATCTACACGTTTTTTCTATCAAGCTTTTACTGTATTTCTTAATTTCTTATACTATTCTCTCTCTCTCTCTCTCTCTCTCTATATATATATATATATATATATATATATATATATATATACATATATATATATATATATATATATATATATATATATATATATATATATATATATATATATATATATATATATATATATATATATATATATATATATATATATATATATATATTATATAATATATATATATATTATATAACCTCTACAAGGTTTGTAAATAGTGCATATGTTTTAAATAACTTACTGCTTCGAAAATTTCAATTTATTTAAAAATAATTTTATATTATTTTTAAGTAATAAAAGATTATTAAATATGTATTTAATAATCTCATATTACTTAATGTGACATTAAGAAATTGTTTCACTATTGTTGCACTTATTTAGGAGGATTAAATAGGATATATTTCACTTTACACACAGAACTTAAATAAAAATGCAGAAGTAAAGTTTATGCAGATAATGTTATTTTCTCTGAAAACGTTTTAACTTTTATTCTAAATTGCGTAACGGTCCTCGAGGAATCTGACGGAAATTTTCTATCTAACCACGTTTGCATCACCGGAAACAAAACAGATTAAAAATTCCATCTTTTCTTCCGCCGAGAATTACTATCTGAAAATTAAATGTTGCTGTAATTGTTAAGTAACAATGGCGCTTAATTCATTGCTTAACAAAACGAATAAAACATACTTTATGAAAGATTTCGAATTAAGATTTGAGTTCATTAGAATTTTATTAATTTCTCGCGATAATTGTTCACGTAAATAAAACTAGAATATTAATTTCCGGCATAATTGTATGCAGAGATGTTAATGATATCAAGCAAAATCAAAGTAAATGCGAATATTTTTTAAGGATTATTTGATAGTTAAATAAACTCAAGTTATTTTAGTTAACAGTAACTCAAATGAAATTTAAAATATTTAAAATTAAAAAAAACGTAAAAATATCCTTAAAAAAATAGATGAAGAATTCATCAAATTAAAATTCAGAAGCTGTCCCGGAATTCAGAAGGGTCTAAAATTCAGAATTCATTAGTGTTTTTTTTTTTTAATTTTTTAACAATTTAGTAATATTTTTGAAAACGACTTGAATTGTTTACGTAAATAAATATAGAATATTATTTTCCGAAATAATTGGAAGGAGATATGTTGATAGTATATTGCATAAAATCAAAGTAAATCCTAGTATTTTTCAGACATTACCTGTCTGTTAAATTAATGTAAATATGAAGAATTTAAAAGTTCATTTTTAACTATATTTAAAAAAATGTTTAGATAAATTTAACATTTAGAAATTTATTAGAAAATTCAGTATTCTTTAACATGAGATTCAAAAGAAGTTTTAGAATTTTTCAAGAAGAAAGATTCAAAATTCATGTTAGGATTCAGAATTCTTTGGCATTTTCAATAAGTTCGTGAGATTATTTAAAATAACGTAGTCCTCTTAACTAAACCTTGAAACTCAGAATGCATCAGTATTTTTAATAATTTTGTAAGAGTATTAAAAATGGCACGAATTGTTCATGTAAATAAATCTACAATATTATTTTCCTGTATAACTGCAAGGTGAGATGTTGATTATAGGACATAGAAGAGAAGTAAATACTAATATTTTTAAGATAAATTAATGTAAATAGAAATTATTTTAAAGTTCATTTTTTTAAAAAAAAATTTACACAGTTAAGATAGGAAAATTTATTAAAAGAAACAGAATGCTTTAAGAGGAAATTCAAAAGACAGTTCAGCACAGGATTCAGAATACACATACAGTATACGATTTTGAATTCACTAAGATAAGATTAAAAAGAATCTTTAAAATTCAGAATTCATTAATATTTTTAACGTTTTTGTTAAAAAATTGTTCACGTAAATGAACCAAAATTCAGAAGTTAATATTTAAAATTCATTAGCATTTTTTAACATTTTGAAAAATAATTGTTCATTTAATAACCTAGAATAATAATTTTTAGTACATCTCAATGGAATGATATTGATAATGTTTCAGGAAATCAAAGTAATTGAGAATATTTTTAAATATTATTTGACAGTTAAAAAGACATAAGCCTAAAAAGTTTGACGATTTCTCTTTTTTTTTTTTTAAGGTTCAGAATTCATTAAATTTATTTTTTCAAGATGAAATTTAAAAGAATGTCCAAAATTCAGAATTCATAAGTATTTTTTATTAAAAAAAAATTGGTCTCGTCAATGAACCAAAATTCAGAAGTTAAGATTTAGAATTCATTAGTATTTTTTATATTTCTGCAAAATAATTGTTCCCTTAAAAATATCAAGATTACAATTTTTCAGTATAACTGCATGGAAACAATAACGACATGGAATTTTCAGTATAACTGCTGCGATATTGAGGATGGTATTATAAGAAATAAAAATAAATGCGAAAATTTTTTAATATCACTTGACAGTTCAAAAACGAAAACTTAAAAGTTTTCTTTGTTTTGTAATCCAAACTCATTTCATTTATTTTTTCACAGCATACGATTTAGAATTCACCAAGAT
The DNA here is from genome assembly GCA_949128135.1 of Parasteatoda lunata. Lineage (NCBI taxonomy): Eukaryota > Metazoa > Arthropoda > Arachnida > Araneae > Theridiidae > Parasteatoda > Parasteatoda lunata. Next base: position 38,840,750 of record OX421971.1, read on the forward strand.
GAGATTCATAAAAAGTCCAATATTTAGAAGTTAATATTCTGAATTCATTAGTATTTTAAATGTTTCAGTTAAAAAATTATTCGCGTAGGTAAGCCAAATTTTAAAAGTTGAATTTCAGAATTCACTAGTATTTTTAATGTTTTTGTTAAAAAAAAAAAAAAAAAAATTGTTTTCTCAAATGAACCAAAATTCAGAAATTAAGATTCAGAATTCATTAGTATTTCAGATTTTCTTTGCAGTGGTCTGGAGGAGGCATTAACCTCATCAAGATTAGGGAGCTAACTTTACATTAGAAAGATCCTGGATTCGAATCTTGGAGAAGGTATGGATTTTCTTTCACTATCTGTACTTACTGGGGGAGCAACGTTGGCCCACCTAATATAGTGCCTTTGAAAAAATGGCCAAAAAGCTGCCGTTACAGATACTTGAATGATGAGTGTCAATCGGGTGGGCATTGGAAAAAAAAATTTCTGTTAAAAAATCACTCACGCAAATGAACCAAAATTTAAAATTCATTAGTATTTTTTCATATTTTTTTAAAATAAATGATCACTTAAATATACCTAGATAGTAATTTCGATTATAACTGAATGGTGATGTTATAGGAAATCAAAATAAATGTGAATGTCTTTAAATATTTTTTGATTGATAAAAAAAACGTAAACCTAAAGAGTTTTTAAGTTTCATTTTTGTTCATAAGATTCAGAATTCACTTCGTTTATTTTTCACAGTAATCTATTTGAAATTCATCAAGAAGAGATTCATAAGAATGTCCAATATTCAGAACTCATTAGTATTTTTAATGTTTTTGTTAAAAAAAACTTTTTGACGTAAATAAACCAAAATTCAGAAGTTAAAATACGGAAGTTAAGATAATTATTTTTAATATTTTTGTTAAAAAAATTTTCTCGAATGTGTACCAAAATTCAGTTAACATCAAAAGTTAACATTCAGAATTCATTAGTATTTTTAATATTTTTATCAAAAAAATGGTTCACTTTTGAATCAAAATTTAGAATTAATAAATATTTCTAATGTTTTTGTCAACGTAAATGAACTAAATTCAGAAATTAAGATCAAAATTCATTAGTATTTTTAAATATTTTTGTAAAATAATTGTTCCCTTAAATGTATTTAGAATTATAGTTTTCAGTATATCTGAATGTAATGGTTGGAATGATGTTGTGGGAAAACGAAGTAAACGCGAATATTTTTTAATACTATTTGACGCTAAAAAAAACAAAATTTCTAGTTTCTAGTTCACGGGGCTCAGAATTGATTTCATAAATTTTTTTACAGTATACGATGTAGAATTCACCCAGATGAGATTTAAAAAATGTCCTAATACAAATATTTTTAAATATTATTTGATAGTTAAAAACTGTAAACCTAACCTTCTTGTTCCCAGTATTCGCAAAACTATTTTTTCATTATTAGGCCCAATTTTAACCTAGCTTTAGTAAAGCTTTCATTTTTTACATCCTCCCTTTCACCTTACTATCATTTGCCCCGGAACGGAAACTCAGCCCAAATGTATTTTTGGGGCTGAAAAAAAATATCAGTGTTAGAAATAGGCGGTTGTTCCGCCCTGTCATTAGAAACAAGTCGTCAGTTTGGCTCATGATAGGGCGGTATCATCCAAATTCAATTTTCACTTCTCTGCTGGTACAACTAAACCCACCAACGCTTTTACACAAGATTCCATGCCCACGAAACACCAATGCATTAAAACTACATAGAAGTTCGAATATTCAATTCAATTCAATTCCACCTTCAATTTTTTTTCATCTTTCACCGGTTGTAATATTGATGAAGTTGAAGGTTTTGCTTCGCATAAGCAAAGGGGTTGTTCGAGTTTTTTTTTTTTGTTCAGTTTTTTAAGAGGTTTTTTTTTTCTCTCTCATTTATTTAGAAAAGGGTATTTTCTCCCTGGAACTATGTTAGGTAAAAAATAATGAATACGAATTAGGGAATTTGATTTTTCCCCTCAATTTTTTTCCCCTTTTCGGTATAATTCAAAGGGATGCCGCTTTTGCATGAAAGATGTAATCTCAAGCTTTTTCCAACAATTTGATGCCTGTTGGCGATTTATTTGGCTTTGTGTGCCATCAAGGCTTAAAGCGTCATTATGTGTTCATTAGAAAATTGCGGTTTTCTTTCTTTTCTTTTTTTCTCTTCTTTTTGTCTAAGCTTTTATGTTATTTATCGTTGCCCGAAAAAAAAAATGCCATGATTTAAAGAAAAAAAAAATCGTATTTGTTTATATGTCATTAAAATAATTGATTTTAGACCCCTGAATGGGTAATGATATCAAAAGCAATCATGGCTTTTAAGCATGCAGTTAAAAACTTCCCTTTTTTGTTGTTGTTGAAACAGTAGCTCCATCGTTAATTGATCCGTAAATGTTATCTAATTCGATAGAGTACTGATTTTCTGTACTTACAGATAAATTGGAGCAGTTATATGTTTCGATTTTTCCTTGTAACAGTTCTTTTAGCAACAATAGTTTCAATATAAATTGTATCTCAAATATTTTTAATGTTATAGAACAGTGATTTACGCTTTTAATATAATATGTTCTTTATTAAATGCAAAAAGTTAAACAGTTATATGTTTGGAATTCTTTCCTGTAACAGTTACTTAACAGAAATACCCTCGATAAAAATTTTCAATGCTAAAGAATTTTTAATGTTAAAGAACATCAATTTACGCTTTTAATATAATATGATCTTGCGTAAATGTAAAAGTTTAACAGTTATATGTTTGGAATTGTTCTCTGTAAATGTTACTTTACAGAAATAGTCTCGATAAAAATTTTCATTGTTAAAGAATATCGATATTGTAAAGACAATGCTAAAGAATTTTTAATATTAAAGAACATCGATTTACACTTTCAATATAATATAATATTTATTAAAGAGTAATTTAAATTGTTATGTGTTTGAAATTATTCCCTGTAACTGTATTTACAGAAATAATTAAAAAAAATTTTTCTCCTTAAAATTCTTAATACTATCGAATACTGATTTAAACTCCTTAATAGAATATAGTCTTTGATTAACCTTTTGCTTACGGCTGGTACAACATTTGGACCACATGTGATGGTACAATATTGTACCCCGTAAGCAAAGGGTTAATGTAATTGAAATTAATAGAGTTTTATCTTTGGAATTGTTTCCTGTAACTTAGCACAATAACTTTGACTTAATTTTTTAGCAGTTCAAATAAAACAGTTATATTTTTTAGTTTGTTTTAAAAAATTAGGTTCTGATTCGATTTTATACGAATTTTAAATTACATAAAAATATTCAATAAATAGGCCATATAATAAGCAATAATGTGATGTTGTGTATTTAATGTCGAATTTTGACCCAAAATTTTTTGAAACTGACATTGTGTAAACCGTTACACTAACAAAGCGTAGAATATATAGGATTTTGAAGTAAATATTTATTTCATAAATTTAAGTCTATGTATAAAGTCAAATAAAAAAAAGGAAATAATGTAGAAGGTACTGATTTTAATATTCTTTTGTATAATCAAATTGTAAATGCATGGAGTCTCATTTTTCCAAAAGGGTTTCCTTTGCACATAACCAACATATTTTAAATACTATACTATATAGTATCCACATATGGTATATTGCAAAAAACGTGCTTAAACATAAGTCTATAGATTCTCATTTTGTAAAACAAATATTTCATTTTCATTGTCAACAATTTTAAATATTGATATTACATCATATTATCTACTTGTGGTAAATTTAAAAAGTATACGCAAAAATACGTCCATAAAGTCTTATTTTATTAAGAGCATTTTATATGACAAAACCATTTAAATTATTGTATTGTTTAGCTCATAGGCAGAATGCATTCCATAAATAATTTTTTTTTCAAAAACTATTTTATTTGCATAGCTAACGCTATTTTAAATACTCTACCATATTACCTACAAGTGGTTTTAAAAAAACAAAACAAAAAACATACGTAAAAATAAGTCCACAGAGTCACATTTTGCAAAAAGCATTTCATTTGCAGAGGCAACGAATTTAAAATACTGTATCGTATAACCCACATGTGGTGCATTTCAGAAAATGGACGCAAACGTACGTCCCTAGAAAAAGCTGTTAAATCCTTGGAAATAAAAAAAAAAACTCCGCTGGTTATTTATTTATTTATTTTTTGCTCGAAAAGTGCGCCAACAATAAAAACATCTTCACGTTCTGGAAGCCCCTTTTATTTTATTTCGTATTTATTTTTGCTAGAACATCAGAATCTGATCTGACAGGCACATTCACTTAAAATTCCTTTTTTCTTTTATAGGTCTGGTCAGCCCTAGTATATCTTCCTACCCCTTGTTTTATTATTTTTTTCTTTAACTTTGTTGATTCTTCTAGTACTGGCGTGGTAGTAGTATATTTGCTTTGTCGAACAAACATTCGCGGCCGTAAAGTAAAACTTCTTTCAAATGTCGTGTCTTTCCTGTTTAAGTAAAAACAAGAATTCGCTAAGATCTTGCTTTATTTTTGAAATAAGAGTGCTTTTCCGTACTTATTTTGTTTCAAACCCCCTTGGTGTAAACTTGACAAGGTTTTTCCTTTTAGATTGTTTAGTTCTTCTTTTGTTTGTTTTTCCTAGTGTAGTGTACTTAGAAAGAAAAAATAACCAGAAAAATAATGTTACTTTATTAGATCTGAAAAGAAAAATACGGGTATTTAAAAAAAGAAGATAAAAAAAAAAAGGTAAAATACTTTTTCTATTTTGAAAGAAAAAAAATGTTTTAAATTTAATATTGTTTGAACAACAAAATTGTATGAGTATAGGCAAAATACTTCGAAAATATGTTTACGATTATATTTACCATAGATTTACGTACATATAGTACATATATTTACAATTTAGATTACTATTTTATTTTATTTTATTTCATAGCCGTTGTTGAACAACCGACCCAATTTCGTGTTTACCACTACTGTTCAACTCCGTAGCCTTGTAATTTTGTACCCAATCCAGAAGACACAGGAGCTCCTGGATCAAGAAATTTTTCCCTTCATGGACGACTCTTTGATGGAACTAACCCGCATTTTCGTTAAATAGAGAGGAAAACCTTGAAAACCTCCCTCGGTTAGTTTGACGGCAAGGGGACTCTAACCCATGATACGTCTACCAATGAGGATATTTCATGTTAGCACAGTGGCCGGGTGCGAAATTCGAATCGACCGGCCATCGATGAGATTCGAGTCCGGTTCACTTTATTAAAAAGTTACAATTTAAAAAAAAAACTTGGTAGTGTACTTGCCAACTTGGCGACTTTTTTTTTATTTTATTTAGATGGAAAATTATCAAAATCAGTGTCTTATTCTCAGTTTTTACAGATTTTTATGAGCCCAGATAATAGAGCATTTGAGTAAGTTTTTATATATTAAAAAATTAGATCACAAACACTTTTCATTTTTACAAAACTATGGCTTTTTTTCGTATTGACGTTTTGCGTCACTTTCAAAATAGGCTAAATTTCATGAGTAATAGTCGTGAGTAACTGTTGCAAATTCCCAGCAGTAATTAAAATAGCGTATTATTCACAAAAAGCATAATTTTATATTACGATACGGAGTCTTAAAAAAAAACACAGCCTTGATACAGTCTTATATATTTAGTATAGAAGAAGTGATCCTGACCTTTTACTGAGAGAGAGATAGATAGAGATAGATAAGATAGATAGATAGACAGATAGATAGAGAGAGATGAAATTCAAAATTAACGGTCAAACTAGTTTCCAGTAGCTTCTTAAAAATTATTTATTACTGCATAATTCATTATTTTCACGCTTTTGAAAAAACGCTTAACATTAATTCATTTCTCTAAAAAATTATTTCTTATTACTTAAGATATATATTTGAGTGATATGTGATTTATACTTGAGTTTACAAAAGGGCGAAAACTCACGAAGAAATGCCATCTATGCAATAAAAGTGCAGGAAAATTGACGATAGTTGTATATAAAAATTGAGAAATATGAAAATTTCTTGCTTTGCATCGTGTTAAACATTAAAAATTTTCAAGGTTCAAAATAAAAAAAATTATATACTGTTTCCCCCCGATAAAATTGGCGACTAACTTTGGTATACCCCCCTTCAAAACTTGGGCCCCGACCCGTAGGCTGCAAACCCTTGGTTACAGTTACATATGCAGAGTAAATCATTCGCCTGGAGCACTATTATTATAAAGATAAGTTCTAGGAATCTACTATTGTTGGATTATTATTACTGCTATTGTTATTACTAGGAATCTGCTAGGACATCTGATATTATTATAATAACACGTTCTAGGAATGAACGATGCATCTTTGAGCACGGAAAATGGTTTAGCGGGCGTGCTTAAACTGAGATTACACAATTCCTTAAAAATTGTGCAGATGCAGGATCTTTTTTAATTTTATATTTATTTGAAATCACTTGTCCCTTTAAACTGCTTTAAAATAGCTTTACACAAGATGTCCTAAATAATTTAGTTGTTTTTAAGTGATTTATGTGAAGAAAGCAGCTAAAGTTTTTGAAAAAAATGATAAACAAATAAAAAATTTTATTGCAAATGTGTTTTCTCATAGAATTCTAGTTTGTAGTTCAAAATGTTTTTGACAGATGGCGCCAAAAATCTTTTTATTGTTTTTTTCCCCGTCATTCTTTGATACGTGCAAATTTCGTCATTCGATGACGACATCAGATAGTGGCAAAAGGTGGAAACATAATGTGGTTTTAACGTAATGTGATTTTCATTCACTGATTTACATGGGAAATTCTTTTGTCTGATTTAATAATGTATTTCTTGTAGCGGCATCCAACAAACATTTTCGGCTTCTAACAAACAAACAAATTAGCATGAAGAGTTTTTTATTTTTTAATATTAACGGTTATCCGGTTAAAATTTTTAAAAAATTATTAGTCTCATTTAAAAAAAAAAAAAAACCTGTGTTACATAAATAACATTTTATATATTGAGGAAATTTATAAAAATTTTCTAGAACTAATTTTTATATATTTCTGTTAGAATTTTGAAGAAAATTCTTGTTAAAAACTCGTGTTAAAAAAAAAGAAGAATAAAAACGGCTTATCAGTGCGTTAAATTTCAACTGTTTTGCTTCAGCTTCATTTCTGAGGGCTACAACGCGGCCCGAAGTGTATTTTTTACTATAAATTTAGCTGTTAATAACTCTCGAATTAATTATCGAATGTTAATTTTTTAATTCATCGTATTTCCTGTACATGTTTCTACACACCTAATTTTAACTTCTTCAAGTTTCAAATTCTTTTCTACACACAATTTCAAGTTCTATTGTTTTTGTGCAACTTAACAGAATGTAACTTAAAACTGAGCATTTAAAATAATTTTGGCATCGCTTACAATTTTTTAATCTAGAGAGATTAATCAATCGAATTTTAAATTAAAATTACTCATAAATTTATATGAATGTGTAATGTTTTGTAATAAAATATAATTATTTCTTTTTATTTGATATATTGAGTTCAATCTCCTAGATTAAAATATAACATTAAAAATATTTTTTTATATGATAAGTAATAGTTACGCAAAATTAAGAAAACAGAAACTTAAGATTATACAACTTATTATAACGTTTTACTAGTTAATGTTTATACGATGAAATGTAATTAAATTACTACCCTGAAATATGCTATGTTCTTATGGAAGAAAACAAATTTTATAAATTCTAATAACATACAAATCGTAATAAGCTTATCTCTAATTCTTTATTTAAATATTACTAATGAAAAGTTCATATTTCAAAAATCGAAAGAGAAAAAATAAAATAAAATTCAATTTTGAAAAGTTTTGAATTCTTAAATGCCTTAAATAAATAAGATTTATGACTATCGTAAGATTTACAAAAAAAGCAAATTATTTTCGTATTCCAGTTAATTAATTTCTCTTGTGTTAAGGTTAAAGAAGTTTTTGTTTTAAGAAACAAGTAAATCTAGAGAAGTAAATAAACCTGAAATTGAATTTTAAATTACACGTTTCTGTGTTTGATTAGGAAAAAACAGTTTTAATAATTTATTACTACTTCTATTACAGTTTATTAAAAAAATTCACTCACAAATATCAATGTAATAAAGCTATTAAAGAAGTCATTAAATATTTTTCATATCAAGAACACAATTTAATAAATATATTATTATTAAATGTCATTAATTTAATTAAAAAAGACATGCTTACAGAAATTATCAATACTTAACAAAATTAGCCCTAATAGACGAGATTTTAAAAAATATATTTTAAAAATATCAATGAATATTTTTAATGGCCAGTACTGATGATTTGTGCAGTATCGGAACAAGTTAAGTTATTTTATGAAAAATTAAAAATGAAGTAATACTTGAAAAAATAACTTAAACAGTATGATTTCTCAATTATGTTTAAAGAGTTCATGAGAATTTAGATCATTTAAAATTATGAGTAGAAATTATTTCTTGATTTGATGGTTATAAACCACAAGTATTTTATTCTTATGACATGCATCACAATATACAACCGTTAAATCATTCCATACAATTCTCAATGATTGTAGTTTTATATGATAAATAAAATTTCTTATATGTTTACTGAATTAAGAAATGAGAAATCATCAACATAAATATAATACAATAAGTCTTACAATTTACGAACATGTTATTAAATGAATATCTAGAATTATACCATCATTTGGAGCGAACATAATTTAATTTAGCTCTAGCATAGCTGATATAAAGCTCAAATAAACATGGCCAATAATAAAATAGATTGAATAAACAGAGATAAAGATGAAATACGATTTATTTTCATTCAATTAGGAGAAAACAAATAATCCCTATAGGACAAGCATTCCATTTTCACAAGCGAAATTCCTAATTAAATCAATTTAGATCAATCTAAAATATGATTTAAAGACATAAATATGATTGCGACAATCATTTGATAACTGGCAAAACATAATCTGGTTTACGATATAACTAAAGCTACCTCCTTAAAATTCTTTTATATCCCTATGCAATCCAATATCACCAGTACTTGCTTCAGGAACCTCCCAAAAGCCTTGTTTGCGATTAAATTGATGTCAACAGCTTTGGTAGGAGATTACTTCAGCGCAATTGTTTGCCCTTAATACAAAGGAACAAATCTGCCCGGGTATGTATTGTTACTAACAAGAGATAAAATTTTCCTTAAGGGTATTTCAATCTTGATTGGCGTAGCGAATGGGAGAAAGTGCGTGGTAACGAAAGCTCGTTATAATGTGAATCTATTTTATGCGAAATTCTTCTAACAATGGCGGGAGCTAACGATTCAATTAAAATCTTGAGGAGTTGTTCCGGAAATTATTCCCTAACTTTAAGGGAGTTCTCCCGTTTTTCCTTTTTGTCGGTGAGTTAAGACTTAACAGTATCATTGACATCACCCGGGCACATTATTTGGCGAGATAACGAGGCTGAAATTTTGGATGCAATTCCAAAAATTGAATTTATGGTTTGGAGAACGCCAAAAGTTTCAAACGAAACATTTTTTTTGTTGTTGGTCTTCTTAAAAGAGAAATAAAATTGAGTAACAGGATAACAAAGTGGACTGTTATACCGCAAAAAAGTTTTTTATTGTTAGTTACACAGCAGTTTTCAGACAATTGAGAGGGCTATTTAAAATTCTGATGTTATTAGAGTTGGAAAATATTATTTACTGAATCGTTAAGAATAAACCAATAAAATCTGAATCGTAAATTCAATGGGAAGGGATTTATTATTCACATGAAATCAATATATGCGTGCAGTTTATAGAGTATTTGAATAAAAACTATAATTATTAATGCTATTAAATATAAACATTCGTTTTATAGTTATGTTGGCTCTTTATACGGTTTTTAGAATTCTTGCTGGTATACAAGAACTTATTTATTTGAATAATATGTTTATACTGGCCGTTACTAAAACAAGCGACAGTTAAAAAAATCAATTAACGGAAAATAGAAGAATATATAAATAAGAGGAAATATAAATAGAATAATAGAAGGAACATAAAATAAATTAATAGATTTGAATAAATTAATAGGATATATAAATTTCTGCATTTGTGTAGGATACTACTTAAACTTTTATCACTAAAATACAAAATTAATTGCAAAGTTTGTCAACAGATGGCTAAAAAAAAATCTATAATACTGTTTCCTTCTTTTCATCAGACAATTAAAACTTAAATGTTTAATCACGTGTCTGTTAATTTTGTTTTCAGCCTGTAACATGTTGTTGATGCAAAAGATAACTATTTTGAAAATATTCTTTTATAGTTTTTCTCAGTTAGCAGCGCCATCTGTAAATAAATTTCACAGTTAGTTTCAACACTTTGAAGAAATTCAGATTTCCTACACTTCTATCTCCCTCTGTTTTTTCGTAGGTCATTTTTGCTCCACTTGATAATTGAATAATCCATATGCAGAAAGAGATAATTGATTTTTAATTTGTGATTTTTATGATATTGCTACAGAGCATGTTAATAAGAGGGTTTTTGTTTTAAAAATTGAAATGTTAAGATAATAAAAATTGCAAAAAAAAGGTGTATGCAGATTAAAATACAACAAAAACGTTATGCAGTAATATTTTTAGCATTTTTGCCCCTCCAAAAAGGCTGCCAACAGGTTTCGCATACGTTTGTTATAAGTAGGGCGAATTTTCATTGCAAGATATGCTCTCCCATTGCCCCCCCCCACGAAAAAAAAATTTAATTAGACAATGGACATGCAAATGATTGATACAAGAACTATAGGTATCGAAACTGAACCAATTAAGAATTGTGTTTGACAAGTTGAACGTATGTTCTGTTCCGCGTAGTCATTAGAACAAAATTCGTCCCTTCAGAGCTTGCTCTTCAACATTTACTTATGTAGTTCAACATTTACTTACTTATTAGTTCTCTTCTTACTTTATCACTTATGTTATAGTAAAAATGAAAAACACACTTTAAGTATGAAATGGGACTGTTTAAGTGAAAACATCTTAAACAGTCTTACTAAACTAAAAAAAAAAAAAAAGAAAAAAAAATTCGAAAACAGTTAGCGATTTTTCTTTATCAGTATTTCGCCCGGCAATTGAAATTTGAATTATTGTTTTCCTGTCAATGATTCGCCAAGTTTAGAAACATTTTCTTTCTTCCGTTCTTAAATATTAATTTGTCCATTTTCATTGCCTTCATATTTGACAAAGATTCCAAAATTATACATAATGGACTGTGTTTACGTAACATTCCATGTAACATTACAGCATTTTTTAATATGCTCTTCTTATTGTAGGTATTTTATGTTTTATAACCGGCGTTGGACAGCTGATCCAATTCTGAATATACGACTGTACTCTTGTAATTTTGAACCCCAAGCAGAAAACAAAGGAACTCTTGGATCAAGCATTGGGATAAATTTTTGGTAAAACTAACCGTTACTTGGAAAGGAAAACCACGAACACATTCTATGATTAGCTCGACAGCAAGGGGATTCTAACTCATGATTCATCTACCACTGAGGATATTTCATGTTAGCACTGTGGTCGGTGTGAACCAGGAACGAAATTCGAACTACCAGCCAACGCTGGGATTCGAGCCAAGGTAAGTTTATTGGGAGGCCAATGCTCTACTCAATGTAAGGTACTGGTACTTTCCTATTTGCTGAATGGTTCTTTGAAAAATTAAAATTATGGAATCTTGAATTTTTTTAGCAACGACATGCTCCTTTATTGACGTAATTATCAGAAATATTAATCGAAACGCTGATATAATACGGATTTCAGAGACAAAAAAAAAAAAAAAAAAGAAAAAAAAAATTGCTTCAAAAGCTCTGATTTTTCAGCAAATGGACAAAAATGGACGTTAGACAGAGGAGTTAAATAGCTCTGATTAACTGCCTCGCGTGTCTTTCTTCTGTTTCGTCATTCCGAACCCTGTCATTAATCTCAGACGACGATACAGAATAAAATAAAAAAGGAAAGAAAAATGATTCTGAAATCACACACTCCAGCCCTAATCACTGAAACAGGAAAAAAAAAAAGAAGATTCTTATGTGAAATCAGTAAGAAGGCAGAAATTAATACCCGCCCAAGCGGTAAATGAGGAGCATTAAGAAGGGGGGAGCAACCCTCAGTATCCCACCCTCAATCCCGGACCTTAAATCATGGGACGAATTCGGAAAGGAAATGAGGCTACTATTTCCTGGCAGGCTCGTGTCAGTACTTGCATCATGCCGTGTGTTATCCGGTAAATTAATCGAAGCACCACACACCACTCACCCCTCCTCACGCACTTTGGTACTTTTTTTTTTAAGAAAATTGCTTCGATGATAATCCTATAACTGTTAGAATATTGCTGAAGAAATATGATTTCTTAACCCCTCTAGAATCCCTCTGTTTAATTAAAGGTAAATCCTTCGTCTCTGCTTTAATAGACGAACGTATTTGCTTGTAAGCCTTTTTTTTTTATATTGAAACAGTTAAGTCTCACAACCGTCGATGAATCGATCAAAGCACCTACGAAAGGAAGAGAAGGGCTGCTATAAAATTATAAGTTTGCGTTTCATTTAATATTCTTTACTTATCATAGAAATCGTAAAAATAAAGATGTCTTTTTCTTTTAAATATTACAATTCTACATCAAACAAAATTAAGGATTTGCATACATTTTATCACTGACTGGTGGTATGTTATAATATTTGATATCAAGAGTTTAGTTAGGAGAAACTTGTTTATCCAAGAGTAAATTCATGCGGAAAAAAAAACTTTCAGTAAATATTTATTATTTTATTTAATTTTGTTACACCATTTTAAGGAATGTAATTTTACATGGCAACATATAAATTTCGAACGAAATCGGTCGAATAGTTTCTGAAAAATTGAATTTTAAAAAACGTTGTATTCCAACCAACTAGTAACCAACTAGTATTTGATATGAAAAGTAATATAATCTAGTAAAAATTTACAGCGAATAGAAGAAAGTTGCCTAAATCGTTCCTCTCCCAAATCCTAATTAGCTAAATAACTGTATTTTATTATTAAAATATTTATAATATAGATATCAGTGATTTCTGATTGATCAAAATTTAAATGTAAAAAGTACTATGATTTGGGAACTTTTCCTCTACAGCATTTTTTAAAATAAAACCATACATATTTTCTGCAACATATGTTGAAAAATATTTTGTGCTGCAATAATTTGAAATGTGTGTTCTAATTTCTACCCAAATAGTCCCAATAATTATAATTTTTTAGCTTTATATTTTAAAAGGTGCCTGGCCATTGGACACAACTGTCTTCTTAAGCACCTCAGCAGAATTAACATTGCTCCTTCTCCAATCTGCACACTTAGTAACCTTGGGGAGGAAATGGATGCCGCCCATATTATGCACTGCCCTGCTTTGCGCAAGTCTTCTCTAGCCGAGCGATATTGGGAAGCCCGAGACCTTTTGAATTAATGGAATCAAGTTACTGCACTATGTTTACCATCTTTTATTGTATTTCACTTTTATTATTGTGCTGTAACTATTGTCCAATAAATTTGCCATTGGAAATATAAAAAAAAATATTTTTAAAGGTAATTCTAGGAATATAACGAAACTTGACTAGGTTAGACGATATGACCAATGTCCGAGTGTTTTGCACTAATAAAAGGAGTTCTAACGGAGACAAAATTACACAAAGTTTTTGCAATCGACATAGGATTGAATCCACAATTTCCTCCTTTCAACCAAAATACTTGAACTTTATACAAATATACAGAATCATCGTATACAGACAACCAGTCTACTGTACAAGATCATCAAAAAAGAATGCTGGAATTACAAAATTGAGTTACGCAAATTAGTAAATACTAGTAAATAAATTAAGTACTAAATTGTTATATATATATATATATATATATATATATATATATATATATATATATATAATATCGGGGCAACATCCCTGATATCATGGGTGTATTCAGCTTGAATAAATCAGTCGTAAGCCATAATACTCTCTATAAAGGTTTATTGAAATGAAGGCTGGTGGTTATAACAGTTCACATCCCCACTCCACAAGGGAGAAGGTGCGGACAAAAATCTTGATGGTTCCGGCAGATCTTGCATGGAACACATCATGTTGAAAGAGACATGCATAAACCATTGCTCTCGTATTTTATACTAACACAGAGATAGGTGAAAAGGCTCAGTCTTTGCATTCTTTGTATTCCTACACATTAAGGATAATCATTTAATGCTTCCTAATATGGAAGTGAAAGAGGGAAAGATTCTAAAAATAACTCCTCCATTGAAATATAAATCTAATTATAATTCAATGGTGTGTTTTCAGCCTTGAATTCCCAAAATAGAATATCTCTACACTTATTCTTTAACAAAGACATTTTATGAAAACGAAAGAGTTTTAATTGTTTTATTAATACAAAAGTATTATAATTTTTGTATTACATATATATATATATATATATATAATATATATATATAATATAATATATATATATAATATATATATATATAATATATATATAATATATATATAAAATATATATATATATATATATATATATATATATATATATATATATATATTTGTGTATTTTACTTTAATAACATGACAAATATTGTTTTATAATATATAGCTTTGTAAATGTATTGTGCACTTACTCCTATATTAATTTATTACATTAGACTGAAACACAAACTCGCGATATGTTTACGATCAATTATGTCTGGGTTTTGAGTTTATATATTCTGTGTTTATATATAGGCTGGTTTCAGAGTTTATATATTGATTTAACCCAAAGTTATTCTATCGAAGTTTCTTCAACTTGTACCTTGCGCCATGAATATTTGTATTCAAGCATTTACTATCAGAATCAAAACATTTGTTTTAAATTATTATTTAAAGCTTCTTTCTTTTTTTAATATAATTTTTTATATAAATAATTTTTGGTATACATCGTTTGTAAAAATAGATTTTTTTTTAAAATGCTGATAGAAAATATAGATCTCTATCCTTGACTAAACTTGTTGTCTTATTTTTAAAAAAAAAAAATATATTTTCTTATGTACTAAATGTTAGGAATAAGTGGGGAAACATAGTTAATTTGATTTGAGTGATAAGTGTTGAAATATTTGATTTCAATTTTTGCATTTTTAACAAAACATATTTGTTGGACATTTTTCTAGAACCGTCATTTCCTTTTTAACTCACATTTATTTTAAGTTTATGTAATCAAAGTTAGTATTTGCCATTTCGTAAAACACAATCAGAAGAACGTTTTTTAAATAAAGTTTCTGAACTAATAGAATTTGATAAAAATTTACAGTTCTCATTTATATTTTATGACTTACATGTCATTTTTAAAAAAAATATTTAGCTTAATCCAAAGTTCTAGAAAGAGATATAAGGTAGAAAGAGATATAAGGTAAGAGATATAAGGTAAATTATTTAGGTTAATCCAAAGTTCTAAAAAGAGATATAAGTTAGCACGCCAAATTTTAAAAGCATTCTTATGACAAGTACAATCAAACACAAAATATTTTGAACAGTAAAATAAAGGTAAAAGCTTTTGTGAGTATTTTTTATATTATAATTCACAAATGGATGTTAATGATATTAGAGTCTAGATAATAATATAATGGATGTTAATTAATATTAGAGATTAGTTAATAATGTAATGGATGAAAATTAATATTATAATTCCCAAATTTATGATGATAGTTTTTTATTTATTCTCCATACACTATTGTTTGAAATTCTATTTTTCTTTCATTATGGCATTTTAAAATAAATTCCCAAAATCACCTACAAAATAAATTAGTTTTGCTAATAGGAGCATGAATGAAAAATTCATATAGCACGCTTTCTTTCCTTCTAGCACAACAGCCATATTTTTAATAAAAAATTATAAAAACTCAGATGAGTATAGATGTAAGTTAGCGATATCATTTTTTCTTCCTATTCCAAATGTGTTATTTCGCGAATTTTGTTTTTGTTTAGTTGGTTTTAAAAAAAAACCGATTTTTTTTTTAGTATATCCAGAGGTGATTTCGAAGTTCGATTTTGCAATCACATTTGCATTATGGATTCTTGCATCTTCAAGATGCTGGATTTTCGAAAGATAAATAGAAAAAAATGGCCAAGTTCATTTCCTGTTGCCATGATAGAAAAGAATTCTCAATAATACACCAAATCTTATTTTTTTTTCCCATCTCATTAAAACATTTCTTCTATTTTTTCGTTTGTAAAGTTGGGATCTTTCTATTGTTTAAAATATTCACAAAAACTTTTATTAAACATTATTTTAAGTTCTTTTTTTCGCCATTTTTTCTTCTTCTTATTATCAGTTCTTCCAACCATAGCTTAAACGCAACATTAGCCAGATACTCGAATCAGCAGTCATTAAGGAATTCCTTGATCATTAATAAAATTTCTGAGCTATTATAATAATATTATATCTAAGCTATCGAATTCATCTTGGTAATTAAAAACAAGAAGAAATCGAAAAGTTTACAAGAAAAAATAAGACAAATATCCATAAAAAGCTCAGAAATGTGATCAATGTTTGGAACATTTGCGCTTATTTAGATCTAAATATGGCAAAATAAAATCACAAAGCATCAAATTATTCTGAAAAAGACCATTAAGAACATATTCCGAACTAAACAGATAAAAAATCATAAAGAATTGAATTTCGTTATTTAAATAAGGGCTTCGAAATGCCTATCATTAATTCCACCATTTACTCAATAAAAAAAGAAGTTTTTATAAGAATGATAACAACGATATTGTTATTTATTTTTTCTCGCTTAATTTTACAGAAAAAAGAAAGAAAAAATATTGTTTTTAATTTCATATCAATGGCTTTAATTATTATTCATGATTTACTTTGTTTGAAATCTATTAATTTTAATGAAGTTCATTAGAACAGTTTTTAATTAAAAGAATTCTATTCGCTCAGGGGCTTTCGATTAACTATTTCCAATTAGAAGCGTTTAGAGGAAATATAATCGACGCTAAGTTTGAAACGATGTAACTCAATGAGACTCTCTCAGCAAAGAAACATTAGAATAATGACTTTTTTTTTTGGCAACATGTTTTGTCTATCAAGTCAATTTTCGGCCGTTTAGGGAACAGTTAAAGAATATCAGTTTCGATAATTGATACAGTTGGCTTTAATAAACAGTAATATTCTAAATGAATATTCATTTCAGGTAGAGTAAAAAGGAGTAAAATTATGCAAATTTACGCATGGTATTCGAACACACAACGGAAAACCATTAAATATGCATTTTCAAGCGGAATTTTGACGAAGAAAACGAGAAAACTGCATTAAAATGCACGCTATCCGTCAATTCAATTAGACTTAGTGTTCAAATAATTTTATTTTTCGTTGTGAAGAAGGCGTTTCATTCCTCTAATAATATATTTTAGTAATTTCAAATCAAAGGAAACCTTTGATTAGGAAAACAAAGAGTAGATTATTTTACTAAATAATAGCTTTCGTAAAAGGTTGAAATCCAAATACTCATTTCGAAAGAAAGAAGAAATCAAATTATTTTTGGAAACATAAATATTTGTTTATTGATACACTATATTTAGTACTCCCTTTCATGCTAACTATAATTAACATAATGCAATGAAAAAGCCTTCCTAAGGGTAAACGGGACAATCTCCCCGAGCCCCGTATTCTATTTTATTTTATGCGTGATATTTTATTTTATAACCGGCGTTGAACAGCCAAACCATTAAGTTTAATGCTATCTATGTTCTGTTACTTAAACTTGTAATTTTGGAAAAAACTCAGATGACAAGGATTAATCATTGAGCCGTGATGACTCAGGGGATAGAGCACTCACCTCCCAATGACGTGAACCGGGTTCGAATCCCTTTGATGGCTCGTTGATTCGAATTCCGTGCCCGGCTCGCACAAACCACAGAGCTGACGTAAGATATCCTCAGTGGTAGATGGATCATGGGTTAGAGTCCCCTTTCCTTCAGGCTGACTGTGGATAGTTTTCCTCACTATGTAGCACAAATGTGGGTTATTTCCATGAAAAAGTTCTCCATGAAGGTTAATTTCTCGCAATACTTGATCCAGGGGCTCACTTGTTAGGTTTAAAATTACAAGGATACGGAGTTGAGCATTGGTAGTCGTAAACTTAAAATTCCATCGGCTGTTCAACGACGGTTATAAAATATAATAAAATTAATAAGCATTGAGACAAAGTAGTATTCTTGGAGGATATTTTGATGGAACTTAACCGCTTTTGCGTTACATAGAGAGTACAGATGGAGGTTTGTGTTAGACGAGAACCTTCCAAAGTTAGCCCGATGTCAAGAAAGATTTTAAATCTTAATCGGTCTAACATTTCTACGTCAGCATTGCGGATGATGTGAGCAGGAAGCAGAATTCAAATCAATCAGTGATTACTGAGACTCGACTCTGGGTCATTTCAATGGAAGACGAGTGCTCTATCCCCTCAGCCACAACTGCTCGGTTGGTGATATTTGCAATTTTAATTTTAATTGTTATAAAAATTTCATTTTTTTTAAAATTTATGTTTGGCTACTTTATCGTTTTAGTTGAATACTGCACTAAGTTTTTTTATTTAAGCTATTATTAATTTAACACATCATAGCAAAACTATTTTAGGTAGTTTGCTATTTCTTAATGCTATTTCTGCAAAGACAATACATTTCAAAAATTACAAATGCAGATTTTTAAACAATGAAATAATAATGAATCTCTTAGGTTCGATTGAATTTGAAACGCAGTGTTCGGAGCATATTGATAATAAAATTGTTCAAATTAAATCAGAGTTTTAAAAGGTTTTTATCGCACAAGCTTTAGGGCACGTGGTCATTTTATTAACGTAAAGAGATTAATATCCTAAATACTAAAAGGACAAATATTTCAAAGACATAAAGCAAACTTACAAACTTATATAATAAAAATATTCGAATATAAGAAATCTGCTGTTAGTTTCAATGCTCCGCTTTAAGGCTTCAAACTGGATTTTAAGCGTTCTTAAAACTTTTTTTTTAAAGAAAAGAAAATAAATTTAAACCAGCTAAGCGATTTTATTTTAACGACATAG
Source organism: Parasteatoda lunata (assembly GCA_949128135.1). Lineage (NCBI taxonomy): Eukaryota > Metazoa > Arthropoda > Arachnida > Araneae > Theridiidae > Parasteatoda > Parasteatoda lunata. The sequence continues at coordinate 38,859,884 of OX421971.1, forward strand.
TTCTCCCATCACGTCTCGAAAATTATATTTCCCCTTGCGTGGCAGATTCCATTTTATTCCACACCCTAGCAGCAGACGACAATATAATAGGCTTTTGGAATCATCAGACTCTATCAAATAATCGTTTGAACGTGTTTCATATTCTAAAAGTGAACGAACCGTTTTGCAAGTTTTCGAAAAATACAGCCAGATGGCGAAGCCGTAACAATGTAAATTTTAAAAGAATTTTCGAAAAGTAAAAAGTTGTGAATTGATTTTGTGAGGATATATACCTATTGAAAGCCAAAACTTTACATTAAAAAAAAGAACAATAAAGTTTTATCAAATAAAATTTAACTATGAAAGCGGAAAGTACAGTAAAAAAACGAAAATTATTAACTTCATGAAAAATTATGCATTTTTTTGCTAATTTTTTTCATTTTTATTACTAAGTCGCACACAATAGAGTCGTAAAATTGAATTAAAAAGTATTTTTTCTTTTTTAACTTTTGGCTGAATAATTTTAGCAGAATAAGATATGACTGAAATATAATTTAATCTTTTGAAGAAATAGTCCAAGTATTTTTCCTGGTTTAATTTTTCTCCAAATATTTTTTTTAATCGTTTCCTTTTTTTAATCGCTAATTATTTAAGTACTGATAAACTCTATGGTAAAGTCATTATAATATTCTATAAGAAAAATTACATAAAAAATTTTACATTTCGCAGAATTACAAAATTTTGATGTGGGATAATTTTTTTAACCAAAATCGCCCTTTTATTTAATAAAAAATATTTGTAATTAGAAACCGATTTCATTTTTAAAAAAAATGTCGTTTATTGAATAGTTAGTTTTGCAGTTGGTTGCGTTCATCCTCTTTAAAATTTTTAATACAATTAAACACGCATAAATATAAATACTTTATGTTACAAATTGTTTAATAGCAATATTTTGTAGTTCATATAATACAATTTGAATAGTTATGTAAAATATGGACTATGAATTTGCCAAAACTTTCTTCATCAAAGGGAGAAAATAAACATAAAATATTCTTAGCTCATTGATTATTTTGTTCAAGCTTGTTCAGCCTCTCCTATTGGTCAAACTCCTTAGTTGTTGTAATTTGTTTGTGATTTTCTTTTTTTTATTTCTGTGTAAATCAATAATTCTCTTTCAATTGTCTATGGGAGTTCTCTATCATTTGTCTTAAAGAAGGTTATTCGCTATTATTTGTGTTTATTATATTTTATTATATGTTATTATTTATGCTATTATATGTTATTATTTGTGTTTATTTCACGTTGAGCTTTATTCAAATTCTTATATCAATAAAACAAACCTTTAAAAACAGACATAAAGACATTGGCAATAAAAAAATGTGTTTAATAATTATTTTTTTTCAATGGAAAAAACAAAAATTGTATTAAAATATCTCTTCATGAGACTTGGCGGGAACAGCTCGTAAATTTATCATGGATTGTACCGTGGATTTATGAAGCAATATGCATCTTGAAATTGATTGAAAATTTTTATTAATTGATTGATGATTAAATTAATGAAATAATTTTTTTTTTTTACCTTTATATATTTTTTCAAAGAAAAAAAAAATAAAGAAAGAAAGAAAGAATTTTATATTGTCTAAAACCATGAAATTGATAAACCCAAATTCAGCGAAATTTTTCGAATATGTAATTTATTGAATATTTATTAATTAATTTAACTAAAAGTTTAAATGCATTTAACTCAAAATATCTATTTTTTTTCATATCGTGGTATATTTATTTCTCTTAAATTAAAGCCTATTTAGATGTATGTCGAGAAAATTATCATATTAACAAACATTTCTGAAACATTTTCAGGCATATGATAAAATATCAAAGTAAAAAAAAAAAAGAAGAGGGCAACGTGTTTGGTATTGTAATAAATTGTGTTTATTAAATGACGATTAAAAAAAAAAAACTAACTTTAATAGCAATCAGTTTAAGATTTAAAACATGCGAAACTTAGGTAAAAATTATTAAATTTCTTCCCATTTTAGTTATTTTATTAAAATGTGGCACAAAAGTTTTGCTCTCAAAAAATTCTGTTCTCAGATTTAATTTCTCAAATTTAGGCTTTCCAAACTTTATGTTTACAGTAACTTTTAGCAATTTTTACAGTGATATATACTTAGCTTACATATTTCCTTTTGTCCTTTTTTGCTGCATTAACTTTTCTCTTTAATCACTTTATTCCTGACGATAGTTCTCTCTATTATCAACAGATGGCAGTACAATAAGAAACGCATTTAACTTCCTCATAATGATACGAATGCGTTGATATACACTAAGGCTTCTCTACAGTGGACCTAAATTATTCTAATCTCTAATTCAGGGGCTCTAATTTACAATTATCTGAGCTGCTATGACGTCATAAGAAGATTGCCTGTTTTTTCAGGATACTGGTTGAATAGAGATGTCCAAGTCAAAAGCTGGAGCTAAATCAGTGTGCCACTAACATTCAATCAATTTCTATTAGCGCAATTTTTATTGGATGATTTGTATTCTTATTCTGATAGAAACGTATTCCTATTGGTTGCATCTGTAACTGATTGGTCATTGATAGGTAAGTGGATAGGTAAGTGGAGTGACGTCAGCTTAGACAACTAAACTAAACTAAACTAAACTCAGTGGCGCGACGGCCCATAGAGGGCCATCTGTGCCCATATCAATTTTCTTGACCTTGGGCTCTGGGGTGCAGGAGCAGATGTTCCGGTCAGGTGGTCAGCCGAAAGCGGAACCCCAGTGTTTAGCTCCCAAGCATGCTTGGTACTGCATTTATCGACCCACTGAAGGAATGAAAGGCTGAGTCAACCTTGCCCGACCCGAGGATCGAACCCAGGACCTGTGGCACGGGAGCACGAAGCGCTACCACTCAGCCACCAGGCGTCTTAAACAACTCTATTGTAATTGTTGTACTTCAAAAATAACATTGTTCTCACTTTAATGTTTTTTTTCCTGATCATTTATCTTTTTTCTCTCTTCAATTTATGACTTTATATTAATTATGTACTAAACACAGTTTCCCTCGTGTGATTACATATATCCATTGCCGGCAGGTCCCGTGTAATAAAGGATGACTGATGCACGTTAAATCTGTTGGGTCGCAATGTCTTCCATGTTCCCATAACAAATTATACCTCTGGGAATACTGAATTGGAAATTGATCGTTCTCTGGTTCAGGTCAAAATTACGACTGAATGGATGCATAAATGGGTCCGCCCTATAAACGGGCAGTTGCGTGTGTGTGGCTGAAGACGTATTCTTGGCCAAGATGGCACCACCGAAAAACAAGAAACGCTTAAATTTGCTTGGCTTCATCAAGAGGGCTTGCTGGTATTGGCAAGTGACATTAGAAACAACAATAAACACATATATCCTTTTATATTTTGACGCATTAGAAACTTTTCTATTTATTGTATTTTTTTTTCTTTTTTTTATGTTATGCAAAGAAAAAATTACTGCTTTTTTGTTTCAGTAAAGTATTTTAACTGTCTTTTTCAGTTAATTATTATAATTTTTCTCTGATTTTGGAACTTTTATCCATGATCTACTATTTTAAAATAGTTTCTATTGTGTTATAACAAATTCCTTTTTCTACTATGCTTTAGTATTTCTTTTCTATTCCTTGTAATGTTTCGTTTATTTTCACTGTAAAGAATAACAGTACTGCCATTTTTATAAAAAGCACTTTGTATGCCTTTTTTTCTGATTTTTTTGTTTCGCACACCAAGTTTAATATTCACATCCGAAATAATGAACAGTAACCTTCAAACGGCTCAGTGTCTCTATTCAAAATATAAATGCTTAAACACGAGGCGAAACGTTTCTTTAAAACTGTCTACACGCAAAGCAGAAATTAACAACCTATCAATAAGTCTCATTCGTGATTACGATGCCACTCTAACCGAATAAAATCATCCCCAAATGGAGAAAGGATCGAAAAATTTAATGAAGGAATTTATATCTTGATCATACAGTGACAAATTTGTTCGAAAAGTACTATCACCTCTTCTAACTTCACAATAAACACGCATTTGCCAAAGATTTTTGGCAAGGTCTTTTCATAGAAGTGTCGCATGTTGAAAGATCATTAGCGGCCACCAAGGAAAGTGCCTATGTTGAATTCTTCTTGCAAAACGATGAGATCGCGTGTGCAAGATATGCCAACAATGTTCCACTATCGAGAGAAGCATGTATTTTATTAGCAACAGTTTCTAATGGACGATTAAACATCGGTAGAGTTTTAAAATAATTTCAGCCGCCTTCAGTTTTACTGTCGTGAAAAATTAAAAGCTTTTGTTAGCAACTTAAGGAGGAAGTTTACTTTTGTTTTAGTTGCGGGAAAAGATGTAGTGCTATCTAAATTGTAAGTGCTCATTCTGGTTGCTACTGGATCGACGTAGATAAGGAAAACCATTTCGATTGATTTTTTGGCGAGATTGGCGGCAGGTGATTATTTCTAATAAATGGGTTTTCTCCTTTATTTTACTTTCTGTTAGCGGTTTTGTTTTGATTATATAGTTATAGCTGATTTGTGCTAATGTCCATGGGAACTATTTGCGTTGTTTATTATGTTTTTAATCTGCATAACTAAATTAAATCTTTTTTTTACGTTCAATGTCTTCGCTCGAAAGTCGATATAGGAACAGTTGATATGTAGTGGATGATTTAGGAATTTTAATATCACGATACATCGTCAATATATAGTGATACTTCGGGATATTTTCTCAGTTTTACTAATTTATATTATTTTTACATTAACAAATACTTTCTTAAACCAAATTAGTTTTGCAAGCAACGATATTATCGTAATGAGTCTTGTCAATAATACACTATATTATCGTATTCCGTATTTGTCGTTATCAATAGTATTCAAGATATTATCATACTAAGTAATTTTCAATGTCGATAATGATCATGGCAAGTTTTGCGATTTAATAAGTATCGTTATTGATAATACTCGAGAAAATGTCCAATTCGATATTTATCGTTGTAGTTAATTGTTGTAACACATAGTATTCACAATATATAGTGAGGATACTTTTTGATATATTATTATCGCGATGTCTAATTAATATTGATGCTTTCCGATACATCGATATATTACCCAGCGCTACTAGTGAATAGCATATTTGAATAAGTTAGGACCATATAAGAATTACCATCAAGTATTCTAAACATTCTACAATCAGTATTCTAAATCCAACATTCTGTATGTTTTAGCAGAAAACTTTAAAATAGTGTAACACACACTGCTGAAGGAAAAAGAAGACATTTTTACTTGAGGGTAAATATCGGAGTTCGACAGTGAAAGGGAGGAAATTTGACAGAGGGGTAGGACTGTGTTTGATACGTGGGATTTGATGAAGCCCTCTTAAAGTTGGGTGCTTTCCCAAGTTCCGTGACAACTTTTGCGCTTGTGTGACAAAGAGTGGTTGGATTCATTTCCGTTCACTTCAGTTACATTCCCTTTTCTGAGATGGTCCTTCTCAAAAACAGAGATACCTCCTGATTGCATACTTCCCGTGTCTCATCGATTTCCACTGACTCTGCTGATGTCGAGTTGAGTTGTCCCGAAACCCGTGTTTGTACAAAAAAAAAAAAAAGTATGTGACGAAGGTGAAATTTAGCGTAGAATAGGTGCCACGGTTTTTGTTCTATTTTTAAAAAATTCTATGAAGTTACAAATCGTTTGCTTCAGCTGATTCTATCACTTAAAAAATCTATCAAACTATTATAATGATGGCGTATCTATCTCATTGATATACATGGAAAAGTATGTTAACAATTTGGAAACATTCCATTTTTTAGGTTTAAGAACTTGGAATGATGGACGTAATTATAGAATATTAATTCATTTTGCCGAAAATTTACTTCATTGGCGTAATATTTATGCATATTATCTCTATAAACTACAAAATTTCCTAAAAGTTCATTAAAACTTTTTTACACTTGAAGAGTCTTATGGAAAAAGCAAGCTAAAAAGCGACATTTTGAGAAAGTTTCAAGTATTTCTCCTGATCGGCCGGAAAAATAAAATGTTAATTTATTCTTCTAAGCATTTACTTAAGTGAAAGTTTCTTTGCCAGCGATCCTTATTAATTCCAAGATTTTCTAAAGGTAAATTAGAATTTTTTATGGTTGAGAAGTTTAATGCAAGAACATGTTAAGTGACATTTTGCAAATATTGCATTTTTTAGGTTTAAGAGTAAGTCATAATCGTTTGTGGAACAATATTATTAATTTATTCTGCCTCATGTTTTCTTAAGTAAAGGTTTGTCGTAATCACGTGATCTTTCAATATTTTATTAAAATAAAATCACAAGGTCTTATATTTGAAGTGTTTAATTGAAGAACATGCTATCAAAGTTTGAAAAACATTTTATTTTTCAGGTTTAAGAACTTTTTAAGGTTAGGCATATTTTATTCTGCTTGGTATTTATGTAAGGAGGTTTATAATATGTTTTGCAAACACTGCATATATAATCAGAATTGCATAAAAATTATCCAATTTCATAACATGTATTGTAATGCATGCGGTTTATTATCACAAAATATGAAGCAATTCGGCACCAAATATTCATAATTTCTTTCAAAATTTGACTAAACGACCCCTTTATATGGTGTTTCGTGAAAAAAAGATCACTAGCTAATATCACATATTCACTAGTATACACATATTCAATTTCAATATTGTTTATTATTATTCAATAAAATGACACTTCATAAATTCTGAATATTCTTTCATATGTCAATACCGAACTACGTCATTTGATAAGAGAATGAGATATGTATCGTAACGTATCCACAATATTAACAATAAAAGTCAAAATTAGTTTTATAGCTAGGAAGGCCTAATTCATTGCTTTCTATGCAAAATATCACGTTTTCTTATTATTAACCGTAGTATTTGATTTGATAATAGAATGATAAGGATCTTTTCCCATTTATCGCTGAAGAAATAATATTCAAACCAAATAAAAAAAAAAAGTCGTTGAAAAAAAGCTTTCAATATGGCTGAACAAAATCCTATTTTAAAGTGCATTAAGGAAACAAAAGAAAATTGGATGGGAACATACGCATGGATTTAACATTTAAATAATAACTTACTACGGCAGTACAATTCTTTTTGCACCCCTTTTTCTATTTTCTAAAAACGTTCCATCATGTTTTCGAATTTAATATCGACGTACTGTGGGAACTACGCTTGTTACAAGGTGCAAATATTCCCTCTACCAGCAGTGCGCCACTACTGATAAAACGCGAAATTGAATCCCGTTAGGTCACGTGGACACATCATCTAAGTTCTTTTTTTTTACTAGAATACTCCTTTCCCTCTCCTGCATGCCACTCTTCTGTTCCAAGTGATAATGAAATACCAAGGATTCGTCACAAAATGAATGAATCAGTTACGTCAGTGATCGCTAACCCTTCTACGCCAGAAATTGAATTTGAAATATGACTCGAAGGGAAAATTATATATAATTAGTTGCGGAAATTAAATTGTTTTGTAATTCACCCCTTCGGAAAATGTTTTTCTTTTCTATTTGAAAGTATGAATATTGTAATGTTCCGGCTTTGTGATTAGTTGAGGGAACGGCTTTTGGAATACAACCAAAAGCTATGCCGGTAAATGCAGAGTTAAGAGATTTTTTAAATTAGTTTTAAAGGAATTTTTAGAACTTTACTTAGTTTACTATAAATTTTTTAAGAAGTTAATTAAAACTTCGACAGACACCGTTTAATTAACACAAAGAAACACATCTAATTGCTTTATATTTTTATTTTAAGATAATTTTATCCTATTGAATCAAAGAGATTTTATCCTATTGAATCAATTATTCTTGTGTCAAAATTTTCCTCTCGGAGTGCAAAAATTAAAATGAATTAAGTTGATCAAGATGTGATATGATGCATTAATTCTATACGAAAAATATCTCAACAACAAACAAGAAAAGACTTGAACTGGAAAATCGTGTTATTGGACTAAGTGGGAAATTTAAGATTAAGTGCAGGAATGTATTAAAAGTAAGTTCAATTGAAAAAAATGCTATTTATTTATACTTCTCTGTCGCATTTTTTGGTAAGGTTAAATAAGTAATTTTCTGATCACATATAATTTATTTTTCACTTAAATATAAAAAATTTTGTTGAAAACATAATAATTCCAAAACATTTATTTTTTTAAAATATGATTGAAATATTTTTTTCATATTATTTGCGAAATTTTATCAGTTAAAAGTAATCACACATTTATGTTATTTTTCTCTTTTTTTTCGCAATGCATATTTCCAGAAATATGACGCTAAAAAGTTTACAAAGTTACAACTGTACCAAGGATTTTTTTTTTTCCATAGAGATTTAAAAATCTTTAAGACATTGTACATAATTCTTTTCTTTCAAATATCCAATATTCTTGATGAAAAAAAAAAAAAAAAAAACTATTCAATTTTTTCCTTTCTTTAGATTCTTCTCTGAATTTTCATTATCAGAACTACGAAAGTTTTCTTCTCAGTTTCTTTTTTTTTTCTTTTATTGAAAAAATTCAGTAATATGACAACAGAAATATTTCGTTTGGAGGTTCGCAATCAGATACATTAAAAAGAAATAGTTTTAATTATTTATTTTCATTCGGTTTTCCCGCTAATAATAAAAATTAGTTGTACTTTACGAAATGTTAAAAAATATAAATGTAAACCTAAAAGACTGTTAGGTTTTTGATAATATAAAGAAGATAATTTCCTTAATTTTTTGCTTAGAAAATTATGTGTGCGCAAAACATAATAATTTTTAATAATCGAGTATTGTTATCAGGGTTCTTCATATTTTATAAAAATTTAAAACTGAGATCATTTTCTAATGTTTCTAAGAGAGCTTTCACTTCACAATGATGTGACTTAGATTCGAATCCCTTCGGTGGCAGGTCGATACGAACTCAGCTTCCAGCTTGCACCACAGTGCTGACATAAGATATCCTCTTTTGTAAATGGATCATTGATTAGGATCCCTTTGTCATCGGGCTAACCATGGGAGGTTTTCTTCTTCATTTGAGGTAAATTCGGGTTAGTATTATTAAAAAGTCCTCCATGAAGGCTAATTTTTCCTAATGCTTGATCCAGGAGTTCCCTTGCCCTATGGGTCTGATTCAAAATTACAAGGATACGAAGTTGAACATTGAGCATTACAAACTTAGAATTGAGTCGACTGTTTAACGCCAGTTATAAAGTTAACTATAAAATAAAATGTTTCTTAGAGATACGGTTTTCAAAATTTGATCAAATAATGTATGACTGGAAAGTTTATTCAGATCTGTACATAGGTAGTTTAATAATATAGATAGTATTTTTTTATACTTATAAAGACAAAAACAAAAATAAATAAACAAACGAATATTGTTTTACTCAAATTTTTTAGCGGAAACTGTGTTTAACACTTGGCACGCATTTAAACATTCTTATACGTAAAAGATAATAAAATTTACTAGTTAGCATATTTTGATAATTGTTATAATGTCTGCAATCTGTTTACATAATTTTTTTAAACTTAAATTTTAAAATCCAATTCTTATTAACTATTTTTCAAGAGCGTGCTAACTAGCTCTAACCTCCGTACATAGAATCCCCGGAAATTATGGGTTGTTAAATCCGGTAAAACAATAGTTGTCAAAAAATGTTACAGGCAATAATTGAACGAAATATCAAATATTTTTTGACGGATGAAGAATATGAATTAAAAATGTTAAATGAATATAATTTAAGGCAGTAAAACTAAATATATGATGACAATTAAATAAATTATTCGCTTTTGTGTTTCTTAGTCTTCTTCTTTACATTTTGTGAAGCTTTCTTATTTCTATGTTGTCCCGATTTCTTCACGCTAGTATTCCTTGATTTAATATAATGGTTAAAAATATCCTTAATAGATATTTTATAAAAAAAAAAAATAAATAAATAAAAGATAATAGAAAGAAAAAGTAAACAATGAACATAGTGGTTATATGTTAATAGAAACACGTCAACAAATTCAGATTTTTTCTATATATGATTGTGACACATCAGAATGCTGGGTGAAAAATTAATTTATGCGTATCACTTGTTGCTAATGGACAGAAATAACACGTGTTTCTGCTTGTAGCAAACAGGTACACTTAGGAGGGTATTTCTCTCTTCTTAGATTATTTTTCTCCACAGAAATGTCACTTATAACCCCGATTATATTTTTCGGAACACTTATGACGATCCGATTTTAGTATATGTTCTAAAATGATAAATTTCGTCCACTATTTTTCAAGCTTTGACTCATAAAATAAATTGTTATTTAAAATAAATTTTTATGATACTGGAATTGCAAAAGCTACAGAAGAGGAATTTATCATGTTTATGAAACAACAGTTTAATGAGCAATAAATTTATGGGATTAGTTAAAAATATTTTGAGAAACATACGTTGAAAATCATATAAATACATAAGAAAGTGATTGATAAATGCATAAAATAGCGAAATTTTCACTCTTAATCTTCAAGTTTATGTTCTTCAAATATAATATTCCAAAATACAAAGCAACTGAAAATGTTATTTTTTGTTTATTAAATAATAAAAATCAACCTTTAAGGAGGTAAAAAAAAAAAAAAAAAACAACTTAATCAGGGGCTATTTTCATGTATGGTTCCGGCAATGCAGGAAATTTCCGCGTTGTATGAAATAAGAAGTATGAGAATCGCGTATAAAGAAAGGGAATTTTTTTTTCTTCGTCTTCAGTCTTTTTAAGTAAAAGTAAAACAAATAAACCAAAAATAGCATTTTATTTAATAAATCAGATTCTCAATGAAACATAAATTTTAATTTAACCATCTTATTTGATTGTTATTTATAATATTAGTTGGAAGAAACAGCAGTGTAAGGAATATCGGACAATTAACCCTTATTTACCATAATTGCCTTTCCTTTTTAAAAAGTCTTGTATCTTTCTTACTGAATAAAATAACGGAGAATATTACTGAATCAGCACTTGTTCGAATCAACTACATTCGCCTAACTTGCTAAGATTTAAGAAGAAAAAAAAATATTTAGAAATTTGCTTGAGAGAGGGGCTACGAGTTGTACTCTTCGAGTTGGTCTCCTTCTGTGATTTTTTAAATTTTATTTTCATTTAATCACTTATTTTTAGTTTTTCATCGGATAAAAAATGAAAATAATCGCCAAAACCTTGGCGATTAAATTGGCGCAGGTAACCAATAAGAAAATCCACCAAAATGAAATAAAATAAAGTTGTAATAGCAAAAAAATTGCTTCCAACGAATAGTAATAAATCATAAAATAATCATAATAATTATAAATATGAAACAATTATATTTTATACCTTCCTAGTTTGTAGTTCAGCCTTACACACAATGCCTCGTTAAACTTTGAAATGTTTTAATTAGTTCATACTTTCCCGGTCGATTTTCGGCTTTACTCACAAACAATGTCTAAGCATTATATATTCTGTCAGTAACATATGCATTTAAAATATCTATACAGTTTCAAAATTAATATGCAATAAATTAAAAGCATTCAAATAAATATTTCACTATTCGTAAACATGTATAAAAAAAGATATAACAAATTGTTCAACAAATAAAATATGCTTAACAAAGATATAACACAATTCTAACATGTTTAAAAAATTACGTAGCCGATAAGAGTAATTTTTCATTAAAATTAAATGCTCGGTATTCCAACTTTGTTCAAACTTCTGATTTTCATTGAAAAAGTTTAGCGTTTCAAAAGAAGTAATCAGTTTTAAAGTTAATAATTTATTACCCTCCACAAAAAAGAACCATATATTCTGATTTCTCTTTTCCATGTAAAACGCAGATTACCAATTACACCACGCTTCAAAAGCGCCGACATAATCTCGTCACCCGATCAGCTATTATTATATTCTTTGTGCCATACTGCTGAATAAGAAATCATTTATCAAATGCAATATCACAAGCAGCACACATTCTACGTGTAAAGCTAAAAGTGAGATAATCGAGTCGCCAAATATTCCCCATTCTCACGCCTGGTTACCCGCCAAACTTACTAAAAAAAAAAAAAAAAAAAAAAAAAAAAAGCAAGATAAAAAGTATATTTAGCTGTACGTGCTTATGCATTAGCTAGAAAATGATATAGAATACTGCTGACTACCAATTGCATTTTGGGAAATTAATTTATTCGCTGACAGAATGATGTAATTATCGTAAGCATGGTGGAGTCAATTTTCTTTGACCCTAAAAAAAAATAAAAATAAACTGAACTAGTTAAACAATTTTAATCATTTGGGAGTGAATGGAGGCCTTGTAAAAAGTTAAGTAGCTGTATTTACTGTAGTTAATTTACGAACTGAGCTTAAAGAAACCATTCGAGTTGGCGGCGGATGGAATATCAGCATATTAATTTAAACTTGGTGTTTCATTATGCAATAAATGTTCGCATTAAATAATAAGTTATTAAAAAAAAGTAATGTTTACGTTGTATTATTACCTAAATTAGATATTCATTTTTCTTTTTGCTATTTTTCATTCTTGTTTAAATGTTTAAAAATTTTGTATTTGTTTTCGTTGTATATGAGGTACCAAGCAGGGTGTTCGGTAATTAGTAATCGTAGTACGTGTTTTTAGATATTTTCTCAAACCTAAAGATTAATATACATATAAGGGGTCGTAAATTTTTATTGAAGCAAAGTAAAAATAAAAAAAACTATTAAATTCTACTATTAACGAAGGTTGTATGAAAAACATTAAAGCCTGCTCGATTGCTGAAGGAAATTGAGAGATAGAGACAGATGATTATTGGAATCTCCTTTAAATTAGATCAGGCAACAATCAAACTGGTTTGGAGATCTTGAATTTTAACATCTTTATTAGGGATTCATCAAATTTTAATTACAGAGTTAACAGGAAAGCACAAAAATGATCATACAAAATAGAGTCATAATTGTAAAAAAATTAGGCGAAAAAGATTATTATTATTTACCTATTCCTCCAAACGGACTCGGCGGTAGCATCGTCCTCTTCACTCCATCAGAACAAAAGCTAGCACTATTGCCAAATTGCTCGATTATATATATATATATATATATATATATATATATATATATATATATATATATATATATATATATATATATATATATATATATATATATATATATATATATATATATATATATATATATATATATATAATAGTAGTTTTATTTTAAAAAGTACGAAATCTACTTAGAAAATTACTTTTTAAGGTTCTGTCTTCTTCAAATCAGACATTTTTTTATTAGTTGCTAAATACAATTCATTACAAAATTAAGCAAGAAAAAAAAAAGTCTCGCACATACACAATATAATAGAACTACCGTCAGTTGGGATGACTTTGTGCAGGAATTATCAGTTTTCCGACTTTGACCTAATAAAAAAATAGTTAAAAGTTGCTGAATTGTACAGCATCTAATATAAAATTTGTTGTTAGCCATCTGGGAAGTAATTGCACGTAGTTAAGAACTGATTTGAAATGTTTATTATTTGTAAACAATCATCGAATGAACAAAGTCACCCCGGGTTGGGGCAACACCTCCTAGAAAGAGTAGGCCTCAGCACAGAGGTTACCATAAATATCCTTTAGTAGTCCAAACGTAATGACATATTTCGTATTTTCAACCACTGCGCAGCTTAATACCCCGAACGTAATGACATCTTTCTTATTTTTCATCAACTGCGCAGTTAACTTCGTCACATCGGACTACTAAATTGATCCGTGCTGAGGCCTTCCTTATTCTAGGAGGTGTTGGTTGGGGTGACTTTGTGCAATGCAATAAAATAATGACTTAGTTCAGTTGTTTTCATTCACTTTGACTTAAAATCGTTTAATAAACAATATTTAACATTGTTTACGCACAACACAAGTATATTACATATAAATATGTACTATGTTTAACAAATCTACTTAGGATGAACATAAAAACTTTAAATTCTAGATTTTTTAACATTTTTAGATTTTTTCTTATTAATTAAATCTTAGGTAACTTTTTATATGATTTTCAGGTACAATCAAACATTTTATATGAATTGACATGAATGAACAGTTGAATGAATTCCCTCATTTAACGCCCCCAAATTTCCTCTGACTCTGCAACTCGGAATGATCCTCTCTTAGTAACAGTCTCTTATTAAATGTCTTAAACAATTAACGTACGGAAATTGAAATGAAAAATAACATTCACCGTGAGATTTCGAATGCTTCGCATGAATTTTGTTCGAAATCGTGTTTCGGTGAATTCCTAACTTTTTTGACGCTTTAGAAACGGATAAACCATTTTTTATTTCTGCCAAATATTTTTCTAACGCTTCTTTGGTGTAGTAATCACAACAATTTCGTGCTCCAGGCTTTCTTTTATAAGTACTTGGCAGGTTTTTCTCTGAAAAAAAATATGCACAAAGTCACCCCAGGGGGCATTTTTTTTATTAATTATTAAATAACTAACAGTATAACAATTAAAAACAAAAAATTATGTATGATTTGTTACCTCAATTGATAAGACTTTTAAAGTACTTTTTACTACTTTCCTGGCCAGGATAATTAGAACTTATTCAACCGAGCAAACTTTCCAGCCTCCGATTTTGCGACGTTAAAAATTTTAAACAGTTTGTAACTTGAGCTCACAATTTTCCAAGAACGATGATGTTTACATTGCCAGTTCTTGGTAAACTATTAGTTCGTTATGTTGACAACTCAAATCAGTTGATGCCGAGCTTTAAAAAAATACCCCTAGATGGCACGACGCAAAAATTGAAAAAATTCACCCCTCGTTGCACAAAGTCACCCCATCTGACGTTACTTTAATTATTCATATCTTCCGCAGTTTCGAGCTAATTTTTCTCAAATTTTAAAGCAATAATTTCGTAATTAATTTTTAATTGCTCCAAAAGTTTGTTAAATTTGATTGAATATTTTCAAAATTATAGTAAAAAAAAAAGTTTATTTATTTTTATTTTTTTATAAAACTGCCCATATTTCCTTAAATATTCAAGTTAGGTTTGCGAAATTTTGTGAAATTATTGCATAATCGTTACAAGTTACAAATTTTTTGCCACTTTTTTTTTGGCCTGGGGTGTTCAAGAACATTATTTTCCGTTTGTAATTTATTGGTGGTCCCTCAATCCTCCAGCTGCCCAAAACTTCATTGTTAATAATGAGAAATCGCATGACCTAAACATATCTAAGTTTATAAAAAAGATTTTCGAAGTCCTTTTTCAGAAATATCAAAAAATGTGTTACTATAGAAGTGTTTCCATTATTTTGTCCAACCCTTGTGTGTGTATATATATATATATATATATATATATATATATATATATATATATATATATATATATATATATATATATATATATATATATATATATATATATATATATATATATATATATATATATATATATATATATCCTATTTTGGTTTTATAATTATAAATAAATAAACTGTGTCGTCTGTCTACCAAGGGCTCAGAGTTCGCTCAAGAGGAAAAACGCCTCTAAAGCAAAAAATTCATATTGTTATGTGTAGATGCAATTCGAACTTAAGAGGACGCCACACTGCGGGAGAAAAGGTTCATGACAAATTCTATTTCTCGTTCATTAGTAATTTAAAATTTAAGTAAAAAAGGTGAGTTCTGGTAAGCTAAGTTTATTATGAAGTTTCAAACCATGCTTCCCATAAAGTTTTCAAGTTTGAAGTTACTTGAAGTTTTGAAACCGTAAAATTTCAAACGCTAAAATGTTTTTTAAATACATAAGAACACAGGCAATTCATAGCAGGATTACTCAGAAAAGAAGTAAACTTGTCATAATTTATTTAAATTTTTATATTTTGAATGAAAAAATTTTTTTTTCAGTGTTTGTAACTTCAAGATTTACCCTTTTTTTATAATTATTTATTTATTTATTATCTCGCTTTTGACGTTTTCACTCATTTTAACTTAATTTATTGGCTGTTTTTAAACACCCTTACATTTTATTTTTTAACTTTTACTTTTAACTTAAATTTTGCTTATCCAAATTTTAAACTTTTATCGATAGACCTTGAGTTTTAAACCTTATGGTTGCTTTTGCTTCCTTATCTTCATTACATTTCATCGATTATCTGTTCGCTCATAGTTTGTCCTCAACTTTATAATGTACCCTTATTGCCAACTTTTAATTGCATTTTGCATTGTATTCCTTGTATCTCTTGCTTTTTAATTTGGTCAAACTTAGATCTTTTGTTCCATTTGGACTAAACAACTACTTTTCCCTATCCATATGTTTAAAAGAAATATTTAGATGATCTATTGATGTTCTATTGTGCTGTTGGCATCGGCTTTTCTTGTATTTTAATATTTGATTTGATGTTTTTAATAAATGTCATTAATCGTTGTTTACATTACTTTTAATGTCAAAAACGTAGTTTTATTATTTTTTTTAAGAATTTCGATTCGCCTTTTTTTACCTTGAAAAGAAAATTTTTATTACCAACATGATTTGTATTAGAATGATTTTACTTTAGATTGGATTTTAGTGGGGAAAAAATGGCTAACATTTTTAACCTAATTTGATTTTGAAAATCTTGCTTTCACACTTGACTGGGCTCATTGTAATATTATGATTGACTTTTTCAAAATATTTGAAACGCTTGGTAACTATACACATTTTTTAATGCAATAATGTGATGCGTTTTTAATCATATTTATTTTTAATTTCGATAAAAAATTCCGTAATGATGTATTTGGATAAAATTACATAGCAATCTTCAAAAGATCCGAAAATATTTCCAAAAAATATTTACTTTATTGAACTTTTTGTGCGATTTATTTCGTTTGTTTTCATTTTTCATATTTTATTGAAAATATGAAGAAGCGCGTTTTATATACTTTATGAAAAAAAAAGTACATAAACATATATTTTTCAAATAAGAAATATAATTTCATGCTCAACTGAATTTGAAACGGAGGTTTGCTCTTTTTATGCATAGTGGTATAGGGATGATATTTTTTTTCCTTTTAAAAATGGTTTAAGATTTTAAAAATAAATACCTTATTTATACGATTTGTATTTCAGTCATGAATAAAAGTTAAAAAAAATTTAAATCGTAGAAATGGAATGTATTTATTTTAGGAGATGATCTGAATAGATGTGATAAAATCTGTAGCTTTCAATAAAGTTTTTTTTTTTCTTCAAAAATTAAGAATAAATTAAATCGTTTTGTAAAAATATTGTTTATTTATTTATTTAAAACGTGGTGTTTAAAAAATTATTTATTTTTAAAATAACCTCGAGAACTATAACTTTTTTTTTGTTTTGAGAATCTTTTGTTCCTTGGTAATAAAGAAAAAGGAAAAGAATTCTTTTGAATAGAATTTTGGAATTTTAAAAAAATTTAGACCCTCTTACTTTTCTGAAAACTGCCTAATAACTTGGATTAACAATATTGTTAATCTAAGTGAAATAGTATCCATTTCTTATCCATTGGATTATGCCGTGATTAGATTATTCGATTATCCCGTGTTTCATTTTATTTTTACCAGTTTCGTTCTAATTGTGAATGGGTGTTCTTCATTTAAACTGACGGTCTTTAAAACTGTTTTAACAGGAAAACAGTTAAGATAAAAAAAAAATAAAATAAAAAAAAAGGAAAAACAATTCTTGTAAGAATTTTAATGACAAGACATTAATTTTGTCCCGTACTTTTTACTTATGAAAAATAGATAGCTCATATCTCTTAGATAGCTCTTGGTATTTTTCTTTTATGGTTAATAAAAGTTAAAGAGTTAGCTTAAACGAAAAATAATAAAAATAAAACAAAATTTGCAACTATTTTTTTTTTTCTTCTTTAATTTTTTTTTTTTTTTTTTTAGAATTATTATCGGCTCACAATTAGTCTTTCAATTTTATAGTAAAAATTGTGCTCGGTATGAAAATATGAAAGTTTTTTATAATGGTGGAAAGACAAAATAAATAAAATAAATTTTTTTCTGTCTGATTTTTTTCAATTCTTGAATAAGATTTTTTCACCTACTGATAGATTTATCAAGATCAAACTCATATTTTTCTATAAGCATAGATATTTCCCAATAAGCATAAACCATAATTAATCAAAATATATGAGAAGTGCATAACAATAGAAACTTACTACGTGAACCTAACTGAGAGATAAAAAAAAAAGAAAAAGTAAATCGAAGTTCGAGAAACTAAAACTAACTGAACCAAACTTTGCCACCATTGATGATAATAAATGATTCCAAACATCAAGACCAATCATTTAATGAAAATAAAGTTCTTGTCCAATAATCAGCCATCACTGAGTACTTTAAAAGTTTCATGTGATAGCCAAAAATAGCTTCTAGGATCTAATAATGGAACGCCGCGATCTGCCTCAGATAACGAAATTCATGTATCTACATTAGTACATGAAAGAAACCCTTCGAATGCTCTATTCAGGAATATATTTCTTCCACTTTAACTGGAAATATTACCTAAGAGCATTGTCGTGTCTGTGTTCGGCTTGCGGGATGAATTTCCGATCTTCGATTTTTGGGGAGATTTTTTTTTTTTTGTGTGTGTCCACCCTTTCTGCTCTTGTTCTATCTAACTAAGGAGGGACGTTCGAAATACTAATGGCGGTCAGCATGTCATGTGACCACTCCCATCTGTTGTTGTCTAAGGGGACATGATATTGAATTCTGAAATTTATTTGTAGGTTATTAGTCATAAACTGAGCGATAATGCGGTATTATTGTGTCTACCGCTCATTAAAATCACCTTCGTTATGAGGACGTATGATTTTATTTCCACCCTTTGACGCAGATGGGACACCGGTGTCTTTTTTAAATATATCTTTTTCTGGGGCTAACAGTTTAATAGTTCCTAAAAAAGATTTGTTAGATCATAGATTTATATTTGTATTAAAATATAATATCCGAAAAAAAGTGCTTTTAATTTTTTTTTTCCATTCATATTTAAAAATTTATCAATAATTGATTTTGTAAATTAAAGAAATTTCAATAATCAATAACTGTTTCTCATAGATCTAAATAAGTGCAAATTTTAAAAATTATTGTATGAAAGTGACCCGTATTTGGAAGATGTTATTTTTAAAGCAGAAAAAGACTAGTGTTTCATGCTATAGTTCAAAATCATAAGTTATTAAAGTGTTAAATATGACATTTTTACATATTTTTACCTAAATTAATAAAAATAATGAAAAATATTTTTATTAAAAATTCTGCATCAAAGGGTTAAAGTTGCTTATTTTATAAAGTGGTGTCTATACTACTGAAAAAAAGGTGAAATTTTTCAACGCTGAATCAGTTGTTATATTTACATTTTATTTTAACTGTTTTAAATTACTTTAAGGCTCCACCCCCCCCCCTTGTCAACCCCCGTTATAGATTCTCATTCATTGTTGTTTCCTTGTTTATTTCTTCCTGATCGTCGAAATTTTCCAGAAAATCGCAAAACAATTTGGTTTTATACTGTGCAATTATTGTAGTTTTATATAAGAGTATTTTATTAATGTGTTGATCGTAACAAAAAAGATGATTAGCGAGATTTTAAACAAAATAATCATTTGTGCTTGAAAAAAAAAGAAGTTTTTGAGATTTCATAATAAGAAATAAATGAGATTGATTTTACTCGTGGAAAAGACTTACAACAATTCCATTAGGAAAAGTTTTAATCGTTATTTAGTCAGTTATTATTTTTATTTTTTATTTTCAAAACTTTACTACAAATATAAAGATTCTTATCTGGCACTCACTCTATCTGCCAGCTTATAAAATAAATATATAAAGACCTCCTGAAGGCTAAAATAAATTATCTACAGCAATGGATAAATAATCAATATTTAAAGTTAAAAATCTGAAAAAAATAATCACGAAAAAGCACTAAATTTGCAATAAATTTTGAATAGATAAGAATTTTGAAAAAATTCTCGTTAATGGTCTCGTTCAAATAGTCAACTCACGTTACAAAATGATCCGATCAGCACTTTAAATTTCAAATCTGTTGCATTTACGGATTTTTAAAAAAAAAAAAAAAAAAAAAAAAAAAAAAACACACACATATCTATGTATATATTTCTCTTACACGGCGACGAAAAAAAGCCTCATTACAACTCCCCGAATGGCAACGCTAGAAAATCGACCAATGATTGCCGCTAAAAATGTCACATGCCAAATCTAGCTGAGGTGGCTCAACATATAGCGCTTTTAAAAACGGAAACTGAAATAACCAGAGAGAGCATTCTCACCAAATGCGATCTCTTCCGAAATTCACCCTATCAGGTTGTTCAATTCAGCTGCGGCAATCTCATACTATTAAGCTAGGCAGAAGTGAGTAGTAGCGAGCGAAGCGAGCTTGGTTTGCGAAGCAAACCATATAAGATTGTGTAGCAATTTTCGGGGGTTGGCGAGCGTTAGCGATCAGGGGGCGCAGCCCACTAGTTTTTTTTAATCAGCAAGTTTAATATTTAATGTCATAATTTTTTTCATTTAATCGAACTCCTTGTACATTTTTCTACACATAGTAATTTCAAGTTTCAAAGCTCAGCTTTTGCACAGCGAAGTAAATATTAATGATAATTCGAACACCCAAAAAGAGCGGCGGTGGCCCTTACGATATTTCAATAAAGAAAAGACACTTGATATTTTGTTTAAATATAAGCTACATTTTTTAATTTACAGAAGAATCTAAAAATATTATCGTGTTGTTTGGTTAGTAGAATTTTAAATTAAAAATTCAACATATTTCGAGAATTAGCAAAAGTTATGTAACTTTCATCAAGCATCAAAGATAAATTTGAATACATTCAATTTAAACATAGGAATCAATTCTTCTTTTTCATAGGAGTTAATTCTTCTTTTAATTTGAACCACCAAAAAGAGCTGGGGCTGTCCTAACGATATTTTAATAAAGAAAGACACTTGATATTTTGTTTAACTATAAGCTTCATTTTTTAATTTACAGAAGAATCTAAAAATATTAGCGTGTTGTTTGATTAGTAAAATTTCATTTTTACAAAATATCTAACAGAATTTATATGGTTCAGTAAGGCATTAGTTTGCTTACATTTGAATTACTTTCAACCCTGCAATTGTTGCTTCATTTTTACTAAACTGTAAGAAAGTGATTATTATTGACAAGAATAATGACGGCCATTCAATTTCTGAGCAATCAATTTTTAAAAAAGTCGCATATTTAAAATTGAATTTCTCAAGAACAATTCAACCGATTTCGCCCGAATTTGTATTTTGATACATACAATTACGTTCTTTAAAATTATATAAAAATCTTACATTTCAAAATTTTTTGCCCATTATTGAGGAAAATAATAAAAAACTATTGAAAGTTACTTTTTGTTCGGAATTATTTTTAATAAACAAGTTTTGTGATTGTTTTCAAAAAATTTTTCGATTCACATAAAAAAATAAAATTAACATTAAATCAGCTATAAAAGTAAAATTAACATCAAGGGTTCCAAATTTTCGATCGCTCTCTTGATGAACATTTAAACATATCGGCACAAATTTATTTTTAGGCCTTTAGTTTTCAACAAGATTGCCACTATAGTTATTTTCCATTTTCTTACTAGTCTAACAAAAATAGCTTAAATGAAAAAAAAAAATTATAAATTTAAATATTAGAGGCACCGGAAAGTAATGCCGTTTCGGTTTATTAAGTATTCGTTAGTCTTTAAAAACCAATTCATTTTTTTTGGATTCATTTCGATTCATTTTCGATCCGGCATTGTAGGGTTGTTGCTAACGAGGGTGATACATTATTGATTAAAAATAAAATCTTGATAGCAAATATCAAATGCACCGAAATGACCTTACTTTCCTGTCCCCCTAATGCTATAACAGTTAAAAGGAATAATCGAGAAAAAAAATTAATAAATGCGTATTAAATTTCTCTGTAACCAATGGAGGAAACAACAAAAATATCGTTAAATAAGAGATAAATAAATAATTTATAATTTCATGTGAATAGAATTGTGAAACAATCCAGGGCACACAAAGGGCTATAGAGCTATAGAAGAAGAACAACAACAAGCAGAATAATCGACAAATATTTCGGGATTTTCTCTTATAATCAAGGATCTCATTATATTAGTTTTTGTCCCATGAGAATGAACCGGCAACATTTGAGAAACGGTTTTGCATAGTTATCGTTTTATGTTATATAGAGAAATAAATTTATTATAAACATATATATTTTGTAAATTTGAACGCAAGAATGAATACTGAAATGTAAAATTGAATAAATGGCAAGTGCCCATCTTTTTCAATTTGATGCAAGAAAAAAAAAAAACCTTCAAAAGTTCTGAACTCTTTGGCAACCTTTCACTAATCGCATCATTAAAGACGTTCACTAATCATATGATTATTCGCAATTAACTCCCAAAACGCAACAGCACAAAAAAACTAATTCTACAATCAATCCTAATTGTTGCTAAATTAAACCTACAGTTTTTAAACTTTTTTCCCGAAATAACAAAAGTCATAATGTATAAATTCATCCAGTTTCAGTTCCTTTCTATAATTTAAAACTTTTCAGACGAGAAACTACATAGACGGCACCATATGTCGCCGTTCCGACAGTCGTGATTTACTGCCTCAGAGTCAGATGTTGGAGATTTAAATTAAATATATCTTTTCCCTGGGCGAACACCCCTTTAAAACTGTTGGCAGCATACCCGTTCTAAACGTCCTGAAATACGTTAAAGTATCTTGATTAAATGTTGGCGAAAACTAGCGGGAATCGGTTACGGATCTTTATCAAAATGATTTTCTGGAATTCGCCATGGCATAATTAGGATAGATCTTCTTCGGTTTGGCAACTGAAGTGCGATATGTGGTACCGAGAGCCTTTCTGTCTAGGATGCGTTCGAATTATTTAAAATTGGAATTCTTTCTCTTTTCAGATAGCTCTCATTTGGGGAAAAGCGAACCAGTAGCTTAATGACAGCATTAGTGTCTGTCGTATTTCAGTCTGAGTTACTGCCGTTAAAATAATCATCTTTCGTTACTTTGAATGTAAAGTTGTGCAACAGTAATAATTACTGTTGGATGAAAGCCTACAGTCGTTTGGGAGCTATATTCTTCAGAATATTTAAAAGTAAAAAATTATATATCTTTAGAATTGTTGGTACAATAAATATGTGATTTTTAGTCCAACTTGCAAATTAACATTTATGAAACAGACTTACGACAGACATTAAAGCTTTGAATAAGCTTTAATGCCTGTCGTATTTCGGTCTACTTTACTGTCATTAAAATGCAATTGCCGTATTTTGGAAGACCGATTCAACGTCGTTTAACATACACTTAGTCACTTTGTGTATGCCCAAAATATTTTCTTATTATCACTGTCTACAGATATCAACATACACGAGCATGGACTTGCTAACATGCGCATTTATTTTCCAACCTCTAATCATTCAGTTCGGTAACTGAACCCTATCAGCAAAATAACTTGGGCCCTCATCGGACCAGTATTCACGAATCTTGTCTCAATAAGGGTTCAAGGGGCTGTTACTTTTCCGATATTGGCCCTATATAGAATTGTTGGATTCACCCGATATTTTACAGCCATTTTGCAATCAATATCGGCCATACATAGAATTGTAAGAATTTCCCGATATTTAATATTTATTATTTAGCCAATATAGGTTATTCTAGGATCAACATTAAAAAATCTAGACATCTCAATATTGGTGGGTTCATGTTCGTATAGGACCCATATTGAGCGAATTTTGAAACCAACTGGGCCTAAGGTTGCTAGGTAAGTGTGACACGTGAAGTGTAGTACGAAATCAGTTCTGTTCGGATTGCATTCGAATTATTTATAAACTGTTGTTATTTCTCTTTAAGATAGTTCTCATTTGAGGAAAAGGAAACCAGTAGCTTATTGAAAGCATTCGTGTCTGTCGTATTTCAGTCTGAATAACTGGTGTTAAAATAATCATCTTTCGCTACTTTATATGGAAAAAAGAAAACAAATGCGCAACAGTAATACAACTATAGGAAGAGAAGAAAGCACACAGTCGTTTGGGTGCTATTCTTCGAGATATTTTCGAGTTAAAACTATATATTTGAAGAATTGTATGCAAAATAAGTATGTGTTTTTTATTCTGAATGAGTTAAATGACATTTCATAAAACGAGCCTATATGACAGTCTTAGTGTCTGACGCATATTAGTCTTAAGTTAATGCCGTTAGAATGTAATTGCTGTATTGTGAAAGACCGATTCTTCTGCATGTGTCAGCACACACATAAATGTTTGGTGTATATCCGGAATATGATGCTAATTATGATTCCGGACTGAGTTATCCAGACAGACGTAATCCGTCCATAGTTATTGACGTTAAAATAATCATTTTTGATATCTTTGAAATTAAACAGAAATAATTATAGAACGAAACAGAAATAATTATAGAACATATGCATACAGTATGGGACTGTATTTCGGAATCCTTAAGAGCTAATTTAGTCAGTAAATTTCATGTGGGCATTTCAGGCAAAATCTAGTACCTGGAAATTTTAAGTTTAAGAAAAAAAAATTATGTTTTTAATTTAAATTCATATCTTCCAGTATGATAAAAGATAGATGCTCTCTTGTGTATCCCAGCGGAAAAAGTTTGCAAAACTTGTTTTTTTAACGCCTTCAATACCATTTTTTTCCCTTTCGAATAAAAAGAGGAATTACGACTTCAATAAATAAGGTAGAAAAAACAATATTCAGCAAAAAAAAAAAAAAAAAAAAAAAACTATTTGGTAAATTGAGGAGGTTGGAACATAAGTAGCCCTCTATTATTTTTAGACGGGACACATATGTCCCAGTGGTGTTTTCGTCTCCGGAACACATATGTCCCGGTGGGGCTAAAATGGTGAGAGTGCAATTTGAAATTTTTTTTAAAAATGTCTCCGAATTGTACCAATTTAATATCATGGCAAGAGAAATTTAGTTAGTGGGTAGAAAAGGATAATCCTTAGGTGACGCTTTGAAATTTGAAGCCTTTGCTGTATATGCAATCTTCCATTTTCCTATTGTGATTTCTTTTTATTATAAAATTTCCCTTTTAAATAATTTTTCCTGTTTTATTGTAAAAATATAAAAAATTACCAAACAAATGTGAATTTTTACCATCAGTTTAACTATTTTAAGAATAGTTTAAATACAACTATTGTTAAGTCCAGAATTTTATAGCCTGTTTAACATTGGGGAAAAAGAAACTCGGCTCGTTCCCGTCATTTAATTACAAATTTCACTTAATTGTAGGAGTAATTTATCTTTGCCCTGGCTATTACGGCCTGGATCTTTAATTGTGTTTTTATGGCGCCATAATTTTTAAAATTTTTTTTTTTAAAAGCATTAAATTATTTCAAATGTGGTTATTTTGAAAATTGCTTAATTCTTAAAAACTTATTATTTATAAATAAATAAATAAAAAAAAAAAAAAACACAAATGTACTATATCATAACAGTAACTCTTGTTGCAAAATCTATATATCATAAAAAGACTTATGCATCATGCGATGACAGATTCTTGATTTAACTAGTAGAGGAAGTAGTAGAAAGGAAAGCTCTTACAAGGAGTAAGGTAAGGAATGAAACGGGAGAATCAAAGAATCAGTAACAAGTGAATCAGTAAATGAACGGATATTATGTAAATAAATTAAAAAGTTTATAAATATAAAATTAGTGTTACAACAGCCCCAAATAATTATTTTAATGTTTGCTATTTTTTAAAAAAATTATTTTTAAGGAACAATATTTCAAAAATGTCTAGTTAAATTTGATCCGTTTAAATGTAAAACAAAATTTTGCAAAAATATGTCTTATTGACTATAGCTAACTTTACAAGCAAACAAATGCAGATATTTCTTTAAAAAATATTCAGCTAAACAAACAATTAAAAAAATAATTCTACATTTTTAATGCAGATAAGTTTAACGAATTAGAAAAAAAAAAAAAACCCATTTGAACATTCACTATTAAGTTGTGGATTAATTTAGTTAAATGTTTAATCTTTGTTGCTGATTTGCTTTATCGAATTAGAAAAAAATAATTGTAATTGTTTATTTGAGAGTAAGAAACTTAAATAATAAGTGTGAGTAAAAGGGATGAAAAATGAAATATTTTTATAATTAGCCATGACATTTTCAAACATTAAAATGATTGATAATACTACTAATGAAGATTTTAATAGCATAATGCAGGAGTACAGCGAAGTAAATTAAAACTAATTAAAACTACTTTTTCCATAAGTAAATTTAATCTCACATTTAACCTATTTAATGGTTTAATAACTGAATAAGATATACATTTCGAGTAAACGTAACATTTAACAGCAAAAATATGCACATTATATGTTTAACATGCTTTGGATTGATAAAGAAAAATGTAAACTAAAAAATATTTTTTTTTATAAAAAACTCAATTCCTTAAACCAAATTATAGTTTTCTAATCATTGCAGAAAAATTTTATTTTTTAGCTTTTATATATATATATTTTTTTTATATATTGTAAGAAACTATACTGTATTTCTTTACATTTTGGTCTAGAAACAAAATCCACTAGATAGAGATTATAAGATATTTCTTTGCCATAAAACTGCCCGAAAGGTTACTTAAATCAAATTTATTTCTTTTTTTATTTATTTATTTTGTTTTTTTTTTTTACTTTTTACTACAGACGATAGTAAAAAAAAATTCACATAGACAATAGTTCTATATAGGTACAAACAGAAAAAAATAAATAAATCATAAAATATTATTTTTAAAAGACGGTTTTAACCAATTTTGTAAAAAAAATGTATGGGACACTACATCTCGGCTGGAGTTTATAGTTACTTTTTATATTTATTTCTTTTCATTTTCTATTAATTATTGAAATGACATGCTATTATAATGCCATACCATCCAATAAGAATCTCAAAGCAGCGACTTTGCAAAATCAGCCAAACTTATCGCCAAGATACATATATAAAACTGCCCGATAGTTTACTTAAATCAAATTTGTTTATTTTTTAATATTTTTTATTATAATTAAAAATACCAATTGACAATAGTAAAAAAAAATACTTTTGCATAGACAATCACTCTGCATAGGCATAAACAGAAAAAAAAAACCCATAAAATATTATTTTTTAAAGACTAATATAACTAATTTTGTAAAAAGAGTGTTGGACACTATTTTCACAAAAGTTGCTCTTATATTTATTTTTAATTTTTTATTAATTATTGAAATGTCAGACTACCATAATGTTATACCATAAAATAAGGATCACAAAGCAGCGAATCTGCAAAATCAGCCAAGCTGGTAGCCAAAGGCATATAATTTCCTACATTACTGAATAAATTGGTTTTGATGACATGTTTTCATTTTCTAATTAACTGTTAAAATTCACCTGATCCCTGGTTCTGAAGTATTTTCGAAACAAACATTACCCCTTATTTAGTTACTGTGTAGTTTATAGTTAAAATTAGAAATTTAATTTTTGTGTATTGAAGTTTGTTTCTACAAGCATAACTTATTCTAGAAACAAGTTTCTTGCCAGCATTTCCTTTTAAAAATCAATTATTCCAGTTAGTACAGATACGCTTTTGGATAATAAAAGGCAATCAATAAACCTCTTATATTATAATTGGCTGCTTTTACTCAATGTATGTATACCACCTCAGGCTACAAAGAAAGTTCATAATTTTATGTCTCCTTCAAAACGAAGGCTTTGGAACAAATTGAGGCTATAGTTGAAGTTCTAATTAGGTTCAACAAAGAAGGCTGCATATTTAAATCGTACAAAGCAAAATTATTTGAAATTCTTATAAAATATTAAAAGCAGTTTCCTTAGGTTTAAAATGGAAACTTAGAATTTAAAAAGTATCAAATCTATGCATTATATATTCAATTTTTATCATTTTTATTCGTTAAAATAACGAATTTGCAATTAAGGATAAAAATAAAGATTACGAAAAAGAAACACAGTTTTTAGCATTGAAATTTTATTCATTTTACTTGTTCATTTACTTTTATTTTGTGAAAGGTTTTACATTTATAAAAGGAAATTCGAAAATTTTTTAGGGATGTTTATGTATGAAGTAGACTTGAATATTTAAATTTTCTGTTAGTAGTCAGTGACTAGAACACTTTTATAACTTAGCAGCCACTTTTTGCTCAAACTTAAGGAGTTGGTGGCCGATATCGATAGGTCCTTTTCATTTAATAGCCACATTTTGCAATCTTTTGATTTTGCTTGAAGGAAATTATGTTTTTTTATGAAAAAAAATCATATTAGAAGCACTCTAACAGCCATAAAAAGCTGATTCAACAATAAAAATATTATAAATATGTGACAAAATTTAGATTAGAAAACTTTATTTAAAAATATTTAGAGAGTTAAAACAATTTACTATATACATTACAACTTTAAAATGAGTAAATTTTTAAATGACTCTTCTCTCATATGAATCTTTCCGTCAAAATTGATGGTTTCTGGAAGATCAAAATTATGAATGGGACATTTTTACAAAAATTCTGTTTCTAAAGGTTCTCAAATTCTGTTTTCTGCATTGACGTATTTTGCCATTATCATGTGGTTATTTTCATTTCTTATGCGTGGGGCAACTGGAAAATTAACCTCTACGCTGTGTGGTGGCGCTGGCAGTCTTCTTGGGTGAAGTGCAACCATTGTTAAATGAAGCAATTGACGATTTATTTAGCTTTCACCCATATTACATGGCGTTGGGTTTATTATAGCGTCACAAAACTTGCGCTGCCATTGAAAATCTTGCTAAATGCGTGGTACTAGTAGTAATGATTTCTTTTAAGGAAAAAAATGTCAGCGCTAGACGGTCATCGTGAATTGTGCGTCGCATACGTTTGTGTTGCTGAACGATAACGCTTACCCTCACAGTTTTTGGCGTACGATTTTGAGATTTAGGAAGCTTCCAGGTATTTTAATGAGAGTATCGAACAACAGAATGTTTGGTTATTCTAGGTCTCAAAGTGTACTGAAAATCTGGCTAAATGAATTACACAAGAAATAAGATTTCTTATTGGGAAAAAAAAAAGAACTAATTATCATATTACGAAAAGTGTCTATTACCCAAATTATTTGAGCATGATATGCTTCAAAAAGTATGACAAATTTTTACTTAACTAATATTTCCTAAAAGAATTAGTACCATTTATTTATTTATTTGGTTTTTAGTTACAATAGCTTTTGTTTTCATTTCAATTGGAGAATATTACCTAAATTAATTAAGCATCATTTACAACAAATAGCACGGAGAGTTTTTATGTTCCTCCCTTAAATGAATTAGTACCATTGCTACATTAATTTTGCTTTACAGAGCAATACCTAAGCTTATTATAATTTTTTTTTTTTTTTTTTTAATTTCAATGAGCTCCTATTGCAAAATTTCATTGAACATAATGATAGGGTGATTTTAAAATTTTCTCCTTTAAACGAATTAGTACTATTTTTTACGGCTTTGTTTTCAGTAAATATCTTTTTTAAAAAATATATTTAAAAATAGCATAATTAATAAAGAATCAGTGACATCAATAATAGTTTGGTACTTTTTTTTTTTACTATTACTGAATTAGTACTATTTCTTCATGAATTATGCCCTTTTGCACACATTTTTTTTATATTTTTAATTTCAAGTATTTTCTATTACCAAAATTAATCAAGCATGATTAGCATCAATAATTCCATGGCGATTTTTTAAAGTTTCTCCTAAACGAATTAATATTATTTCTCCATTAATTTTGCTTTTCAGCACAAATTTTTTATTGGAATTACCGAAATAATTTTAATATTTAAAAAATATATAAGGTTTTGCATTCAAAGGACTTTAAAGTACTGGACACTTTCTCCAAATGTGACATTTCAACATCGAACTGTTTCCTAGTATTGTTTCCATGTAAGAACTTAACAAGATTTTTTAAAATTTCCACTCGATACTCATATAGGCAATCTTCTTTGCCAACACAGATTTTTTAAAATCAAAAATGTTCTTAAAAACGCTTTTCCGAACAATTTAAAATTGTGACTTTATTACTATACATTGCCCAAAGCTATTCAATTATTTTCTGATTTAGTGGTATTGATTTTCTGAAAGAAGAGATTTCTGAGAAAAAAAAATTAAAACAAAAGGAACTTGAAATATTTTTGAACAGCCACCAAAGTTTTATTGTATAGTTAAAAAGCTTATATTTTTTTCATTATTCTATTTTTATATTACTTCATTGAAAAAGATTCTTGACAACTAAATTCTAAAATTTCATTGTACATACGTAAAGACTTGTTATAAATCCAACAATATAAAAGATATTGTTTGATTAATAATTTCATTCGCTCTGAAAAGATACAAATTAGAAACAGTTGACATGTTTCAAATACTCAAAAACATGTGCCCATTATCAAGACTTGCCAGACATGTATGAGAACAAAAACAAAAGTTATTTGGAATTTAAAACTTGCAGTTGCCAACGAAAAATAGAAAAATAAAGGTGGAAAAAAATCTAGAAAAAGCACAGTAGCCGAGAGAGAAAAATGATGAAAAACATAACAAGAAAAAACACGGAGGTCGAGAGAGGCAAATCAGGGTAAAATGCACATCCACGTGCTGTGGAAAGGCAACCTTGTTAGCGGCAGTAGTTTATTTTTCCATTTTACGTTGGCAACTTTGTGTTTTGAATTTCAAATCACTTTTGTTTCCTCTTATTCCCGTCTGGCAAGTCTTAGAAAATGGGTACCTGTTTTTGAGCGCTCGAAAAATGTCTACTGTTCCTTCCAATTTGGATATTTTTTACGCGAATGAAGTTTGTAAATATTCAATATCATAGCAATGCAGTTGAAGGATTGTTTAATTAATATAGAAGATATTCATATTTTTCTCCCGCTTTTTTGGTTTACATAATTAAAGATTCAATTTCGTATAAACTACTTGTAACAATAACAACCATACAATAAATTTTTGAATTGTAATTTGTTCAGAATAAGATTTGATTTTGGCTAATAGACATCTATAACATAATTTAGAACAATAATTTATGGCTTAAATTGATTTTACAGAATGAATAGTCCTTTCGGAAATTAATTTACAGGCGTTTCAAATAAATTAAATGAAGCCAATTCTACGAAAAGTTCGGTTTATTCGGTTACTAAATCTTAATTCCTTAAACAGAACCCATCGATATCCGAAAGGGCTATTCACTCATTCAACAATGATCCAATCAAAGAATAATCTCCAACAAAATTTCTCTTTCATTAATTTTATCTCATTTACAATTGCAGTTACAGTGAATGGAATTAAAGATAATGAGTTATTCATTTAAAACATTCAGATTTTGGGCTCTAAATCAAAAGAACTTCCTAGGATCTTTCTTAAAGCCTTTCTTTCATAACGCCGAAAGTTCCTCTTTGTAGATATATTTCGTATAAGTGGATAAGTCAACAGACATGATTTATGCAGAAAGACATTAAAGACACGGACTTTGACATTTGTTAGTTTTAAGGGTAGTTTTATCTTTAGATAAAGAAGATAGCTTTGTGTAGGAAACCTTTATGTTATGTGCAAAAGGAATATTTCATTTTGAATATTCCTTTGAGTTTCATAGTCACTAAGTCTAACCACTCGTTATGCTTGGTTTAAAATGACAACTTAGAAATGTTAGATTTCTGACTTGGGTATTACTCATGTTAGTTGAAAAATAGTGCTAATTTTGTGTTGGATTTTTCTAAGAGTTTTTTTGAGTTTTATAGTCTCTAAACCTAACCTATCTTTAGTGACAAATTTAGTTAAGTATTTCTAAGAATCTTTTGAGTTTTATAGTTATTAAACCTAACCACTTTGCATGCTCGACCTAAAATGACAACTTAGAAATGTTAGAATTTTGACATAGATATTACTAATGTTGGTTAAAAAGTATTGCAAATTCAGCTAGGTATTTCTAAGAATTTGTTGAGTTTTGTGGTCAATAAACCTAACCACTCGCTAGTGACAAATTTAGTTAGGTATTTCGAAGAATATTTTCAGTTTATAGTCCATAACTAAACTTTGAAATGCTAGATTTTCGACTTTATGTTACTAACGTTGTTTAAAAAGTATTGTTAATTTAGTTAGAAGTTGCTAAGAATCTTTTGATTTTTATAGTCACTTAACCTAACTACTCGTCATGCTCGATCTGAAGTGACAACTTAGAAATGTTAGAATTTTGACTTGGATACTACTAATATTGGTTAAAAAGTATTGCAAATTTAACTGGGTATTAAAAGAATTTGTTTAGTTTTATAATCAATAAAACTAACCACTCGTTGCTGAAAAATCATTTTTTTCAAAGATTATTTATTAGTTTTTTATAATTTTTTCTAAGATTATTTTTTAGTTTTCTAAGATTAATTTTTAGTTTTATTGTCATGAAACCTAACTACTCGTCATGCTGGACTTAAAAATGAGAGATTTTTAACTTGGATTATACTAATGTTGGTTAAAAAGTATTACTAATTTAGTTAGGCATTAAGTCAATATTTGCCACTCCTATTTGTTATAGTTGTTGCTCAAAAACAAGTAAATTCCTATTTGGACTGATTTAGTATATGGAAAAATTCCTAGCTGTTGTGCTAATTTGAGATGTATTGTGAATACCAAATCAAGTTTAATTTTGTCGATACTTTATAAAAATACAAAATCACCACCCTAAATATTTATTTTTCGAATTCTTGCCAAAAATGAGTAAAAAAAGTATACATATTTAGAAACACAAATTTATATTTAAGCGAGTAAAAACAAAAACATTTTCGAAATCTAACAAATCACTGGTGAGAGGGGTGGTATGAAAAATAACAAAACTAGCTTGTTGACTGGTGACACTTTAAAAGTTACTAATAATCCCTCTTTGCTTACTAGGTCTATCCTATAGGTTTAGATGCCCGGGAAAGTCAGACCTTGTTTAATTTTCTGTCCCGAAATCTGATTTATAATTCCTCACTTCGAAGTAGTGATTCGTTATATTTCGATAGAATTTTTGTATCGTCACTTTAATATTTATTTGAGACCCATATTGTTTATATTTCAATTTACTTTATTTTTGATTAGGTTTCTAAAACGTATGTTAATTGCAGTAATTACAGAAGACCTTTGATATGCCATCTTAAATATGTTTGAAACATTTGATCGTCTTTGCCGGTCTAAATAAGACAATTTTAAAACTTTAAATCCTCTAATAAATTTTCCGTTGCTTAACACGTGAGAAGTCAAGCGAACCAGTTACATATAAAATGACCAATGATTTCAGATAAAAACTGGACTGTAGAAAAAGAAAATTAAAAAAAAAAATTTAAGCGTCAGCTTAATAAACCGGAAAATTTCTTCTCTTTAAGTTTCAAAATAAGTTAAAACGCTTGTCAAAAGATGGCGCTGCTAGTTGAGTAAAACCATAGAATAATGTTTCAAAGATAATGAGATCATTTGTGGCAACAACGAGCCGCAATTGATGACAAAATTTACTGATGCCAATAGAATTTTTTTACAGCTCAAATGGTATGATTAACAGCAGAATACATTGTTTTATGGATTCCTAGTCAGGGTCAGTGGCGTTATCTGCAAATTTAATTAATTTTGAACTTTCGGGTGAAAAATCAATTAGTTTCCTAAGCAGAACGCAGAAAAGTGTATATTCTACATCCATCTTGATTTAATTGTTTTTCTGTTGCATTTTAGACATAGTCAATTTATATACTAATGCGCATGGGAATTCGTTGAAATCGGTTCAGCGGACTCTTCTAGTCTAAAAAGAGTCAGGTAGTTTTCTTTTGTAGCTTTTTTAATTCTATTTTTTCAAAAAAAATTGATATCCTTTAAGAAATTTTACTAATTAAATGTATCGCAAATTAAAACTATATCTTAATTTCTAACGTGAATAAATCAAAGAGTGTCGTAACATCTCGAACACAATCTTCTGGAGTAAACAAAATACTTAATTATTTCAAAACTACACAAAAAAACTAATCAGATAAAATTTCATTAAAATTATAACATAAAATATTTACTTAATCTTTAATAATCATCTTAATCAACTGTCAGGAAGAAATCAAGGATTCCGTCCGAAGAGGAAAAGTTGACTTCAGAACAACCTTGTTGACAATCCATCTTCCTTCAAGTTAATTTTACAAGAACCGGAAGTTCATATACCTTCAAGATTCCATTAATCACTTCTCCATCTTAATTACATCTCACCACAATGTATGCTAATTTATTTCTCGCTAAGGTTAAACCGAAACTTTTTGAGTGTTGATGCTTCGAGCTTCTAATTATCACGAATGTCATACGAGATCATTAAGAATTAGGTCGTTAAAATTTACACCGTCCAGCCAACAAGTCTAAGAATATGAGTGACACTTTGTTTGTCCTGATTATGGTTTTGGACATTATTCTCAGCCAAGCGTGCAACATTTCATAATTCGTGATGTGGGCGTAGAATATAGTTTGTGGAATGTTTATGATAATTCTGAATTGAAGAATATGTTTCGCATTTAATATTATTTTTTTCGTAGTTGGCGATATACTTGCCATGCAATGATATGAAGATGTCTGGTTAGTTAAAAAAAAGAAGCTTTGTTGATTAATTATTAGGAAATAACAAAAGTTCATATGATTCCACCAAAATTCGGAAACGTTACGAATTGGATATTTTCGTATCCTGATGTGTTGCGCCAACTGCAATCACCAAGGTGCCAAATAGATTTTAAACTTGCAAATTTTTTTAAAAAAACATGTGGATGTTTGCCCATCTTAAATATGTTTGAAACATTTGACGAGTTATACATTTCGAGTTGGAACCTTTCTGCTATGTTTCTTTTTTAGTTTCTCGCGGGCCATTGCCCGGAAGTTGCCAAGACTTGGCGATTATTCTGCTGCAGATCAGGATACGGAAATCTCCCCGTGAGACTTGGGTTAATTTTGGTCTTAATGTTTTGTGAGTACATAACGGACGCCCAACGTTATTTTTTTAATCGCAATGCAACTGTGAGTATGTATATATTAAGTCATAAAAATTGAAACGTTATGAAAAACCGATAAAATGAAATAAAATTTAGACGAAGTTAGGGCATGTAAAGAAATTTTTTTGAATTACTAGCACATGCTTTTAATTTCTCATTTCTAAAACAATTCTTCAGATTTTTTCTAATCTGTACATATTTTATAATTATTTTTCTAAAGGATATAAAATTTCGATTATTGAAAAATTAAAATTTTACAAAAAAGATTTATAATATTTTTATATTGTTTTTTGTACATTCTTCATCTCGCTCAAGAGGTTCGCCTGTTGCATTTTCATAATGAAAGAGAGAGAGAAACTTCGGTTTTTGATAACAAGGAGAAAACGCGCTACCATAGCAAAACAGGAGTCAAACATTTCGATTTATAATAGAAAGATAGAAGAATACAGATTTTGATAGCAAAACAGGAGTCATACATTTTTATTTATGATAGACAAATTGGAGAATACAGTTTATCATAGAAATATAGAATACAGTTTATCATAGAAATGTAACTTATATATCTCTCAGTCTCATAACTGGCATGTAGACGCCTGAAATATATTTCGGGTACTGGTTTGATTGATTGTGTCGGTGCCTATCATGCTGTTGTTTCAGTTTCAGAATTGAAAGTTGAATTTTTTGAGGATGAAATCTTTGATGAGAAACGTTTGAGTAGGCATCAACAA
The DNA here is from genome assembly GCA_949128135.1 of Parasteatoda lunata. NCBI lineage: Eukaryota > Metazoa > Arthropoda > Arachnida > Araneae > Theridiidae > Parasteatoda > Parasteatoda lunata. The sequence goes on from OX421971.1 coordinate 38,895,698, forward strand.
ACTGGTGTTACTCACGCACTCTTGTAACTTCGTTCAAGCGCAATAAAAAAAGTTGTGATATACCAACCATCTTAGATTGCAAAACATAAAATTTGAGCAAAATCGGTTCAATAGACTCTGAGAAATTGAATTTTTAAAAGTCGTATATTTAAAACTCGATTTTTTAAAAAAAAAATATTCGATTTCTCAAGAACAATAAAAAAATAATGAACGTTTACTAAAATTTATTCTTTGCATATCTTTGGATAAACGAATTTTATAATTGTGTGTTTAAATTTGTCCATATATATCAGTCAGGGAAATATGGAATTCTCGTATGTTTAATTTAATTTTATCACATATTTTTATTATTTTTTATTATTGAAGTAAGTTTTTATAACCGTGGATTATTTCAAATATAATTTTTTTTAATAAATAAAATTTAAACCAAGCAAAAAAAAAGGAGGGGGGGCTGCAATAAGTGACTATTAAAGGAAAAGGGACCTATCTGATGTCGGTCACCAACTCGGTTGTTTAAGGAAAAGTAGCTACTAAGCCATTTGGAGTCTACCGACCACTGGCTACTAGCTGAAAATTTAAATTTTCAGGTCTATCATTCACTCATATATTTTTTACTACGTTTTTTTTTTCAACGAAAAAAGATATGTTTATTATAATTTTATCTATAAAAACACAGTTAGGAATATTTTAAAATTCTTGAATAAAGAGTTATTATAAAATAAAAAGAAGTACATTTCGAAATGCTAGTTTTTTTTTTTTTTTCTTTCTAGATTTTATAAAAATACGATCCAAACAAATGTAAAATCTCTATTCAAAAAAAAAAAAAAAAAAGAAGAAAAAAAAAAACAAAAAAAGAGAAATAAAGATTTCAGTCATCAAGATAGGTTTTATTCAATTCAGAATTATTTATGTTTAAAGGGGGAGAATAATATAATAAACTTTCTCCAATTTTTATCTATAATAACATGGTTAGGAATATTTTGAAGTTCTTGAGTCAAATGTTATTAAAAAATAAAAAGTGAATTTAGAAATGTTAGATTTTTATTTTTATTTTTTAGATTACATAAAAATATAATCGAAACAAACACAGAATCTATATCCCCCCAAAAAAGGAAAAAAAAAAAAAAAAAATTTCCTGTCATCAAGATATGCTTCAATCTATTCAGAATTATTCACGTTTAAGGGTGAGAATAATATAATAATCCTTCTCCATTTTTATTCCTTACAAAAGATACTCCAAAAAAGAAACCGACGAAAATTTTCTTACTTCTGTTTGGGCCAGAGAGATTCAGTGTCATTGAGACGATTACTATAATCATTTCCGAATCAAGCCGCCATTTCTGAAAGTGAGGCGAAATGGTTGATATAATTTATCACACCGACGCCACTGGCCTAAATTTTCTTCATCGATAAAGAAGAGAAGAGAGGGACAAGAGCCCCCTTTCCCACATACGGATGGAAGATAAGAAACTTTCTTCGAAATTCATCATCCCTAAACTGGCTCTTCCGTGTGTCAAGAAACCCCCTTCTTCTTGCAAGATGGACGAGGTAAGAAAAAATGACGGTTAGAGTTAACTTTCTTTTTTTTTGGTTTTATCTGACACTTGACACTATCCATAAGCACCTGTGGTCGATAGATGCAATCGGATTGAGAAAAATTGCATTCGTTTGAGTTCTATTTTTGTTCTTTTTTTTGCAACATTGAGATCTAGGCGTCATGTGTTCTAGACTTGAATGTTTAATTTAAATTTCATATTCCCCCCCCCCACTTTCGTGAAATTTATTTATTTTTGTTTCACCTCCAATATAAATGCCAAACTTTTAAAACAGCAGGGGGGGACAGGGGATATTTTTGGATGTGTGGTTTTATTTCAATTCAATTTTGGATCACGTGTCTTTGAGGGTTGGAATTAAATCCTACATAGGCAGAAATAAGAAATGGAACGAATTTGAATGCTAAGAATTCACATTTCAATTAATAAGTGTCACCTTTTTTGAAAACACGTCACGTTTCGCACCATTATTATTCTTTTTTTTTTTTTTTTTTAATTCTTTTTTTTTAGGGATTTTGAGTTTTATTAAATAAATTGCGTGGCAGAAAGTAAAATTAAAAAAGAAGAATTGAAAAGAATAATTTTCCCATTTTAGTTATTTTTGTTCTAAAGAAATTTTTTTCTAAAAATTGTGCATGGATAATGATGAAAGCTCAGATATTATAACTTTTTTCTTCAAAAAAAAAAAAAAAAAAAAAAAAAAAGGGTCCTAAAATATGATGCTTGATTTACTATAATGTCTAATTAAAATCTTATAAAATGAATATTTCTTTTTGATATTTGTTAAAACAAGTCTATTTTGTTTGTAATAATGGAGGGGAAAAAATCAAATTTCGTTCTTAAATATTATGATTCTCAGACATTTTAAAATTTTTGCCAAAAAAGGGCCTTTCATTTATTTTAAAGTCTAATTAAATCCTATGCATAAGATGAATCTTTATCTTAGTTCAGTTTTTCATTAAGTTGATCTTTGCTAAAACAAAATTTTTTGTAGAAGTGGAAGTTACAGTTACGTTTTCGATAATTATTGTTGTTAAATAATTATCATTATTTAATAATTATCATTATTTAATAATTATCATTATTTAATAATTATTAATTAATAATTATTGTTTAATAATTATTATTTAATAATCATTATTTAATAATTATTATTTAATAATTATTATTTAATAATTATTATTTAACAATTATTATTTAAATATTAAAAAATGTTTATCTGTTTTATATCTTATGATCTGAACAAAAAATATACTTCTAGGGTTACAGCGATTAAAAAAAATCAAATATAATCAATTCTTCAACAAAAAGTGTTGATGAAAACCAAAGTAATCTAGAATTTTTTTTATAAAAAAAAAATAAACTGGATAATTCCATGCGATTCATTTGATTTCTGAAAAAGCACAGATTGGTCATCATTTTCATCTGAATTTATTGTATATGTAAATACTACATTAATATAATGTTTTTTGATGAATTCAATGTAGAGTCTGTTTGTTGCTGAACTTATGAAGAAAACAGCATTACAAATATCTTTCTACAATTCCTTGCTTGGGGTCATCAAAATAAATCAGAAATCCAATATTTTCTAAAACCCTCAACACAGTTTAAAGTGTGTTTATTCTAGAATTCATTCAATAACCCGAATTCTAAACACTATCGATTGTTTCCACTTGCTACAGCGGCATTTTTATTAAATAAAAATCAAATTCGGGGTGGTGATTTAATTAATTATTGAAATGATAATTAAACGCTGTGTCATGGACATTTGCAGACTACTTCTAGAAATGTTGTTAATTAAATTTTATCACTCTTTACAACCAGTTAATGCAACAGATGCTTCAGTCTCTACACAAGGGGATGGATTAGCTGGCTTCCGGGCAAATTTTCAGCTAATTAAATATTATTTACCAAAAATTTTACACACTCAGCTCCTATTACGGGCAACATCCCAATTTATTTGTAAATGGGGAGGGGGGTCGTTTTAAGGCTTCGGGGTGATACCATGCTTTGGGGATAATTACTTCGGTATCATTTTTATTGGGGAATTTTCAAATGCAAATTAGTATTCATTACTGGTGGGGGGAAAAGAATGAGAAATTTTTATTCTTTTTAATAAATAATCAGGATTAAAGTTATTCGGAAACGGAAAGAGATTTGATCGGAATTGCAAGGAAAAATGAATGCAATTTAGTAATCTCATTTCACTGTGCCTCATTGTATGTTTGAATATTCAATTAGTGCTGAATAACTCAAGTTGAATTTGTTTATCAATTATTTATATCGATGAGCGTTACTATTTCAGCATTTGTCATTTTCTCTGTATCAGCGATATTGAGCTATAATTAAGGGATATTATATTTGTCAATTTTTGTAGCAAATTTTTTTCTATTTTTTAAAGTTTTGAATTTTCTTTTTTGTCTCGTGTTGAATTTGTTCGTCAATTATTTATATCGAAGAGATTTACAATTTCATTATTTAACATATTGTTTGTCTTCCGGATATTGCGCAATAATTAAAGGATATTGTATTCATCTATTTTTGTAGCAAATTTTCTTTTACTTTGAAAATTTTGAATTTTCTTGATTTTCTTTTAATTTGAATTTTTTTTATTGAATAATTCAAATGGAAATTTGTTTGCCAATTATTTATATCGATAAGATTAGCAATTTAAATTTATCATTTATTGATGAGATTTGTCATTTTGTCTGTATTTAGTGATATTGCGCAATAATTGAGTATCATCAATTTTGTAGCCAATTTTCCTTCATCTTTAAATAATTAATAACACCATATATCAGTATTTTATTTAAAAAAGAAATTTAAGCAAATTTTAAAGTAACTATAGTACATGACAGTTATTATTTTTGATAAATAAAAAAACTGTTGGCAGGCTTGTTCTTTATTTTCAGTCATTTTCCACAAAAAAAAGTTCAGTTTCAGTTTTTTCACACGATTTTCACTCAGTTTTTTTAAAAATCAAAATTATCTAATTGGAAAAGTACACAAGGAATTAGAATTATTTTTTCCCCGAAAACTAATATATTTTTAAAAAAATTTAGCAATTAATAAACAGAGTAAATTTAAAATTAAAAATTTTTGAAAGAAAAATTTTATTGAAATAGTTTGAGCTTATTTTAACAAAATTTATGAACAATATTGTTATGTAAACTAAAAACAGTTTTTAGGGGAATTAGATTACAATGTATAAGAAAGAGAAATAGACGCAATAAATCAAACCTAAAGTTATTTTTCATGCATAATCCGGATTAAAATGATAAGATAAATAGTTAGATCTAGACTAATAATAATAAGATAAGATATAGGAAAATAAGATAAATAATAAGATAGATAATTAGATCTACTAACTGAAAAAAATAAGAACAACCTATTTCTAATACTTCTAATTCATTAAAAAAATTTAACTTCTGAAAAAATAATTTTAGAAAAATTGCAAAACAAATGACTTCTTAAGCATGTGAGAAAGTGATACAACCTTAGAAATGTCACATTTTTTTTATTTTTTAAATTTTTTTATTTTTTTTGCATAGTTCTTTATTATTACTTTGAAAATTTTACAATGAAAACAATTTTTTTGGAAAACTTAAGAACAGAAGACTTCTAAATAAGTGAAATGCGAATCGAACATTAAAAAGAAGTTTAAAAAAACCTGTTTTATATAACACCAGTTTTAATCGGAAACTTTTAACTTTTTTAAAAATATTTTTAGTTGAAAATTCACACCAGACTGTTTTTTAAACAAATAAAAAAATACACATAAATATAAGCAATCTAATGAATTTCGAATTTTTTAATACTTCTTCACTAAGGCTTTGAAACAGATATTATTAAAATATCTGTTATTTAGAGAAAAATCAGACGATTTTTAAATATTTTTTTCAGACGACTTTTTTTAAATGTTTTTTTAGACGACTTTTTTTAAATATTTTTTTCCTGCTAGACACCATGCGCTGAACTCGCTTTCAAGTGCATAACAGATTATTAGATTTAGACATGGAGGTAAATAAAAATTAAAATTGTGACCTAAATTGTTAACATAAAAGTGATTATAAACAAAGAGCTGATTCTGATGGATTTTTGGATACTGATTTCAGAGAAAGTAGTGAAAAAATTCCACTCGTGTACCATTTCCCCCCCACAAAATGAACATTTTTGTAGCCACAATCATTTGCATTATAATTTAAATAAAAAGATATACTTTTAATGCAATAAATCGTCACTACTGGGTAAAACTTTGTACCTGGTAATTGAGCAAGTCTGTGATGTGAATAAGTAGAAATAAATTTTTAAATAATAAAATTTGAAAGCTTCTTTATGTTTTGATAAATTTTAGTTCAAATTCCTTATATTCGATGGAAGAAACTGAAATATTCTTACCTAGACGAGTAAGGTATTGTTTTGAATGTATTTTATTACGCTAAATACAAGCAAATTCAATAAAAGCAATCCGCTCAAATTTTGCATTTTGCCATGCAAAATTACTTTTTTAAAAGTGATGTAAAAAATTATTTATCTTACGATTCAAAATTTTTCCGACTATTATTAAATAAAATAATAAAAAATATAAAATAATAAGCATTTATCAAAAGTTATTTTTTTTGCAAGGTATTGTCTTCGGATAAACGTATGTATAACTATGAGCAAAAACTTTTCAATTCGCTTAAAAAGTTCACGATATATGGCGATTTATGCAAAAAGTAAAATTAACATCCAAACTTTGGATCGCTTTCCTGACCAAACTATGGGGAGAACATGTCCCTGATTGCTGCTAGCTATCCCATATATTTTGGGGGGTAGGAAATCCAAATCCGTTGAAGCAACAGTATGTTTATTCAGAGAAAGTACGTTTTTGTGTCTGATTTTGTAACTTAAAATATCGTCTGCTTTATCTAATGAGCATATTTGAAGTCACCCCCTCGAATTTTAGAATGTGAAAATCCAATCATTAGATCGGAAGTAATTCTGGGGTGGTCCGTTTATTCATTTTACTTTTTTTACGCACTGTATAATATTGTACTCATTTATCATAATATTTATTTTGATAATATTAATTTGACTGGAAACTGCAAAAAAGGTCGGTACGTTCCAGTTCCAAGTATTAGTTTTAAAAAAAAATATTTATTTTCAACACTTCAAAAAATAAACCATCGTTCTTTAGAATAAATTTTTTGCTTAGATAAGAAAACTGAAAGACACCATTTACCTGAACTTTACTGGATATCTTGTCAACTTTTCAGAAAATTCATGTAAAGCAACAAAGCACGACAACCATTTAAGGCCAATTTCGGACAAAGGCGACAGATGCCGAAGGCCTTATTCAGCTGATAGAAAATCACAGGATTTTTCGTATTTTGTGGTAAACAGGGCCATTCACAAATGATGCTGAATTACCCACTTTTTTTGTAAGCTAAAAGCTACCCCACCCCAGGTGTCGATAATCGCGCTGGATATCAAAGAGGACAATTGTCCCCTTTGTGTTGAACACCGCTGAAAGTGCCACAATTTATTTCTAGGTGTTTTGTTATGCGTCAGTGGACCTAAATGACAGTTGGGGGGACACTTTAGAAAAGGCTACTGCCAATTATTTACAGTTTCATTCCATGGTTGACATTATAAAGCATTTCAAGTTTAACTTTTTTAAGTTGAAGAGTTATTTTTCCAACGTTGAATTGAAAAGAGTTATGTATGAAGTAGCTGTATTTGCTCCAACTACTGTGAAGTACTTTTTCAATTAAAGCCGTAGTAAATGTAAGTAGAATAGAAGATTTCGAAATCTTCGTTTCGTAATGTGTGCAGACGATAATGTGTGTAAATACAAATTTTTGTCGATAAATAAATATCGCTAAATTGAAAATTTTAACACATTTCATTGTACTTCTAAAATGAATTTCATAGAATGGTTGAATAAAATTGAAAGGAAAATTTTAATTTCAAGTTATATTACAACCTAATTAAGCTGAATATTGCTTTTTTTTTCTTTTTGCGTGTAAGTATAGCATTCCATTTTAAAGTTTAAAGCTTGCCTCAATTCAATATTTTGAATGAAATGAATAAAACTTATTATTAAATTTAATTTATTGAACATTAAATTACGTTAATGTTTGACACTAAGAATTTAAGAAAAAAAAAATTGGAACCCACATTTCTAATCTTTATTTAAAGCTTCTTTAAATACAATCACGCAGTTTTACACTACGTGTTGGACAAGCAAAATTTAATATGAGTAATTAGCTTAAAGCTTAAGCTTACTTTTTTTTCATTTGATACAAAGATATTTCAGGCAAAGATGCGACTTTACAAAATTATTTTCATGAAAATAATAAATAATTTTTTGATAAATTTTATCGATGAAAATATTAGTTAACCGTATTTACGCAATTTATTACACAATTTACACAATTCCAATTTTTAGCAAACAGTTTTATAAACGTAGTTTAAATATAAAGATAATTAATAACTTTTTCTTAAGAATTAAAAATCTGTTAGGTGCATTTATGCTTGAAAAGTTTTTGAGCAAACCAATTTTTTTGTTGCTATTTTTAACTTAGTGATGAGCATATTTAACACTATTTTAATTTATTAAATGGTTAAATTATTTAATTACTGATTTTCTATATAACATAAAAATATAATGGTTTAGCACAGTTTTTCATTACTGTCGGTGCATTTTTATTGGCTGCAAAATCAAATGGTAGGATCTAGTTTTCCCACATTGATATCCATATTGCTTCGGTTATCATTAGCATAAAATTAATAAAAGTCATGAAAAGTCACTAAGAAATGTAAAATTTAAATGGGCCTTTCATGTTATACCATTAAATTTAGTAAAACTATTTCTCAGGTATTAGGTTTGAACTCTTATAAGAATATACCTATTTTTTTCTCTTTATTTACAAATATTTTTCCGATGTGTTCTGGATGTTCCTTCTTTAAAAAAAAAAAAAAAGAGATACCATTTTGTTTTCGCTTGCATAAGAAAGAATATTAAAACATTTTTCTTTTTTAAATTTAATAAGCCACAATAAAGAATGAACGTTGCAATGCTACACGCTACATTAAAGACGTCTCCAAAGTAACTGAATGACTGTTCATATAGAAATCGCAGGCATTCATCTCATGCAACAACGCCCTCTATAGTTCGTTGCGATCGCGAATTGTTTTCGCATAAATATATTCTTTTCCATAATTTAAACGTGTTTATTTGTACAGCTATTATTACGTTTTTGTTTTGATTATTTTCTGAGTTATGAGATAAAAACTAAGAAAATTGTTTTAACGTATTGTTTAACGCACTACATTTTGAAATAAGTTATTTAAATCAGTGTCTAATCTTATTAACCGTTTTATAATTAATATTTTTCTGCAAATTATTTTAATATACAATTATAAATTACATTCAGAGAGATTCGTAAAACGACTTTGAACTTAGCGAACAGCAGCACAAATTGATGCAGGTAAAAATTGTAATTAATATTCTTATCCGTTTAGTTATCAAAAATATTAAATTACGATTGTGAACTCACCGAATTTGTTATAACAATATAGTTTTAATTTTAAATGTTATTTTAAAAAATGGTTTCTTAGAAAAATTACTTATGCTCACTAATATATCTCAATAGAATCATAGGGGAAATATTAGAATGTCGGATTGCATATTTGAATAATTTCATGTTTTATTGAAAAACTATTTTATGCCCATAAACAACAATTATTACGAATCAGTAATCGGGGTTGGTGAGTGGAAGCGAGCAGGGCTTAGCTCCTTAGTCTTAAACTAATTTCCTAATTCCTTTCTAATTTTTGAATTTAGACATTTTTTAAAAATGAAACTAAAGCACGTGAAGGCGATCATTGTGTAGATTCAAAAAGAGTTCTGTTCAGTTTGTATGTCGCAAAAATTTGAAAGCTACTTTTAACAAATTTCCTCCGACGGTAACTTTTTTCTCTTGATAGTTTAATAGTATGCGACTTTTAAACAAGTAAGAAAAGAATACAAAATTTTTAAATAATTAATTTTACAATTATCCCATTTTTAGCAACGTTACTCGTGATCAATTTGAAACTTTTCTCAAGAAAATAATTTCAGATCATATCAGATGTTGAAAGGTCGTTCATTATAGATAAATAGTAGTTCAATCATTTTAAGAAAACATATTTTTTTCATTATCAATTTTAAACTTTTATTCTGAAAACAAATTTAAAGAAAATTTTTTTAACGGAAGTCTATCTTAATGTGTTAAAAATTATCTAACTTTGTACAAACTGTCTTAAGTTTTGCATTTTTTTTCTTAGTTCTTCCTAATAACTTCAAAACTTTAACTAAAAATTTTTTTGACTGAAATTTTCTTATCAGATTATTTTTAATTGGATAAAACACAAATACATTATTTTGCCTAAAAAAACCTATTTTTAACACTTTGATTCATTAAAAATTTTTAACTTCTGCAAAAATAATTTTAGAAAAAAAATGCATAACAGACATCTTCTTAAACTTGTACGAAAATGATATACAAGTATGAATAAACAAGCTAATAAACATCGCTTTGAAAATGTTGTAATAAAAACAATTTTTTGGAAAACTTTAGAACAGAAGATTTGAATAAGTAAAATACGAATAAATAATTTTAAAAGAGTAAAAAAAAACAACAACAACAAAAACTATTTTTAACATCAGTTTTAATGAGTAACTTTTAAATTCTTCTTTAAATTTTTTAGTATAAAATACACATCAGAAGGCTTTTTAACAAAAAAGGAAATAACACATAAATATAAACAATCTAATGGATTTTTTTTTTCCATACTTCATTTTAAATAGAAATTATTAGAATAATTTCGTAAAAAAAATCAGACGATTTTTTTAAAAACATTTTTTTCATACGAATTTAAAAAAAAAAAAATTTCAGACGACTTTTTTTAAATATTTTTTCCCGCTAGACAACCATACTGATGAACTTGCTCTCAAGTGCATAACAAACTGTTCACCCGTGATTTGTTTTCCTCTCGAATTTTGCAGATTTATTCCAATAACTCCCACCATTTTCCCAACTTTTCCCATATTAGCATCTCAATCGATGACTGAGCACCTTCAGGGTCGAGGACAGTGATACAGGAGGGTTGGGAGAAGAAAAAAGGAACATCAAGCTCCACTGATTTCCAAATTCGATTCCATGGCGGACAATGATGGAGTAGGGAAGTAGGGTTTGGTGTCACGCTCCAAACTTCAATGTACCAAACCGAGTGTGACTAGGGGGTTTGGTTCGAACTAGAATCTCTCCTTTTGCAATTAGTAGAACATGCGACATTGTGGAAGGATTGTAGGATATAAGCCTGTTTGATTGGTTGTAATGACTTATGCAATCTCTGATTTTATATTTTATAGGAAAAAGTTTCTATTTGAAGATTGTGTGGAAAAGCTGCTGCTGTGACAACTGGAGATTAAATTGAAAGATTTGTGTAAAAATACTTAGGTATTTTTATATCGATACAAAAAATACATGATTTTATTTCTGTAGGTGGAGGGTTCAATTCTCAAAACTTATACAAGTCACTGTACCTTTGACAATATTTTATTTTTTTTTATAACCGGCGTTGAACTGCTAACCTAATTCTGATTTTATAACTATCAATTTTCAACTCCGTAGTCTTGTAATTTTGAACCCAATCTATAAGACAAGGTAACTTCTAGATCAAGTATTGGAACAAACTAGCCTTCTTGGAGGATTTTTTGTTGGAAAAAATCCTCATTTGCTTTACACAGAGAAAAAAAATTTAAAACGTTCTATGGTTTGCCCTATGGCAAGGAAATTTCAACAATCCGCTTACCACTGAGGGTATTTTATATCAGTACTCTGGTCAGTGCTAGCCGAGAGCGGAATTCTTATGGACCAGCAAACGCTGGAATTCAAACTTAAGTGACCTCTATTGGAAAGAGAGCGATCTATTCCCCGAGCTACCATGGCTCCTTTAACAGAATTCAAAATTTCAAAAAATCACAGATGACAGGGCGTTCATTTTCCAATAAAATGACCTACTATTCGAATCTCAGGGATAACTATACTGTAACTATAACAATACTGTGTTCAGCGAGAACTGATAGCGGAAGTAAACAAAGACGCTTGCTGTTAATCACCAGCACGCCAGTTCCTCGCTGAATCAGCAATTCTTTTCTTTTTGACCTCTAGCAAAATCAGCGCTGCTATTTTAGCGTTAATGAGCCAAAAGTAATGCCAAGTTCCAGGTTGATCCGTTTACGTTCGCAATCACTTCTCGTTGAACTGAGTAGAGTCGATTTGTTTTCTCGGTTCACACAATCCACAGTGCAAACTTAAAATAACCTCAGTGATAGTTATAGTTTTTTTTTTTTTTTTTTTTTTTTTTTTTTTTTTGTCGGGCTAGGCGCGAGAGGTTTTCGAAAATTTCATTTTTATGCAGGACAACTGCGTATTAAATTCTCCCAAAAAGTCAAGCATGAATTCAAGTTTGTCTTAATCTTAAATTTATCAAATTTTATTATTGTTAAAAATTGCAAAACAGCGGGTAGAAATTCGTTAACTGATAAATCTAATAAGAACTGATGGAAGTGCTTAAAGTTATCTATTATCTATTTGTTTAAAAACACATAATTAATGTATTTATTATATTTTTTTAAAATTTTTTAACGTCTTTGATGAAAAATATTAAATACAGGTGGTAAATACATGAACATTATTGACCAATTAATATTTTATCGAATTGTCCACGAGTAAGAATGAATTGTAAAACTTTAAAAAACTTATAGCACAAGTTTCTCTTTTCTCTCAATTGAAATTCAGTGTGATGTTTTGTTTACTTTAAAGTAAAAAAAAAAAATTATTATAATTTAAAATTATATTGATTTGAAATTATCATAATTTAAAATTATCATAATTTGAAAATATAAAAATTTGGAATTATAATAAATTGAAATTATAATAATTTAAAATTATTATAATTTAAAATTATTATAATTTAAAATTATTGTATACAGCTTCAGGATGCAAACAATTTCGTTGTTTGACTTTTAAGAAAACTCAACCTATGCAGTTTATATAATTGGCTCTAATCTCTTGAATTATACCACCAATATTAAATTATCCAGAAATTAATTTTTCGTCTATTTTTTGTTCTATGTAATTCCTTTATAGAAGGAAATTATATTTGTTTTGCTTTATTTAATTTTCAAATACGTTTTTTTCGAAATCGTGCATTTCAAACGATATAAGTGTAAATTTTTACAATAATCCAAATTAAATAGAATATAATAATTAATAGCTGATTTATTTAAAAATAACTATAATAAAACAAAATTAAATTCTTGACGTTCAAAATCGCTGTGCAATATTAACATTCAAGTTCTAATTAAAATGTATCACATAGTTTTATTAAAATACCAAATATTGTTGTTTATATGCAAGGCTTTTTTTGATATTAATTTGAAATTCCCGATTCTATTTGTTAAAATAACTAAATATTTTAAAATTCGATAAATAATTGTTTCTTTCTCATGGAATTTGAATTAACATTGTACTTATTATAATGTAAATCTGAATTAAGTCAAACCATTTTTGAATGTTTTTATTTTAAATTAAATATACTTATGCTAACAAAGAATTTAATTCTTTATCCCTAACAAGTTTTTACAAAAATTTATTATAAACATTTTAAAAGTAAAATGAAGAAGAAATGTTATAAAAAGTATTTGTGAAGAATTTTTATAAAATCATTTTGCTTTTTAATTATGCATTTCTTAAATTGCATATTTTTTTAAAAATAAAATAAACAAAAACTTAAACCATTTTGATATTTATTACTTTTAAATCAAGTTTTACAATAAAATAAATCATTCTTTAATAAATACTTAATGGAACATTAAAATGAAAACGAAAGTAAAAATACATATGAAGAATTAAAACGAATCATATTATGCTTCTCTAAAAATATTTAAATTCTATTTCTGATAATCCTTATAAAATATTCTCTCTTTTTTATTTGTTCTACGTAAAATAATTTATTTTTCTCAATTATCTTTAGCACACAGATTTTGTTTAACTGAAGTAAGTAGAAGTCTCGATAGAAATCAAACGATTTTTATAAATTTTTTTCAAATATTTTTTCGCAAACGATAATCAAATTTTTCTTTGAAAACTTAATTCTAACTATTGCTGTAAGAGCTATTAAAATTGTTCTCCGAGAGAAAGAAGAAAACTTACATCGCATTTAATAAAATATGTCATCAGTAAAATAAAATGTCAAATATTGGTTTGGCTGTCTTGAGAATTGCTTCTTTTCGAACTAAATCTTGTTTCACAAGGGAAATAATAGAAAAAAAAAATTCTTTTCTGAATGAGATTTTCTAAAAATGTTTTATTTTATTTTTGATATGAAGCATCTTATGTTATCAAATATTTTTTTATAAGAGTAAAAAAATAATGTTTTATATAAATAATTCAAAAATGATATTTGCAAATTCGAAAGAGATTTTTAAAATATTTTCATTCATTTTAGATGTAAGAAAATTTAAATTAATTAATTAATACATAATTAATAAATAGATAAACTAAACATTAAGTTACTTTAAAAGTAAAAAAATTAATTAAAACACACTAATTTTAATTCTAAACTAGAAAAATGTTCATTGGCATTTTTAAATACCAATAATTTTAAATTAAGTATTACTATATTAAAAATATTTTTTGCTGAAATATAATTACTTAAGAAGCTAGTTCTTGTAAAAATAAAATTTATTAACGACAGGTTTATGTTCCATAAATTAAATTTTTGTTTTAGTATTTACTACTATTCCAGAGGTTACTTATTTTATTTAATTTGTTAAGTCTTAATCATGTTATTATTTATAAAATTTTCCTTTCATTTTATCTTATTGAATTGTTTTCACTGATTATATCATAATTAATAGCGAACAAGAATTCGAGAGTAAATTAAATAAAATATTTCATAAACATACATTATTTAGTTAAAGTTAAACCTACAAAAGTAAAACGAAATGAGGAATTTTATAACGAACAATATTAGTGCAATTTTAGATTTGCCGTACTTTACAAATCATTTTTTTTTTCAATAATGTATTTTGTTTCATTTGTATTGTTTATTTAATTTTTATAAAATTTGATCCATCTTACTTAATTTCTGATTTTTGTTGTAGCAGTTTTAATGAAAAAATAGCTTGCAAGACATAAACATAGTAGATTCAAATCCGTTTAGGAAAAACCTGCACAAAATTCATAATTTTATGTTTTCAATTTGTTAATGTAATTCAGCTTAAAAATTTTTTTGCCTGATATGATTTTCTTCAAATTCGATGAATATATTTCGCGCAAAATATTTTAGTTTTTCCTGCTTGAAATTTTATATTTGTTACGTTTTTTTTTTTTAAAATTTAAATGGTAATTATTTCCAACGCTCCGATATTTTATGTAGAAATGGTTTATGTTACTATAAGTCTGCAAAATAACTAAATAAATAAATTTAATAAAATAAATAAAAAAATAAATTGAAAAGTAAAAAAAAAAAAAGAATAAATAAGAAAATAAAAAAAAATAGTGAGAATTTAATGAACAGCATCCTAAATTATCACTATGAAAACATCGTAATGTCACAGAAATTGCAGGATGTAAGCCTGTTTTAGGAGTAAGCCTATTATGCAAACAAAACTATTATAATACAGATTAAAAGAAAAAAACATTCGCTTTTAGTTAGACGATTTAAACTTAAACTTTTAATTAGAATACAGTAACTGTTTTTTATTTTATAACCGTCGTTGAACAGCCGACCCAATTTTGGGCTTGCAGCTACTAATGATCAACTTTGAACCCAATCCAGAAGACAAGGGATTTCCTGGGACAAGTATTGGGAGAAATTTGCCTTCCTGGAGGACTTTTTGATGGAACTAACCCGCATTTACGTTACATGGAGAAGAAAACGACGAAAACTTCCCATAGTTTGCCTGACGGCAAGGGTACTCTAACCCATGATCCATCTACCACTGAGGATATTTTACTTCAGCAATGTGGTCAATACAAGCCTGATGCACTTCGCATCAGGCTTGTGCAGATCGAAGTGCAGATCGACCTGCCATCGCCGGGATTTGAACCCAGTTTACCTTATATGGAAGGCCATGCCTTGAGCCATCACGGCTCACAGTAACTGATATTATTATTATCAGTTACTTACTTGAGTTAATTGACAATTTCATAACAGTCGTTGTGATAACATATGTCATTATTAGTGATATGTATTCATTCAGCTACTTGAAAGAAGCATATCACTAACGAGGATAAATTGCATCAAACTTAAAGCTTTCACAATTAACTGTCAAAGGTGCTTGACTCATACGACTCTCAAATCCCATTTCGCGCACAAATTTTATTTTTTTAAAATCAATTAAACATCAAATAGTAGAAGAAAAAAACTATCCTCTTTGTGGTTTTCTGATCCCGGCAATATTATATGACAAAGCTAACCAACTGAAAAATGGAAAATTGGAGCCAAATTTGAAGAATGGTGAAATTTAATCTTCGCCACGAAGCCTGCAATGAAATTCATGCTACTTTTTCGCCTCAAGTAAAAAAAAAAAATATATGAGAGATCAGTTCGAGATTTTCTTTTGTTCTTTCGAAGAAGAATGCATCACGGACCCCCCTCAAAAGTGCCCCCAAAATTCTGGAAGATCTATGTGTGCCGCATATCTGGTCTGGGAGCATCCGATGCGGAATAATCCCTTTCTCTATACAAGACTTACTGCCCCACAAACTTTAAAAAAAAAAAAAAAAAAAAGAAGAATGAATCTAGATGGAAAAAAAAAAGTTCGAAAAAAGGAGGTGCCCCCTCCCCCCATTCGGCCGTTTAAACGTCAGATCAAAGATGGTGCATTTTTTGGTATGATTCGATTTCTTGTCATTAATTTTTTTTTCATTTCTTATTCTGATTTTTATTTAGTTTTCTTTTGAATTGAACCCGGTAAGGATTGCGCATGGGGATTTTGAAGAAGCCTCAAAATATGAAATTGAATTGAAAAGTCTATGGGTCGAGAAATTTTTCTCGTCCTTACATTATTATTTTTTTTTTTTAAAGAAAAGAACAAATTTCCGCTATTGTTGAAATCGAGATCTTTGTGATAGATATGAAAAATGAGATGAAGAACGGATTTCCTGAATTCGGAAAAGGGGAGGGAGAGTTGGAAAGATTAAAAGAGATTAGGTATGTTTTAGGGGAAAAAAAGGGAAAAAGAAGAAATGATATTGGCTTATAAGAATTCTTTGGTTATTTGATCGAATCTAATATGGTATTAATAAAAGTTATTCTATTCATATTCGTGTGTTCTTTCTTTTTACGACTCAATGGCTATTTTTTAAAAGAGCTATTTTCTCCTCTCTGAGAGATTTTTATATTGCTTTTTTTCATTTGAATTTAATGTAAAAGGTCTTTCAAATCTTATCAAAAGATGCTATCCTACTTATCAAAATTTATATAGTTCTATCTTATCAAAAGAAATTTTTTAAAAATGAAATTTTACCTAATATCCTAAACATTTAATGGGAAAAATTCCCTTCTTTGATGTATTAGATTTTGTCATTAGAAATCGTAAAAGCTGCTGTTTTGGGTGTTTAACTTTAGGTTGCCTTTTGTTTTGCTGAGGAAAAACTATTAAACTCAGAATTTTTGAATGACGAAAATTTGTAGAAAAATGTACAGGAAGTATGATGGAATTAAAAGATCTAACATTGGATTATACATTTGAAGATTATTAACTGTTAATCTTGTAGGGAAAAAAAACACCATATGAATGCAGAAATGCAACTTTAGAGGTAAAATTTTGTACGTGGAAAAAGATTTAAAATTGCTAAAAAGATTTAGGGAATTATTAACTGCTTAACCACAGAACTACAACTAAGGAGTTTAAATATGAAACACTGAAGGGGCCAGTTTATTTGTAAAATTATCAAAATTTAAATTAAGCTTTTTATCAAAATTTAAATTTTTTTAAAAATTATTACAATTTTAAGTTTCATTTCGCAATTTTTTTCTTATTTCATTTGTTTCAGTGAACTTTAAATTTTGTTTTGTTAGGGCTCGAAAAACCGCCCGTCCTCGGCGGTCAGAAATTCCCCGCGGACAACGAATTTCTCGAAACCGACGTCCGTGTGGGCGGCCATTTTCCCGTTAAAGTTCGTGATACATTTTAAATTTTTGTTATCTTATAAGAGTCTATCGCCTCACTTCTATAATGACCCTCTAATCTAGAAATACAGCAACATACTGCGCTTGGTGGAATTGATGTTTTCTCTGTCTGGGAGTACTGCAGCGGTTGAAAGGAGCTTTTCAGTAATGAACTTACACAAAAACACATTACGTACTGGTCTTAAACAAGAAGCGTTAAACGCAATTATGAACATCTACCTAAATGGAAAACCCCTTTCAGATTTCTGAGCACAAACCTCTGTAAATCATTAGATTGATCGTGAAACTGACAAACGTCATATTTGATTCATTTAAAAAACGCAGTACCCTCGGATAAATTGACATTCCAGATAACTTGACCTTTGTCATTTAAATTATTTCATATAAGAAATAAATTATTTCATAAAATAAATACTAGGTTACTATTAGTAACCTAGAATTTCTTTTATTACTGTATAATGTAATCCTAGTAACTACTAATTCATTGTGCAATTTATATGATAAATGTTTGTAATAAACAAGAGAAAATTATATTTTTATTTATTTAGTAGTGACGGGTTAGTTTCAAAGGAGGACTGGTACATTGTTGGACAAGCCGTCCTCAGGGACGGTTAAAACTTTCGAGTTTTTTCGAGCCTTGGTTTTGATGCTTAAAAATTACAAAATTAAGAAATTTGAAATTAATAAGTGTAGAAAAGTGCGTATAGAGCATAATGGAATGAAAAAGATTTGATAATTAGTTCGAAAATCGTGTACCTCAGTTTCGTAACCGGCTATCTCCGAAACGTAAGATTTTCAAGAAAAACTGATTATCTGCAATTGCAACTTACCCAAAATGAGATAAAAAACTAAAACCCTTTGATTTAAGAAGCATTAAGACAACATGTTTTTTTTTTTAAAAAAAAAACTATATAAAGAGACAGGCAAATGAAACAAAAGGGGTAATTACTTATTTTTTTTATTTCGGATTTTTATTTCCGGTTTTGTAACTTGCTTTGAAATTTGGTTGATTTTACTACAAACCCTAACTTAAGTTTCGATAAATTTAATGTAAATACAGATTTTTTTGTGAATTGCAAAGATATTTATAATATTAAATATATACTAATATTACTTAAATGTATTTTAATATTTAATAAAACGTAAAAGTCCTTACATCTCTTTTAAAGTGTTTCCTAAGAAAGAAATTACGAGGATTTAAATTTATTGTTTTTATAGTAACAATGTATTGAGAGGAGCATTTTTTTCTATCGTGTTTTGATTACTTTAATTTTTAAAATGGGTCAATCATTTATTGGACACCTTAAATGAATGGGCGCGAATAAAAACGATCCGAGTTCGAAATATTTCAAGCACTACTTGAAATTATCCATTTTTTTCCATTTTTAAGATTACAACTCATAAATAACTTTCAGGTTCTAACCGTACACTTTTAGTTGTTGACATTAAATTGCATTGGAGTACAATTTATTATTTTATTTTTTGTTTTGTGTTGCATGAGTTTCTTAATAGACCCTAGATATTTTTGTATCGTGGATTTCAAACCTGCAATCGATTGCTCTCTACAAGCTACAATTTTTTTAAGGACATTTTTGTCAAAATATACAAATTTAAAAACGTTATATATAACAGGGGGTAGCATAAATGTTTCTAAAAACTTCTAGGGGAATAAGGGAACATCATAAGGATTAAAATTGAATTGCTCGGAAATTGCTTTCCAGTTATAAACTGTTTCTCCATCTGCTTATGAACCACTAGCTGCGTATGACGACATTTCTGGGCATGGGTTCCCATTCTATTCGAACTCTGATGATGTGCCCTAACTCCCTCAGAAGTTTATTGCAGCATTTATGTGACCCCATGTTTTATATAAAGTTTTTAAATTGACTTATTTCGGCAAAAAATAGAATAAAAATGTCACTGAAAAAAAAAGTCTGTAGTTTTAGGTGCAAAATTTATTTCAGATTTGAAATTCCCATAACCGGATAAGACAATATCAAGTATTGGTATAAATGCAACAAAAACTTTATTCCCCAGGGTTATTAATTAATTAATATTAGTTACTAATAATTATTAATTAATATTAGTTTAGTAACCATTGGATAAGCAGATATCATTACCTAAATATAGATAAAAAATAAGAAAATACTCTATAGTTTAACAAAAAACAGTATTATTTTGTATTGGTTTAAAGTTCTGAGTAAAACTGTTACTTTGTTCTCAAATAGAGAATATCTTAGGATATAAAATATAGCGGATATGAAAAATTCACAAGAAAGATTTAATACTAAGAGTCATAGGTTGCAGTCAAATATTTATGCGCTAAAATAAAACAACTCTCCCAAAGAATAAACACGCTACTAACTTATTCTCGTAACTTACATTTCAAACAACGCATGAATAAACAAATCCCTCCCCACATCATAATTCCTCCAAGCCGGCGAAAAATATGCATCAACACACTGTAAAAAAAAAAAACCAAACTACAAATACCTTAAGAGACTGACCGAATTCGAAAAAGAGAGTTCTTTATCTGACAAATCCTCAAAAAATATAATGCAGTTGCTTGCGCAAATCCCTGCATATGCGTTTGTTTACGCAACTAAAATTGGAATTCAACATATGGTGAAGAGAATTGGAATCAGAAAGTTGATGCTTTTGCTTTCTTCTGGTCTTTTTCGTGGAAGTGAATGGCAAAAAGGCAGTACAATGTCGCTGTAGGGTGAGATTTTAAGATATACGAGACAGTTTTTTAAAATATAGTTTTAAAAATTGTTATTTATTATTTTTAAAAAAAATAATAATTTTATAGAATTCTATTTATTCTTGGATATTTTAATTTGCCCTAATATTTTTCACAAACAATATCTCTAACAGACGTGAGAGAATTACAGATTGCTGAGTTCAAGAAATTATTTTTCTTTTATGTCCATTAATTGCAGTAGATTTATATAATAGTTATTTTTTTTAAAAATATTTACTAAGATGTCCCGCCCTATGTTCGCTCCGCTCACCACCCCTCATGGTTGTTTCTCATTCACAGCTTGTTTTTCTTATAAGTCGATAAAAAAAGATCATTTTTTTTAATGAAATATATAATTATTATAATTTCACTTATGATCATTTTGTTAATATATTAAGCAACCTAAGTAAACGATTGCCTAGATTTGAAAAATATTAAAATTTATTTGAAAAAAATAAATATTTAAACTGAAGAATGTAGATTGCGCGACACAATAAGAAGTAATAAATGAGAAGTAATTTTAGTTATTTACGATATATTATTATAATCTCAAATTATCTTACAGTTTAAATTGGAAAAAGTTTTTTTTTTCTATCTTGATTCTTTTATATTTCTAAAACTTTCGCTGTAAATGTTGAGTTTTATATCTCTCACCATCTAATCTCTCATTCTTTTATTTATTTTTTATTATAGATTTATTCATTTGTTTTTGTTAGTTTTCACATCGAATCAATCATGAGCTTATAAATTGACGGTGTCTAGAGAAATAAACTTTTCTGCAACCATGGATAAATAATCAATATTCAAAGTGGGGACCGAGGTAGCCTGGTTGGTAAGGCGTTGGACCCATGTCTAAAGGTCGCGATTTCGATTCCCGCCAGCTGAAATGGTGATTGTTGCAGGTTAAACCCGACCGGGTCACAAAGTCCTCCAAGTTTCAATAACAAATCAATAACAATGATTCAGGTCAAAATTACGATCTCTGGATGAAAGAATTGATGTATGAATGGGTCCGCCCTATAAGCGAGATGTGATGCGTGTGTGGCTGAAGTCATAATCTTGGCCACAGGTGGCGGCATTGAAAAACAAGAAACACACCGTCTGACTTAAATTCGCATGGTTTCACCAAGCAGGCTTTCTGATTTGGCAAGTGGTATAACAAACAACAACAACATTTTAACGCAAAAAAACAACAACAACAACAAAAATAAATAAAATTCACGGAAAAGGCAATTAAAATTTCAAATGCTTTCTTGTAAATTGGAATTTTGAAAAATAAAATAAAACTTAAAATAAGCTGATAAACAAAAATGGCCTTTATAAAACGTCAAATTTCAAATCACATGGTGCTTTTTATTACAAGCTTAACAGTTAATGATTCTTGAAATAATAATAGAATGAAGCAGAAAAAAAAAACGTGAATAAAGCACAAATGAAAATACATAAATTGACATACTATAGTTTCAGTTCTATTAACAAGAACCTTCCTCGGTGTCAAAGTAATGAAACAAGCAGGTATAAGGAGGTTTAACCAATAGGGACACAGTAACAAGTTTGAACAAGGAAATAACAATGGGGAGATAAGAAAAAGGTGTGAGGGTATTTAGGGGAGTTCCTAGAGAACAAATTAAATTACAATGGACTTCCAAATACCAAGAAATAGTGTTGTACACGAAAGATCATTAACTAAACTATTAGAATTTCTCAAAATATATAATAACTGCCAGAAATCAAGTTCGAAAGATGAAAAGCTGCGTTGAATGATTTTAGTAGTAGAAAAATCACAGGTTTAATTTTTAAGGTCTTAATTTTTCAGGAAAAATCACAGGTCTGTTTCCCTCAGAGCTTTTCACTGAATACAATCACACCTGACTTTTATCTCCCTATTGCTTTTTCCTTGTTTAAACTTGTTCCTCTGCTCCTATTGGTTAAACCTCTCTTCACATGTTTGTTTCTTTACTCCTCTACCTTCATTTGATGTTTAGACACTGAGGAAGGTTCCTGAAACTATAATAGAGAAGAACTGAACTGAAACTAGTATGTCAATTTATGAATATTCATTTGTGCTTAACTAAATATTTTTTTTGATCTACATAGCACAATGTATTTTTCTTTCCTTTGTTGGATAATAATAGAATCTTAATTTTATTTTATTACAACGTACTCTTTGTACATCTTTCTTAACATCATTGTAATATTAAGTTTTTTCGATCTCGACCTCACAATGAATAAATACTGAAAATGAATTAAATACTCATACGGTGTAGTGAATGTCTACATGCATCGTTATTTTATCTTCACAAGTACAACGAATTCACGGTAAAAGGATAAATAGAGATTAAAATTTTGCACAGAGGATTAAAAAATTTTTTCTCGTGTATATGAAGAAATTTTTTTTTTATGTATTAACATTTCGCACTAGCAAAAAAGTTATCAGACGTTTCACTTGCAAATCAGGTTCAATTTTGTTGTACATTTTATCTTTCAGGTTAAATAATGCGTTTAATTTTTTTTTGTGCCTATTTTGTTTCAGCTGTAGACTTATAAATTTTTTAAATTATTAAAAAAAAAGACAATAAGAATCACACAAAAATTATTTTTATGTATTGACATTTCGCACTAGCAAAAAAGTTATCAGACGTTTCACTCGCAAATCAGGTTCAATTTTGTTGTACATTTTATATTTCAGGTTAAATAATGCGTTTAATTTTTTTGTGCCTATTTTGTTTCAGCTGTAGACTTATAAATTTTTTAAATTATTAAAAAAAAGACAATAAGAATCACACAAAAATTATTTTTATGTATTGACATTTCGCACTAGCAAAAAAGTTATCAGACGTTTCACTCGCAAATCAGGTTCAATTTTGTTGTACATTTTATCTTTCAGGTTAAATAATGCGTTTAATTTTTTTGTGCCTATTTTGTTTCAGCTGTAGACTTATAAATTTTTTAAATTATTAAAAAAAAGACAATAAGAATCACACAAAAATTATTTTTATGTATTGACATTTCGCACTAGCAAAAAAGTTATCAGACGTTTCACTCGCAAATCAGGTTCAATTTTGTTGTACATTTTATATTTCAGGTTAAATAATGCGTTTAATTTTTTTTTGCCAATTTTGTTTCAGATGTAGACTTATAAATTTTTTAAATTATTAAAAAAAAAGACAATAAGAATCACACAAAAATCGCCAAATGAGTTGAAACGAGCAATAATCAGAAGAATCTTTTGTAGATATTAAAAAACGCTTTAATAAAATGTAACTTCAGAAATACAATCTTCAAATACAATAATTCATTACAGTTCTGATTTAGCTGTTAAACTGTTACCGAGTTTTGCAAAAGATTTTGAATTTATCATTTAAATAGAATTTTTATTCTAGTTATTAAATTCCATCGTTACGTTTTAGCGTTCAACAAAAAAAAAAAAAAAAAAAAAAAAAAAAAAAAAAAAAAAAAAAAAAAAGAAGAAAAAAAAAATCAAAAAAAAATCAGGTTTTTGATTAAAGTGAACAAAGTGTTAAATTAAAGCAACCCTTTACATTCAATGTAGCACTACTTTGTTTGCGGGACGAATAAAAAGCGGCGCCTTATTTAAAGTAAGGGAATCTTTTAATCATTTATAACTTAATAATTACTTCAAAATGTACAAAATAAGTTTTATGTGCTATTTTGTAACTAAAAAAACTAACGTAGCTTTTAAACTAATGTAGCATATTTACAAAGTAATTATTTGAGAAATATTTTGATTAAATTCATTTGTTACGTATAGGGCAAACCCGTCTGTATACATTTACGTACATATACTATACGCATTACTATATACATATTACTATATACTATGTATTACTCTATACATCTATATATACCACCCTGTAAACATTTACTTGGTGACAAAAATGTCAATAATTTATGCCGTCAATAATGTAAGACAAAAAATAAGTTTCATAATTGGTTGAAAGTTTCATTTTTTTATTCAATCAAATGCCTTCCATCCAAATCCAAGAGACATTGGATTGCTAACAGCATTTCACATATATGAGCAAATGAAAATTGATTTCAGCGAGGGCATCATGTTTGAATCATCGCAAATAAATCCAGCTACTGAATCATTATTATTGAACAGTTATCAAACATCTTCTAGCAAAACGAGTTTCTAAATATTCATTCAGGAAAATAATGTCCATCAGTAAAATAATGTTATCTTTATATCTTTCTTACAATTTTATATAAATTGCATATTTATCACTAAAATGTAGAGAGTCTATATAAAGTCTCTGAGAGTAAAATTGTCCCCCCCCCCAGATTGCTCTAAAAGGGTATGCTGGCTTCTAAAAGAAATCCAAAATGAGAAGAGAGATTTTTCTCATAAGAGCTTATATCTCACATAGATAAGATCTTGTGACGTTACTAAAAGAATACAAATAATTTTTAAACAAAATGGACAAAACTTCTTTAAAAAAAATGCGCTAATAAGCAGCAGAAATTTCAAACAAAGAGAATAAAAATAGAAATAAAGCAAGCGAAGGAAATAAAACTAAAATTAAAAATATGACCACTGAAGCCGACGTCTTCAGGGGGTACCGGCCCCAGTGGCCATAAAACAAAACCTTTTCTATTGAGGGAGATGGCAAAAGCCTAAAACAACTCCCTCAGTACCCCGAAGGTTTTGTATAAAAGTCCAGGAGAAAAAAACATGTAAGACATAGAACTAATTCAGAAAAGAACTCATGATTCATGATTTGTATGAGAATTTGATGAATTTGTATGATGAATTGCATTTGAGAGTTTTTTTTAGGGTTTTGCCATCTCCCTCAGTACCCCGAAAGGTTTTGTTTTATGGCCACTGGGGCCGGTACCCCCTGAAGACGTCGGCTTCAGTGGTCATATTTTTAATTTTAGTTTTATTTCCTTCGCTTTCTTTATTTCTATTTTTATCTTGTGACGTTTTCATAAATTCAAGGCAAAATTAAAACTGAATCTAAAGTAAAAAAAGTGAAAAAAATTCGAAATAAAGATATTTTTAACTATGAACAATATTATACTAAAAAACAAAATCAGTGCGTATATAAAATCATATATTTATATCATAAAAACAGTAGAACTATTTTGTTTTCTTCTAGAGCTCACAAATGGACTTAACAAAAAGGACATTATTTCGTGTATAGTTCTTTTGAATGAGCACCGTTTAAATAAGCAAAAAAAATTATAATCATATATCAGTCATATTTTATGAATTATTTTTATTCACGTTTATTTAACATATAATGAAAGTAAAAAATTTAAAATGTTTTGTGAAAATAATGTTCTTGATATTTATTAATTGAATAGGATCTTTGAAGAAAGCTAAGTTTGAAAAATGTGAAGACCATATTTTCAAAATCAAAATATTCAAATTCTTTCTTTCTTTTTTTTTTTTTACCTACTGTAAATGAAAATAATGTTGTTATTGAATTTACGCAAAATATCTTTTCACATTAAAATGATGCATAAATATTTTAAAATTTTTGTAATAATATTATTGTAAAAAGGATAAAATAATATGTAACAAATAAGTTTCGAGTAAACTTTTATTTTTATTACAGAAAAATATTTTAAATTTTTTGTTATTTTTTATTAAAAATAAATACTTCATCTAATAGATAAACAATTTATATCATGAGGTATTTTAAGTTTATGCATCATTTTGTAACAAAAGAAGCACAATTACATAAATATTTGCAATAAAAACATTTTTCAGTTTTTTATTAATGAAAATAAACTGAAGCATAATATTCTTCAAAACTATTGATTTTACTTCTTAAAACATGGATTTTAAAGAAAAACAATTTTTTGTTTAGAATGTTTGTTTAAAGCTTATTAATATAAACAGCCGTAAGGATGGTTGTATTTTAAAAGCTTTATTTACTCTTGATTAAATGGTTACTTGTCTTTACAAGAAAATATTGCTGTTATAACCAAAACTTTTATTATGTGTTTATAGATAAAATTTGCTCAATTCTATTTGTCGCATGAATGATACTTCTTTATAAAACTACAAAAACATAAATTGTACTTCAAAACAAATTTATGTATATGATAAGATATAACTGCTTAAAAAAAAATTATGTTTTATTTTTAAACGATATTTTATTGCAACCTTTAGAAAGAGTTAAAATCAAAATAGATTAGAATAAAAAAAAAAATGTTTTTTTCTTTGAGAAAAATCTGTTAATATGTAAAAAGCACATTAATCTAATGATAAAACAGATAGTCAGAAAGGGTTTTTACTCATAAAAAGGAACAAACGAAGGGTTAAATAACCCTTGAAATGAAAATTCATTAAAAAAAATTTATTTTTTGGTTTTATTGTGAAAAAAAACCAGTTATTTGTTTTTTCTAATGATAAAATAGATAGCCATAAAGAGATTTACTCATAAATAGAAACTAGAAAATCATTTCTCTCATCAAATAAAAAATAAACAAGAAAAACATTTTCCCTTTCCTTTTAATGAGATAATAATAGTTAATAGTTCCTTCCAATATTAAAAGAGATAACCATAAAGAGGTTTGCTCATAAAAAAATTAACAAAGAATTTTTCTCATAAAGAAAAAAAAAAAAAAAAAAATCCGTGGTTTCTTTATGAGAAAATCTCTTAAATAGTTTCTTCTAAAAATTAAAATAGATAATCATAAAGAACTTTACTATCAAAGAGAAATTACTGAAGGGTTTTTCTCATAAAGAATAGAAGAAAAAAAAAAAAACTTTTTTTCATGGTTTCCTTAAAGATAAATGGGAGGCCAGCAGTCCATCCTGTTGCTGGTACAATCAGAAAGCACATATAGTTCGTTTACCAGGAGTTGGCACTTGGTTCCACCTCCTCGGATGAAGAGTTCATTTCTGCGCAGGTAAGAGGAGAAACGTCTCCGCGCCTGAAATTGAGATAACCCTTAATGCGCGCCAAACGCAAACAGTAAATTTTTTTTTCAGTCACTTACTTCGCTTTATCATCTGCTATAATACCTTTCGCTACTCTAGATGATTAAACATATTGCAGCAAAATGACTCAAAAAGGACAAACTATTCACTTGAAAGAGAGAAATATCATCAAATTTACGAAATATTTAATGTTAAAAAAATGCACATAAAGATTGCGAAATAAATATTTTTGTCATACGGTCGCCAAACAGCAACCTTGTTTAGGATTGTTCACATCCTTCTCCCAAAAATAGCGAAATAGCATCGTCGAATACCACGTGATGAAGGCGGAGCTAAGTGCCAACTCCTGGTGAACAAACTATACTAGAAGCATGGTAAAGTGATGTAGAGTTGAAAGAAATCCCTAATTTTGTTTTTACTATCTCACTTTTTTTTACAATTAAGTAATAATTTAAATGCTGTGGAACTGTGAAGAATTTAAAAATTTATTTTAACATGTTTCTTTATAAACATGTAAAAATTAAAAAGTTTGAGAACTTTTCGCTCATTTAAGCTTCATGTGCGTTTTTGAGAAGATTGCTTTTAGTTGGAATGCTTTATGAAATTTGAAATCAAATTACAAAATGAACTCTATTATAGGGAAAAAAATCCTTGAACTTTAATAAGATATCAAGTTGATTTGCATTCTCGAGAAAATATATTAGACTTCATAAGGCGCGGTAAGTTGGCCTATATTATTGTGCAGATTTTCTGCAAAATAAGGGGTAATGGGTTGAATTATATTTTCGTGCAAATTTACTGTAACCTTAACAAGGTATCAAGTTGGCCTATGATATGGTACTAATTCACAGTAAATTTAATACGACTTCAAACTAAGTTACATTGTAAAGTTGTTGCTACCATAATCCACTTATGGCAATTTGCATTGCATTATCTGGTACATTTATTACAGACTTAATACGGTATGAAATTTAAATCATCACACACATTATCTTCAACTTGAGTTAGGAATCAAAGTTAACTATGGTATCGTGTAAATTTACTGAAACCTTTTAGTACCAAATGGAATTTTATAGTGCTAATTGGCCACGGCAAGAAGCTTAATTATATTCTAGTACAAATTTGCTCAAACCTTAACAGGATATCAAAGAGGATTACATTGTCTCTCAAATTTTGCCGTAAACGTGTAAATAAAGTTTAAGGAATTATTATATTTTGCTAGTTAATATTTTTACTCTGGATTACAATATATTTATAAAAAATATTGTTAAAATTACCATACTGTATTCTAATGACATTTCTGGTAACCCCACCCCTCATAATTCTGGTTAATAAAACCAAAATATACGGTATTTAAACCTTTTGTTCGGTAGTTTTTCCACTCATAGTTTACCGGAAATTCCGGTTTTCAAAATTATATTTCGTTTTATCACACATTTAGTAAAAAGTACAAAACTAAAAAGTAAATTTAATTGAATAAATGGTTTTTATGCCCTGCTGTAAGTTATTATAGAATTACCAAATTTTTCCCCATTTACCGAACATTTACTGAATTTTATCTTCTATTATAAATTCATATTTTGTTGCTAATTTTATCGAATTCATTACCATAGCGCTTCGGTAAAAATTACTAAACTTTTTGATGTTCCCATAAAACGATAGATTTTACAATATTCTGGTATTTTTGACTATACTTGTTTTCTCAGTGTGATTCAGTCGAAAGGAAACTAAGCCCAAATTAAAACTAAAGAAAAATTAAAATCTGTATGCTAATATGGCTATAACTCACGTATTAAAGTTCTAATTTGAATGGATTTTTCTGAAATCTCACTGAGTTGATGTTTATTATCAAACCTTCCCTTAAGAGTATCAGTCCCAGCGAACCTTTTTTTAAACTTATCGAAACAAAACTTTTAGTGCAATTTTAATTGAGTCACGTACAAGTATTTTATTTTTGAATATCATGTTCCATTTGTTTTTTTTAAATTTAATTATTTGCTTCGAGATAATTATTTAGAAGAATGCTTTCGCCTTTGCGCGAGTAGAAACCATTAAGAGTTTCATAAAAACGTTTAATCATTGGCATGATTCGTGTTTGTTTGATTAAATTTGTGAGGAGTTAATTTATTGGTTAAATTAGAAAAAGAAGAGTATCGTAGTGAATCTCATTATGTGGTGAAAGTTCCATTAAAAAAATGGTTGAATTCATAAGAATTTACTGCTAAATAAAGTTTTCAGTGTCCATTATTTTTTTTTTCCCAGAAAGGCAAATTAAGATCGTTTTCTAATGCAAAAAAGTTATAGATGGTTTTTGAAAAATTTCATGAGAACATGGTACTATTAGGTTTTTTATTCCAGCATATTAATATATAATTTATTGAGAAAAAGAAGTTTATTGTAAATTATTATACGCTAAAAGTTCTATGAAATGATTCATGAATATATAAGGGAACCCAATTAAAAATTCTTGATGGTCCCATCAAATCATTCTGGGGGCTTAGGTTGGTTTCAGTACGATTCAAGATAGTTCAACATCATTTGATGGTCACCATCATCCAACGTTTTCCATTACGTGTTAATGTTTTTTTTTTCTTTTTGATATGCCATCAAACTTCCATCATGGAATGATGGAAAATGGTACTTTAATACCATGATGGTTAACCTGCAAGAGAAGTTTGATTCTTAGGGACCATTAATCCATTATGATCCGTGTTGGTCCAGGATGGTTTCCATTATACATTTCTATGATGGATTAATAGGAAATCTTGTTGATTCTCAAGAATATACCATCGAAACAATTTTTTTTATGTTAGCCCATCATAAATCTGTCCAAATTCCTACATTGGGATGATGGTTGTTCATGATCGGTGCAACATTTGATTTCTAGGGTACCATGATGGAAATTTCTGATGGTTTCACATGAGCAAACCATTAAAATAAGTTGCTATTCATATGATGGACCATCATAAATCGGTCCAAATTCCTACATTGGGATGATGGTTGTTCATGATCGGTGCAACATTTGATTTCTAGGGTACCATGATGGAAATTTCTGATGGTTTCACATGAGCAAACCATTAAAATAAGTTGCTATTCATATGATGGACCATCATAAATCGGTCCAAATTCCTACATTGGGATGATGGTTGTTCATGATCGGTGCAACATTTGATTTCTAGGGTACCATGATGGAAATTTCTGATGGTTTCACATGAGCAAACCATTAAAATAAGTTGCTATTCATATGATGGACCATCATAAATCGGTCCAAATTCCTACATTGGGATGATGGTTGTTCATGATCGGTGCAACATTTGATTTCTAGGGTACCATGATGGAAATTTCTGATGGTTTCACATGAGCAAACCATTAAAATAAGTTGCTATTCATATGATGGACCATCATAAATCGGTCCAAATTCCTACATTGGGATGATGGTTGTTCATGATCGGTGCAACATTTGATTTCTAGGGTACCATGATGGAAATTTCTGATGGTTTCACATGAGCAAACCATTAAAATAAGTTGCTATTCATATGATGGACCATCATAAATCGGTCCAAATTCCTACATTGGGATGATGGTCATTTATGTTGGTTACCATCAAAAAATATAATGGTTAATGATGAAATTATTGATGGTTACTTTCTAGATTAAGTTAGTCCATCAATGGAAAACCATCAAAAATTTTGACTTGGGAAAAAATGGTTTTAGTGTCCCTTACTTGATTTTTTCAGTTGAATAAGTGGAATTTTTGTACAGCTTAAAAACATATGTAGTAGTTCTAAACTTTTATGAAAACGTGGTTAAATTTTTTGTAAGCAAAACATTTTAAACCCCTCTAAAATTAATTACATACTTTTTTATTAAAAAAATTGATTGCTATATAAAATACAGAGGTCACTTGCATCGAAGTTATCTTTAAACTACTTAGGAAGGATGAAAAAAAGCCAAGAAAAAAATGATATAAAATTTCTTTGCGAAAATATATCGGTTTCAAATCGTTCTTTTCCTTACCTTCGAACATCCTTATATCAATTTGAAAAGGAGAGCAGAGACCTGATCTAGATTCTAGAATCTTCCCCAAGAAAACTGATTTTGAAAAATGAGACTTTGAAAATGACAGTTTTAGGGTTATATCTCGATTTAGTTAGCTCTGAGCATCCAGTACTTCAGGAACGAGATAGCCATGGCGATGATAAATGTGTTTTCAATAACAGTTTTTGAAAACTCTTCGAAAGTTCCATTACTGTAGTTTTCCATTCTCCTGTCTTGGAATATCCGGAAGTTCCTTTTTTTTATTTCTTCTAATTGCTTTATAAATTTCCCCTGGTTCATTTTTAATTTTTAATGAGAGTTATTAAAATCGAATTTGCAGTTTTTGATGAAGTAAATGGTTTATTTTTCTTTAATTACTATAAATAACTATGTTTCGAGATGCTGGGTTTGATACAATAGGTTATATGTCGCAACAATGTTTGTAATTTTCTTTTAGTACACAATGTGTTATTTTACAATGCTTTTAATTTTTGTTTATTTGTCCAATGAGGAAATTTTTACCTTTCCATTTTGCAACAGACTACTTCTTTTAAACTGCACATTGTTGATTAATTCAGAAAAATGTGCATAAAAATTTATTTAAATAACTATCTGTATTAAAAAAATAGCAATGCATAAAAATAAGATGATATAGTTGTGCAGAGCAGAAAAAAAGGATAATCTTGAATAACTTTTGATGTAAGGACCTGATCTTCACGTTCTAGGACTCAATGCTTTGAACAGGTGATCTCAAATATGCTAATGAGAAAAAGCAGACGATATTTTAAGTTACGAAATCAGTCACAAAAATATTTTTTTCTCTGAATAAACATACGTTTTTTTCTCGAAGGATTCAGATTTTTGATCCCAAAACATAAAAAGTATACGCAATCTGGGAAATTGTGGTTCTAATAGTTTGGTCAGGAAAGTGGTCCAAAGTTCTGACCCTCTAATATTAATTTTATTCTTTGCATATTTCGCCATAACTCGAGAACTTTACAAGCGAATTGAAAAATTTTTACACGCAATTATAAAATCCATTTATCGAATAAATCTATGCAAAAGCTAACTTTTAGTAAATATTCATCATATTTTATTACTTTACTAACCGCTTAAGGCGGCCAGCTGTCCGCCACGCTAAAGGTTTTCACAAATAAAGTTATTTAAAACATAGCAGGAAATCTGAAGATTAGTGGACAATTCTTCTTCCGCGTTCTTCAGATGTTTCTTGGGCCCTAGCAATGCTAGTGGAGACACGATCCTCTTCCAATCTTCTTTGACGTTTCTCAGGTGTTTCTCGGATCCTAGCACTGATAATTGAGACACGAACCTCTTCTAATCTTCTTTGACGTTCCTCAGGTGTTTCTCGGGCCCTAACACTGCTAGTTGAGACACGATCCTCTTCCAATCTTCTTTGACGTTCCTTAAGTGTATCTCGGGCCCTAGCACTGCTAGTTGACACACGATCCTCTTCTAATCTTCTTTGACGTTTCTCTGATACTTCTTGGGCTCTAGAATTGCTTATCGAAATTCGGTCATGTTCCATCCTTCTTTGACGTTCCACAGACGTTTCTTGGGCCCTTCTTCTTCTTTGAGAATCTCTTAATATCTTTTTCTTTGACAAAATACAAAGTTTTTTGGAAGGCGGTTCTGCCATGTCAGTAATCGGGTTTTTAAGAAGTCAACGAATACTTTAGAACAACAATTACTATAAAAGCAAATCATGAAACTTCAATATTAAAATCTAAGTGCTTACCTGCAAACTGAAACTTTCTGAAAATAACTAATTACATTTAATAAAAACTGTTAAAATAAAGAATAGAAAAACCAAAGAGATCCAAGGTAAGTGTGATCGTTCCTTCAAAAACAATTAAATTCCTATTTTATATATTATATAGCTACAATGCTTAAGAAAAAAAAAACTAAAATGCTAAATACATGAAAAGAATACGAAAACGAATTAATTTTGGTAAAAATATACTTGAAGGTGCCCCTTGGCGAAATTGGCGGCTTATGTTTGGCGCCATTCCTGTTAGCGCGGAACACTGTGGTAACAGGAATGGCGGCCAAAACTGTATAAAATTGTAATGAACCCAATATAAGCAAAATTAATTAACGCAATAAAGTGAATTTTGAATCGAAACAAAAAATAATTGAGTAAGTACTGAAAGAAAAGGGAAAAAAAAAAACTCACTTCTTCATTAAGCTTGAATATTCTCAGATTTAGGTGCACAGAATTCTCTAATAGCAGTTAGATACTGTCTAAATTTATTAGGAATGGAATTTGTGTACCCCCATCGCCAAATAAGTTCAGCGAAATACGAATCGAAAATGGCGTCCGTGGTACCGTACTGGCGGGGAAATTTTTTTTTTTACCGTCCCTTTTTATGATTGCCCCCAAACCTTCGATCTTATGAACCATAAGCAAAAGTAACCTTACCAGCCGGTATCCAACGCAGAACTAACGGACCTCTGAAATTACATATACAGTTGAACATTTTAAAATAAAACTTAAATCTAAATCTATCAGAATCACGATTGGGTTTCAACATCGCCCAGCTTGGCGATCAACCGCGAACACAACTTGGCGAGAATCAAGGGGCACCCTCAAATATAGTCTACCCCAAAAATTATCGTCTTCGCTTAAGAAAAAAAAAAATAGAGCGTGGAAAGAAGAAGAAAAACTTATTATAACAATTATGAACAGCGACAAATATATCAAAGAGAAGCGTTCTATTTTCGTATCGAATATGTTGCCACATTTTTAATACAAAAGTCAAACTTTTCTCCACTTTAATAAATGTAAACTAATGCGAACCTTACAATTAAATTATTAATTCTTTCGTATATTATTGGTTTAAGTTGTCGAAAATTAATATTTCAATTGTAAGGTTCGCATTAGCATACATTTATAAAAGTGGAGAAAAGTATATGCATTTTTATGACTCTTTGAAGACGAAAAAGCAAAGATTTTCTTACAAAATGATTGATAACTAAAAAACTAATCCAAATTTTTGAAAAAGAAAAAAAATACTTCTTCATTATGTCAAAACACAATTATGTGCCGAGTTTCGTGTGATTACAGACACACACACAGCCGCATTTATTATTATGTATAGATTTAATATTGGTCAAAGAACTTTTGAGTTGCAAGGAAGACAATTGCTTACATCTTATTTAAGAACATATTTTTACATGACAAAATACAAAATTTGAGCGAAATTGGTTTAATAATTCCGGAAAAAATGGAATTTTAAAAAAGTCTTTTGATTTCTGTGAAACTATTCGAACGATTACATTCAAATTTTGTATTTTTCCATGTAAAACTATATTCTTCAACTTGATGTTAAAAACTGTATACCCAACAGTTCAAAATTTTTTTGACTATTATTAAATAAAATAATAAATATTTGTTAAAAGTTATTTCTTACATGGATTCATTTTTAGACAAACGAATTTTATAAATAAGTACAAACATTTTTCAATTCGCCTAAAAAGTTTTCGAGATATGGTGAAATACTTGAAATGTACACTTTTGTGCCCGATTTTGTAACTTTAAATATCGTCTGCGCTAATTAACTAGCCTATTGACGTAACCGCCTAAAAACTATTAAGATGGAGTCCTAGAACGTGAAGATCCGATCATTAGATCAAAAGTTATTCACGGTGGTCCATTTTTTATTTTGAGCATTGTACATAAAATACATTTATCTGAAGTATTTATAAGCTTTAGGAAAACAAGACATTAATCCAAAAAAAATATAATTAACTACTAACAATTGCGAATCAGTGACTAATAATTAAAAAATTAGGTTATCAATTTTCACACCATAGTCAACTCCAAAAAAGTATATGTAAAACTTAATTTTATTAAATTTATATAAAATTTATTTAAATGATTGACTTAGATAATTGACTAATATTTTAATAATTGATAAGCTTACTCTAGAAAATGAATATACAAAATTTAATTAATAGTAATCAAAAGTATATAAATAATTATTTAAATTTTTTTTTAAAATCGTTACACTTTTCTCGTTTAAATTTTTTTTAAGTCACAAATCACTGACTAAATTTGAAATATTTTAAAAATAAGGTTCAATTATTCAGTACTTATATTATTTTTTTGGTAATAAATAATTTTTGAAAACTAACTTTTTCGAAAGGTTTGCAAGTGGTGCGATTTAGGAAACTGGTTACCTAATTTATACCATCTGCACCCTAAATTATAATACTGAGTATTTATTATAATACTGAGTATTACTGACTTAGGAACGGGGACAGATCGGTCTATCATATTACATTACTAACCAATAATTACAAGACCATTACTTGACTAACCAAAAGACTCAAATCTCAGACATTTTTCTCACTTTTAATTAAATAAAGAGAATAAATCCCTTTGAATTTAACGAAGTAGTCGCGTTCTTTTCCAACTGAGTCATGTATAGATTAAGTTTTCTTTTGTTAAAAAAATAGTTTAATTAAAGAGTGACGCATCCGAATAGTTAAATCCTTTTAAACAAAGTTATCAACTGCTGCGATCTCATTACGAACTTCACAAACAAGGAGAAAGAAACTGACATTGGATCCGAAAATAGTTCCCAGCCACCTTACGACAGTTTGAGTATAGTTAAAATGGTTTGAAAATATACTTTTTCAGTAATTGAAATTGATAGGTTGTTCCTGCATGATTCAGGATTGCCCGCGAGGTACGGTTTAGGCAACTATGTAACGTTTTATACAAAGTATTAATCTAAGCCTCAAATAATAATTAATTAGCAAAGAAAAGAATAGATTATAACAAATACGTTGTTTAACAACTATATAGCGTATTTTACCCCTTGACATATCATTTCTTGATTTAGAAATTATCTTTGATTGCAGTGTAAACAAAAACTCGTAACGGAATGTTGACAGAGATGCCAACTGCTCCGGACACGACAAAATAATTAAAAAAAAAAATAAAAAACGGTAAATAACTACAAACTAAATTTTGAAAATATTTGACTATTTTTGCTTGCTTTTTAAAAAGGTATAGCATGACATAACTACTATAAAGTGGTGAATTATTAATAAGCCTACGAATTATTTAGAAATAGTGGTGGATAAAAATTGAATTTATTAAACCAAGAATCACAATTGATTAACTACCACTTTAAAATATTTATTTGCTGTCCGGAGCAATGTTGGCATCTCTGCGTAGAAGACGTCTGAGACACGTCAATTATTGTTTTGACATAAGAAACAAATGACGTCTTCGTATGTCAAGGGGTTAATAGTCTGTACATTACTTTAGTTCTTCTATATCTTTACAAGGGGTTGCTCAAAGATTACACTGAAAACTTGTAAAACCGATTAAATTAAATAAAAAAATTAACCTTTTGCTGACGGAATTTAAAGAAAATCATTTGTGTCCAATTTTGTAATGTAATTAATAGCTATATATAATTATCGTTTTTTTAATTTTTTATAGAGTGCCTTGAACCATGAGAGGGACGATTTGAAGGATGCTTTCTAGGCATTTCAAAAGTCTCTTGATTCCTGTTTAACAACGTCTGAATGTCTTAAGATTTAGCACATCCAGTTATGTTAATGGTGTAATCTTCCGGAGATAGATACTTTCAGCAAGACAATATTCCTTGCTATAAAGCTCGTATTGTCGTCTGATAATTCTATGAAGGGGAACCTTCGTTGGCCCGCTGAATCACAAGATCTCAATCCAATTGAGATTTTGTGGGATGAGATCGAAAGGAGCATCAGACAGCTGGATCCATTGTCATCCAATCTGACGGAACTGAAAAGTGCAGTTCAAATTCTTCCTACCCAACAACTCATAGAATCTATGCCACGAAGAATTCGAGCGGTATTACGGGCTAAAGGTGATCCAACAGTCTATTGAGGGGGTGGTCATCATAATTTGGCCACTCGGTGTATGCACGGTATTTTAATGTTTAAAACACAAGAATAAAAATTAAATACAATACTTCCGTAAATCATGTTGTACTTTTGATCATTGTCCTGTCCTAAGTACATCGTAACTTTAGGGACACTGTGTATAAAAATAAAAGTGTTTTTAACTCATGTTTAATCATTGTTTTGTTGGATTTTAAAGATATCTTTTAATTCTTATCTTTCAGTAAAGTGCAAATATTTCATTTAATAGGGTACTGATTTTTGGCAAATAATTACTAAACAATGATTTTAATAACTAAATGCTTGATTGCTGGTTTATATAATTATAAATTAATATAACGTTATAAATATTTTCCCAAACTTATTACTTTCTTCTAATTCTCTAACACTTTCACTACACTTCTGTAATTGCCATATTTATTAAAATAAATGTTCAAACCATCTTTGAATTTGGTGAAAATGTAATATTTCAACCTATTATTTGTTAAGTGCCTTCAAACATTATTTGGAACAAAATATTTAATTCTCCTGCTATTGTGACGTGAAATAATAGAAAATTGAATTAATTTTCATTCTAAACTTGTAACACTCATAGGAACTGTCTTTTCACCCCCAGAGGGCGTTTTAATCACATTAAGGCGTTTGAATTTGTGACTAGTTTGAAAGGGAAAACATTAATCAAATGGGGGTGTATCCAAAACTGCATCAATTCTCTTATCCATAAGTGCTTTAATTGATTAATTGACCGTAAAAATATAATAGCTTTATCGAGAAACAATAAAATTGGAATGGAATTATTAATTTTTAATATTTATCGAAAGAAAATGGGATATTTTATTTTTAGATACAATTTTAACTAGGTCGCTTCGTCAGGAAAAATTACCGAATTCGATTGCAAAACTACCTGTTCATTGATTATTTTCTTTACTATATTCTTTATTTTATTAGCATTAATATATTTTAATTATTTATCTCTTCCATTATCTAAACAAAATGTTATAAATTTCTGAAAATTTAAGTTTGATTTAACTAGAATAAATTATAGTAAGTTATAAGAAAAAGTGATTTCTCACAAAAACAGCCTTCTAAAATTATTGTTTTTGCAATATTGGGAGGCGACGTATAATGCTCATTTTATAAGTTGAATTTTTTTATATTTATTAACTGAAGTAATAAATGATTTGTAAGTGCTATGCTTATTAATTGAGGGTAAATCGATAACTACTTTCTTACGAAACAGTGAAATAGAAATTGGATAATAATTTTTAATATTTATTGAACGAACAACACTTGTATATTATTTTGATTTTATTTTCTTGCTCAATAACAGGTCGTTTTGACGGGAAAATATACGGTAGAGTTCCCGTTAAACTGTTTTATTTTAATAAGATTGAATAAATTGTATTTATTTTCCTATTTATTTAAACAAATAGCAAGCAACATTCTGGACCAGATCATTGCTTGTTAGGAAAAATAGATTAACTTCGACAAAAAGCTGATCTGCGCCAGTAGAGACGAAAAGAGCCATCTGACAAGCAAAAAAATCATGCTTTGTATTTGATGGGGTTGCAGTGGTATAATCCACAAAAAACATTTAGAAAAAAAAATAAAAACATCAACAGTAAGGCACAGCGAGACAGTACAGCGAGATGCTAGTTCGCGTTGACGCAGCTTTCAAGGCAAAAGGTTCCTGTGCAAGAAGGTACTGTTCCATCAAGACAACACATGACCATATGTGTGAGTATTAACCTACTGGACTCAGTATGAATTCAAATGGGATCTTTTGCCACTCCCACTATATAGCCCTGACATGGCTCGTTCATACTTTAACCTTTCTGAACATTTGTAATTACATCTTACTACTTCTGTCTTCGATTTAGCACAGGACATTTGAAATGAGATTGAGCTCATGGCCACCAAGTTTCATGGTTTGTAAAACTCAGGAATATAATCATAGATTTGGATTTTAAAAACTACGACATTAAAG
The DNA here is from genome assembly GCA_949128135.1 of Parasteatoda lunata. Lineage (NCBI taxonomy): Eukaryota > Metazoa > Arthropoda > Arachnida > Araneae > Theridiidae > Parasteatoda > Parasteatoda lunata. The sequence continues at coordinate 38,935,090 of OX421971.1, forward strand.
AAATTGGATAGATGCTAATTTTGTTTTCAAGTTTTTTTCTAACTTTATTGCAAACTCTTTTCGTGGAAAAATTTCGTTGCAACCTGATATTTTGCAAACAGGTCTTACCTCCCTTTCTATGGGCCAAATTTTCCAGAAGAGAAAAAGGTCCGATTCAGTTTTAATCCTTTAGAAAATTGTCTCTCCATAATAAACCATAGTAAGGGCCATCGACAAAGCCACCGTCGTCCATTTAGGTGTTTTTAACGTTACAGTTTGTCTTTCTGTGCAGAAGCTACGCAACTTAAATGCTTGCAATTAAGATGGATTGTAGAAAAATATGCAGTGAGTGAGATGGTTACAAAAAATAATGTTCTATAATTAGTTCGAGAATTGTTAAACTTGATGTAAAGTATATCACTTTACATGATACAGAAATGCAACTAGAGATTTGAAATTTAGCAAAAAAAATTTTTTTTTGAATTTAAAGTATTTGTTAGTGAATTTAACACAGAGTTTTTTTTTTTTTTTCGAAATTCTAATTTGTTCGAAAGTTATTGCAATTTTAAGTGCCTTTTTCCCTCATCTTGTGCTACATTTTGTTTTGCTGTGCAAAAATTATAAGATTTACAAATTTGAAATTGCGATGTGTTTTAGAAAAATGTACAAGGAGTACGACGGAATAAAAAAATTTAACATTTGACAGTTAGTTCAAGATTTATTAACCGTTTAATTTGGAAAAAATATCATGTTTTGTTGATTGGTAACCTGTCGATCTGCAGCTCTCTATTTCTTTATTTGATATGCTCACGCTCGAGTTGATATCAATCAAAAGTATATTCAATAAAGAGAGGTATATTATCTTAACATTTATATTATTATTTTAAAAGTAAAAAAAAAAAAAAAAAACTTAACTAACATTGATAAAAACCGCAACCTAATTGAATTGTTATGAGTCTCGCCAACGAGTAAAAAGACTTCTCATTCATTTTTTTTTTATTTATTAAGTACAATCTGTATTCCTTATGTTAATTTTTTTTTTCAAAGAAGAGTTGATTATGGTATGAATCTAGGTAATAGTCAATTTCAAAATGTTCTTACATAAAGCTACAACAAATTATTCTGAAAATAAAATCTTCTGCGTTTTTGCAAAAAAATATTGACGTTTATGACAAAAAAAAAAAAAAAAAAAAAAAAAAAAAAACCGGTAAATTACAGAAGCGGTCGATGAGTTACAGTAGAGGTTGACGAGCGGAGTAGAGCAGGGGGTGGAGCTTATTAGTTCTTAAACAAATATTAATTGAAATATTTCATGAATGATAATAAACGTGTCTAACATTTTGTGTTATGAAGAGGTACAAAACTATCAATTAATGTTATAAAGATATATAAAATATACCTTCTTCAAAATTTAGATAAAATTCGATGCTAACTCGATTTACACTTTAGTAAAACTCAGAAATCTATACTAATTTTAAAAATTGATAATTGAATAAATAAAACTTCAAATTAAAACTCAATGTTTCCTTCAGAAGAAGTTAAAGAACAACCAAAGATATTCTGCGTAGACAAATTGAATTAAATGATTCTTTGTAAATAACCGCAGTCATATTGCAATGAGACAGGCTAATTGATTAAGTCTTTAATATTTTTTTAATCAACCTGACACTTTTTAGGCTTGTTGTAACGAGCCCATGTATCTTTATGCTAGTTAGAAAATCACTGTTCAATCATTTTGATTTATTTAGGCAATCTGCAATATACTCAAAGATAGGCTTATTGTAAATAGATTTAAAGTATATTACAATAAGCTTAAGAAATTTCAGTCTGATTGAATAATTTATCGCACATTTTCTTATTATTATATAGGGCAGATTAAAAAATACTGAAAACATTATTTTCATTTAATCTGGCACGTCATTTAATCTTCCGACATTTAAAAAGAACCAGGTTCCTTAAATAATTTACATAAAATATTTATTTTTTCTTTGATCATGCACATTGTTATTTCCATTTCAAAAATAACACTGTAACTTTAAAGGTTTAAAATACCCTTGATTACAGTCAAAAGGGTAATATTAATTAATAAATCCCTTATTTAGGGATTGATTAATTTTTATTACCAATTACCTCTTTCCTAGTACGTAGACCAGTTCGGTACCCATTTCAAATGAAAGTAAGTTTTAATCCTCCCCTTTCTCATATCCCAGAGAACCAAACTATTGTGGCCAACCGGTAACAAAGACAGCCTAGCTCAGCACCCAAATCGCCTGCTTAAGGCCACCCTTTTGTTAATACAGCCTATATGACGGACATTTCAAGCGATAAAATCTGGCAGAGCACCGGTCAAGTTAAGGCTTCCCGGCCCTTTGCCTCCTTTTCACCATAGTTTACTATGGTGAAAGAGGATTTATTTATTTGATTAGTGTCCTTACCAACCATTTCCCCAGAGGTTGAACCCCAATCATCTTTTTTCTATATTATCTGGAAGTTTAATTCTTCTATCTGATGCTTTCAATCCAATCTGGATTATTGTTTCATCCGGTTCGATTGCCGGATCCAACGAGGCAGGGATCCTAAATTTTTCGATTTTGTTTATAGCTTTAGGGAGGTTAGACTGCAATCAAGATATGAAAAGGGAAAGAGAAGAAATGATAGTCGTTTTTATTTCCGTTTTATATAGTGTACCCCTATCATATAGGAAGATGATAGCGTTCTTGGACCTAATGGGAATTTGGGTTTTATTGGTCGTAATCCTAAAAGATCAATCAATATCTAAACCTGGATTAATCAGTTTCAATCAATCTCGTTTTATGTTGTCTTATGTGATGTTGTTTCTCCTTGAGATTAATAGGTTCGTTCATAAAGTCCATTGCAAAACATGATTGTATTTTTTTGTCGTTTTATCGTTAGATTTGTTGGATGAACGATATGTTATTTGCACTAAATTGGTTTTGTAAAAATCTGAATTTAATTTAAAGAGACTGAGAAATGCCTGTATTTATAACTTTAAAAATTACGAGCATTTTGTTTTTATTTTTACATAGTACTGTTTAACTGTTTTTAAATACACTTAACTAAACTAACTGATGCATTTGCAACAGGTAAAGAATCAAGGATCTACGCTTAAACCGGTTAAAGTCGGAGTTTACTAATCCTAGCTGGTTAAAGCCCTAAGAATTCTTAATTTTTCTCATTTAATAAAGTTTTGTCTAACCAATCCTGAAAGTTTAAGCCCAAAACAAATATATATATATGTATACAATTCACATTATTATCCAAATTAACTTCTTTTAACCTTAAAATATCTTTAGTGTGGGAATTCCGAGAAAGTGGATAACAGGCAATGGGTTAAGCAAAATGAGAGTAGGGAATATCAGGAAATCGACCTAAATCTTAACAAGATACATGTGTCCTTAGGTCGTACGAGACTTGTAAACACAATACAAGGCAAGGTTTTGTTCATGCTTTACTTAATAATATATTACTTTATTCAAAGTGTATTAGTATTCTTAATTGCATATTTTTCTATCAACATACATAACTTAATTTTTTGCTTTAAGCTATTAGAATTGGTTAGACATACATACTTTTAGTCGGTTAAAGGTATGTGGCGTAACTACCACTACGAAAATTAAACATCAATTCACTGTTATATAAGACATGCTAACTTAAAATCATGAGGTATCTTTTGATAGATGACGGTTGGCATGGTCGATATATATCAGTGAATTGATGTTTAATCTTCGTAGTGGTAGTTACGCCACAGCCCCCCCCCCGAAAAAAATAACTATTTATTTTTCATTCTTACATTATCCATGACATATGTCTATGAAAGATGTATACAGCAAAAAATATTATTTTTGGATAAAATCATACTTTATGGTACTTAGGCTATAGGATTAGTCGAAAGTAGAAAAAAATCTTATGGACCAAATAATAATAATAATTAAGAACTTTTGTAACTTATTGATGTTATGGGTTTTAAGTGATCCAATATTGAATGAGGACAGTTAATAAAAATTCTTTTTCTATAAAAGTAAAAAAAAAAAAAAAAAAAAAATTAGAATTCTTTTAAGAGGAAGAAAAAATTTTCAGAATGTTTTTTTAAATTAATAAATTAACGAAATTACGTTATTACCATGGCTTAAGCGTTTAATCTTTAACCTTTCGTGTTTTCAAAGTACTCAACACGGGAATTCGTTTTGCTGCTTTTATGGTTTTTAGCTGATAATAATTAATTTACGTAAAAATGATAAAAAGTCAATAAGCTATCAGACTACTTGTATATATATGTATACATATATACAAGTATAAATTTCCCTTTATTAACACGTTAAATAAATAATATGATTAATTTTTTTTCTTCACAGAAGTTTGCCATAACGACATGACACACAACGAAAAACTACTTTGTCACACTTCCTTATTAATGCATTTACAATAAAACCTCACCGTGACTAAAATATAAATATTCACAATACAGCACCTAAAAGTATATCTAGAAAAGGTAAACCCATACATATGCGCTAATGTCTTTCGATAAAGCCATACACATGGACTTTTTTCCCCCTCCTTTCTGGAACAATCTCCCATAGAAGGTCCTCACTTTGTCTCTACCATCCTACTTCCTATTCGATTTGACAATCTTCCCCCATATTGTCAGCCCTATTCACTTACGTCCCCAGATGACTTCCGATTGTACTCCTTAATAGAATGGATGCGGAATTCCCCGGAATCGGGAAAGGAAACTTAATTTTCTCCCTCCCCCCATTTTCCCGGTTCTACCATTTGCTACGGGGCCTCTAATCCAGAATATTTCCCATTTTGAAACATTGCTCCAACACGCATTGATGAGAGACCTTGACTTGCATATTGCATCGTTAGATAATGTGAATTTCTTTGTTTGGGGTGTTGCCACTATGTTTTAGGAAATCTGTTGAAATAATGGAGAAGTACTGCGTGGCTTTTCCTTTTAACTGAATGAAAGGGAAAAGTGATATTAAGATCTTTTGGATTTTTCTTAAAAAGTTAAAGGTAGGGTTCGATTAATAGGGAAGAAATGGAATGTTTACAAATATATTAGAAAGAGGTAATTTTGGAATAAGTTCAGTTAAGAACTTTTAAAATGGTTCATTATTTTATTACCTTCCACATTTAATAACATATACATTTTTATATTTATGAGAAATGAAATCATTGCTTGTAAACCAATTAAAAAAAATTTTTTTAAGCGTCTTGTTTCTGTAATTTTTTTTGGAACATGAATCATGACAAGTGTTTTTTTTTTTTTCTTTTTTTTTTTTTTTTAAGTAAAGATTAATAATCGTAATTTTTAGTTAGAAAATAGTAAATAATGGCAATTTCAAAAGTTGTGCTATTGAGTTTTTCATTGAGTCATCCGGCTAGTAATAGCATCCATAGTAGCATCCGGCTTGCACCTAGCACAGTGCTGACGTGAAATATCCTCAGTGGTAGACGGATCATGGGTTAAGATCCCTTTACCGTTAGGCTAACCATGGGATGTTTTCGCGTGGTCTTCCTCTCCATGTAACACAAATGTGGGTTAACTCCATCAAAAAGTCCTCCACGAAGGCAATTTTCTCACAATACTTGATCCAGGAGTTCTCTCTTCTTCTGGATAGGGATCAAAAAATTACAAGGCTTGAACATTAGTAGTCGACTAATGTTCATACAGAGTTGAGCATTAGTAGTCATAAACCCCCCAAAAAATAGGTCGGCTGTTCAACGACGGTTATAAAAAAAAAGTGTTCGGGTTGTAGGAGGAGTTAAAGAATTAGAATATTTAAATGCAGCTGTGCTGTGCATTCTGTTCCGGTTATATGCTGTACAAGATAATTGGACCACGAAATATATTGTGCAAGATAATTTTGAAAGGGGACCAAGCTGGTCACCTAAGGTGGCTAGCTTACTTATGAAATTTTTATAAATGATTCGTATTTCCATCCCAATTGAAACGTATTTCTTATTGGTTGTATTTGTGACTGATTGATCATTGATGGATTTTCAGTAAAGTGACATTAGCTTAGACATTTCTACACTAAGAAAAGTGATCAGAAGATTTGATTTTTTCTTTTTTTATCATGCATAAGTTTTGGTTGAAGTTTTCTATTTTTAATAAATAATGCAAAAAAATATTAATATTTTACAAATGATGAAATAATCCTGAGGATATTTTACATTTTATAATTAAAACTCATGAAATATATTTTAAAAATACATTTATTAAATTATTAACGAATGCTAGAATAAGATACTTAAGGCTAAGTGATTTGGAATTATGCTCGAAAACTACTTTAGAATATTTCTTAACTATTATAATTATTATTAAATATAAAGTGAATTTATATCTTAACGCGGTTTAATTAAAATCTCAATTGAAAGTCCCTTTTAGAAAATTTCCGCAAGAGACTTAAGTTATACAAGGAAAGAGAAACTGATCAGTTTCGTTATCTTCGGTTTTCGTTTATCAATAAACAAACTATAAATTTTCGTAATATTGTTACAAAATAATTTACTTTTGAATTTTAATAGTTACTGAGATAGAAAAGTAATTTTAAATTTAATCAATGTTACAGATATAACAAATTTTAAAATAAGGCATATATTTTCCTTGTTAGTTTTAAACTTTAAGCCCAAGTCGAGATTTTTGATGGTTTTTCATTGACGGACCCAGAAAGATTATAAAACTTTCGGGAATTTTCTGCCGGATGGTCATGAAAAAGAAAAGAAAAAAAAAAAAAAAAAAAAAACAACTTCCGTAGTGCACGGATTTTTATAATACAATTTGATTGATAAATCGAAAGAATTTCATTCTATTTTTATCGTTATTTGAAAATATTCGCTGTGATGATTTAAAACAATTGTGCTCTCAGAGTTACAGTTGCAGTGAGGAAATCCGAAATTTTCAAACGACAATATAAATTATTTTCTTATCAGATCATAAAAACAAATTCAACGGAATAAATTACATTTTAAGTCAACTATAAAAACTGGTAAGATTATTTCATTTTAAGCAAACTCAAATTTAACCATAAAAATATTTACTGCACACAATGTAAAACTTATTAATTTTCCTTCGATACAACCAAATAATGAATAAAGATGCTAGAATTTGATTGGAGAACAAGCGAAGATCATTCACGGATTTTCGTTCCAAACCATCCTGAAGATGAATGAAGAAAAAAGAAGGATTTGGCGATTTTTATACCCATCTTTTCTCTCCCCAGGGGTTTGTCATTTTCTGATCTTTTGATCACCCATCAACTCTGGACTCTGCCTATGACATCATTTTTGTGGAGACTTTAGCTCGTATCAAGAGATCCAAATAGTTTGAAACTTAGATTGTAATATACTTATAGCTTCCATCGAAGTTATTAATAGGTTTGTCATTTAGAAAATTGCTCTAGCAATGCTTTCATGTTTTTAGATGGAAAGTTTGAGGCAGGAAATTTTTGTAGCGTTGTTCGATTATAAGAATCTAAGATTAGATTCTAACCATTGAACTAAATAAAAGCAAATAAAGGGGGAAAAAAAAGAAAGTTTACATTTATTTACTAGTGTAGATTCTACATGAGTTAACGTAAAGTTGTATTTAATATGGGGCTAATTTTCAGCTAAATGATAATTTAGGATCTAAATATTGTGTTAACGTAAAGTTTTTCTTAAACCAAATATGAGACTAGTTTTCAGCTAAAAAATAATTTAGGTTTTTATGGGTTAATTTAATTGTTTATATTTTATATATTGAGTTAATGTAAAGTTTATCAAACTAAATATGAGACGAATTTTCAAATAAATAATAATTTAGGTTTTAACAGGTTAATTTAATTGACTATATTCTACCTTGTCGCTTAAAAAGTTAGAACTCGCGCTGGCAAGTAGAATACATTTATAAGCAAACATCTAGAATACACAAAACATGATAACTGCCGTTTCCACTTAAAACGCATGAAATACATACATACAGTGAAATCAGGAAATGAAAATGACGCAAGAGAATGTTCCAGAAATTTATAGAACATTCTATAAATAATAACTAAAATCTTTAACAACTTATACACATATTTAAGCACTTTTAAAGTCGGGAGAGCTTGGAGAATCGAACTTATGACCTCCGAATTGCTAGGTGAGTGCCTTTAGCCGCTCGGCCATACCAACTCGTTTCGTGTCATTATATTGAGTTAACGTAAAGTTTATCTAACTATATATGAGACGAATTTTCATCTAAATAACTTTCCAATTGATGACTTAAACTGTTAAAAGACGTTTTGAATTTTCTTTCTCATTCCTCCCACTTTTTTTCTACTACAGAATTCTGTATCCTGACCGGCTGCATGGTGGTCAGGGATTTACTTCATGTTAGAAAGGTTCTGAGTTCAAATCTCGGACAAAACATGTATGTTCTTTCCTCTTTACTGTAGGAGTATTGTTGGCCCACCTAATATCGTGTCCATGAAAGAGTGGTCAACAAATCTTCCTTTCTGATACCCGAATGGCGAAAGTCAATATCCGGACGGGCATTGGGAAAAAACATCATTCTCTATTGAGATTACTGTATTAAATTTATTTTTGCATTACAAGTTTTTACTGTGTTGTTAAATAGGGTACATGGTAAAATCCTTACATATAAAATTTTCATTACTAGATACTATTTATAAACGCAAAAGGTACAAGATATTATAAAAGTTATAAGTAATACAAAATATTACAAGAAATACTAGAAACAAAGGCTATTACAAAATAACAAAAATACAAGTTATTACAAAATATTTAAAAAATAGATGATATTATTCCATTAATGATCATATGGTTTTCTCTTCATGTAGCTTACAGCTATGTTTTCAATGCAAAAAAGGGTATTTTTTATCTTTCTGAAAGGACAAGTTTTACATAAGCTATAGTTTAATTACATAGGATAAAAGAAATATAATGCGAATTATGCATTCCAAAAACATTATTTTATTCATTTTCGAACAATCAACACATACGAATTCCTTTTTTGTGTAGCTTACTACTATATTTTCAATACAAAAAATATATTTTATATCCCTCTGAAAGGACAAGTTGCACGAAAAACATGTAGTTTAATTACATAAGATAAAAGAAATACCAAGCAAAATATGTATTCAAAAGACATTTTTTTAAAATTTCCCATGAGCTGCACAATTAGTCTTCCCGATGAGCAGACCTAGTACGTTCTCTAGAAGTGGTATCCACTCTTTCAGGACCACCACAATGGGTGAGATACCGTTGGCCATGTTAATTTAGACGTCTAGTTTCTGCCACACTAGATGGCAGCACCGAGACTCTATTTGGATGCTGAAGTGCACTAAGAATGCACTAGGATGCTAAAGTGTATTCAAAAGCCATTATCACAGTAATTTTTGAGCAATTAGCACAAACGGGTTCATTTTCCTGTAGCTTACTTCTATATTTCTCAATGCAAAAGATATATTTTTAATCTTTTTAAAAGGAAAAGTAATTATTAAACGATAGTATGATTTCATAAGATACGAGAAATGAAAATGTATTATACGAGAGGTACAAAATATTATACATAAGACAAAAAATATTGAATATGAAGCAAGGGATATTACAAAAGATACAAGATAATACAAAAGTATTTAATACCATATTTTATACTATATATGACAAAAATATTTTATACTATCGTCTTGTAAAAATTTCTTTTCATAGTAAACGTTAACTCAATTTTTCATTGTATGCAAAAGGAAAAGTTAAATACTTTTTTGAAATCTTCATTTTTTTAAAAAAGAAAAAAAATTACATTTTTTAAAAATCGCACGAAGTTTTTAAAATCCGCATATATATAAATGTTCAAAATGACAGGACTTTGACATTTAGCGTAATAGGTTGCTCTTTGCTTTAATTGGCTAAATCAAAGTTAATACCCTTATTTAAATCTAAGAATGAATTTATACAAATAATTTAAAAGTTAGGTCTCATCAAGATATTTAATGTGTAATTACTTTTACTATCTCTTACAATTTAAATCAACAAATAGGCTAATCATGCGTAATTATTTTTGAATACTAAAGATTAACCAATATGAATATTTGTTTAAAAGTATGATAAAATAGTTTAGTTTTAATTAATTCAAAGCAAATTTAATTGGATAAATTGTTGCGAAAGCAGCTCATATTCTCTCACTTTAGATTTAATCTCTCAAACTATATTCTCTGTTCAGAGCAGTTAAATACTTCATTAAACTTTATAACTATTTACTAATTAACTAAAAATAAATATTAGCATTAAAATAATTTTATAAAATTGGATAGTATTAAACTTTAAATTATTACAAATATTTTAAATTTAATTATTATATTTCAATATTATATGTATAGCATATATAGCATGTTTTAAAAATTTAATGATATCATTTTAAATACATGCAATTATGCAAGGAAAGGAAACAATATAATGACCATAAAATATGTTCTTTTATTTTATAACCGTCGTTTAACAGCCCAGCCGACCTAGTAATTTTGAACACAATCAATAATTTTAAACCCAGGATCAAGTATTTGAAGAAATTTTGCTTCGTGGAGGACTTTTTGAGAGAACTAACCCGCCTTTGCGTTGCATGGAAAGGAGAACCACGAGAACCTCTCAAGGTTATGCTGATGGCAAAGGGGCTCTAACCCATGATCCGTCTACCACTGAGGTCGGTGCAAGCCGTATGCGGATTGGTATCTTTCAGCCATCGCTGGGGTTCGAACCCGGTTCATCTCCTCAGAAGGCGAACTCTCCATCTCCTGAGCCATCAAATATATTGAAAAATCAAATATATTGAGCTCCATAAAATATATTAAAAGATATACTCATGCATATATGATTTAATAATATGACTTTTGGAAAATTAGAATTTTTAGAAAAGTTGTGCCTGGATAGCATACTGGGTTATGAGCTCTTACAACTTTAAATTTAAAATGGAAATTGGATCTTGATTTATATCTAGATCATAAGAAATGATTTCCTTAATGTTACAAAAAATATTTTTTCCGTCTGGTAAAGAAAAATAATTATAAGGAATAATTAAATTGTAGAATAATTAAAGTTTTAATTGTGTGGGTCTGCATTTTCCAGAAGCTAAATTCATTTTAGTATGAAACAAAATTACTTAATTGAAGTTCTGTGAGGTGATTTAGTATATCATTACACTGTATTAAAGAGATCTTGATCCCTTCCTTTGTCCGGTAAGTTTTTTAAAATAGATCTTCGAAATCACTTAAGTTATTATTGTGCACTTGGTATTATAGTGAGTTCCCATTTAAGCAGATAGTATAAGTAATATGGACAGAAAAAAGCTCAAAATTTCTTTAATAAAATAAGGTTTGAAAAATTTAATAAGCACTCATAAACAAATTGGGACGACAAGCAACAGTTTCGATTATGTAAGGAAGGACTATTATCTGCCTCGGGGCATTAATTTATAGCACTGATGATGGTACTTACTTACCTTTCTAACTTGTAGATTATTTCTAGGTTACATTCAGTTATTTTTACTTTATCACGTAAGATATTCAGTAATCATGTTTTATTATTCAAAAGATCGGAACTGGCTATACAGCTCCAAACAAAGCCTGGTCTTCTAACTTATACGTGCTTATTTGTTACTTCGACGTTACGCATATGTTATTTTTAGCTACCGACCTAAGGAAAAATTTTATTATTTTAAGCATGTGTGCGCAGTACACTTGACAATTCACAAATGTATGAAAAACAATTATTTTTCTATCTTTTGTCGAATGTAGAGTTTAAGCTAAAAAAATTGGAAATGGATATACTGTTCCTTATTATGCACTCAAAGTAACGAATTATAAGTTAAATGTTATAGGTATTAAAAAAAAAGTATCATTACGGTGTCATTACGACTCTAGCTGGCTGGCAGATTTGGTGTTGGTTGGCAGATTCGGTGCACTAAAGAAGGGAGTCAAAAAAGACTAAACAGTGCCAAGCATACATGTTACAAAAGTGGTAAGTACCCTTTTTAAGTGTCGTATGCTATTCTTCAGAGATTAAAGAATATTATTACAATTTTGAAGAGTTCGGGTGCCTTAAACTTGAAATAAAGCTTAATTTTATGTAATACGTACCATCTTACTTAAAAGAATTGATTGGGCTTTAAAACGGACAAATGTTTGAAAAAGTTTTGAAGTTTTTTTTTCAAAATATCGTCAATTTGGTAATTTCTTTTCTTTATTAGACATGCTGACTAGCATTGAACCAAACTTAACCTTAGTCACGAATATAAATTTACAACAGTTATGAAAAACACATTATTCTCAAATCGGTGTTATTTCGCAAGATGACAGAGCCTTCATATTGCAGCCTTATTTCCGTATTCATCTTCTCATGTATGAAAAAAAATTTGAAATTCAGAATAAAATGCAGTGGCTGGTAGTGTGCGGTAATCCATAAACTTATACGGCTTTAATCCTGTGTCCAATATCACTTCAAATCCTAGACATAAGTATCCTATGTAGACTAAGACTATGTAGACTAAGTATATTTTTCGAAGTAATCTGACAGTGATACTTTAACACACAAAGAAACAACTTTCTTGGTTGGAAATAAAGAATAAAAAACACGACAAAACGAGGATGTCTGTCAGGATCTGAGTGCTCTTCTGGATCTGTCAGTTTTCGGTTGTCCGATTTGACACTCGTCCGTTTAGTAACAACCTTCCAAACGCATTAACTCGGCTGTGGGCATGCAACTGAAATGGAAAGGGGAAGAAAGAAAGAAAAAAAGGAATCCCACAGAAGAAGTTAAGGGTCTAAACGTTGGTGGCTGGAATTGAAACGAGGTGAGTCATTTTGTTGGAATACTTTTTAGAACACCCACTTGTGTCTCGTGGGTTTGATGTCAAAAAAATATCTCAAGCCCTCGCACGATTCGATACGGCGATGCGCTTCAGTTCTTGATTTCTATTGGATTAGAAAAGTTACCGGATCTTCCCATGCGGCTCTTGTATAGATTCCTGCCCCCCCCCCCCTGTATATTCAGACTGACTTCCAGAAAGATTAAAATTAATACGTAGACTTTTAGTGAATATATTATGCGCTTCATAGTAATTGAGGTCACTTTGTGAATTCTAAAAATAAGAAGAGGAAAGTGTTTATTCGTCATTATCTAAACCTAAAGCAAATTATAAAATATGTTAAATAAGTTAGATAATAAGAAAATAAATATAAGAAGAAAAAAATAAGAAAAAAAATCCGCCAGCTGTAATTGAATTAGAGGGTTTAGTTTTTTCAGCTCGATCCAAATTATTTTCGAAATCAACTATTTTTCAAGTAAAATTGTTTTTTGTTTTTTTTTTCTCCCTTTAATACTTGTTTCAATTTTTTAATAATAATTCATCTTTTCTACAGTGATTCCGATAAAAAAAATGCTTAACTTCGTCGCAATATTTTAAGTGTTGCAAAAATAAAGGTGAAAAAAAAAAATTGTAATATAAAACCGAGAATTTGTTATAAAATTTTTATAACCAACAGGCTCCACCCATTGTTCACCAACCCCCAAGATTGATTCTCATTCAGCTTTTTTTTTTAAAGTTGATATATAATTTTTTTTATTAAATTATACAATTATCATAATTTTATGCAAGCCTGTTTTTTAACCGCTTCTCTGATTATCCAGAGTTAACTTGGGCGTAGCAGAATTTTAAATTTTGTTTTTTCCTGTTTTTACTCAGCCTAACAAAAAAATAAATAAATAAATAAATAAAAAATTAAAAAAAAACATAACTAAATAAATAAATAAATAAATAAATAAAATAAAATAAATAAATAAATAAATTAAAAAATAAAAATAATAATCTGTTGTGATGAATTCTCTCTCTCTCTGTGTGTGTGTGTGTGTATTCAACTAATTGTATTAAGTATCTGAAATAAAAATTTTTAAATTAAAATAAATTACATGCAATAGAAAAATTTCAGAAACAAAACACTATTTTTGCTGTTACAATAATTACAGTTTTGATCAAAACACAATTATTAGTTTCAGATTTTTGAGGTAAGGATGTGATTTCATTCTTTTAAGCTTATGACAGCTCATATGCTTAATATTTAAAATATTTTTTGCAAATGCAGAAAAGAAATGAAGACATTTCATTATCAGTAAAACTATTTAGCAATTTTAAAAAACAAATTAAAGTAATTACTTAACTTTTAAAATTATTTAAAATTAAATATTTTTTTTTTCAAAAGAAAATTGGTTTAAATAAAAATAAAAATCCGTATAGCTTTTAATTTAAATGATGAATTATTATACAGGGTGTCAAGTAAATTTCAAGTTTACGGAATACCCCGTATTATAACTTAATATAGGCTATTTTTTTTAATTACTGAAACTCTGATATAGACAAAATTACTATAAGGATTTTTTTTTACGAGTTGAGGAAAAATTTGAGTTATGTTATTGTGATCAGATCGGCCTTTAAAGCACAACAAAGCCCATCTCAAATAAGACTTTTAATAGACATCTGTATACCTTTATTGCTGCCGCTGTCTTCACACATTATAATCTTCATTTCATATCTTGTTTGGTCAGCTCCATTTTCTGTCAGGAGATATTCATGTTGTCCCCACCAATGTTTTAGACATGTCCAACAAGGTGTAAGAAAGAGCTATTTGACTACAAGAGGATCTTTCACTGATCTTTTAAGATAAAATTACCCATTGAGTTATTTGAATGAGGTATTTTATTTTTATATCTTTGTTACCGAATCTTCAAGGTCCATTATCTGGGCTGTCATGTGTGTTTTGTTTTATGAAGTATGTTTTAAAGATATTCTATTACTTACGCTAATGAATTTTGAGTATCTTATTCAGTTCCAAGAGCATATACCATTGTAAGTTGAGTCAAATTATAAATGACAACCTTAAAAATGTTCAGAAATCGTTACAATATATATAGATATATATATATATATATGAAATTTCATCCTTCGAGCTTCAAACTTCATTTAAAAAATTATTTTTCCTAAAAATTTAGTTACAAAGCGAAGCAATAATTTAATGATGGTTACAAATTCTAACATCACGCTTTTTTAACATCAAAATAAACTTATTTGCGCATAAACTTGATACAGCTGGGAAGTAATATGCATTCACAAATAGTTTTTTTTTTTCGATACCAATAACAAGCATTGAACATTGACTCTTTTGGGATTTCTCTGAAAACCACAGAGAGTTGAGCCAGTACCTCCTGGAAGAGAGAAGGCCTCAGCACGGGGTTACCATGAACAAGAAATTTGATACTTTAATAGTCAAAACGTAATGACATCGTTGTTATTTTCCCCCAACTTTGCAGTTTAGTACCCCAATCTTAATGACATATTTCTTATTTTTCCTCCACTGAGCAGTTTATGTTCGTTACTTCGAACTACTAAATTGATCCGTGCGAAGGCCTTCTCTTCTAGGAGGAGTTGGTTGAGCATGCTCTAAACACTATCCTAAGTTAAGGCTATTTGAAGGATCATTAATGGGCTTAAATATTTTGGTGCGTGCTCTACTTACAGTGAAATATTTTATGCTACAACTCTACCAAGACAATCCAATGTCAGATTTCTTTATATGGCACGTACATGTTTGGTGAAATAGAAAGATTTAGAATTTTTATGACGGTTATATGTTTTTTTTTTACCCTATTTATTATTTTTTTAAAGTCCACTTTTAGAAATTTACAGCTATGTTTAACCATTAAATCAAGCTGATTTGCTGTTCCTTCATTATTTTCTAATTAAAATGGTCCACCTCCTTGGTCACCTCGTTTTTTATAATTTACATCATTGGGATACCGAAAAATAAAGTAGTTTTGAGAAATACAGTAAAAGATATGATATTTGTAACAATAATAAATGTGTGTTTGTGACGTTGGCTTTCGAGCTTTCACAGCTTCGAATTTTCAATAAATCCATCCATGAGAACATTTTTTAAGAAAAAAAAATATAATAATTGAATTAAGAATGAAATTATTTTTAATTTTCAAAAATACTTTTAAACGTTTTGGCTGTCAAGCCGGATTCTTTAAACAATATAAACAATGCAAATCGAATTCCTGAAACAATGAAAATATATATAAATAAAAAAAATATCTATTCGTTTTTTCCAAAGCCTATAAGAGACGAGTATTTGGACGTTAGCTTCAGAGCTTTCACAGCTTCGAAATTTCAATGAATCCTGCCATGAGAACATTATTATAAATGCAGAAAGGATTAATAATAGATTCAGAATGGAATTATTTTTAATTTTAAAATAAAGTGTAGAAACGTTATGGCTGTGAAGAACTGGATTCTTAAAACAATAAAAACACTGCAAATCCAATTCATGAAACAATGGTAATATTCAAAAAAATACTATTCCTCTTTTACAAAGCATATAAAAGATGTGTGTTTGTGACGGTAGCTTCTGAGCTTTCACAGCTCTGAAATTTGAATGAATACTTACACGGGAACATTTTTGAAAAAAGAAAACTCAAAATGGAATCATATTTAATTTTTTAAAAATTGTGTAGAAACTTTATGGTTTGTGAAGCCTGATTCTTTGAATAATAGTAACAATGCAAATCTAATTCCTGAAACAATGAAAATATTCCAAACAATACCAAGTCGTCTTTTCTGAAGCTTATTTTATGATTGTATCTCAAGGGTATCATAAGATTGCAACATTATTACACTCAATAAATCTTTGCTCCCTACTATAAAATAAAAAAAGAAAAAAAATCCCCTACATCTCAGTATTACGCTGGCTCATTTAAGACAATAATAAAAAATAAAAAAAAACTGTTGTAAGATTGATCACTTGCATTTGCCCCCTTACGAGGGATGTGGGAGTATTCCCATTGAGGGGAGGGTCAAATGGCAACCAACTAAGCAACCCCATTTAGATTAGTCGATCCAGCTCAGTACGTTGAAGTCGGGCAAATTGTGACTTATGTACCTTTGCACTTAAAGACTTATGTGACTTTTTCCCAGGACACGTTTATCCACTTAAGATATTAAGTCCATTCTAATTTTGCATCATACTGATAACTGAAAGATGTATTTCCATTTGCATATCAAAGCCTAAAATGCCTTTGTCACATCTTCAGTGAAATATCACTTTAAGTATTATACGTGGTTTTGTTTCTCAAAAAATTAGATGAATTTCGTCCTGAATTATGTCACGTGTATCTAACTTGATAGGGGAATGAAATTTGGTGAATTATGACTGTATTTATCTAATGGTTTTCATAAAAATGACACTAAAAGGTTAGTTTAACTATGAGACTGTATTTTGCGACCATTCATGCCATATTACAGAAGAAATATTAGAAATAAAAGCCTTCTTTTTATTTATTTATTTTTTTTAACTTTTTTTAAGTGACTTGAAATGAAGTTTAAAACACGATATTTAATCTAACATTGGGTTCATTGCTATTTTGCACAAGAGTGTCATCTGTCCAATTATCAACATATCAGTAACTCTGTAACTCAAACTTTTTAAACGTAAAATAACTTAAAAAGATGATGGAAAGTTCGATGAGAAGTGAAGCGTCTGTACCATAGATACAAAGGCAGATTATTAGTCCCCGATTTATAACTAACCATGTGATTTTTAAATAATATTTAACTGGATAACTGTAAACGACGTCGCGTGAATGTGTGGAACCTGATTGGCTTCTGGATCGACAAATGCCACGATTTTATTTACGATTAAATCACTTACAGATATCCAATTTACTATTCATCAAGATGCAGAAAGTTAAGTATTGTCTGAAAACCAATGTCTTAATTCATTTTCTTTTCTTTTCTAAACTGTTACCAATAAAATTTTTTTCTTCAATCTAATTTAACAAATTATTCCTTTCAGATTAAAAATACAATACCGGAAGCTAGGTAGATTTTTTTTTTGCTGTTAATTTTCTATTCTTTGTAAATATTAAAATGATTTCAGAACTTTCCGGCATAGCGGGCCAGGACTTCAGATCAAAACTGTAAGTTTAGTTGATACCTAACGTTTGGACACAACGGATGGAAATTATAAATTATTTTGTGACTATTCCTCTCGGATTTTCATAGATTAAATGATAAGAGTCATAAGAACAGAAGAAAGTAACAACTGGTATGATATTTTACAATACGTGCTATAGCGTTAGATTCACAAAGATCCTTTTCAAGCAAAAAGTATCAAATAATTGATGCCATCTTTTAAATAAAAAACTTTTGATAAAAGTGATAGCATTTAAACAAATTTATTATTGAACATTTCACTTGCATATTTTCTGAAATAAATAAAAGATCAGCCTGACCAAGCTTCTGTCAATTACATAAATAAAAGTTTTGGTCTGGCCACCAGATCAAAAGTATAAATTTAGTTTGAACCGAATGGTAATTTTTTTGTTGGCGCTGACGGTAATGTCTCAGCGTACTTCGATTTATACGCAAGCGAAAAACAGATTAGTGTAGAATTTAGAAGTTATGCTGTTACTTAGTCAACTAAAGACGCTGAGATAAATCATGCGCTGACAAATTGCCATCTTTGCTCATTGCGAACCCAGTCTAACATTCATACAGAGTGACTAAATATAGAATTACAAATTTGGATGGAGATCGTAAGGATTGAGAATTACATTGCGAATCATAGCTGGAAATATCAATGTACGCAACCAGGGCCGCTTATTGTAAACTGGCTACAAGCATGCATTGTTTATCTAAATTCTCATAGTTTTTATGATTTCTAGTAATTATTGACTGAAAATGCATTCAAATAGGCCAAGAAATAACTACTTTGCCGTAATTTCATAACTTGACTAACTTACTAAATTGGTCACCAAAACAAAAACAGATATATCGTCTATAAAACAGATATTTCTGTGCCTAGTTGAATGCAAATTTTGACACTTATAACTAGAAGTAGAAAAATTAGGGCAATTTAGATAAATAGAAATCTTACAGGTAAAACGAAACGGATTCCATGGTCAAAATATGAAAAAACGGTTTTTCCGCGCTAATAAAACTGCCTTTAAAATTATCCTTATCGAGTTAAAAGTATTAAATAATCGATCCTATCCTTTAATTAAAAAAAAGCTACTAATTAAAGTTGAAGCTTTTAAACCATTTTTATTTATTTTAAGAAACTTTATTTAAAGTTTCCGTTTCATGCTTTATTTCCATTAAGAAAATTCCCCCGAAAAACTAAATCCTAATACGTGATTTAGATTTTTTGTTTATAAAAAGGAATTAAATTAATGTTTTTTATATACTAGTTTCGAAAAAAAAAGTTACTCACAAACTTGTTAAGTAACTTTAACAACATGCAAAAATTGAATTTCTTACTCTAGCTGTAATTACCGTCGAATTTCTTGCATTGAAAGAAGTAAAATTAGTTCTCCTTTCTTACACCATTATTTACGTTTTATTTTCGTAATTATTACGATTTTTTTTCTTGTTTTAGCGTTTAATTTCCATCGTTATCAAATTACGCAAATCCTTGCTTCATTCAGTTGAAATATAACAAAGAAATATTCTGACGAAGAAAAAAAAAACGGTTATATATTTTTTTCTTTGGTTCTACTGAGTTGTAAGCTAGAAAATGTTTTATAATTAGAAATAATTCATCAAGTAAAGATGTTCGTAAAGCTTATCTTAGTAATAATTTTAATTCACCGTAGAAAGCTTCCGTGCGTTAAGTTGGTAGAAAGTATAAAGGATTTGATTAGATATAAGAATCTGTTAAAAAAATATCTATTTTAAAGTAGGAAACGATGCAAAACGAAAATGTTAATTAAAATTAAGAATTTAAACAAAAAGGTTTTCTAATTAATTGGCAGACAATATTTTTTGTTACATTTTTGCTGTTTCATAATTATAGGGTTGAATAGAAGGAAACTACAAAAGAAAAGTACTTAAAAAATAAATAAATAAAACTTTTAATTATGATTAAGTTCATCTTGAATATGGTTCTAAATTTTTTTTTTTTTTTTTTAGCAAAAACTGATGATAAGCATTCTGAAATCAATATCTTTATCATTCACGCTACCGAGTTAAGTTTAAACAAGGTACTTAAATATTTACTGCGATTTACTCTGGAAGTAAGAAACATTTTGAGTTTCATACGAAAATTTGTACCTAATTAATTCAAATTTAGCAAGAGACAGTGATGTTTTTCCCTGAAGCAAAAGTTGGGGATTATTGAGTCAAAATGCTTAAAATTTCCTAAGGTAAACGAGGCATGTAATTCGCTTTATTGTTTAAAAATTTTGTGTAAAATTAAAAAGTACTTCCAAACATTGCAATAAAATTATTTTAGAATAAATATTTATATTTGCTGAAACCCCCTTTTTTTTTCAATTTGGAAGTAAAATTGAATTATTTTGTTCATGACAGAAAAAAGGAATACTTACTATAATATAAAGATTTTTAACAAAAAGAAAAAAAAAGGTTTTATAATATCAAAGTTTGGATTATAACAGCTGATGCCCATTACACGAAAAATTTCGTTCAATGTTGCATCATAATATTAGTACTTTATACCATATATCGGTAACTTCACCTGTAGTATCAGTTCTTTCAATATCAGTATTTTTAACCATATAATCAATATTTTCAACCATAATATCGGTACTTTCAATAATAATATTACACTCTATAACAAAACAAATCGACGCACCAAGAAGGAGTTGTCCGATTGAAACGAAAATTGGTGGATAGGAAGACAATGTACAGAATAGTAAATGATTAAAATTGCAGAACGATTAAATAATTTATTGCAGAGTTACAGTAACAAGTTCAATGAGGTGTTGACCCGCCTCTAGCCTGGATACAAGCTGCCAGACGGCGTGGCATAGACCGATAAAGCTCCCGAATGGTATCTTGCGGTATTTCCTGCCAAATTCGAACCAATTGTCGAACGAGGTCATCATCATTCCGTGCCAGATGCAATCGCCTTCCCATCATATCCCAGACATGCTCGATGGGAGAGAGATCTGGTGGCCAAGGAAGAGTTTGACAAGCTTGCAGACAGTTCATAGCAACACGTGCCGTATGTGGTCTGGCATTGTCCTGCTGAAAAACCAGCCCAGGGCGCTTCAAAAGGAACGGTAGCAAAACAGGTCTTAGGAAGTCGTCGACGTACCGCTGTGCAGTAAGTGTACCTCTAATGGCGACCAAAGGGGTCCGGCTGTCAAAGGAAATGACTCCCCAGACCATAATGCCTTGTTGAGGACCGGTGTGGCGTGCAATAGTGAAAGCAGGATCCCCCCTCTGCCCTGTGCGTCTCCAAACACGTCTTCGATGATCGTCAGGACACAGTTGGAAGTGGGATTCGTCGCTAAAGACTATACGTCCCCAGTCGGCATCATTCCAGCCTGATCGAGCCATGCACCACTGTAATTTGGCTCGGCAGTGTGCGTCGATTTTTTTGTTATAGAGTGTAGTATTTTGAACAATAATACGGTGTTACTTCCCCAATAATTTGAACAATGATACGGTGTTGTTGTTATTACTTCCCCTTAAGGTGTTTGGGATCAACTTTCCGCTCATTTGGAATCTTGGTATCACGTAACCTTGTTTAAGAAGCTAAATAAGTGGGTTCAACTTCGACCATGTAACGAACCAAATTTTTTCCCCAAATTTTAAACTATCACCTCACTCTGAGAAGAAATTTTTTTGATTTAAGTGCTAATATAGAGTGAATACACAAATTTGGAGACACTGCTCAAATATTTAAATAGTTTTGACTATTTAAAGAATGTCATGTACGGCGTTCAAAATAATTTGAAAATGCATTTATTAAAATCGTTTTTTTAGCATGCCTTTTAAGCTTTCTAACAAGTTTTCATTTTGACAAAAGATTAATGATTATTTTTTAATTTTTAGTCTTAGTTTACGATAAATTGAAACTTTTTCATTAGATTTTCGGAAGCAATATTTGCTGATACGTAATCATTTGCAAATATGATCACGATTTCTTCCAAATTTTCAAATTGAGTGATAATTTTGAAAAAAAAATATTTTCATTTAAATTTTAATTTTTGACAAGGCACGTTAAAAGTTTTCACGAATATCGATTTATACGTAGTTGAATGCATTTTTTTTTCAGATATACTTTTTAATAATTTAAAATCAAATAGCTTTTCATTATTTTTTTTTCATTTAGATTTACTTTTTAGCTTTTAATAAAGTAATACTTTTTCATTAGAATTCTAAAACACTATTTATTTATACAAAATCAAATGCATGTTCTCATTTATGGTTTTGTTAGTTAAAAAAAATTTCTTTTAGATAAATATTTTTAAAATATACATATTTGTTATCAATAGTACCTACATTATAAATATTACAAAATGCGAGAGGAAAAATTAGTGTTAAATTTCCGAGTTAGAAAACTACAGAAATATTTATGTTTGAATCTTTAAATGTTCGCATCGAAAAGCAAGAAAATATGAACTTATGAATAATTCAAAAACGTCTTAAAACGTGCGTTGGAAATAATCTTACGTTAAATATTTCTTCTCGCCAATTTTTCTCTTTCATGAAGAAATTTTTAGCACTAAGAAGCATTAAATACCCATTGGAACAATTTGTGAAATGTGGAACAAAGGCTGCATGCAGAAATGCTTGAATATATTTATTTTATTTTTGCATAAACTAATAGATCCTCGCCAAATGCATATGGATGAAGCAATTGGAGAGTTGATAGAAAATTTGCATATTTTAAGTTGCGTTTTACGAGGCTGCTAATGCAATATGAATGCAAAGGATTTAAAAGACCTTAAAATAGTAGGCGATGGACGTTAAGAAATTTTTTAAAATATTCTAGAAGCAACTATAAAAAGTTTTATTAGAAGGTTTCTAGAAACTATTTTCATATAATTATTTTTCGCTAAATGATTTGGATCGGTTCCATCTCTACTAGTCTCTTTTATCTGAATTCTTAAAAAAAGAAGTTTTTGTAACGATTATTTAATTTAAGGGGTAGTTGTAAAATTCCTTAAAAAATCAATTCCAAGTAAAACTTCAACTCGAGGATTTAAAAGCTTTACCTACAATTTCTTCTTAAAAAGTTTTAAATTACATATGGTGAAGTGGGGTCAATTATGGACACTTCCTCTCTCTATTCATAGTTTATAAAAACTTTTTTTCAAAAATTGTTTTTTATGATATATGCTAATAACACGAAATATCATTACAAACCAAAAACATTTTAATATTTAGAGCTTTATTATAGCTTCGAATGTGAATCTTTTCACATTTCACGTGAAAAAAATGTTTTTATTTTGTTGTCTATTTTTAATATTTACTATGCCCAACGATATTTCTTGGAATAATAAAAAATATGGTTGTAAACATATTTTTTAATAGTATATTATAAGCTGTATATTATTTATAATGTATATTATTTATAATGTATATTATAGAAGCATAGTTGTAACGTTTATTCATAGCGTTATTAATTAGCAGTATAATACGTAGTACATTATTTATAACGTATACTATAGTAGCATAGTAGTAACGCTTTTTCATAGCATTACAGTAGTGTATGTCGACTCTAAAAAAATATATTTTGAATATATATATATATATATATATATATATATATATATATATATATATATATATATATTGTATATATAACTCTATTCGCTGTGCGTAAGATAATTTAGTATCTGTTTATATAATGTCGATAAATATATTGATATTTAATATAGTGAAAAATTATGTGTCAGTTAAATTATTTTTTAATCAAAAGTGGCTGAAAAATATCAGTGCCTGTAATATTTTAATAAAAATAAGTGGGTTCCATTATGATCCCCACTTAGTCCTTCAGTTTAACTGAAATTCTTTACCCTTGAGAGGGTTAAAATATTGGGGCTATCGTTTTCTTTAATTGCAATTTTGATATTTTTGAGAGCGAAAAAAAAAGATTTTTTTTAAAAATTTTATGTAAAAAAATTACGGATCAAATAACACTCAGGATGCCGGTACTTTATACCGTAAAATCAATTTTTACTGACTACTACTAATCCATTTTTAATTTTTACAGTAAAAATTACAGCAAAATCTCTCTAATTAAATTAGTATTACTATAAAAATTGCTGTTTAATATTTTACGGTAAAAATGGAAAGTGCCAAATCCAAAGTGCCAATACTTGATAGCTTAATTTTTAACAGTGAGGAACAAGTCATTGTTTTACATGACAAATAATTATTTAATACTTTTTTTTAAGTGTATGCACAGTTCGCAAAAAAAAGAAGAAAAAAAAAAGAAAAAAAAAAAAAAAACGAATCACCCTGAATAACTTTCATTCTAATGATCGGATTTTCACGAACTAAGTGTCAATCTTAATGGTTCCTGAGTGTGACCTCAAATATGCTAATTAATTAGTGCTAACTATTAATTAAGTTACGAAATCAGACACAAAAGCGTACTTTCTTTGAATAAACATATATATTTTTTTATATATTTGGATTCTTAACCTTCAAAATATAGGGGGTAGCCGCAATCTGAGAAATATGGTCCCTATAGTTTGGTCAGGAGAGCGATCCAAAGTTCGTACCCCTTAATGTTAATTTCACTTTTTACGTTTTTAGTCATATTTTTAAAACTAATAAAGCAATTCAAAGAAAATTGCACCCACTCATAAAACTCGTTTACCCAAAGATAATTTCATGAAAAAAATGGTTTTTAATAATTATTAATTATTTGTTATTATTTAATTAAATTGGTGATGAAAAATTTTGAATTATAAGGTATGAATTTTCTTATACCATATTAATCTACATATTTTTCAATTGAAAAATCTAAAGTTTCAACTGTTTTTATTTATTAGAAGCTGAAAAAAATTAAAATTAATTATTTTTAAAAAATAATTTGGTGATAAAAAAGAAATAATTAAATGGGGCGATTAATATTAAAATGTGATAAACTTGCGAGGAACTTGACTTCTCGCGCGTAGCGTAAAATTTCATTCATATTTTTTTTTCGCTAATAATCGTTTGCTAATCTTTTTATTTTTATTTTTTTTAAACTATAAAATACGATGTTTCTTTTTTAGTCGTTTAATAATTTTTTTGCAATTTAGTAGAGAAATATGAATAAAATGTTTTGAATAAAAAACACTTAATTCAACGAATGTCTAGTTTTATAAAAGCGTGCTTCTGATAGAATATGGTTATACACCAGATTGTGCTTATTTAATGAGTTTATTTTTTATTTTTTGATTTTGTTTTTCAATAACTGATACAATTTCAATAATATGCATAGATTTGGAATAATATATTTATCAATTTATTGAATATATATTTTATAATTATTAATACGAATGCGTAGTCAACATTTTTAAGCATCTTAAAACTTCTTTACATCTTATACATCGACTTAATCTTAAAATAAATTTGTAAATTACCTGTCTGCGCGTGTTTCGCAGAATTATTTTTCTAACTTTTTAATTAAATTTTAACGCAAAATCTTATTTTTTATGCTACCATATATATTATTTTTCCATTAATATACTAATCAATTGTTATAGTACTTTAATTTATGTTTTCCTTTAAAATAAAATTACTTTTTATGTTATTGTTTAGTTTTTATTGAAAGAAAACTTAGAAGCATTGCCAGCTAGCTGAGAATTAAATCTTGTTAAGAAATTAAAAATATTCTACTGATCAATATCATTCGATGCAGAACACCTGACTATTTACTTATCATACTATTGTTTTCGAAAAATGAAGCTAAATTATTAATTTTCCTTTTTTTATTCTTTATTATTTATTTGAGTAAAGAAAAGTAAATGCGTATGTGAGCACAGCAAAAACATACAACAGATTGTTTTTTTCTTCTTTTAAATGAACAAAAAACTATGGATATAAAATTTTATTTTGACGTTTAAAGTTATTCTTACCCGCTAACTTAAAAAAAGTTAACCTTTTCTTTTAAAAAGATGAAAATATCTGCTTAAAAAGTTGTTTATATTATTTCTCAACTTTTGCACAGTTCAAAGAAGTATTGCTATATCAGGGAAATCTTTGATAAGCCTTGTTTCGTTAAACAACTACTAAAATAAAAAATTTTAAAAAGATTCGAAAAACGTGCTATTTTTAGAATCATCATCTCAAAAATTGTTCTTTTTCTAACATTAGGATTTTTTCTACTTAAATAACCTATAATAATAGTTTTAATACACGTTTTGAAGAAATAATGAATGCAAATTTGGATCTAATATTTCGTAATAAGGAAACAAGAATATTAATAATTCATTGATAATTGTTTCATTGCACCGAAGTAGTTAATTCTTTTCGAAAGAATCGGCCTTGCAACTATTTAACTTCGACTCTTTGAAATAGGGGTCAATTCATGCATGTCATTCGACTTTAAAATTTCAAATATAAAATGCAAAAATAACAAGAATGCGTAAGCTGGCTTTGATTAATAATAAAAACTGACAAAATCGTCGGCAAAAGAATTTATCTCATGAAAAGAATGTCAGAGTTAAAAACTGTAACAAGTGTTACTCTTGCTTAATTTGGGGTAATATAAACCAAATTTTCGTTTCGTTTAATTTTTTAAATTATTTTTTTAATAAACTAACGAAATAAGTATGTAAATAATATCCATTCGTTTTACTAGAAACCAAATTTACTTAGTATCATTCGGAAATCATATGAAGTGCAAATTCTTGAGCTCAGGTGTAGGGTAGTAAGATATTTCATGCATGATCAGTAGTTTCACGAGTGAACTCTTATATTAGAAGGCAGCTAACTTCTTTAAAAATTCTAATTTGGAAAAATACTTGTTATTTTACAAATGTTATAAAGCATGCGTATTTTTTAAATGGTTATTTATATAATTTTCACATTGGCCATTAGTTTTCCGTTGATGAAGCAAAAATGGCTCGTAAGCAGCCAAAAATTAAATCATTATGAATTATTATCTTTTAACTTTTTTTTTTTTGAATTCTCTAACCTTGCGATTTAAACTCTATGATCCGCTGTATGTTTTTGTTTGAGTCAAATATTGGCATTTTTTATATTTTTTACAATTTACATACATCAACATAATTCAAGAAATTAACATTTTTAAAAATTAGAATTCATTTTTTCAAAGAGCGAATCTCTAAAAATACTTCGGCGAATCATAAAAAAATAATTCTGCACAATTTCTGAGTTAGTTTATCTTCTAAATACTCTCGCCACCTCAGTTTAAAATTCGATGATAAAATTGATTAGTTTTTGTAAAAAGAAACTGCTACAAAGCGACTGAAATAAAAGAACTGATAGGAAAGAATACATAAAAGTTTGCTATACTACACTAAATAAATTATTTATATTAAATAATCAAAATATAAATTTACAAAATATTTATTTGTTTTATATAATTTTTACATTTAAAAATGAGAAACTTTATGGCATTCAGCTAATTTATGCTTTACAATATTTGTAATGTTTAAAATGCTAAAAAAGTATCCACTTAAATCCTATAGGAAGGAATTCATACATTTTGATTCTATTTATAGTTTTCTATTAATTAAGCCACAGATTATTTAACCAAAGAATGTCACTTACTTATTGATCAAAAAGTTAAATTATTAATTTAACTCAGTGAAACTTAAAAGAGTTATCTACCACAAATACATTAAGTTTCAGATAATTTCTTTTACTAAACATTTTTACCTCATATAAAGCGGTGGTTTGAATAGTTCCTACCAACAGCATTAATTTTTAAATATTGTTGCTAAGCTATTTTTTCATCTACAATTTTAGCGACCATCTTCTAATAATTTCAGAAATAAAAAAAATACCAATGAAAGGATTTGTTTGCA
The DNA here is from genome assembly GCA_949128135.1 of Parasteatoda lunata. Classification (NCBI taxonomy): domain Eukaryota; kingdom Metazoa; phylum Arthropoda; class Arachnida; order Araneae; family Theridiidae; genus Parasteatoda; species Parasteatoda lunata. Next base: position 38,962,921 of record OX421971.1, read on the forward strand.
TAAATGCTGGATATTTCCAGCATGTTAAGGATGGAGGGGTCTTATTATTTTCTCTAATTCAACAAAAAACTAGTAAAATCCTAATTAAAATTAGAAAATCTCTAAGTAATCTACAACTGCAAAATACAACAATAAACTCTAAGTAAAATTGACTCCAACTTCTGATGAATTTCAATTTCTTCAAAGATTTGAAACTTTTTTTTTTTTCTTTTGATTTGACCTTTCATTTAAAAAGTCAAGAATCTAGTCCTTAATTAAGAACACTGTGGTATCATTATCGATAGTAACTATAAAGTTATCATTAAATTTAAAATTAAATTTTTGAAATTAAATATTGAATGTTGTGGTGAATATAAACATAATAAAGGGACCTCACAAATTCTACTTAAAATGACGCTATCGTATCAGATGTCGGTCGTGATGGTGAGAATAGTAAAATAAGTTTTTAAATAAAGGAATAAAACAAAGAAACTTTAGTAACCATATTTGGTGATAAATAAGTAACTGATCGCAATCGAAGAGCCTAGGGAAAAACATATAACCTAAATATTTGTCAGAATGAAATGACCTTTAACAATAAAATAAAAATGCAAGTAACATTTACTCTTATACTATCATATATATATATATATATATTTATTTATATATATATATATAGCATAATAAATGAATACAAAAAACACTAAGAAAATTAAGAAAAACAATAAGTTTTATTTATTGTGCATAAGCTGCAAGTAAATAGAACTAAAATAAGTTCAAAATGTAGATAAAAGAAGGAAAAAAGTTACAGAACAATGAAAAAGGGGAAAAAAAGAAAAATAATAAAGAAATAAAAATAAAAAAAAACCCGGAGGGGAAAAAAAAGGACAAAGATTTTTTTTTTTACAAAAATCCGGAAAATAAAAGATATAATCTTTTCATCAGCCCACTTGATTTTATCCACAAAAAAGAGTGCTTTCTAATATTACGGATATAATTTTGTGGGTCGATTAAAAGATTATATCTTTTATTTTCCGGATTTTTTTAAAAAAATTTTTGTCCTTTTTCTTCCGGTTTTTTGTTATTTTTAATTTTTTTTTTATTATTTTTCCTTTTTTCCCTTTTTTTCATTGTTCAGTAATTTTTCCCTTGTTTATATATATATTTCAATTTTATCGAAAAGAAATACCGTGAATTTTATAAAAATATATATTTAATCTCTTTTTTCTTTTCCTTACCTGAAAGACTTGAACTGAGGTGTAAAAGCAATTAGCCCTACAACTCTTCATAAATCATAAATTTATAATAACTTAAGTAAATTTGGTTTTAGTACAGCATTTTTATACAAATAACATCTTTAAAAATATAAAAAATGTCAGATAATAAGTTCAACTTCTAAATTTTGAAATATTTGAAAATAAAAAATAATTTCATTTTCATTTCTTCATTTTAAATTCAAATTTTATTTTCAAAGTATTAAAACGAATGCTATTTTCTATGCCCAGAAAGCAGATCCAGAAATCCGAAAAATTCTCTTCTTGGTTGCCTATAGCAACAGAGACACACAATATTATGACGTCTCGTCATTCATTCAGTTTCTTTATGGTTGTTTTAAATTGTTTCACTTTATATGGCGAGGCAATTTGGCATTTTTTTTAAACTTTCGCCATATATATAAATCTTTATTGCGACCCAATTTACGACCCAATTTTTTCGAAATTTTGTCATATTTTGTCTAATTCAAGAGCCAGGATTCCAAATATGTAAAAAAAAATATATATGTTTATTCAGAGAAAGTACGTTTTAGTATCTGATTTCGCAACTTAATTAATACACTGCTCAAAAAAATTAGGGGAGCACATGTAATTAATTTTTGCCCTAATTTACTTCCCTAATTTTCTTGAGCAGTGTAGTTAGCTCTAATTAATTAGCATATTTGAGGTCACCCCCAAGAACCATTAAGATTGACACTTAGTTCGTGAAAATCCGATTATTAGAACGAAAGTTATTCAGGGTGATTCGGTTTTTTTTTTTTTTGCGGACTGTATATGACGTGAGATTACAAAATTTTTAAATTAAAACATCAGTAGAGCGCCCAATAGGAAAATAAACATTATACTGCCTTGCTATAAAAAAATCAGGGTAAGCAAGCGGAGTTCAAAATTGAGATTCTCGTATATTCGACATTTTTCTATAATAAGTTAATTTAAAAATATCAGTTTTTTAAGTTCCATTTTAACGCTGGTAGCATATAAAAAGGGAAAGAAAATAGTTATCGCATCAATCACTTTTCTTGAAATTTATTACGGAGCACTTGCGTTGTTTTTTCAATTGCACTATAGTATACCTGCAATTGTATTTAACTAGATAAAAAAAAAACTCTCTAAATTTTTTACTTATAGCTATATTTACCCAGTTAATGCTTTTTTCTGCCTTTTTTATTTAATTTATAACAGAAAAAGTAAATTATAATAAACTGATAAATTTCCTGTTTTTTTTTCTTCTTGAAGCTTTTGAGAAAATCAAAACAGATAATACCTTTAAGCACGGGAATAAAGGAGAAAAAATGTTAAGTTTTTATCGTTTTGATTTGACTACTTTTTACATAAACCAAAAAGCAACGTTATAAAAAAAAATCAATCATTTTAATATTAATGTTTTGCATCAAAATTTTGTACATTTGAAGGTAACTATTATTATTATAAAAACAGCCTGAGTTCGAAGTATTGGTGATAATTAAAAAGTTTCAAAATCGTTTGAATAGGTATCAGATTATATCAAAGTTGTATCATATATCATATATAAGTATATATATAAGTATATCATCAAAAAACTACTTATATTTAACTTTAAATAGAAATGGGCTGTTGCTTCTTTAGACAATAAATTCTAAATTTGCTGGGGTGAACTTGTCTAAAATGTATTTTACGTAGAAGAAAAGCAGCTGGAAAAAAAAAAAAAGAGAGCAGAATTTTATAAATTACGTTTGATTTCCTGGCAACTGTACATATTTAAATTATTTTGAAAATTTTATCTTTTTACTCTTAACTTAAAATGATTAACACCTCATAATGCTATGTATTTATTATAATGTAACTTAGCTATTACGGTACTTGTCGATTACAGGGATCATGAAGCCAAGGTCGCCAACGGAACGGAACAACGCCAAATTCTGGCTCAAAGATGTCTGCGGATATCAATAATACGCTAAGTTGTATCAAATGCGACAATATCGTGATCATTAATGATAACAATAGATATTGAATATGAAAATAAAGCAATCATTATTCATAGCTATTATTTTTATTTATACTTGACGATAATTACCGAAAACGATACGTATTGTGTGTGTTGATAAATTTAATTTGTCTAACAAAAATATTGATCTATGTAAAAAAATATATATATAAATTAGTCAAATTAAAAATATATCGCTCTCAACTGTTAAAAATCGAGGTTTTTTGTGGTACTTATGAATTCTTTCGTCGACCATTTCCATCAAATCTGAAAATGGTTGATAAAACATCGCTTTTTCATCTATAATGGATTGCCAAGTATTAAAACATGAATACTGCGTAAGCCTAATCCACTCAGTCTACCCATTTATTTATTATTTTTTTTGTTGCTGAAGACGCGTATTTAAGTATATATTTTTTTTATTAATTTTTTGCTGAAAAAATGATCAAAATTTGGGATCTACCTACCACACAAGACATCATGTTTTCGTATTCAATATTCATTAATAAATATCAATACATACGTAGTTTACTTAGTTTATAATCAATTACTACGTGAAACTTAATTTGGAAGTCAGCAAAGTAAATTTGGCACAATATTGGCGAAAATGGTAGACGGGAAAATGGTCAATGGCATAAACATTAAATTACTATTTTTATTTTATTTCATTGTATAACCGTCGTTGAAAAGCTGACGCAATTTTGGGTTTACGTCTACTAATCTACAACTCCGTTGCCTTTTAATTTTAAACCCAATCCAGGAAACAAGGGAGCTTCTTGATCAAGTATTGAGAGATATTTGCCTTCCTGTGAGATTTTTTGATGGAACTAACCCGCATTCGCGTTACGTGAAATGGAAAAACGCGAAAACCTTCCACGATTAGCCTGATGGCAAGGGAACTCTAACAGCATAACTCTATGCTTCGTGATATTAAAAATCAACAGTTACCGATTGTAAAGAACCAATATTCGTGTTTGGAGACAAGTCGGAAAAGCAGTCGCCAACATATGGTTCCAAACGATATGCACCGTCATCTTACTTCCAGTCATTTTTCCAGTTTGTTCTTTTTGAATTTTATTTTTAATTATTCATTTTAACTTTTCCACTTATCTAATTCTCATTGCACTATCTACTTCTTTCCATTTCCAATAACCAAACATTGTTTTGAAACACATTGAATCACAATATGGTTCAAATCAACTGTAATCAATTGGAACCAACTGTGCAAGTATTACATTTATTAAACTATAGTAAATTCTGAGAAAAATTGGTTCAATATTGAAACATATTGTTGATGCATAAAATGTTGCTGTAAACTTAAGAAATTTCTAAGGTGAGCTATGTTTCCTTTCAAACTGAACCATAGTATCGAGTAGACAAGTTTAAGGTTGTTAAATTGTCGTAGTAATATGGTTTAACTACGCACCGAGTTAAGGTTGTAGAGACTTGGACGATTCTTCGGATAAATTCACTCCAAAATTTCTATCTGTGTATAGTAGTTCTATTTGACTCTATGAAGTTACGGAACCAGACCAGAACAAAATTTTACTCTACAAACAGCACAAATTTTTTTCTCTACAATTAGAACAAAATTTAACTCAACAACCAGAATGAAATTTTACTCTACAAACAGAACAAAATTTAACTCTATAACCAGAACAGAATTCCACTCTACAACTAGAATAAAATTTAACTCTACAACCAGAACAAAAGTTTACTATAGAATCAGAACGAAATTTTACTTTACAACCGGAACAAAATTTAATTTTGCAACAGAACAAAGTTCTACTTCACAACCAGAACAAAATTTTAAAAATACATTGATACAGTACTATACAATGTAGAGTTATGCGAAATCTGAGAGAGAAAGGTGTAAATTTTTACATTTTTTGATAATATTATTTTTTCAAGCTTATAGAAGTTTTATTTCAAATTCATATTTATAAAGTAGGTATATTGAATAGTTATTTACTACCCATATGGGCCAAGGCCCATACCTTTCCACCGCAAGAGGCTCTTTAAAGAGTTTGTATAGTCGAACGTTTTTATGAGACTTTCCATAGTCACGTGAGCTCTCCCGACACCGTACATTACTGAACAGATATCTAACCATTCCGGCGATCCACCCCAAGTAGTTTCATAGGCTGCTTTAAAAAGTTGGTGAGCGCTTTCATAATCACCTTTTTCAGTTTTTATTTGCCCCAGTCTCAATGATGATACCACAATAAATATCTTCAGTGAATGTTCCTCACTCAAATCACGGCAAAGACTGAGAGCTTCTTCAGGATTCATTTGCGAATCGCGTGATTCCGACATGGCAAGATAGGCACCGCACATGCCATTCACGTCATTGCACTGTTTGCTGAGTTCCAGGCTATGTTGAAAATGCTGCAGAGCCTCATCGTGCCTGTCAAGCCTGAGCATGGCACGGCCTAAGAGCCTGTAACCAGCAGATTTGTTTTGAAGCGATCCATTGGGGTATTCTAGCAGGCTTGAAAAATACTGGAACTCTTTTTCATTCTTTAGATACTTGGGTCCAAGCGTTTGATAGACCTTAAGGACGTGGTTCCAAAGCTGGTCTTTATCGTTGGATACTGTGATAGCTTTCTTTAGGCATCGTAATGCCTCTTTAAGATTACCAGATTTCTCTTCGATTTGAGCCAAAAATTGGTAGGATTGTTTCGAGCCTGTTTTGTAGAAGTACTTTGACAACCATTCATATTCTTGCAAACAATCTCCAGCTTTTAGTCTTGATTCCAGACATTTCTCTTGATCACCTTTCCTTTCCCATTTTTCGGCTTCTTTCAGGAAACGCATTGCCGGTTTGAGGATTTTTCTTAGAGGGAATACTTCTTCGAAAGACTTCACAAAACCTTTCTCTAAGATTTCTAAGCATGATCTTCGCTCAGACTCATACATATACCTTTTAGTAAACATAGTATAAAAATTTGCATTGATGCTGACTCAATTTTGATTTATTTATTTACTAAAACAATCCACAATTTAATGTAATGAAATATGTACTCAATGGAAAATGTATTAAATTAAATCAAAACAAAGGCGGAATCTCAAATTCATTAAACTTCATTTTTTAGCAACTCGTGTTTTTCTGTATAATTAAAACGATTAATCGATTCATAGACAATTTTTGAGTCTAAAAATATTGGAAAGTGTGTTTAAGTGTGAATTATTGCATACTACTTTCATCAAGCAAAAGTTCGCCCATCGCATTTCAATTATAAAAAAAACAAACGAACAATTTATATAAACACGCAGATCAAATTTTATGAAAAGAGTCTTTAACAAAGCTGAAAGCTTTCGGTTAAGGAGTAGAATCGGGCCTTTGGTTTGGCGATATAGTTTTACTGAAACTTCGTCTTTGGTTACTATGAAATTCTTTGCGATTTTGCTTTAAATGACGTCACTTTTAGGTTATCACAAATTATGTTTACCAGTGATTGGTTCCTTTTTTTTATCTGTTTATCCTTTATTTCTAAATCGCCAAATACGAGAGATTGCTCCCGATTGTAAACTACTACCAATTGTACTCTTGGATCAAAACTTAAGAAGCCTGTCAAATTAGTTGGTGAGTGACCAGTACTTTCATTTGCCAGTCAAAAAAAATTTTTTTTGCAGTAAATAAAAACTTTCTTACATTGGTTAATATTTATAAGATACTTTATAATTCATTTTACATTTCGAGATTTGAAATCATTTTAAAAATCTCACCAAATTAGTTTTACACCGTTAGAAGGCACAATTTATTAAACAAATAAGTTATTTGAAAATTCAATATAGTTGTACTTATTATGGCTGCAAACTTAGTAATAGCTAAGCTTAAGAGTATTCAGTGATCTCTTAAGAGAGTCTTTCTAATAAAATCTGTGTTTTTTAAACACAAATTTTGTCTATTTCTCTGCAAATAGAAACAGACAAAATTTGTCAGAATAAATCAAGAGCAGAAATAGTTAAGCATGTAAAGGTCCTGGTTTATAGAATGAAAAGCTTGTCCCAATAGATGGTTGACCGTGTAAAGCGGTAAGCATAGATGGCCCAAGGGGTTAGAATTTGTCGTAAGACTGCCGGGTTACTAGTTCTATTGATTTTTAAGTCTAATCTTGAAAAAGGCGGCCATTCAGTATTATTACACTTGTAGGGTTTGCAATATTACATGTTCTTTCAATTTAACTTTCAACGAAACAAAGAACCAATGAATTCGGAACACTCAGCAACCATGTTACGATGCTACCCAAAAAATTATAACCGGCGATATCTTGCATAATTATAGCCAAATCAGGGATAATACTCAAAACGTAGCAAACCTTACACTTTATTTTGCAAAATGAATTTTCTTAAATTTTTTTTAGGACAAAAATCACAATAATAAAACTTCCCTTGAATATTAAGAATGTTTAAACATCTCCTCGTAAGCATAACATAGGCGGAGAGATACACCGGAAGTTCCTAAATTTCTTCCACTTTAGGAAACTTGTTATTGTTTACATTCAGTCGACCCTCCATGTTCGTGTCAGAAATTCCCTTATTTTGTAAGGATGGTTAGATGGTTTCAAGGACTGTTGAGTTTAACTGCTTACGAGACAGCGATGACTAAACTGTACCAAGCTCAAAATAAACTTCGTCCTCAATATAACGAATTCAAACGGTATTTCATACAAACTTTGATGTAAGGAAAGGTGCAAAATGAAAAGAGAAAATATAGAATAAAGAATCTCTGAGTTGCGTAACTTGACTTAAAGATAAACTATTCGGCGGATAAAATTACAAAGATATGGAGGTTAACGTTGACGAAAATTCTTTTCTTCAAAAGTTTCTTCCTCAATCGTGATAAACAATCGACGATTCAGAATGAATTTACCATAATTTTTTTTTTCATTTTGAAATTCGAAGCAAGCCTTAAAATTATTATCGATTCAGGATATACTTTGATTAGTTTTGGCGAAATGCAAACCGACACAAAACTCAGAACCAGCCATGCTGCGCCAAACGTAACTGATAGTTGGGTACAAAAGCTGATAAAACAGTGCTATATGGTAAGTGCGACAAAAAACTTCGGAAGTAGATATGACACCTCTACGACAACTCAGTATAATTTTGTTTTTGTTACTATCACAATTCCTGATATTGTTGCATAGTATTTTCGTGTACACTGATTTGTTATACAACTTATAATCGATGTCCCTAACTTTCGTGTGTATTTATTTCGCCACTCTACTAACGATAAGTTTCGCAATTAGCAAGATTTTTAAGTCACAAATCTCGAAGTTAGCTCAACAAAACAAATCACCCACCTGATCATTAAGAGCAACAGAAAATTTGCGGTAAAGCGCCAAACGTCAAAGACTATCCAGGCGGATTCGAATAAACACATTACAGCAGAAAATTCACCCATCGACAAGCGTAGAAGAAGAAAAAAGGAAATGAGTGAAAAGGAAAAAAGAAAAGGCTACATTTTCACCTTATTAACTGCTTTGAGTCCGGCCACTCCGGCACTTAGCCATCCGGAATAATATCGTTAGTGCGGAAATTACTCTGTCAGAGTCCGGCAACGGGAAGAAGGATGGGCGTTTTGTTCCAATTGAAGGATTTGTTACGGCTATTGGCTACCAGCAGCTGTCACTTCTTCAACTTAAGCTGTTTTCTTCGTTAAGCTTATTTCTTACCTTTTTTTTTTCTTCTTTTTCTTAAAGACCATGTGAAACAGACAAGAGTTTATTTCAATTTCTCTGTTCATCAGAAAAGAGCAGTGGTTACGAAACCGAAACAAAAACAGAATTGGTTTTAATCATTTCGAGTGTTACGTGCTAATTTTCTACACCATTTGGTTGCAAGCACATTTTACAAAGTTAATTTTTTTTAGGTGTTCAGGCAATTAACCTGATAAACAACCTAATCATTAGGGTATTATATAGCAATTGAGTTAGAGAGAGTGTTAAAAAATATACATTAACTCTTCGATTTTTATGATTGAACATAGTGTTTTTCATTACAGTTTCCCACGGTGTTTATTGTGAATTGGTGGAATAAATTGACACGGGATAAATCTGCAAGAACAGCGATTGTAAATAATGTATTACAAGAAATATTCTGTTGTGCGATATCTTAAAAAGTAATAGCCCTGTATTAAATAATGTAAAATCCAAATATAATATTAAGGTCCTGCATTAAATATTAAATAATTAAGCCCCAAGTTCCTTTTTAATTTCATTAAAAAGCTACAATAGCATCTTAATGCAAGATAACTGAAATTTTCGAATGTAGTTGTATAAACTGAATAGCAAACATGATTGAAGAAATAATGGAAAAAATATAAATTTCGATTTAAAGTTCATCGAAATGTTATTTGGATTTGAGTACGTATGGTTTTTAAAAATATTCGTCAACATTGTTTTTTTTTCTTTATAGACTTCTCTTTATCTGATGCTTGCTTTAACATTCTCAGATCTGATTAATTTTTTTAAAAGAAAATTAAAAGAAAGTTCATCAGAAATTAGTTCAGAAGAAATGCACAGCGCGCGGGAAAAGAAAAAAGACACAGAGACTCAGTGTAATTTTTGAACCCAAACATCAGATTTTGAAGAACTGAGGGCTCAATAATGGAAAAATAAAATACGTCAAAAAACTAACCTTAAATATGCAAATCAATTTGCGAGAACAATATTTAAGTAACGCAATCGTACGCAAAACGTACTTTTAATGAATAAACGTACCTTTTTCTCAACGTTTATTGGAATCCAAAAAATCCTTAAAATATGGAAGGTTAATGCAGCCTGGAAAATATGGTGGTGATAATAGTTTCGTTAGGACAGCTGTTGAAATTTTAGGCCTTTTAATCTTAAGTTCATTCTATGCGTAGTTTGCCGTATATCGAAAACCTATTTGATTATTCAGTTTAAAAAAAAATGAAAGTTTTTTCAGAGAAAGTACGTTTTGGTGTCTGATTTCTTACGAAAAATATTGTCCGCATTAATTAGTCAGCAACTTTAAGGTACCTGGAACCATTAAGATTGAATCTTAGTACACGAAACTCCAATCATTAAATAAAATGTTGTTCAGTGTGTTTTCTTTTTTTCCACACTTAATTAAGTCTGAAAAATTCCAAATCGAATAAAAATAAAATCCATTTTCACCCATTACGGAAAATGGAATTTTTGGTCAAAATTTTACAGAACAAAAAAACTGGTATGCAGTAATTTTCACTGTAATATTGACAGTAAAATCACTGAATCACGGTAATGAAATAAATATTTAAATTATTGCACAGAATTTTACGGTAAAAAAGGATTTTACGGTGAAATGATTTTTACTGATGATGCATTCTGGGTACCAGTATTTTTACCGTAATTTTATCCGAAATTGTTTTCAGTGCTAGAATCAAGATTTCATTGACACAAAAAAGTTTTTTTAAAGATAATTTTTTCACAATTTCCTTCCATTAATATTTAGAGACACACACTTCGAAATAAAATTTACTTTTTTTCAAAATAAAAACATGACTCCCAAGTTCTTCAATTAATGGAATTAACTTGACACAAGATGTGGGACAAAACGTACTCGTGTTTACGTAATTTCATCTCGCTCTTAAGAAGAATAATTAAGCTATGTTTTCCAAGTATAATATTTGTTCCTTCTAATCATTAATAATGTTGGAACAAGTTTCTTATTCTACGAAAATGCGCATAAATTAAAGAGAAATGAGATTTTAGAGTGTTTACAGAAGGAATTTTAGCATAAATAAATTAAGTTGCGATACATGAATCGAAGCACAGAGTGCATCGCATGCGAAAGATTATGTTAATGAACCAAGGATAACGAAATATGAAAATTAGACAAAGGTGTTTACATATGATTTCCTGGGAGTATATGGTTAAAGTGTCTACAAGAGATGCAGGTAATGAGGTCTTCTTAAGTTACCTAATGCAAATTTATTTAGAATTCTTTTAATTATTTAAATAGTTTGGGATCTTAATATAAAATATTTACCAAAAAAAAAAAAAAAAAAAAAACTATCGCTATTAATCTTTAATTTTATGGTATATGCCTCATGAATTCCTAAGTATTATAAAATTATATAAGTAAAAACAAAATGTGAAAAATTAAGATCAGAAATATTTATATACAATTATATAAACATTAAGCATATATTTTGTGAATTCAAATAATTTGACTGTAGAGAACCCCATTTAATTTCGGTCTTTAATGGTTCTCACAAACTACAATAATAATGCACCTTAAATAACTTTTAACTGTGACCTTGATCATATTCATTTGATTCCTGGCAGTATATTTGTCTTTAGATATTTCCATTATTTATTGCTTTACGTAATATGGCTGCATTTTTTGTTCTCTCCATTTCATGTATTTATAGTTTTCAAAAGCATTTGATATTCAGAAACACCCTTTTCAGGTTTAGAAGGTAACTGTACCCCTTTTTTGTTTTTGTGTTTGTACTTATCTTGATTTCTATTTTCATAGCGTTTGAATTAGCCTTTTTCCCCATTTTTAAATATATTTTACTTTTAAACTAGAATATTTTAAAAACATTAAATGTTAAACATTAAACCTTAACTATAAGCTTCTAAATTTGCATGTCAGCAGACACATAAGAAAGATAATTGAAAAAAAAAGACCGGATTTTGCTTCTTGAGTTACGAAGATTTCTTCTCATTATAAGATGGCGCATAAAAAACTCATCAAGATCGGGTGTGAGAATTTTTTTTCTCTTATAACAGTGCAGAGCACATGCGCAGAATAATGCTCGGTCACGTGCCATTTTTTTTTAATAATATTAATGCTTGTTGATAATATTTTTGCTACCAAAATCAAAATATCTGTTACCAATTTACACATTTGTTGCATGATGGACAATTGGGCAATAACGAACAATTTGTTGCATGATAAACAATTATGCAATAACAAACAATTTGTTGCATGATGAACAATTACGCCCTAGCAACAATTTTACCTTTTCACCAGCTGGACTGAAAGTTGGCTAAATATGGGTCTCATACGAACATCCACCGAGGGTCCTACATTGGGATGTCTAGATTTTTTAATATTGATCAATATCAGCCTATAATGGCTGAATAATGGATATAAAATATCGGGTGAATCTGAAAGCTCTATATTTGGCCAATATTGGTTGTACGGTGGCAGTAAAATATCGGACGAATCGGACAATTCTATATCGGACCAATATCGGAAAATAATGGCCCTTTGAACATTTATTGAATCAATATTCATGAATATTGTCCAAATGAAGCACAAGCTTTTTTGCTGATATGGTATATGTCAGATAATCCTGCAACTTCATTGTTCTAACTCAACGTTTCGAGAGTCTTAAAAAAATTGAAAGAGAATATTGTCAATGCAAGTTTGAATAGATTAAATAAAAACAGAGGCAGAGTAGTTTTTTGATGTGTTTTTTTTTTTTTTTTTTTTTGCTAAACATAAGTTCATTTTTTGTTATTGCTTTTAAAAAATATATAATTAAAATTTAAAATAAAATAAGCAGTAGCAGTTTGAGTGTTATTTACTACTTTATAATCCAAAAATGTCTTACGGTGTTTAATTTGTGTCACGAATATAAGTTGCTTTTAAAAATTTTTGATATAACTATAGTGGTTATTTTCAAAAGTTGCAGTTTTTACTTTATTTTATATAATTTTTACGTAATTTTATTAATTTTTTTATAGAATTCTGTTTCATAATATATAGAGAAATTCTTTGCATTTTATTAACATAAATTATGGTTTTTCTAGTTTTATTCTGTCTTTTGCATAGAACAAAACCGATAATATAATTCGATGAAAGAGCTTCAAAAACATCGAAACTGTCACAGAGGAAAAAAAAAAAGACAAGCTGTCCAACTCATAACTCTCCGAAGTCCAGTTCAAATGTCCGGCAGACGAAGTCATAGATCTTGATTAAAGCGGACAATGCAGGCCTCAAGTAATTGGAAACTTGTCCTTTAACGTAATATCGCGGTGCGAAACAGATCCATTAGATTGGAAATGGGAGCCATCACTTTCCAACCGATACAAAGATGGAGGTTCAATTGAACCATTTGTTACGGTAATAGAATTCTAGATGCCCGAAAGACGTTGTTTGTTGCTTAATGACATCAGATGCAGGAGAAATCGAAGCCAGAAAAGCCGTGAATCTTGGCATGGTTTGAATGATCCATACCATTCAACACAGAAATACGCTTTAATTATTTAACTTTGGCGCCATTCTGTGAATATCATAATGCCAATATCAAAGTTCATCTGGATGATTGAATGGTTTAAATAGAATCGGTTAGGATGGCTTTTATTGAAGATGTAACCAAGTTTAGGTAATGATACCATGCTGTTAACATATATTAGCATTGTGATATGAGCACGAATGATTGCATGTATAGAAATGAGTTAAATTTTCTGTAGCGTAATGCTGACTACATAGCTTTTATAAAATGTCGGGTTAATCATAGAAATTTAGTTAAGCAGGGTGGTTCTAGTTTTCATTCTTTGCTCTCCCCTTCCCTGATGATGATTCGCACGATTTCATGAATGTTTTCTTTACGCCCTTAAGGCTACAGATGTTTGTGTATCTATTATTAAATAGTTATTTTGCTCTTTGTGCTTTGTTTTGTTCTAAATTACTGAGTTACAGAGAAAAATAATTATTCAATCTTGGGCGCCAATTTGTTAGTATATTCGCATTTGTAGTATATTCGCAGTCTATCACAAGGATTAAATTATTTAGATAGAGTTGATTAGGAAAGCTTTTATTGAAGATGTAACCAAGATTAGGAAATAGTAACGTGCTATTTAAAACGATTAGTATTGGGGTATGGCCTAAGTTGAATATTGTTAAATTTGTGTTTTATTAACGAATTTTTGAATTATATAAATGGTGATATATTCAAATATTTGTCCAAGTCAAAACATGGCGGGCAAATTAAGAAAGTGTGACAATTTTTTCTTTCTTTGTAGGCTAGTTTTAGTGTCTTTTGAATCAATACTTTGTTCTTATCTTCCTTAATAATTATTGTCCGATTTTCATAATGCTTTTCTTTCTCACTTAAAACTATACATGTTTATGTATTTATAATTAAAAAGTTCTTCTGCTCTATGAGTTGAATCTTAAATCACTAAGTTACAGAGAATACTTTTTAATAATTCAACTTTGGTGCCTATCCGAGAATATCATATTAGCATTATGAAAGTTGATTTCAAAGATTGAATGATTTGAATAGAATCTTTTGAGACATTTTTTTAGCGGGGATCGAGCCTCGTCCTGGTTAAAGTACCGTGCTGTTGGAGAAGATTAGTATTGAGATAAATGTTATGTCTATGCTCAATATAGATTTTGTAGAAACCAATAGAATGTGATTTTTGTTAATGAATATTAGGATACATGGAAACGTGGCAGATTTAAATGTTTTCATAAGACTGCATTCACCATGGAGCTGTTGTAAAATGTCGGGCTAACCATGGAAGTTTGTGGGTAAGAACTGGCAAATAAGCGCTAAACATGAGATAATATGGTTTCATAATCACCATTCTTGAGCAGCAAATAAAATTACGCACATATTCGGAGGTGCATTTTAAGTTTTAGGAATAAATAAAGACATTATCAGAGTTGGATGAATCTTCATCAAAAATACATATCAGTTATATCCCACAAATAACCTTATCACTGATAAATTTAATACTTTTACCGATCTCGATGACCGATAACAACTTTAATAACGTTCTTTGTTTGCACCCTTGGATTTTAATTTGAAATTTAAAATGTGCATATATTGTTCTAATTTTAATCAGGGATAATCGATTTTATTGGAAATAATGGAGAATTCTGCTTATTTAAAACAAATTCAATTGAACAGCAATAGCTGTGACAAACACACGCGTTTTTTTAAAATTTTCATAATGGTTTTATTCTGCCTTGATCCTGATGCTGAGAAATAAATGTAGACTTTATTTCGTGCCATCCCTAGGCCTTCGAAAAAAAATAAAAAGTAAAGACAAGACACGGCAGAAACGGATAAAACAAGATACAGACTATAAAATATGCGTATCGATTATAATTGGCATCTTAGTGCTAACAGTAATGATAAATACTTGATCTTCGCCCAGTTGAATGATAAGTACTTAAAATGTTTTCAATTTCAAAATAATTTCATTCAGAACAAGTTAATATTTTAATTAAAATTTGAAATAGGAATAAAATTCTTTTAAACCATTATGGAGATAAATATCTTATTTTAAACTATAATGTTCTATTTTTCTACAAAATGTTATTTTATGATTTGAAAGCCTTTATTGATTGTCTTAATAAGCAGATAAGGGGGCGCCTGTAAGTGACGTCATCGTATGTTAATCGTGACTTTGTCGATTCAGAAGTTAAACAGGTTCGACTCTTCGCTTTGCAGGTATCTAATTAAATCTGATTAAATCCCATGGTTAGGCATAATCACTTCACTTCTTTTTGAATTGAAAGTATCCAATGAGATACCTGCAAGTGACGTAGTGTAGGTATCTCGATCCTGATTGGTTGTTGAAAGTGGCATTTGTTTACGTTAGCAACTGTTCTTTCCATTCTATTTCAAGTGAGCCTAGTCCATCAAGTCCAAATTCTCTTACGTGACACCTTCTATGTTCTTTTACAAAGATTTCAATTCCTCCATTTTATAATTCTTACTTAACACAAAGCCAGGTAAAAAGCAACGTAGAACATAAACTAATTATGTATTGAATTTGCCAGGTACCCATAACAAAAATATAACACGGTTACAATAAAAATACCTAAACAAATAATAAATCTAAGCTAAGTAATAGACATAGACGAGAAAGAATTAAATTTAACAAATTTGATGAATTTGTTATATTTAATTAACATATTATGCGTTGCATTTAATTAACTTCATGTTAATTAACATTCTAACTTATGTGAAGAAACTTAGCTCGACTTTAACACTCCATCTTGTTTATATACGATCAGTTGGGGAAGAGATCATATGCCACATGTCTGGCATCGTATTCTTCTCGAGTTGCAAGTTCCCAAATAAAACGTTTTATTATCGTTTTCACATTAAACGAATTTCATCGCCAAAATATAGTCTGCTTACATTTGATTTTTCAGTTTTAAAGTTTGTCATTAAGATTTCTGAACTCAAACTGCTTTCAGAACTTATGACTGAATTTGATGAATATGCATATTTTAAATGAAATGGAATGATACTATCTCGAAAATCTTAAACACGTTTGCGAAATGAGAAGGAAAAAAAAGTATAGCCTATAGTTTCAGCACACTAGAAAATTCAAACAAAAAGTTGCAGGTAAATGTCATCAACTAAAATGATAACAGTGTCTACCCGTTATCACCCAAGTAGCATCCATAAAGAGTATCAAGGGGCCGAAGTTGAGAGAAAGTATTACGATTAATAACGGGTATAGACTGATATTACTGTCACGCGAAACAAGCATTGTTGACGCATGGGAAGAGACCCTATTGATCATTTTTTTATTTTTCTGCCTTGCTTAATACTAGGCTCAAGTTTTCCATAGTGTTGTTGAATATGCAGCATGCATTTACTAAGAAAATTTTAATTTTCAATAATCACAATAAACAACTAATTAGTAATTAGTAGCAGTCATTATCGAAAGAAAATTGATGCTTTTTTTTAAATGCATTAATATTTTTTTTTTTAAAAATTCATGATTTAGTAATGTTTAAAATACCATTTAAAATAATAAGCATTTTTTATATCGTTGTTTATCAAAATAACTAAAATTAGTTACATTTAACTGTTGTTTAAGAAAGGAATTAATGTTTTTTAGCTATTACTTTTCCAAAGAATTTAGTTATTTTTATTTGTCACTCCTCAACTGTGATTCATAATGAGAGTTAAGAGCATGAATGACTAATATTTAAGGTCGAAACACTCTGACGTCATAACAACGCATTTTGCAAAGTTTATTTCAGCTATAATCACAACAGAGTCAGCTAACATAAATAGAAAACTGTAAGTTGATGTTGTGGATTTAAAGAGTCATATTTTTATTTACTTTTGATTGTTTTTTTCATTTACGTAATTCTGTTTTCATATTTTATTTAATTCAATGATAAATTCTATTACAAACAAAATTGATTTTAATATCTAAGTTTTTATTTTTAGGTGAAAAGTGTAGCAAAGGCGTAATTTGGAAAATAAAAAATTATAAATAAATGAAAATATTTCCAAAAAGACAATAGCTAACGTATTATAACAAACTTACAAGTCCGGTCAATTCACGATCTGGCCGGCCAGATCGCGAAGTGGCCACGATGTTCCGGCCAAAGTGAGAAATAATTGAAACGATCAGTTAATATTTTACTTTGCCGGCCTTATATAATTATATAATAATATTTGACCGGCCTTATATAATTATATAAATGATTCTTATAAATCATCTAATTTAAAAATATAAAAAATAGAAGTTTTTATATTGTCTGTTAAATAATTATGAATTAATCATTATTAAATTGTCTATTTAATTGTTTTATTGAAACGTTTATTTGCTAATATTGCCCCTTTTGTTTTCATTTTTAATTTAAAAATATAAATCTTCTAATTTAAGAATATAAAAAAATAGACAAGTTTATTTCTAGTCATACTAGGTCTAATTAGTTAAGCAGTAAGTGGCACTTCCCGGTATACATTTGCCCGGTATACCCAACACTGATGTTTTTTTAAGGTCAAGTGTCACTGCCCGGTATGCGCTACACTGATGTTTTTTTAAGATCAAGTGCCCCTGCCCGGTATACCCTACACTGATGTTCTTTTAGGTCAAGTGCCATTGCCCGGTATACATTTTCCCGGTATACCCTACACTGATGTTTTTTTAAGGTTCAGTGCCACTGCCCGGTATACATTTGCCCGGTATGCCCTACACTGATATTTTTTTAAGGTTCAGTGCCACTGCCCGGTATACATTTGCCCGGCATATCCTCCACTGATGTTTTTTTCAGGTTCAGTGCCACTGCCCGGTATGTATTTGCCCGGTATTTATCTTCTAATCTATCGTCAGTAAGTATTAAAATATCGATTAAATGTAATCTATCGTCACACACCGTACAGGTATCCACATACCGGGTGGTACAGTGGGAGCACAATTTTTTAATATTTGTTTTATTAAAAAGTTAATTTGCTGATATTTCCCCTTTTGTTTTCTTTTTTAATTTAAAAATATAAATCTTCTAATTTAAAAACATAAGAAATAGACAAGTTTTTAAATTAAAATTTAAAAAATTTAATTTTTTACTTTGTCTCAAGTGAAATCAAGAAAATTTCGGACTTTGGCCAGCCAATTGACAGCGTTCTTGGCCAATTCGCGATCAGGCCGAGGATGGCTGGCCAAAGTCCGATTTGGCATGGGAAGATCAGCCAAAGTTGGAAGAAAAAATCATTATACCGGGCAAACCGGGCAAATGTTTACCGGGCAGGGGCACTTGACCTTAAAAAAACATCAGTGTAGGATATATCGGACCAATGCATACCGGGCAGTGGCACTGAACCCTAAAAATACATTAGTGTAGAATATATCGGGCAAATGTATACCGGGCAGTGGCACTGAACCTTAAAAAAACATCAGTGTAGGGTATACCGGGCAAATGTATACCGGGCAGTGACACTTGACCTTAAAAAAACATCAGTGTAGGATTTACCGGGCAGTGGCACGTAACTAGACCTAGTAAGACTAGACCTTTGGCGTATGTATGACTAGACAATTACATAGACAATTTAATAATGATTATTAAATTAATGATTATTTAATAGACAATTTAAAAACTTCTATCTTTTATATTTTTAAATTAGAAGATTTATAAGAATTATTTATATAATTATAGAAGGCCGCCAAAGTAAAATATTCACTGATCGTTTCAATTATTTCGGACTTTGGCCAGCCATCCTCGGCCAATTCGCGATCTGGCCGGCCAATTTTCGAAATCAAGAAAATTTCGGACTTTGGCCGGAATATATATATATATATATATATATATATATATATATATATATATATATATATATATATATATATATATATATATATATATATATATATATATATATATATATATATATATAGTCTTATATTCTGAAGATTAATACCTCATTAAGTCAACTTTAGCCCATTATTCAAATAGTTTCAGTGTCATTATGAGCAAAGTAGTAAAAAAATGGTATAACCCGCCATTTCTTATCTAACTTCAATTTAACGAAATATATGTAATATACTGATTGAATAATGAAACTCACTGCTCATCTATCGTCATTTTGCAATGCCTCACAATAACTAAAAGATTATCAAGTATTTAATCAGCCTGTCACATCTTAAGCTTGTTGCAGTGCATACCTTTAGACTAATCAGAAAAAATATTGTTAATTTTTCCTTCACTCTGATTTATGTCAGGTAGTTGGTAACAATTTTGTAGTAGTAAAAATACACTGTAAATAGCCCTGTTAAAGGAATATTTCAATAAGCCTAAGGAAATTCTGTCCGAGTAAATCATCGTACATTTCCTTTTAAGCCTAAAGGCATGTAAACTAATTGCAACAAGTCTTATCTCTGCAACAACATATTAAGCAGATTAAAAATACTGGAGCAATTAGCCTGGTGCTTAGCAGAATGATGATATAATTTGCAAATAGCCGGGAATTTTTCAATTAGCCTATGATAAATACATATTGTAAGAACTAACATTTTCATAGCAGATTAAATAGCCAATTACAAAAAACTCTGACAAAATTTTACCTTACTACATGGTATCAAAAAAAAGAGTTAATATCATTTCTTAGATCTGAAAGATATCACTTTACAGCAAATTTATACTTCTATAATCTTACAGCCATTTTATTTTGAGAAGAATAAAAGTGTATTTTATACTCCATCCTATAATTGTCCTTTCAGTACCATACCCCACTTTTCAATCATTGTGCCCGCCCCCCTATTATCTAACTTCATTAGGTGTCCAGAAATTTGATATCCTGCACTGCATCCATCGTCAACACGTGATCTCTTACAAGCAGTCACCCCCTATGGTATTTGATGGGTCCACAAAGAAATTTCCGCCCTCAAATTGATTTTGTGGGACGCCTAGTTTCTTTCTTTTTTTCTTTATTAACGCTTTTATTTTCATTTAACAATTTTTTTTAGGAGAGGATGAGTGTTGATTTCACACTTTCTTATTTTTCTCTTTTTTTTTCTTTTCAGGACATTTCTTTTTCTTTTTTTTTGAGTTAAACTCTTTGAAGTTCTGTTTCCTATTACTTTCGGTGGCTTTGCTGAAAATCTTTATTGGGAGGGTATTCGCTAGCTTTTATTTTGATTTCGATACTATATAGGATCCATGAAAATGATTATTTGTTGTTTTAATTTCTAAGACCAATGGATCGAATTCTGTTTCAATTTACAAGACCGATGAAAATGATTCTATGTTGTTTAAATTTACAAGATCGAAGTAAATGATTTTATGTTATTTTAATTTACAAGACCGATTAAAATAATTATAGTCTCTTTTTTTTTAATTTTTTTTTATCTTACTTTTGTTAGTACACTATCTACCAATAAGTATTTGGACACGAGTAATTGAAAAGAAAAACAAACTTTATTCATAATCAATAGTTGGTAGAGCCACCACGAGAGGAAATTACAGCGTGAACCCTCCGGGGCATACTTTCCACAACTCCTTGTGTGACGGCTAGTGGTATTTTCTTCCACTCGGCTTGGAGAAGACATGTAAGTTCCTTCACGGATTTTGGAAGGGTAGTACATCCTTTAATTCGACGATCCAACTCGTCCCAGAGGTTCTCGATAGGGTTCAGGTCTGGGCTCTGGGCAGGCCAGCCCATTCGATTAACCCCGTTGACACCATACCAAGCCTTGGTGACCTTTGTAACATGACAGCTGGCATTGTCGTCCTGGAAGTAACAGGTGTCCACCCCGTAAAACTGCCACAACGTAGGAAGCACATTGTCATCCAAAATAGTGTGGGCATCTTGCATGGAACTAATGCCGATGTTGTTCCCTACACGATATATACCGGCGGAGGGCGTTACGTATCTCAGGACCGCAGATATAGTCATTTGCATAAGTGTCCAAATACTTAATGGTAGATTGTGTATCTTTTAGGTTAAGAACTAATATTTTTTTTATAATAAATTATGTTTTCCTTGCAGAAAAAGAGCAAAAAAGATAATTTAAAAGTTATATAACAGCAACTCTCGCGAGAGAAAATTATATATTTTTAAGAGATATTTTATGTAAATACAACAACGCAATTTTCAAGATCTGGAGGCAATTATTAATCAAGTTGAGTAAATAAAAAAATTATAATATTTCTAAAAACACAGCAGCTTTAAAACCAAAAAAATATAGTGTACTCCCAGAAAAATGAGTTTAAGTATTGAACCATGTTATCGTTCATATTTGATGCAACATTACTAAAGTGATAAGTTGAGCTAAGATCCAGTTTTAGATTTACCCATATTATTGTATAGCAAGAAAATTTACTTCAAAATAACAGAAAAATAATCACGTATTTAAAATGACCCAGGTTTAAAACCAAAATCTCCCAAAGATTAAAAACTAATCGTTAACGAATGGGAAGAATAGATTATTGATAATTGTTGATACAGATTTTTCAATCATATTCCTTAAGTCGATTTTTTGCAACATCAGCCTTTTAAAGATCAGTTTTTTCTTTTCAAATAAAAAGACAAATTGCGACATTAATAGATCAAATAAGGTGATATTAGCAATTTTCTGCCAAAATAAAATTAAAATGAACTATTTGGGTAATTGAGGGGGCTGGAATATATCCCACCTAGTTTTTAAAGACCGGACACGTGTGTTGTAATGCTGTTTTCCTTTGTGGGACATATATGTCCCATTTAGGCCAAAAAGGTAAATATAATGTTAAATAATATTACATTCAGAGACTGAGCTGTGATATAGAATATTCAAGTGTATTGAGAATAATTAACCTTTATAGCTCAGCTTAACTCACTATTTAGATTAAAAAAGAATTCATACCACAATGTGAAATGATAATTAGAGTTTAAGATCATAAAGATAAAAACTCTTGACTGCATTAAGAATATTGTTTTAAAGTTGAACCAGATTATCGAAATCTTGAACCATAAAATTGTAGGACTATGCTGCAACCTTTATAAGCTGCTCAACTGAATCATTATTCAGCTCCCTATCCCTATAAGCATCTATCCCTTATAAGCACCGTGATTTGGATTTGTGGGGGACGCGCTTTGAACCTCAAAAAGCACTGACGTTAGAGTTAGAGGTAACCATAACTCTATGCGAAATCTTTCTAGTTTATTTTATACCCAAGTTAAAAATCTTGACGGTACCATCAAAGGATTATGATGGTTTATGTTGATTTGAATAAGATTCTTGATGGTCCAACATGTGCTGATGGTCACCATTTTACAATAGTTTTCGTTAAATTTTGATGGTGCAATAAACTTCCTACATTTTAAAATAAATGTTGCTTTAGTGGTGAAATGTTTGATTTTTGATGGACCAATATGAACCATAATATTTTGATTGAAGGTGTCTTACCATTATATTGGTCTATCAGCAAGTTATGATTATTATTGTCGGACCAACAATAACTATCAAACTATGATAGAAAAATGTTGTTTTACGATTAGGATGGTGTACCTAATTTTAATAGCAATTTATTGAAGGAACTAATTACAATAAGGAATAATGTTCCAAAGTCTATCCTAATCTTTTCAAGTATCTAGATTAATCTTTGGTATCGACTTAATGAATTGGCAGCACTAAGAAAGAAGGTAATGGATTTCTTTTGTTTAGTAAGAAACTTATTTCTTCACAAATTAGAATTTTTTTTTAAAAAAATGTCAAAAGAGAGCTTATAACAAAAGTAGAGTTTTCATTCTTCTAAAAGTGTATCAATTTAAAATCAATCATCTCTGAAAACCTCATTCCCTAACATGATATGCATTAACTCATCTGGTAGACCTTGGTATATAAATATTAGCACATATCCATGTTATGAAAGGAACTTTTCCTCTCCTATCACCTACCATGTTTGAGTTACAACAAAACCCAAATGTGAGAAAGAAAAAAACTAGCACATTGATAGTTTTTTTTTTTTCTAACAGACACGGTACCTTTAGAAAGAAAAAATATTCTCGAAACAATAAAAATTGAAGCGACAGAGTGGTTCTAAAGAAAATTGAAGAGGGACTTCTTTCTTTATCATTCAATCTCCGTTTTATTTGCCCCTCGAATGACTATTTGCTAAGAGACCCCCCCCCCTGATGAAAACTCTTTTTTCCAATGATTAGTGTTCAACTGTTGACTGATGACTAAAGTTCAGAACTTTATATCATTTGATTTTATTTCTTCTTTAACCTATGTCTGATCTTTTTTTTATTTTATTTTACCCGGGTACAGAGTCTTGTTAGTGTTATTTTTTATTTTATTTTTAGGACTGATAGCATCACATCTATGTCAAGAATAGAGAGCATGACTGTCATCGATTTTTTTACCCTTCATTGGAAAGAGGTCATGTGATTTTTATTTTTTACAACTTCTTTCAGAATCTTTTCTTAAAAGACAAATTCTTCCTCGAAAATACCATTAAGTAATAATAAAAAAATTCTCCTATGCCACCGATGATTTTTCCCATTTTTTTCTCCTGTTTTTGCTGAAGTTTTCCTTTTTTTTTTTACTATTTCGGCAAACATACCGCTGTGCTGTAACTACATTTTGCAAAGACATCGTGGTTTGGGAAGATTAAAATGACGAAGAAAAAAAAGTTTATTTAACCGTGAGGAGAAGTTTTTCCCTATCATTTAGGGAGAAAAAAAAAGAAATTAATTAAAGGAAAGGGATTTTAATCCAACTCTGTAAACAAAACGGTTAAACTAGACGTAAATTGTGGGTTTCCTAACCAAGATGAAAGTAAAGAGAAAAGGAAGTTATCGAAAATTGCTGCAATGTCGCAAATTAAATCTTACACTAAAATGGTAACAGTCTTAAGTAATAAACAAAATAAACAGAGTATTTAATAAAAGACTTCAGGAAAATATAAATAAAACTACAAAGAAGAACCATTTTTTCGTCTCAAAGAAAAATAATTTCTTGCTTTAATAAACTTCCAATTTGTTTATAAGATTTTCAAACTTCTTGTTGCCTAAGTATGAGGAAGACTGATCATCACATATTTAGGTGCCTAGGATTTAAGAGTGAAACTTTTTTACAGAACTACGAAAAAAAGAACCATTTTGACTTTTTGAGCAAAAATAAATTCTTGCTTTAATAAACTTCCAATTTGTTTATAAGATTTTCAAACTTCTTGTTGCCTAAGTATGAGGAAGACTGATCATCACACAATTAGGTGCCTAGGATTTAAGAGTGAAACCTTTTTACAGAACTACGAAAAAAAGAACCATTTTGACTTTTTGAGCAAAAATAAATTCTTGCTTTAATAAACTTCCAATTTGTTTATAAGATTTTTATGCTTCTTGTTGCCTAAGTATGAGGAAGACTGATCATCACATATTTAGGTGTCTAGGATTTAAGAGTGAAACTTTTTTACAGAATTACGAAAAAAAGAACCATTTTGACTTTTTGAGCAAAAATAAATTCTTGCTTTAATAAACTTCCCATTTGTTTATAAGATTTTTATGCTTCTTCTTGCCTAAGTATGAGGAAGACTGATCATCACATATTTAGGTGCCTAGGATTTAAGAGTGAAACTTTTTTACAGAACTACGAAAAAAAAAAAAAAACCATTTTGACTTTTTGAGCAAAAAAAAATTCTTGCTTTAATAAACTTTCAATTTGTTTATAAGATTTTTATGCTTCTCGTTGCCTAAGTTGGAAGACTGATCATCACATACTTTGGTGCCTAGGATTTAAGAGTGAAACTTTTTTTTACAAAACTACAATAAAAAGAACAATTTTGACGTTTCGAACAAAAATAAATTCTTGCTTTGATAAACTTTCAATTTGTTTATAAGATTTTTATACTTCTTGTTGCCTAAGTTGGAAGACTGATCATCACATATTTAGGTGCCTAGGATTTAAGAATGAAACTTTCTTACAAAAATACAAAAACTTAAAAAATAAAAAAGAACGATTTTGACTTTTCAAACAAAAATAAATTCTTGCTTGGGTAAACTTTCAATTTGCTTAAAAGACTTTTATACTTATTGCACCTGCTTAAGTATAAAGAAGACTAATCAACACATATTTAAATGCCTCCTAAGGTTTAAGAGTGAAATTTCTTTTTACATATATTATATATTTTTAAACCTCTTGATAAAAATGAGTATCATAAACTACAAATTTAAGGTTGAAATTTAATACTAAAACTGGGAAAAGAAATCGCTGTCCAGGTCGAGATCTGATGAATCATTTCTAAGGAAGGGAAGTTTGGAAATATATCAAAGCCAGTTTGATTGCCTCGCAGTCATCTCTTTTTTACTCCGGCAATCAAATGGGTTTTAGTAATTTTAGTTTCATATGTCATATTTTAGTAATTTTAATTTCTCACCGTCCTGATTCATAAGATATCCGTACGTTTAAATATTTTTTCCTCGTTTAAATTTTAATTAGTAACTCACAATGTACATGCTTTATCACTTTAACACCTTGTATGCAGCTTAATTTTTCCGCTCACAAGTGACTAAAAAAAAAGAACAATTCAGTGATTTTTAAACTAATGGTCAGTTTTTCATAAACTATGGCAAACTATGACTCAACCTCTCTAAATAAAATATGGTCCGATGATCTGTTAAAACTATTGCAGCTTTCATTAATAACATTTCAGGTTAAAAAAACAAAAAACAAAAATTTGTTTTATAAATCCAAAATGTATAGTATCTAAGTGATTTATTTGGTAATGTTTCTGTTCACATGGTAACGATTTACCGAAAATTCTGGTTTTTAAAATTAAAGTTCTTATTACTACACATTTATCAAAAATTACTACACATTTAGAAATACGGAATTGAAAAGTAAATTTTACCGAACAAATGGTTTTTATGCCATGCTTTTGGGTATCATGATAAAATTAAAAAATTTTATCACATATTATAAAACCATATTTTATTGAGAATTTTACTGGAATCATTACAAAAGTGCAGCAGAAAAATAACTGAGCTTTTTGATGTTTCCAGAAAGTCAGAAACACTGTAAATGTTATCATATTCTAATAGTTTCGGCCATACTTTTTTCTCTGTGTATATATGGCAATTAATTAGTGCACATTATATTTTGTGATTCAAAATCAGACAAAGAATCGTACTAAATCCGAACAAACATAACTTTTTCTGATTAATTCGGTTTCTTGACACTCAAAATATTCTGGAAAATATGGTTCGAATAGTATTGTCGTAAGGTTGAACCTCTTAATGCTCATTTTCCTTTTGCACATTTCATCATATCTCTTGAACTATTGAAACAAATATGCACACTATTATAGAAGAGGTTATTTAAAGATAGTTTTGGGTACAAAATAATTTTTATAATTATTTAATATTTTTGCTCATTGATTTTATAATAATCAAAAACAATTTGAATTATAAGTCATTTAAATATTTGCATAATTTACGCAAATTTTTCAATTCACAATTATGAAGTATTTTTATTCAGAGAAATGACTTATGTTTTATTTCCTAACTTAAAACGTTATATTCTCTAATTTATTATCACATTCATAATCGACCCTTCAAAATATTAAGATTGTATGAGGAAGACTGGGTTTATTTGTATTTCAACCAATTCATAAATAATGATAACCAGAAATTAACTAACTCTAAATATTTATTGAAAAAGACAAAACACATATAAAATAAAACAAGAATAAAAAAATACAAGAATTTGGAAGAGGAGTTTAGGGTTCCGAATTCTAGGTCCGAACTTGACGGAGCAGACTGTCCTATTTCACCGCTAGAGGCGCTGTAATACTGGGGGAAAGAGGAAAGTTTGTCATAATTGCAGATTAGTGCGTGAAAATCTTATGATTAGATCAGAAGTAATTTTGCTGCTCTGCTTTTTATTTTGCACCTTTCATCTGAAGGCTTAAAAATATCGAATAACAACATTTAATAGTTAATATTAATAATTAACTTGCTGTACATAAATCTATTTCGATGTAATCGTATTCGGTAAGAGTAGTCATATTTGCTATCATGTTCCAAAAATTATATCTGAAAACATGTTTTGTTTATGAAATAAAAGAAAGAATTGCTTTAAAATGATTTTAAATAAAAAATTATAGAATGACAAGTGGAAAAGTGATCCTAAACAATGGTAAAGGAATATTAAAAAAAAATTATTCGTGAAATTATAATACTATATCACAAAATATGCAACTTGCAAAAAATTAAATAAAATCGTTTGAGTGTCATAAAAGCGAAATCATTCTAACTTGATGAAAATGAAACAAAATAATAATATTTTTAGGAAAAAGGAAGCTTCATAACCGTTTATTCTATCAGCTGAATATGACAGAATATTTATTACTCTATTAAACAAAGCTGCATGTTTTGAAAAATTTAACAACTAATATTTTTAAAACAACTGAAAACAAAAGACTTGAAATTTAGTACTTAGTGAAATATGCGGTTTATTCTTCCATAATACTTATTGTAAAACATAGATTATTATTTTTTTTTTTTTAAAAAAAAGTTTTATCTTCTTGAACCTTTTTAAAAATTAATATTATTTTAAGTTTCGAAAAATGGAAGTCATTAAAATTTATTTTAATCGAAAAATATTTTGTTTTGACAAATCTGCTTCTAAATTGAAAATTTAATACTTTATAAAAATAAAGTTTTGGTAAAAAAATTTCTAAAGCCGTATAACTTGACTTTGGTACAAATAATTAAAATCTTTTGTAAAAATTAACAGTATACAACACTCTTTATGACTGAAAGTTTAGTTTTTAAACAATGTAATTGAGTTTTAATATAATTAGGAAATCTCAGGCTTTTTTATGAAAAAGACTTCAAGCTAGACATTAAAGAGAAACATAGCCCTTATTATAAAATAAATAATAATGCATTAAGAATTAAAACATGTATTAATTCAGCTACTTTAGCAAAATGTATAATACAGTGTTAGTTATTTATAATGTTGAGATAAAGATAGATATATTGATGTCTATAAAATTATGTAGCTTTCAAAAACAGTATGTATTATTATAGTATAATAAGTATTAATAGTACGTGAATATGTATTTTCAGTACGATAACCAACTGTCAATGTAAAGACTTTTTCCGAAAATAAAGAGGAAATATTATATTTTTTTTTTCCCCAAATAAGCCTGTTAACTAATTTGCACGTGATGTATGATAGTTAGGCTTACATATATTGGAAAACAATATTAGGTATAACTCAAAGGTATTTGGTATAAGGTATTTGATATAACTCAAATAATAGTACGTAATGTATGATACATACTAGTTGAAAATAGTGGAATATCTATTTCGAAATTGAAAGGGTTTATTAGTACCCATTTTTTAGTAAAATAAGCAAAATAATGGAGTTTTGAAAATAGTAAGCATTTAGGCCCAAAAATTAGAACAAGAATTACACTGGAAAATAAACTTATTTTCGTTTTCTGTTGATTGAGATTTTTTTAAAACGGATCTTCGATATTTTCGCCTCGGTGATTTTAAATCTGCAATCGGTTTTTCTTTCCAAGTTAATCCAAGTCTTTTAAATAACATAAATTTAAACACAAGTTAAAAATCATTATGTATAATAGGGGGTCGCCTAAATGTTGCGACAAACTTCTAGGACAGTGAGGGGGTACATCATAATCATTTAAACTGCATGGAACCCATGGAGGAATGCCGTCATACGCCACTAGGTGTGTTTTTCCATTATAAGCTGTTTATTCATGCACTTTTGAACTGGCCATAATAGTGGAGAGCACCTAGCAGCACGCGATGACATTTCTGCGCATGGGTAACTATGCAATTTTAATCCTGATGATGTACTTTTACTCCCCTAAAATTTTATTGCAATATTTAGGCGACCCCTATAACATGTATATCGTTTTTAAACGTGTGCATTTAACTAATAATGTCATTTATTAAAAAAACATTTGTAGCTTTAGGTGTGAAACTAATTTCAGATTTGAAACGAATTGGCACATACGAATTAGGCAAGATCAAGTATTTGCATAATTACAACAAAACATTTGCTCTCCATTGTTATTAATCTATAATTTGAAAAACGTTTTAGATATACAAACAACAAACTACGTTTCAGTTATTCTCTTAATTTAAAATTAAAAGAATAATCCCACAGAGTAAAAGTAAAGTGTATATTACTATTTATATTGTGGTAGTTACGATTATATCTAGTTATCTGGCATTTTCCTTCAGTATATGATTTATTACTGAAATAAGAATTTAAGAACTACGTATTTTTAGTAGAATAAAGAGGGAAAATAGTTTTTTTCATCGTTAAACCGTAAACGTACTCAAATGTAGGGAACATCACTATTGAAGGGAAGTGGAATTTTCACTGGTGATAATTTACTACGAAAGTGGAACACTCCTTTTTCGTTCAGTTCATGCAAAAATAATTTTATCTTTTTTTCTTCATCTATTTGAAAAAAAAGTAATATTTAAAAATTTTATTTTATTGGTTTTAGTTAGCTCTTATTTGTTTGCTTATGTTTGAGAGTGATTAAACTTTTGATAGTTTGCATTTCTCCGGTTAACTTTAAAGCATGCGAACTAGTTAGTAGTTAAAATTTCGATTAATAATAAATTTTGTTCCCGATAATAAATTCTGCTTGTGGTCGGGAAGCATTTAAAACTTGCATTGCCATCAGGGGCAGAACTTGAATTGAAATTTCGAGCACTCTAGTTAATTGGAAAGCGGAAACTTCTAATAACGATAAATTCTATTTGGAGAGAATTTCTACATTGTAGCATTTAGAAAACTATTGAAACATTATAGATCCATCACAGAAGTGCAATTGAAACCAAATCTCTTTAACTGATGAAAGGTTTAAATGATCTGATGATGTTTGAATGATTCATTTAATGAAAGGTTGATCCTTCTGACTGATGAAAGATAAAAATTTTAGTGCTCTAGTTAGTTGGAAATGGATTGAGATTGCAAGATTTAATATTCACAAACACGAAAGGGAGTTGATAAAAACGTATTATAATGAAGTTGTTTTACCATCTAGTTCTATATTTTTTCAGTTTTGTTCTAAAATTAGTAAAATAAAATCCTAAAACTACATGTTCTAAAATTAGTAAAATAATAAAATTAGTAAAATAAAGTAATTAAAAATGTAAGTATTTTTATGAGGAAATTTGTCGATCTACATTAGATATTTTAAAATTGGTCAGGATGTATTTAAATCTGTCTGACAAAATGCGTTTAAATATTTACATCTAGAAAAACGTAATTTAGAGAGAAGCTTTTTAAACAATTTCTGTTAAACACATTCTGATATTTTGGCCAAACTGAGTCACATAATTTCTCTATATCAGAGAATATTTCTGTAATGGAACATTATGGTAATGGAAAATTATAATGGAATAATTCCTTTCTGTTCAATTATCGAATTATTAAATTTTATTTAATTTCTAAAGAGGCTCAAGCGGCAAACGAGACGATTCAAACCCTTCGAAACCAAACAATTATGAGTTAGACTTGGAGTTCAATCCATTAGCAGATTACAGAAAATCTGTGTGATGGAAATTATGATTAAAGCGTTTGTTGATACTGGTAGAAAGGAGTTCAGAGGGAACATTATTTTGAGACGAGCAGTATTGAGGTACAAAAATAAATTAAATGAACAGCTTGTACTTAGTTTCAAAGCAAAAGCTTTTATTCGCTTAATAATATTTGATTCATAGCTCGATTTATGGTTTGGAAATTAATATTAAATGAGTTTTCTGAGTTGATGTAAATAAAGTTAAAATGTGAAGTTCGCAGTCAGTAAACTTTAAAATAGTTCCAATTATTCTAAAAACACAGTTAATTAATTTTGTGTATTTAGTTTAATTCGGTTGAATGTATTCAGTTTTTTAGGCGTTTTGTAAGAAAAGAATTGGTTTTACTTATATTTGATTTGGTTAATAATATTAGGTTCGTAGCTCGATTTCTGGTTTGAAAATTAATATTAAATGAGTTATCTGAGTTGATGATGTAATAACATTAAGTAAATAACAGTCAGCTGTGAGTAAACTTTAAAATAGTTCCAATTATTCTAAAATCAAATAATTAATTAGTTTTGTGTATTTAGTTCAATTTGGTTAAATGATTTGGTCAATAAAACTTTTTAGTTGTTTTGTAAGAAAATAATTGGTTTAACGTAATAAAATTGAAAGGAATAATAATTTACTAACGTTTCAAGGAACATCAACAGTATTACTTAAAAATATCACAGAAAGTCCTTTTATGAGATTTTTTTTACTTGTATTTTTTTTTCTTTAAAAAATTAATTTGAACTTAAAGATTTTTTTTTCTTTTCTTATTATTCTCAATGACAAGTTTGAATCGAAAATCTAACACAGGTAGGTAAATTAAAGTTAGGTCGAAAATGAAACATGTTTTGTTTCTTTTAAAGATTTTAGAAAATAATTAAAACTAATAAAATCTGCTTATTTTGTTTTCCATTTTCCACCTATAGTTGCCTATCTTATAGTTTTCCACCTATAGCCATAAAAAGGATAGCGAAATAAATCCTACAGGAACAAAACTAGTTAGAAGCAATGAGAATAAAATTAGGCGATCAAGATTCAAATGGAAAGTATGTATAATACGCAGTTACGGAGAACGAGATTTAATACTCAAATAATTTAACATGCAAATACAGAGCAGCAGATTTAATACGAAAATAATTTATTACATAATAAGGATAATGAGATTTAATACGCAAATACGGAGAACGGGAGCAGAAAAAAAAAGCAGACTCGAAGCAATGAGAATAAAATTAGCCGATCGCCACTTTAAAATGGAAAGTATGTAATTTAATAAGCAAATATGAATAAAAAATTGTATGAATGAAAAATTTTATACATAGTATCAACGATCAAGATTTGAAGTCCAAAAAATTGTATATTATACAAAAAAGCATTAACTATTACAAATTGTTATCGAGTTTGGAAAAAAATAAAATATTCAGTACATACAATTTTTTAAAAAAAAAAAAGATCAACGAAAATATTTTAAACTAACAAATTTGCTCCTGTTTGCGTGTATTTGTTAGCCATGTAACGGAGAACGACAAAAAAACCTGTGGGGGGAAAAAAACAACAGGTTAGATGAAATCAGTATAAAATACGATCTCACATTCATAATGGCAAGTTTGTAATTTAATCCTCAAGTGCTTCCGTCCCTTATGAATTAATAATCTTATGCATAGCATCAACAATCAAGGCTTGAAGACCTATGAAATACTATGCCTTCATCTTTTTATCCCCTTTTCCTCTACTTGAAGGTTTTCAACTAGGTAAAGTATTAAATCCCCGTGGAAAAACCTCACACCGAATTGCTACCGACAACACCGGAGAAAAAAAAAATCACCATTCAACACATCCGCTCATTAGCATACCCTGAAACCCAAAACTTCCTTCGTCCGCCATGTTCTCGTCAGCTGACATTACAAT
Source organism: Parasteatoda lunata (assembly GCA_949128135.1). Taxonomy (NCBI): domain Eukaryota; kingdom Metazoa; phylum Arthropoda; class Arachnida; order Araneae; family Theridiidae; genus Parasteatoda; species Parasteatoda lunata. The sequence goes on from OX421971.1 coordinate 38,995,826, forward strand.
CAAAAAATTCTTAATCAAATTACTCTGTGCCCACTCTTTTCTACAGTCAAGCAGTGAAAATAATGCCGCGTGAACGCGTTGAAACGTGATCAGGCGGCGGAACTTTTTCCTTCTGGGTACCTTCTTACTCCTTTTTTTTCCATTCTGAATCATTGTGGTCTTGCAAACAATGACGCTGGATTATGTAAATGTGGGACAGGATAGTATTGGTAAATATTGGACAGCGACTTATCTATTGGTGCAGAAACACCCTCTTGTGGGTTTGTCATCTTCGTAAGGCTGGGGTAATAAAACTCCGAGAACAGCTGAATACTAAGTGGAGGGTGTATTTTCATCATTTTTTTTCTGGGGGTGGGGTTGGATTTGCAGAGGAAGAGAAATTTATGACAAACAATTTGCTGATTGATTTGTGGGTACTTTTTAATAGATTTGAGGATGAATGAATAATTGGATGCAGATTATACAGGATTGTATTTAATTGCAGATTACAGTTTACATTCCAAAAGATTATTTCTGATCAATACTATTCAAGTGATATCTATGGTTAACTACCTTAAATTTGAATTAAATGCAGCAAAAATTAAGAAATTATTAATATTTTTTTTTCTTCCAAAAAATTTAAAATTCAAAGTATCTTCATAATTTTGTGCATAAATTAATAACGCTAGGAAAGAAATGTTTTGTTGCGTTTAAATAAAAAAACTTGATCTTGCCTAATACGGGTATCAGGATTTCATATCTAAAATCAGTTTTGCTCCTTGAACTATGGATTTTTAATGACAATTTTTGTATTTTTTTTTAATGAAATTTATGAGTTTAAAAATGTTAAATGTGACAACTGTTGCGACTAAGTTCTAGGGTATAATAGTTCCAGGTTATTCTAGGGTTAGGGTATATTATAAGGCTTGAAATTGCATAGTAACAGTCCAGATACGATGTCATACGCAGCTAGTGGCACTTCCCTATAATTACCTTTTCAGACTCACACGAAGAAACACTTCATAATATTAAAGCACCCTTATCGACGTATGATAATTCCCTATTATGCACTATGGAAATGGGTTCCAATGCAATTTTAATCATGACGATGTTCTCTAACTCCCCTAGAAGTTTGTCGCAACATTCACTCAACCGCCTGCTACATATAACTTTTTAATTTTCTACATTTCCAAAACAAAAGAAAGACTAAATATGCCATTAGGAAAATAAACTGGAGATTGAAGGGAGAAACCAATTGCTTACTTGAAATCAGCGATACGAAAGTATCTAAGATCTGCTAAAAAATATATATAATGTAACAGAAAACAAACAAAAAAATATTCCCCTGTGCAATTTTTGTAAATATCAATAAAAATTAAAGAAACGTATGGAAGAGCTTAGTTGAATAACAGACTTAATGGCAAATTGGAATTACTTAAATTTTTGATTCAGCTATTTAAAATAGAAAAGCATGAAAAGTTATTTTCAGCGCATTTTTTTTCGAAATTATGATTTTAAACTGGTAAAATGTTCGATAAATTTATGGAATAGATTTTACGAATATTTAATTTATTATGTATCAAAACATCTAAAGCTTCCTTTTTAACAATGATAATTTTTTTATCAACAATGTATTCAATCTTACGTCATTTTTTCTTTTACTTTATTTATGCATTTATTTTTGTCTGAAGAGTTATAATTTTTTTTTCTTCCTACTGTAAGACTTTTAAGAAGAATTCAGCGTTTTTTTAAATGTCATTTGTGCTTTCATAAATAATAGCTGTCAATCTCAAAATCATTTTGGTTTTCCTCTTAAGTGGTTAGACGTTAAATAAAAAATACTTTTGTTTGGTTTCATTTTTGGTGAAAAAGATCAAAGAAAAATTTTTTTTCGGGCAACACTAATTATATGTATTCTAACACAGAAACTTTATTAAACGTATTCATAAAAATAATTAGATGCGATTATAATCTTCAAAAAACATAGAAGAGATATTATCCAAAAAATTTTAATACAACCGAAAATGATCGTGGAAGAAGAATATAATTAACCTTTAAATATAGAATATAAGGAATATTTATTTTAACAATAACTGTGAATTCAGTCTATTTCAGATTTAAATGTGTGCTTCAAAACTTCCGTGATAGATCATGACATATTACCTAGAAGTAGACACACTTCTCATTGGCTGAAAAGTACACAAGCGCAGTAATGCCTGTACCATAGAGAAGAGAGAGAAGCAGAATAACAGAGTGCTCCGATTCCTTGACAACCCGGATCATGAGTTAATTTTTAATTAGAACCATCTTTAATAATCACACTGCATTTAAAATAGTTAAGATTTAAATTCTATTTCCTGAAGAGTGTAGAAAATGCTTATAAGGAATAAAATTTATTGTTAAAGACTAGTACTTTATTGTATCTTATGTTGCATGACATTTTCGGGACATACGAAATAAAGTTACATATCCAAAATATTTTTTTTGCATTAAATGTTAATCGATTCTATTTTCTACAAAATATAAATTGCAATAGTGATCAATCCATAGCAAAAACCATGAAACTAACTTAATGGCAAAAACCTGCTAACCATGAAAGCAATCTTACCTTTAGATTTTTACTCAATTGTATCTTAGATTTTATGTTATTTTCGAAACAGATGAATAACTGTAACATATCCTAAATATTTGTTTCATTAAATATTAGCCAACTATATTTTGCATAAAATATAAATTGCAATATTGATCAATCCACAACAAAATCCATGAAACTAACTTAACGGCAAAAACCTACCAACCAGTTAAGCAATCTTACGTTTGGATTATTACTTTATTGTATCATACGTTTGATGATCTTTAGGAACACACGCATTACGGTTTAATAGATTCAAAATATTTGTTGCATAAAATGTTAGGCGTATTTATTTTGCATAAAATGTATATTGCAATGTTGCACCATGCCCAACAGCTATCGCGAAGTTAGCTTAAGGCAAAAACCAACAAACCCAGATAAGCTTTCTTTATATGACCATTACTTGAATTCATTATTTTCCGTGGATATAAACTTTTCAAAACTGCTTTATGCCAGTCCCCGGTTTAACATTAAAAGTGGGATCTGAAAACTCACCACAAATCTCAACTAACACATGTACAACAAGAGAATGCTTAAACCCGGTTTCCTCCGCCACCTCCTTTATTACGCAAATGTGACAAATGATACTTTCCGGTTCCGATCCGGTTCTGACTCAGGGACTTGTAGCGAATCGCTCAGCTCATTTGGACTTTAGGGTCTTCCCTAAGATACATGTGCGCCAGCTGATATTAGACGATTCTAGAACATTTTATTCTGTACGCCCCCGCTAATCCGAAGAATGGGAAGCGGGAGAGAATCGGGATACGGGCTCTGCCCACTAAAACACAAAACGGGGATCACTGATTTAGGGGTGATAAAGGCGGGATTGTTCTGTTATCCTAGCTCCAGCAATTCTGGAACGAGTTTTAAGAACTTAAGATAAGGATTCTTTATTGCGCGGTTCTTAATGATAAGCATGCTTGGGCGTGGGGAGAGCATTATTTTAAACGCTCTTGGAGCGCAGGGATAATAAATTATTTAAATTACTCTAATAAAAGAGTTCGGTTATTTAATAAATGAATAATTTAAAATTATGTCCATACAAACCATAATTGCAGTTATGAGAGAGAGAGAAAGAGAATTGACGTAGAAATATTTCTAAAGTCTTATCGAACGAGAGTTGCATTGATTTTAGTCTCTTATCACTTGATAAAATGACTGGGATGAAACACTTGAAATAAAGTGTTTTCATAATAAACTGATTTTTAGATATTCTGAATAATAAAACAATTTCACATTGATATTTTTTTTTTGCAACCCTTCACTTGCAGCATTTATAAAGATTTACAGTGCTTTTGAAACTTTATCATTATTAAAAATATATATATATATATATGAAGACAAGGCTTGGATCAATGTAATGGTAACACACTATTTTTGAATTATTCAGTAGAGTGTTTTTAGTGAAGAACATTGGCAAGTAGATATAAGATACTTTTCTCTTTCCATATGAAAGTATCAGCCAGGGGCTTGCTAGTTGCCCCCCACCCCCAACGTTTGAGAAATCTGCCAGTAAGGAAATGAGAATTGGTGGTCTGTATAGTTACAGATCAAAGAGGCATTGCAACTGTTAAGAGTATAGAGATCACTTTTTAAGAGTCCGATTTTAGGATTTTGAGGGATTGAGTTGACTCTGATTTTAATTTGATGGACGGCAGCGTGAGGCTACATATACGTCATATTAGCGAGAATTTTCTGGAATACGAGGATATTCACTAGATACTAGATCTCCAGACGAGAATTTGATTTAAAATTTTTATTTTAGGTTCTTCTTCATGGTCATTATATGGTTAATTCGAGTCTGGTGTCGTTTCTCCACGATCTAGTGGTCGACAAGTTAGTTGGCAGCATTGAAATTTGCTGCATCGCGGTTAGGTATGGATACATTCCTAATTAGAACCCACTTTTGTAATGTTTGCACAAAAATTCTCCTTGGTAAACGGTCTTGTACTATTTTGTATATTTTGTACTTGTATATGGGATTTTCTACAAAATGAGTTTTTTTTTTTTTTTTTTTTTTTTTTTTTTTGGTCTGTGTTTGAACTGATGTTAAGTTCTATAAAACATTTAACAACGAACTGTTATGTGTGTACTACATTTCCTTCAAATTTCTTGATTCTATGGTGTTCACTCATTTTCGAATTTGAAAAACAAAACAGGTTGTTCTTCAACTCTTGAAGTCAGTGTTAAAAAGAGCTAAGAAGGAGGTTAAAATGTATATTTAGTGAATAAAGAAAAATCAGATTTAAATAATAGAGCAAAAGTAGGAAGTTGTTTATGAAACCGATTCCGCTCTCGCCTTAAAAGCTGACTCGACTAAAAAAAAAATTCTCTCTAAGCGTACTGATGACCAGAACATGTTTTTGAATCCAAATTTTCAAACTTTTTCAAAAGGGAATTTGACTTCGTATATTCTTCCAATAAGCTTTTACTTGTTTAAATTGTTTGTATGGTTCAAAAGAAAAAATCGTTATATTTTTAGTTAAACTGTAAGTTTTTTAGAATTCGATTTCTCATGTTGACATATTCTTTGTTCACAAAGAAAAATATAGTTTGAAGTTGTTCAGGAGGATAAAAAAATTAAAAAATAAGAACTGGAAGTTCAAAGCCCAGAACTGTCAGGAGCAGAGGCCAATTCCAAGACAGGCTCTGGTCCTCGAGGAACTTTTTAAGCCTATGAGTAATATATAGTAGAATATTAGAATTTAGAAGTTTTTAACATAGAACCACAGTGGCTCAAGGGATAGAGCGTTCACTTCCTAATCAGTTGACCTAGGTTCGAATCTCAACGATGGCTGGTTTACACGAATTCTGCTCTCTGCTCGCACTAGCCACAATGGTAACTTACTATATACTCAGTGGAAGACGAATAATGAGAAAAGAATCGACTTGCCGTTGGACTAAACATGAGAAGTTTTCGTAGTTTTCCTCTTTATGTAACATTAAAGAAATTCAGTTTGTTCCATCTAAAAGTCCTCAACGAAGGCTAGTTTGTCACAATGTTTGATCCAGAAGTTCCCTTGTCTCTTGGGTTAGATTCAAAATTACAAAGTTACGGAGTTGAGCATTGATGACGTGAATTCGACTGTTCAACGCCAATTATAAAATAAAATAAATCGTAAGCATTTTGCGACTATTTTATATTATAATAGTCGGATTTGCAACTATTTATGTATAAATATCTACGTCATAGTAATATAATAATGCCTTGGTAATGTATAAATATAAATGAACAGAGTAAACTTACTTTCGTGGAACAGTTTTCCGTATTTGAGTTACATTGTGATGAAATCCTCCCAGGGCTAGCCTCATGGCAAGGAAATTAGAGATTCTGATCCTTATAATGCCATAAAAGTGTCAATAAAGAAATTGTAAAACCAATTTTTCAGAAATATTAGAGTGGTGTCCTTCCTTAAGCTCTTAGAAATATTCTTCTGCTGTATATTCTGCTGTATATTAGAGAAGGTCAAAATACTATATTTCCTATTTTATTGAATGCATTTAATAATATATCGAAACGTATATTTCAATTATATATTTCAAATCGTAGTATATATGATAAAGATAAAATAAAATAAAAAAACAATTGAAAACATTCGCAAACACTTTTCGAGTATTTTTTTCTAAAAGCTGAAAATAATTCGTAATAGTCCAACGAAAAAAATAAAAAAAACTATGGCACACTGGATCAGGGACGTAATACTTACATGCTTTCTCCGGAACAAGTTAAGGCATGTAATCGCTGCTTCGGATCACTTTAACGCCAGCCACCAATAGTAGAAATACTCTAGGATGGTACTGTACCTTTGGGAATATAGCCCTGGTCTTCTAATTCCAAGTTATAGAGGAAGGGATATCACATTTACTTCTTTTTTCGCTACTCTTTTTCTTTAAGGCTTTGAGAACTATCTTATATCTTTTCTTTTTTTTTTCACTTTCTTAGAGAATTTTCTCTCTTAGATTTTCTAGCGACTGCAGATCGCTCATTAAAAAAATCCTTTACTTCCCCTCTGTTGTTTGGAGGTTTTTAACGCATTTGCGGAAATATATAGTAATCATTACCAGCTTTTTTAATATATTTAATATCGACTAAAAGATACTTATAAATAAGGGGATAATACACACGGAAAGTCCTTAAAACAATTTACTTACTTGAAGTAATTATTGCTAAATAGTATATAATGAATTTTTGCAAGCGTTGCCTCTTCATCTTATTTGAAGAGCTTAGTTAAAAAGCTTATTAACTGTACTTTCCACAGTCATTTGGAATTTTAAAAATGCACTCGTGGAAGCATATGGAAAGATTTATAAGCTTTTTTTTTTTTACTTAAAATAGAATGAAAGATATTTATAAATAAATAAAAATATAATATAAAAATCCCCTACCACAGTGTATTTAAAGTAATTACTTTTAAAATAATGCATAATGAGTTTTTGCGAACTTCGTTTCATTATGAATTCTAAAGCATCTTCTAGCGCTGAGTTAAAGATGTTAGTTCATATTTAAAAGCAATCAATCATCTTAATTTTAGAATATGTTATCATCAGTATATGTTATCATCAGTATATGTTATCATCAGTATATGCTATCATCAGTATATGTTATCATCAGTATATGTTATCATCAGTATATATATTACCATCAATAGCATTACAAATAGATGGTACCGATTGGTATAAAGGAAAGTTTAGACAACGTGGATTGTTGTATTGAAAATAACTTTTTTTTCATTCTTTTCAATTAAAATGTAATTATTTTCACCATCAGATGATTATTACCACCATTTCACCATAACAATTATTTAAATGTTAAAATAATTTCATACTTGGCAGCATCTTTACCATTATTAACATAAATGTAAAAAGGAATCTTTCATATGATTTCCTTGGACTTCAGTTCTAAAAAGAATTTTACAAAATATGTTAGAGCGCTAGGCATAAAATTGAATTGGTCAAATCCACGTACAGTTAGTTTGGACCCCTTAAGGCTAATTTTATTTTTTACGTACTTCGCTATATCTCGAAAACTTTTCAAGCAAACTGAGAAATTTTTCCACACAATTATAAAAATTTTTTTATCCAAAAGTAATTCTATGAAAAAAATAACTTTCAGAAAATATTTATTATTTTTTATTATTTTATTTAATAATAGTCGAAACAATTTTAAATTTATAGATATACAATTTTTTTCAAAGGATGTAATTTTACATCGCAAAATACAAAATTTGTGCGAAATCGGATTCGAGTGATTAAATTTCTCAGGAACTATTCGACCGATTTCACTCAAATTTTGTATTTTGTCATATAAAATTACTTTCTTTAAAACTGTGTAAAAATTGTATACCTTACAATTCAAAATTTAATTGACTATTATAAAATAAAATGACAAAGTTCAATAAATATTTACTAAAAGTTATATTTTGCATGAAATTATCTTTGGATAAAGAAATTTTATAATTGTGTCCAAAAATTTCTCAATTCGCTTAAAAAGTTTTCGTTGATATCACAAAATAAGCAAAAAATAAAATTAACATTAAGAGGTCCAAACTTTATACTGCTCTCCTAACCAAATTATGGGATCCATATTTCCTTGATGGCGGCTACCACCTAAATTTTGGGGGTCAGAAATCCGTTGAAAAAAATATATATTTATTCAGAGATGTTTTTGTGTCTGATTACTGTAACTTAAAATATCGTCTACACTAAGCAATTAGCATATTTAAGATCCCTTTTTCAAACCTTTAAAATTGAGTTGTAGAACGTAAAGATCCGATCATTAGATCTAAAGTTATTCAGGGTGGTCTGTTTTTTATTTTGCCCTCTGTACAACTGCAATATTCGTCAACTGATGTATGTTCAGAACACAAGCAGTGGCACGTTAAAAGGTAGTGTTCCAATGTCACACTTAAAGAATTAACTCAAAAATGGGGAAAAAAATGCTTCCAGAAAACTTTCTATTCCCAGGAATATGATTGATGTACAAAGAAATTGCTCAAAGGAAAAATACATAATTGATGCTCAAAGAATTGCTGGAAGAGATGCTCAAAGAAATTGTTTAAAAGATCTTTCGACAGCTGCAATACAAAATTCACGCCGGCCAGGTAGGGAGGGACGTAAATTTGTGAAAACAACAAGCAATTTCTTCAAAACTTCAAAAATAACTTAATGGATTCTCACTTTATAATAATTCAATACGTTATAGCTAGTTAATTTAAGAGGTAACTTAGTACATACATTCTAAAATTTAGTGAAACATTAATTATAATTTACTAAATTTTTTATCATAATATACTGAATTTAAAATTATAAATTGGTGAAAGTTAACAATTACAAAATAAATAATTGTTTTAACAGAAATATTCATATACAGTACAAAAATATTTAAAGGATGAGAAGACATTATTATTATTATTATTATTTTGTGTGAAAAAAATTGTTTTTTTCTGTTTCAGAAGTTTTCTTGGCATAAGACTATTCAAAATTCGTTCCTATCTATTGACTTTATTAAAATATTTCTCAAAAACCTTTCACTCAAATTTTTTAAGTAATTTTTATATTTATTTATATAGAAAAATGATAAGAATTAAATTAAGCATGTAAATTTTATATAATAAAGTACGAAATCTTTAAAAAATAATTTAGAATGCTTAATACTTATTTCAATAATGCAGATAATCCCTAAATAAGATTAACTCAATGTTGCCACCAATCACAAGAAAATTTAATTTCTTTCCTCCCGAATATCCCTAATGAGTTTCATTCGGTTATATTCTCGAACGTTGAGCTTACTTTGATCCAAATCTAATCAGTGTTTATTTTCCCCTCATTTTTCGAATAAAATTACCGAACAGAAATTTCCACACAACTTACACATCCAATTTTGGTTGAATACATTTCTAGTTTCTCTCTGGAGAAAAGTTGTTTGTTTTACAAGTTTATGATTTTTATCTTAAAGCATAATTGTATCAGTAAAATTAGACTTGCTCATTTTAACTTTATTTTTTTATTGTTTTCTAATGATTTCTTGTTTTCGAATTTAGGTTGAAAAGCAATTATTAGTATGAATATGTTACACTTTATTAAGCATTTATAATTATGTTTGTATATGTTACCTATGTATATATTACCAATGTATATGTTTGTATGTATTACCAATGTTAATACAATGTTTTTTTTAAATTTATTTTATAACCGTCGTTGAACAACCGACCCAATTTTTTTTTGTGTTTACGACTACTAATGTCCAACTCCGGCGCCTTGTAATTTTGAACCCAAATCAGAAGACAAGGAAACTCCTGGATCAAGTATTGGGAGAATAATTGCCTTCGTGGAGGACTTTCCGATGAAACTAACCCGCATTTGCGTTACATGGAGAGGAAGACCACGAGAACCTCTCACGGTTAGCCTGACGGTAAGGGGACTCTAACCCATGATCCGTCTATCACGATCCGTCTGCTACTATTTTATGTCAGCACTGTGGTCGGTGCAAGCCGGATGCGGAGCGGATACAATGACAACTGCTCCTAACTAATATATGACAGTATGTTGTAAATCGTAGAGAAAAAAAAATTTCGCATTAATTTACTTCGGTTTCTCTATTAATATATATATATATATATAAATAAAGTATTCAATTGATTAAAACGTCAGTGTAAGGAATACCGGGCACTAGTCTTCAAACCTGAAATAGAATATCATTGATTCCCTGCCAAGTGTGTACCTAGGAATGACCCATAGATCCTTGAACAGCTATTATCCTGGTTAGTAATACAAAGTGATTCCTAAACTTTTATGCAAACAAATAACTGATCACCAAAAAAATATTTCCAACTAATTCTAAAAAAGCATAATCATATTAATCAAAATTAGGAGATAATAATTTGGTATACTTAGCTTGTTTGTCACGAGTTTTTTTATTAAATGTTAAGCAATATGTGAATTGTTTAATTACTTCATATTTAATTATTTCATATTACTGTAAAAACAGCTACTCAGCGTGCCAGTACTTTTTACCATATCCATTTTTACTGAAACATGTTACCGAACAAACAAAAAAAATGAATCACCGTTATTTTTATAATAATAATCACTGAATCACTCTAATTAAATAAATATGGCGTAATTTTTACAGCAATAATCACTGAATTATTTTAATTAAATAAATATTACCGTAAAAATTACAGTAGAATATTTATTTAAAAATGGCTTTTACAATAAAATTAATTTTACGAATGATGCACCCAAAGTGCCGATACTTTATACTGTAGTTTGATCCGGAATTATTTACAGTGTAGGACACTTTGTGGAATTGCGTACAATACCTCGATGTAAATTATGTCAGCAACATATATATTTAAGCTGTAAGTTAAGATAAAAGATGAAACTGTAAAAATCGTTTTTATCAAAACTATTTTAATAAGTGTCACGCAATTTTAGTATTTGCAACACGAAATATTTCAATATATAATGCTCTTTATTGCTTTCATTCAAAGTTCAATCAATAACTATAAAGACAGAACACTGACAAAAACACGCAGAATACGTCTTTAATTATGTATAGCTTCTGATGATAAAATTGGCGGAGTATTTAGAAAACCAACGAACTAACAAGATAAAACGTTCTTAATTTCCATCAAACTATCTCATTAAATCCACCATTAATACCGAGGGAATCAGAGCACGTATAATAAATATACTGTCATTGCAAATATATTTATACGCATCTTTGTAACTGGAAATTGAGTTTTGCTTTCATTTATACAGAATTTATGTGGTACAAATATACTAATATCCATTAATGCTTGTTGTGTTTGCTAAAATTGAAAGTCAATTTAAAATGGATAAAAATAAATTGTTATTTTTAAGTGAAGTTAAGTGTTTTAAAACAATTTTAAAACTTATATTGTTTGCGAGTTTTTTTGTGATAATTTTGATTCTAAATCAAGTGAGTTCGTGTGTTTTCAACAATAAAGAATCCTTTTAACAAGATCGAAATATACACAAATTTGCTTTGGTTAGATTAATAACAATGTAAGAAAATTTTTTACCGAGTAGACTGACAAAGAGATTATACTATTTTATTGTTAATTTTTATAATTTGTAATTATTTTTGTGCGCGTATGTGTTAATTTGTAAGTATATGTGTGTATGTTATCGTGAATGACCGAAATCAAGAGAATGTCGATTTTCACCTGTGATTGTCAACAATCACATAGTCGCTTTGGGTGAATGTCCGTAATATTTGTAATATCCGATTTGATATTAATTTATTCGTTGATATTATTATATTTATTCAATATTTTAATATTTGCTGAGGATAGATTAGGAGAAACATCATAGTTCAGAGTACAGGTTAAAGCATACTGGGCAGTGGCAATTGATTTTTAAAAAAAACATTGAAGCAAGGCATACCGGGCAAATGTATACAGGGCAGTGGCACTTAACTAGATCTAGTATATATTTCGGGCATTTACCAAAGCGACATGTGATTGTCAACATTCACTGGGGGAAGTCAACAATCACCCATTTCGTTCACAGTAATATATCTATCTATCTATCTCTCTTATATATATATATATATATATATATATATATATATATATATATATATATATATATATATATGTATGTTACGGCCAAAGTCCGAAATTTTTCTTGATATCGGGAATTGGCCGGCCAGATCGCGAATTGGCATGGGAAGATCAGTCAACGTTGGAAGAAAAAATCATTGTACCGGGCAAACTGGTCAAGGGCAGGGGCACTTGACCTTAAAAAAACATCAGTGTAGGATATACCGGGCAAATGAATACCGGGCACGGCACTGAACCTTAAAAAAACATCAGTGTAGGATATAACGGGAAAATGTATACCGGGCAGTGGCACTGAACCTTAAAAAAACATCAGTGTAGGGTATACCGGGCAGTGACACTTGACCTTAAAAGAACATCAGTGTAGGATATATATCGGACTGAGGCACTTAACTTGACCTAGTATGACTAGACAATTTAATAATGATTATTAAATTAATGATTATTTAATAGACAATTTAAAAACTTTATATATATATATATATATATATATATATATATATATATATATATATATATATATATACATATATATACATATATACATATATATACATATATATATACATACATATACATATATACATATATATATACATACATATATACATACATATATACATACATATATACATACATATATACATACATATATACATACATATATACATACATATATACATACATATATACATACATATATACATACATATATACATACATATATACATACATATATACATACATATATACATACATATATATATACATACATATATATATATATATATATATATATATATATATATATACATACATATATACATACATATATACATACATATATACATACATATATACATACATATATACATACATATATACATACATATATACATACATATATATATATATATATATATATATATATATATATATATATATATATATATATATATATATATATATATATATATATATATATATATATATATATATATATATATATATATATATATATATATATATATATATATAAAACATAATAAATAAATACAAAAAAAAATCCGAAAAAAAAGGAAACAAATTATTAAAAATCTGGAAAATAAAAGATATAATCCTTTCATCAGGTCGCACGATTATAGTATCCGCAAAAAGGAGTTCTTTCTAAGATTGTACCAATATAGCCAAAGCAAAATATATCAATACAATAGTGCGAGGAGCACTAAAAAAATTACAACAAATAAACATAGAACACAATAAATAAAAATATCTCGTAAAAACAGAAAATAAAATATAAGGAAAAAAATAGAATACCCAACAAAAGTAATTAAATTCTATATAAAATCATTGAGTCTCTTTTCTATTTTTTTTCTTAAATAAATGCTAATTTTCTAAAATTATTAATTGTTGACTTCTCTAAATTGTCCTGTATAATATTACTTTGCGCACATCCATTTTCAGGCCCATCTATGGTAACTAACAAATTAAACGCACTCAAAAGGTAAAAAGTCCTTCTATTTACGCTTTTACCTCAATTTGCGCTTTTGGTTTCATATTTTACAATCTTGTTACGAAAATATTTTAAATCATTCTTGAAAAATTTCCCATTCATTTGTAACTTCATTTGAATTCGCTACTCGCTTTATAGACTTCATTTCATGTTTTATTCTGTTTTTTCTTTATATTTTATTTTCTGTTTTTACGTGATATTTTTTCTTATTGTGTTTTATTTTATTTGCTGTAATTCGTTTCTTTTAGAGTGCTCCTCACACTATTGTATCGATATATTTTGCTTTGACTATATTGATGCAATAGTAGATAGCACTCCTTTTTGCGGATATAATTGTGTGAGCTGATGAAAAGATTGTATCTTTTATTTTCCGGATATTTATTATTTTTCTTTTCGGTTTCTAATTATATATATATATATATATATATAATAACTGTCGCTATAAAATGCTTTTGCATTACCGAATATTGCTTCATTGTTACATAAAAATAATCTACAAAATGTAGTTAAGGGATATAAAATTAAAGTTGGTTTTTAAAATGACAATACACTTTAAAAATAATAATGAAAGCAAAGCTTTTAGGAAACTCAACACACTTGTCAGAAGACTTTTTATGAATAACTTACACTAAAAAAACTATTTCAACTTAGTCGTCTAAAAAATAAGTGAAACAATAAATTAAAAAAATATATTAACAGATTATGCGAACGTATAACTTTCCAAACAATTATAATACCAGCTACGAAAAATGGAAAAGTCAGAGGTGAATAGTTTTTTATATGCCTCTCGACCCATTTTTTTTATGTTTTTGAAGTTGAATGAGGGAATTTTTCATAAAGGTAATAATTAAATATTCCTCCATTCTTTTTAAACTCGGAAGAATTTAATATTAAAGTTCCTTTCTTTGAAAAACTTTTCATAACATTGAATTTAATGAAAAACAGTTTTCTCATTTATCAAAATAAGTGATATGGAAAAATGGCTTTAACTTGAAAAATGCTTACCATAACACAATAAATGAATCATAAGAATAAGGCTTTATATAAAAGGTAGAAAAAGAAATATGCTTTTGCTTTTGTTGGGGAAAAAAATCAACGTCTATTTTCATCGTCTTTTTGTACTCGCTTAAAAAAAAATTTCATCACATAGAAATGGAAAAAAAAAAACATGCATATATATTTTGAAATGCGCTCCTGAAAAATTGAACAATGTTAGAAATGTATTTAAAACTAGCGTCGATGATAATGTCAGATTAAATTTTGCGAATACGGAATTTTTTTTCTTTTCGGTTTTCAATTTTATTTAAAATTTCTTTTTCCGTTTCAAATGTTGTTTGGGTTAAGGTATTATTTAATTAAATTATGCATATTAAATTCCATAGATTTTTGCATCTAAATTTTTTTTCGTGGATTATAAATTACATTGCGATTGTTTACGAATATTACTTCCTATTAGTTTTTTTTTTCCTTAAACAAGGAATATTTTTTGTTTTTATATACTTTTGAAGTAAAAGTATTTCTTTTAACGTGTATAAATCTTTCTCTATCACTCTTTTTTATCTTAAAATATAAATCATGAATAAACAACTTTTTAGTAATTAATTTTATAACTAAGACAGAAAAAGTATACATTTTTACGAATGCGTCATAATTAAAAAGAACATTTTGAATTAATTTGTTCATTTTCTTAATAAAAAAAGGTATTTTTTTATTTTTAATTTTTCTAAAAAAGAGTATTTTAAAATGCATCATATTTTTGAGATCATTCATTTATTTTTTATCCCATTTTTTATAAATTCAGAAAGTAACTTTTGATTTAGGAACAAATTCATAGAAATCGTTGAAACACACAAAATTAAATCTTGTAATGATATTCATTTTCATTTTTTGCAATGTCAAATTCAAAATAATTCTTTTAAAAATTAGAATTACACATTACATATAGAATACCGTTGGCATATGACAGTAAGTATACAGTTGGTAAATTTGGTGGACATAACTATGTATGCATTATACATCTGTAAGTCCAACTATTTGCATAGTCATAGATTCAAACTATTTTCAGAATAAAACATCAAACCGAAGTATTTTTAATCCAAAAAAGAATGTATCACCGAAGAAAAAATTTCCTTAATACTTATTTCATCTTTAAATTTACACACTAAAAAAGTTCTACAATTATAGGTTTAATGCACTTTTAGACCAAAATATCAAACCGAAGTATTTTTAGTCCAACAAAAAACGTATCATCGAAGAAACATTTGACTTAAACTTATTTCCGTTATCATTTAAATTAAATTTACGTATTTAAAAAGTTCTTTGAACATTTGGCCAAATGTACAATATAAATGAAGTAGGTATGCAATGGATTTTTGAAATAAGTAAATTTAAAAAAAATTATTCAGTCAAAAATTTTAAAATAATAACTTATTTTTGCCACATAATCCAAATATGTGTTCAAAACATGACGCTCCACGTCAGGCCAACACCAAAATGATGAAAAAAATTTTATTAATTTTATAATCAGTTGATTTTATACTGAAATATTTTGTTGTAAGTAGATATAAAATTTAACTTAATGCTTCGTAGTGTAATTATAACTTTGTTTAAAAGTATTCAAATGATAATACTAGGCTTAATTAAATTTCAATACTTTTTTCTACATTAAAAAGCATATGAAATCGCAATGAAAGTTTATAAACGGTTTATGATTGAAAAAAAAAACCTTATTAGTAAGAATTTTTTTCTTTATTTTCCATCGAAATTGCGTAACATTTACGTTTTTCTTTTCTTTTAAAGTTCTATTTTTAACCGTAGTCTCTAATTTTTAATAAAACAAACATAAATAGCTTTGATTTTACTTTTAAATAAATCATTTTATTATTTTTACCACTACTGCTTAAAAAAAGGCCGCCAATCAGAAAGAGTAAAACATTTCAGATTTCAACCGAGTAATCTAATCCATCTGAATCTTAGAAGTTGTCAACGTTCTTCAAAATGCAATCCATTCGGATGCATGGCATCTGTTGAGATTAAAAGACCGCCAAACATCAAGCCAGCTTGCAGACATCAACCGCCAATGCGCCAGGTGAAAATGGAGTGGATCAAAATAAAAATAATTCGATCACAATACCTTACGCTTTAAACAATGTTTCTAAATGTATGTGACTTAAATCAATTCAATTCCAGGTTTCAGTTTTGACGATGATCAAATGGAAAGACTAAATAATAACTAAATATTTCATGGAAATGTTTTTATCTTAGTTAAATCATTTAAGTTTTAGTTTATGCATCTCGTTACGGAATTCAGAACGACAGCTGCCTAATTTGATTTCATTTTGGTGTTCGCAAATAGAATAATTTGAGTTACAATAACACAGTAAATTCTCTGATTGGCATTTTGTATTCAATTTAAGTTATAATAAAAAAATTACCAAATGACTCCATTAATACCAGCCTCTCGGGGGGAAAGGGTTTAAATTTTAATTTATTGAATTGAAAAAACAGTTTTTTGTATATAGTTATTTCTACGGACAAGAGTAGTAATTTGGTGGAATCCTTTGGGATTTTTTAAGAAAAGTTTTAGCATTTACAAGCAACGGCAACCAAAGAATTTTGAGAGAATGGTCAGAAATTTCACCGAACAAAAATAACGTCATAGCCATGACTTTTTTTTCTTCAGAATTTTAAAAATTAAGTTTCCAACATTTTGAAACTATAAGATTGGTTGTTCCTACAGTGAAAAACTTGATTAATTTCAAAATTATTTGTGGATCAAACTCTTTTTTCAAGCTATTCCAATAAAAATATGGCACCCTCCAATTTCTAAATTTTTATATACTTCCCAAAGAAGTTTGTTTATGCATATAGTATATAGAATAGTAGAATATAAAATAATATATAATAGTAGTATACTTTCGAATGCATCACCTTTTTTTTCATTCTAAAAAAATACAATAATAGAATTTATTTTTTAGAACTTTAATAAACTTAAGCTCTCCCCTCACCTAAAATAACGATATATGAATTTTCTACGAACATACGCATGAGAGAATTCTTATAATATATGCATGAATATATTCACTGAATGTCTGATTGATCATATTTTATAAATATATGCATGAATATGCATTCTGAATTTTCTCTAGAAAATATTCTATGAATATAGCTGGATATATATTCTATGAATATAGCTTTATTATTACGTGCTAGAATTCTATTAATACAAGTAATACCTGCATTCCATAATTACATGCAAGATTTCACTGTTGTTGAAAATTAATTTTGAAAACCATCGACCATAATATGTAGATGCTTCCAGAGAAAATCGTTACTTATTTTGTTATTTGTTATATTTTCTTAATAAAATAAAATAAAATACAAATAAGGATAGGTGCACTTTTTCTTATTAACAAAATTATCTTAATATATTAACACGTTATTGTTACTTTACAAAGAATTTACTTGCATGGTTCTTTCGAATGACACAAGGCAACTTGACACAATGTAACGAGAATCCCCCCCCCCCCTCAAAAAATAAATATAAATAATGAAAAAAAAAATCAATATTGCAAATTTGAAAAGATTGTTGATTGCATAATTATTTAAACAGTATTACAAATATAAATAATACAACTATTGAATTTTATCTCCAAAATACCCCTTTTTTTGTAATACATACTTCAACTTCTTATAATGAAAATACAAAATATATTTAAGACATACCATTGGGACTTCATACTGAGAAAAAGAGGATCACTTTTTTTTACGTCATCAATCATAGGGTGTCATCAATGCACCTAAACAACAAACGTCATTATTCATAAGGGCTATAAAAGGATTATAAATGACTCTATATTTTATAGCTTCTTATTTTATGATCTTCTTTTCATGATAGAAAGCAAGATATATGATAAGAAAATCAGATATGATAGAATGTCTCCAATATTGTGTAAAAAGTTAAGAAAATTTTATTATACTATTTCATATTGTTCAGAGCAATGGCGTCATATACAATGACGCGGCAATATTTTGATTATTTTTCGATCAGTTTTCTGGTAATTTTTTTTTTTTTTTTTTGAAGTTTTAAGTTTAGTGTCATTTATATGAAAATGTTTTTATCTTAGAAATTGAATTTTGAAACATTTTCCTTTGTGTATGTTATTGTTTTGTACAGAATTTTTATCTTATTATCTGACCTTTTAATGCTTTAATAGATATTAACACAGTTATTAATGAAACTAGTCACGTCAGCAATGTTTCTTATTGTTCAGAAGAATGACGCCAATTACAATGCCGCAGCAATATTTTAATTATTTTTGAAGCAGTTTTTTTGGTAATTTTTTCTAAAAGTTTTAAGTTTAATATAATTTATCTGAAAATATTATTACCCCAGAATTTTAATTTTGAAATATTTTCTTTCGTGTATGCTATTCTTTTGTTCAAAATTTTTTTCTTCTAGTGGAATCTTCTTATGCTTTAATAAGTATTAAATAAGTTATTAATAAAACTTGTGACAATAACTTTTTCTTTGATTTCTAAAATTATATTTAACAATGATGAGTGCTCTGAAAATCTTATAAAATTATAACGCATTTTTTGAAACCGAACCAAAAATTGTTTTCTATAAAAGAAAAAAATTTCGCACTGAAATGAAAATAGTAAAGTTCCGCAAACGTCCGTTGCGGGCCCTGAGGATTGGCCAGCACTGTAGTCGGTGCGAGTCGGGCAGTGCCGGATTACCCATTAGGCCAGACTAGGCCATGGCCTGCCCCCCCCCCCAATGATTAGGGGCCCCCTTAATATGGATGTTTTGAAAATAAACTTAAAAAAATTAAGAAAAACAATGATTTTTTAAAAAAAAATCAATTTCAAATATATAAGTTATGATTATAAAATGTTATGATTATTTTTTAGCTCTAATTTAACAAAATAAAGTAAAATTTAATTTATTATTATTTATTTTTATTTTAAATATGCTTTCTTAAATGAAAAGATATATAAATACTTTTATATTTGAATAAATAAAAAATATACGAAAAAAAAAATTTAATCTAAGGGCCCCAAAAACTTGAATGGCCTAGGGCCCCGCGTACGTTTATTCCGGCCCTGGAGCCGGGTGTAAAATTTGCATCCACCTGAGATTCAAACCTAGTTCACTTTATTGATAGACGAGCGCTCTATCCTTGGGGCAACAACGGCTCAGGTATATTTGTTTTGATTTTAAATAAACACACCTGAGTCCTGGTATTTTAGATGAAAAAAATCAGATTTTTAATTCAAAGAGATTCACTTATTTTGATACTTCACTTTAAGCCTATTTCTCATCAAAAGAAACTTTTTAACCTTCTTAATATAGCAACATAATGTAAAAACTAATAAATACAAACCATTTTTACTTTGTTATTTCCGAAAGTAAGCATGCCTTAACATTCTTAGATAGAAATTCGGGTCTTAATTCAAATTAGTTTTGATGTTTTAATTAGTTCATTGTGCATAACTTTTACCCGAACGAAACTTTCACACTGACCAGACATGTAAAGCTTAAGTAAGAAATTAAAAGATAAAATAACTTATATTATTTTTTTTGCTGAAAGGAAAGGAATTTCTAACTTTTGTTGACATAAAATAAAAATTAATGTTTTAAGTATAAAAAAAATTATTTCTTCACAAAAGAAACTTTTGCACCGACTCAATCAATATATGTAGAAAACTAAAAAATAGATGTATATTGTTCTTTATTTCCTCATATTTCCGGTGAAAAATATATATTGAATAAATCGAATTTCCAGACATCAACAGCTTTCCATACATGTATATGATTCGATTTTAGAGAATCAATTATACGTAACAATGTAACAAGACAACGTAGATTATGAAATTAGGCCACATTAAATTCGGCAGAGAGATACGATGAACGTTAAAATGCAAATGGGTGGAATTCTTTAATGCAATCATATAGGCTTACAGTCAAAAATTCTTCTCAACTATTAAGCCGATGATAGATTTTTCCATCGAAGCACATTCACGGATGGCTCATCAACGGTCCTCCAGATTAATTTAGGGTAATGAATCCTCACAATTAAAAGGAGCGAATTTGGTCCAGCCATCGTTGGCAGAATTAATTTATTCGGCAATAATAAAGACAGGATGGGTGCCGATATTAACCCTCTCGGGCTATTCTAGATTAATGCGTCTCAGGCAGAGAGATATGCTGAAGATGAGGCATTGCACTAATCAGTGGGACATTTGCATAAAGTTCTGTATTTACACGAAAAGGGACGGCTTGGGCTGTCCAGTTAATTAATTACTGTCGCAGGAAAAGAGGAATGCCGTCCCAGGAAATGAAACAGTCATCAGAAGTCGCTAATGAATTACCGGAGGAAGAAGACTTTGCTGAATTTCAAATCGGAAAATGGCATCAACGTTCGCTTGATGGGCCGTGATTGGGAAAAGAAGAATTGTTCCTTGGTCAGGCTGCAAGTTAATTTATGTCGGGGTGGATTTGTTGTTTTCTCGTTCAATTGGTCGAGAAAGATTTCTATTTTGGCAAAAGTAGAAATCTTTATAAAGAACATCCATTCTTAATCTTTAAGAAATTTTTTTTATTTTTAAGTCATTTTTAATAAACTTGATTTTTTAATACACATTTAATCTATTGTTAAAAACTATTTATTTCATCGTCGGCTTTAAACAGCAGATCCCGATAGCACAGTTTTTAATGTTAAACTTTTTTACAGTTCATTTTTTTTTATTCAATCCAAAAAGCAAAAAAAAAAAAAACTCTGTTGAAAATTATGTAATTTTAAGTAAAACTTGCTATATGCTTATGCTGTAATATGCTTATGTTGCACTATTCTTATGCTATACTATATGCTTATGTTGTACTTGCTAATGTTGTAATGGACAGTGGATAAAATCCTCATAATCATGATTAGCCCAAGGGCAAGGAAATTTATCTACAATCCATCTCACAATTTATTTACTTTCTAGAAATATTTTGTTACCAGTTTTTAAGGTTCAACTTAGTAATCTGCAATTTTTTAAGTTGATCCAAAAGACAAAGGAAACAAATATTTTGAAAACTTCTCCTTAAGAGAGGTTATTTTGAGGGCAACTTGTCAAGAATGGGTTAGTAATTTTCACCCAGGGTCAACTCGAAAACTAGAGAATTCTTATTCACGATTTATCAACCACTAAGAATGTTTTGCTATCAATTCTCAAGTGTCCCGCTTTCAATGACTAATCCAGTCAGAAAGATTAAAAAAAACTTTTGGTGACAAATATTTTGAGAAAATCGCCTTAAATAAATCGTCTACGTTTAACTCGATGGTAAGAGAATTGAAAATTATGGTTCATCTACCGGAGGGAATATTTTTCGCCACTATAGTGATAGTAGAAATAGAAAACAATATATGAATTCACAAGCAATCACTTTAAGTGGAAATTGGGAATTTTTAAAAGTATGCTACCTTTGCCATAGACTGTATATATCTTGTAGTTTATAAATTTATCACACATTATAAAGGGTGATAGCTAATTTCCTCTATTAATATATCCTATCAGAATCCTTGACATAAATGATATGAAAATTATATACGCATAAAGTGATAAAGCTTAAACATTAAGAACTAAAACTAAAAAAAAATCTGATAAATCACTATTAAAGAAGGCGATAATTTATTTTATTTTATAACCGGCTTTGAACAGCCGACCCCAGTCTGAGTTTACAACTACCAATGTACTTCATAGCCATGTAATTTAGAACCCAACCCAGAAGACTAGGAAACGCCTAGATCAAGCATTAGAAGAAACCAGCCTTCATGGTGGACTTTTTGATGGAACTAACCCGAATTTCCGTTACATAGAGAGGAAAACCAAGAAAACCTCCCACAGTCAGTTTGATGGCAAGAGGACTCTAACCCATGATCTGTCTACCACTTTCGATATTTGTCGCTGTTATTCAAAAATGGGTCGCCTCATTTAGAGGCGAGGGCTCTATTTTCTCAGCTACCACAGTTCAAAAAGGCCAGATTAAAAACATTAATCACCATTTGATTGCAGGAAAAAATTCAGAGAAGATAAGATATGATCATCATAAACACTCCAACTTTCAGTCGGCAAAAAATTGGTTTTGATATTTTTAATACTGCCTGCTTCTATGGTAATTCGGCAGATTTCGTTGACGTTTATTACCTTTCCTTGCCCAAAAATTAATCTGCAATGCCTAATATGTATCTAGATTTGATTTCATTTTTGATTTTGGAAACATATTAGGAGAGGTGATTACAAAATACCCTGAGTGAAAAAATATTAAAAAGAAATCGCGGAGCAATTATTTTTAAAATATTGATTAAAATTATGTAAAAAGAATATTTTTTTAATGTGTTGCAGTTGCATAAATAGTTTTAAAATTTTTTATTTAAAATTCTCTAGTTATGAACTTAAATTAAAAAAAATATATTTTTTGAAATAACCTTTTAACAGACAATTGCGTCGAATTATAAAGCCAATTTATAAATCAACTTCAAAAGCCAGCTTATAAATTAATCTCAACATCGTTCGTAACGAAAACTTTTTTATAATTTAGTTTATAAAATATGTATTGTAATTGAAAGAAAATTTCAGATTGGTTACCTGTTATTGCATTCTTTTGGAAGAAATTAAAAGCCTTGAGGCATTTATAAAGCATTGTCAAAGCATCAGACTTCATTAAAGTCTCTTGTGTTATTCAAATCTTTGTCAATATTAAATTCATGAATATGAAACGATTTTTAATATGGCGCCATTTTATATATTATGTGTTGAAAATTTTTTTTATTTCGACTATATCTTCTAAGAGAATAAGTTTATAATCCTTCAAAGCTAAATGGAGAGAATATGTGTTTTAATTTATGATGAAAATCATAATAATCTTCCGCATTGAAAATATTTTATACGGGAAATTGCCGCCAGCTAAACAATTTGCCAATTTTTTTTAAAAATGATTTCAGGAAATAATGTATATTAATTGAGAATATAGACAAATGTAAAAATAAATTAAAAAGAAATAATAATGTTGATTTTTCTATTATGTTTTGTTTTTCTTTCTAAATTTCTCGTTTGCGAATATTCGATTAACAATATAGCGACGGATTGATTAGCGATTCGGAAGCTATTCGATTAACAATAAATTCGATTAATAATATTAAAAATAAAGCTAAATTTGTTAAGTCTTCATTATATTAAAATAAAGCTTACAAAATAAATTAGAACACTGGGAAAAATTTAAAAAAAAAAGAAAGATAAATAAAAACAAAGTAAAACAAACTAAAAAGAAGAGAAAACTTCGTAAGAGCATTCAATAAAATTAATAGGTAAGCATAGCTACTTAGTAGCTTTGTCAAATCTAGAGTTAAAATGAATGTAATGGGAAAATGACATAATGCTTCGGCATTAAGTTAATTTTTAGGAAATCTGGATTAAAATAACATTGCTAGAAACTATATCTGATGCGAAACTTAAAAAATGCGGATGACATGGGAACAAACCTCAGAGGAGGAGTTTCTGCAAGTAAAGTTTAAAAAATCCATTAGAACACAGGAAAAAACTAAAATAAGAAACAAAAATTAAGAAAATAAACTTAAAAGAGAAGAAAACTTCCCAAGAGCACACACTTAAATTAATAGGAACTTTGTTATTGACTATATTCTATATTAATTAAAGATTGGTGAAAATACGTTATCAACTTTAAAAAATGGAACTTTGCTAAAAACTATGTCTGACATAAAAATAAAAAAAAGTCTGAAGTAGAACTAAGAGAAGGCATCCTTGAAGAAAGAGAGAAGGCATCCTTGAAGTACTCAACAAAATTATTGGGAAAAATTCCGTACATAGCAACTTAGTAGACGTAAGAATTGGTTAGGTAGAATTGGACGTATAGTTTAATGACTAAAAAGGCTTAAAGCTGCTACAATTTTTTAATTATAGAGTAAAAATTGGTCAATTGATGTTATCAAGGTTATAAAAGGAAACGTTTCAAGAAAATATGTCTGACAAAAAAATAAAAAAAGTCTAAAGAACTATATAGAACACTAAAAAAAAATGTAACCAAAATTCTGTATAGCAGTTGGTAAAATCAAAAGAGAACATCACTACGTTACTACTTATACTAAGCCTCTTACTTATATTTAGCCTGAATTTAATTTGATTAAATTTTATGTATAATTTAATCTGAAATTTCCAAATGCAGCTATATTTAGTTTGTCCTTTTTTAGTCAAACAGTTTCAATTTTGGGGTAGGGGAGAGTGGGGTCAATTGTAACATTTTTTACTTAACTATTTTTAACTAAAAGAAAATACAATATATTATTAGTATTAATTGACAGACGAGTAAAGTAGACTATCCTCTACTAGAAAAAATATATATACCTTATTTTAAAATGTTATTATATTAGTTATTAAAAAATTTTGACAGTCGTGCACTTGTTACAATTGTCCCCACTTGTAACAGTTCATAAATTCAACTAAAACATAGTTAATTATACATATTATCATAG
Source organism: Parasteatoda lunata (assembly GCA_949128135.1). Classification (NCBI taxonomy): domain Eukaryota; kingdom Metazoa; phylum Arthropoda; class Arachnida; order Araneae; family Theridiidae; genus Parasteatoda; species Parasteatoda lunata. Next base: position 39,021,074 of record OX421971.1, read on the forward strand.
TTGTGATATATTTTTTTATTGATCAAAATATTAGTGATATTTTAGGAGTAAAAATAATAATGAGCAGAGACCTAAAGGGTTAAACTTTTAACTTTAACGGGTTAAAAATTGTAATTTATGCTATGAAAGGTGACAAATAAAATAATGCACATGCAACATAATATAAATGATATAGGAAACTATTGGTGGTTCTTAAAGAGTTAAGTAATGGTTTGTAAACATAAGATTATTTATTTTCAGCTGTTACATTCGTCCCTTTACTTATTGTTACAATCGGCCCCAAGACGCCATTTCAGCTTCATTTGTTAAAAACAATGCTGGTTAATTAACAAAACTAATCTTTTTTTTTTGAAATGTTAATTAAGGTGTCCATTTACATATTCGGTTAATAATTTTTATTTGTTTAAACACAATTACTTTGTTACAATATAATATTCTAATACCAAAAAAAGTACTTACGTAGCGTGAAAATATCTTTTGTGATGTAACTCTTTCAAAAGTACATAAAAATGGTTGCCAGCAGGGATGTACATGTAGATTTATTAAATACACCTTGTGCGCCACCTAGGAACCAAATCTAGAACCCGAAACTCGAAATATTTGCTCTGTTACAATCGTACCCTGTTACAATTGACTCCACTCTCCCCTACTGTATTAGGCTCAGAAAATAATAATAATAATATTATTACATAAAATTAAGAAAATATAATTTAAAAATAAAGAAAAAAATAAGCAGAAGAGAAAAGAGGCAGAATTAAATTTACTGTGATATTACTTTCATAAATATGAAACGAAGGTAAAACTAAGGAGGAAAAGAACACTTACGCGAACACAAATGATAGGAAGATTTAGTTTTTCCCGACAATAAATCTAATTGTTTTAACAACTAAATGTGAATGAGAAAGCGAAATAAATGAAAGTAATGTAATATAAGACATTTCAACTTAAATAATATTACTCAATAATATATTAACGCAATATAATAAAAGAAATCCCAAGTTTTCCATTAAATACTTTGTATTATATAATCTGTTTATTCCTTACATTATAGCAATATATCACTATTTGTTCTAGTTTACAAAGAAATATGATATTGCTATGTTAGAAAAGTTAAATAAAACCCCTTTTCTTATAAGGACGATAAATACTATGATAGCAAATATGGAAAAAGTTCAAATAGTTAAATATAAAATATAACTTTTTTTGTATATTTGACATCTTATACACATTTTACTCGAATAATGCAATTTAGTTATACAGAATAATATCATTTATATATAGTTAAGGTATGCATCCATGATTCTTTTTGTGTTATGAAATAAGAATATATTACTTCCGAATGCATTGGAATTTAATTTAATATTATTAATATGGATAATCCAGAAATTAATTGTATCAAATAAATTATGAAGACTAGCATATTTCACTGAAAAAAATAGATGAAACCATAAATAAGAGTAAATAAAATAAATAATCCTTTTGTTAAATACTAATGCACAGTTTAAAAAATAAGATTAAATTTAAGTTTATGTTAGGTTTTGTTAAGCATTATGGAAGTTTATTTTAATTAATATTAAATTTAGATTAAAGTCTCATGTAATTTTATTTTCATTTAAATATGAAATAATGAAAAAAACTAAGCAAGAAAATAATATTTACGCGAACATAAATGACATGATTTTAATTTTTTCCAACAATAAACCTCAGAGTTAAAACAACTAAATGAGATAAAAAAAGAGAAATAAATTAAAGTAATGAAATTTTAAAAAAATTTCAATTAAAATTAAATAACTATGTTAATAACCTAATATAATTATAAAAATCGAAAGTTAACTATGAAATACTTTGTATTATAAAATCTGTTTATTCCATACGCTATAACAATATATCACATATTTGTTCTAGTTTGCAAAGAAATATGATATTGCAATGTTAGAAAAGTTGAAAAAAAAATCCCTTTTTCATATTCGAAAGCAACAAATAAATATTATGATAGCACTCATTGCGAAAGTTCAAATAGTGAAATATAAAATAAAACTTTTTTATAGATTCGATACCTTATACACATGTTACTAGAATAATGGAATTTAGTTATACAAAATAATGCGATTATATATAGTTAGGATAGCGAAAATTTCGTATATAAAGCATCCAGGATTCTTCTTGTAACAAAAAATAAGAAAATATTATTTTCGAATGCATTAGAATTTGATTTAATGTTATTAATAAGGGTTACCCAAAAATCCAGTGCTTTTAATAAGAAATAATTGTTTATGTCACTTAAAAGAATAGATAAAAGAATGTATAAAATTAAATAAAATAAATAGCCTTTTTTGCTAAATAATATTACACACACGCTAAATTAGTTTAAACGTGTACAGAATTTTAATTAAAATAATGTCAAGTAAACAGACATATTACCTATTTCGTACTACAATGTAGTACCTTCATTAGAGTTTCATTAGAGAAACCTTCATTAGAGAAACAATTGTATATCTATGTATACAGATGTCTCGGTGCTATAATGACGAAAATAAATAAAATCAATTAAAATTTATAGCGTTTTTTGTTAAATAGTTATACGCATATGGTAAATAAATTTAAAAATTTAGATAATTTTAATAAATATTTGTTAGCTTGGTGCTGCGTAAAAATAAAATTAAAGCACTGTTGGGAAAAAAAGTACAAATACTATCAAATAAACAGATATACCATCCCTTCCGGAATACAATGAAGTACCTTCTTTAGCCGCAAAGCACAAACTGTTTTGTTTCGATACTGGAGATGGTACTTCATTATAGTGCCAAAACAGCTGAACATCCGATTATGTAATATTATTTGTGTTTTAATTTCTTACTTTTAAATAGTTATTAAACATATAGCTTGAACTTTTGTTCTAAAATTACGGTAAAATAAGCGGTCTATTCATCTAATTAAGTGTAAAGCTTATGGTTAAGAATTTTTTTAAATATTGGTTTTAAACCGTTTACAACTGGTGTAGTTAAAAAACTGTGAATGAAAATTATACGCTTTTGTAACCATTTACATTAAGCATGGTTTCATAACAGTAAAAATTAAATATAACTAGACACAGAAGTTAGGTTATGTATGGCTTTTCACTAGGTAAAGGATAATAGAGTTTGGTTGTGATTGAGTTGTGTTTTGTCAAGTGAACCGTAAAACGCTGATTGATTATTTTATGTAGTGATGCCATCTATCGAGAGAAATGGGAAATATAAAATTATCTCGGGTTAAGAAACTCTGTGCTGCTACCATCTATGCGTGATAGAGAGTTGAAAAAACATTAAAATCATGCATATCATTATAAAAAAAAAAATTTCTAGCTTCAATGTATAATTTCTTGGTCTTAAAGTAAAACATGCAGGTACTTATGTAGAATATTAAAACAAAACATATTATTAAAGTAACGTTTTTTCAGCTCTAAGATATGCTTGTAAAGTACAAAAGTAAAAATTATACTAAACGATATGCCACACATGGCAACATTAAAGTAACGTTCTTTAGCATAAGGATAATGCTTTTATGATTCAAAGCGCATAACATATAGATAATTGTAAGTTGAACATTAAAGCCATACACATCATTATTTAAGTAACGTTTTCAGCTCTAAAGTATACTTGTATTATCAAAAAAGTATCTTACATGAATAATTACGCAAAATATTAAATCCGTTCATATCCTTATTAATAAACTAATGAAAAGGTGCGTATGTATGGAATTAGTTTTCTAAATCAACCTGCTATTTTATAAAGAACCTACAAAACCTGAGTTAATCAATAATTCGATCTGCAAACAAGAACGAATTTTACAATTACATTTCTCCAATCTCAGTGTGATAACATAATAACCAAATCCTAAATACATTTATCGTTTCGATATAAACGTTTAATCAACGTTGGCAGAGGGCTTAAACGCGGAAGATATGATCATTTACCTCATGAAATCTCGGCATACTCGCAGACGATGATTAAGTAACTTGAAGGGGAATATAGCTCTGCACGAACTTCAGCCATTTTATCGTCTTCTATGGATGGCCAAAAAGACAAATGGTTTGTGGTGCAGTGATGGTCTGAGTTGTGTAGGTTAATGATAGTTGTTTGATATACGATCGCAATATCGGAAAAGTACGATCGGCAGGAACATGTTCATTTGCATCTGAATACTGTCTCTCTCTTTGGAACATGTCAGAGAACTGCTCTGAATACAGTTCGTTCGATTCGGATGTTTTGCTTTGCGAAGAACTTACAAACGAAACTATTAATCAGTGTTGATAATATTCTTGAGGAAAAGTTGTCTTCTGCTGGAACAGGGGAACTGAAGAATAGTTATAGGTAAAATATGGCATTAAATTATCAGATGGTTAGAATAATGTGACAGTGTGACATGAGAAGTGGTTATTACTTCACGAACGCTTTGCGTCTTAATTTTTGAAACCGAGAGAACATATATCATTCATTAAATGCGTTAGGTAAGTTCGTTTTTGTTCTTCTCTGCTCACCGACGTCAATAACATGAACTATTTATCTTACTTTTCTTACTTAATGTATTTATTTTTTTGCATGTTTGTTAAGATTTTATTTAGTATCTACAAAATTAGAGAAAAAAAAAAGTCTATTCAATGATTTGATATCGCTTTATTTTTCCATGATTTATCGTATTTCAATTGTTCTCTCACAATTGCCGTTTAAATTGTTTTTAAAACAATCTCAGACTTGTTTTACTCTTGCTTTTTTCTTAATTTTCGCATAAAAAAAATTTGGTTGTTAACTTTATACTAGAGCTATATTAACGCTCGTAGGGAATTGAGAAATAAAGAGAAAAGAAAAATAATTTTAATTTAAAAAAAATAAAAGAATTAAAAAGTTAAAAAATTAAAAAATATAAATTTAAATTAAAATAAAAAAGTAAAAAATAAATAAATAAATAAATTCATTTATTTTCTTATTAATAAATATATATTTATTTATTTACTATATAAATAAATAAATAAACTTCGAAAGTAAAATGGGACCTCAATGACTGAATTGCTTGCATTAGGCTGATCCAATTGTGCTTTCGATATAACTTTCATGATAACTCTTCAACTGATGAATAATTTGTGACATCTCAATAATTGTGATAAAATAAATAATTTCTGCGTGTTTCTGAGTCCCATGGACGAATTTTGCGAGGTAGTAGGGCGCATCATAATATGGCATAGCAGCCAGTTCATATGAGGAGCCAAATCATATGAGGTTTTCAGCCAGTTCATATGAGGTTTTCAGCCAGTTTTCATATGAGGAGACCTCCTCATATGAACTGGCTGATAGTGCGCATTTGGTCTAGTACTTAATTTCAAGTTAAGTTTATGTTTTTTATTGATGACTGACTAAAACTGCATTTAAATTGGTTCACAATAATTTTTTTTTGTTACGTTATTTAGTAGTTTGACCACTGACGTGGCCAACTCGACTAGCTAGTCACTGAATTGTTATACTGAATCGTTAGATTTTTTATCTCGTCACGTTACCCAAATACCAATTAGTTTCTTTTAAAATTAACCTTATATTCATGAACTTCAAATGAACAGCTTCCATCAGTTTAGTTCAAGTTGCAAGGTTACAGAGAGAAACGTTGCCTGAACATTTACGGTTACTTGCGTATAGACCTTAAAAAATAGTCATCGTAGTGAAATGAAATAAACTTTAACAATGGGGTATATAAGCTGCAGCATTTGAAATTTCGACAAAATATTTAAAGTAACTATAATGCATATTCTTAAATAGCATAAAAGTAAAAAATAGAATTAACTTTTTCTAGTTCTCTATACGAATTTTTCTATTTCAAATATTATTTCCAACATTCCAGCGTAGGGCCGAGATAGCCTGGCTGGTAGGGCTTTGGGCCCATGTCCAAGAGTTCGTGGGTTCGATCACCGCCGGCCAAAGACTCCCGTGTAGTAAATGGTGACTGATGACGCTAAATCTGTCGAGTCGCAAAGTCCTCCTTGCTCTCATAACAAATTAATACCTCAGGGGGTACTGATCCAGGAGTTTCCTTGACTTCAGGATTTATTTAAAAATTACAAAGGCTATGGAGTTGAGCATCATTAGTCGTAAAGCCAAATTTGGGTCGGATGTTCAATGGTTATAGAAAAAAAAAAAAAAACACTCCAGCTTATCCAATTTCTTATAATTTAAGTGTTCGTATACAATTACAAATCTTTTTGTAGCACAAAATAAACAAACATATCAACCATGTAGTCAAGCTACAAACCCTCAAGAGAAGCACAGAATAAAATACTACAGTTTTGTTGATGTGGAAAAATATTAGGTCTTAGCTGTCCAATGTATCAACTTATCGTTCGCAAAATCTTTTCTCTCTCATCGAGATTAGGTCTGTTTGTGAAGAATGAAGAGGCGAAGAAAAAAAAAAATAAGTTTCCAGAATCTATAGCTTCTGGTTTCACACTCAGAAAGCAGTGGATGTTTATCGCCGTATCTGGAGCAATAGTCTTGACAAATGGCGGAGACATCGTTCATAAAATAAACAGAAGAGAGACTTCTGTCAGAGGAGTCCTTTTCATTTCCCTTATCTATCTTCTTTTACTGTCGTCGCAAGCAGTTTTGAAATAAGTATCTTTGAGGACGAATTGTTGAATAAACGTTTCGGCAAGTGGCGCATAAACAAGATTTCGAAGATTTGAAAAGCTGGCAATTTGGCCGCCATTGAAATTCTTTGGTGAGAAAGATGGAAACTAGTTGGCGCATTTTTAAAAAGACAGATTTCAAATGGAATTTAGATTGTCGCCATGAAGATCTTTTGAAATTGGAATGTAAATAAATGAACATGCTTGTGTACTCCAAATGAAAATATCTTACTGAATACCTTTGAAACAGTTTAACTTTAAGCGTAAAACATGTTAATTAAAGCTGTCGAGTGTGCGGAGCTTAAATATTGCAGCAGTTAGAGTAAATATAGGTTCAAATAAACTTTGATTTCCGATTGAAGTAAAGATTTAAAAGCAATCTAATTTCAATTATAATACAGATTATCACTTTAAATTTACTTAAAATTGTTACGAAGTTTATACATGATTGATTTTAAAGTATATTTTTAGAAACATCGTCAAAATTAAATTCATTAAAACCTAAAGGTTTTTTTTAAGGACTAATCTAAAGAGTTAATTACTAATTAGGGAAAAAATTGATTCTATTTCATGATCCATGCTACTATAAACCAGTATCTCATTTTCATTCCAATGACAAACTTCACAAATGAAGGGCTTCGGGTAAACATAAGTCACACTTTGTCCATGTATGTGAATTTAACACAAAACTGCTTATTAGTTGTTTTCATTTAGATGCTTGACAAATTTAATGAATTTTACAAGATAACCGAGACAAAACATGGAAACAAACATGGAACAAAACATGGAAGCAAACATGTCGTAAATTACTTGCGTCATATATTACTTGCCCGGAATTTTAACTTGGATGATGTCCTAATAATTTTAAAAGGAGGCGTATCATTATTTTTCCTTCAAACTCGTCAAATATCCTAAATGTAGCATATTATTAATATCATTTCTTATTACAATTTATTGAGTATTATGAAACTACTGCTTCTGCAATGTATTTCGACAATTTTTTTTTTCTTTCTTGTCGTGGTCGTGTTTTATAAAGTCCTTAACTACTTTATATCCTCTCTATTTTTGTATCATTTTTTAATGGGAGTAACTATTTGAAAACAAAGTCATAGCTTTAAATTTTTTTAACATTTAAAATAAAAGCTTTTGAAAATTGCAATAACGATTGCTCCCCAGCCACCGGTATTTTTTTTTAACTTACTAGTGTACAAGACGAATAGAAATACTAATAATTACAAGATGCATGACTCTGTATGAGATGAATAAAAATACATTGATCTAACATACTTAAATTTAAGAAAAAACTTCTTAGTTAACAGAATAATATAATTAACTTAAAATTGCATAAGGTCCTAACTTCCTTTTTTATATCATCTTTAACAGGCCGAGAAGACAAATTACAAACATACTTAAATTTAAGAAGAAACTTCTTAACAGAATAATATAATTAACTTAAAATTGCATAAGGTCCTCACTTCCTTTTTTTTAAATATCATATTTAACAGGCCGAAAAGAAGAATATGACTGAGACATATTAACTGAGACAGAAGCTTTTATTTTATTTTAAACTTTAGTTAACTTTTTTTAACTCTCATTATTTTCTTTATTTGCCAATCAGTAACCCCTTAAAACTCTTGAAAAGCAAATCACAAGGAAATATTTGCAGACTAGAAAGGCTTGAAGGGAAATCGAGTCCACCCACTTTTGATAATTATGCACCATCTGCTTGTGAAAATAGACAAAACTAGATAAGTCCAGTTTTGTTTTCTCTTTTGTAGGTGTAAAACAACAAGACAGGACTAGAAACAATACCTCCTGGAAGAGAGGAGGCCTCAGCACGGGCTACCATGAACAAGAAATGTGATCCTTTAATAGTCCAAACGTAATGACATCTTTCATATTTTTCCCCACTGCGTAGCTTAGTAGTCGAGCGTATTGCCAACTGTCTTAAATTTTCTCCCACTGCGCAGTTTATGTTCGTTATGTCTAACTACAAAATTTATCCGTGCTCTTCTAGGAGGTGTTGCAAGAAACCTTTATAATTTTTTGGCTGTAATGTGTTTTAGTTGAAACAGGACGTATTTAACAATCATAGAGAAAACAAATTTTTCATAACACAATCTTATCGCAACTTTCTCTTCTTTTTTTAAGTTCTGGAAATAAAATGTTATTTTCGTAACAAGTATGATTCAATAACAGATATGAAATAGCTGTTATAGAAAATAATTGCTATATCTAAAACAAAACACACTATAGTGAAAAGACATTGATCCTAAAACAATTAATTGACTTTGATAAATTAAAAACTATTTTTTCTTCTCATTGACGGCAACATTTTAATATTATTATCTTAACTCAACCAAGAATTAATAAATAACCATCTGGAAAGATTTATATTGAATATAAAAATCCATAACCCTTATAGTTGAACTCAATAAGGCAAAACGAAGTAATATGGTTGTTATCCATAAATTAATTATTTAGATGAATATTGACTTGAACTGAATCAGCCAATCAGAAAAATAAGACATTTTTAGCAGAATTCATAAAGTTTTCTTTTTATATTATAAGTCAAACTAAATGCGCTATTGAAGATTAGCTAAAACAAATTCATGATGTGGAATTACTTTGAACGTAATAAGAATAATTGAATAAATTATGTGGAAATAATTAATTCGGTTGGAGCTTTAAGGAAAGCGATACTTCTCAAAAAAAAAAAAAAGCAAGGAACAAAACGTTTAGGAAAGATTAATTGAATTGCATTTATTCAATATTTTCCATTCGTAGATTATTTTTAAGTGGCAGTAATGGACACAAATGGAAAATTAATTGCTTTTAGGATCAAATTAATTCTCTGGTACATAAAAATGCCCGTCAATTTTAATGCAATAACTTAATTTCCACGATTTGTTTTTCAACCTTACTTTCTCTATAAGTTAATAATGTTTTTTTTTTCAAAAAGTGAGTGAAATGCTTTTTAGTTAAATTATAAACCTAGAATAAGATAAAAACCAAATTATTTGACGTGTTAGTGCATTTTAAAGAAATTTTTAGGAAATTAAGACATTTCAAATTACGGTAATTATTTTGAATTGACACTGTGCACTGCTGCTCATTTATTGCTTTATATTAGATTATTATGTCCATATTATTATATTATATATTATATTATTATTAGATATTTCTGCCGAAAGAAAAATAATAATAAGTTACTTAGGGCAAAATAATAAAATATCTTTTCAAATTGCTCAGGAAATCGTTTCTAGTGAAAATGCGTGAGTGTATTTTGTCTGTCTCGATATTTTTGTGATGGTTCCTGCTTTTTGTAAATCTTTTAAAAATCTATGCATAATTTTAGGAATTTTATAAATTTTTCTGTTTTTTTGTTATTGTTGTTGTTGTCGAAGATTTTGAGAAAAATTGGCAGAAAAATAATAGTCGATTTCGACATTTTGTGAAATGTGCTGAAGTCAGGCAATAATCTTCTGTATCTAAATCTACTTTAAACTGAGGTTCTTTTATACAGGATCTTATTTATTAAAAAACAAACAAGCCACGTCTTTCTAACACTTTTATTTTTCGAATTATTTAGATTAAAATGTTATGGATAACAAAAAAAAAATAATAATTATTTAAAAGGTTTATTTTTAAAGTGAAAAATAGAATGATGAGTCCCTTTCTACGATAAAACATTTTGCAAAGTGTCCATTTTGGCGATAAACTATTTTATGAAGAATCCATAAACGGACCTAAACGTTTTTTTTTCAAAATATCCCTTTTACAGCGATTTCAATGAAGGCAATTACAAACTTTTGAGTAAAGTGTTGTTATTAAGAAATTTAGGGAAACTAGTAAAGTACTTGTCAGGAATTAACAGCAAGAATTAGTTCAATATCAAAATTTTTGATTTTGATAAAATGTGCCTTATCACTGTATTACCCCCAAATGCTATAAATATAAATTATAAGAGTATTAAAGGTGTACACTGTAAAAAATTCTGGTTTAAATTACGGTAAAAAGAATTGGCAATCAGGGTGCCAGTACTTTTTACAAAGAAATCCCTTTTTACTGGAACCGTGTTAAAGAACAAAACTTTGATTTACCGTAATTTTTACAGTAATAATTACTAGTGAATCACTGTATCACTGTAATCAAATAAATATCGCTCTAAAATGTACGCTATAATATTTTACGGTAAAACGGATTTTACGAATGATGCACCCAAAGTGCCAGGACTTTATACCGTAATTTGATTCAGAATATTTACAGTGTACCAGGTATTAATATTTAACTTTCCTAAGTACTCGGTATTAGAAAGAAATTAATTGATCACCCTGGGGTTTGTAAACTGCATTACTTTTCATGTTATTAAATTATTATTAATCAAGTCTAATTTCAAATTTTTTGTGGTGTTTAGTTAAATTGTGTAAAATCTACTCATAAAATTCTTAAATAAAAATAGGGTCCCGTTTTTTAGATATTCTGAAAAATTTCAAAAATCAGTTTCTGTTCTAACTTTTTATAAAAAGGTCCTGTTTTGGAGGATTCATGAAAAATACTCTCATATTTTTTACACTAAGTTAAAGTCATGTTTTTTTTTTATTTTTTATCAGAGTTCTGTTTTTTATAAAATAAATATATAAAGTAAGATTTGAAAAATTACAAAAACAGCTTTCAAAAATTCTCTTTTCATCTAAACTATGAATTAAAAGCGTTATCTAATCAATTTTTCAAAGGAAAAATTTTACAACAAAAATAAGTGAAGGACTCGATTTTACGATAAAATAATTTGTGAATGATCTATTTTTGCTAAGAGTGTCTGTTAATGGACATTTATTTCTTCTAAATAGGCTTCTGATAATAGAATTCTATTAAATGAGTACTTGTAAAAATTAAACTCAATATCCGGAAGAATATTACTAAAATGAGTAAAAAATAATTTATAATATTGCGTAAATCACAAAAGTTATCGGATATAGTTCTGAATTATAGTAATTTTTGAAAATTTGACTAACTAATACAATAAGCGGTTAAAACGAATTTTTTTGAAAATGATTAATTTACTTTTCTTGGTATTTAGTATGAATGTTATATAAATGTTAGTATAAAGTACTTTTTAAAATTATTTTACTATATACTACTATTAAACTAGAAATTAAATTCGAAATTTTGAGCGAAAAATTAATGACATCAAAAGCTTTTAAACGAAAAAAAAAAAAAAAAAAAAAGAAAAGAAAAAGAAACTAATAAAGTGAAATTTTTTTTTCGCTTTTTGAGAGAAAAATATCTCCATCTCAAAACAGAATCTCATTTGAATAGATTAATATTAATGGAAATTTATTTTGATCTACTTTGCAAAGCATAATTTTGTTAAAAACGTGAGTAAAATTCCTTTACAGACATAATGTTTATAATCTTAGAAGCCCTGTTATATATAAAATTAATAATATATAATATAAAATTATATATAACATATAATTGCATATAACATAAAATTATATATATTATATAAAAAAAAAGTTTATAAGCCTTGTGACGAAAATTCAGTTTTTTTAATATTAATTCTACACAAATTTATTATTTTTACATCACTAAACAAAGATAGAAGCAAAAATGATTCTATTAAAACCGTGAATTTCTTTTCATTTCTGGACTCTAATTTTCTTACCTTTTTACTAAGTGTAGTGTGAGTACTCGTCTGCGTGATTAAATTTGTATTTGAATTATCGTTACCGCAAAAACTCAAAATACTCGTTTTCCAAAATTGAATTAAAACTTTTTGAATTACAATAAATTTAATAGAATTCTGACGAAAATGAAACATCTACTAGCCTGAACGAAATAATTCAATTCATTGGTTTGTTTGAGCCATTACCAATTCCAATTTAAGTTAATTTCCAAGTAGCTTGTTTATTGTTTTATATGTTATTACTCATTATCATCTAAATAAAATATTCCATATGTAGCTGTATTTTAGAAATGGCATGTTATGTGAAAATGTAATTAACTCTTACGATTTCCTTAGTTGTTTTCATTCATTTTTTTTTTTTTTTTTTTTTTTTTTTTTTACGAAGAAGAAAATAACCTTACAGCTATGAACTCGCAAGCTTAAGAATAAAAGAAAAAAATGCAGACTCCAGATCATTCTGAAATAACCATCAATATTCCTTAAGACAATATTTGCATTTATTTCCCAATTACTTCATTCTGTTTCGAAGAATGTTCTGGAAAATAAGGAGAACAGAACACAGAACAGACTTCAGACAATAATAAAGTTATTAGCAAAAACTAGCCCGAAGGCACGTTTATCAAAAGTAATCTTTATTGGAATAAATGTGTTGATAAATACCATTGTTGGAATTGCATTATCTTTGCATTTCCGAAGCTTTTGTAAAAGCGCGTTAGAAAACGAAAGTATATTAAATCATGATAAATTGAGAGTTCCTCTAACAAATGTGGAATAAAATATTGTGGATTTTATTGTTAACTAGAAGAGATGATCTAGCCTAGAGAAGAGAAGCAAAGAGAAGTAAATAGTGGTTTGCAGCTAATTAAAACATATCTATCTTTATAAGTTTATAGTCATAAAAATTTATACGTATAGTTGTATAAGTTTCGATATGAAAGAAAGGAATATATTAACTTAATACAATTAGGCAGTCACTAGAAAATTGAGTAAAAAAATAATTGTAAAATTAACTGAATAATGGATAATAATGGAACTAATAGACTAAAATAATGGAAGAGACACTTTCTGTTTTTGATATTTTTTTTAAAATTTCTCAAAAATTACTTAGCGGACTAATTTGTAACTTTAGAGGTGTTTAGTCAATGTGAATTTTCACACTTAGCAATAAGGTTTAGAGATTTCGGAGGTTTGAAGGACTGACAATTAATTACGAAAGAGAATAAGTATTTTTGAACACCTTATGCCAGAAAATCAAGCAATACACTAGTATAGATCACTTTGTTATTTTCGGACTGGGCCCATGTCCGAGAGTTCGTGGGTTCGAACCCCGCCGGCCGAAGACTCCTCGTCTAGTAAAGTGACTGATGCACGTTAAATCTGTCGAGTCGCAAAAGTCTTCCATGTTCCCATAACAAAACAATACCTCTGGGGTACTGGATTGGAGAACGATCGTTCTCTGATTCAGGTCAAAATTACGATCTGAGGATGTATGATTGGGTCCGCCCTATAAACGGGTGCGACGTATGGTGTGGTAGAAGTCGAATTCTTGGCCATAGACGGCGCCACTGGAAAACAAGAACAATCGCACCCCCTCTGCCAAAACAGGCATACGTCAACAACAAAAACAACAATAACTGCGTCAAATTTCGTAAACCTAGCTTAAATATTATAGAAATAGGGAAATTTTTTTTTTATTATAAAAAATTAACTTTTTTGTCTTAAATTTCTTTGCTATAACTTTTAAAATATTCAACAAAATTAAAAAGAAATTTTGAAAAAATTTAAAATTAATTACAAAATTATTGTTTTAAAATTGAAAGAAAATTCGCTACAAACTGTGCAAGATATGAGCTCTCAAAGTAGTTTATTTGTAAAGAACATCTGTGGATAAAATCTGATTTGAATATCTTGATGATAAATATTTGATTTGAATATCTTGCTGATTTGAATATCTTGATGATAATTGAGATTTAAATATCTTAAAAATTTAAAAATTTTCAAGCAATTTTTGTATTGTCTTCTGTACTTTTCAAAATGAGGCTCAAAATGATCAGGGATTTTTTCCAAATTTTATTTAATAGTATGGCAAACAACGCAACAATATAATGAAATTTGTGGAAAACCCCTTATCATTTTGAGATTTTTAATAAATTTTTTAGTAATAAAGATATTTTTTAAAAGCATAGACTAGTTATATTTTATGTAATTTAATTATAGCATTTATTTTATATGGCATACTTATTTACGAATCATATGTCTCTTATTCTTTAATATTTTATCTCATTATCCTCATTGATCAGCCAACCCAAATTTGAGTTTACGACTATCAAAGCTTATAGTATCTTTTTAATGTCAAAGTACCTTGTAATTTTTTACCCAATCCTGAAAACAAGGGAACTCTTAAATCAGGTATTGGGACAAACTAGCCTATGTGGAGGATTTTTTTGAAGAAACTCACCAGCGTTTGAGTTGCATAGAGAAGAAAACCCCGAAAACCTCCTGCGGTTCGCTCGATGGAAGGGGATTCTAACCAATGACACGTTAATCACTAAGGATATTTTATGTTCGTAAAGTAGTCAATGCGAGCCGGGAGAAGAATACGTATCAACCATCCAACGCTGGGATTCGAACCTGTTTATAATTTAAAATAAATGTTTTCTCACTTCTTTTATAGAATGCTTTTATATCAGTTATAAAAGCTAAAAATAATTTCAATATATGTAAATAAAAATTGGTCAGGTGTGATAAAGCCAGAAATAGAAATATAAAAGCAGAGACATCAATTTGAGTAAAACAAAAGTAAAAAGTGAACCAGTTTGCTTAAGACAGAAGAACGTAAAATCTGTTAACGAGAAAGCATTTAAAGTGAATGTAAAGCTTCTTAAGGATGTATGAGACACAGTAAAACACGCAGTTGCACAGCTTTTAGTTTTGAAAATCAAGAAAATGTGAACTTTTATCGTTGAATGGTGGTTGCTTGTGGCAAGCATTGTTTTGAACGAAAAAATTTCTGTTAAAATTTTCGCGCAAAAGGTGAGAATATGAATAGATCTGCCAACTCCAGCACCAGCAAACACTGTAATCACCAGTTAATGTTGTTGGTGATGTAAATGTATAACATAAGTAGATTTCATTGATAAAATAAGTGGAGATAATTGAAGAGATACAACCTGTGACATCAGTTCAGGACATAGTCCGAAAAAAGTAATTATAAAATTGGAAATAGTACCACAGCGTGTTGTTCTCTCTTAGGACGCATTCATCTTTATCACGATTTTGCATTTACTTTTACGTGATTTAGTTGAAATCTTATACGTAATAAGCAGTGTACTTATTTACGAGAAAATATATATATTTTACGAGAAAAAGATTTTTTTCAGACTTAAATTCTACGTTAAATACACGTCATTTTAAAAACTATGCTGATCCTAACGCTTAACTTTTTTTCTGTTTTTAGAAATCGAATCTCGAATTTTTTTTAAATATTTTTCTTATATTTTTTGTTTATTTATTATTTATTTATTTTGTTTTGTTTAATTTTTATGAAAATATGACTACGCCTTTATAGTTACAATGTGCAGTTTAGAGCCAGGGTTGCTCAGGTAATAGAGATTTCGCCTCCTAATGAGGTGACCCATTTCCAAATCCCAGCGATGGCTGGTCGAGGCAAATTTCTGACCCGGCTCGCTTCGACCACAGTGTTGACGTAAAATATCCTCAGTGGTTGATAGATCATGAGTTAGAGTCCCTTTGCCATCTGACTAACTGTGGAAGGTTTTCGCTGTTTTCCTCTTTATGTAATGCGAATGCTGGTTAGTTCCATCAAAAAGTCTTTCTAGAAGACGAATTTCTACCAATACTTGCATCTAGGAGTTCCCTTGTCTTCTGGATTGGGTTCAAAATTACAAAGCTACGGAGTTGAATATAAGTAGTCGAAACTCAAAAACTGGGTAGACTGTTAAACGAAGGTTATAAAATAAAAATAAAGTGTGCAATTTAGAACTTCTATCACTTCTGGATACAACTATTTTTATTATTAAAATATCTTTTACATAAAATTGAGAAATATTAAACAATAAAAGAATTGAGCCAAACTAACGATAAAAGATTATCAATTTCGAAATAATGTGTTAAAAAAAAAATCTCAAAGGATATTATAAGTTTATGGCAATTCTTTGTTCGAGCCTGGCTGGAGTTGAAATTTTATGTTAATATGTTTCAAAAAGAATATTTAAGAATATAATTTTCTCACTTCTGCGTCGACATAAAAAAAGAAGTGAAAAGTTGTTTTTCTGAAGAAAAGACTTAGAATGCAACAGAGGAATTAAAAAGCTAGTATGTATGCAATGCTCATAATTGCATGATATATTTTAAGGTTGGAAATTAAAAATCATCTTGCCTTTAATTCGGTAAATAAGAAAAATTATAATTATACACCAATAATGCTCATGAAGCTCAGAGTTCGAGCTCGTAAAATAATTTAATTATGTATTGCGCTGTGAAAATTAATATTTCTTTTTAATAAAACAGACAAGTTAAAAATATTTACTTTCTACCAGAAGTTAATTTTCATAAACTTAAAAGAAAAAAAAAATATTTGCAAAGCTAATTTATGTTTTGTAAAACTAAAAATATGTTAAACCATTCGACTCCGCAGAAAGTAATAAATTACCTTTAAAAATCACAATTCGATAGGGAGAAAAAAACACGATTTTCGGGAAAAAGCGAGGGAAATTATCGGCATTAATAATGAATCTCAACTGGGAAATTTAAACTGAAATTAATCAACTACTTGGCGACAGAAATTTTTTTTTTTCTATATCTTTAATGACTGAGAAACTTACAACTTTGGTCTTTGTGTAAATAATACAAAAAAATAAAGAAGAATTAAATAGACTGTCATCATTCAAATTCCTTTTCCCGAACTCATATTTATGGGCACATTAAAAAGAAATGAGAACCATCGCTCATTTTTCTTAGTGTTGTCATTAGTAGTGACATTTTTCTGGATCAATTCTTCCCTTTTTTTTCCCTTTCCTGTTTCGTATAAATCCGCTTCTATGGTCTAATAACCGTTGGAAAGGCTTTTCTTATGTAATTTATTGTTCTTTTGAAGTTGAAATTTAATGAATTTCCAATAAGAAGGAGTCCGGATTTCAGAAATATGATTATATATCCCGGAATCGATAAGGGAAGTTGATGTTATTTGTCCCTATACAAGTGGTGCAAGTTCCACGAACGCTGATATTTATGGGGAAAAAATTAAAAGATATTTTATCCCTTTTTTTTTTTGATGTCCTTAATCAGAAGACAGTATATATTTATCTAGACGTTCGTTTTATTTAGAATTTTCAGTTTGCTTTCTTTTCTTACGTTAACCCTTTGGAGCAGAATATTGGATATTATATTTTAGCGCAAATATAATTCCTGCAGATTTTTACATTAATACTCACAGATTTTTTTTTGATAATTATGAAAAAAAATTTATAATTAAAAAGTACCAAAATCTATATTTGCTTGCATTAGAGCGTCAAAACAGTTATGAATTGGGCACCGTTTTTCTACTTGCGTCAAAGGATTAAATAAAAACTCCAAATTTCCAGACTTAAAAAGTAAACTATTTTCAATAACAAATTTCTAAAAAATATCGCAAAATTTTTTAATAATTCACTAAGCGGTTAACATTTGTGGGCAACAAGTCAAAATATTTTTCACGTTCTTGGATTCCATCTTAATGGTTCGAGGGGGTGACTTCAAATATGTTAATTATTTTCTGTAGACGATATTTTAGATTACGAAATAAGACACAAAAACGTACTTTCTCTGAATAAACATGCCTTTTTTCAACAGATTTGGATTTTTGACCCCATAAATATAGGGAGAAACAATTTTCTGAGAAATATGGTCGCCATAATTTTGTCTGGGGAGCAGTCCAAAGCTTGGACCCCGAAATTTTAATTTTATATTTTGCGTATTGCGACTTATTTCGAGTACTTTATAAGAGAATTGAAGAATGCTTACTCATAATTATAAAAATCGCTTAGCCAAAGATGATTCCATGCGAAAAATAAATTTTAGTAAATATTTATTTTTTTTCATTATTTTATTTAATAATAGTCGAAAAAATTTTGAAATGTAAGGTATACAGTTTTTTGCATCATTTTAAATTACCTAATTTTACAAGTCAGAATAGGAAATCGGAGTGAAATCGATTGAATCGTTCCTGAAAAATCGAATTTTATATATGCGACTTTTTTAAAATTAGATTTCTTAGGAATTATTCAGCCAATTTCCTTCAATTTTTGTATTTTGACATGTGAAATTAGATATTTAAATCGCTTTTCTTACCATACTATAAATTCAATGAATCTTAAATTTAACATCACTAAACACAAAAGTGAAATAAGGGAAAATATGCATGGAAAAAAAGAGCCTTATCATAGCAAGTAGAATATGTAAAAGTTTGACCAGTTTTTGGCTCTAGGGGAACGCCAAAAAGCACTGTAAATTCAACAGAGGCTCTTTAGTAATGACTTTTGGCAAAATGAACAATGAAATTCGATATTATTATTAGGCTGTTTTCAAGTAAATGTGGTAAAGTTTGGTACTGTTTATTGCGATACCTTAGCATGGCATTAAACCATTTATTCTGTTAAATTTACTGTTCAGTTTTGTATTTTTACTTAATATGAGGTAATAATAACTATAATTTTGAAAACCAGAATTTTTGTTAAACCGTTACGATGCAAATGATAAACCAGAAATGTCAATTTTATCAGAAATGCCATTACTATACAAGAACGGCAATTTTATCCGTGTCAGTTCTTACTGGCACATATTACCACGTTTCTATCAACTTGCCTCCGTGTATGTCTGTTCGGGTGGCATTTTGTAATCGATTTTAAACTAACTTCCCGACTAGCTACAGACTTCAAATTTGGCACATAGTTCAGAATTGGATAACAATGCATGAAAATGAAGAGAAAAAAGACATACAAAGTAAAATAAAATTAAAGAAAAATTAATATTTTCGCGATTGTCTTTTGTTGTCGATTCGTATATTTCAAATTAGTGTCACATGTCAGTTGAAAAGTTTTGTGTACAGTGAGTGAAAAAAATTCAGATTTTGGAATTGAGTACAAAAAAATAAAAAATAATAAAAATAATATTTTTAAAAACCACGTTTTTGTAGTGGAGAATAATAATTAAGAAACAAAAATTTGAAAAATGAAAAACGTCGGGTGCATGAAATACATAACAGTACATATACAAATACATATACACATTTTCTTACTCATACACATGCACAACCACATATACATCCACATATACTTCCACATACACATGCATATACGCATTTTCTTACTCATACACATGCACAACCACATATACATCCACATATACCTCCCATATACACATGCATATACACAAACATATTCCACATACATATCCACATACAATTACAGATATACATACACATATTCTCATGAGCACACATACTGTTACTGTTATGTATTTCATGTGCCCCACGTTTTTCGTTTTTCAAATTTTTGTTTTTTAATTATTATTCTCCACTACAAAAACGTGGTTTTTAAAAATATTATTTTTATTTTTATTTCTTTTTAAAGTTGGTGAATTATCTTCACTTTTGTATATATCCTAAAAAATGAATTATTTTAGTAATTTCATAAACTATCTTAACTTCGTTTTCATTTATAAGTAATAAGTATGTACTTTTGAATGAAGACGCCGATTTCAAATTTTTACATTTCTTACCTTTAATAGATTCAAAGTGATAGATTTTGCGTTTAAAAAAACTGCAAAAATCTAACCTTTATTTAACGAAATTTCATTAAAACAGAATTTTTAAAATGAAACCAATAAATTGTATTTTATTGAAACTACTCTTGTTCAAATTATGCAAAAAAAAAAAAAAAATTATTTTGAATAAAATCTTGAACTAATTTGAATGGCTCTAAATTTAAGCGATAAGCCTCCCTGGTTTGTTATCCCCTCCTTAGGCATGATTTTGATTGCAAAATGACGTTAAAATAAAACTTATTGAACTTCCTCTTGGTTTACCCAATTTAAAGCCTAATTTTCATCAGCAAAGATAGCTGTAATTACACAGTGAATGTTAACATAAAAACACAATGTCTTTCCAGTTTTCAAAAATATTCTACCTCGTTCAAAAGAAAAAGCATGCCATAAAATTAGAAAAACGAAATAATTTTGATCCTAGACCACTACTGCTTGCAGCATGAAAAATGTAAGATGATCTAAGACTTCAAGAATTGATCCTATCTAGTAAGCAAAGTGATTATAGATCGCATCCTTCATAACTTTTTCTTCCATTTCTGGCTTAATGCTTGTTATAAGCAAATCATTTACCGAAGATTGTTACAACAACCTTGGGCAAGATATAGAAGCGGCAATATATAAGTCGATGAAATTGATTCGCTTTCTAACATGGTTCATTTACTTTTTCTCTGCAGTCGTAAATGATTAGCACATTAAAGGTTCGATTCCCCGAAATTGCTTTTTGTGTAAAAGAGATTTAATAGATTATTTTATATTCGAAGTTTCATAAGAGATGATTAAAGGCGTGAAACCTGATATTTATATGGATTTTTTGATTTATAAAGATTTATTAATATAAATCTGTAATACCACTGAATTATTAATTTAAATATTTTTAAGATCGATGTAGGTTTTGATAATAGTTTGAGACTGTTCCTTGTTCTCAGCTTCATAGCAGTCTTATTAACATTCATTAGAAGAAGAATATCCAACTATTAAACAATATCCTAATATCTAAAAGAGACTTGTATTTATTTTACATTCGAAACTTTATAAAAGGTGATTAAATAAGTAAACACTGATATTTATATGGATTTTTGATTCATAAAGAGGTATTAGTTTAATCTATAGCCTATATTTAGTATAGATTTAAGTATTTTTTATGATACATCATCTTGGTATTGATTATAGTTTGAGACTACTTACTCTTCCGACCTTCATAACAGTCTTTGCAAATATAGTGCGCAGCTGTCTACTTAAAAGATACTAAATAAACTATTTTATGTTCGTAGTTTCATAAGAAATATTTATGTGGATTTCTGATTCATAAAAATGTATTATCATAAATCTATAGCACCTCTTTGGCATAGAATTAAATATTTTTTTTAAAATAAGCTGAAGGTTTAATTATAGCTTTATACCTTTTTTTCAAGTTTTATGAAAGTTATAAGATTCATTGTAAAAATAATATTTTCAGTCATCTTAATTTCTTTAGTAGCTTCGATTTTATTTACCTTTGGTTATGCTGGTTTAGATTACATTTTGGTCATCATATCATATTGAAGAATAGCTTTAATTAACTAGCTAAGTTTCAACATGAGCGCATTTTTTAAAAACAATGATCAATTTGAATTTTTGGAAATTATTTGCTTTATTATTGCAGAATTCGTTTACAACTCGAAAAATTTAAAACCGTTAATAAAATTATTACAAAAAATTGCTATTTCGTTATGCTATTAAGTAAATATATCTGAATCTGAAATTTCAGGATTTAAAATTTTATTTATGATGTGAAAGTTTGATTTTCACAGCTACTTCAAAACAAATTTGATACCAATTAAGTGGTCAGCAAATGGAACTTATTGCCAGATATATGGTAGCATTCAATATTTATTTATTTATTTATTTATTTTTTTGAATATTTATGATGTCGTGAATATGACGCTATTCTTTCGCTAAAGGTAAGAAAAACGGAAAGTAGGGAAAATAATTCAGTACAGGGAGGATTGTTTAATTATTAGGAAAGAATACTTGATACGAGAAAGTTTGTGCCAAAGGATTCATTTAAGGAGCTAAACTGTAAAAACATTAAAAACAAAAACAAAAAAAAAAAAAAATTTAATTAAAAAGTTATTTTGAATTATGCTTTGGTGGTCAAATTACATGTTAAATAAAATTTTTAATTAACAATTGTGGAGGTATTCGTGGTTACAGCTCTTGCCTTGCAGTGACAGCAGCCCAAACGAACGTGTTCCCAGTGTTTGATGAATCAAGGTTTGTCCACTTGCTGTCGAACTGACGGTTGGTGTTTTTTTATTTGCTTATTTTTTAATAAAATTTTTTCTGAACGTAATTTTATTCTTCTTTTGAAAGTTCTAATATAGTCTCATTCTTTAAAAATTAAAAATTGTTCCATCTCTCCATTTAAACTTCTTAAAGGTTTCTGAACTATTTAAATGAAGTCAAAACTTACCGATTCTTCAACGATGAAACTTCAAGCAGTATTTATTAGTTCTAATTTACAAAAAAAAATAATAAAAAAATATCTTTACGATCAAACATAAGAAGTTCTGAAAGTTTCATTTAAACATATCAGCAATTTTATTATTATTATTATTGTATTTTGAAAGTTCTAAAATGTCTTTATCCCATAAAAACTAAACAGTTTTGTTTGTTTTATCCTTTCTAAAACCCTTTAATCTAATTCTTAATTAATTTTTAAACTATTTAATAAAATCCAAAATTAGCGAACGTTGTTCAATGAAAAAACTTCGAACAATCTGCAAGTCTTATTTAAGCAAAATAAACTATACCATAAAACTTCAAACAATCTGCAAGCTGCAAATATAATTTAAGCAAATCGTTATTTTGTTTATTTACTTTAAGTCCAAGAATGGTATTATTCTATAAAAACCAATTTTGCACCATCTATTGTGTTCTATTTTTAAACTTTTAACAATTTCTAACCAAACGATAACCAAACGATTTCCAACATAAAGTTATCATAATTCTTCCTCTCTGAAAAAATTTTTCTTATTCGAAGAATTTAAAAAAAGAAGAAAATTAATGATAAGTTTTACAATCATTTTCAGTTCTATTTCAATTTACATATTTCAGATTTTTCCTTTTTGTTTCATACTTCGATTTATTTTATAAAACTTCATTTCCCATGGAAATTGATGAAAAATTGCATAACGAATTCAAGTTATCCTGAATAAATGCGATTAGTGGAAACAGTGAAGAAACAAAACAAAGCACGTTCCCAAAGATATAATAAACAGATACCTTCATCTGATTCGTTCATCTCTTCTTTTCAGTGACATTAAAATAAGATTTTCCCGGCCGTAGGAAAAAAATAATTTATAATGAAAGCTGTAGGGAGTTTGCTATTTTTTCCACATTTCAAATATTCTGGAAAACAAAAAATACAAATTCAATTTCCTTTTGAGATAAAAATATTATTTTGTGGAAACTTATTGATCAATGATGGTGGAAGAAAAATCTAATTTTTGGTTACGTAGAGATATCTAGTGCTTATTTATCGAATAAAAATTGTAGTCATCGGCGATCATTAAAATAATTAAATGTGTTGAAATGAGAATTTATAGAACAAAAGTCAAAAATAATTCATATACATTTTATAGAAAATAAGAATTTATGAATGTTTAATTTTACATTTTCCGATACAAAATTATGAAAAAAAAAATACAAATTCAATATCATTTTGAGATAAAAATATTGTTTTGTAGAAACTTATTGATCAATGATGGTGGAAGAAAAATCTCATTTTTGGTTACGTAGAGATATTTAGTGCTTATTTATCGAATAAAAATTGTAGTCTTCGGCAGTTAGTAAAAAAATTAAATGCGTTGAAATGAAAATTTAAAGAACAAAAGTCAAAAATAATTCAAACACTTTTTTATAGGAAATAGAATTTATGAATGTTTAATTTTACATTTTCCGTTACAAAATTATGAAATACAAAAAATACAAATTCAATTTCATTTTGAGATAAAAATATTATTTTGTGGAAACTTATTGATCAATGATGGTGGAAGAAAAATCTAATTTTTGGTTACGTAGAGATATTTAGTGCTTATTTATCGAATAAAAATTGTAGTCTTCGGCAGTTAGTAAAAAAATTAAATGCGTTGAAATGAAAATTTAAAGAACAAAAGTCAAAAATAATTCAAACACTTTTTTTATAGGAAATAGAATTTATGAATGTTTATTTTACATTTTCGGTTACCTTAAAAATCTGTCTGTAAACACTTGCCAATTCAGTTAGATTGTAATGCCGCTTAGAAAATCATTTCAACCAATGAACAATTCTCCACTTGGGCTGATTTTTATGCTCAAATAATAAGCAAATTAAAGCAACATTTTAAATTTTAAAAAAATAATTAAAGCCACTTCTTATTGAAAGTGTTATGTTGTTGCTGTTGGCTTACGTCACTTGTCAATACTGACAAGCCTATTTCAAAGCAGATGGATGAGCTTCTTCTTGTTTTTAAGTGACACCATCTATGACCAAGAATGTGACTTCTTCCACACACATACATCACAGCCCTTTTACAGGGAAGACACATTCCCACACTATCCATCCGCAGATCGTAATTTTGACCTGAACCAGAGCACGAACATCCAGTACCCTCGGAGGCATCGATTTGTTATGGGAACTTAGAGGGCTTTGTGACCCTGACAGCAACAATCACCATTTTGTACACGGGGAATCTTCGGAATGTGGGGATCGAACTCTCGACCTCTTGGACATAAGCCCAACGCCCTGCTAATGAGGCTCTCCCGGCCCACTTAAAGTTTAGTTTCTTGATATTAAAATTTTGCACCATTTTCATAGTTTGCATGGAAGTTGCTAGTTTATTTTGGACAATACTTAAGAGGCATCTGTAACACGTTTCTAACAGTTTTATAAAAAAAATTGCATAGTACCAGTTAAAAAGCCTTACTTCCTGTAACGAACGATAATTCAAATGTTTTCAAGCTTACGGTACCGGAAGATACGACTATGCAGGACGGAAGAGTATTTAAAAATAAACACTATTAAATTTTTTATGTATAGATGGTAATAAGTCGATTTCTAGAAGCGAAAAAATTAAATTAGATGCGAAAACATATTCCCTGAGTGAGCATACATTTTTAAAAGAATTTAGATACATAACCGTAAAATTATGGGGAATAGCTGAAATGTTGAAAATATAGTTTCAAAAATGTAATTAGAAAATCTGGAGATTTGACCCCCTTTTTTTAAAAAATTGTTTCTTGAGCTTTTGGTCATACCTCAAGAAACAATTTCGTGAAGGAAAAAATAATGATTAATTTTTATAAACTTTGCTTCTAAAATATAATTTTGTGCAAAAAAAAAAAAAAAAAAAAAAAAAAAAAAAAAAAAAACTTTTAGTTAATACATATAATTTTATTTTTAAAATAAAATGCAATAATAAAAAGAATATAATTGGAACTAAAAATTTCACAATCTCCAAAATAGTTAAATTTTAAATTACAAAATCCAATATATGAACGAAATTGAATAAAATAGTAATTGAAAAATAAATAAAAAATAAAAAAAGTATTTTAACATTTAAAAATCGTACTATACCTGCACAATGGGCTATTAGTGATGTTCCAGGGAACATCCCTGAGGATGATCCTAAGACATGCTGTTACAATTTTGTTCCTTTGCAGAGGGGATGGCTACCCTCTATTATTATTATTATTAGAAATCCTTAATTATGAATAAAATCGTTTTAGTGTAAACTATTCTTTACTTTGTTTAATTTTATTTTTCGTGAAAATGAATCCACTAAGAAAATATTAACTTTTCGTCAAAGGATAAGATATATAATAAATAAAAATTTGTATTAACAAATAATTGAGAAATAATAAATTATTAGGTATTAATAATTTATAAAATAATAGTAAATAATAAAGAGACATAATAATCCGACAATAACGTTATCTCTCCAAATTTACTTATCAAAACCTGGACTAATTCACAGCAGTGGAAATACTAACAGACATCCACTATAAACTCGATTAAAACCTCTTCAGCGACAGCAACTCGAAATTTTAACGACATAAACTTGACTGTGACGTCATTCTTCCGCGAATGACCTTCTGCAGAGACTCCCCCCCCCCCTGGACTATGTCTCAATTCTTCCCAACCCCCATCACCTTAATTTTGAGAAGGCACACAGCGGAGGGGGGTCTCTTAAGACAAATTACTCTGCATCAGAAACTGTAGTGGTAATGAATGCTGTAATTCCGCTGGGACAACTTTTAATTAATTTCGGTTCGGGCGTCGTTGCAGGAAAGGCAACCTTAAAGTTTCTTTCTTTCTAAAAATGTCTCCTAAGGGTTGTTTCCTTTAAAAGCAAGGCGCTAATTTCCATTTCTTGTTAGCTTCCATATTAGCGGAAATTTTTTAATAAAAAGATATCGGATTTTTCCAAGACCCGTCTCATTATTTCCGATGATATTTTTGTTAGGTAATTAAATTTGCTTCTGATCGGATGTGGCATTTTATTTTAAATCGGTTTGGTTTTTGTAATTTCAGAGAATAATAAATGGATTTAGCTAATTTGCTCGAATTTAATTATGGATAAAAGTTTCTTAATAATTAGTCATTAAGGAATTCCATTATGCGTTGTAGATTTTTAATGAAGAGTTTAAATAAAGTTTTGTTTGTTTTAATTAAGCCCACGTTGTCCTTTCAATGTGTTTTAACTTTTTCTCGAAGAATGATTTTACTATTTTTCAACGCGCAAAATGAAAAAAGGTACACCTTAATAGCTTTTCGTCTGATGATCGGATTGTTACATTTCATGATGAAATTTTAATGGTTGGAGATGGGCTAGCCATGAATATGATAATTAAGTTTAAGTTACGAAGTTAAGATACGCAGGTGATATTTTAAGTTATGAAATCAGACGCGAAAAAAAAAAACGCACTTTTTCTGAATAAGCGCGAAATTTTTTCGGCTTATTTGGATTCTTGGAGCTAAAAGTTTTGCGAATTTGCCACAATCTGACAAATAAAAAATCCCAAGCTTTTTCGCTTTTCGAGAAGCTTTTACGCCAAGGAAAATAAAAAAAGCCACAGTACCGTACTCTTGAAGCAAAGCTATAATTTATATGCCATCTTGCCGCAAAAAATTATCTGGGTTTAAGAGCGGACAATTGACTGAAATATTTCAAAAATTATTTAAACTTTTTTGAAAATCTCCAATTTGGCGACATTTTCCCTTCTAAACGAAAGTTATCAAAATCAATGTCTTATTCTCAATTTTTACAATTTTGTAAGAGCACAGATGATGCAGCTATGGAGTAAGTTTTTAACTATTAAAAAATTAGACCAAAAACGCTTTTCATTTTCACTAAGCTGTGGCTTTTTTCCGTATTAACGTTTTGAGTCATTTTTAGAATAAACATAAAGAACAAATGACTGTACTGATTGCAGGAAAAAGATAGGCTTAACTTGACCTAACAGTCATGTGTGATTGTCATAGAGGTGGAATAAGCTCTTTATATCACCTCTATGGTGATTGTCATAAACTCACAATAGTAATGAAAATAGCATATTATTCGTAATAAAGCAACGTTTCAAGCTACGACAGTTTAAGTTTCTCACACTGGAAGCAAAAATGTAATTTTAAATTATATATTCTATAAAGCGGCCAACTAACTGAAATATTTCGAACGTTAAACATTTTTTTTTTATTAACATCACTTATTTGGCAAAATTTTTACATCTAGATGAATTCTTAATCTTAATTTTTGCACATTTTTATGAGCCCAGTTAATGTAGTCTAAGAACCACTTCTTTTTAATTTCAAGAAATTAGATCATGAATGCTTTTCTTTACCACAATCTGTGT
The DNA here is from genome assembly GCA_949128135.1 of Parasteatoda lunata. NCBI lineage: Eukaryota > Metazoa > Arthropoda > Arachnida > Araneae > Theridiidae > Parasteatoda > Parasteatoda lunata. The sequence continues at coordinate 39,049,105 of OX421971.1, forward strand.
TTTTTCTTATTTTTGTCCTTTGTTATTTTCAGAATTAGCATAGAGAACACTGGGCAAAAAATATTAAATTTGAATTAAAATTAAAAAGTAACTGTTGAAAACTCACAACAGTTCTAAAAAAGCATATTAGTCTAAAATAAATAAATAAATAAAAAAAATAAATAAACTATATGACGACAAAGCTAATGAAAAACAGCCAATCGATTCTTTTCAAATATCATTGGCATTCCTCTCCGATATCATTGTTATTCTTTTCAAATATCATTGGCAATCTTTTCAAATATCATTTTCATTTTTTTCAAATATCATTTATATTTTTATATGCTGCTAAAATGGTGCAAAAATCTGTAAATTTACTATTAAACAATTTGGTTGACCAATTATTAGTAATCATTAGTAAACTAAATTAAAAAATATATTTTTTGAATGAAATTATCTTCTTTTAAACACGCTTTACAATCGTCTGAAAAAAGTTTGTTATTCTTTCGAAAATTCCAAAAGTAATGGAGAAATAGACAATATTAATAATAATAACAATAATAATGAATAAGCATTAATGGGGTCAAATTTTCTACCGCTTTCCTGGATAAAATATTGAAACCATACTTTTTCAGATTGCAGCAATTTCAGTTAACTTTTTAAATATAATATAGTTTAAATAAAAAGAAAAACTTTTACTTTACACGTTTGCTCAGATACTTTAATTATATAATTCATAAAATAAAAGATTTTTTAATATCATAATTTAATATCGATTTTTTCAATTACACTAAAACCTTTTAAGAATGTTTACTTATTAAAAAAGTAACTTAATTTCTTAAAACTTTTCGCAAATAATTATAACATTCACTATAAATTAAAAATTAAGAATTAATGAGTTTATTATATTTATATTTACTTTAATACAAAAATAATATATTTTATTAAAAAGGTTGTAATGAGATTCTCAACAAAATTTCCATTGTATGAAAACAAAGTTCATGTCCAAAAAATACGTCCTGTAATCCAATATTTAATTTAGTAATTGAGTTTACTATTGAGAATTTTAATCTATTTAAAGCTAAATTAAATATTAATTTTACCGCCGTTACTCAAATTTTAAATCTGGTTTTTTATAATATCATTAAATTCATAAAAATTCAAACAAGTATCAGTAAAAATATTCATATACTTTTTTGTAAAAAAAAAAAAAGCATTTATATAAGTAAAACTTTTTATTTCTTAATGTTTTATACAAAAATACTTTGCTTAATATTGAATCAAATATGGCTAGACACTTTTTTGCAAATACCATGGGTAATGAGGCTCTCATTTCTATAAGAATGTTTTCTTTATAGATATAAGAATTAATTATATGTTAGAATACTTTTTCTGTCTTTTCCTGTCTATACAAAATCAATTATTTATTTATTTTTTTTAAAGATTTTGAAGACGAATTTAGGAATGAAAAATAGAGAAAAAAACATGACAGTATAGACTTATAAATTTATTAGAATTCAAAAAAGAAAGAAAATTATTTGGAATCATTTTTTTAAATTATAAATATACAGAGATTTTAGCATCATAATAATACTCACATTAAAAAAAAGTCAGTCACATTATCAGTCACATTAAAAAAAGTTTTAGCATAAATACATCGAAAAATGTAAAATGGAACCATTTTTATTTAAATAACATATATACAGGAATTTCCAACTGCTACGCTTTTTGAAATATATTTTACAGAGTGGAAGATAATTTAAAGCTAATGCTTTCAGAATTCCCGATAATTTTGCCAACATTTCAAACGTCTCACCACAATTGAGCTAGAATAAAGGTACGTTTCATTTGATTTCAAATTATTTACATGAGGAGTGGAAAATAACTTTAACTTTAATTTATAAAACAATATAATATTTAAAAAACAAAAAATCATACATTAAAATATAGACTTAGCTAACACTAGGAAAAATTCTCTGAAAAAGCGTAGAAAGTAGAGAGCCCTGTATATATATATATAGATGTTTTTTTTCCAGCTTTATAAATAGTATATTCTTGAATAATAAGCAAACCGCTGATTTCGAAAAATTCGAAATTAAATTTTACTGATAATTTATTATGTATATTTGATAAGAAATTTAAGAATCAAAATTACATCCTTTTGGCTTTATATTGATCTCCATTCTATGTATAAATATTTTTAATGTCCTTAATAAAATGAATATTTAATTCTATAAATGAACAATTCAATTTTCTAATTGAAGATATTCTAATGAATAGTTAATTTATTCGTGCGCGAAATAAAGTTTGTTGGATATTCGTTTTTGTTTTTTTTTCTATATATGTAAGCGAATTCAGCCCAAGGAAAAAAACATACAATTGTTTTTGAAGGATAACTACACAATATATAGTTAATTAATCACCTTTTTCTCTTACTTATAAACTTTTAAGTAGATAATTAGTAAAATATGTCATTAACGCTCACCATTTTATTCTTTTCGTTTTTTAATAAAGCGAAAATAATTTCTGTGAAACTTCTGTACTTTAGCAGTTACTTAAAATTGGACATCTATTTACAAAATCGTATACTAAATCTTATTTATTATTCTAATTAAAAAATTTTTTTCTAATGAATTAACAAATCCTTTTTAATTTATTCAGTTTTTTAAACGGTTTAGAAAAATTATCAAGTTTCTAACAGTTTACTCTCAACATTGAACCATAACAACAATACCTTGAAACAAAATTGGATACAGATTTGCAGCAACCTAAGTAATGTGCTAAATTGGAACATGGATTCGTTTTCGTTAAACTATTATACTGCAATCAAACTTAAGAAATACGATGTTATAGTTCAATTTCGGTAGAAGCTAATTTGGTGTATGATTAAGCACCCAACTCATGAAACAAAAAATTTCTTGAGATAAATATTGTATGGTACTCGCTTTTGTGGATGACATTTTGAGGAAAATTTTACCCAGGATTTGCCTATCATTATGGACATAATCCATCTCAAACACTACCCGAAAAAAATTTAAATGAATTAGCTATTGCTAGAGTTTATAGCCTGGTCGCTTATTTAAAAAAAGAGCATACTTTCCATCACATAAAGCTAGCTAATGACAGTTATTTCATTAAAGAAACCAGAAGGAATGTTTATTTAAACTTTAACATGTTAGTCACAATCTCGCATTAAAAGTAACTTGGATAAATATGACAACAATTTGAAGGAAAAAAAAATTTAAGTAAGAATTTATGAATGCTTATTGAAATATATTATTGAAGTTTAAGAAGGTATTATTTCTTTAAAAATTTGCCAAAAATTGGTTAAAATAAAAATAGAAACATTTTAGGATGGTTATCTAATTCATCACAGATATTTACGAATCTATTTATAGAAGCAGTGTTAAAAAAAGCAAAAAAAAAAACAATTTTGATACCTCTGAAGCGTGTGATGCCACTTAAAAGAGAATAAGCACCCAAAAGTTATGAATTTATTTATATTTATGATATAGCTTCACAAAGTATCTTTGCAAATGTTTTAATAATTCAAATCTATTATGAAAATTCGCGATTTTTTATGTCAGTGTAACATATTGAAATATTTCACTAATCCTACATAAACAATTAAAGTTTGATGTGTAATTCATGAAATATCCCATAAAAAAAATTTTAATTTCCGGATATAATTTAGTAACTATCATTATTGTTATAAACATTTACGGTTAATGGTGTAATTCAGTTACGATCTTTCAAACATTTATGGTTCAGGATTTAATTCACTGACTATCTTCTGAGAATTTGTGATTTAGATTATAAGTTAATAATCATTCTCTAAACATTTACGATTTAAAATTATAATTTACTAAACTGTCCTCTAAGTATTTATATTTTACTGTGTAATTTACAAATATGATTTAAGCACTTCTAACTTTTAGTGTAACTCACCAACTATCCTCTAAAAATTTATGATTAAATTTTCTAATGCACCAACTATCTTTTTAAAAATTTATGATTTAATTTACTCTCTCCCAAACATTTAACTTAAACCCAATGCAAAACAGCATACATTCCTGGAATCGTACTTAACGATATATTTTTAGACAACAAATATATTTTTGAAATTCAATATTCCTTAAAACAACTGAAAGGAAGAAATGAAAAAATACATCACATTGTTGCTTTTAAAATTTTAAATTTAGCAACAATTTTAAGTCAAATACGACTTAAACTCAATTTTTAAATTTTAACCAAATAAATATTTATGTCAATTTCAGTACATTACTTTTTTTGGCGACAAGTCGTTTTCTTTTTCCCTTGTAAACAGAATCCTTTTTCTTAATTCCACTTAAGGCTGTCCTGTATCGAATTACATCGCCATGTTTATTTGCAATTCATTTTTCGTCGTCCGAATTGAATCAAATGCGTTTTATTTACGTTTATTCGGGACTTATCCTTACCGTAACGTAGCTTTTCAATCAATTTGCCAAATTGCTTTCTTTCCCCAACGTAGGAGTAACTACGAGTTTATTTTTGGCGAGTATTGAAAATACATTCTTTTGCTATTTAATAAGAATCATCTTACTTCTTCCAGAGCAATGCTTACTCAGTTCATTAGCTGTGCTTGATTTGAAATTGATGGAGGGTTTAGGAATGGGTTCTATTTATGTCTGTTTTTATATGACAATTTCTGCGAATGAATGCCGGCATTTTGTGAGATTGTTATTGTTACCGCTTTCTCCTGGGAAAAAGATATTCTTATAATCAAAAAAATTATATTATTTTACCAAATTGCATTCAATAAATGTTAGGCATTTTTTAAAATCATAAGTAATACTATTTTATCATAGTTTAGAAAAGTTTTATACACAAAGGAATTCGGTACTTATAGTTCATAGATAATGTTGGCTTTTCTTCCCAAAAAGGAGTGATACTGTTTTATAAAAAATTAATTCATATTTCTTTTTGAGTAATTCCATACACAAAAGAATTTGTAGCATCTAGTTTATTGGTAATGAATTGCCTTTCTTCGAAAAACATGAGTAATAGAGTTTTACCACAATTCATATGTTTTGATTAGTTCAATAGACAAACGAATCCGGTGCTTATAGTTCACAGATAATGATGGCTTTTCTTCCAAAAATGAATGATTCTATTTTATGAAAGTTTAATTCATATTTTTTTGAGTAATTCCACACACGATAGAATTTGTCACGTATAGTTCATTGGTAATGACTTGCCTTTCTTCTAAAAACATGAGTAATACAGTTTTACTACAATTCATATGTTTTGATTTCGAGATACAAACGAATTCGGTGCTTATAGTTCACAGATAATGATTCCTTTTCTTCCAAAAATGAATGATTCTATTTTATGAAAGTTTAATTCATATTTTTTTGAGTAATTCCATACAAAATAGAATTTGCCACGTATAGTTCATTGGTAATGATTTGCCTTTCTTCTAAAAACATGAGTAATACAGTTTTACCACAATTCATATGTTTTGATTTCGAGATACAAACAAATTCGGTGCTTATAGTTTACAGATAATGATGGCTTTTCTTCCAAAAATAAATTATGTTCTTTATCAAAATTTAATTCATATGTTTTGAGTCATTCAAGAACTTGTTACATATAGTAGTTGGTAATGATTGGCCTTCAGAGACTCCAATTCCAGAGACAAGACTACTACGGATTCTCCGTAGTATCGAAATATTTTTTTAGTGGAAATGAACTAAAAAAGAATATTTCGAAAAAATTATAGAAAAAAATATTAGTACTTAAGAACTTAAATATTCCTTTCGATGATTTTATGTATGTCTGTATAAATTAGTGGTGGACAAAATTGTTTTTTTCCTAATTTATTAAAATATAAATACATTACCCTTGCTAAGACAAGGAAAATTGTTTATGAACCTACTGAGAACCCATGTTTTAGTACAAATTCCGATGATTTTATAAACTTTTTAGTAAATATTAGACTATTATTCATAATTAAAAAATACCAAAATATATTTTGGTTAGAAATCAGAGCGTTTGAAAAAAAAATGTATATAAAAGTGACACCAATATCCCATCAATATCAAAGGATAAACTGTTGGATAAAATCGGATAAAAATGTTGAAATTTTCCCCCTCTCTCTTTTTCGAAGTTTGTTTCAAAATTGAATCTAATCCAACAACTGTAAGGTAAACAACTGAAATAATAATTTCAACCTTGAAAACTATTTTTTTAGTGAAAAATAACGTATACATTTTCGACAAATTTATAACAAAATAACAGCTGTAAGATAACACCTAAGTGAAACCATCACTCTTATAGAAGGAAAAAAAACGGACATATCTGAAAAAGAACAAATTCTTCCTAAACCCATCACTTTCTGTATCACTTACCATTGCACATCAAAAGTCTACTTTCAGAACTATTGTGTATCAGATCTTTTTAAATTCTTGGGATGGGAAGCATCACTTCTAAGATCTATTCACGTCCATTAAACTCTTGCACCCCTCCATCCCTACAAAACATCTTCCCTGTGTCATATTCTAAGGGATTATTCTTTGTGGAAGAGCTTTTATGGCTTCCAGAACTGTGGAGGGTCTAAGACATGAAGAAAGAGATATTTCTTCCCCTCCCCTTTATTTCCTCTTTGATCTTCCACCAAGAGATCGGATTAATATAAAAGAGACTTATGTATCATAAATGAATATCTTCCGTTTTCAATCAACCCATCTTGCGAGGAATTGGCGTAAAAATATGAAGGATATATTTTTGCTTTTGGCTTGAACACTTGATCCTTGCAGAAATACCTTAGTGAAAGCTAAATAGGAGGTTCTTTATAGTGACTTGGCAGAAAAGTAACCTCGCGTCAATTGAATGCGTGTTATTTTTGCATTTATATTTCTCATCGCATGGGTGGTAAACAACCAAAATTTAATTACTTTGATATAATTTCTTATTTAGAGGTCCCCAGCCGACTTCTGGGGATGACTCGCATAATTTTTTTTATCATGTCAATATTTTCATTAAAAAAAAAATAATTTTGTTTATAAAATATATAATTATTATAATTTCATGTAAGAATATTTAGCTAATATGTTTATTGAAACAAAATGGACGATTACTTTGATTTAAAAACTAGCCAACTACACACGAAAAAAATACTTTTAGATAAAAGAAAATCATTTTGTTTAAAAAATATATAATTATTATAATTTCATGTAAGAATATTTAGCTAATATGTTTATAGAAACAAAATGGACGATTACTTTGATTTAAAAAATAGCCAACTACACACGAAAAAAAAATACTTTTAGAGAAAAGAAAATCATTTCGTTTATAAAATATATAATTATTATAATTTTATGTAAGAATATTTAGCTAATATGTTTATAGAAACAAAATGGACGATTACTTTGATTTAAAAACTAGCCAACTACACACGAAAAAAATACTTTTAGAAAAAAGAAAATCATTTTGTTTATTAAATATATAATTTTTGTTTATTAAATATATAATTATTATAATTTCATGTAAGAATATTTAGCTAATATGTTTATAGAAACAAAATGGACGATTACTTTGATTTAAAAACTAGCCAACTACACACGAAAAAAATACTTTTAGAAAAAAGAAAATCATTTTGTTTATAAAATATATAATTATTATAATTTTATGTAAGAATATTTAGCTAATTTGTTTATAGAAACAAAATGGACGATTACTTTGATTTAAAAACTAGCCAACTACACACGAAAAAAATACTTTTAGAAAAAAGAAAATCATTTTGTTTATTAAATATATAATTATTATAATTTCATGTAAGAATATTTAGCTAATATGTTTATAGAAACAAAATGGACGATTACTTTGATTTAAAAACTAGCCAACTACACACGAAAAAAATACTTTTAGAGAAAAGAAAATCATTTTGTTTATAAAATATATAATTATTATAATTTTATGTAAGAATATTTAGCTAATATGTTTATTGAAACAAAATGGACGATTACTTTGATTTAAAAACTAGCCAACTACACACGAGGAAAATACTTTTACTTAGGAATGAAGAATGTGTGACATAATAAGTAATAAGATAGAATAAGTAATAAGATAAAATAAGATAAGAAAGACAGAAGTAATTTTAATTTTTAATACTATATAACAATAAGTGTATAGTGTACAAATTCGAAACGACTTTTCGAAACAGTTCAAATTCGAAAGAACTTTTATCTCTCTCGAGTCTTATGTCTGTCTGTTCAGCATATCGAATTTCAATTTTGGGGTTAAATTTCTGCCGTCTGATTGTATTTTTTGCAACAAGTTTAACATTTTGAATTCTCGAACTAATTATTTAAACTTTATGAACTATTTTTATTTCATCAGGCTTAACGTGCATTTTTTTTTTTCCTAAGGCTTACTGTTTTTAAACAGTAAAACAAAATGTAATGTTAAGTTGAACTCCTATAAAACAACTGCTGAGGTGCTTGAAATTGTTTTAAGATAAAGAGATAAATATATACAATTAGTTAAAAATAAATCTACCTAGAAATAGCCAAATTACCTGTGAAGGAAATAAAAAAGTTAAGACTTCACAATTTTGTGACTAACGGCTTCGAAGCGCAAATGGGGTCAGCATTGCGGACCTGAGACTTCTTTCCTTACTTCAACGAGATGGTGGTATCCATCGATTTGAAGATGGGATCTAAGAAGATCTTTTTAAAACTGTTAATCTTATTTGCATAAAAATTCGAAGACCGTTAAAGGATTTCTGCAATGTTGTGACTCAATGAAATAGTCTTTGTTAAATTTTCCTTATCAATATATTTTTATTTTCTAAAACTCGTATCAAAGAATTATAATCTCGAAAAAAGATCAAAAGGCAAAGCATGAATTCCTTACTGATGCTTGGTAAAATGTTTTGAAATTTTAATTGCCACCACGTAATATGCTTAGATGTTAGCTTGATGTGAGGGTGATATGGTTTGATATATCATTGACGATATATCAAATAATTTTCAAGGACGTATCAAATCAGAAGCTATATCAAATCAGAAGACATATCAAATAATTTTCTTCAGAGGTATATCAAGTCATAGGATGTATCAAACTTCTGCATAGGTCTATCAAATCATCTTCTTCAAGGGTATGAAAAATCAGAGGATATATCAAATCATCTTCAAAAGTACATCAAATCAGAGGGTTTATCAAATAAGAAAGTATAAAAATCAGAGACTATATCAAATCATATTTATCGACAATATATCAAACCATCTGTATCGATAATATATAAAACCATTTTCTTAGAAACAAAATCAGCAATATATCCAAAACGAATCAGTTGGTATACGAAATTAAAGGATCTGTCAATTTATCTTCAAGGTTACATTAAACCAGAATGTTTGAGTATGTCAAATCATCTTCTTCAAGGGGGTATCAAATCACAAGGTATATCAAATCACCTTGTTCTTTCAATTGCAATTTTTTTTCCGTTTTCATAAATTTGTGCTTCAAAATTTTCTACTGATTCAAAATATTGTCTCAGTTTTTCTAAACAAACTATTATATGAAGCTCTGAGATGACTTTAGTTTCAAAAATGAAAATTATGATTCCTAATAAATGTATCTGCCTCATCTAAATGTAATTAATCCTCTCAATTTATTGTTCTTATGTGACACACCATCTATTAATGCCCTATGAAACGAGACGAACTAGAAGGATGATTTTTCTTCTTATATTAAATTTTCTCTGCAAAATCTGAATTCCCACTTACTTCTCTACAGTTTATCTTCTTCTACAAAAAAAAACCAACTTTTTTTAATGTACACCAAATATTACACCAATATTTCCATTTGAACAGAATCTTTCAAACTAAAAACAATGTATGATACAATTTTTTGAGAAAGATTCTGAAAAAAAATATATTCAAAACGCAAAATCTTATAGAAACATATTAGAAACAAACAGAGCATTTATTTTTATTTCGGATTGCCCACAATTTTCTTTTCAATTATAGCTAACTAGGCTTAACAACAAAAGAAAAAAATTACATAATGACTTTAAAATAATCATTTTCTAGGCGTTGACTTTAATTAAAAAGGAATGCTATTGATAACAACTTGCGCTCACAGTTCGAAGCTGATGGTAGCTAAATTAAAAATCCTTGAGAGTATGAACGACACATCGAATAATTACTCTTAACGAGATGCCTAATATTATTCAATTTATCTTCAGTTTTAAACCAATCTGCAAAAACAGCAAAAAAAGATGATATGGTCCTAGAATTAGGAACCTTTCCAAGTATTTGGGAGGAGTCCGGAAGGTTGGAATTAACTCGCCAACATGCGGTGCCGGACAAATGCTTTTAACCGAATTAAAACTTAAACTAACTCTGATGAAGAACATACTTAATATTGACTTTTATTCAATGTTTTAAAACTCAAGGCGCGTTATCAGTGTAAAGCTGTTAACATTATTAATGGCCATATGACTTTGGCGAGATAAGATCTTCACGCTTTCATTAATCAGCCAACTAATTACTTGAATGTCAAGTCGCCAAAAGTTGAGATAGTTCTTCTACAATTATCAGGAAAATGCCCGGGTATATAGGTTGGTTGAAGGTGACAGATGGGCACCGATTTTGGTTGGTTTGACATTTTTCCTTTAAATGAATTTTAAATGTTTATTTTTCCGCTTTTATTTTGTGATTACTGACGAAGAAAGATCATTTTTTCAAATCTCTAAAATTAGTTTATTTGACAATTTGATTTATAGAACTAATAGTTAAGTTTGATGAAACTTAAGGCAACATTACACCAATAATTTTTTTTTATTTTTTATGAACAAGATATCTTTAAATTTTTTCTAAGTGTCAAATTCAGATAACTCATTCATATCTTCTGTAGTATATAAAATGATAGAAAAGTCTCAGACATGGTTTAATAATGAAAAAATATATAAATAAAATAAAAAAAGGTCCAACAAGCAACTGCAGGTTTGAAATTTCATTTTCTTTGATGTAGAATGTTAAGAGATAGAGTTTACTTTTTAAGATTGTGTATTTTATTCAATTTTTAACATTTTATTCTGCTTTATGACAAAAAGTCATCGTTCTATGGAACTTTCCTTGTAAGTTATGCATGGATCTCAGCTTAATTTTAAGTTTTATAAAATTTAGAATGTCAAGAACAAAAATTATCCTTATTACTATTAAATTTTCATCACCGTGTTACGGAATTTTTTTCTAGTAAATTACGAATTAATCTAAACTTAATTTCAATTTTGAAAAGATAAGGGGCGATAAAAAAAATAATTATCGTCGTGATACGCAACTTCTCTCGGAAATTATGCATGAATTGAGCTCAATTTTTATTTTTAAAAAATAGAAAAGATAAAAAGATATCTATTATTAGCATCATTCATCGTGTTACGCTGTACTCTTCTAATAAATTAAAAAATAGATTTGAGATTGATTTCAATATTTATAAAAAATAAGAAGATATAAGAGGAAACAATAATTATCTTCATGCTACGGAACCTCTCTCGTAAATTATGCATAGATCTTATCTTATTTTGATTTTCATAAAATAGGAAGATTAAAAGACCAGTTACACATGCCGCTCAACGTAAGATTCTTAATTTTAAAGAAAGCAAACGCATTTCAGAAGAAGGACTCACACAAATAAAAAAAAAACTTAAAAATAGTAGTTACAATAAATAACTTAAAAATAATGCTTATATTATTCACAATAAAAAGATATGTTATTTTCTTATACTGTAGAGAACATTAATCTTAAATAAGATGTGTCGTTAGCCATGAAACCAATAGAACTCTCTTTGCTTATTATAATGCTATATACGAAAATTTTCTGTGCCTTCATACATAGTTCTAACAAAAACCAATATAATAAATTCTACTTCTTACAAATCTCCAAAACTCGTGTTATATTTTTAAATGTTGCTTAATTTTAATCTTATTAACAATAAGTACTAAGCGACATTAAACGTGTGTCCTATAGATCACTAAAAATTTAAACATTCAAAAAGCAAAATTAAACGTTCTGCTTCAGAAACACTTTAATTTTTTCTCACTAAGTTTCGAAATTACGGACAAAGATTATCAGCAGATGGCACTGTTGTACATAAAGATATAAAACTATTTTTTTCAAAGTAATCGCTATTTACAGCAACAACGTGATGCAAAAGACAAAATTAAATTATTTTTTTTTCGAGTATTCTATGCCTAAGGTCTCAGTATTTTACTCAGTATATTCTAAAATAAAATCAAAAGTATTTCATCCAGACGATAAATAAATTTTTAATTTATTCTTTTATAACTCGTTTCAATGAAAAATTACTAACATTTATTTCGAAATAATTTCTATTTATGAGTTTTATTTAATTTCTATGAAAACTACTGTTAAAGAAAAGTTGCCTCTTGTTTTCAACACTCAAAATTTCTATACTTTTCTACATTATTCGATACTTCCAGACGATAGAGACACTATTTATAAATCTATTATATTATCACTTATTGCTAAGACGATTTATGTTAAAAATTATCTATAAATGTATTCTATTTATAATTTTATCAATATATAAATTGACATAAAAAGTATCACATTAACAAATGAAAAAGGAAATTTAGTCTCATTTTATTTTTCGAAGTACTCAGTCTAGATACTTTTAATCGATGAAACAAAATTTTCGTAAAATAAAAAGCATTTTTTTCCTGACGATAGAAAATAATATTAGCTTACACAGGTCTTGAATTTTTCTTCTTTCCGCCATTTTCATTTCTAATTTTCAGTACTTTTAATCTCTAAAATAAAATTTTTTAAAAGTGAACACAAATATATCTCTTCATAACCATAGAAGTGCTATTTATAAATCTATTCTCTTATCACTCATATCAAAAAAGAATTATATTAATTATTAAATGTATTCTATTTCTGGTTTTATCGATAGAAATTAACATAAAAAGTATAGCATTAACATATAAAAAAGAAAATTTAGTCTTAATTTCATGGTTCCCCGTAACCACTCTAACCTTCGGTACTTTTAGTCGTTGAAACCAAAATTATGTAAATATTAAATCAAAAATATTTCTTTCAAACGTTAGAAACATCTTTTATAAATCTATTCTATTATCACTTATTTCAAAGGGGATTTAAATTAAAAAATTATCTATAAATGTATTCCATTTATAGTGCTATCACTATAAATTGACCTAAAAAGTACCGCATTAACAAATAAAAAAGAAAATTTTGTCTCGTTTTTATTATTCTAAGTACTCATTATAGATATTTTTAATCGATGAAACAAAATTTTCGTAAAATAAAAAATATTTTTTTCCAGACCATAGAAAACTTATATTAGCTTACACATATCGTGAATCGTTCTTCTTTTCGCCATTTTCATTTTGTATACGTTTGTTTTAAATTTTTTAGTACATAAAAAGTACTACATTAGCAAATAAAAAAGATAATTTAATCTTGTTTTCATTATTCTGAGTACTCACTCCAAGCTTCGGAGCTTTTTATCGTTGATACAAAATCTTTTTGAAATAAAGGTCAAAAAAATTTCTTCTAGACCATGGAAACATCATTTATAAATCTATTCATTTGTTATTATTTTAAAGAAGAAGGATGCTGAAGAATATATAAAAATGCATTTTATTTAGAGTTTTATCGATTTAAAGTGACATAAAAATTGCAACATTGACAAATGAAAAGAAAACTTAATCCTATTTTCATTGTAAAGTACTCACTCGGCACTTCTGTACTTTTAATCGTCGATATAAAATCATTCTATAATAAAATTCAAAAATATTTCTTCCAATGTACAGAAAATCCATTTGTAAATCTATTTTTTATTGTATATTTCATAGAATAAGAATAATAATTATCAAATGTATTATTCTATTTATAGTTTTATCACTATAAATTGATATAAAAAAGTACCGCATTAGCAAATAAAAAGGAAAATTTAGTCTTGTTCTCGTTATTCTAAATGCTCACTATAAATCTCGGTACTTTTAATCACTGAAACTAAATCTTTCTAAAAACAAGATCAAATATATTTCTTCCAAACTATAGAAATGCCATTTATAAATCTATTCTTTTATCAATCAGTTCAAAAACATTTTATTAAAATTATTAAACGTACCCTATTTATAGTTTCCGCGATATAAATTGACTTAAAAAGCATAAAATTTACTAATAAAAAAGAAAATTTAGATTTGTTTTCATTATTCTAAGCACTCACTTTAAGCTTCGGTACAAAATAACATAAAAATCAAACTAAATCAATTCTAAAATCAATTCTAAATTCAAAAATCAATTTTAACATAAAAATCAAAAATATTTCTTCTAGACAATCGAAGCATCATTTTTAAATCTATTCTATTATCTCACACTTCAAAGAAGAAGAATACTAAAAACTATTTAGAAACGTATTCTATTTATAGTTTTATTAATATAAATTGACATAAAAAGTACCACGTTAGCAAATAAAAAAGAAAATTTAGTCTCGTTTTCATTATTCTATGTACCCATTCTAAATACTTTTAATCGATGAAACAAAATTTTCCTAAAATAAAAAGTATTTTTTTCCAGACGATAGAAAACTGATATTAGCTTACACATATAGTGAATTTTTCTTCTTTCCGCCATTTTCATTTTGTATACGAAATACTCTAAAGATTTTAGATTTTTTTTCGGTGCAGTGGTTTCTAGTAATAAAATGGCAAAGAAAAATAGAAAAAAAAATTCTTCTGTCTCTAGAATAAATTGATTTATTTCAAGGAGAAATTTCAAATGTACGAAATTGTGCCATCAAATTCGTTGCATGTCTTATTGGAGGTTTTTCTTTCTTCTTTCAATTTCGAAGTCATTTCTTCAATTTCTTTTTATCCAAGCCCCATCAACTCGTAAAAGTCAAAGATTTTTGTTAGTCCCCGGGCAAAAGAACTTGGAAGAAGTTTCGAAGTAATTATGCCCCCAAGCCCACCAAGACTTGTATGTAAATGACAACGAAGTCTTAAAATTCCCTAGTAAGAATAATAAACTCGTTTTTTTTTCGTTCTTTTTGTTTAAAGCTTTCAATTAAAGCTTCTCTCAATGATAGTGCTAATGAGTTGAGATTAAACCTCGCCTTGAAATTTTTTTTTAATTCAATACAGTAATTAAAGTGTATTCGAAAAATTTGTTAAAATATGTCGATGCAATAAAAAAAAAAGAGGGATTTTGAGGCAAAAGAAATCGAATTCTAATCCCTTAAACTAAATATTTTTTAAACTAAAGCTTATAAATTCAAAATTTTTGTTTTGTTTTATCCCACTTTGCAAAATGTGACAGTTACTTATATATTACGAAAAAGAAAAAAAATTTTATACTCTGTTTTGATAATTGACTGAAAGTGATTCAAATAAGAATTATTATGAAGTTTTGGTTCATATATCGTGCAATTCTGCAATTCATTCCAGTATTAAAAAGTTATTTAACAAATTTTTAAATAACCATTTGTTGATGTGCTTCTACTAAATATATCTGAAAAATGAGTTATAACATATTTTTCACTTACATGTTAATAATTTAACATCTGAACTTTTTTTTCTATGTATATAAAGAAAAAAAAAATTATTACAAGGTTCATTTAATTAGATTCCTCTTGAATTAGCATATCAAAAATAGAAAAAAATAAATATACATAATGTTGATGTAAAAATTAATTTTTTTCAGACAGCAGGTACAAATATAACTTTTTAAGGAAAGTAAAAATATTTACATACTTCTTACATGGGTAGGATATTTGCAATGGAGAATGTAATTTTAGGAACGAAACATTTTATACTTGTATTATTCTGTAAAAAGGAACCGAAGTCTTCGAATTTAAATTGTACATTTTTCAAATTGGTAGTATAAAATAAAAAGTATTATGATAGTCATTGCATGGGGCTATTTAGAACTTAATTTCACAAAATTGCATTACAAAACCTGTATCGTTAGCACATTTGTTTCAAAAATGCCATTTCTTTAAATGGAGCCATGTAATTTGAATCAGAGCTCTGACTTTTTCAAAAAATGGTAACCAAATATCGATTTTTTTTTGTTGGGAAAAGTAACTTTAATTAAGTCGAGGAAAGGGAGTTGCGAAATTAATTTAACAATTTTGCAACGCGCAAACCATAACATTAGTACATAAATATTCTATAGTTTTTCTTTCTTGCCAAGAAGGTGCCACACACTTTGCATTCGAGCTCTAATATTTTCGAAAATTGCAGTCAAAAATAAAATGTCTTATGAAAACTTGCCTGAAAATTTGAAGCTACAAGGGGCACTTTCGAACTTAATGTCACAAAATTATAGCACATAATTTTATTTTTTAGGACTTTAATATATTTTATTTGTGTCATTCTCGAAAATGGGGCCATATAATTTAAATCAAAGTTTTTTTCAAAATAGAAAGTTAAATGTCTAGTTCTTTTAGGAAATTGCGTCTAAAATTGTAAAAGTGACACTTTAAAAATGATTTCACTAATTTGTATCACATTTCCTGTAATTTTTTAACATATATATTTCTCTACGCGTATCTTTTTTAAATTTGGTGCCATGCACTTTGCATTCAATAAAATAACTTTTCAAAAAGTGCAGATAAATAAGTAGGATTTTTTTACGAAAATGTGTCTTAAGTATTAATCTTGAAATCTAAAATTAATTCCATACCTTGAAAAATAATTTCTTCCTAACGCAAGAAAACAGTTTTATTTTACATCGAAAAATAAAATAAAGTAAAAGGATAATACCGCTTTAAACCAACAAATGAAAGAAATGAGCAGGATTTTACTTTTATGGTTTATTTGTCTTATAAAATCGAAATTAAAGAATTTTTACGAACAGACTAAAGAACGTGCATTAAAAAAAAAAAAAAAAAAAAGGATTTTACTGAGAGTTACTCCTCAAACACAAACAGTCTTAAAGAAGAAGAGCTTGTCTCCCATTTTATTCCACCCTTGGTAAACCGCAATAATCCAGCTCCTCCAGGTGAAATCCGAAAGACATTAACTCTTTCTCATCTGCCCAAGCAAATGATACTGTCTGCAATCGACTCCTGTTCCACATTTTTTTGGCTTCTTCAAAATAAACTTGGCGACCTGATCTTCAACTACAACTTAAACTTTTTCGAGAACCTTCTCCAGAAGTCCATTTCCTCCAGCAGGAAAATGGGGTTCGTATGGGATATTTGGGCCGGAAGGAATATAGAAAGAAGGCAACCAAACTATAACGCTTTTCCATCGCCAGTTGAGTTCCATTTCCTCCTAGGCTAAACCTTGTACGGATTCTTTTTTTTGCGCCATTTTTTTTTCGTTCCTTTTTTTTTCTTCTGAAACTTAGTACTCGTCTTTCCAATGCGCCAAACTACACTCGTGGGATTAGATCAGGGTATGATTTTCTTTTCGCTTTGCGGTGAGAAAGACAGAAAAATGTATTTGAAGCCTGATTTTGGCGATTTTTTTCCCCCTCGATGGCATTTTTCGTAAAGAAGTAAATGGTTATTGATAACTCCTCTAGTGAAAGATGCACCTTTAATGACCGCTCCGAAAACTTGATAAGTGAATTTGGGGGGTTATCAAGATGAACGATACTTCTTTATATTCCTTTCGAAAGATTTAGAAATCCGGAATTGATGGTTGAGGAATATTCACCAAAAAAAAAAAAATATCTATTGTTCGTCTATCAGTTTCGGGGTTTTACTTTTTTTTTTAATTGAAGAATCCCCATTTTCTTAAGCCATGATTCATAGATGAATTATGGGAGAAATTCAAAACGTCTTTATGGAGATCAGTTATTATTATTCTGTATTTGGATTTCTCTAGTTAAACTGTTTTTCAGGAATTTTTATTTATTTATTTATTTGAGTTTAAAAAATCATTTATGTGTATTGCAGAAGTGTTAAAAATAAATTCTAAGTGATGAATTCTTTTTATTCTTACACACAATACGAATACAAAATGTGATTTAAAAAAAAAAAAAAAAAAATCTTAACGGCTCAAAAATACTGTTACTAAAATCGTAGTAATAGATATATAGCGAAGAGATGGTGCTGCATAAAATTTTTATACATATTGTCATGGTTTCTTAATAATTAGATATTTAAATAAACTTTTGTGTGTTCTTATAAGTTATTCTCTTATTAGTATGTCTGTAGTAAGCATAATTTTTGTGGTGTCAGAAGAAGGGTTTAAACCAACTCCCAGTGATTAAATTAATTACAGTAAAACCTGTTTTTGTGCGGTCCTTTTTTGTGCGATTTTATTTTTGTGCGATTTTTTTTAAGCGGTATATGAATCTTAGCGGCGTTAGCACTGTAATATCTCCCTAACCACTACTGCGCATGTGTGTAAGAGTCAGTCAGTGATTTTTAATCGAGAAGGTAGGAGATCCTCTCCTCTCTCTATCGAATCATAAATGAAAATGTGTGTGTTTTTTTTTATATTTTTGTTTTGTTTAAAATAAATTGTTGTTGTTTTTAAATTCGTTTGTCTGTATGTTTGCTGGAATACGTTACAGACAAATAAAATGGAGGCACCTACCGAGATCGAAAATCGTGGCTGAACTGTTGTGGTTCGGTGATTAAAAATTCAATAAGTGCTAATGTTTGATGATGGAAAAAATTAAAAATCTTGTCAAATAGAGAATCTCAATCCTTGAGATCATTAAAGATAGAAAATCTTCCCCGATGATTAAGGAATGTGCTATTTTGTGTGATATTTGTGCTACGATTTCGTTTTAATTACGAAGCAGCGTTCATCCTGAATGCCAGTGTTTCGATTTGTGAAAGAGGTACCCTTCCTCGTTATATGTATTTGAAATAATTTAATGGTTGGCCTATACCAGTACCATCTTTTCGATTTGTTTACAAAGCAATATTCACCCTGAATGCAAGTGTTCCGATTTGTAAAAGAGGTACCCTTCCTTATTATATTTGAAATAATCTTATGGTTAACACATACCAATGTTATCTACGTATAATATCGTCCAGATATAAAAAGTGAAAATCGTCGAAATAACCAAAGTGATGATCCTGATCGTAAAATTTTTAGTTTTGTTTTCTGTGTACTAACCGATTCCTGTTTAAAGTGTTTTGACAATTTTGTTATGCGAATAGAACAGTAGGTATATTGATTTTTCATTTTGAGTGCTAATATATATTAGAAGTGTCGAAAAATATTTAGATACAGTGTAAAAGAATTACTACGTATATCTAATCATTTTTTTATAATAATATGGAAGAAAGTTGTATTTGTTTTTCTTCTTGAAAAGTGCAAATATTTATTATCTTTTTCTCTTAGAAAAATACAAATAATTATTTATATAGTTTTCTAGGTATTGAGTGTATTAAATTAGTGATTTTTGTAAGTAAAATCATTATGAAATTAATAACGAAAGCATGAGAAACATTTCTGTTTTTACCAGGAAGTAGGGGGAAAATTAGCTTACTCATCATTGCGGTTTTGAAGAATACTTTTCTTTTCTTTCTTGCTTTGATATATTTATTGCTTTTGAAAGAGCTGTTATTTAATCCGTTCATAAATATTTTTTCTACATTGCCATTATAAATATATATATATATATTTTTCTTCAAATTTGTATTTGAGTTTATGAATGTCCAGAATAGAAGCGTTTATATTTTGTTTTGATTTACACGTCTATCTTTAGCATTTCTTTTAGCGTAATTAGGGTTTTGAATGACGATTTATATTTTGATATAATATTTTTGTGAGATACATTATTTATTATAATTGGATTTATTCATGAAATTTTTGTTTGGGATGAATTATATTTTTCTTATTGTTTTTTTTATTTTGGTTCTCATCATTGCTGTTTCTTGTTATTAAATAATCTATTAAAAATAAAGTTACAGTGTCATAAAATTTATAGTTTTTTTTTCAATTTAAATTTTATGATTATTTTATTGTTTAGCTGAGTATTCAATTGAGGTAAATATATTTATTTACGTTGAGTTTGCAAGAGAATAATTTTTTTTCTTTGGTGAAAATTCTACACATTTAACTTAAAATTTTTGTTCACATTTAAATTAAAATTCATTAGTTGAAATTTTTGATTTGTTATTTAATCTTAACCATGGCATTCTTGGGCAAGGGATTAAAGGAAGATTTATTAGCGTTAGCATCAGAGTTAGAGATCGATGTTAGTCCAAATATGACAATAATCTCACTGAAAAAAGCGATAACAGAAGATAATAAGTATGAAGAGGAGTTTGCTAAAGAATTATTTTTTACAATTATCGAGGAAAGAAAACAACGAAAGGAAGAAGAGAAGAAGATTCAGTTGAAGGAAGAAGCTGAAGCAGAGGCCTTGCGACGTAAGGAAGAAGCTGAAGCAGAGGCGTTGAGATTAAAAGAAGCAGCTGAAGCCGAAGCAATGCGGCGAAAAGAAGAGAGAGAATTTGAGTTGGAGCGAATGAAACTTGAAGTTAAATTAAAGATGGCTGGTACTCCTCAAGGAGAAGGTGCCCGAAATTCAAAAGATATACATTCATTAATTCATAGATATGACATTAAAGAGGATATTAGTTTGTATTTGGTGTTATTTGAGCGACAAGCACAGAGGGCGGAAATAGGAAAAGAGTTGTGGATAACATATTTGTTGGGTTTACTTCCATATGAAATAACACAAATTATTGCCCGTGAACCTGATGATAAAGCCCAAGATTATGAACACGTTAAAGGACTTTTACTGAAGAGGTTCAAACTTACTCCTGAAAAATTTCGTCAACTTTTTATGAAGCATCAAAAATCAAATGAAGGAACTTGGCCAGACTTCTATCATGAACTTTCTAATTATTTTGATGGGTGGATAACGGGATTAAAAGTAGATACCTTTGAAAAGTTAAAAGATTTGATTATAACTGACCAGATGAAGAAACGAGTTCCTCAAGAATTTAAAGAATACTATTTGGACGAATGGAGTAACATTACATCTCCAGTAGAACTTGCTGGAAAGTTAGAAGAATTTGATGATGTTCGAAAAACGATCAAATCAAAGGACCTTAGAAGTATTCCTGCAAAGCCAAAAGTGTTATCAAGTCCGCCAGCATATCGCAGAAATTTTACGAAATATGATAATTATAGAACTGATAGAGTTTTGTCTGAAAGATATAAGAACTTTAGGAAAGATAATGTATATGATCGAAGAGAAGAAGAAATGGATAGAAGAAACAAGGATATCAACCACTTTAATGATCGTAGGGAAACAGGCGTAGATAGAACATTTGATCAACGAAGGACTCCAAAATGTTATGAATGTGGTTCCAGCAACCATCTTCGTCCTCAATGTCCAAAACTAAGGAATCCTAAAGGTACTGCTAATATTAATAGAATTGTGGAAGGATTAGAAGAAGATAAATTTTTAGCTCCATATACTGTTGTTGGCAAAGTGAATGGTCATCTGATGCCAATTTTAAGAGATACTGGTGCTAGTATCGATGTCGTATGCAGAAAATATATAACTCCAAAGATGTTTACAGCTGAGACAATTTGGGTTCAGCAACCTCTTGATGAAGGCCCTATGTGTTTACCTCTTGCACAAACTACAATATATCTTCAAAGTGGAGACTTAAAAACAAAAGCCGCTGTTGTTCGACATGAACTTGATAAAGGACGCTATATTATGGGAAATCGTACTGCTTCTTTACTTTCTGATTCCCAATTGAAAGAAATTTCTGCACCCCTAGCAGTAAATGCTGTTGAAACAAGAGCACAAACATTAAGAAAACAGAGGAGAGAGAACAGTAGTCAAGAAGAAATAATCGACACCGAAAAAGTAACTTCTAAAGATAATGCGTCTGCAATTGAGCCAGAAAAAGTTGAACATGCTGAAAACTTCGAATCTACTTCTGAACCAATGATCGAGAATGATTTCCAATTTCCTCCTCCTGATGAAAGTGGAGATTCACTGTTAGAAATAAATACAGATCAGCTTGCCAATTTACAGGTAGAAGACCAGGATTTGCGACCTCTCTTCGAAATTGCCAATCAAAATAAAGAAGTTGAAGATCGGAATAAAAAGTTTTCCATCAAAAACAAACTATTAATGAAAATTCAAGAAGATCACAATGGTAAAATCAAAGAATTGATAGTGATACCAAAAAAGTTCAGAGCTAAAATTATGACTTTATGTCATGAAGATACTTCTGGTCATCTGGGAGTCACAAAAACAAAGGATAGACTTAACCGTCACTTCTTTTGGCCTAAATGTTATAAAGATATTGAAGATTATGTGAGATCTTGTGACAGTTGTCAAAGGGCTGGCAAACCGAATGAGAAAAAGAAAGCTCCTTTAAAGCTTGTGCCTATAATTCAGGAAGTATTTTCTAAATTGAATATAGACGCTTGTGGTCCACTACCTATCACACCATCAGGGAAGCGTTACATTATCACTTCCATATGTTTATCTTCTAAATATCCTGATGCGATACAAGTTACTGATTTAACTTCAATATCAGTAACGGATGCATTACTTAATATTTTCAGTAGATCAGGCTTTCCTGTTGAAATCCAGTGTGATCAAGGGACATCTTTTGTTAGCAATTTAACCAGCGAATTTTTTGATCGTTTCGGAATAAAGGTGTGTCATAGTTCTGTACATCATCCGCAATCCAATCCTGTCGAGAGATTTCACAGAACAATAAAACGTATTTTGAGAGTTTTATGCTTGGAAGCAGGAAATGATTGGGAAAAACATTTACCCTCAGCACTCTTCGCCCTTCGAACAGTGACTCACGAAAGCACCGGATTCTCACCAGCAGAATTAGTGCATGGAAAACAACTCAGAACACCAGAAACTTTGCTTTATGAAAAATGGGCAGGGTTAGATATAGAATCCAACCCAGTTACAGATTATGTTTTCCAGTTAATTAATCGCTTGAAAAGATGTCAAGAACTAGCTATAGAGAAAATGGAAGAAGTACAGATTAAAAGAAAATTATGGTATGACAAAAATGCTGTCAAGCGGGAGTTTCTTGAAGGAGATTTGGTTTTAGTTCTAGCAACGTCAAGACCAAATAAATTATCTGTTCAGTGGCTAGGACCCGGAACTGTAAAAAAGAAGATATCTGAAACAAATTACGTCATAAACTTACCTGGGAGAAAAGACGGATCCCAAGTTTACCACATTAATATTCTGAAGCCTTATTATAAACGAAGTGAATATGTCAACTTAGTATCTAGGAAAACTGAAGAAAATGAAGTGGATAGTGATATAGACTTTCCCCATATTGATCCAAGTCCTAACGTTTATAATTTTAACGACATTGTATGCAACAGTAGTCTTCAAGAAAGACTGACTTCACAACAAATTGATCAACTTCAACAATTGTTAAACAAATTTGCAAAGAACTTTTCAAACATACCAGGAAAAACCTCTATGATTGAAAATGATATTATACTGACTTCTGATACCCCTATCCTCTCTAAACCTTACAAAATGTCTCTTAGACAAACTGAGATATTGAAGACTGAAATCGATAAAATGCTTAAGTGTGGTATTATTGAAATCGGTGAATCAGACTACACTTCACCTATGATAGTCGTTGAAATCCCAGGCCGTGATCCAAGACCGTGTGTGGACTATCGCAAATTAAATGCAGTGACCAGAACACAATTTTATCCTTTACCTAATATCGAGGAATTAATTGAAAAGGTGTGCTCAGCAAAATACATTACTCTAGTAGATTTAACTAGAGGTTATTGGCAAATCCCATTGACGCCGAATGCTCAGAGGTTAGCAGCCTTCAGTACTAGTTTTGGAACTTTTAGACCTCTTAGGATGCCATTTGAACTCAAAAATGCTCCATTCTCTTTCAGCAAAATGATGGCACAATTGTTGAGAGGCTGTGAAAAAAATGCTGTTCCTTATCTTGATGATGTAGCAGTTTTTTCAGATAGTTGGGAGGAACATTTAGAGCACCTCAAAGAAGTTTTTCTACGAATTCAAAGAGCAGATTTAACAATTAAACCAATAAAGTGTCAGTTTGCTCAAAGTGAAGTAAAATATATTGGCCATATTGTAGGAAACGGAAAACGTTCGCCTGGAGAAGTGAAAGTAAAGGCTATTAATGAGTTTCCTAAACCAACAACTAAAACAGAAGTCCGAGCCTTTTTGGGATTGGCTGGGTATTACCGACAATATATACCCATGTTTTCGTCAATTGTTGCTCCTCTGACAGAAACTTTAAAGGGTAAAGTTCGAAAAGGACTCATTCAGTGAAATAATGACTGTGAAAATGCTTTTCAGGAACTTAAGAGAAAACTCTCGAATGATCCTATTCTGTATGCTCCCAACTTTGATAACGAATTCATCATTCAAACTGATGCTAGCGACTTAGGTATGGGGGTTGTTTTGACACAATATGATAAAAAGGGGAATGAACATCCTATAATATTTTTAAGTAAAAAGTTTTCTCCCATTGAAAAAAATTATAGCACAACAGAAAAAGAGTGCGCTTGCATTATATTTGCTGTAAAAAAATTGCATTATTATATTGATGGAAGATCTTTCACTATTCAAACTGATCATAATCCTTTAACTTGGTTAAATAAAAATGTAAGTGCAAATCCGCGCTTAATGCGTTGATCTTTATTCCTTCAAACTTATGATTTTAAAATTATTCATAAAGCGGGGAAATTGAATAATAACGCAGATAGTTTAAGTAGAGCTCCTTTAGATTAAAAAAAAAAATTATTACGATTGCTAGTAATTTGCATCAAAGTGAAGGTTAAAATCACTATAATCTTAACATTTAAAAATTATTCATGAGTGTTTTATTTTATGTGCTATAATTTCATTTATCTCGTTATGTTGTAAAAATAATGATTAATATTTTCTTTTTTATGTGTTAATCTGAAATTCTGTAAAAAGGATGTTTGAATATTTGTATGCTGTGTTTTTCATATATGGTATTAATTATTTGGTACTATAAAATTATGTAACCTTTTTAAAAGTTTAACTTTTTCATTTCTTAATCTGAAAAAGTTCTTGGGAAGGGAGGAGTCTGTAATATCTCCCTAACCACTACTGCGCATGTGTGTAAGAGTCAGTCAGTGATTTTTAATCGAGAAGGTAGGAGATCCTCTCCTCTCTCTATCGAATCATAAATGAAAATGTGTGTGTTTTTTTTATATTTTTGTTTTGTTTAAAATAAATTGTTGTTGTTTTTAAATTCGTTTGTCTGTATGTTTGCTGGAATACGTTACAGCACCAGTTTAATGTTTCCTATCAATGTACAGTTAGCAGAAAATAAAAGATATCACCCTGAATAATTTTCGTTCTAATGATCGGATTTTCACGAACTAAGTGTCAATCTTAATGGTTCCTGGGGGTGACCTCAAATATGCTAATTAGTTAGTGCTAACTATTAATTAGGTTACGAAATCAGACACAAAAACGTACTTTCTCTGAATAGACATATATTTTTTTTTTTACATATTTGGAATCCAGATACTTGAATTAGACAAAATTTTGAAAAAAATGGGTGGTAAATAGGGTCGCAACAAAGGTTTATATATTTGGCGATAGTCCAGAAAAACGCCAAAAAAAAAAAAAAAAAACGTCAGCGCAAATGAATATTTTAAGATAACCCATTGATTATTTCAAAAGAAGAATGCTTAATTTTACTACCAAGCTCTGACTGGAAAAATAATTGAAATAATGTTCTGTGATTACTCAGAGAGGTTTAATTAATAGTTAATAGAAAATATCTCGAAGTTTCTAGGCAATTGACAATTTTTAAGCTGATTTCTGACCTAAAAGCAAAGTTTTTTTATTTTAATCTCCCTTGAAAAGAAAATTTGAATCGATTATAAATTATTTATGATTTTCTAAGTTTTAGAATTTAAATACATGAACATTTTATCTGATATTATTTAGATTATGTTGTTTCTGCTATATTTATTCGAGGATTTCATACTAAAATCAAATTAACATAATTTATTATGGCTAAATACAAAATTTTAGGGATAATCACTTTTACAGCTTTAATTAAGTCTTCTAGGCAAGAAAGTTTGAAGAAAAAAGAAGTGCTTGAAAAATAAAATGTATATTGTATAGTAATTCTAATGCGCATTCACAACTTTTTCTATAATTTACGATATTTCTTTTTCCTATAACTCAAGGAATTGCTGAATGTTTAGTGGTATTTTAAAAGCATTGAAATAGGTTATGTTTAAGGATAAGATATTGAAATAATATGTTGCATATAGTATGATTCATTGTTTCAAAAATCGCTTCATTCTGCTAGATATTTAGATAACAAGGTTTTCTTTGGAAAAAGATGATTAGCAAATAGCATCCTTATGCTTCGATACATTTAGAAACTTACGTTCGCAAATTCACCATAAAATATCGCACAGCATATTCTTCAATTACGATAAGCTACATTTACCACCAAATACTGATACTGTGATTATTTTTGTTTTCTTATATATATCTGATATGATACTCTCTTTTTAAACAGAGCTTGTAAGGTCCTTAAGATACTGAAAGGGGGGCACGAAAACTTAAAAGATAAAATATTGAATTTCATTAACTCAAAATATCTGGTCTCAAAATTTTAATTTTAAACCAAGTTAAATATAACTTTTACAATATCGATGCTCTTATGTTTTTAAAGACCACATAATTCCTGTTAAAATATGAAAATGCATATCTTTACTTTAACCAGTATAAAAACCTTATCAAAATAATGATCAAGACCCTAATGTAAAACAGTATAATTGATGATAAAAACTCAACTGGCTTCAAAAAATATGAAGAGGGAAGTAAAAGTCGACATGTTTCGAGCGTTCAAATATATTCACCCATTCTCAAAACTTGTCAAGCTTGAATAACTTGTGACTTTTATTATTGTGCTCAAAACATGTCTATTTTTATCATCATCTATTAATTTTTAAATCAATGAAGTTTTTATATTTTCAATTCAATTTCTTGGGATTATCTATTTAGTTACACAATATATTAAATTATTTCACTCGATATTAAAATAAGTTTTACTTAAGTTATAGGCACAGGTTCTTAGATTAAAAAAATAATAATTCGCTATTTTGTAAAAAAATCAATGCAGTACAATTTTTTTTGCTGCAAGCCTTAACATTTTAATTTAAGGACATAAAAAAATTCCGTTTTCAATTGAAATTTCAAAAGTCGAATGTGAAAATGGAATGTCCCCTAGCACCAGAAATCGAAATTAAATAGTTACAAGGACAACTATTTTAAACATGTTAGCGTTTCCGTCCTACTCGAAGTTGTTTGAAAAGATATTTTGTATATATAGATTCCAATGTTTATTCTACAAATATTTTAGGGTATACTTTCGGAGTATTTTGATCGAGTTTATTTTTACACCCTTATTTGCTTAAAATTATTAATTGATAAGCTTAAAATAAATTATTCAAGCAACATGATTTAACGCATTTATAGTATAATAGTAAACGGGGCTTCCATAGCATATCCTTACCCTTGATACCGCTATCATTAAATGAATGGAATAAGCTTAGATAAATAATAAAAGTTAATTTTTTCCCCGTTTTTATTTTCAAGGAAATATGTTTCGATCAAACAGATTTCATTCTGAAAATAGCGAAATTATTGAGTAGGTCCCTTGGAGCAATATCATTCTTATCTTCTTTTGACGAAATATAGGAAAAACTGGTTTTCACAGTTCTGTAAAAAGTATGTTAGCCTTCTTGCCACGTTTTTTATTATTTTTTTATTTTTAATCAAAATAAGTTCGGAAATTTACGTATTTTTTATTGCATTTTTTTAAATCAGATGATTCTAAAATTCGCACGGCTTCGGAAACTTTTTACAAATTTCAATTTTTAGTGTTTCCTGCTAAACAAAATAAGGCATTGTTCCTGATAACAAATTCTGCTACAATAATATCTTGGGAATCGTGCTAAAGTAAAAAATTAAACAAAATAGTTTAGTATATTATCCGGAAAAAAATCTACATGGAATCATAAAGAAATAATCATTTAAGATACTGAGATATTTTAAGACGCTTAAAAGTTTTGGCTACGTATTTGACAGCTTTTTATGTTCGGTATCTTTATACTCTTTGTAGTGACTTATAAAACATGGACATTATTTTAGATAATCTATGTTGAAGTCACAAGAAACAAAACAAAAAAGACAATCAATGATTTATATTCTTTTTTCGAAAAAAATAGTATGCTAAGTAAATAATCAGCTGTTTTGCATTAAATAATTTTAAACAGCGGAGTGTTTTTAATTTCTTAACAAGGCTTTATTCTTAGCTAGCAGACAATAATTCTTTTAAAAAAAACTTGACTATAATGTAAAAAGGAACTTTACTTTAAAGAAAATCTAAATTAAAGTACTAAAAAAATTTCTTAGTTTTAATGAAGAAATAATAAATGTAGTAGGGTAAAGAATAAAATTTTTAAAAATGCTACAATTTAATTAAATAGTTGGTAAAATAGTTCTGCGAAACACTTCCGGACAGGTGATTAAAAAATTACTTTTAAGATTAACACGATATATAAGATGTTGAGAAATTTGCGACGATGTGAGATATGCTTAAATATGTTTACTACGTATTTTTATTAATATTCATAAAAAATATATACAAGAAACTGAGAAATATTTTATTCCAAATCTATTCATACGTATGTATATTATTGTAATTGTATCAGTTATTGAGAAAAAAAAAAACTAAAAAATAATCACATTAAATAAGCACAATCTGGTGTATAATCATATTCTATCAAAAGCATGCTTTTATAAAACTCGACATTCGTTGAATAAAATGTTTTATTCAAATTTCTTTACTTAATTTCAAATCGATTTTTAGAGGACTAAAAAAGAAACATTGTATTCTATAGTTTTAAAAAAATAAAAATAAAAAGATTAGCAAACGATTATTAGCGAAAAAAATATGAATGAAATTTTACGCCACGTGCGCTAAATCAAGTTCTTCGTAAGTTTATCACATTTTAATATTAATCGCCCCATTTAATCATTTTTTCATTGTCGCCAAATTATTTTTTTTAAATAATTAATTTTCATTCTTCTTATCTTCTAATAAATAAAAACAGTTGAAACTTTAGATTTTTCAATTGAAAAGCATGTAGATTAATATGGTATAAAAAAATCCATACCTTATAATTCAAAATTTTTTCATCCTCTCTTTAATTAAATAAAAAATAATTAATAATTATTAAAAATTTTTTTTTCATGAAATTATCTTTGGGTAAATGCGTTTTATGAGTTGGTGCAATATTTTTTTGAATTGCTTCATTAGTTTTTAAAATATAACTGAAAACGCAAAAAGTGAAATTAACATTAAGGGGTCCAAACTTTGAATCGCTCTCCTGACCAAACTATGGGGACCACATTTCCCAGATTGCGGCTACCCCTTATATTTTGAAGATAAGGAATCCAAATATGTAAAAATAAAATATATGTTTATTCAGAGAAAGTTCGTTTTTGTGTCTGATTTCGTAACTTAATTAATAGTTAGCACTAACTAATTAACATATTTGAGGTCACCCCCAGGAACCATTAAGATTGACACTTAGTTCGTGAAAATCCGATCATTAGAACGAAAATTATTCAGGGTGATATCTTTTTTTTTTTTGCTGACTGTACATATACATGTTGTGGACGAACTCTGATTACGTGGCCTCCTTGACAATGATGTATCTGGACTTCACGATGCTCTGTTCATTTATTTTAAACAATCTCCTGACAAGGCAGAGTCAGTTACGTACATATTGTCGCTCGACGCGCGAACAGTATGCGCTTCGTATTCAGAGTTTTATACACGATTCACGTGATTAAAGATTAATTTTATAGTGAGATTAAAGATAAATAAATTAGTTACTTTTGTTTCTATTTATATGTAGTAGTTTTTATGATTTTTATTTTATTTTTAGACCTAAGTACTCCCTTAAAATGAATAATTATGGCCAAAAGAAAGTAAAAAGACAGACAATTCCACTTTTTAATGTATAACTTGAAAACTTCTCCATGTATTTGAACAATGAAGAATTAAATCTTTTTACAATTTCTTTAGGTCTAATTTAATTATTTCATTTAATTGAAAAATTCTCTCATCTATTTCATAAATCATTGATGTATTTTCTATGTCCGACTTTTTTTATGCGATCCCTATCCACCGCATAAAAAAAGTATTAGGTAGTATATCGTACAAGCTTGTTTATTATATGAAAGAATTTATAAAATGTTCGATATTTTTTTATTATTTTTTTTATTTATTTATTTATTTTTTTTTTTTGCGATTTCTTTTATGCGGTCCCTATCCACCGCACAAAAACAAGTTCTACGGTATTTGTATTAGTCTTTTTTATAGGTTTATGTATCATTGTTAGAATAAGAGGATAAGATTTGGGATTAAACGAATGTTATTTTGCATTAGGTGAAAAACAATTAATATTTTTTTCATTCTAATGGCAATCTTTCGATTTTATACAGGTAAACTTGAATTGATCTTGAATATCATTAAGAAATCAATTAGAGAATAAATGTTTGAGAGAGAAAATGCAGATGAATAAATGAATGAATCAGTTATAAATTACTTTATCAGTTTGTAAATACGTCTAAAATTTGTTTATTTATAATATATTTATAAATTGTTTTATAAACTAATGATCTACAATTTGTAGTGCAGACAAAGACTTTTTCTTAAAAAAAAATAATGATTTAACAGATTTGTTTCTTTTTTTATAGTTTTATGATAATAAAACAATATTTACTCAAAAATTGGTTCGTTTACAAACGTAGCAATAGTTTAACTATAAATCGCCAATCATTTTATTCCTACAGTTAAAAATTAAGAGATTTAAAAAAATAATAATGATACATTGAAAATGTTGTGTTGTAAATGCAACAATTTCTATGTGTACTTCTATCTGTGAAAATGCATCAATTTTTTAAAAATAAATTAAGATATTAGAAAAATTAACCATTTGTAAGACATTAATATATAAACTATATTACAAGGGCTAGTCCTAATTGAAAAGAGAAGCTACCTAAAGACATAGTGTTGCCGTATAATTTTTAAAGTAGTACAATTATCCGATTATCCAATTATTTTGTAAACCAGATTGTTCTCAATCCTTCTACTTAATTTGTGACAATTTTCAGTTAAAAATTTCAAGTTTTAAAGGATAAAATTGTTTACAAGCTGATTAAGCAATCAATTTACGTGTGTGTTCAAACAAAAAAAAATTAATTTATATGTTTGATTTACATGCGTTAAAAACTTTTTTAAAGACATCTGCTCTGCTTGGATAATTTAGATGGCTAAAGAAGATAAAAGAGAACAAAATTTTGAAAGAAAAAAAAACATCCATCAAAACGGTAAAACGATAAAAAAAATATCTCTTAGAAGCACAGAAGAACACAAATAATTGAATACTTAGTCTTGTCAGATTTAATCTTTTCAAAATAAACTTGTTACAAATGAACTAAAGCTCAGCCTCCCTTGAAGACTTAAAATATTTGTTATTTATTTATTGTTACTGCAAATTATGCGGATTTATTTTGACAAGTTTTTATTCTTTACAGAAGTTTTCTAAATTTATTATTAATAGTTTTTTTCCGATCACATTTTCTGATGTAAAGAATAATTTTCTTACTTTAAAAAAAAGAAGCCATTATTTAAATTTCCATTCTCGTCGAGTTTGCAGCTGTGTCATTTTAACACCTAATGATAGCATAAATTATTCTTTCTTGAAAATATTCCATTGAACATTTCTTTAAGTTAATGCAATAGATTTGTAGTTATCAGTTTTTAAATCGAATGCTCCCATCCATAAAAAACTAGCCAATTAAAAAGTTTTTTTTAATACTTCATATAAATATCGTTTTATCAAATTTTCTTATAGTGAATAATTTAAAATAAAGTTTAAAAAGCCATATATTCTGCATTTACGGATTGAGGTTCTTTTCACTTTTAAAGTTAATAGGACCTGAAACCCAAATCAGTCTGGAAAAAAAAGTTGTTGATTTAGAGAACAGTACGTTTTTGTATCAGATTTCTTAAATTAGCGTTTGCTTGCAATAGACAGCATATGTAATGTGAACTCTAATGCCCATTAAAATAACATTCTAGTTCATCTGATCATTAGATCAAAAGTCCTTTAGATCATTAGATGACTAGGATTTTTTGTCAACAGTTTATGTTTATCTATTCAATAAAAAATATTATTCTTTAAGAATTCAAAATACCACATTTCCTATTTCAAAATGTTTTTGACTTAAAATATTAGTTCTACTAAGTAAACATATTTATTTAGTAGAACTGATACTTTGGCAGGTTTTTACGAGGTCTTTATCAGGTTTTGAATTGAATCTCAAACCCTAAAATATGAGAAAATACGCCAATTTTGTTTTTTCTTAAAGGGTTTAAAGTTAATTATGTTAATTTTAGTTTTTGCTTTATAACAACTAATTTAATTCAACAGCTAATTGCCTAAACAAAAAATTATTGCAAATTATTTTGAAATTTTAACTATTTTTTAATTAAATATTTTAAAAAAATACTTAGATGAAAAATTACTTTTTATTAGTTATTTATTTTCTTATATAATTTCATCTGTTATTAATAGAGACAATAATTACTAAATATATCATGGTTTTTACGAAAACAAATATTGAAAAATTTCATTCTTTAATGATGAACTCAATTCAATTCTCGAATTTCAATCTAGAAATCCAATCTAAAAATCGAACTCTCTCTCGTAACTGTAACGGCAGTATTATTTCGCAAAATATCTACCTTTCACTTTATGGCAAAAACATAGCTATGGAAAATGAAGCAAATATATTTTATTAAGCTTTTAATATGCTGAGTCTGTAAAGCAAGATAACGTTGCTCTCTCGAATGATAACTAATAAAAAAATATCTTAATCAGTCTAGTGTATTTAATCAAATCCTATCCAAACAATAGATCTTATTAAGTTTTATAACCGTAAAAACCACATTATTTTATAAGTTATTTTTCTTTTCCTTAATAACAAAAATAAAAGCAATGGAAAATGAAACAAATATATTAAGTTTCTAATATGCTGAGTCTGCAAAGCAGGATAACGTTGCTCTCTTGAATGACAACTATTAAAAAAATATATTAATCAGTCTAGTGTATTTAATCAAATCCTATCCAAACAATAGATCTTATTAAGTTTTATAACCGTAAAAACCACATTATTTTATAAGTTATTTTTCTTTTCCTTAATAACAAAAATAAAAGCAATGGAAAATGAAACAAATATATTAAGTTTCTAATATGCTGAGTCTGCAAAGCAGGATAACGTTGCTCTCTTGAATGACAACTATTAAAAAAATATCTTAATCAGTCTAGTGTATTTAATCAAATCCTATCCAAACAATAGATCTTATTAAGTTTTATAACCGTAAAAACCACATTATTTTATAAGTTATTTTTCTTTTCCTTAATAACAAAAATAAAAGCAATGGAAAATGAAACAAATATATTAAGTTTCTAATATGCTGAGTCTGCGAAGCAGGATAACGTTGCTCTCTTGAATGACAACTATTAAAAAAATATATTAATCAGTCTAGTGTATTTAATCAAATCCTATCCAAACAATAGATCTTATTAAGTTTTATAACCGTAAAAACCACATTATTTTATACGTTTTTTTTTTTTCCTTAATAACCAAAACAAAAGCAATGGAAAATGAAACAAATATATTAAGCTTCTAATATGCTGAGTCTGCAAAGCAGGATAACGTTGCTCTCTTGAATGACAACTATTAAAAAAATATATTAATCAATCTAGTGTATTAATCAAATCCTATCCAAACAATATATCATAATAAGTTTTATAACCGTAAAGACCACATTATTATATAAGTTATTAACTTTTTCCTTTATCGCAAAAACAAAGCAATGGAAAGAAAATAAATACACTTTATTCTGCTTTATATTTGCAGAGTCTGTAAAGCAGAAAAGATAAGGTTGTTCCCTCCAAATGATAAGAGCGAAAAAGAACCTTCCTTTTTCATCTATCTATGAAATATTGCGAGCAGCAAAGATCCCCGACTAAACAAATGTTTTTATTATACAGCAAATTTTAAATGGATAGACTTAAAGTCTATTTTAAAATTGTCCTTGCTAGAGTTGTTAAAAACTTTCACTGTTGGAGAATTTTCATAAAGGGAAGGATTCTTGTCACGGAAACAATATTTCAAAAACTATTTCTTTTTGTCTTATTATAAGACTTTGCCTCGCTTGTTTATGTATTCCGCTTGCATTTACTTGAAATATTTCACGAAAAGCAAAAAAAAAAAAAAAAAAAAAAAAACAGCAGTGTAGTTTAACTTACATAAGGACTTTTTTTTTTCTGAATTCAGTAGTTCTTTAATTAAAAATTAGCATTTTTTAATCATCGAAGAAGGAAAATTTCAATAAATTCTTATCGGAAAATAACACTCTAAAATGTTAAGGTTATATAAAGTAGAATTTTATAAGATAATATTTAAGAATATAAGAATGTTTTATAAACAGTCATTTTGTTTAATAATAAGTTTTTTATTTTTCATTTTTCTGCAAGTATTTGAAATTTTTCGCGTGAAGCAAATTATAAATTAAAAATTATCGGCGATTTTAATATTTAAATAGTTTATAAATTTGGATTATTTGTGAGTAAACGTGATTTAATATTTTCTCATGAAAGACCTATTGATTTGGCAAACATTAAACGGAAGAAAGGAACGAATCAGTAAATCAGTGAATCGGTGAGATAATGAATCAGCGCACTGATGAATTGAGAATCATCATATTAGAGGCCAATATATGATTAAAAATATTTATAAACCTAGAATTTGAGATAAGGCAATGCAGAATCATATTTTTCGTGGCTTAGTTCCGTAAAATGCCCTCCACAAAGCCTAGTTTGCCCCTTATGCTTTAACCAAGAGTTACCTTGTCTTCTTCTACGTTGGATTCAAAATTACAAGGCTACATAATTGAACATTGGTAGTCATAAACTCCCCCTCCCCCCCCCCCCAAAAAAAATGGGTCGGTTAAAATATAAATACATTTTGCACATATTGTCTAAGGAGATAAATAAAATTATTGCTATTAGGCCTCTTAATTTCACCACGGTGCATTGATTCTTAAAACATAAAATTTTAAAAACACTATAGTTAGTTGCATATAAAAGAAAATTATGAAAGAGAAAAAGCAATTTCATTTCTCTACCCACCTGATGCTTAAAAATGTGAATGTGCTTAAATATGATTAATTTTCCAGTTTTCTTCTAAATATTTAGAGTGTAGAGTAGAAGGAGTTCAAAAGATAAAACAAAACATTTTGGGTAGTGAGAAAGCAGTAAAATTAAACTTTTATTATTTCTGGAGAATTTTATGTAATTTAATGTCAAAGGAGGTTTAGATAGTGCTAATTGAGTAGTCTAAACTTTTATGCATATGTTTTTTTAAAATCATTTTATACTTTTTCCGCGCAGTAAGAGATTATTATTTTTATTATATTATTATTGATATTCTAGTTTAATTCTAATATACGTGTAGTAGACGAAAGGTGCTACTATCACTTAATTATGAAGCAAGTACAAATAGTGTTTTTTTTGTAAATATTCCGTTTGCAGGCTCGAACTATTAATGATACTAGTGATGCCCAATTAATTACGGTAATGGAGGGTATCTTAAACTGGGCTGGTGATTTAAAAAAAAAAAATTATATCACCCAAACAGTTGAGCTTTAAAAAAGATTGTAGCAAATCACGTGATGAGGCAGACATTTTCATAAACGTATGTCAGTAAAAAATAATAAAAAATCATAACATGACGCATTATCACGTGTACATCTAAAGATGGATATTTCAAAATGCGGTTTTGATTTATTATATGATTACGAAAAATTCTGATGTGAATTCTATTTTCTTTTGATTTACGCCTTTTATTATCTTCAGTGCCATTTGTCAAAAGTATTTTTGAACTAATACTTGAAACTCTGGGAGAAAAAATTTATGACCTGACGCGTGACTTATTTTGCAAGAATTGCTCATTTTTCAACCATAACTGCTTTACTGTCATAAATTTTTGCATACTGTTACTTAAATCACACCCTATTCCCTATTAGTACTTCAGGTACTGTGGAAAGACTTATTTAATTTACCAATATAGGTATTGTGGTAATTAGTTTTAAAACGAAATTTTACCTGTTTTCTTCCGTAAATTATTTTCTTTTAGCTCGCATAGCCGTAAAATTCCTCCCTATGAATGTTGGTTTGAAAATAACTTAAAGAAATACCCGTTCCATAAAGAAATACTTATAAACTGTTTGTTGACATTTATCAAAACAAATATAATCCTGAGAGTTTAGAAAATCTTGAATGTAGTCTTTCTTTTTCTTCTCTTATTGAAAAACTAACTGATGATAAATAAATTTTCTCGAGAAAAATTAAAATTTATCTTTTGTAAAAATTCTTCGCATAAGCTCTGAATCTCACTACAATGATCAAATGCAAAAAAGGTAGATTTAATAAATATAACCAAACAGAAAGCTAAACCCTTAACAAAAGGTAAGATCTTATTATGATAAAAAAAAAAAAAAAACTTAATATGTGTTTATACGTATAAACATGCTTTGATAAATGTCATCTTTACTTTTTTTCCTCCGCAAAGAACAACGTGTCAAAAACATTTCATAGCAAACAAGCAGCAATTTTCCCTTTCAAATTTTGCTTTAAATGGATTTAGTTTTATCACCTTAATCCAATTTTTGCAACCAACACGCTAATAATAGCAAGTAGCAAAAATGTCGTTAATCCTTCGAAATACCTCCCGCTTGCTAATTAGCATTTTCTAGAACACTCTTTTGGGCTAATTTCATCACACTTAATCCATCCCGCAATAAATATTTTCCGCTACACCCTCTTTATCGTCAAATTGCGCCTGGTTAAAGCGAATAAACTTCCGTTTAGGGTAATATCTTTTCTTACTTTGTGGAAGATTTTCTTTTCAAACTTTTAGCACTTCCTGAGATTAGGCAGAATTGCGGTGGCGGCAATATTGCTTGTCATTGATTATTCTCTTTTAAACTTAACCTCTGGCCTTTTCTTAGGTACGCGGCCGATATATTGAAATTCCCGGCTTGGCACTTACGGCGGAAGACGGATCAAAGTTCTGAAGTTTGATTGCCAACTATGACGCCAAACTAAGCCTTTATAATGGATTCGCATAGTTGTGAGAACAGTGCACTTTAGGAAGATTCTCCAACTTATTAGATATTTTCAATTTGTTGTGGAAGCTTTATAGTGTATTACTGAGTTGTAGTTAATAAAGCAAATTGCAATCGATATGAGTTATAGATAAGATATGAACTAAGTCTTACGTGTATGAGAATGCTTTATTTTAATATTTCGATATAAGTGTATAAGATGCATATGTTTTTTTTATTAAATATTAGCTGAACGCAAATTTTTCGCAAGTGGTGATAAAAATTTTTTTTTTTTTTTTATCACTCTTAACATGAAAAATTTCAAGACAGACGACGTTAAAATAGAAGCATATTAAATATTTATGGTTTATTTCATACGATTAAAGGGGTAATCAGCTAATGTCTAATAAGTAACAAATATTGTTTCTAAACCATCGTTACATAGATTAATATCTCATAAGTAACTAAGGCATCTAGAACCTTAATTGTTTCTCAACCGTCGTTACGCGCTAATATCTCATAAGTAACTAAGGCATCTAGAATCTTGTTCCTCAACCACCGTTACGTGGTGTAATATTTGTATTGGAATTAATATAAATTTTATGTATATTTAAATATGTTTCAACTCAAAGTATTTTTTTATTGTAGAGAGTATGTGAATGATCAGAAGCAAACGGGTCAAGAAATTGTGTAGGTGTCACAATTTTGTATAAGTAAAAATAATTCCAATACATTACCGGTGCGCGATTAAAAAACTAAATGAATATTTTACCGGCTCTTCGAGTAAATCTGGTTGAGAAATACTGGTCTAGAACAATTATGTCATCAAATGTTAGCGTGAGAACCGTGGTGGCTAGGAGGATATAAAGCTCGCCTTCTAATGAGGTCATACAGGTTCGATTCCCACCGATAGCTGCTTGAAACAAATTCCGCACCCAACTCGCTCCGACTACAGTGCCAACGTAAAATATCCTAAGTAGTAGACTGATCATGGGTTAAAGTACCCTTGACGTCAGACTAATTGCGGGAGGTTTTCATGATTTTCCTCTCCATGTAACACAAACCCTGGTTAGTTTCACCAAAAGAACCTCCACGAAGACTAGCTTGTCCCAATACTTTATCCAGGAATTACCTAATCTTCTGGATTAAATTGAGAGTTACAAGAGCACAGATTTGAGCATTGATTGTCGTAAACTCAGAATTGGGTTGGTTGCTGAACACTGATAATAAAATATAAATTTATGTGAAAGGTAACGAAACGAAAGAAAGTTTGTGCGAAAGAGAACACGGAAGAGAGCAAAGCTATAAATGGATGACAAATCATTTTTTCTTGCTTTCATTAAAAATCATATTAAATTGTGTGATTAGTAATCACCACCAATCTTTTAAATAATAGAGAGAGGTAGAGTACATTGTGAGGAATGAGCTGCCCCTACATTCGCTGTTCATTTTCAATATTTTTTTAAACATTCTAAACTCAATTGAAAAGTTTGAAAATCTTATCATGTGTGCACATTTGTATCTTAGAAATAATGCAAAATAACTTTTGGTTAAAAAAATACAGTCGTATTATTCTTAAATTTAGATATAAAACCTACTTATTTGTACATTTTCTAGTGTAAATACATAAATAAAATCAAAAAGAAATAATTAAATTTTATAAACTTTTTTTTTCATAATTTTACTCAAAAATTAAAATTCTAAAAAGAGTTTTTCTATTAACACATATGACAAAAGTTCTTGCATAGTTGTATAGTGCGATAAAAATAAACATAATTGCTTTTATGATAATAAAAGATTGTTAACAATTTGATACCTGCAAGTAAAGTCAAATGCGAGTCACCCAATCAGTTTCGACACTCGCTTGCAGGTATCAAATTGATAACTTTTGCTAATTTCTTATTAAAAAATTTTGGAAATTAATAGATATTGTAATTGATTAATATTTTAGAAAAATATTCCTGAGTTTAAGAAAACTTATAAGAACGATTCTGAATTTGCGTAAAAATATTAGCTTGATACTAAAGTATAACGTTTTAAAAAAAGAAATTGAAATGTTCCGCTTATTCATAGTAATTTAAACACATCTATTCAGTTTCAAAATAAAATATTAACAACCTCTGAAGAGAGGTTATTTTCATTTATATACTTCGTATTTGCAAAATCCATCTTACGAATTTGATGCAGTAAAATTCACTGAATACTTGAACTATTAGTTCAGCTCAATTATGTCATCACAGAATTATAACAGCCATTAAATATTTATTTTTACTGTAAACATGCATAGCAGAATCCAATTACTTTTATTCATTAGAAAATAATTAATGAATTTTATTTAACTAAGAAAAGAAATTAATTTTTGCAGCTTTGCACTAATTAGTTTTTCATTTGACCAAAATAATCAAATCAAAGTACTTCAAAGCCTCAAAATTAATTCTTTTACTTGCATAATGAATTGGATAGATGACAGTTGTTGTGTTTTGAATAAATTATTTCAAATCTGGATTGTTGCAACGAAAATGTTTGAATAAAAATATTCTTTTTCCTATTTACTGTCAAATAATTTTGTGAAATAACGTCTGATGACAAGAATTAATTAAACTGCCTCGTTGAGACCGTTGCGTCTGTCGATTCAGTTTTTACATTACGAACTACTAAAGACATTCCTTCGAATATAAAGAGTGTTTCTTTAAAAAAAATATTTCATTCAATAGCAGATGTTAGATTTGAAATATTTAGAATTCATATTTGTTATTTATGTACTTTTTAAATAATTTAGATGTAAATGAAATGTTAGTGAATAAAGATATTTTTTTAATAACTAAACATTTGAAATATACAGGTAAGTAGTACGTTTAATTAGATGATTAAAATAATTTTTAAATAGTTTGAGAAGTGAAACGTGTTCATTTATTTCATATTTAATTTTAAGTGCAATAACAAATTGCTAGATACCGTTTTATACGAAATTAAAAAAATATTTAAAAATATTAACTTGAATACTAACGCTATTGCAGAGTTTTCAATTACATTATTAATTTGCATAACAAAGAAGCCTATTTTATTATAATATTGTTTATTCAAGAAAAAATCCCATTAATAAATATATTTTGTGGTAGAGATTCGAATTCCTTTCTTTCAATATAGCCCCAAAATTTCAAAAATATTAGTGCTCTTAAAACTATCTTCTACATTGCTAAAAACGTAGGTTAATGTTGAGC
This sequence comes from Parasteatoda lunata, assembly GCA_949128135.1. Lineage (NCBI taxonomy): Eukaryota > Metazoa > Arthropoda > Arachnida > Araneae > Theridiidae > Parasteatoda > Parasteatoda lunata. Next base: position 39,089,575 of record OX421971.1, read on the forward strand.
CTCATTATCTTTCGATCTATATATATATATATATACATATATAATATATTATATATATATTATATATATAATATAATATTATACATATATTATATATATAATATAATATTATATATATATTATATATATAATATAATATTATATATATATATATATATATAATATAATATTATATATATATATATATATATATAATATAATATTATATATATATATATATATATATATATATATATAATATAATATTATATATATATATATATATATATATATAATATAATATATATATATATATATATATATATATATATATATGTAATACAAAAAGTATAATACTTTTGTATTAATAAAAGAATTAAATCTCTTTCGTTTTAATAAAATGTCTTTGTTAAAGAATATGCGTAGAGAGATTCTACTTTGGGAACTCAAGGCTGATAAACATACGATTGAGTTATTTATAGAATCTCTCCCCCTTTCACTTCCATATAAGGAAGCATGAAATGATTTTCCTTAATGCGTAAGGATACAAGAATGCCAACGACTGTGCCTGTTTACTCAAATCTGTGTTAGTATAAAAGCGAGAGCAATGCTTTTCGCATGGCTTTTTTCATCATGTTGTGATCCTGAAAAGTTGTTCCGGAATTGTCCAAAGTCTTGTCCACCCCCTCCCTTGCGGAGTGTGATGTGAAGTGTTATCGACACCAGCCTACTACCATTAATAAAGATTTTTTGTGTGTAACATGGCTTACGACTGCATTATTAAAGCTAAATACACCACTGATAACAGAGATGAAGCTCTGTTATTATAAGACGCCAGGATTTTACTTGCTGAGGAAACCATTGTTATCTATTTTCCGGCTGACTACAACGTTGATAAAACCTCATCCCGGGGGACGAAGGACGAAAGAAAGAAGTGCCTAGTCCGCGGTGAAAAACGAATGAAGGAAGGTCTGTTTTACCACTCCATCTTTAACTACCCGTACTTTCATCGCTGTGAGAATGCTGACGTTGGCTCGAGCTCGTCACATGCCTCTCTGAAACCCATAGTGTTGATCGAGATGACCCTACAGTGTCCAATCTGGAAATGACCGATGACCCTACAATTCCGTAGTGCTCAAATTGTGAAAACAAAAGTGAATGTGCGCGAATCTTAATCATGAATATTCATGAAGTGCAATAATAAAATTGTTTACTTCTTCTCTTCACAGTCATGAAGGTCAAAGGACACTGTGTGGAAAATGGAAAGAAAGTACTGTAGATATATATTTTTTTTTTATCCTCTTATGTTTCTTTCTCACTAGCATGATTGAATAGTTTATCGATATCGGAGATGAGAAGTGTTTTAAAATTTTCATTATGAATAACTGAGTATATTTTATTATGAATAGTTAGATTGCATTTCTTGTATTTATATTGCTTTTCTTTAAAATGATGATATAATATTGTTTTTTATCGTGCATTTAAAATGTTTTTGAAAGAAATAAATGTGATTCAAACGTCAATTAAATTAGTGACGGCAAACAAAATTAAGTTATTATTTAAACTTTTGTTTCCTAATGATTTTTCTAGATTAAACCGTAACAAAATTTTAAATTTTTCAGAATTTTCTTTTGAACCTAGCGATGAAGAATTTTCAAACAAATTACAAGAAATTTGTAATACTTTCAAATTTTCGGAATTAGTTAAAATTTCAGACATTTTAAATATTTCCAGTGAAGGAAATAAAGATGAAATTGCAAAGCACATTTTAACTTGTTTATGTGATTTTGATAAGTTAAAAAATTCGATAGTAATGGAAAATCCCTCTGAAGATGAGGATGAAACTAATCAGTTTCAATGTAAACAAACTCAAACTGATTTTGAATCACATTTACCAATTAAAACTTGTGTAAGTCAATTTACGCAAGTTAGTTTAAATACTAAAATATACGTTGATAAAGAAATACAAACTCATGTTTATACTGATAAAGATATGGCATCCTATAGTCAAAATTCTAGCAAGGATATAAAGAATAGAGAAACAGAAACTAAATTAATAGTAAATTTTTCGGATATTGAAGCAGTTACTCCTATGTTTAAAGGAGAAAAACACGAAAATATTAATTCTTGGTTTGAAAATTTTGAAACTCATGCCAATTTATTTAAATTATCTGATATGCAAAAATTTTTATTTGCGAAAAGATGTTTAAAGGGTAATGCCTTAACATTAATAAGAAGTGAAAGTTGTTTAAATTCATATGAAAAATTAAAAAATCTTTTGCTTGAAGAGTTTGGATTTGATTGTAATAGTGCAGAAATACATGCAATGTTGCAAAAAAGAAAGCAAAGATATAATGAAACTCTTCAAGAGTATTTCCTTAAAATGAAAGAAATTGCCACTCAAAGTGATATTGATGACTTAGCTCTAATCACTTACATGATTCAAGGAATACCAGACCAAACAAATAATAAATCAATTCTTTATGGAGCCAATAATCTTTTTGAATTTAAACAAAAACTAAAAATCTATGAAAAAATTAAAAGTGACTTAGATAAAAATAAATTTCAAAATAACAAGGGACCATACATGAAGAAAATGGAAAACCCTAAATATGACATTAGGTGCTTTAAATGTAATGCACCAGGACATAAAGCTCCGGCTTGTCCTAAAAATAAAAGTGTAACCCCGAATGTGACAAAACCCAAAATACATCATACAACACAGGAGATCCCAATAAATCAGTGTAAATACTGTTCGAAGAAAGGATTTTTGAATCAGTTTCACATGGGCTCCTCGTGTGTAAACAACCCTAATGTTGTTGAAATGAACGTTCAAAATATGACAAATTAACAATAGCAATTAATAATATCCGGATATCAAGTGGAAAATAAATACCTAAATGGATATCAAGTGGAAAATAAATACCTAAATGGATATAAAGTGGAAAAAAAAATACTTAAATGGACGTCCAAAACCAAAACAAAATGAAAATGTAAAAAAAGAGATATTATTGAATGTTGATACCGGGTCAACATTGAATATAATACCAAAAGACCTTGTGTCAAAACTAAAAATTCCTATTAAAAAATGTGAGGAATTAAATGTTATCCAAACGAAAGGACAATTAACACTTAACAAAATTTGTGAGTTTCCCCTTAAGATAGGCGAAATTATTAAATCAGCTAAGTTTTTTATAATTGATACTGATTTACCATATGCTTTACTAGGGTTGCAGACTTGCAAGGATTTTTGTTTGTCTATTGACTGTGTCGGGCCAGTTGTTACTCAATTTGGTAAGAGATTGATCACCTCTGCTAATTCTAACAGTGACAACTTATCTTTGCACATTAGACAGCAAAATTCTCAAAGTGTTAGGGTTAAAAATGGTGAAAAAAATAAAAGTTTAAGATGTTTCAATAAAAGTAAACATTTTGAAAAAATAAAAGTTAAAGATGTTTCAGTAAAAGTAAACATTGAAAAAGATAATGTTAAGGATAACAAAAATAAAAAGAAAAGGAAAAATAGGAAAAAGAAAGAAGGTCCAAAAATTTCAAATGATTCGAAGATAGTACTAGGTAATGTGTGCACACATTACCAGGTCAATATCGACGAAAGAATAAAAAATGAGAACAAAATACAAAATGAGGACTTAAAAGAAATTTTAAAAAGTTATGATGATATTTTTGCAAAACATAAACACGACGTGGGAGAAATCAGAATGGAACCACAAAGAGTCAGGTTAACCTCAGATTCACCTATATCTCTAAGGCCGTACAAAACATCCCCAAAACAACAACAGGAAATTGATTTGCAAATAGAGGAATTGTTAAAAAATAACATTATAAAAGAAAGTTCATCCCCTTATGCTGCCCCTGTAACTTTAGTCTTTAAAAAAGATGAAAATAAAAAGAGTCGTTTATGTATTGACTTTAGGAAATTAAACCAAATTACAAAAACAGATTCTGAACCTCTACCTTTAATACAGTCTTTAATTGAAAAATTGTCTAATAGTAGTTATTTTTCTAAAATAGATTTATCACAGGGATATCATCATGTTCGTATTCATCCTGATGACACTGAGAAATTAGCATTCGCTACTCACAACGGTCTATTTGAATACTTAAGATTACCTTTTGGCTGGAAGAATGCACCAAGCATTTTTCAACGTACAATTCGTAGAATTTTAAATAAACATAAAATTAAATTTGCTACGAACTATTTTGATGATATTATTATATTTTCTAATTCTTATGATGAACATTTAACCCACCTTAAAAAGATTTTCGATATTTGTAAACAAGAAAACTTGAAATTAAAACTTTCAAAATGTTCATTTTTGCAAAAACAAATAGAATTTTTAGGATATGAAATAAGCAATGGGATTGTATCACCCGATAACCATAATATTGAGGTGATTAAAAAATTAATGCCCCCTAAAAATGTAAAATCATTGCAAAGATTTCTTGGATCAATAAATGTTTACAATAAATTTATTGATGGTTATGCAAATATTCGACATCCTTTAAACAACTTGTTAAAGAAAGATGTAAAATGGGTGTGGTCAGAAAAATGTCAACAATCTTTTGAACTGTTAAAAAATGCTATTATTTGTAAACCAATTTTGAAAATTTTTAATCCTATTCATGAATGTCATCTTTTTGTTGATGCATCGTTAATTGGAATTGGAGCTGTGTTAAAACAGACAGATGAATGTGGTGTATTGCATCCTGTAGCTTTTCATTCTCGCTCCTTAAGAGACTATGAAAAAAATTATGCAATTACAGAACTTGAATGTCTTGCTATAGTCGATTCTCTAAATAAATTCCATCATTACCTGTTTGGCCAGAAATTCACCATACATACTGACCATGCTGCTTTGGTTTGGCTAAAAAATGTTAAAAATTTAAAAGGTAGATTGTTTAGATGGTCATTATTGTTAAGTATGTATGAATATGATATTAAATACACAAAAGGTTCTACTAATTTTGAAGCAGATTGGCTTTCAAGAGATGCAACACATTCACTTGTCAAATGTAATAGTAAAAAAAATGTTCATGTTTCACATTTGTTAAAATTGAATGAAATAATTGAAGCTCAAAGTAAAGATAACTTACAAGGTAATTTTGTTGATATCAATGATGTTTTATGTATACGTAAGAAAAATTTTACTAAAATAGTTGTTCCATTTTCGTTGAGATTAAAACTTCTGCAAATTACTCATGATAAATTTAACCATCCAGGAGTGCAGAAAATGATTAACTTAATAACCCCTGTTTATTATTGGAATAACATAACATCAGATATAACAAAATTTTGTAAACATTGTCATACGTGCCAATTAAATAAAAAACCGCGACAAAAAAGATTTGGATTATTACAATCCTTACCCCCTGTGAATCAGTCTTTTGACTTAATAGCAATAGATAGTGTTGGTGGATTGAATTATTATAATTCAACAAAAAAATATTTAACTTTAATTATTGACCACCTAACAAGATACATTTGGGCTTTTGCGTCAAAATCCATTAGTTCAGAAACGTATACTAATTTTTTACATCAAATTTTTCAAAATCAAATACCTAAATCCTTGTTGAGTGATCGAAACGCCGCCTTTACGTCTTCTCATTTTAAAAAATTTTTGAAACATAATAAGATTCAACAATTATTGACAACTGCACATCATCCGCAGTCTAATGGCAAGGTAGAACGGCTTGGTCAAACAATAATTACACGATTAAAATGTAAAATCAATGAGAAACCTACTAAAACTCCATGGCCTACTTTGTTAAAAGATATAGTTAATAATTATAACTTAACTCCCCATTCTGTGACAAAATTTCCACCTGCATACCTCATGCATGGTAGACTCCCCTATGAAAATCCTTTAAATGAAGAAATCTATCCACCTGTTGAGGAAGCTAAAAAAATAGCAATTCAAAGAACTAAAGAATATCATGAAAGAAATAAAATTTACTATGATGCTAGATTTTTAGATATAGACTTTAAAACTGACGAATTAGTTATGTTTGAAGAATTTACTTATCCTAATACGAGGAAGTTGTCACCTCCTTTTAGTGGACCGTATAAAATTCTTCAAAAAATTTCAGAAGCTAATTACAAAATAAATAAAAAGAATTGTTTAAGTAAACAAAATTTTGAAATAGTACATGTATCAAATCTTAGGAAATATAACAACCCACAAATGTTGAAATTAAATCATGAATAGTGTACAAAACAAAACAAAATATGTTACTTTCTTCAAAGGAAGAAGTACACCCTATATTTTTTTGGGAGATCCGAATCGCGTGTGGAGATTTACCTCAACATCAATTGGATGTGAGGGCGATGCAAGTTGAACTTTTTTTTTCTCAACAAGTTGAGAAAAGTATTATAAAATATTTTTGGATTGACCCGTCTGGATCTCTCAATATCACTGTGCTTCATGAAATTCTGTTTTCCTCCATTTTAACGGGGAATACAAATTTTCATAAAGTAAATAACCCCTTTAACCATACAGAATCTTAAATTCTGATTAAAGACACTTGTTGTCCAGTTCGTTTCCATAAAAATTATGTATATTTTTGTGTGAAAAATTTTTGAAATATTTAGTAGATTAGTTATAAAAATATGTTTCATTTTTCTTTCTGTTTAGTTGCCTAAACAGATAAAGTGTATTATCATGTTTTTGTTATTGTCATTGTATATAGTTGTTGTTTTTTTATACAGATAATTGAAAAAATGTTATTTGTAGTAGTGAAAAGGAACAGTCGTACCAACATAAAGTTTAAAAGTTCAGAGAATTCTAAATTTTATTATGATTTCTTTTTGGCTTGCCAAAAATCTTTTTTGGGGGGGATGTAATACAAAAAGTATAATACTTTTGTATTAATAAAAGAATTAAATCTCTTTCGTTTTAATAAAATGTCTTTGTTAAAGAATATGCGCAGAGAGATTCTACTTTGGGAACTCAAGGCTGATAAACATACGATTGAGTTATTTATAGAATCTCTCCCCCTTTCACTTCCATATAAGGAAGCATGAAATGATTTTCCTTAATGCGTAAGGATACAAGAATGCCAACGACTGTGCCTGTTTACTCAAATCTGTGTTAGTATAAAAGCGAGAGCAATGCTTTTCGCATGGCTTTTTCCATCATGTTGTGATCCTGAAAAGTTGTTCCGGAATTGTCCAAAGTCTTGTCCACCCCCTCCCTTGCGGAGTGTGATGTGAAGTGTTATCGACACCAGCCTACTACCATTAATAAAGATTTTTTGTGTGTAACATGGCTTACGACTGCATTATTAAAGCTAAATACACCACTGATAACAGAGATGAAGCTCTGTTATTATATATATATATATATATATATATATATATATATATATATATATATATATATAAACTCCAAAACAATACAGAGTATTGAGGGGCCAGTACACCCTCCTGATCTTAATCCTGTATCATTTCCGTATAATCAGTTTTTTGTTATTTACATGTTATCATATTGTTGCCTTGAATTATGATTTCATGTTTTTATACCATTCTAAATAATTAAAGTTCCCATGCAATTGTTTTTTGCTACCTTTTTCATGTATTCCGTGTTGTTAAACCTGTATTCTCCATTTTATGACCATGCTTGGCTATCACGCGAAGGTTTCGTTACCTCTTTGCTTGATAATTTCTTTGATCAGTGTATAATCGCTCATTTCCCAAGTATAATTTTGAAATCGTATTTTTTTTTTTTTTTTTTTTTTTTTTTTTAAGATATGCGTGAGTTAAACATTGAATAGGTATTCTAAAAAAAATAATCCAATATTTTAATGCATTTTTCAAAATAATTTACTGTTATCAAATTTTGTTACACTCACAAAACTTAAAACATTCTCTTATGGTCAAAGGCTTAAAAAATTAGTTAAAATGCATGCATCTCTTTCTATTTAAAAAATTGGAGATAAAAACAATCAATATCGATATTTTGATTCTCAATTTAGATTAGATAACAATATTGCATCCTAGAGTTCTCTTTTAGAATAATAACGACTCAAAAAGTTTGCAAAGCTTAAAAAATCATTTACAAAAAAGTTATTTTTAATACTTTTTAACATCAATTAATATCGATAGTGCTTCATGAAAACGATATATAAAAAAACGAATAGAAGTGAAATGATGAAAATCAGTTAACCCTTAATGCATGCATATTTAAAATGGCTCTTAAGCGCCATTAGAAAAGCTCGTTTATCACAGATCGTTAATCTGTTCAATTACGCGATACTCAGAAAAATCGAGAATTCGATCGAGACATTTTGTTTTATTATTCATGTTTTTATTGAATAAATTTCAGACTTATGTTCAAGTCATGAATTCCGAAAATATTCATATTATAGATATTTATGCACAAGTAGAATAATTGCTTAATCTCAAATGAATTAATTGTACATAAATAGGAAGTAATTTCTAAAATTATGAATATTAGTTTTTTGTATAGATTAATGGGTAGTGGATACGCAGATAAAAAAAATAAATCGCTTTGAAAAAAATATTATAAATTAATGGTTAACTACACATGTTAATCAGGATAAAAAAAAAAAAAAAGAAATATGCACTGAAGTGATGTTTTTCTTATTTAAAAAAGTTATTTTTTAATTTTATTTTTTTTTTCATTATGAAGAACATAAGAAAGATAATTTAATACTGATTCCTTAGTTAAATTATTACACCAGAAAGAGAACTAAGAACTTTTAAAAATAAAGTGTCTTAGTTAAAGTTTTGGGAGTAGGATTTTGAAAATTCTTTTTAATCCTCTCAATTGATATTTCTTATGTTACTTAAACTTTATAAATCATAAAACTTCATAAACGAAATTAACTACAATAAACAAACATAGATACATCATTAATGTTAACTTTTATTCAGTGATCAGAAAAAAAGAAAGAAAATTGAAATTATACTCGTATTTTAAAAGAGTCGCACTTGAAGTCTTAAAAATTTGTTTTGTTAGAACACCACTTATGGAAAAATAAACTACATAATATAGCTCCATTCGCCAATGAGATATCCAATGGACATAGAAAATCATCATGCTGCATTCATATTTCCATGGATAATGAAATGACATAAGCTGAACAACGTCATTTCTGTTTTAAGTTTTTATGCACATAATACTGATTATACTCATTGCGTTATCTACACATGTTAATATTTAAAAATGTTTACAATTTTTTCAGTCAACTCTTTGTTCTAATTAGTGATTATATTGTTATAATAAAATTTTATTAATAATGCCATTGCTTTGATACAACAATATGATCATTAGATCATTAATGATTCTATTATTCTGATAACATCTACTTTTCATTAGTGATTCCATAGTTACAATTAAACCTTATTAATGAAACGAATGCTTTGATACAACGGTGTAATTATTGAATCATTAATGATTTTATTGCTCTGATTACATCGACTTTTCATAAGTGATTCAGATAATTCTTATTAATGAATATTAATGAAGCCATTACTTTGATACAACGTATAGTGATTCCGTTCCTGTAAAAGACCTAAGTCTGGCAAAACCAAGGACATATCAAAGTGGCTTGGTAAAAGTCCAAAATAGACATACTTTCATTCTTTTTCGGACTTTTATACAGCCTTTGCGGGGAAAAAACTAGAAGTTACCTTTTTCCTTTTGGTAAAAGCCTGAAATGAGGAATTACTTATGATATGATTTTAAATTTGCAGACTTATTGGGTATTGTTGTCTCAAAAAGGTTAAAACACACTATTTTTTTTTTATTGAAAATATAAATTGCTAAAGTGATCGAACTAAGGTATGGTTTAAGAGTATTTCAATGGTCCAACAATGATTTTTCAAAGAGTTATGAAAGATTAAAAAGAAACACAACTTTCCTGCTATTTCACAAATCAATTCCCAAGTGAAAAAGCTAAACTAATGCACAATTCTCTCGGATAACTACTGAAAAGATTTCAATAATATATTAAAATAATTTCGCAAAAGTTTAAAAATTGCCTCGTTTTGTGCTTTTACTAGAAGGCGTTGGCAATTCCTTTATTTGAGGCAAAATCTTAGTAAAAGTCCGAAAAGTCCGAATATTAAAGCATCATCGGGACTTTTACCCTACCACTGTGATAAATTCTACGCTTTACATAACCTAAAATTTACCAGACTTAAGACTTAAAGTAACAATTCAATAACTTTAATAAACCGTACTGTTGATGCAGTAATCATTTTATACAGTTATCATTTCATAATAGTTATCATAAATGCTTAATTTGCAGTTTTTCCATAATTGGGTTTGTAGTTTATTCAAATTAATGAATCCTTTACTTTGATCAAACTGATTCCGAATATTTATTCAAGGGCTTCGAATAGCAAGCAATCGTGGCTTAATGTGCCATTGTTTTTTAAATACTCGGTCTAACTTTGGATTGCGATTCCATAACTTTTTTATAACAGTAGACGAGTTATCATTAGTTTGGTTAAGAAAAAATATTCCATCTATAATTATCATAACTGTTTACAACTTTAATGTTTGTTACACTTTGTCAAATATCGTCTTAAAAAAAGTTATTTAAACCATTATTGATTGACCAAGCCGTTATAAAGAAGTTTTGGCAGTTGACCACTAATCGATGTGAGTCTTTCACATGTAGAAATTATTCAACATCACATGAAGCTCATGCAGCAGGTAACGTCTTTAAATGTCCACAATAAAATAGAATTATTCGAATAGCCTTAACATTGAAATGATTTAACGCTTCTACCTTTTTTCCTTAACACGCCCTGCTAGACTTGCATATCATCTCTTTTGACAACTGAGATCACTTCGGTGTACAATCTCCACCCCGACACACAAAAAGAAGCAACGAAGAGCATATAAATGATATGACAGTAGAAAACATATTTTTCGCTATATATTACACCCACTGGAATAAATAGCAAGATATAAAATAAAACAGTGGGAGATCGTATTGATTTTAAGAAGCTGAATTTACTTTTCCTTTTCTTTAAAAATTCAGACAAATTTATGTTTTTTTCTTCTTGGCAAGGGTTCTGTAAAACAAATAGTATCGTTTGGAAGATCACAATAAAATACGCCTGCATAAAATAAAATTAAATGTCTTTAGTTTAACATTCACATTCACTTTCTATCCATACAAAGCGAAATTTCTGTCCAAAACAACCCATTAGTATGTGAAAATTGCCTATAACAATTTTAAATCAACTGCACTCTATTTTTTAAAGAATATATCGGGTTGAGTAAAAAGTTTTCCGCCAAAATAAAACAATCCTGTAAAAAGATAAATACATAGAAAATCATCAAAGCTATTGAGGATAGTAATCTCAATTCAAATCAACAATAGTCTGCCAACGTTTTGGCAACTTTTCAATCCCTTCTGCGAAGAACTGGAGGGTGCGCGAGTCCAGAAAGCGATCGACCACATTTATGACCTCCTCATTTGAACGGAAGATTGTGCCATCAAGATGCAGCTGCAGATGTGAAAACAGATAGTAATCCGAAGGAGCCATGTCTGGGCTGTATGGTGGATGTTGCATCAAATCCCACTCCAGCGTATAGAGGGTCCAGCCGGTCATTGCACTGACATGTGGCCGGACATTATCTTGATGAAAGAGAACCACCTTCCTTCTGAACTCATTTTTTCGTTTTTAGCGAATGGCATCGCTAACTTTGATTAGCATATTGCTGTATATTGTACTGTTGATAGCCTGCCCGCTTTTCAGGTACTCCTTGTATATAATTCTACGACAATCCCATCAGATATAGAGAAGGACCTTCTTGTTAGTTAGCGTTCGTCTTGCAACCGAACCTGCTGTTTCCCCGGGTGCTGACCACCCTCCTTTACGGCTAGTATTGTTGTAGTATACCCATTTTTCATCACAGGTCACAATTCTGTCCAGAATGTTCTTTTTTCCTTGATCTCTGAGCAGAACCAAACAAACCGCTTCTCTTTTGCTCCTGTCTTCAGCAGTCAATTCGTGAGGCACCCAGCGGTTAAACTTAAATGTTAGATTTATGCGTTTGAGGGCATTTACTATTGTTTTTTTGGCAAACGTCAAGCTCTAACACAATGGTTCGTGTTGAAACATTTCCGTCTTGATCAATAATTCGCTTTAATTGGTCACAATCAACCTCAATAGGGTGGCCAGAACGTGGTTCATCTTCAATGTTGAAATTTCCACTATTAAACTTTCGAAACCAAAATTTTACTGTGTCATGAGAAACAGTATTGAAACCTAAACTTTCACACATTTTCTTGTGGCATTCAGTTGCACTGAGTTTATTTCGGAACTCATAGTACATAATCGTTCTGATCTATTTACGTGATAGCTCCATTTTAAACAATTTTTTGTTGCACTAGATGATAAAATTTTGACAAACCAATTACACAGTTGTGTAGCTCCAACTTTCAGTTTTAAAATGCAAAAACCCGCTTCAAAAAAGGTTAACTACCACGGGAATGGCTGCTGATGGCACGGAGGTATCTCCCCTTGGCGGAAAACTTTTTACTCAACCCGATATTTAATGAATACTGCTAAGAACACTTCTGAAAAGGCTTCTAAGAATTATGGGTTGATGACACCATAAAACATATAAATATTTTGAACCATAATAGAAATACTTTGACCCATAATATCAGTTCTTTAAACCGTAATGGTGCAAATTTGCTACAACATTAATAAGGTTCAAATTGTTCAACTTGAACTATCCTATTGCTTAATCCACAGAAAGAAAAACTTGCATTGCAATATTTTTTTAAACTGACACTTAATTGTTACTGGTAAAAACCCACTCAATGTTCACGTTTAGCTCAGTTTGAAATTTGTAACAATGCATGGAAAAAAAAATATGAGATGCAAACTGAGCATAATTTCCATAAAATTAAGAATTTAATTTTATATTATAAGAATAAAATTTTTTATCTGAATTATAAAGTTTACTTTTACAGTCTTACAGTTCCGAATCAGTATCAAAAGACCGGAAGAGTCCTTAACTCAAATATAAATGCTAATGTTTTCTTGGAGAACTGTTTGAGGGAAACTATTGCATACATAGGCATACATTGCTATAAAAGTAAGCATATCTAGAAGGAGTTGTCAGATTGAAACGAAACTTTACAAACGCAAGTACAATGTTGATATAAGTAAGTGATTAAAAAATCAAAGAAAACTGATACTTTATAAATTTAAAAAATGGTACTTTATAGTAAAAAATGCATAAAAAAGGTGGTTAGTACCCGATAGAGCAAACTCCAGCGAGAATGCAGAATACGATACGGTCAGACATTGAGGCAGATGAGCCCCTTATTTTGTCCAGAAGCATCTCGTTCCACAGTTACTGCAAAAATACAGCTAAAACAACTAGTATCGGAAATTGTCGAACTCATCGTCCCAATGTGTCTCAGATATATACGTCCGGTGGCAATTATGGGTATCGAGTAACCCAGGGAAGGGTAATAATATGACGAAGACACACCTGTGACACCCTTTCTTTGTGTGATCGAGCATTGTCTTGTAAAAAAATGGCTCCTGGGAGCCCTAACATGTGTGGCAACAAAATTGGCTAAAGGAGAACGTATCTCTGGCTTGTCATGTAGCCATGAATCATAAATTAAGGTTTATCATCTGTCGCATGCGATGGAACCCTATACTATCACACCATCAGTAGAAGTGGTGAGCCACTGTACAGCATGAACAGGGTGGATACCCACTCAACGTTGACTGCATTTGGAATGGTGTCTCTCTCGATGAAATTGGAATGCTGCTGAATGAAACCAGGTCGTCTTCAGTGATGAATCCAAATTTAATGTGGGCAATCATGACCACCGTGTACAAATGTAGTGTCCCCATGGTGAACGCCACAATTCTACCTGTGTTGTATGTTGCCATGGCAGCCCAGCGGTACGTCCGTGACATGCGTTAGCCACATGTGTTACCACTCATGGTAGGGCTCCCAGAAGCCAATTTTCAACAAAACAATGTTCCTCAAAACAGAACAAGGGACTCGTCACCTGAATTCTTGCGTCATATGACCACCTTTACCTGGCCTCTTACATTCCCTGATTTGTCTCACAAGGAGCATATCGGAGATCACTTGGGTTCAAGTGGGACAACCTCCGAGTTTAGTCGATTTAGCTGTGTTTTTGTAGCAACTGTGGAACGAGATGCTGCATAACATCCTGTGGAACTTGCAAACCTAAATGCCTGACCGTATCGCATCTTGCATTCGCTCTCGAGGTGCCCCAATAGGGTACTAAAACCTGCACTCATTTGCATCTTTTCCAATAAAAATTATCATTCTACTTTTAATTTTTTAATAACTTATTTATGTCAACTTCGTACTTGTGCAAGTAAAATTTCTTTCAACTTTTTCCAGGTCAGCTAATTCTTATGGCAATGAATGTAACTGAGCCAAACTTGCGTATGGAATTTTCAGTGGGAATGTTTAGTTTTAACACAGAAGTGGGTGAGCTCAGGTTGGAAGCTGTGTACGAATAACATCAATTAAGTAAACATCAAGGTTCGAACTTGGATCAAGAATCAAACGATTTATCTCCTGAACCATCCCAGATAAAATAAAAAATAGTATTTATTGTTTCGATCTCAAGAAAAAAAATCTTACGAACTTTCCAAACTTTAAATTTAATTATGCTACCAATAAATCAAGTTTTCAATGTAAGTATAATATATTTTTAATTTAAGTTTTAGATAAATTAATATTCACCCCAAACCCTCTTTAAAAACCAATAAGACAGAATTCCTCTTCCAAAGATAGCAAATAGCTAAACGCAGAACTAAGCTGAAAATATTAAACCACTTCTGCTCTAAGTTACCAACATATACATATACATATATATATATATATATATATATATATATATATATATATATATATATATATATATATATATTTCTTTTTCCTTTTGTTTCAAAAAAGAAAAAGTATTGAAGAAAGGTAGTAAAAACGGGTCATCTTTAACTTACTTTTTCGTAGTAGGATGAAAAACCTGACGACAAAATACTATAAGAACACTCACTGGCAACAGAAAGAGAGGGAAAAAGTAGATAAATCAAAAATAACAAAAATAGGGAAAAAAAGAAAACGAATTCTAGTCTCTGTGGGATATTTCTTATAGATATATCCAATAGGGATTTTCTTATGGTGCTGCTTCATATTGGTGATCAATGGCAATAAAGTCTTTCGCGACAAAAATGTTGACTTAAGCGGTTTCCGCACGTATGGGGAAAAAACGGTATAAGAAAAGGGAGAAGCGGAACTTTCCTCCCCTATCTCTTTCAGTAGGGAAAAAGGAAATGAAAAAGTGAGGCCAGAAAGTGGATGAAAATTTCTGATGGTTCCAGCAATCAAAGAATCTTCATAAAGTTGGGATTTTTTCCCCCCCTCTTTTTTCTTCCCGTTCGATCCCAGCTTTACCGTTTCAGCTTCCGCCTCACTTTATCAGTATTTTTTCCGAACGTTTTAGAATAAATTCCGATGTTGTTTTTTTTTTTTTTTTCAAGAAAATTTCTACCTTTCTCGGTTGAATTGAGATAAATTTTTATTATAGTCTCTATTTAACCGAAAAATTTTACAGTGGAACGTGTTTACTTTTACGGAGAAAAAAAAAAAATGATCGTATCGAAAATTAGTTTTCATTTTTTTTTTTTTTTCTTACTCAGTCCAGCAGATGATTATTCAAAAAAGAAAGATTTGATATTCCTACTTTCAACTAAATATATTAAAAAAAAAATGGATTTAGTTTTTACAAAATATATTGTTCAATATTTTTTACTAAACCTGTTCGAGATTTTTCTCATTCAATAATCATCATTTATAATTTTTTTAATGATAGATACCACAGTAAAGAAAAAAAAAGCACTCCATTTACTGCATTGAAAGGAACTGACGTAGAAGATTTGAGGATTCCGTTTAAAAAAAAAAATTTAAAATTTTTGTTAAAATGAAGTTATTTACTGTTGTTGCTAATAATAAATGCCGTTGTTGTTACGTCTTAGTTAAGTAAGTAACACTTACTTTTCCAAAATTTAGGTTTTTGTAAGGAAACAATAAGACATTTAATTGTAATTGTTTAGACATTTAATTGTTTAAGTCCAAGGCCGTTCTCAAGGGGCTGGGAGACACAGACAATTATCTCAGGGCACAGGAGGGCGTAGGGCCTAGTCAAATTTTCTTACAAAAATATTATGTTTTTCAATCAGTATTTTAAAAAACTTAGTCAAGAATTCCTTATTATTTGCATAAAAGCTACACTTTTGAATAAATATTTTTCAAAAGATCGATGAAATAAGAATAAAAAAAAATTGCTTCTTCAAGTCCCTAGGGAATCCGCAATATATATCCGTCCAGCGAGCGGTAAAACAGGTGTCCAGCATATAGAAGTTGGAAATTCTCGCTCATCAAAAGAAATTTTTCCAAAAGATATAATTTTATACTTGTATACACTTAGTTCCTCTACAAAGAAAAGGGATGACATGATTACTGGTCATGGAAGAAAAGGAATACGGTCTCTCCATGAAGTTTTCCTATTTTTACTGATAGTTCTATGACATCCAGACTTAAAAATCCACCTATACTTTCACGAGACCATATCTCTGCCAAAGTTGCTTCTATTTTGTAACCGGCCAATTCATCCATTTGGCCGTACTGACCATATTTACTTTCTAATATGCGATCTTTTACACATTCTAGATACTCGTCCATGCATCTAGAATGTAAAATATGCATATTAGATGTAAATTGAAACAAAATACATATTTTTTGGCAGTCTCTTTTTATAGAAAAAAAATACATAAAAAGTGAGTACCTCTCAATCTACAACTCAAATTCAATTCAAAACTATATACTTAGTTCCTCTACGAAAATGTATAAAAAAGAAGTATGAGATATGATACTGCTCATGGAAAGAAAGGAATACGGTTAGGAAAGGAATAAGGTACTCCCATATGGCTCTTCTGCCTCTGCAGATAAATCCATCTCATCCATACTTAAAAATCCTTCTATGCTCTTACGAGACCATCTTTGCCAATGTTGTTTCTATTTTGCAATCAGACAACTTGTCCATACGGTCATATTTACTTTCTAATACGTATTTTTTACATTCTAAATACTTGGCCGTGATTCTAGAATGTAAAATATACCTATTAGAAAGTAAATTGGAACAAAATACATATTTTTTGACTGTCATTTTTTATAGAAAAAAAAATAGATAAAGAGTGAGTACTTCACAACCTACAACTCGAATTCAACTCAAAACTATATATTTAGTTCTTCGAAGAAGAAGAAAAAAAAGAAGTATGACGTTGCTACTGGTCATGGAAAGAAAGGAATACGGTCTCCCATATGGTTCTTCTGCTTCTGCAGATAAATCCATCACATCCAGACTTAAAAATCCTTCTATACTCTCACGAGACCATCTCTGCCAAAGTTGTTTCTATTTTGTAACCGGCCAACTTGTCCATTTTTCTTCATGATCCCTTTTCCAACAAGATTCCTCACTCACAACAAATCTTCTGTGGGAGTCACTCTTCTCTAACAATTCTTCTATCTTCCATTAATGGTTAAGTGTTGTTTCCTCTAGAGTCAATGTTTGCTTGCCTTATGTACAACTGATGCCAGGTCTGTTTCTTTTTCTTTTTTCGGAAAATATAGGCGCAAGGCGCATCGGAAAGATTCAATTTAAGAAATCGGTAGTGTTTCAAAGTTTTTTCGTGTTTGTTTTGTGTGGGAGTTAGGGGATAGGGATCCTTAAGAAAATGGAAATAATGGTGAAAGATTGAAATATTTCTGACTGCAGCAGAATATAATTATCCTATATAGTGCAGGTAAAGTTCGAGTGCTATAAATATTTATTTTTGGAATGGAACATTTTTATATCAACGAAAAGCCCGGCATTCGTCATTGTAGTTCTGCTGCGCATGCGAGGAAGGAAATATTTGCTATTTTGATCCTGTACGAAAGCCATTTATTCTAAATATTTTTCTTTTAAGGAAAACGTATTTTGAAACTTTGTTTCTATACTAAGGGCATTGTTTTTATTATCGTCTGAAATATGAATTTTTCGTTAGAATAAAAAGAGAATTTAATATTAGTTTTGTAAGCACAGTGATCTCCCAGGATATTTTCGCAATGACGGTCCTTAATATATGTATTTTAAATTACTTGTCAAAAATGATAATTAATGGGGGTTGCAAATAATTACTCAGGGGGGAAATTTTTATTGCATTTATGTGAATACTTTATATTGCCTAATTCAGGTGTGGAGATTTTCGATCTGAAATTAGTTTTACTCCTAAAACTATAGATTTTTTTTTTTTTTTAAATGACATTTTTAGGATATCTTGTTATCGAAATGTACAAGTTTAATAACGCTATAAATAACTGAGAGTCGTGTATTTGTTACGACAAACTTCTGGAGGAGTAAGGGCACATGATCAGGAGCTAAATTGCATAGGAACTCATCGTCGAATGGAGCTACGGGCACTTCTCTATTATGAACTGTTCAGAGTGCCACAAGGAAAAAGTTATTAATAGAGAAATTCCCCCAAGAGGCGTGTAATGTTCTTTCCGGGCATTTTCTTCTACCAGATCCCATTACAATATTTAAGAAAATTTTACGAAATTAAGAGTTATTTTATAATTTTCTAGAAAGAAGTTATAGTCTAGAATAAGTTACAAAAATTATCAAGATATGAATATTTGTATTTCTAAACTTGCACTGCGTATAGGTGAAAAAAATTCAGAAAATTTCTTTACATAGCTCAGTAGCCAATCATATTAGTCTAATCATCAAAGAAATTTAATTTGAATATTATCAAGTTTAAAAATATTATTATTAACTATGAAAAAAAGCACTTAATCTTTTAAAAAAAATACTCCCCCAAAATTTTTCATTTTTCACCATAAGACAAGAGACACACCAAATTAAATTTGCGTTAATATTTCAAATGCATTTCTGTGAATAAAGTTATCTTCCATCTTAATAAGACTATGAGGAATGCTTTTTGTATTTTAACTTCGAATCAATTTTTATCCATTTGTTGAAACAAAAAAAAAAGTATCATTTCGTATTTGAATAAATAATAATAAGCATGTCGATTTAAACTTCGTTATTCCCTGAATTTATAGATTGTTTATTAATTATTTATTAACAGACCCAGAAATGCCGCTACGTTTTGTAAAGCTCTATGCGAAACTGTTTTTGGGGCTTTTTACGTATTATCTTACTGCTACATTTCTAAGAAAATAAATTACTTCACATACAAAATTTTCGCCGATATTTTTGAAAAAAAAATTTTTTTTTTCTTTTTCAAATTTTATTCTTAGCTACTTTATTTATGTCGCACTAGAGCTTGCGCAATGGGCTATTGGCGACGATCTGGTGGGCATCTCCGAAGACGATACGAAAACATGCAATCACAATTTTGATTCCTTTCAAAGGGGCACTCACCTACCAATGAGAAAACCCGCGTTCGAATCCCAGCAATGGCAGGTCAATATGAATTCCACACCTGACTCGCACCGACCACAGTGAAGACGTAAAGTAATCTCATTTGTAGACGGACCATGGGTTAGAGTCTTCTTGCCATCGAGCTAACCAACCGTGGTTTTTTCCTGTCCATGTAACGCAAATGCGGGTCAGTTCCATCAAAAAGTCCCCCACGAGGGCAAATTTCTCCAAATAGTCCAAGAGTTTCATTGTCTTCTAAATTGGGTTCAAAATTTACAAGGTTACGGGGTTCAAGATTGGTAGTCGTAAACTCATAATTGGGTCGGCTGTTAAACGGTGGTTATAAAATTAAAAAAAAAAAGTTTCAATTTTTTTTTTTAAATTTTTTTTTATCTTTTAAAACTTCATGATTTACTCTAGATGTAACTATACTCATTTTTCTTAAAACTTTAAAATTACAATGCAGGTAAAAGAGAATTTGCCATGAAATGTTTCTACTGAAGTATATAGCGTTCTTATACGAATATTGCCCTTTTTTTCCTATTTTTTTTATTTGATAAAATAGAAAACAAGGTTTACGAATTTTTATGACTGAAAATGAATTTTTTTAATGTTTGTTCGTTTTAGAATTCGAAAGTGTCATTCGAAAAATCCTTTTTTTTTTTTTTTTTTTTTTAAATAGTACTGGTCTCTTAAAAATGTTCCACCCTTACCAAATGTTTCGCCTACCTCATCCTTATGGTGTCTTTAAATAGGCTATTTAATTATTCCAAAATTTTTCTATCATAGATAGCTTTATAAAAATGTAAATAAAAATAAGAAAGAAAATATAAGATAAGAACTTTACGCAATCTTTTAAATAAATTTTTATTTCCATATAAATGAGCCCTGACGTTCAGAAATTTTTCAAAATTCTTTTGAAATCCTATCTGATCACACATACCAATATACGAAAGTACGAAATTTAGTTCAGTACGAATTTTATTAAGTATGAAATTTAGAAATTAAGTACGAAATTTAGTGTTTAAGCACCCAGCTTAATTATTTATATAAAAAAAAATGTTTAAATAAATCTTATTTACTAATTCTATAATTTTGATTTTTACTGACATTTTTGTACTTTTGAAATATTAAAAGTTATGATTTTTATTTTCATTCATCTATTTGATAAAATATAAATCAAGATATGTGAATTTCCACTACTAAAAATAAAATTTAAAAAATGGAATGGTTCGTATATATATATATATATATATATATATATATATATATATATATATATATATATATATATATATATATATATATATATATATATATATATATATATATATATATATATATATATATATATATATATATATATATATATATTTTTTTTTTTTTTTTTTTTTTTTTTTTTTTTTTTTGAATAGAAATGGGATGGGACTCATAGATTTTCAGAAATGTTGCACCCTGAACAAATGTTCAGCTTCCTCACCCTCACAGTTACTCTAAATAGACTATTTAATTATACTCTGTCACCTAGTCTATCACAGAAAGTTCTATAAAAATGAAAATAAAAATCAAAAAAATATAAAAAAAGATCCATTTCATATTAATTTTTTATCGCCATGAAAATACTTTTTTTTAAATTTTAAATGTCCTTTTATTTGCATATAAATGAGCCTCAACATCCGGAAATTTTTTAAAATTCTTTTCAAACCCTATTTGATCACATATATCTACATACCGATCTATAGATTTCTATCTGCCAGTCCATTGTCAAAACTCCCATTATCATGTTTACATCCATACTATTTTCCTCCATGGTGCGAACAAAGGATCAAAATTTTCATAAACCTCCAGGAGGTATCGGGAAGGGGTGGGGGAGATACAGGCACTCCCCGTAAACTGATGCTATCCTCAAAAGCTGAGCAAATTCTTTTCCATGCTGGAACGGATCATGACAATATTTTTTTTTTTCTGCCTGCGGGCCCGGCGGATCATCTACTTGCTTTTCATATTGTCCAAGATGATTTACAAAAGATGCCCACCTCGATTGGCATCTGCGCATCCCATAGTTGGCCTTTTCAAAAGAACCAGCATGTTTGCTAATGGGCTTTTATATTTCATTGTCAGGACCGTCTGCGCAGGTCCTTGTTGGCCATTATGCTTCATATCATATTGTATGCATTTATGATTAGACGCATAGGTGAAGGTCTGCTCCAGGTGTTTTGAAGTGGGTTCGTAAACAGAAATTCAAATCTAAGTTGACTTTGTATTTCAAGGCGTTGATGAATTGAAGTTGTTGATTCGGGTGGTGGAAGTAAAATTGTGTTAGTTCCGGTGTTTATCTTATGGATTTGTTAGAAAGTTAAGTGCATTCTTTAAAATGACTCTGAACGACAAGTACAGAGAAAGCCCTATTTTAACAAACTTAGGTTCAAGGAACTCAAAAATTCCTTAAGTAAACAACTCTTTCTTAGTTTAATAATTTTCATTTTGCTATATATTTGTTTTTCACTATTTGAATGCCCTTGCAACATTTGGTTGAAAATTAAAGAAAAGTCATGGCTGTATGGCACCACGAAAAGTTTTATCCAACTTGCGTTTAAAGAATTAAAAAATCCCTAAAGCAAACAAGCGCTAATTTATTTTTGTTAGATTTTATTTCATTAAAAATTTAATAAATTATAACAGAATAATTAACAAATATTGAATTTCACATTGCGCTAAATTTTGAAAGTTTCTCTCTAGACGAGTTAAATATTTTTGTGCTAAAACATTTTTTATTTATTTTAAGTATAGTTAAATTAGTTGGGAACCATAGTAAAAACAATAAAAAATGCTTACAGATAATAATAAAACTAAAAAGAGTTACTTGCATAAACTAAAATTAAGACGTAAACAAAAAGAAAATAATAAAAGTAAATCGGAGTGCTTTACATCAATGATTGATTCAAGAGCAAAAATATCTTAATTAAAGACTGGAATTTTTTTATTAAAAGTTGAATCATAAATTTGATAGAATTTTCCAATATATGTTAAGTTAAAAGAGAAATTCAAACACAGCACGGAAAACTAATAATTGCAAAAACAAACAAACCACTAACAGGGGAACTTTTTGCCTTATTTTACTTTTAAAAATTTATGCTATTTTTTTCCCTATTTGCGGGGGTAAAAACAATAAGAAAAAATTACAGGCAGTAATAAAGATGGTCACTATTAAAAACTAAAAATAAATGAGACGAAAGTAAATAAAAGTTAATTGGATTGCTTTACATTAATGATGGATTCAAAAATTGTATTTATTTAACGACTTGAATTTTTTTATTAAAGGTTGAATCGTAAATTTGATAGAATTTTACAATATATTTTAAGATATAAGAGAAATTCAAATACAACACGGGAAGCTAATAATTGCAAAAGCAAACATCTCATCAAGGAGCTTTTTGCTTTATTTTACTTTTAACAATTTATACTATTTTGTTTCCTTTTTCCGATGGCAAAAGCAATAAGAAAAAACTACATTCAGTAATAAAAAAAAATATTTACTGTTAAAAAACTGAATATATATAAAAGGGAAAAAAATAAAAGTAAATCCTAGTGTTTTACATTAAAAAGGAATTTAAGAACCGAAATTAATTAAAACTGGAATTTTTTTAAAAAAAAACCTTAATCGTAAATTTGATAGAATTATTAAATATAGTTTATATTAAACGAGCAATTCAAGGAAATAAAACGAGGATAGTAAATATTTATAACAACAAACTAATCACTCGTTAGAGAATCTTCTCCTTGCTTTACTTTTAACAACAATTTATCTGTATTCTTTTTTTGCAAAGGAAAAAACAAAAACGTGATTTATGCACAATAATAAAAAGTCTGCGAGTCTATGTAATGAAACTAAATGTAAATACCTCAAAACAACAATCGTTAAAACAACACAATATGTTTCATTGTATTTTATATTAGATACAAATATTAAAAGAAATATATTTTATAAAAATATACAACATATATTTAATAAATATAAACATAAATAGTATTATTAAAATTAGAACTGGTTTGAATGATGTATTTTACATTTCATATAGATATAAATAGTTTTTTTTCTTTTAAATTTAAATTACAAGTTGATTAGAGTAGGTTTAAACGTAATTCACATCCAATCTGATGAAATTTAACTTCACATTCTTTTTAAATTGAACATTCATGACAATGAAAAAAGAGAAAGAGAGCGTGCAAAAATATAAACTTGAGCAGACGCGATGGGAATCTGGAAAAATGAAATAAAAAAATAAGAACTTTTAAAACATAAATTACTCTTTTAAAAATAAAAATACGCCTCCACAAATTTGTATAAGATTATATTACAAGCACGAGTTTAATTAAACTGAGAAAATGACTTAACTATCCAAACTATAAGATCTACGCAGCCACATCTGATAGTATTGTAATCCTGATCAATTAACTTATCAATCTCCTTCACTTAGATTAAAATGCGTGATTTAGTCTTTAATCACTAGATTTAAAGAAGAAATCTGTGGAATTATAAAAAAAAAGGAATTCCAAATCGGTGCAAACAGAACATATTTTATCGCATTCATCTCCATTTAATCACTAATTATGAACCTTTGTTTAAACCAGCCATCGTTCTCGAACGAGAATCTAAACAAAAAACAAAAAAAAACACACAGAATATTATAGTTTTTGCCTTTGCGAACCGTGCCCCCGACGTAATCTTTGGGTAGAGGCTACCCACATCTTACCGAACGTTCATCATCATCCCTTTTTAGATAAAAATCAGGGGAGAATTTATCTTCTTGTTTTGCTCTTTACACTATAAGAATGGAAGAAGCTAGAAGAACAATCAAGTAACAAGCTGGATTCCTCGCTTTATTCCATTCTTTTTTATTCGGTATTTTGTTCGAACTTCGAAGCCCTTTTATTCGGAACTGAACGCTAACCTGTTTTGTCTGTTGGTATCTTGTGTTTCCATCAGCTCTATTCTCAAGCCAATTAAGCTAAATCTGCAGACGATAGTAAAGCCCGCTTGGTCTCTAAAGTTACGAAACCGAGTTGTTCTTTTTTTTGTGTGGCCTTGCTTATTTTTCGAGACCTTTAAGTTATTCGTCAAAGCATATCGTGACTGAGTACTCAGAATGGTTTTTGAATTCAGAAAACTGAGGTTTTTGTTCTTTTTTTAGAATGAAACGTGTGAAGTGATCCTCATAACTATTTAACAAGAAACTTTTAAAACTTCCGCATTGCATCTTTAGTGAAAAAAAAGTACAAAGAGTGTGTTAAAATGAGCTTAACCTTTAATGTAGAAAGAAAAAATCTTGAATATTCATACTCTGCCGTGATAAGGAAACAAAACGTTAAAAGAAAGACTACTTTATAGTTGGCCTCATCTATAATATATTATTTAAAACACTAAGGTGTACATTGTTCACATAACTAAAATTACTACTTGCAAATTTTATTAATTATTTGGTCCGAATGCAATTTAAGTAGCATAGTAATGTATAAGTCTTCGTATATATACTAATATGGCGGTAATATCCCATAGTATAGTAAGAGTACATTTTCTTTATTCTCTGGTAATGGATAATAAATTACCTCTATAAAGAGTACACGGTTTTTAAGCAGAATTAATGTTGTTTTTCTCTTCATGTAGCTCAAATACGGATTAGTTAAATCAAAAAGACCTCCACGAAGGTACAATTTTTCCAAATACTTGATGCAAGAGTTTTCTCGTATTCTGAATTAGGCTCAAAATCACAATGCTACCGAGCTGAACATTAGTAGTCGAAAACCCAAAGTTTGATAGTCTGTTCAACGGTGGTTAACAAATAAAATATAACATAATTAATGGAGTATTTACTCCGAAATATACATTGCCTCATTTTAATAACCACTAGCGCAGGAAAGACGCGCAACACACGTCAAGATGCTTTTGTCATCAAAATCATAAACGACGTGTTATACACGTCAGCAGGCAAATGCAGAAGATATAAAAAGAATCTTGTAGTTCGTGTTACAGAAATAGAAATCCAATATCTGTATAGGAGGAAATCTATATTTCAGGATTTTACGACCCCTGTATAAAAAAAATTCTGTATTTTGTAATATAGGCTCGTATTACAGGAAAAGTATCGCATTTCTATTAGCCATCGAACACTTGACAATTTCAGGCCAGGTCCTCATATTCGTAACGGATAAGAGGTCCCACTTTTGACGAAGTTCTCAGGATGAAATGTCACGTAGGTGTTTACTAAATATATTTTTCAGTAAGAACTATGTCTAAAAATTATTGAGAGGTTAATATTCAATACTTGAAACGTACTTTTAGATAGTCTAAAACCAAGGAAAACAGCTATGTTCCTCAATTAGGCTCTTTATTTATTTAAATAATTCAATACTTAATATTTTAAATTTGTGTTTCCGTTATTTGAATTCAATTTCATTATCTTATGGTAGTTGACATTTTTTTCCAACTGAATTCAGTATTCTAATTACTCATACACATATTCATATTACCCATAAAGCTTTCTGTAACATGTTCTAAAACCCAAAGAATATAAACGTTTTCAAGAATAATCTTAACTTTAGCTTTATATTTAAGAGCTTTATTTATTATCGCCCTTTAATGTTTAAACTAACTTGTATTCTCATTATTTATATTCAATTATTCCATAAATTATCAGATACTAGTTCCTAGTGTTAAACTAGATTAATTATTCTAGTTAATTGTATCCTTTTTAGCCGGAGTTTCTAACCAGCTAAAAATAGGAAAATGGTAATTAATTCATAAATGATGAAAGTAATTATTGTCTTTTTCAATCTGCGTGAAATCCCAACTCATCCAAACTGCGAAATTTATTTCCACACCTAATAAATCAGCTGATATCTGCACCTGCTTAATGTTAATCAACCTACTTAGTCGTCGGATAATAAAAAGATAACAGGTGTTTCATAGATGTATTTTTCCCCTGAAACAAACGGTGACTGATTAATGGGCTGTTAAATCTTATCGAATTCAGTCTTGTAATAGTTAAGAGAGTATTTTAGTTACAAAGCAGGTTTTCGGAATAATAATAAATGGAAATCAGAAAATTGATCAATTCATTAGAATCTTCGATGAAGAATAATTCAGTTGTTTTTATTTATGGACATACCTCACGAAGTTCTCATTTTTCAGTTACTGACTAATTTTATCTTCATCTCTACCTAATATTAGGAATTTTAATGACTAGTTGCATTAAATGCAACCCAAAATTTGGACAATATTTTATTACAGTCCTTGAACAGCCTTTGGGTTTGCGACTACTAATGTTTTACTCATTAGCTTTGTAATTTTGTACCCAATCCAGAAAGCAAGGGAACTCCTGGATCAAGTATTGGAAGAAATTTGCCTACGAGGACTTTTTAATGAAACTAACCCGCATTTGCTTTACATGGAGAGGAAAACCACGAAAAATTCCTTTGGTTAGCCTGACACCAAGGGGACTAACCCATGATCCGTTTACCACTGAGGATATTTTTAGTCAGCACTGTGGTTAGTGCGAGCCGGGAGCGGAATTCGTATTGGCCAGCCATCGCTGGGATTCGAACCCAGTTCAACTCATTGGAAAGCGAACATTCTATTCCTTGAGCCACCATTGCTCTACTATGGGCAATAGCTATTTACCTTTTTGAGAATTTATTCATTCAAGCCATGAAACGTGAATTTTATTTAAATTTAATTCATAGAAAAATTGCGTCATAAGTATTACTTCAACTTTATATCGCTGTACAAGCAATCGCATTTTTGCATATTGCGCAATATAAATATGACACGCTCAAATACCACGATACAAGCGCAAAACATTTCTTAGAGCTTCATACAAGGAAGAATACATTGTTAAAATAAGTTGATCTTTTTATCAGTCATTTTAATCAGTCAGTCATTTAATTAGCTATTTTGTCCTTTTTTGCTTCTTTTTGTAATATTCAGAAACAGTAGCTGCCAATGAATGTTTACATTCCATTCAGGTATTGACCTTATGAGACCTTCAATTTGTACTTTTCTTTAATGTTTAATTAGTTTTGGTCCGCGAATAAGTCCAGAAAAATGAATTTTCGGAGCATGAACGGAATTTGAAAAACAATTTTGTAGCAAAAAAATCATCTATTCCAATGCTATTTTGTTATCCGAACATTAATTAATGTATAGATTGTAAAAGTTCATGGATTGTAGGGTTAATATACTGAGATTAAAAAAGATAAAGTAGAATAAATAGAATAATTTAACTCGATTGAAATATTTTTAATGAGAAATGCAATATGAAAAGTCATTTTCTATATTAGCCAACCGATTATTTTTTTACAACAATTTACGATTGAAAATAATTAGTTTTAAAGTAGATAAATTAAATGTAAATCGTTTCATGAATGTTTATCCTTTGTTCGAAAATTAAATAAAATATAATAGCAAAGATTGTTATTAATTCATAAGAAAAACTAAGAAAAGATCTTGAGAAATCTGAAGTAGCTGCATTTTTCTTATTTTGGGAAAGAAAATTGATCTAAAATAAACTATGTTTTCTGTCTTTCAAGCAGACAATAAAAAAGAAAAGCAGATTGGTTTGGTTTTGTAATAACAGTAAATCGTCTCAAATTTGTTCATACAAATCTTTAAACAGGAAGTTACTTTTATTAATTCATAAAAAATTGTCTGCCTGTAAATGTTCGCTTTATTTTAGTTCAATGAAAAACCAAAATACTTCAACAGAATTCCTATTTCTATCATACTTGATATCAAACAAAGCATGAAATCTGCTCCACCTGTAAACTATGTTACAAAGTTCATACTTATCCCTTTAAAAAAATCTTCTTAAAAAACATCGTCTGAGAATTTTTCAAATCTCCAATCAGGAGTTTATTTTTATTAAATTATAAAAAAAATCGTTTGCCTGTGAATGTCCGTTTAATTTTAGATCAATGCAAAAGGATAATTCTTCAATAGAATTTATTTTTTTACCATTATTTACATAATACATAAAATGTGCTCCACTCGCAAACTATGATGTGAATTTCATATTTACCTCTCAAATATTACTTTTAAAAACGAGCAAACAATAAATTAACGAGCAATAAATAAATTAAAGTTCTCTATATAATAACAATTAATCGTTTGCGAAGTAATTCGTTAAAATTTTAAAACTATTTTTTTTTTTTTTCAAAATAAAAAAGACAGAAAGAGATATAAAAAAAAAATCGTATGTCTATGAATGTTCCTTTAACATTAAGTTACCGGAGAAGAAAAATGCATCAATAGAGCTCATCTTTTTGTCTTGTATTACGTAATATATGAAACGTGCCAAAATCACATACCGTAATACAAATGCCATTTTTGTGTCTAAAAAAAATACCTTTTAAGAAAGCTTTATGCAAGAAGGAATGCGATGCTTAAACAAGTTGATCTTTTCAGTCATTTTGTTATTCTTCGCTTTATTCTGTGTTATTCAGAAGCTGAGTTTTTACATCCTTTTCAGATATTGACCTTACAGGGCCTTCAATTTTTACTTTTTTATTTTATTTTTTGGCTAGTTCTAGTCAAGTGTGTAAAAGAACATTTTAAAAAGGGCAGGAAAATCTCATGTTTAACCTTGTCAAAATCAAGTGTCATTCGTTTGAATGTTCTTAAACAAGAAAATGGAATAAAATAACATAATCGGGTATGATCTTGGCTTATATTTTTTTGTTGTTGTTTTTAAATTCGTATTGAATGTTCATCTAAATAAAATACATAAAAATTTTTTGGTAAAGTATGGAATCTTTTTTTTTGGGGGGGGGGGGTAATTTCCTCGAAATTTCTTTCTAAAATATATTTATTAAATGCAAAGTCATGTTTAAAAAGTCTTTATGACAATAAACTGTTTTTAAATAAACATCTTAATGAAATTTAAATTTTAACAATGTAAAAATCAAAACTATGCTACAATATTAGAAAAAAGTAAAAATATTCTTTTGGTACAAAATTTTTTTCGATGCTCACTGTAGCTATCAAACCTAGGCTTCCCAATATTTTTTTTTTAAAACATATGATTAACTAACTTATAATATGCAATACCGTTTATGTTTAACACGGTATAGCCGATTCCGATTCTTATGCCGTTCAACTTAACGTTCAACTGAACATCTCCATAATTTTTAACTATATAATTTTAATGAAAGTTCAGGCAAAGCATCAGAAATATAATATTAATATTAATTTTTAAAATTAAAAATAATACATTAAAAATTATACATTAGAAAATATATTTTTAAAGAGTTTATGTTTATTATTGTTTGAATGAAATTCATATTCATTTTGGATTATAATTGATAAATAATAAAATAATTTTTTTAAGAAAATTTTAATCAGTTTATTTTGTTATACTATTGTTTGTAATAACAAAATCTATTGCATTTTTGTTTTTTGGTGGTTTCTGTGAAACAATAAATTCGTGAGAAACAATAAATAGTAATCCTTTTGTACTTTTACAAAACAAAATAACTGTAAATAAATAATAGTATTTTTCAAGTAATGCTTGTTGATTTTTTTTATATTTCAAGATAAAATACTAAAAAATTTTACTGCTTAAAATTATTAATTAGAAAATTTTAAGGCAACATTTCAAAGTGAATTTGGAATATTTAAAGTTCAGAATTCAGTTTTGGTTAGTTATTTTTATTGATCATTTAATTTTAAAAACGGTTTTTCTTACATAGACAAATAACTTTCTAGACAAAAGAAATTTTAATAAATAAAAATTTTTAAATCTGCATGATTTATAATTTATTTTCGTAATTAAAATATTTTTTGTACCTAAAACCATAAAGTTTGACGCTAACAATATCACAGTTGGTAGAAAAAAGTTATTAATCTAAAATAACCGTGTTTAGAAATAGTTAAGACGGAAAGAATCATATTAATAAATATTAATTAAGAATTTTCGCAATACAAAATCTATACTATTTTTTCAAGCGAAAAAAAATTTTATTATCGTCTGATTAATTCTCGTTATTGATAGTTAAAATTTAAATTATTTATTATTAATCTTTTTAAACTTATAAATCTTAATGGTTTCCATAAAAAAAATTTTTTTGTATTTAAATTATAAATGATATAAAAGAAAACTGTATTAAAAAATTTTAATGCGAATTTTTATTATTATATTTTAAGGTTAATTAATGTGAACTTTGCACAAAATAAAATACAAAGCATCTTCAAAACATTTGATCTAATAATCATATCAGTACTAATATGCAACATAGTTTGAGGAGGAAAATTTAAATGTGCCACTTAAGTAATGTTAACGATATTTTAAATTATGCTGCAAAACTTAATCCAATTTGGTATAATAATAATCCAATTGGGCGTTGAAAAACTCTAAAAATTGTGCGAATGATTGTTTTATTTCAAGTTGATACCAAATCGAGCGTTCTTACACACACCAAATGGTGTAATTAAATGGTGTAAATAATTGGTAAAGCTTACATCAATCTGCATTCGTAGATGGAAGAGATTGTGTTTTTCGGGGCTCCGTAAATTTCGCAATCAATAACTTGTGTATGTTGAAGATATTTAAATAAATTCCTGCTTGAATTGAAGGTAAAACATGTTTTAGCATATAAAAAATGCCTTTGTACCATTATTAAAAGTTTAAAGGCAAGTAATTGTGCAATTTAAAGATGGTGACAATATGGTGGCCAAAATGGTCAACAATAACAAGTTTCCATCTTTTTAGTTTATTAAAAAAAAATATTGACTGTTGTAGATTGTTTTCCAAATCATTCCAGCAGTTTATAGTTTTTCCTTTGCGGTTCATTTCACTGTGTAATAACTCTCGCAAACACTCAGCAATACTCGAAATGCAACAGATTCTTCTGACTAGATCTGATTTTAAATTAAGATTACTTTCCAAGTTCTTTTTGATATTTCCAAACAATAAATCCTTCTAATGGAGAAAAAAAAATGAATTTCAGTATAAATTTAGATATGTAAATGACATCATATTCATTGTCTATTTCTGCGTCGTATAAAAATTCTTTAAACGAAAAGAGTTTCGTGATCAAAACTTCAAAACTGGGATTAAGAAAAAAAAAAGAAATCTTGTTATCTTTTATCGGTCAATCTGAACAAGTATCCTGATGAACGTGAACATTAAGATAATTACTGATTTAAGAGCTTCTGTTTGCTCTTTTAGTCTCATGAATTTTTAACAGCAACGCCCACCTTGCTAGGAATTTTCTAATTCCCCGGAATCGACGAAGAAGAGAATTAAAAATAGAAAGAAGTAGAATTCTTAAATAATCAGTGCCGTTAACATGACATCGGGGTTTTGATACAGATATTTATCGAGGATACCTTAAAGTAATTCAACAAGGATTTAAGATTTAGTTTTAGAGTTAAATTTCCCCTATGATTTTTTTTCATTTATTAATTTTTTTAAAGATTTTAAAGGAGGAATAAGTATTTTCCGATCAACATTTTGCGGAAACGGAAATCTAAACTAAATTTGATAAATAATTTCTCCTCATAGTTAGTCATGATCCTGATTTATTACAATATAGTATTTCATAATAATATGAGGCTGTTTGTGTCCCGAAACTAGTAGCAAAAGTATTTCATATCAAGCTTGTATTCCGAAAAAAAATTAAAAACTCGGCTAACAAAACTTGTTAAAATTTATGACGCATATACAAGACTATTTCTCATTTTTGAGTAGTAGTACTTCATTTAGGTCACATTAGAGCTGCACATTGGGCTATTGGCAATGGTTTGGTAAACATTCATGAGGATGATCTGCCATCACAACTTTGATCCTCTTCAGAGAAGATGGCTCCCCAGCTTTGGCAACCTGATGACCTGTGCACGAAGTTGAGCATATGAGGGTTGAACAGTTTAACGAGTACCGATATCGCGCATTCTTTGTCTCTTCACAGGCTGATCAAAGTGGTCATCCACTAACTGATTTATTGCAGACAGTGATATTTGATTTCGTTGATCGACTTGGAACAGTGTCTCTTATCACTCCGCTATGGAATTTTTCGACTTTCGTAAACAACTTAATAAGTCTTGGTATTAACAGATGCTAAATAAAACAAGCTAAAAATTAAATGGTTTTACTATCAATATTTTCTCTTTTCCAAACAGCACAGCACTAAGTTAAGAAACATATAGATAAAATACACTGCCCCGCATAAAAATCAACCCAGACACCATTTTTGCTGATTTAAAAAGACCACTTATATAAAATGGCCTGGTGTTTTTTCCTCATCTCTCACCGTTTACGGAGAGGCCGCTCCATGTCTTTATACCATCCGAATAGTTTTATGACCTAGAATATGATTTTAATAAGGGATAGGATAGATTGATTTCACCTTTAAAATAACTGCTAAATAATTTTTAAATAAGCTCATTATTTTTTTAAGACTAAAATAATATTGTTCTTGTTACACTGTGAAAAAGTTTGGTGTCATAAAAAAATTTAACATCAAAAATGGTGGCAACCATTTTATACCAAAGTAGTGTTCAACTACACCAAGGTTAGTTCCTAGTGTAGTGAAACACCAAAAATGGTTCTTTTTACACTATGTGGTGCAAAATCGAATTCGAAGACAGTTTTTATAGCTCTATATGTCGCGTAAAGATTATTATTAATTTGAGTTTTTTTTTTTTTTTTTTTTTTACGGCGTTTGCTTGAGGACTTTTGTCGTAAATGATTTAAAATGAGGCGAAAAAATTTAACCGTTTATCACCATGATAATGTACTTGTTCACACTGCAGTTGCTATTTGTTAATTTTCAGTAAAACATTCAACAAATACGGTATTATGTTCTCCTGATACGTAATGTTCTCCAAGTGATGTGTTCTTATTCCAGTGATTGAAATTGCTTGTTTGTGGTCATCGGTTTAACTACGGTAAAAAAAACGGACATCGAAGAGCATTCTTGATATTTTTATGATTGGATGAAACGTTGGAAGAAGTGCATTAAACTTAGAGGCGAATATTTTGAACTCATTGAAATAAATTTTGAGTAATAAGCTAATGTCTTTTGTTTTATTCCACTATTCCAAGTGCTGTTTAATCCCATTCCTATTTGAACCCAACATGTTTTGAGGAGGACTTCAAAAGAAATAAAGAAACTAAAGAGTTAAATTATAAATAAAATTAGAAAGCAAACTATGCAATTACCATAGATTATACATCCAGTTAAAGTACTCCGATAATGTTTGAATAAAACTACAAACCAGGCAGTAAAATAATAAGCCTACCATAGTTCAAAACAGCAACATTTAAGTCAACATGCTGTTATAATGAGTTCATTTGAATTCATAATTATTTTAAATCTACTATAAACGTTTATTTGTATTCTGAAATTTATAAGATTGTTTTTAGAACACGTATGTATCCAGTATATGTGTCCTAAAACCTGACTAAACATATAGTAGATTACAGTAAGCCATCTAATATATTTTAAGAACCAAATTTAAGCTTTAAAAATGTCTTACAATTTTATAAAACAAAAAAAAAAAAAAAAATAATAACAATTTCTATTTCTTCTTTTATTGGCGCCCATAACAATAAAATTATATAGCAGCACCAGATGTAAAGGAAATTTGAAAACATTTTCCTTCATGAAGCATCTATAGCTGTAGGCTGTATCTTATCCGACTTCCCCTATTATTTCCATTTCATTCAAATGAATATACATATTTCTAGGCTTTAACACAAAGTTGCTAAATTAGGAATTCAAAACTTTTTCCACAAACATAGTGCAGATAGAACAGCAACATTTAGAGAAAAAAACTTAAGCTTCGATATAAATTTGATTTGAACGATAAAAAACACCATTAAACTTCTCTTTCACTTGCAGGTTCCCTTTTTTATTGGTTTTCTGCGCTAGTGTGTTAGCCACTTTTATTAGGGGCACACGAAAAGTTTTATGAATCTTGTCTTTTCTTCTTACCTTCCATTCTTTCAAAGATCGGGCTACAGAAGAGTTTTATTTTCTTCTCCCGTGTCTTCGATATTTAATGCCAGGCTCTGAAAGGGCACTTCAACCTTTTTCGGAAAAATTTATGCTGTAGAACTGGAAAAAGCGTCGGCGTTTTTTTTCCTAGAGTGTCCATAGAAATCGGAATGCTTGAAGATGCGATATAGCAGGATATGACAGAGAAAATGTATGTTTGCGATTTTATATAAGTTTTTTCTGCTTCAGATACTTGATAGTCTGTTATTGAAGTTTCATATCTCCAATGCTGACTTTTTAAAAGTGCTTTTTCAAAAAAGTAAATGTTTGGGTTTATGTAAATAAACATGGCGAAAGTATATTTCACTGAACAATATTTGCTTTGGTGAAAGTTTTATTGTCCATGACGTTTAAGCTTGAGTGTGTTATTTTGATAACAACTTGCATATAGTGCAACGAATATCATCCTATATTATGTGCATGTATTCTGTATATGTAATCATAATTAAGGCCCTTCGTTATTATAAGTTCTTATATTTTTCTTCGTAGTCTTATGTTGCACTATTCGTAACTTAAAATATCGTCTGTAAAAATTAATTAGTATATTCCAAATACCAAACGACCCATTCTTATATTAAGTAGTATAATAAGAAATAAACGTTTTGATTTATGTCAATAAAAGTCATCATATTTTAGATGAAAATTTAAATAATTCTAGTTTTACAATTAAGATTTATGAAACAAATATGGCAAAGAGCAATTATTTATGATGAAATGTTTAAGTATTCCTTTAAAGATCAATTTAATTTTTGAAGCCTTGTTATGAAACTTTAAAACCTCAAAATAACTTATAATTAACACATTTACTTAGACACCTGACTAATACGTTATATTCACCTTTACTTATCCTATAGATTAATTAGGTACGAAACAGTTTATACTTTATTACATTTTATACTTTATTACATCTTTTAATAAATTTAGTATGCATTTCCATAAAAATATGTTTAAAATCCACTTTGCAGCAAATAGACAAAACCAACCGGATATAGTGTTAAGTATAAAGAAGATATGATAAAAATAAACCACGGAAACTTCAATATCCATAAAATTGCATTCTTTTGAAACCATCAACTTTATAACATCCTTCTTAAACTACATTATTTCAAACTTAATTAAACGACTAAAACTTTTCATAAAAATTACTGACAAGCATTCTAGTTAATAAAGTTTAATTCTATAAACAATATAAAGAAAACTAAATTACTTTATGCGACGCAAAGCTTAACGTACTCTTTCAATATATTCCACGATAAAAATTATTCCTTTAATATACGTTAAACTCTAAAAAAAAAAAAAACTATTTTAACTTTTTAAACCAGTTATCTTTAGAAATATAAACATCCAAACTTCTTAAGATAATCTTATTTACATATTCAATTTGCATAGTCGTTACAAAGGATAATATTTTTCTACATCAATTCTACTACCGCTATCGTAAAAAGAAACAGTAACCTTTTAAAGCGGGGCCTTCAGTGAAATAAAATATCCGACGTAAGCGGTTTAAAGCGGTATCAACCTAATTAGGGTTTTATTACGTTAGGCCAAAGAAGATAACAAGCGCCTATCTTACACTATTCAACGGTATTATTTATGATTAAGCGTTTAAATTTTATTTTCGTCAAGATTGC
Source organism: Parasteatoda lunata (assembly GCA_949128135.1). Lineage (NCBI taxonomy): Eukaryota > Metazoa > Arthropoda > Arachnida > Araneae > Theridiidae > Parasteatoda > Parasteatoda lunata. The sequence continues at coordinate 39,125,739 of OX421971.1, forward strand.
TACCTTTATATGTGAAGTTCCTTTTTATTATTCCAGTTTAAATATCTCTTAATCTGATTAGCTGAAAAATATTTTCCGCGGAAAATTTTACGGTGGAAAAACGGATAGAGGGTAAAACAAACATGGTGTGTATCGATTTAAGAAAACATTATTTATGCTTTCATGTAATTTGGAAACAATAATAATAAATTATGTTATTGGAGCACAAAAAAGTATTTTTATTTATCTAAAAGAGGCGCACATCTGTTTCGGCTTTAAGAATTGGCCAATTGAAACAGAAAAGTAATGGTTATTATTGAGGAGGGGATATTTTATTGTTTATTTAAAACAAATATATGAAATAGTTACTATTTCCGAAATTAAAATTTTTGTGAATATTTAAGAAATTATTAAAAAATAGATTCATGTAATTATAGAGATGCTGACTTCACATAATTCAAAATTTGTAGTAAATTAACCACAGATGACTGACTCTTTTCGTTTCAATCTTCTTTTTTTAAGCACAGAAAATCACATCGGCTGGAATTTACAATCTTTCAAAAATCCACAAACCGGCTTAGAAGAAATCATCAAGTAGTATTATATACATCCGTTATGTTTTAATCAATAATTAGAACTCATAACTTTCTATCTAATTTAAAATTTATTTTTTTGCAATCTTCTCTCTTTTAAAGTCAAATCAGATAATGAAAGACACACAGTTTTTGAAAAAACTATTAAAAAAATGTTACGAATGAATTAAATAAAAAATATTATAGAATTGGGTACTTGCAATTTGAGAGGAAGAGGATCTCTGATACACAGACACATGACCTATGACCTCATCATTGCCTCATCGCTTATAAACAAAATGGCATGTTTAAGTCAAACTAAGTTCTTCCACATTTGTTAGAATGTTTATTAACACGAAGTTAATTAATTACTACATCGTGTCACACATTGAATTTGTTAATGTTTACGTCTTTAATGTCTACGTCTTGTACTTAACTTAGATTTATTAGTGTATGTATTTTAAAACAACCGTGATAATTTTTGTTCTGTGCATCTTGCAACTTCAATGCATGGTTAGTTTTTGTTCTTCATGCATTTTTGCTAAGGAAGAAATAAATAGTGAAAGAATTGAAATCATTGCGAAAGAATATTTCTGAAAGAATATAAAATGTATCACTTAAGAGAATTGATACTTCACAGGTTTGGTATACTCGAATTAGAATGGAAAGAGCAGTTACTAACATAAACAAATGCCATGTTTCAACAGCCAATCAGGATAGGGATTCCCACACTGTGTCACTTGCAGGCATCCCATTGTTAGAATCGGAATTTAATTATAAAGTAAAAATTGATTTGCAAGATTTTCACGGAGCATCTGATACCTTTGAATTGAATGATCTAGTTTTAACATACTAAGATTGAATTTCAATCGTCCAAAAAGTTTACCTCATTTTGCTAATTAAATAGTAACTAATTTCTTTACTTAAAATACCGCAGACACAAAAAATATTCTTTATTTGGATAAGCAAGCCTTTTTACGGTGGATTCGGTTATTTAACTCTATAAATATTAAAGTGGGAAGCTAACTGGAATTTTTAGTCCTAATAGTTTAGTCATTAGAGCGGCTAGAAGTTATAATTAATTCTACTCCTTATGTAAATTGCTAGATCACTGGATTTATTAACTCTTTAAATCTCAAAGTGCCAAAATTCTTTCATTTTTGATGAAGTCATTTCCTAGAAAATGCTACGAATATAGTTGCTAAAATTTTGAAATGCTCTGGTGAATTTGAAAGTCTTAATGATTATCTTATCTGCCTATTATTTTAGGCTTGTTACAATGAGCCCATATTTCCTTGAGCTAATTAAAAATGGGCTAAGAATTACTCATTCAGACTGAATTTCTTATACTAGTTATAATGTGTCCTATTTTATGACAGTGCTGTGAAGAGAGTAATACAGTCAATCATATCAAAACATTTATGAATTTTCAATTAATTAAAAGAGAATGATTACAGTTCGAAGGTTGATTAGATGGTTAAAAAGAGTGTACTAATAAAAATGCGGTATGATAAAGTTAATAAAACCTGTTTTCTTAAAATTCAATGCACTAAGCATTTCATAAGATTGCAATAGATCCCCATCCTGGCTTATTTTATTTTATATTTTATAATCAGCGTTGAAAAGCCGTCTCAATTCTGAGTTTACAACTGCCAATGTTCAACTCAGTAGTCTCGTAATTTTGAAACCAACCCAGAAGACAGTTGACCTGTTTTGAGCCGCGATGGCTCAGGGGATAGAGCGTTCGCCTTCCAATGAGGCGAACCGGGTTCGAATCCCAGTCGATACGAATTCCGCATCCGGCTTGCACTGACCACAGTGCTGACGTGAAATATCCTCAGTGGTAGACGGATCATGGGTTAGAGTCCCCTTGCCGTCAGGCTAACCGTGGGAGGTTCTCGTGGTCTTCCTCTCCATGTAACGCAAATGCGGGTTAGCTCCATCAAAAAGTCCTCCACGAAGGCAAATTTCTCCCAAAACGCGATCCAGGAGTTCCCTTGTCTTCTGGATTGGGTTCAAAATTACAAGGCTACGGAGTTGAACATTAGTAGCCGTAAACCCATTAAGTTGGGTCGGCTGTTCAACGACGATTATAAAATAAAATAAAATTGACCTGTTTGGAGATACGATGGCTCAGGGGATAGAGAGTTCGCCTTCCAATGAGATGATCCGGGACTCGATCCCGGCGATGGCTGGTCGATACGAATTCCATCCGGCGACACGATGGCATCCGGCTTACACCGATCACAGTGCTGACGTGAAATATCCTCATTGGTAGACGGATCATGGGTTAGAGCCCCTAGCCATCAGGCTAACCGTGGGAAGTTCTAGTGGTCTTCCTCTCCGTGTAACGCAAATGTGGGTTAGTTCCATCAAAAAGTTCTGCACGAAGTCAAATTTCCCTCAATACTTGATCCAGGAGTTCCCTTGTATTCTGGATTGGGTTCAAAATTACAAGGCTACGGAGTTGAACATTAGTAGTCGTAAATCCAAAAATTGGGTCGGTTGTTCAACGACGGTTATAAAATTGAACTCCTGGAAGGGCCGGGACAGCCTGGTTGGTAGGGCACTGGGCCCATGTCCAGTGTTCAAGAGTTCGTGGATTCGATCCCCGCCGACCGAAGACTTTCCGTGTAGTAGTAAATGGTGACTGATGCACGTTAAATCTGTCGAGTCACAAAGTCCTCCATGTTCCCATTACAAATTACACCTCTGAGTGTACTTATCCAGGAGTTTTCTTGTTTTCCGAATTGGGTTAAAAATTTACAAGGCTACGGAGTTGAACATTATATTAATTGAGTCGACTGTTTAAAGACTGTTATAAAATTATAAAACAGTTTGCCATTAGTAGTCGTAAACCCGGAATTGCGTCGGCTGTTCAACTACAGATATAAAATGAACTCCTGGGAACAAAACTTCGTGTGGGACTTTTTGATGGAACTAACGCCTAGTTGTGTCACATGGAGTGGAAAACCATGAAAATCTCCCACGGTAAACACACGAAAGCAATAGTACTTAAACCCATTATGCGTTTACCACTGGGGATATTTTACGTCAGCACTGTGGTCTGTGAGAGCCGGGTGCAGAATTCATATCGCCCAGCCATCACTGGGATTTAAACCTGAGTCACTCAATCTGATGCGAGCAATTTATCCCCTGAGTCATCACGTCTCTCTCTGGGCTTATTGAAAACAGTTTAAAAAGCAGGGTGGCTGTCTGGCGCATTGCAAAATGGCGTCAGTGGTTTTCTAAAAAAGAACAGAATTTTCAATTAGCCTACATCATCAGGATGCAAACTTGGGAAACGTGCTGGGCAAACGAATGAACTATTATCTGTACTATATGCTTTTAAAATCAAATTTTAAAAAATGCTGGATAAATCTTTAAGTACACTATATGACCTGAAATTACAAATCCAAACATTCAATAATTTCGAATTAATTGAATTATTAACTGTTGAACGTGCTGGAAAAAACACTATGCGAGTAGCTCTACGAGCCACCCAAATGCAACTACAAAAATAAAATTTAATGTGCTGAAAGGAATGTTATCAATACTAAACTTAAAAATATAAATAAATAAAATTTCATGTCATTTTTATTTATTTATCTAAGAAATTCCAATTTGTTCGAAAATTATTTTCAGTTAATACTACTGCTAATTCAGTTAATACTTTAAATACTAATTTTTTATCTACTGTTGTCAAAAAATTTGTCTCTCTCGAGATCATTATTTTGTTAGCTCGTGATTGACTTAATATTATGGGTAACAAAAAAATGGATAAGTAAAAGAAATAAAAGAATCGACCAAGTGTGGCCAGATATTAATTCTAACAATCACATCGAATTTTTTTTTAAAAATATGAACGTATCAAGAAAAATAAAAACCATTTGCAATTTAAACTGCTTTATGATATAAAACTATTGTTATTAATTGTTAATCAGTAAAACTACTTTTCATTTATTGCTTCTTATTGTGTCGTAGATTCTAGATAACTGAGTTTAGAGTTTTCCTTTTTAAGTACTGTTGATTGTTTTCCAAATCCAAATAAACGCTAAATTATTTTTTACGATTAACATATTAAAAAATTTTTTTTATCGTAAAATGATAAATTTTACGAATAAAATGATTTTTTAAACTCTGGAATTTCAAGGGAAAAAAAGATGAATCGCTAATCTCTGAAACCACCGGGATTAGCGAGCCGAGCTTCCTCGTTTTATGAATTTTCTAGAAATAGTTTTAATAAAGAATTTCAAAAGAAATAATTTAAAATATTTTTTTATCAATCTTACTTCTCTTAAAAAAGAAATGTATATTTTGTTAAAAGAATTTATAAAAGCCAGTTATTTTAATTTTTTTTATAAAGATAAAAACAGATTTTTAATTTTTTTTCATTCTGAATCTTACTTCTTGTTTTTCATGTTACACCATTTCTTGGAAATTCATTTAATAGCTCAGAAGAAATAGCAATTTAAACAAATTATTACTTAAAGTGAAAAATCCTAGTAAATTTTTATTTTTAATAAAGACAACAAAACTTGAATATTTGTATATATAAAATTGTTTGTAGTTTAAAACTAGTTTATAAAGACCTACTGGTCATTCAACTGGTGAAATAAGGAAAGTAACTTCTGAGAACAAATTTTTCAATAAAACCTAATAAAATTATGTCTCTATTGCTCCAGCTACAAATTATATCAATGTCATTTCACTTCATTGGAAAGCTTAACTCTGCCTCGCGAATGGCGGAATTGTTAAGGAATTTATGATTATTTTATTAAAAATAATTTACTTGTAAATTTTCTACTCATTTTTTTTTTTTTTTTTTTTTTTTTTTTTTGTGAGTGTGAAACATTTATTTGAATGCGCAATCAGAAATATGTTTTTCAATATTAACAAAATATTTGATTACGTGTTTTTATCTTCAGATTTTTTAATTATTAACATGCTATTAAAGAGCTTTTGCATAACGTTTGTCTAGCGTTAATCATAAAGGTAATTTTATTTTCCGCCCTCTAAAGACGTGGTGATTAGCTTTGCAAAATCTCTCTAATAAAAATTTTGCACTTCTTTATTGTTTGTATTATAAAGGATGAAAGATATTTCTTTCGATTAAACCCCACCAGCAAGCGTCAAAGCAATAGAACAGGTGTTCCTAAAGCACCGGGTGTTAGGAAAAGTTTTCCAAGAGAGTAAGTAGATCTACCAAATACTTCTCACTGAGCATAAAGTATAATAACTAGCAGATTTCTTAGACAACAATAAAGAATGCGTATTTAACATATGCTATCCATGACCTCACCACTTTGACAAACATTTCCTGAGCTTAGGCCACCAATTTTCTATTGTCAAAGTACCAAGAAAAATTAGTTTTGGCGCCATTCTGGTCGGGACAGTTTTTACTGGGCTTAATTTTTAAAGCAGCAAATATAAAGGAACATACAGCAGACTTTTTTTTCAAACGGCAAGCACTGAACTTTGTGACCAAAGTCAGGAAGGCGAGCAACACACTGAGAGAAACATCCATGCCTTTAGCGGGTTTGAACAACACCTCCTAGAAGAAGGAAGACCTCAGCACGGATAAATTTAGTAGTCCGATGTGACGAAGTTAACTGCGCAGTTGATTAAAAATAAGAAAGATGTCATTACGTTCGGGGTACTAAGCTGCGCAGTGGTTGAAAATACGAAATATCTCATTACGTTTGGACTACTAAAGGATATTTATGGTAACCCGTGCTGAGGCCTACTCTTTCTAGGAGGTGTTGTTTGAACCCGCTGTCAAGCACGCTAACCACTCCGCCACCGGGCTGGCAGTGTAGCTATATACAATATTTATAACACAGTATTTTTTTAAAAAAAATCAAATAAACCAGACAAGTACTTTTCTGCATAACTAAGAAAGCACAAAGAAAGTTAATTAATAAAGATATTCATAATATAATCAACAAGAAATAATAATCAGAACAAAAAATATTCGTTGCTTTACTAGGTGGTTGCAAATAGCATTTTCTAAAAATTGCATAAATTAACTTCCAAGTTAAATCTCACATGGGTAAAATTTTTCAATTTCCAAAATGATGGAGGAAATTTCTTTCTGCCTATCGAACTCCATCAACAAGCGTCAAAGCATGAAGCAATAGGCGTTCCTTAAGCACTCGGGTGTTCGGAAAAGTTTTCCACGAGAGTAGATCTTCCCAAATACTTCTCAGTGAGAGCAGACGAAGTATTATAGCTTGCAGATTTCCACGCTAGAACAATCAAGAATGTGTAATTAACATGTGACATCCCCGATCACGCCCCTAAGACGAACTTTTCTTGAGCTTTGGCCACAAATTTGTTGTTGTCAAAGCACCACAGGTAAATTAGTTTTGGCACCATTCCGGTCGGCCAGTTTTTCGCCGGGATTAACTTGTCGCCAGGATATCTTAGTAAAAGAGTTTTAGGGTCTTTTGGAATAGAACTTCACTTAATCACTGGTCTTTCTTCGCCAAGAGATCGCTGAATGGAAAATTTAGCCATGTTCCGTCATACGAAAGTTTTCTTTTGTCTATAGCTGCCTTTTAAAAGATAATAAATTTCCGTCGGAGGCTTCGAAGAGGAATTACTTGTCTCGCTGTTAAGAGTAAATGGCACACGGATGACTTAATGCCGAAAGTAAAGCCACTCTTTGATGAAATAGTTCATTTTTAAAGCTCGGCTTACACCAAATTGCTTACATGGCCTGAAATTGATTTATATTCTTTTAAATATAAAATATCTTATAAGTCCTGGATGATGAACTGTGCTTTACTTTTAAAAATTTCACAGTAATAAATTGTTCCTTTATTATTTTCGTGTGATATGTTCTTTGTGTCATACCAAAATGGTGCTGAAATTTAATAAGTTAACATTAAATATAAAAAGCTGTTCAACTCCAATATCATTGAAAATTAAAATAAATAATATGTGTATAACATTAAAGAGAATTACGTATATAATGTTAATATTTTCAAGTAATATTTTACAATTAAATTTACATATGCGTGAATATTCTTCCCGATAGCCAATTTCGAAAGAAATTCGAGGAATAGCTTAAAAAAAAAGAACAAATTTAAAAGTTTCCACTGTTAAAAAATAAAGAAAAATAAGAAAGATTAATTGGCATTTTCGAGAAGTTAATATATTCTTTTAAATTAATAGTTTTGTAATTTAATGGATAATTGAATTTTTTACATATTTTAAAAACCATTTCGTTTCGAAACATGCAAAGTAATTTGTAATAAGTGGTTTGTAATAAGCCACAGTAATAAAGGCTTATTGTGAATAGCCTCGTTAAAAGTTAATTCCAAGAAATTTAAGCAAATTCTATCTCGCTGAGTAACATTTCCTTAATAGCTTAAAGACATGTAGGCTGATTGTAATGACTTTAAAAAGTATTAGACGTATTAGAAAAACCTAAATTTTCAATTAGTCTGTGCATTTTCAATTAGCGTATGGAATGTAAACTTAAATACATAAAAGGAATTCCCTTCAAATTAAAAAAGTCGCAAATGCAGCTGTCCCTTCCCTACTTGAGTACGCATACGAGTATTGTAGCTTTAAAATTCAACCATCCTTAGACTAACTTTTATGATGGTACTTTTACGCAAAGAAAATATAATGCAATGTAGAGAGAAAAAAAATTCAGTTGTCGCTTAAAGGACTTTTGAGAACTTCTTTTACATAAAAAGTGATACAAATTATTTGCAGAAAATGAAAAAAAAAATGACAACGTATCAAGACAACAAACATGTCTGTAAGCATACAAGGACATCAAATAGAAGAACTAACACAAAATCTAATAGTTTCTTGAAAACAGACTATTAGCAAATATAGTTTCGTTTTCCTGCAGATTTTTCTGTGTCTATTCAAGTACTAGCTATGAAATAGTTAAGATATTTATTCTCATATGAATGATATAAAATATATTTATACGTATATAGGAAGAATAAGCTTGCAGAAAATATCTGTTTGTTTGATTTTAAACTTCAGTTTTAATAAAATATCTAAGTTAGAAAAGTTTGAAGGAAGGATTTTTATTTCAAACATTTACTTCAAACTAATATGATGCTAGTTTCATTTTTTTTTTTTTTTTTTTTGGCTGTCGAGATATTCTACTAGTTATAGTTATTGACTCTTCTACAAATTTTAGAAAAGTTTCCTTTGCTATTTTTAAATTTTAAATAAAGAAAGTATGGTACAGTTCAGACAGAGATGTTTTTTACGATTTAAAATATTGAACAGATCTAGATTTTTGGTAGCTGAAAAAAGTTAACACTTTCCGTCCGTATCTTAAGATTTTTCACCGACACAAAAATCTTCCAACTTTTTATTTCTAATTGGGTGCTTGCACTTCAAGATAGGTAGGTAGATACTTTATTTACGTCGCACTAGAGCTGCATATTGGGCTATTGGCGACGGTCTGGGAAACATCCCTGAGGATGATCCGAAGACATACCATCACAGCCCGACGGCCAGCGTACGAAGTTGAGTACATTACGGCAGAACAGTTTAACTAGGAGCGATACTGCGCACCCTCGGTCTATACGCAGGCTGATCAAAGTGGTCACCCACCCACTTACTGACTGCAGCCAGTGTTGTTTGACTTCGGTGTTCTATTGGGAACTGTGTTCTTACGATCAGTACAATGCTGAACTGCACTTTAAGAAGAAGAATATGACAGAATACCCACACGTGACCTATGACGTCAGCTCCAACTGATCGGTGATAAGCAAAATGGCGAGTTGAAATTGAGCAGTTTCTCCACATAAGTTAGAAGATTAATTAACACGAAGTTAACTAAATACAGAGCCATATCACATATCAAATTTGATGAAATATAATTATTTTCGGCAAAGTCTTTTACTTAGATTTTGATTTATTATTTGTTTATATATTTTATTGTAACTATTATTTTTTTTTCTGGTTTTGTGTATCTGGCAACTTCGATGCTTAATTAGCTTGTTTACGCAATAAATGGCTTCGTGTATATATTTGTGTTAAGTAAGAAGAATAGAAATATTTCTGAAAGAATATAGAACGTGTCACTTAAGAGAATTGATACTTGACGGACATGGTTTAATCGAAATAGAAAGGAAAGAACAATTGCTAACATAAAAAAATGCCTCGTTAAGATAACCAATCCGGATCGAGTTACCCACACTACGTCACTTGCAGGTATCTTTATCTAGTATCTTTTATCTAGTAACGTTTTTTTTTTTTTCTTTCTGACATCTTATAAACACAGTTTATGGATTTTTAAATAGTTCAAGTTAAATTATGTTTTGTTGAAAATTTAATTTAACAATAGTGTTTTTAAAGAAATGTATAAAATTTTTGAAATAGTAACTTCATAGTAACTCATGAACTTTGAATAGTAACTCATGAACATGCATATAATAAACTTGAAAATTTGGGGATATATTTACAGCCATAAAAATCATACCCAGCCCTAAAATGTCGTTCTTCGAAAATATCCTTTTTTTTTAACTAAAAAAAATATTTTAAATTAAGATGTTGAAAAGTTTTAATGCCATAAAGAAACACACATATAGTATAAGAGAATCGAAGAAATAAATCAGTTAGGTATGGAAATTCTTTGACTTGGAAACTGAAGTTTGGAACTAATAGTTTAAAGCATAAAACGACAAAGAACGCTAGATAATCGATGAATATTTAGTTAAAGTCAAAACTTTTGCTAGAGTTTCTTTAAGATTCTGCAATGTCTTAAAGATTTTCTAAAAAAATCAATCAAAGAAATACCTTTGAAATTATAGGAAAACTAGTCACCGACCATTGTTTTTGCTTTTACTGCTTCCCAATATTAGAAAGCTCCCACGCTGTTTATGTGATCTAATATACAAATCAAATTACCATACATCGTAGTTGAAACTATTCTAAAATATTCAATCCGCCATGTTAATCTACGGCGAATTATATATCCACAATATCCATATTTATTCAGATTAATATTTTTTAATAATTTTTGTTATTTATTGAAGTATTTTCTATTGAATTTAGTTACAATAAATCAAAAACTAAACCTAAAATATAAATCAAATTACCATATATTGAGGTTAAGAATAGTTTTAATTTAAAGACCACCATCAAACAAAAAAAAAAAGGATTCTACTCCATGTTAACCTACGAAGAATTATATGAACACAATTTTTTATATTTTTCCTGTGGATTTTAAAATTTTTGAATTTTTTTTTTTTTCATTTTATTCATTGAAGTATGTTAATTTGAACTTAGTTATACTAATAATAAATCAGAAACTGAACCTTAAATATAAATAAAATTTTTGTATATCGGGGACAAAATCATTTTAAATAAAAGGCTGACATCATGCAAAAAAGGTTTCGTTATATGTTGTTCCTTGTTAACCTACAAAGAATTATATGAACACTTTCTCCCTATTTATCTTATAGCTATTAGCTATTAATATTAAAAAATTTTGTTTCATTCAATTCATTGAAGTATGTTCTATGATCTATTGAACTTGGTTATAATAATAAATCAATATATAATTCAATATATAATTCAATAATATAAATCTAATATATATATAGTACTCGTAGTCAAAATTATTTTAAACTAAGAGCCCCATCTAACAGAAAAAGGAGTCAACCTTAACCTTATTCAAATATGTAGAATTATACTAACACAATTTCCTTTTCTATTTAGCATTTAATTAATATCTTTGAATAATATTTGTTACATTTTATACATTAAAATATGTTCGATTGAACTTTGTTAAGGAATTTTAACTTTAAGGTTATAATTATTTCTAAAACTTCTCCGAAGTTCTAAAAGCTTCAAAAAAATTATCCCACAGTTCGAATATTAAAAAACTTATTACAACCTTAAAATTCAAAATTAAACATATATATTCGATACAACACATTTCAATGAATCAACTTAAGCAAGAAAAAAATATTAATCAGTTGACGAACAAATTGGGAAATTCCGGAATTTTAATTTTCCATAGTTTAACATGGAGAAAGTAATATTGGCGTTTTGTGCCATTTTCAGAATAGGCATAGAAAGCGCTGGCTATTGGTAGGCTAAACTTGACCTAACAGTCATTAGTAACTGTTGCAAACATGTAGCAAGCTATGAAAATAGCATATTATTCACACACAAAAATGCATTTAACATGATGACGGAGACTTTGAAAAACAACCTTTTGTGATGTTCTAGTTTGAAAAAAATATACTTCCGTATATTTTTAATTCTAAAAAATATGCTAACATTTACTAAAAAAATTCTGTTAGATTACCGGAATTATATTTGTAGGAAATAAAATATTAAAAAAAGCAGTTTAAATTATTTTTTATTCATATTAAAAAATTTAACCACAATTGATTTTGAAATTTAAAAAATTTTCATGATGAATAACTGTTTCTCTTAAATCTAAATAACTACAATTAAATGCGAATGTAAAAATTTTTGTTTGGAAGTTAGCTGTGTTTAGAACACAGCCTAATATTTCATTTAGAACCTTTAACACAGAAAGACACAGGTGTATCATGCTGTATTTCATAACAATAAATTATTAAAATGTTAAATATAACATTTGTAACTTATTTAAACCTCAATTCACACAAAGTAATGTAAAGATGAGAAAAATATTTTTAATATAGTATGTTAATAAAAATTCTGCGTCATAGGCTTAAGCGATAAAATGTTAAAACATAAATATTGCTATCGCTATTAAATATTGATTATTTTCAACCCTAGGGGGAAAAAACCCTCTAAAGTATATGATTATTTATTAGAATTGTGAGCGTTAATTAACATTACATAAAGTGCAAAACACACCAGATATAAGTTCAATTACATTCAACTCAAATAATTAAATAATTAATAATTTAATTCAATATAGGGACATTATTTGGATAACAAAAGGTTCTTTTTTTTATCTTCAAACCAAAAGTATCAGAAAAAAGGATTAACTTATTTTCTAAACAAAGTATTGTTTTACGCAGATTCAAACCAAAATAAAATAGGACAGATAGTAAATAATAAAATTAAATGTTTTTGCAAAATATTACTTACAATGTAAAATTTAATTATTTAAATCTTAAGAAAAACAAAATACTATCGACATTCTTTTTAGATTCTTGCGGGAACGTAATCTAATTACACGAAAATGAAGAGCAACCCACACACTTCATAGTTTAAAATGAGAATAAAAAGATTTATTAAATAAATTAAATTAATTATTCAGTGAAGCACTGCTTGTTTAAGTTTTTTTACAAACATTCAGATTTCTTTTTCGAACAGCGCAGACAAATATTAATTTATTAATATCAAATTCAAAGAGAATAACTTTAAGTTTAAAGCTTCAATTTGTTAACACTTAAGAGTGTATTAATTTATACAAACATCTTATTATTCATACATCTTTCGTCGGGTAAGTTTTTCTTTGCAAAAAATTGCTTTAAAATATTTCATTTTCTATAATTTGATTATCGGCAATTTTTTGAAAAATAAAAATGATGTGTTACTCTTCTGGGAGATTTCGAAAAATATTGATAAGAGTACCTTTAAATACTATCCCCTTAATTTATTTTATTGACAAAAGAAAATGGTTATTGAATATCTGGGGTTCTGTTTTTGTGTTAGATAATCAAATTTTTAAAGATTCGAAGTTAATCACGTGAGTTTGAAGTAAAAAAAAAAATCAAGAAGATATTAAATCAATGCAGTATTTAATTTCAATTTGATAAAATCTTATTAAATCTTCTCAGGAAAATTTTTTATCTTAGTTTTTACTTAAACAATAAAATTTAAGAAATTAATCCTAGTTTTTACTTGACAAAAAAATTACTTTTCTTTTTAGTCTTTTGGAAAATATATATAAAAAAATAATATTTTGAAATTTTTCAAAAGATTGGGAATCGGAGAAGGATTTTTTTATGAAAAGTTTCAGTGACTTTTGAAAAAAATAATTGCAAAAATAATTAAAATAATTTTCAAAACGATTATAAAATGTAGAATGTGACTGACTAACTCTGTAAACTGTATTAAATGATTTTATGATTTAAAATTTCTATCTACTCCTGCTCTGCTAAGCCTATTTCGAATTCGTGTTGATATTCTCTCTGTTGGTTTACAAACTCATTTTATTTTAAGAATTACTGTATGTATGCAATCTCTATTACAGATCCTTACCTCATATTGTCATGTAAAAATAATTTTACTGATTCTTATGTGTAATTATAAATTTTTGAGTTAGTAACGAAAAATATGGTGAATGGTGGCGGCCACTTTACACCAAATAGTGGGAAAGAAATCAAGAAGTTCCTATTGCTGGGTGCTTCCAAGCAACAGGAACACCTTTGGGTTTTGGTGCATTGGAACAATACAGTAGTGCTGGCCGGATAGCCTGGTTTGTAGGGCACTGGGCCCATGTTGACGAGATCGTGGCTTCGATCCCCGCCGGCCGAAAGCTGTTCGCTGAGTAAATGGTGACTAATGAACAATCTGTCTGTTCACAAAGTCCTCCATGCTGCCATAACAAATAAATACCTCTGGGGGTACTGAACCAGAGGCTCCCTTGTCTTCTGAGTGGGGATCAAAATTACAATTATACGGAGTTTGGCATTGGTAGTCGTAAACCCAGAATTGGGTCTGCTGTTCAACGACTGTTATAAAACATAAAATAAAAATACATTAGTGCTGAAGTCCTCCACGAATGCAAATTTCTCCCAATACTTGATCCAGTAGTTCCTTTGTCTTCTGTATTGGGTTCAAAACTACAAGGCTACGAAGTTGAACATAAATAGTCGTAAACCCAAAAAATTGGGTCGTCTATTCAACAGCTGTTTTAAAAATAAAATGGAATAAAATACATTAGTGCAAGAGCCGAGATGGCTCAGGGGATAGAGCACTCCCCTTCCAATGCGGTAAATTGGGTTCGAATCCCAAAGATGGCTCGTCGATACGAATTCCGCATCCGGCTTGCACCGACCACAGTGCTGGCGTGAAATATCCTCAGTGGTAGGCGGATCATGGGTTAGAGTCCCCTGCAGTTAGGCTAGCCGTGGGGGATTTCCGTGGTATTCCTCTCTATGTAACGCAAATGTGGGTTAGTTTCATCAAAAAGACCTCCACGAAGGCAAATTTCTCCCAGTACTTCATCCAGGAGTTCCCATGTCTTCTGGATTGGGTTTAAAATTACAAGGCCACGAAATTAAACATTAGAAGTCGTAAACCCAAAAAATTGGGTCGGCTGGTCAACGACGATTATGAAATATATTAGTAGTAGCCCCCATGTTTGGTATTCAGATACACAACTAAAATTTTTACAGTGCAAGCATCTTACATTAGCATTGAACTACACTTTTTAAAGTACACGGGAACGTTCGATTTGTTAAATTAAAGCTATGCTTCACACAATTTTTCGGGTTATTTAACATTAAAATTAGAGAAATATTTCCCCACTGGTTTTAGAATGATGAAATAACTCTTGAATTGACTCTTTAAAATCAACTCTGAATTCAATATCTCTAAAATTTACTGATGAAATCAAGTTGCTTACCGATTGTTTAGTTGTAAAGTAACTGTCGATGAGCAACTCTATTTTTTCTAAGCCAAAGCGAAAATTATTAGCTTTTATGTAATATGCTAATTTCTTAGTGATTTTTCATGATCATCTTGTAAAGAAATTGTATATTATTTTTGTTTAGAATTTGTATTTACAACAAGCAATATCTAAGCCAGAATTTCTAGAAGCTAATGTAATATTTGTTAGAAGACAGCCCATTTATACGATTTTGTACGTTTTTGTACAGATTTTGTACGTTTTAAAATAAAGCTCAAAATGATAAGAGATATAATTCTTTTGTATCATTAGGCAAAAATTAAATAACATATGATGCCTTACATTAAACGTTCATATACCGAAATATGATTGTATAAGGAAAAAATGCATGCAAAAGAAAAGATACTTTTATGGGGAATAATCTCCAACTATGCCGATGTTATTTTCAATAATTCTTAATTGTACAAAATGAAATTTGTGGAAAATCCTTTATCATTTTGAGTTTACTGTTAAAAAGTGCGAAAACTACTTAGAAAATTGCTTGAAACTTTTTAAGAATTTCAAATCCATTTTTTTTTAAATTAATAAATGCGATTTACTACAAAATTAAGGGGGAAAATACAATTTTCCTACGCATGCGCAAAATAAGAAAAAAAAAATTATTAATTACTTAGATCTTGCGCAGCTTTAAGCGAATTTTTCCCAAACTTTAACGCAAAAATTTTGTAATTAATTTTAAATTACTGCAAAAATTTTGTTTGATTTTTTATTTATTTATTAATAATTTATGCTTAATAGTTATTAATTTATACGTAGAGCAAAAAAAAAAAAAAAAAATTTAAAAATCTCCTTATCTTAATATTTTTTATTTTTATTTCCTATGAGCTGCACAATCAGTCTTCCCGATGAGCAGACCCAGTGCGTTCTCCAGAAGTGGTTTCCACTCTTTCAGAGACCACCACAATGGGTGAGATACCGTTGGCCATGTTAATTTGGACGTCTAGTTTCTGCCACACTAGATGGCAGCACCGAGACTATTTGGATGCTAAAGTGCACTAGGATTTTAATTTTGCCGGAAATGCCAAGAGCCAATAAGGCACTCCAGGGATCTTTTACATGCTGCATAATCATACGACATGGCCGCTGAGGATTTTCTGCATCCCAAAAATCCGGTGTCTGGGTCGGGGATCGAACCCGCAGACTTGGGCTCAGAAGGCCGACGACAAACCAACTGCGCCACCCAGCCACTCTTTATCTTAATATAATAAGCAGTATATACACATTATATTTATATATATATATATATATATATATATATATATATATATATATATATATATATATATATATATATATATATATTATTATTATTATTATTATTAAGAGCCAAGTACATAATTGATACAAATAAATAAACTAGAAAATATGCAAAAGCTAAAACAAGCTAGTTATAGCTTTTATATAATAACGGAAATAAACTTTAATTAAAAAAAATATTTTAAAAAAAAAACTGAAAAAATATAATAATTCTTTTTTTAATCGAAACAACGGTCAGAATCTATACAAAACAAATACTAATCACATTTACCGTCATTATTTCAAATGAAAAAAATAAAAAAATAGAGGATATTAAAGCTGGAAAAAAAATTCTTTACAAAACTATTCCATGCTAAAGAAGGGGGGGGGGGGGTAATCCGAACAAGACAAATAATACGAATGAAAAAAAAAAGAAATGTAACTCGACACAATAAGCGTATGAAGAATTTCTGTCTGGAATTTCTACAAATTAACGAAGGAATGGATCGACATCCTTTTTTGAAGAGCAGTCCTAATTAAGTAGAATAGTTCCTGACATTTCCAGAAGAATCCATGAAGCCATGACGATGAGAAACAAGGAGTGCAGTGCTCTGTCAGTTGCCTTTGGATCTAATGATGAATTGTAAGCATCTGCGCAGGACTCAAACGGATGAAAGTACTCTTAAAATTGCTACAGAAATTTTCCCGTTGCAATTAGCAACTCCGCGCGATTTTCTTTGTGGTCTGGAAGAACGCTACTCGGTTTAGTGGTAGCTTGATAGTGGATTATAATGGAATGATTTAGATGCTCGTGGGATTTTGTCTGGTTCGTTATGAATGAATGATTGCACCAAAAATGTTGGTAGTTAATGCCGGTTTGGGTTTTGTAAGATTTAACTTGTAATTGCATTAGTTGATGATTTAAGTATAGTAGTAGTAATAAGAAAATTTAAAGTTGCTGGCTAGAATTTGGAAATAACACACATTAATTGTTGAGATAAGCAGAATACCATTCCATAAAAAGAATTGTAACTTTAATTCAAAAAGCAGGTTTTGTGAATTATACACTCAGATGCTCCTAGTAATCAATTAACTAATGAAATATTACTGTCCTACCTAGTATTACCTTCTTTACATTCATTTTTTCGCTTCAGAAAATTTGGGGAATGTATGCATGCTTTGATTTTTCTTAAATAGTTTCATATGAACGACAAAATAATTCTGTTAAAAATTCCTCTATAAATAAATTAGAAATATTATTTAATAGGTTTTTTTTTTCTTAGAATTTATGAAAATTATTTCCTTGTTAAGCAGAGTTTGGAAGTAATAAAATTTAACTCAACATAATATTGTATTAATATATTTTTAAGATTATCCAGTTATGAAAAAATAAAATTAACTCATTACTATATACTCATTACGTTTTTTTGCTATAACATTGAAAATATTCAATAAAATTAAACAAATTTTTTAGAGCAATTTAAAAAGAAATTGTAAAATTACTGATTTAAAATTTTAGAGGAATTAGTTTAAAACTAAGCAAGATATAACTAATGAAAGTAGTTCTTTTAAACCGCGCATGTTCAGAAAAAATTTAAAAAAATTTTTTTCCTCATATATTTTGTAGTAAATCGTATTTGGCAACTAAAGGAATAAATCCAATTTGAATATCTTAAAAATTTAAAGAGTTTCCAGCCATCTTCTAAGTAGTTTTTGTACTTTTAAAAAGAAAGCTCAAAATAATAAGGGGTTTTCCACAAATGCACAATTAAACAAGATTTATTAAGAAGGACACCTGCATTGTTAGGGATCATTTCCTATAAAAGCATTTTTTCTTTCACCGGTTTTCTTTTCTTCTACAATCATATTTCGGTGTAAGTTATTGTTATATTTGTTTTTATTATTTATTTAGGTGTCGTTATTTTTATATAGGTAGAAAACCACTTATTTTGAATTTCTGATGAAAAGTACAAAAACTGCTTTGAAAATTGCTTAAACTTTTTAAATTTTTAAGATATTCAAATCAGACTTTTTTCTTCAGTTGCCAAATACGATTCCCTACAAAATTAATGAAAAAAAATATTAAATTTTTTCCCCACATGCACGGTATAAAAGTACTACTTTAATTGCTCATATCTTGCACAGTTTTAAAATAATTTTTCCTAAATTTTAAAGCAATAATTTTGTAATTAATTTTAAATTGCTCCAAGACTCTTGTTTAATTTTATTGAATATTCTTAAAGTTATAGCAAAAAAAAAAAAAAAATGTAAGGCAAAAAAATTAGTTTTTATAAAAATGTCCATATCTCTATAGCTAGGTTTACGAAATTTTGTGCAATTATTTCAAATAATTAACAAAATAGTTGTTACGAGTAACATATTTTTTCCCACATTTTTTTTTTTTTTTTTGCATTGGGTGTTTCCCCACCTTTTTATCACCTCGGACCTGTCAAAGTTTGATAATTTTACCGCGGCCCGCTGAGGGGGGGGGGGATGTTGATTGTTTATATTCTAGATTATTTTGATTTAAATTTAAGTGTATTTGAACATGCCTTCAAAATGAAATACAGTTACACCAAAAAATAAATATAATGTGATTTAACATTTTAACTACACTTTAACTGATTAAAATCAATTAGTCACGATTGAGAGAGAAGACGAAGTTCTTCATTAGTTCCAATGTAAATTTCGCGCCGCGCTTTCGTGTTTTATTTATGGTATTTACAGTTATGATGATGGATTTTTTTTAATTTTTATTAAAACTAATTGAAAGAGAAAATAGTTGCAATGGTTTTCTTTTTCTTTGCTTCTTTTTTTTTTTTTTTTTTTTTACTTTTCAAAACATTAAAAAATTTATGTCACTACTTTCGGAGGCCCCCTTTTTTTAAATATATAAAATTTTAATGGAACTATATTTTTAATTTGGGATTTATTTTTAATTTGGGGGATAAACCTAGGAATTTAAATTCAGTTTCAATGAAAGGGGTGGCCCGGTACCATTTGATCCACGGGCCGGTACCGGAACACTGTTCTAAAACACTATTTTCCGTTTGTAATTTTTTGTTTGTCCCTCAAAACTTTGCATGATCTAAACACTTCTAAAGTTATAAAATGATTCTTTAATTGTTTCTTGTGAAAAATTTAAAATTTTTTATTAGTAAGGAAGTGTAACAAGTATTTCGTCATACCCTTGTGTGTGTTAAGTTCTAGAAATCCTGGCAGATGTTTAAACTAACGGAATATATGCGCTGCAAGCTGTACGCAAAATGGTTTTGTTGTTTGTAGTGCGGAAGTTTGGAAAGAGAGGTACCAGCTCAGGTGTTCTAAACGTTTTCTGACTAGGGTCAAAATTGCGTAGCATTGCTGCCAGTCTTAAAAGATAGAGCTGTGAAAAACAGGGCTAGGTGCTTGATCCTGATTGGATGGTGTGTATTAAGTTCGTGTTTCCTATTTTTATCCTAAAAACAACGTGACTCTTTAAGAATCTTTTTCTCAAACAATTCATATTTGCTTTTTTTCCCCTCATCTTTACTTAGTACTAATACTTTAACAGAATAATAATAATATTTACATTATTAATTACAATATAATTTAAAGAAAACGATATTAATTTTAAAACGATAAACAAAATGGCATAAACTTTAAAACGATATGTATATAATATGTAAATAAACGAAAACGCTATAAATATGAATAAAAGAAAACGATATTAATTTTAAAACGATAAACAAAATGGCATAAACTTTAAAACGATATGTATATAATATGTAAATAAACAAAAACGCTATAAATATGAAAAAAGAAAACGATATTAATTTTAAAACGATAAACAAAATGGCATAAACTTTAAAACGATATGTATATAATATATAAATAAACGAAAACACTATAAATATGAATAAAAGAAAACGATATAAACTTTTAAAATAACTAGTTCAGAACTTTATTTGTAATGTTTTTTATTTTCTTTTAATTTCAATTTTCAAAGATTAATTAGGCAAAGTATCTAGTGCAAATTTTTAAAACAAAGTTCTTTCCGCGGAGTTTTAGTAATTACCAAACCTGTCATTTGCATCTTTACGATACTGCAAGCAGTATTAAACGATAGGACATATTAATTACTCCTCCGCAATTTAATTAAGCAAAAACAAAAGAACTGCCGTACCATCCCACGATTCTTTCGATTCGAATTCGAACGAAAACCGGTTTCTTCATTATTTACAATAAACGAAACAGAAAAATCCATTTCCATCTAAGATTGTGGTCCAAAGGCGTAAAAGCTTCCATTTGGTTAAAAGATCGAAAAGAAAGAATAAAAAAAATTCCTAGAAGAATGGTAAAAAATCCACAGAGCGCTACAATGAGTTGCACTAAGATCATCTATGGGCGTTTTAGGTTAGTTCTTGAAGAGAGAGTCTAGTGCTAGAAGATAGGCCCTCCCCTTCAGGTAATAATTAAGTTAATGTTTTCCGTCGCTGTTTGGCCGTAACCGTGACTGTCAGGGTCACGATCTCTGGTGTCAGACGCTTCACGCGCGGAAGAGCGCGTTAATTAACACCGTTTCGCTGATTTTTTTTGCTTTTTTTATGGATTGTTCTTTTTTTCAAAGATTTTTACTCTCTGGGACCTGTGTTTTTTTTTTTTTTATTTGCGGGTGGGGGCTGCTTAAAGGAGAAAAAAAAATCTATTTTCTTTTTCTCTAGGCGTTTCTTTACTTCAGCTTCGATGTGGGCCAAGAAATATCTTTTGCGGCAACTTAATGAAATTATCCATTAGAAAAAGATTCACTAAGCGAAGATATCACTAAGACGACAGAATGGGGTAGTGGGGGGGGGGCAATTTTTACTTTAGGAAAGAGAAGAAAGAAAAAGTTACAGAAGCAATAAAAAAATAGCATAAAAAGCTGAAATTTCAGCCCACGCTGGCGGATTTCTTATCAATGTATTATTTGAAGATTTACCCGATTCTTGATTAGGTAATTATAAAAATAATTTTTTAAAAATGTGTTAAAAATCGGGGGGAAAAAAGTTCATTTAAAAGTTATTTACATTGTGATAATTATAAAAAAAAAATTACAATGGTATTTCGCACTTTTGTTCTTGTAATACTGTCTCTGTTGCTCGTAGGAATTTTTTAAAGTTTTTAAGGATTTCGATTAATTAAAACACCAACCTTTAAAAAATGGTCATAAAAGTTGAATCAATAAAATAAATTTTTATATGTATATATTTTTATTTGAGTTTTCATTTATAATTTTTATCAGTGTGATGGTTAATAAAGGGGGAATAATTGCAACTGAGATCATTATAGATAGATAAAACTGTCTCAGACATGCCGGCCATAAATCCATGGCGGTTCTTGGATCTAGTGATGATAAAAGAAGAAAATCTTCTTAAGTACGAATACTGTTTAATTGCATTAAAATAATAAAAAAGTATATTTTTAAAAAAAATTCATAGCGTTGTTTCTTTCAAACAAAAGATTTTCTTGTTAATATCGTTACTTTTATAAAATCCAAAATTAAAATTTAAAAATGTGTTACAAGATAAATGTAAAATAGTATCGTATAATTGCTTTTATTTAGAGGGCACTTCTTTTAATACACATAAAATAGTTCAATAATTTTTATTTTTGCTTCCAACAGTATAAAGTTGGCAAATTTATTTCTTAAATAAGTGTGACACTTTCCCCTACATTTGAAAACAACAACATTTTGAAACTTTCTTTTCATTATGTCTTGAATTGTCTGAGGTGAGATTTTAGCATTTTAACAGTAAATTTAAATTATTTGATAAATTTTGCTTTGTGGATATGTCCTTGAACTAACATTGAAGATTGCTTAGGGAGAAAAAAAGCTTGTTTTTTAAAAAAGCTAACATAAAAAAAAGCTTTTTTTGTCGCTAGTTACCTATAACCAACCAAACTCTCATTTTGTAACAAAGAGAAAAGTGTCTTTCTTGTTAAATCAAGCTGATATAAATAAAGATATTTCAACAAGGTTTTCAAAGCTAAATTTTCCTTTTTTCCCATCGATTAATTAACCAAATTTTACAAAAACCACAGCACCGTATTGCAAACATTTTACGAAAACGAGGCGAACTATTTTTCTTTCATATCAATCTTAGGTATTTCTGAATGTTCAATTCAAGTCGAAACTGTAAGGTTTTCTAAAAAAATCGGGATTAAAATATAAAGCAACAGTTATTTTTTCCATCGGGTGTTGTCAGTCATCAAAAGAAAAATTTTTTAGCTATAATATTTGCAACGCCATGTGAGCCAATTACACAACTCTCACGTGATGTTAAGTCTATAAGAGTAGCAAGCATCAATTCTGATCTTTTTCATTATCAATATAACAAGTTTCACAATATAACAACTTTCAATTTAAAGGTGTAAAAATTAGTCTTTTTTTTTTCTCTTTTCACTATTATCAGGAAAGCGAGAGGTATAATTAAGTTCCTGCGATAAGACGAAATACGGAAAAATACCCTTTAAATTAATACAATTTACGAACTCGAACTTCCGACTGTACTTCCGTTTAAGCTATTTGAGACCATATTTCCCAGATTGCGGTTTCTTGCCCTGTTATCTTAAGAGGCTGGCAATTCCAAAAATTGCCAAATCCAAAAAAGGCATGTTTATTTGGAAAAAGTATATTTTTGTATATAATTTCTTAACCTAAAAATAACCCCAGACCATGCATGGACAGATAGAACGCACTTCGATATTGTTTACTTTTATTTGCATTAAATTAGGGTCATTGAAATTTTTATATAAGCATTCAAAATACATAATTTTGTTTAAAACTCCAATGATTTCACTGCTCATATTATTAATAAAATAACTAACGAATGCACACGAGTTATATTCTACAATCTGTGTGCATTCGTATAGATACGAAATTACATTTAGTACTTTAGAATTACATTAGAATTACAATATGGGCTTTTTAATTGGGTATGAAATAAATTACATAGCAGTGAATAACTGTCATTAACTTAAAACAGTTATGGTCAACACCATAAAAAGCAGAGATTATTATTTTTAAAATTTTAGCGAAAAAAAATTTTTTTTTTACTAAAACGGAATGAAAAAGTTTTAAATTAATGAAAAAACAAACATTTAGGAAGAGCATTATATTCAGTTACATAAACAGTAAACAACATTAATTAAAAAAGGTGTATTCAATTAGACTGATGATTTACAAAAATTTAACAACAGGAAACTGATTAAGGATAAGAAAACATTTCTTGATTTAAATTTATGTGACAGGGCATAAACCTTTTTTACTGAAGTTCCTGGCAATATTTCAATTTTTGTTCGATAGATGGCGTTGTGGATAGTAGGCCTATAAATCAAATGAAAATAATACAAATTAACAAACGTATTTGATTGCAGCTGACAGTCAACATGTAGAAAATATTGTAATGAGATTTTCCTTCATTAAAATAGTTTGAAAAATTGTCATTAAATTTTCTTTCATTTACACGTGCTGCGCCATCTACCGAAAAGTTTTTGAACTGAACCCAGCAACTCTTGGAGGAAATATTTATGCTCTGACACACAAATTTTTTAAATTAATATATGTCAACATTGAAATAATTGAGTCGCTAATTTTATATTTTTGAAAAAAGATTCGTTTCAAAGATTGTGCATTGATGTTAATAATAGCTATTACATACTTTCTTTTCAAAATCTTAGTAAACTTCCAGCGTCATATTTATGGAATAGTAATTGTTAATTATTTTGGAACATTAATGAAAAATTCAGAGTTTAACTGTATGATAATTTTTATTTTAATTTCTATTTAAAGAAAGTTATTCAAAATAACAATTTCAAACTAAGTTTGAACTTATCGGGTTAAAATTATATTGAATTAACGAATATTTTACTATCCTTCCTATGTATAGGATAATGATTGCTAATTATTTTTGAACACTAATTAAATACTCAGAGTTTAACACCATAATGATTTTAGCTTCAATCGCCATTTAAAAAACTTTTGAGGAAACAACAATATTAAATTGAGTTTGTCTTTATCGGGTTAAAGATACGTGACTCTTGTATATTTTTATTTTTATAAAAAACTTTTTCCATCGATAAAATTAATTTGTATGAAAATATATCTCACTGCCATATTACCTACTTTTACTTTACGGTTGATAAAATTCAAAAACATATCAAACACTGAAAGAAAAATAATCAAAAACTTATTTTCATCGATTTTAACTTAACCTTTTTAAACTATTCTGTGACTCTCACAAACGGTTTACGAGTTTCTGTTATTTATGATTGAGAAATTTGTTTCGATCAAGCTTAAGCATGCACCTCCAATCGTTTTTCTAGTTTTATTTCTCCCTTTTCGACTAACTTTTTCTACTTTATGTCTCTTGAATATGTTTCTTTTCCATATCTACTTACATTTCAATTTCGTTTTTTTTTTTTTCATTTTTGCTCGAAATAAGTTTTATTGGAGAAATGCTTAAAGTAAATCTCTTTATGGGTGCAATTTTATATCATTCGAATAAAATATATTGTCATAAGTTCACTATTGAAAATTGGATTCGGTTTTGAATTTACGAACAGTATAATTGCCAATAATGGATCTGAGGTAGACATGAATAAAATGTTTTGAATATTTTACTATCCTTGAAAATGTTCGCAGTCATTAAATCATTTTTAAGTTAAAGTCGTGTACCTATTCCATCGGTTTTTATGCTAATTTATTGCTGTATTTATTTTAATGCTGACATTAATTTAAAAGAAATTGTATTAATATTAGACTTCATTTTAAAAATCAGTCACGGTTTTTATTTTCGTTTTATATTTTTAATATTTATTTTTTATCTTATATATTCAATCGTTATCTTTATATGTTCTTTTTTTTATATATATAACAGGAGTTTTACAGCTGACCCAATTCTGAGTTTACGACTATCAACGTTCATCCCGTATAGCCTTGTAATTTTGAACCTATTTCGAAAGATACGAGAACTTCTGGATCAAGCATTGGGTCAAACAAGCCTTCGTGGAGGAATTTTTGATAGAGTTCACCAGCACTTGCATAGATACACAAAAACCTCCCACGGTTACCCCAACAGTAAGGAGATTTTAACCTATGACCGGTCTATGACTGAGAATATTTTACGTCAGCAATGTAGTCGATTGAGTTGAATTTGTATCAATCAGACTCCGATGGGATTTGAACCTGATTCACTTCATTGGTAAGCGAACGCTGTCCCCATTGCCACTGCGGATCTTTTTATTTTATTTTATAACCGTCGTGGAACAGCCGACCCAATTTCATGGGTTTACGACCACTGATGTTCAACTCCGTAGCCTTGTAATTTTGAACCAATCCAGAAGACAAGGAAACTCCTGAATCAGTACCCCCAGAGGTATTGATTTGTTATGGGAACATGGAGGACTTTGAGACTCGACAGATTTAACGTGCATCAGTCACCATTTACTACACGGGGTGTCTTCGGCCGGCGAGGATCGAACCCACGACCTCTTGGACATGGGCCCCCACTGCGGCTCTTATATATTATTTAAGTGCTATCCCATAAACCATGCTGCATTAAAAGTAAATGTACCAACAAGCCAGGGAGAACAACGAGGTTAAGGCCCAGCAATTTCATAACAACTCGTGATGGTGGCTATGTGGACAGCGTTGCGCACTGACATCCCTGAAAAGCTGGATCCCAGATCCCATGCATCAGAATATGTAAGGGTTTCAAACCACCATCAAGGAGAAAACCCCAGTATATATTAAAAAAATGATGGCTTTTTTATCAAACGATTCAAAACAAAATAATTTTATTATTAAGAAACTCTTTGAAGTATCAATTCTGTTCTGCCATATTCATTTAATACAATAAAATGCAGTAATTATAGCAGTGAGCTGAGATTTTGCAGGTCTGAAGTTCTATCCCCGATAGTGCCTTGCGGCCTACCCAATTTTAGATCGATGGGTTCAGGCTTTGCTGGGTAGAAAATGTAACTGATGTGCAATGCTGCAAAATATCCACCATCATGTCGTTGGTCTCGAAATTCTCATGCCGTTGGTCTCGAAATTCTCATGTCGTTGGTCTCGAAATTCTCATGTCGTTGGTCTCGAAATTCTCATGTCGTTGCCTCGTAATTGTCATGCCGTTGGTCTCGAAATTGTCATGCCGTTGGTCTCGTAATTGTCATGCCGTTGGTCTCGTAATTGTCATGCCGTTGGTCTCGTAATTGTCATGCCGTTGGTCTCGTAATTGTCATGCCGTTGGTCTCGTAACTGTCATGCCGTTGGTCTCGTAATTGTCATGTCTTTGGTCTCGTAATTGTCATGTCTTTGGTCTCGTAATTGTCATGCCTTTGGTCTCCAATTGTCATGTCTTTGGTCTCCAAATTGTCATTTCTTTCATCTCCAAATTGTCATGTCTTTCGTCTCCAAATTGCCGTGCCATTGGTCTTGAAATTGTAAAGCTTTTATCTCCATGACTCTCTTAGTAATCAAATTACTTTTACGAGAGTGCTTTACTTTTTTACAACACAATAGAGTTAGTGATTTATCTTCAAGAAATTAGATGGGTTATGCATGCATAAAGTGCAAAACGTTGATGCCAATTATTTGCATCTATGTTAACATTATCGCCGATAAATTTCATCAGCAAATTTTTATGCTACTAGGACGAAAATTATACACAAGAAGTTTTCAGACAACAGAAGAAAAAAAACATATTTACAATTGTTTTGAGACCATAAAGAAACTCCCAATTTTGAATGTATTTTGGGAAAGCTAAGAAAAACACTTATCGGACAAGTTTCTTGGATCTAAAAGAACTAAAATCTAATTACAAATCATACTAAAGATATTTTTTTTTATTACAGAAGAAGCATATGAAATAGTAATTCTATCCCGAAATAATTATTCGGTACAACAAAATGAAATTACAGCAGTTTAACGGCATATGATTTTGCAAATAGGTTTTGCATGCTGAAAAATGCAATACCTGAAGGTCAATTATATTCGTTATTGTTTTAACGTTATCTTCAAACTATTTACATTGGTCTATTTTTTAATGTAACAATTAAGAAAAGCATATTCGAATATTTTTTCTTCTTTTTTAATACAACAAGGAACGGCACATTTTTGAGGCTTATTTTGAGATAACAGTTAAATGCATGACACTATTTTGTAACAACGGGGCAAAGCATATCAAACAACCATTTTAAAACAACAAAGAAATGCATTTTGGACATTTTTTGTTACTGAGAAAAGCTTATCGGAAAATTATTTTGTCACAACAGAGAAACTCACGGAGGACAGCTAATTTGTGACAACCGAGAAACTCACACGAGATAACTAATTTGTGACAACAGAGAAACTCTCACAGGACAACTATTTTGTGACAAAAGAGAAACTCACACAGGACAACTATTTTGTGACAAAAGAGAAACTCACACAGGACAACTATTTTGTGACAAAAGAGAAACTCACACAGGACAACTATTTTGTGACAAAAGAGAAACTCACACAGGACAACTATTTTGTAACAAAAGAGAAACTCACACACGACAACTATTTTGTCACAAAAGAGAAACTCACGCGAAACAACTGTTTTGTGACAACCGAGAAACTCACACAGGAAAACAAATTTTTGAAAACAGAGGAACTCACACAGGGCAACTATTTTGTGACAACAGAGAAACTCACGCGAGACAACTATTTTGCGAGAACAGAGAAATGTATATGGGACCATTTTTTGCCTGAGGAGAGCTAATTATTTTGTGACATCATTGGATTAGATTGGCATTTATTTCAAGATAACAGAAGAGCGAATTACTTTAGGATACGAAAATGAATGAGAACTAATTTGAATAAAAATGTTGCTTACTTTTAAGAACAAAATTACTAAATCTACGCAAATAAAAACTTTTATATTGTACTTCCTAAACCCATTAAAAGAAAAGAGAGTATTTCAAAAAAAAATAAAAATAAAGTAAAGAAATTAATCCTTATCTCAGAAGTTATACGTCAACTACTTTAATTTACGATATTTAAACTTCCTACGTATAGGAAAATATTGTTGGCACACATTTTAAACTTTTTACCCTGATAAAAATATAGTAAAAGAAAAAAATAAAGCAAATTACCATTGCTTCAGAGGCATTTACGAACTGAAATTAAGACAACAGTTGTTTAAAAAAGCATATTTTAGACATTCACCGAGACAGCTACAGTAGAAAGAAAATTTCACATTTATAGGCTCTCCGTTTTTACTTTTTTTCCCATCCCTTTTCGAAAATAGAAAAAAAAATTCTGTGAGAGTAGATAATAAGCTAATTTTACATCAGAGTATAATGGTGGAGAAAATATTATGTTTTGAAAAGAGTGTAATGAGAAATTAAAATGAGGTAAACTGCTTACTACTTACAGACACTTTTTTTTTTTAAAAAAAAGGGGAAAAAAAAGCAACGAGTAAAAAAAGTGTTTGTCAAAAGAAATTTTCAAAACAAGCTATTAAAAGTTTTGAGAAAATATAAATAATGTTCATGAAGATTGAAGTACTCAATTCTGTATAATTATAAAAAGAAATTAATAATTTATTTTTGTGTATTCGAAGTGTATATATATATATATATATATATATATATATATATATATATATATATATATATATATATATATATATATATATATATATATATATATATAGCAATATATATATATATATATATATATAGCAATATATATATAGCAAAATTAATAAATACTAAAAAACCAGAAAAAAATTAAGAAAAACAATAAGTATCATTTATTGCGCATAAGCTGCAAGTAAATAGAACTCATAAGATAAGTTCAAAATGAAGATAAAACAAAAGTAAATTATAGACAAATGAAAAAAAAAAGGGGGGGGGAATAATAATAATAAACTGGGGAAAGAAAAAGAATTAATTAAAAAAAAAAAAAAAAAAGTGGATAAAGTTTTTTTTTGAAAAATCGAAAAATAAAAGAATCTTTTCATCAGCCCACACGATTATATCCAAAAAAGAGTGCTTTCTAATATTGTATCAATATAGCCAAAGCAAAATATATCAATACAATAGTGTGAGGAGCACTCAAAAAATTTTTTACAAAAATTACGACAAATAAAATTCAACACGATAAGTAAAAATAACACGTAAAAACAGAAAATAAAAAAATATAAAGGAAGAGCAGAATAAAACAAAATCTATAAAGCGAGCAGTGAAATATAATGAACTTACAAGAACGGAAAATTTTTCAAGATGATTTAAAATGTTTACGTAACAAGATTGCCAGATTGCAAGAATGAAAACTATGAAAACAAAAGCGCAAATTGAGTGTAACTAGAGGAGTTTAAAGTGCGTTCTTGCTGCATTACTGAAGTGCGTTTGATTTGTTAGTTACCAAGGATGGGCCAGAAAACGGATGTGGGCTAGGTAATATTATACTGGATAATTTAAAAAAGTTGACTATAAATAATTTTAGAAAATAAATATTTATTTAAGAAAAAATATAAAAGAGAAAGAAACATGAATTGTCAGTTTTGCACATAATTTTAGCCACGGATTTGCCCGAAATGGATTTGCACATGGAAAAATTATATAAATTGACAAAAAAATCTATTTAGTAAATAATTTAAGCCACGGATTTGCCCGAAATGGATTTGCACAGGAAAAAATTGTATAATTTAACAGAGAAATTTATTAGTAAATACGCGCATTAATCACTGTTAAAAAATTTCTATCGCCTAAAACAATAATTCCTATGAGGATTTTATCTATAAGGCTAACAATTATGTTTTTGACTATAATCTTTAAAGCAAGTGCATGTAATAATCATAGATCAATGTAGTTAAAAAAATAAATTTTTAAAAATTTTAGCACTTGTCTTAGCAAAATAACATGCATCAAATTTGAAATTTTACTTTTTTCTCTTCTTCTGTAGCTCAAAACACGTGTGCTATAACAATAAAACTTAATGAAAAATTGTAGATAATTATTTTAAAAACATATGAATAAATGGATGAATCGGAATCAATCGGAATTTCAGGTAAACGTATTTAAAGACTTAAAATCATTAGTCTATCTACTGCTATCACCTACCACGAAAACTGCTTTAAGTTTGTGAACAATTGGAGTGCGAACTAAAGTAGAGTATGTTTCGAAAACTAAGAGTACAAAAATTCTAAATTTATAATAAACTCAATTTCACAAATTTCGTCTCAAACCATGTTTTTGCAGTAATCAGATGCCTGAAACGAGAATATTGTTTAGAAAGAGAATACTTTACCAATACAATACTTAGAGAAGACTACGAATACAATACTAAGTACACTACGAATACTAGAGAATACTTCGCGAATACAATAATAAGATAAATTTAGAATACCTTACAATTTACGAAATAATCACGAAAACCCTTGACAGTGATATTATCGTGAAATAGTAACGTGGTTTCACTTCTAGATTTTTATTCATTAAAATTTTTAAAAGTGTTTAAAAAGATTCTTAGGATGCATAATTAAAATGCTGCTCAATAAATATCGAATATAAACTTATGTATCATTAATTTATGATCATTATTTCATAATTTATTATCATTAACTATCGATATTTTATGAAATTATACCGCGATATTAAATTCTGATATCACTAAGCACTAACACATAGATCATATACACAAAATATAAAAACTATTTAAAATGCTTTTCCTTTTTTTAATTCTGCGAGTCGGTATCTGGAACTACAAGTACTTTTCCAGTAGGGTTGTACTGGTGAAACAAGGAAAATTTTAAGCATTATTAAAAAAATGATTTATGATTTGTTTAAAGTGCATGCTGAAAATTAGGACCTTGTTAAGTAATTACAGTCTCGTCCCAGCATTTGTTTAGCGAGATGATTAAACCTTTGGCCTAGTCAATTGCCCCGAATTCGAAATAATTGTTTTTAATTCAGCTCACTAGACGTCGAGTTTTCCTTCTAAGAGGATAAACGCAGTCAACGTCCTTTTACGTTAATAAATAAATCAACCGACACAAAATTTGAAGTGCTTTAGTCGCCACGTGAAATTTCTGATGAAAACATTTTGGGGTCGTACAAAATTAGTGCTATTTTATTTATACGGTAAACACATGGAAAGCGTTTTTCGAAAATCTAACATGTTTTATCATTATTAATAACTAAATAATTAAGTTGATAATAATATAAATAATTGAAAGATAACAATATTTGAATTAATTTCAATAAAAGTGAGGAATTAAGTTTTATACAAAAATTTAGTTTTGTGCAAAATTATATTTTTATAAAAAAAAAAAAATTTAAAACAAATCTTTTTTTTTTTTTTTTAATACTATTTGCAGAAAAAATGGTTTAAGTGAAATTCGAAATTGTCAACTGTGGTATTTTGACTAAGCTATTAGAATGTTATCTGTGATCGCGACTAGCCTCCATTTCTCCGTGTTCGAAAATCCGTCAAAACACATAAATGTTTATTTGTGTAGGTAAAGTGCATTGTGTCAGATGTCCTTTCTTATAATTCTACTCTAATTATCAACTCTAGTGTGTCACTAAGCTTTTAAATCAATAAGTTATGCAACTATGTAAGTAAAACTTAAGTTGTATGTGTATATCGAACTTTCTTTTCTACTTTCTAAAGATAAGCCTTCACATTTTTCAAAAATGCCACTGAAATTGGAGAAAGAAAAATATAAATCTTCGTTTTCGACTTTCTAGCATATTTCAAAATAAACCCAATAAAGCAATAAAGAAAAAGTAGCAAACGATATTAAAAGAGAAGGAATAAATCAACTCATTTCGACTAATCGAATTCTAATCCCGCATCGAACAAATAAATAATAACGCTTTAATTACGAGATATATCTTTACAAGTGTGAAACAGGATGTTTCTCACTAATTCTTCGCTTTAGTTCTCGTAAAATCACGTGTGATTGCCCTTTCTGTTGCCATAAATAAAATTAAAGATATAGATAAGAAAGAACAAATCTTTTTGATTTAGTATCCAATTATTTAATAGGAAGCACCCATCCCACCAGCCTTACTTTATGTTGGAGCGTAACTATAGATCACTTAGAACATTTGAAGATACCTAATTAAAGATTAAATTTTTTACACGCATTTTTCTGATGCTAATAACGCTTATTACAAGTCTTAAGGTAGTTTCATGGCGATAAAAAGCTATAATTCAATCAAATATAGCTATAAATCTCTAATAATAACAAATACTCCCTTTAATATATTTGTCATAGTCATATAATAGAATTCTTGAAATTTATTAAGTTGTAAAGCGTGTTTTTAGTAATTCCTAATCTTATTATAGCTGTGTTATTTTTAAAGTTGAGAATGTAATTTTTCAATTAAAAACATCATACATTATTGCTGAAGACTAATAATTAAAAGGGCTTTGATATTGTAAAAGCAAAACTTTAAATGTCAAAATCGACATTCTACTGCATTGGTGAAGTATTTATCAAGTAGAAACATATTTATGTAAATCGTTTGCCCACCTTTCAAAATTATCATGTACAGTACGCCAGACGAAATGGACCACCCTGAATAACTTTTGATCTAATGATCGGAAGTTCAAGCTCTAAGACTCAATCTTAATGGTTTGAGGAGGAGACTATGCTAATAAAAAAATATGCTAATTAGTTTGTGCATACAATATTTTAAGTTACGAAATCAGACACAAAAACGTTCTTTCTCTGAATAGACATACCTTCATATTTTATTTTATAATCGACGATGTACAGCAGACCCAATTTTTTGGATTTACGACTACAAATGTTCAACAACGTAGCCTTGTGATTTTGAACCCTATCCTTAAAATATCGTCTGCACTTATTAATTGGCATATTTGAGGTCACCCCCTCGAGCCGTTAAGATAGAGTCCTAGAACGTGAAAAACCGATCATTAGATCAAAAGTTATTCAGGGTGGTACGCTTTCTTCACGTGGCGAATTGCACATCACATAAACTTTAATGGTAACCAAACTTAATATAAACCACAGTTCTAAAATATTTAAATTGTTCCCGTCCTAACACCATTAAGAATTTCAAACAATACATTAAGAGTAATTTTAACTCTCAAATCGCTGCCCGCTTGGAAGTATTTCAATTTTAACGATTTTCAAAAGTTGTTCTCAATATTGTCAAAGTTCTTTATGAAATGAATTTTAGTAATAATTTAAAATCTGTCCGTCAGCCATTAAATCACACAAATCAGCGGAAGTAGGAATCGGAACATTTCGACATAGCAGACAACAGAAGTATTAAAATCATTTCCTTCTCTGTCAAGAAACAAGATTGATTATACAATTCCCTTATTTCAAACGATGTCAGGGAACATGCGAGAAAAAGTACTTGCAAATAATCAAATGGTTTTTAATTTTTAAAGAAACTTTTTAAAAATACCATTTTTTTTAAGCAATCAAAAGCATCGAAGTTTTGTGCATCGAAGTTTTGTTTTAAAATGGACTATTCTTTTTCTTTTGTTTCTGTTGTAGCGTAAAAAAAGAACGATGTATAAACTAATCTAGAATTGAAACTACTGTGCTTTTTAAATATATACTGCTTGGACTTGTATAATTTTTTTTATTCCTACAGTAAAAGTTCAGCAAAAATCTTAAACTTAGAATTTTTTTATACTTATAAACTCTTGCATTTTATTATTTCAAGTTTAGCAGTATCGATTTTTTCTGAAAAAAAAAAAACTAACATTAAAATGTTAAAATGAACTAAAGTTGTATTCTAAAATGAAATGATTCTTTTGTCTTTTATTACGATTATAACCTAATAAAAGACTTGTATAATCCAATCTATAATGGAAACTAAAGTTATACTTTAAATATATCTCTCTCGGAATTCCATCACTTTTTCATCATATAATAAAAATAATATAATAAAAAATTTAACATATTTCGTTACATTTGAGCTTCATAACTACCCGAACACTTGCATTCCATATATAGATCAAATAGTCTAATGGTTTTGAATTTCTTAAAAAAAAAAATTATTAAAGTTTAAAAATGTTATTTTTTTAAATAATCAAAAATAATATTTTCTTAATAATTTGAAAAAAAAATCGAAATTCTATTTAAAAAAAAAAAAAAAAATGTAGAATAATAAAAAACTGGTACAATCTAACCTAGAATTAAAACAACGTTATTTTTTTCCTGCTTGGAATTTATATCAAATAATCGGAATTTATATCGATAATAAAAATTTAATAAAATTCTTATAATTAGAGTTTCATACGCATCGACATTATTTGCACCCCATTATGTTAAATGTTCACCGTTTTTGTATTTTTAATTGGAAAAAATATGTCAATTTCTTAAATAATGGAAAATATTGATGTTCTGTATTAAACAGTATAACTATTATTTGCTACATTATGGATGCAGCATCACACAAGACTGGTTTAATCTTATCTATAATATGTCATCTATATTGTGTTATATATTATGTTATTTTATCTATAATATGTCATTTATATTATGAAATATGTTATGTTATTTTATCTATAATATGTTATTTATATTATGTAATATATTATGTTATTAAGAAGTCATTCTTTTATTCCTTTAAAAGGACTTAATATTCCTAAAACTATAGTTTTCTACGTATCCTAATTCTTCTATTCCATCATTGTATCAAATAGTCAAACGTTTTGAATTTTTTATTGAAAATTTTAATATTTAAAAATATCGCTTTCTTAAACAATAAAAAGAATTTAAATTCTACATTAAAAAGAAATTATTCGTTTTACCTTCATTACGGATGTAGCACAATAAAAGACCGGTATAGTAAATCTAAGCTAGAATTGAAACTATATTTTTAAAGTCTAAATTAAAATAAATCATATTCTTTTATTCCTTAAAAAAGGACTTAATATTTTTAAAACTATAGCTTTCTTCGTATCCTAATTCTTCCATTCTAGCATTGTACCAAATAGTCAAATGATTTTTAATTTTTTATTGAAAATTTTAATATTTAAAAATATCGTTTTCTCAAACAATAAAAAGAATTTGAATTCTATTTTAAAAATAAATTATTCGTTTTACCTTCATTACGGATGTAGCATAATAAAAGACCGGTATAATAATCTAATCTAGAATGGAAACTAAGTTATTTTTTAAATCTATCCCGCTTTGAATTTATATCAAATCCTTTTATTCCCCTTTCCAGTACTCAAGTCTTGATCAAGGGAGTCGAGACTTTTTTCCCTTTTCTAAATTTTTAACGATATCAACCTCTGAGATTTAAAATATTCCTTTTCGAATGGCACAATTTAACCCCTAGTTAGTCTTCGAAGCAGACGATCCTGGAACTTCAAAAGGAAAAATTCCAAGCTCTTTTCGGAATTCCTTTTTTTCGTTGTTCTCTTTGTGTGGTCTTTAGAAGCAATCAGAGATTTTTCTTTTTAACTTGTTTTATTCTAAGATTTTTCTGTCCTTTTTAGATCGTACTTTTGCTTTCATTGCTGATTACAAAGGAACGCTATCAAGAATTTTTTTTTACTGTCCGCCATGCCCTCTATCTTCCTTTCTCATTCTCTACAAACAGATTAGAATAAAAGAATCGCCAGGAAGAATGAAAAAGAACAAAATTGGCGACGAATTTATCCACTGTGATTGTTCGATTCTCAATCTGTAGCGATTTTAATACAGAATGAAATGGCGTTATACGGTGAGATTGTATCCATAATTAAGAGCCATTGTCTTTTCGTTATTCTTTTCTTTTTTATCTTCATACAAAAGTAAAAAACTTTTGATATTTTCATTTACTTGTTATATTTTGCTGAACATTCAAAATCTTTATTTCAAAAACTTTTTTCAAACATTTGGAGTGATTGATTGCATTTTTATCTAAAATAAAGTTCTGTGTTTCAGTTTTTCCAAATCTACGTCTAACTTCCTTTGTTGCGTTATCAAAACCAGCTATTACTCTTACATACACTTTTTGATATTTTGGTTTTCTTTTCAGTTAGCGCATATCATCGGTGAACTTTTTTTATCCTGGACACAACTCGAAATTCATGCATAAGAAAATGGACATAGCTATTTAAGACAATAGACATAGCATTTCATTCTGTTTTTTTATATTTTGGGATTTTTTAATTATAAAAAATAGAATTAGTTATTAAAAAAAAATTATATTACTGGTATTTTTTTTTTTGTACTAAAATATAAAATCCAAAAAGGGAGTTTAAATTTATTTTTTTTGCGTTTATATTCAAACATTTATCAATAAATGATTTTGTAATTTAAGGAAATTTAAATGTTGTATGTTTATGTATGTTATGTTGTATGTTTATGTATGTTATGTTGTATGTTTATGTATGTTATGTTGTATGTTTATGTATGTTATGTTGTATGTTTATGTATGTTATGCTGTATGTTTATTTTAGATTTAAATCACTACAAATAAGTGCGAATTTTAAAAAAATTGTTTGGAAGTGAGCTATGTTTGAAAGATTTTACTTTCAAAGCAGAAAATAGCACCTGTGTTTCATGCTATATTTAATAACCATAAATTATTAAAATGCTAAATATAATATTTTTCATCTATTTTGACCTAAATCCTGTATGACCTAAATCCTGTAATAAATAATTGAAAAAGTATGAAAAATATGTTTAATAAAAATTCTGCATCAAAAGTTTAAAGAATAAACTAATAAATACAATTAAATAAGTAATGTGATATCGTCCAGGAAGAAAAAAAAAAAAAGACTTAGAAAGTCAACAGTTGTTTTTAAAGAGCTGCCAATCCTATGAATTTATAATAGCGGTAGTAGATTTACGTTAATTTCGATTCTTAAAACTCACCTTCTCGTAAAGAGTTCTGAATACAAAGACATCGACTGAAAGTAAGCACCCCAGCCTGAATTCCGGACTTTCGCTTCGTAAGGCTTAGTGTTTAAATAAGTCAGGAAAGGTAAGCCAGAAATGTTTCGTTTCTGTTGCTGTCGTAGGTCATTAAGGCAAGAGGTGGGATTGTTCTTGTTTCCCAGTAGCGTCACCTATTGCCACGAATTCTGCCACACCCATACGTCACACCCATTTATGCATCTATTCATTCATCCACAGACCTCAACCAGAGAACGATCCATCTCCAATTCAGTACCCCCAGAGATTTAATTATTATGGGAACATGGAGGGCTTTGTGACATGACAGATTTAACGTGTAACAATCACCATTTACTTCACGGGGAGTCTTCAGCCCGTTCTCACAAACGTGAGTCCGTCGCACTGCCAACCAGACTATCCAAGCCCAATTCCTTGTTTAATTATTAATTTGGGTTGAACAGTGAAAAGACGTAATTCCTGATGCGTTTTAACAATATAGTAATTGTTTCCATGATGTGTTTAAACACGAATATTGGGCTTTGTATTTTTTTTATGTATTTTGAGCTATGTCCAAAGTATTCGATAATGTACTTGCTGTCTTCTCAGTGCATTGACTATGCCTAAGGCCCCAAAATTTTAAAAACTAAGAAATATTTTTAGATATTAATTATTTATATAGTCGGATTTACTGGGAGTAATTTCATTTATTTTTTTATTTATAGACATTTTATATGATTAAGACATTAATATTATGAATCCTTTTAAAAGACTGCATATTAAAATTACACAAAGTAAAATCTGTTCAAATTGACAGATCGAAATTTATAAACAGTTTGAAAAATTCTAATTCATTATAATTCCTCTGTTTAAAATATAAACTTAGAGATTGATTTATTTATTTACAATAAATTAAAAAAGCTTAGATTATTGTTTCTCAACCAGATTTACTTGAAAGAAGGGTAAAATATTTCTGCGTTTTATGGCTTGACTGGTAAGTTTAGTGATTTTGACTATTGGCAAAATTTTTACAGACACAAAATTTTGAGTTTTTAGACCAGTTTGTTTCTGATCTACCCCCTTCAATGAAAAATATTTCGAACCTAAACCTATTTAATCCTAAAGGAAATTTATATTAATTTTAATACAAATATTGATTAGCGATTGAGAAACAATAGTTTAAAATACCAAAAAGAAATTGACTAATAAAATTTTCACATTTAAAAAAGTTAAAAAAAATATTCAAAAAGACCAGGCTACTTGTTTAAACATCAAAAAAAAAATTATTGATTATAAACTATGAAAAGATCACTCTAAAAAATTGTGTTAAATTTTTTTAACTAAATAAATCATATAATTAGCATAGCAATAGTATTAATCCTTTCAAAAGTTAGTTGGAAAAAATAAAGTAAAAATCTACACAAATTTTAAGAAGGAAAACTTAAACCAATTTGGAAATTTAAATTCGTTAGCATTCCACTATAAATACTCGGTTTTAATTAAAAACTTGTTAATAAATTAAAATAAATTCTTCACAAAATCAAGAAAATGAAAATATTTATATTACAATAATTTGTTATTAATATTTATATTAATTTATATTAAAAAAATATTAGAAAGTAAAATCGCAATCGCTTATACTACGAAGAACGTAATTATTTTTTATATCTTATCTCAGAACAACAATTAATCAAATTCATCCGTAAACAAATTCAGACAGGATAAATGCTATATGTTACTTGATAAAGGTTGTTATGAAAAAGTTAATTAATCATACATCCTCTTCATTTATTATATTTTTTTTGTTGCTTTCACTATTCAAAAATCAAGACTACTCTTTTACGTTTCATGCCTTGAATATATTATTCAGTACAATGTATATAAATCTTGTTTTCGAACAGAAACATTAACATGTGGATTCTAATGAATAACTATTTTAGATCATTAATAACATTTCATTTTAATAATCATTTCGATTTTATAAAGGTGAAATTTACTTGGTAATAAATGAATAAATATTTAACTAAATAATAGAATTGTTAAGTTGTATGTTAGGTATGCAATAAGTGTATATATTATTTATTTATTGTTAGATATTAATTGAATTGAAAAAATCTTAAATAAATTAATACACTTTTAAAAAGGTTAAACAGGATATGATTATTAATATTTAAAAGTATAAATAAACAGAAATAAATGCTAAACTAAGTAATAAAATTTGTAATTTAAACATTCAGGAAGCATTTTTTTTTAAACTTTTCTTTTTAGTTACTTATTTATTAATTATATATTAGTTAAGTTTCAAATCTCTTAAAATAAATTTTAAAATGAAATATATTTATTAAATTGTTAGCAAGAACATGACTATTAATATTTAGAATAAGAAAATTATTTAATCAAGGTGGTCTGCAATCATCGCCCTTAACACATATTTTTCGAATCCTTTCCAAAATGAAATTAAAAGAAAGTATATGCATTAGGGGTTGAAAAATAATATTAGAGCTATGAAAGAACAAAAATATTATTTATGCCTGTAAAATGGCTGTCTCTAGATCGAATATCTGTCTATAAATATCTTAAAGGAAGGCGGGAAAAAGAACATCAAAACTAGTTTATCCTGATTAGCTATACTAACGGAATTTTGTGATTGATAGTAAGCGCACGACCGCAAAAGGTAAATAAAATTTTAAAAAATCATTTAAAAGGAAAAATTACGATTTCTTTAACTATTTATTAATAACTTTTTCCGACACATCTTTGAGTAATAATCGAACTCACATGTAAATAAACTCAGACAGGGTAAATGTTATGAGTGATTTAATATAGATAGTTATAAAAAAAAGGTTAATTAATCATTTAACCTGTTAGCTAATTATTGCTGTTTGTTACCTTCACTTTATTAACTTGTCAAAATAACTCTTTTATGATCATTGGATTGAATTTATAATGTAGCAAGACGAATATATAATTTGTTTTTGTAAGAATATGCTTTCAAATGAATTTTTATTTCATATCGTGTTTCGTCATGTTATTTTAAATCAATAAAATAAAATTTTTAAAAATTACGCTTTTGAAGGGAAACAAAAATAAGAAATTAATCTTTTGTGTCAGACCAAAAAAAAAAAAAAAAAAAAAGAACAAGATTTGGTCAAACTACCTTAAAGGAGAGATTTTCGTTGGTGATTGAAGTTAATTACAGAAGAGATGTTTTACTTTTGATCTGATGCAAATTACTGATGCAATTTTCCCATTTTGGCTCTAAATTACGACTGCAGAAAAGTTTATTTCCCAATTCCTGTATTTTACAATGTTGCGCTTGGCTAGATGACAAAGTACCTACTGCTTTGAGGGGCTGACCTCAAATATGTTAATTAGTGCAGACGACATTTTAAACGAAATCGGTCGAATAGTTCCTGACAAATCGAATTTTGAAAAAGTCGTATTTTGAAAATTCGATTTCCCAGGAAAGATTCAATCGATTTCGCTCAGATTTCGTACCTTGTCTTGTAAAATTGCACTCTTTAAAACGATGCAAAAAACTGTAAAGCTTGCAACAGAAATTTTTTCGACTTTTATTAAATAAAATTTTAAAAAAAACAAATGAAATAACTAAAAGATGTTTTTTACATGGATAATTATCTTTGGATAAACTAATTTAATAATCGTGTGCAAAAACTTTTCAATTCGCTTAAAGAGTTCTCAAGATATGGATGGCAAAATACGCGCAAAGTAAAATTAACATTATGGGGTCCAAGCTTTGGACCGCTCTCCTGACAGAACTATAAGGGACCATATTTTAAGGGTCAAAAATTCGAATCTGTCGATAAAAAGGTATGTTTATGCTAGTAAAGTGCGTTTTTGTGATTGATTTCGTGACTTAAAATATCGTTTGCACTAAGTAACTAGCATATTTAAGAACACACTCTCCAAGCATTGAATTCTAAAAAATTAAAGATCAGAATATTAAATCAAAAGTTTTTCATGGTGATCCGTTTTTTATTTTGTGCACTTTACATAGATCTCCATTTTATATAATTTTTACCTTTTACATTTTCTTTTATAATTTTACTAATTGTAATTCTATTAATAAACATAAAAATTTTCATTTCTAGGGTTTCTTTAAAAATTTGTGCGAAGGTAAAAGAAAGCTATTGTAGTTTAAGAAAGATAATGTAGTTTAACTTTTAAGCAATCAAATGCTCCAAACTTTTTCTAGAATCATACAAATTTTAAAAGATACAAGAATAATACACATTTGTTTTCAAAACTTCCAATAATTTTTTAAAGTTAAAAAAACTGAGTCTTAAAAAGTCCAAACAAAAAAAGTTTGCAAGATAAGTTCATTTCGTTTTTATCGTTAAAAATCGTTAAAATCAATGGTATTTGCGCAACGTGCTGCTTTTTATATTTAAAAACACGCAACGAAAAAGCGTTGAGAAAAAAGCAAGTCGGAACATTAAACTTCAACGAAACTTTTAGACCTACTCGAGTCAAAATTTATTCTTAGGAAAAGAGAAAAACTGAAAATCCAATTTCTCCAACTTTATCCAATTACTCGTCTTCCAATTTTTATTATTTTTATTTGTTTATTTTTTTTTTTTCCTTCATCCAAACTCACCTCTGTTGCAGAAATTTGCATCAATCGAAGAGTTTAAATTTATTTTATTGGAGAGGTCAGTCAAATACGTCCGTGACTTTAAATACAAAAATAAAGAAACAATAAATAAATA
Source organism: Parasteatoda lunata (assembly GCA_949128135.1). Lineage (NCBI taxonomy): Eukaryota > Metazoa > Arthropoda > Arachnida > Araneae > Theridiidae > Parasteatoda > Parasteatoda lunata. The sequence continues at coordinate 39,167,764 of OX421971.1, forward strand.
AAAAGAATTAACCCTATGGGAAAATATTTGCTTTCCGAACATTCGAAGAAATGCTAAAAACAGAACAGAGTAGTGGGATGGGGGAGGATGGAAAGAATTTTCGCGAAAGGAGAAGTGAAATTACAAATCGCAAAAATATTCGATCCGAGGAAAGAGTTTGTTTTTCTGAAGTTTTGAATTTTTTTTTTTTTTTTCCGCTTCCTTTAGAGACGAAATATATTAAATTTTGTTACGTTCTCGAATTCTAATGCTTTTGAACTTTAGTGGTTTTCTTAAAAATGTATGAACTGAATAAAATAAAGATATAGTAAAAATTTTGCGAATGCACATACGAGTAAACTGACCAGGAAACTATATGAATTTTTGTTAGTTATCTTAATTAATAGTTAATGTAGACTATATATGAAAACAATTATATAAATTTTGTTTCCAGTTTTTAAATAGATTTCACATTTTAATTTCTTTCAACAATAAGTTTTTGTTATATCCTTGTATAGAAAGTTAAAATACAGGAGATAATTCTAGAATCTTATATTACATTTAATGTGTTAAATTTGGCACTGAAATTTTGGAGAAAACGCAATATAGTTCTTAAATCGAAATTACTTATACATATGATATTTTGTTTAAAAAAAAACTTAATTTTAAAAATGTCGGTTCAAAAATTAAAAATATGTATCAAGTAAATTTAAATACTTTTGTCAATTTAGATATTATTGGACTACAAAAAAAATATATAGAGAGAGATTATGGGACTACAAAAAAATATATATAAAGACATTATGGGACTACAAAAAATATATATATATAGACATTATGAGACTACAAAAAAAAATAAAATATATATATAGACGTTATGGGACTACAAAAAAAAATAATATATATAGACATTACGGGAACTACAAAAAATTACGTTCTGCTTAATTTAATAACGTAAAGTCACCTTGAAGGGCAAAAAACGGTAGTAAATAAAATAAAAAATATGGAATAGAAATAATTTTAGTTTTACTAATTATGTCGGTATATGCAATTTAGTTTTGCTTATATCTGACTTATTGATTCTTTTCTTTTTTATATATACGCCCAGTACGAAGAGCGGATAGTCGGCAGGTAACCAAATAGTCGGCAGGTACCAATAGCTTTAACTTGACTTACATAAACGCTTATTTTAAAACACACTTATTTTATTTTATAACCGTCGTTGAACAGCCGGCACAATTTTTGAGTTTACGACTACTAACTAATGATCAACTCTGCAACCTTGTAATTTTGAACCCATTCCAGTAGACAAAAGAACGCCTGGATCGATCATTGGGAGAAATTTGCCTTCGTAAAGGACTTTTTGAGGGAACTAACCCACATTTGCGTTACACGGAGAGAAAAACCGCGAAAACCTTCCCACGGCTAGCCTGACGGCAATGGAATCCTAACCCATGATCCGTCTACCACTGAGGGTATTTTACGTCAGCACTGTGGTTGGTGCAAGCGGGATGCAGAACTGGTATCAATCAGCCATCGCTGGGATTCGAACCCGGTTCACGTCATTGGAAGGCGAACGTTATATCCACTGAGCCACCACGGCTCAAGACACACACTTATTTTAAATACTCCTCCATCAGAATTTCATCTAAAATGGAATTTGATAAATGAATATCACTAGTTGATTGATTGCTGTTTTGTGAGTCGCCGAGAGAGCTGTATTAAGATTATGGTTGTGGGGGTAGTCCCTCCAGTGTTGTTATTAGCAGTAATTGAGTGTTTATAGAAAATTGTAGTGTTCGAATATAAATGGAATTGAATAATTGTAGTGGTAGCTACGCTACACATAGTAACTTTGGCTTTTCATGTTTAATCAATTTATTTCACTATGTATTGAATTCGAATAGTTTATCCCTTAACTCAATATACCAAATTTTAATCAAGCAGGAAACTAAAAAATTTCTCTACTTTTTCGTTACTTATTTTTTAAAACTGTGCAACGATTTCAGGCATTGAAATACTTTAAAAAATTACTACAATTTAATCTTACATTTTTTATAAAGTATTGACAAATTTTTAAACGTATAAATTCTAGGTGTATTAATTTTAACGATACCAGCTTTTAAATGGATTATTTAAGAAATATGGAAAATAACCCTTTGCCGTAAACCATCATAAGTTTAATTTTTATTTTATAGTTTGTTTATTTTTTTATTGTTAGCTCTGGAATTCGATATGCATGAAATGGATTTATGACTATGATTTAATTTAATGCGTAACAAAGAGTATTGCTCAGATGATTTTCTTCATAAAATATTAATTTATAATATTATTTAATTAAGGTATAATAATCATTAATTTTTAATATTAATTACTTACTTTAAAATACTGAAGTTTTAATTTCGTTCGCACAAAAAAGAGAAAAAATCCTTACAATTTACCTTTCTTTTATTTAAGACTAAAAAATATACATTACCTCCTCACAAAATTTTATCAGTCGGAAATTTCCCAAAAAATATTTAATAGACATATGCTAGTAGCAAATATTTCGAGACATCAGAATAACAGAGCATAAAGAGACAGCTTAAATAACCAAATAACAGGCACTATAATTAAAAATACTTTTCAAAAAAAAAAAAAAAAAAAAAAAGCAAAGCTTTCATTTTCGATAATTTTCAGATAAAACGAAACAATAACAAAGAACAGGATATTCAACTTTCTCCCAAACAAGGCTGTCAAAAATGTTAGTTCTTTTTTTTTTTTATAACAACATTCTATCAATAACAGCCGCAACCAGGCGCGAAAACCATCAAAATTCCCCTTTTTTTTCCCTCAACGCAAACAACATCTCATTATAAAAACCATTGTTAGCCTTAAACCCTATTAAGGCACAAATACAGGCACGACCTATTGAAGGAAAATTAATAAATCATAACTAACACATATGAAAGAAACCGGATAGTCTATCCACTGCCTAAATTTGGTTTCTTGTATCAGTATGTGAAGTGGGAATTGGTACAATAGACTATCTCGTTAGACCTTCGAACAAAAAAAGGAATGTAAAGGAGGGGGGGGGGGGGTTGAGTGGCGGGCCCACCCCACACCATCATTCGATTCTCAAGGGGAACATAGAAGAGGTTCCGGATATCTGGAAGGAGTCAGAGTTGCGAAATGGAATGGAAAGGGTATGGCTGGTGTCGAATGGAAAAGGAATAGGAAGGCCCACACTATTTTCGTTCCAATTCCCAAAACGCGTTTCTTAGCAATGTCAGGTATAAATTCGTACCGCCTTTTGGAATAAAGAACCGAGATTGGTGGGAATGAAATGGAACGAAGTAATTCGTCTCTCATCTTCTTCGTTGTCTTTTTTTTGCGTTCCTTTTATTTTTATCCTTTAGTGGCAAGTACTAATATATAGAATGTTAAATTCTTGTTCTTATTTTTTTTTTCTTCTTACTATCTTAAATTGTTATGTACTGTAAGTTGCGATTTATTTACCTTTTTAAAATAGAATGTATTTATTTTTTAAACTTATAATCTAATTTAAGTACTAAATTTATTTTTACAATTTATGTATTTTAAGACTGTTAGATCTTGACAGCAACTATTTTTACAAATAAAATGACAAAAATTTAGGATTATCATTTATTAATTGAGAGATTTATAGACTTTCAATTTAATCAAGACTATGGTGATGTTTAGGGGAATGTTTAATCGAAAATCCCTGCTATTTAGCAGCCATGGGGCACCATCCAGTAAAGTTATGGGTGAAATTCAAAATATTTTATTACCCTTGTATAACTGTGAGAATTGAGTTATAAATTTCGTTCAATAGTGGATTCTTCGATTAATTTTTCTTTAAACACTACAGTGTTTCCTTATAAGTGTATCTTAGCTTTCTGTGATGTTCGCCATTTTCGTTTATGGAATTCTAAGGCTCTTTTTACAAATATCAGTTACAGATACGGGAAAATTTTTATTTAAGGTCACACAACCCTCCATCTTTTTGCTTTTAATTATATTTTTTAAGATATACCGACATTATATCTCACAGCCAGAGATGCTCTGCGCACATAAGTAAATAGAATTAATACAATTTGGTAGATATATCAAAATTGGTTTTTGAGATTTTTTCTTTGTTTTTGTGGCCAGGTTAACATGCATTGTATCATAGCTGGTTTTTTGAAAGTTTCGATTATATATAATGCCTGTAACATACGGGATAGGGCATTTGAGCTTGAAATTTTAAAATTAAAAAAAATCATGAAATTAAATCTTTAAAAGCAATTCATCACAAGTCTCAACTTTACATCTAAAATTTCAAAACCGTAGTTTTTTTTTTTTTTTTAATTGACTAGATAATATCTTTAGTACTGAAGAATTGATAAATATTTGTATAAAAATCTAGTTTGTAACCCAAACCTGTAGGACCGATCTGGTGAATTTCAAAACAATTGAATACCAAACTTTTACTCCCCCCCCCCCCCCCTTATATGCAATTCTAGGCATGAAGAACTGTTGAATAACCCAAAGGAAAAGTTTGCATCCAAAAAAATAAATCCAATTTGTATGAAAATACATAGTTGGTACCCAAATTTGTAAGGCAAGGAACTTCATTGGCAACTGGAAGATTTATTCACTAACAGATTTTTCCATAATAAATATTGTTCATAAAATCTTGAAATATTACATCTGCACATTCCTTAAATAAAGTTCTAGCGAAAATTGTGTTAATAGATAAACCAAACCTATCATGTTCTGTTTTAATTATTTTATTATTTTGAGAAAAAAAAATATTCAAGTTGTTGCATTGTATACCAGCTCTTAATGTATATTTTCATAATCCTTGACTTGTCAAATATAAAGTCAGAAAAATATACATATACAAAAATATACAATAATTAACCAATGAAGAAACAAACAAAAATGCTATCCATATCTGCCTAATATCCCTAGTGGCGAGACGAAATTAAAAACATCAAAACCTGTTTGATTGCCGAAGAAGATGTTGCAAATAAACATTTTTCGACTCCTCGTAGCTTCCAGAAGCTATTTTTTTCTTTGAAGTCCGGTCTTTCTGAGTTTTAGACTTTAACAGTGGTTTTGATTTTTCCTTTTTTAGTTTTATTTGAAAACCCAAATTAATATAATTAAATAAATAATCACAAGTCATTGAAGCTGTAAGTTATTACTTGATTAAAAACTTCATTCGCTTCAAAAATACATAAATAAGAAATAGTAGCCAACATCTATCAAGAGTTCAAAAACAGGAGGCCATTTTCAAGACTTGCCAGGCGTGAACATTTTCCAGCCTTCAGATAACATTTTTCCTCGTTTCACGTTTGGCAAGTCTTGAAAATAGTCGCCGGTTTTGAGTTTTCGAAAAATGTCGAATGCTATTTTTTCTCTATATATTTTTAAGCAAATGAAGTTTTTAATCCTGCAATGCCAAATAAATATACTTTTTTGTAACTTTTTTTGACAAATATACATAAGTTTAGCTTGAGGGAGATAATTTTAGAACACAAAACCTATAAACTAGCTTACAAGGAACGAAATCATTCAGAGTGTATTTGAAATTGCTTTCAGAATATATTCTTTCTAAATGATGTAGAAAATGAAACTTGCTTTCTTTATTTTACGAAGTGTTTATTTTACGAAGTGTTTATGAACAGAAATAGCATTTTTCCTTATTTCTTTTAATAAATTATTCAAGCTTTTATATCACAAAAACATGAAAAAAATAAACCAATTGTCATTTTCAGAAAACAAATTTAACGCACATGAATACAATTTTCAAACTGAAACCACTTCTCACCATTTTTTTAATTATGAATGAGGTTTGAATTTTTGAATCTTTTTCTTCAAGTTACAATCAAAAAATAATAATTTAGCTTTTTTTTTAAAAAAAAGTAAAGAATAATTTGAAAAAGAAACTGAGAAAATTACTTTTTAGTTCTGTTTTTAAAATCCCATGTTGGAAAAACTCGGAACGTGCTCAAATTATGTAAGCATTGTTGTCGAAGATAATAATCAAAAAACTAGATATTACCATGGATGTCACCACCTTGAAACTTGCTAGTAAACTAAAATATGAATGCATTTTTCATGCCAAACTAAATTATATACGGTTTGTTCAGCTATTTGTGAAAAAAAAAATATTTCCTTTTATCTTTTAAAGTCTCTAAGCGAAGAATTGCTAATTGAGTAAACAACAATTTCGAAGTTAGTAATTAAAAAATTTTAATCTAATGACAAACATTTTATTTAATAAAGCAAGCAAAAGCATCTTAATAACATCTTAAATATAGTTGATTTTTCTTTTTTTTTAAAAATAAAAAAAACTTTGTTTAATTTTAATTTAAATAAATGTATACAAATTTAGATATTCTAATTTAAAATTTACTTAAATTAATAAATTTAATTAAATTCATTAAGTTAAATTTCGAAATTTTGATTTTAACATGTTTATGTTCTGTTTGAGATCGGAACTTTTTAATCATTTAATGCCCTTTTATTAATTTTATGTATTCTCTAATGCTCAAATAAATTATTTTTAAAATTTGAATTAAGACACTTGTTTTATGGAGTTAAATTCAATTTATCATTCAAATAGTATGGCAGAATAGTGGACAAAACATTTTAAGTCAAATTTATTTCACAAAATCCGAAATAGATATTTGAAGAAACATCATAATTACAAAATGTTTTTCTTTCTATTGTTGTTTCTAATGACACTTGAACAATCACGCCGGTCAATGACCTTTCCCGTATTAAGTCTAGAAAACGAGCCTTTTGTTTGAAAAGAGAGCACCGCAAGGGTAAGCAAGTCTTGGTTCTCCCACAGAACCACACGGATAGATGGCAGCACCACTCATTCCTGAGGCCACTTTCTCAATTTAGACATAGATGTGAAGGGGAAAGAAATTTTCTCCAGATATCTGTGCCCTTGGTACTGCTCAGAGACCGACCACAGGGTTTTCGCTTCCGCAGATTTTACGAACACGTATATCGCATGTACTCGGTAGATCGTAGCGGGGTCAAATATCAAATCCTTAATACACCTCCCCCCCCCCCCCATCATTTTCATCTCATCTCTCTCTTATTTTGTTGACGCAAACCTGGCACATGCACAAATGTACGTAAGGACTTCAGATATGAAAATATACAGTAATATGAAATATCAACAAATAAAGAAGCTTTGGTGTTTATGAAACACTACTTAATATCCCACAGAGATGGAAGAATATTTATGCATACAAAAGTATACTTGTATACTTATTATAAAAAAAAAAATCAATTTCATAAAAATATGTTTGTTTTTCTAAAAGAAAATCCCAAATGTAAACTGGATTACATGAAAATTAAAATCATAGTAAAAATATGATTTTATTATATGAAAACTGCAAACGACTTTTCAAAGGAATATAAAGAGAAAAACCATGTGGGGTGTTAGAGTTTAATTATATATTTTTGAATTGGTGCGAATAATGTGAAGTTATTTAATTATTAAAATTGCTAGATAGAAATGATTGGTATAGAGTACTTGTATTTGGATATAGTCATGATAAAGATAGTTAAATGAATGAAATGTCATAAAAAACAAATTAAGGCCAAAAATTACAAAAGGGTATTACATTAACGGGAATGTGATCGTTAAGGAAAGTGGTAGTACAATGCTAATGTGGGATAACAATAACCCAATAGGTCCAAAGGGTCACAAAGTGTGAGGTTTGAACAAATTGGATAACCAAATCACCATTGGATAATTTGGAATCACCAAAATTTAGAATAAGGGTCGAACTAAAATAAATTAAGGATTAAAGATATAGAAGACAAAGTCATGCTATATCCTGATACAGATTTAACCATTAATTAATTGAAAGATGATGTTTCCAATAAGAAAATCTAATAAATTCATATTCAAGTATGCCCATAACAATAATCAAAAGGTACTCACCACATTCATGAGGCAAAAGGTAATAACTATTAGCTATAAAGGTACAACTAAAAAATCACACCACTCTTTCTCATCAATTGAACATTTATTTTCGTAAAACATTTTTTTAAAACATTTATTTTTGTAACACTACTTATTTTTATTATTTCAAAAACAATGTATATCTTTCAACACATTTTATTTTGTAGCACATGAAATATCTTCTGAGAATAAATCGAAACTTGAAGACAGTAACAAAAATAAAGCATGTACTTGGACAAAAACACGGGCATAAAAATCACTAAATTAGGTAAACGTGAGAAGTATACTTCCAAACAACTTAATTTTTAAATATTGATGGGAACCAGTTTTGAACGATTTGTACGGCCATCTTCTGATAATTTTAAAAAATGGGGGGGGGGGGGGGGAATTACTAATGAAAGTCTTTGTTTACATAAATGTAGCCTAACAGTAAATTTTCTGTATGGGCAAGAAAAGACGCTGGGAGGTTATGGTGAGTTTTGCTTTCGTTCCTTTGACCATTTCTCACCGAATTTAATTCGAGTTATCAATTTGGTAAAGTAATCAATTTAGTCAGTTCATAATTCGTATATATAAACTCAGAAATTAAAGCTTATGACCAAATTTTTACTGTAGGTAAAATTTTGAAAGTATCAACCTTTCTACAAATAAATGGTTTTAGAAATCTACTTAATCTTAGGTAATAAGTTTTCTAGATATATTTGTTCAAAAATATTTTAACACAATATTACTAGGAAAAAAGGGCCTTATTACGGATTAAATTAGATTTAAATTACTCTTTTCAGAAGTCAGAATATTTTTCTTTACAATACCAAGTGCAAAACATGACAAATTACTCTTATATGTATAAATAAAATTATTCAACTCAAATATGAAAAATGATTCTGCTAACTATTCAAAACATTATTTTTAAGCTCACTATGCAAGGAACACTGATTAAAATAAGATTTTTACAAGTAAGAATAATATTTTGCAAATTTTAACTTATAAGTAATTTAAACACATACCAATCGACTTCGACAGACGTTTTGCTTCAGTACCATGCGGAATTTGATGACATCAACAAATTAATTTTGTTATTGGAAGACATCGTTACAGTTCAAATATAAGTTTAATTTCAATGCTTATTTCCCAAAGCTATAATTTAGTTGACACAACCGCAATAGCGTGACGAAGTTACTTAAAAGTTATTAAAAAAATCACTTCACGACTTAATAAAATCTTAATCAACATCGTTGAAGTCTTTTATGATGAATATAGTTTTAACCTGGCCTATTGCAATGATTAATCAAGTAAACATAAGCAGACCAACACAGCTAAGAACCGCCCCCTGCTTACTAGAACTCGTTGGTCGATTGATGCCTTATTGAAATTACATACATTTGCAGACTTGTGTGCTCAATTTTAGGCTTATAAGCCTTTGTCAAGTAAAAAGACAGATAGAACAATTCAGAGAGGGACATCACGAAGAATACATCCAGGGTTACGGCTGGATTCGAACCCGCTACCTCCTCGCTTTGCATTGGTTTGGCCGGCGATACCGCTCGACAAGGAGGCCCTTGGTCTATTGATTATTATCGTCGACTTTTCATATCTAATTTTATCCATTTCAGAACTCGAGGATTAAAAAAAAGGGGCGCGAAGAAACTACCTGGCCGAGCTGTCTCGGCCTCTCTAAACAAGCTCTGTTGTGTACAGGTAACGGGTTCGTTTCCCACAGTAAACCTGGATATATCATTGTGACGTATCATTGGGATGCACTTCTCTGATTCGTGATATATGTTCTTTAGTGTGATAAGAGTATATAAACCATACTTTATATTTTATTCTATAACTGCCGTTAATCAGCTGACCCAGTTTTTGAGTATGCGGCTACCAATGTTTACCTCCGTAGCCTTGTAATTTTGAACCAAATCCAGAGAACACGGGAACTCCTGGCTCAGGTATTGGGCGAAATTTGCTTTCGTAGTCGACTTTTAAAGAGAACTAAACCCCGTTTGTGTTACAAGGAGAAGAAAACCACGAAAATCTCCCGCGGCTAGCATAATGACAAGGGGACTCTAACCCATGATCCATCAACCAATGAGGATATTTTATGTCAGCACTTTGGCTGGTGCGATCTGGGAGCGGAATTCGTAACGACAAGCCACCTCTGAAATCCGATTCCAGGTCACCTCATTGGGAGGCAAACGCTCTCGGGCTGTCCAGATTCACTACGGGTCCAGAAGGCGAGATTGAAAATATCATCAAGCAACATTTAATTTGTAAAATCACACCGCAACACTGGATGTATCTCTATGCTGTACTCCATGCTACACTGTATTTTACTCGTGTATATCTATGATGCACAGGTTGTATCTCTTTAATTTGATGTGAGCTTAAAAGCCATTCTTTATTTGCAGTATACGATCCTGCATATATATGTGAATAAATATGTAAATAAACAAAAGTTAATGGGACCTCCATGGTCCTTCCAATTTGTTTTGAATTCTCCTCAGGATTTGATAAATTTTTCATAAAAAAGGCGATTTGCTAGCTTTCAGCTCTAATCAATCAAAAAATTAGTTGTATCGAACTTTCTAATATTAAATTTGTCTAGCATAGGATTTATGTTAGGTTATCGCAGGTAAAATCAACGTTAAGAATTTCGCAATGTATGGTGATGACGTCACTGAATTCGTATTTCAAAAGTTATATGTAACCACTTGTTCCTATATTGATGCCTAGGCTCTTAAAGCGTGTTTCTATAAAGTGAATGGGATGCCTGCAAATGACATTGTGTGAGTATGTCGATCCTGATTGGTTGTTGAAACATGGGATTTTTTTACGATTAGCATCTGTTCTCTCCATTCTATTTCGAGCAGGCCCGGTCAATCAAGTATAAATTATCTTGAGTAACACATTCTATATTCTTTCATAAAGATTCTTTCACAAAGATTTCAATTCTTCCACTATATATTTTTTACTTTACACAAAGCCAGGTACGAAGCCATATAGAACATAAACAAACTAATTATGCTTTGAGGTTGCCTAGTACACAGGACAAAAATGCATCACCGTTACAATAAAATACACAAACAAAAAATAAATCAAAGTTAAAAGTGGAAGACATAGACGAGAAAAAATTATATTTTGAACAAATTCGGTGTGCAATACGGCATTGTATTAAACTAATTTCACATTAATTATCATTCTAACTCATGAGGAGAAACTTGGCTCAAATTTAACACAAAATTTTTTTCATATCAGCTGGCGTTGAGGTCTTAAGCCACGTGTTTCGTATCAGTGATCGTCTTTTTCTCGAGTTGCAAATACCCAATTAGTGGAAACACAACAAAAACTAATCAACTACTATTGGAGTTATCTACTGAACCATGCAAAAATTATGGTAAATTCTGAATATCACATTTTAAACTATACTATCTGTATAGTTTACCTTTTCCTTTGCTAAGTTGAACTTCTAACTCGGTTGTTGTTGTTGTAGTTCATTTACGTCGCACTAGAGCTGCACAATGGGCTATTGGCGACGGTCTGGGAAACATCCCTGAGGATGATCCGAAGACATGCCATCACAATTTTGATCCTCTGCAGAGGGGATGGCACCCCCGCTTCGGCAGCCCAACGACCTGCACGCGAAGTCGAGTACTTTACGGTAGCACAGTTTAACGAGGACCAATACCGCACACCCTCGGTCCCTACGCAGACTGATCCAAATGGTCACCCACCCGCACACTGACCGCAGCCAGTGATGCTTGACTTCGGTGATCTGCTGGGAACCGTGTCTTAACGATCAGTCCACTGCGGGACACTTCTAACTCGGATTATGGTAAATCTAATAGTATTTAGCCACACCAGAATATATAACAAATAATAAAATTAAAAAAAATAAAAGTTGTATGTTAGATGCCATGAATGCTACTTATGGCATAAATGCTATTTTTCCGTTACGGATAAGTAACAGTCACGTCATGGGATAATCATATTAGGGTACTTATCTATTTCGGAGGACGGAAAAAGTATACTTATATTATGCTCCTTATTATGATAGGTTTTCTCAAAATGGCAATACCAGGAGTTGTCAAATTTAATTAAGCATTACTGGAGTTAATATTTGTTTGGTGATTTTTTTACAGTCTTCGAAATAAGTACCGATATTAGTTCGTTCGCCAAAAATTATTATAAAAATATTAGTGTCTTTATTAATTATTTTCTAGAATTTCAAATAGTTAATTTTGTTATTAGGTGCAGATTGAAATAAAAAAAAATTTGTATTAAAATGCTAAATTACCGGAGAAAATGTACTTCATCTAGGAAAACAATAAAAAATCGTCATATGATTATTGACGCCTATGTTGTTTAGTTAACTTAACGAATGGGTATTACTTCTGTTGCGTTAATTAGTGTTTTTAATAAGCATTAAATATACTAAGATTGGTTATCAAGTTACCTTGGTAGAAAAATATATCTATGAAAGAGATATGTACTGAAGAAAGTTGCTGATAGTGAAAATTTTTGACTACCAAATAAAGACTTAGCATTATACCAAATGATACTGAGTATAATTATCTGTATTTGAAAAGGGATAAACTTCTAAAAATATGATTTGCTTTATCTGAATTCATAAAATCACTGCGAAGAGCGCAACTGAAAAAAATAGTTGATTTTGGTAATTTTTGAATAACAGGGAGTTAATTTTGCGCAATAGCATTATGCCAATTTTTGCTGAATATAAATCTTTATTTTGAAGAAGGGAAGAAATTCTAGAAACATCATTTGCTTAATCTGATAACATAAAGCTATTTTTATTTTATAACCGTCGTTGAACAGCCGACCCAATTTCATGGGTTTACGACTACTAATGTTCAACTCCGTAGCCTTGCAATTTTGAGCTCAATCCAGAAGGAACTCCTGGACCAAGTATTAGGAGAAATTTGCCTTCGTCGTGGACTCTCTGATGGAACTAACCCCCATTTGCGTTGCATGAAGAGGAAGACCATGAGAACCTCCCACGGTTAGCCTGACGGCAAGGGGACTCTAACTCATGATCCGTCTACCACTGAGGATATTTCACGTCAGCACTGTGGTCAGTGCAAGCCGGATGCGGAATTTGTATCGACCAGACATCGCCGGGTTCGACCTTGGTTCACCTCCTTGAAAGGCGAACGCTCTATTCCCTCAGCCATCGCGGCTCAACATAAAGCTTTTGGGAAGAGCAACAAATAATAAAAAATAAAAATAATGTTTTAGCTCAATTAATCGTGTTGCTTTATGTCTTTCGGTTTCGTGCATGAATTCGCACTGTTGATTAATACAAATTTTTCATCCCGTACGAAGAACGGGTATTCAGCTAGTTTAATTTAACCACTTACGTCTCATATTAAGTGGTTGAGAGTGGTTTGCGCATGATTTGTAAGAGTTTGGGAACTCCTGTCAGATGAAAATTAAAATTTGGAATATGTTGAAAAATAATCGCTCTACTAGAAACTACGTTCCTGTATTTGATTTCATAACTTAATTAAGTTTTAGTTCTAAGTAGCATACAAAAATGCACTTCAAATTGCACGTAGGAAAATGACAATCCAATTATTAAGATCATAAGTTTTAATTATTTTCCTCTTTCTAGCATGGGGGAATCTATTATAGTTTAGCATTAAACAGGGATGTCACGAACTTATATTTTTTTGAAAAAGAGAAAATTCTTAATTTGTGGAATAAAGTTCCAAGAATTTTTTTTTTTTTTTTTTTTTTGCGTAAAATTTGCATATAATATTCAACTTATCATTTTTAGTAAAACTGAGAATATTTTTCTCCGTTTTAAATTTCCTAAATTAATCGAATTAAAATAACAGTTTTCATAAAATGACAGAATATTTCCTAAAGAGGTATTTGAAAAGCATTCAGCAAAAGAAAGAAGAAGAATAAAAAAAAAAAAAAAAAATTGTCTAAATATGCTGAATGTTAGACCAAATTTTTTTCATCTCCGAATGGTAAAAGTTTTTGCGTTACCCCTTATCCCGCAAATCCCGGTACTACCCTTTGACAATTCAGCACTTAGTTTAGTTTCACTTCAAGTTCATTATTCTTTTAACTAAATAACAGAGCCCAACATTTTTTTACAGCAATTAGAAGTAAAACAAAAAAAGTCCGATAAAATTGACAAAGGCTGAATCAAAGGATACCTTCAATTTCATTTCTAATTCAAAGTGCATAAAATTTTAATGACAAAAATATGTCAACCGTTTTCTCGACTGTCTTTGCAACATAACATTCACAAAAGCGAACAATTAGCTTTAATGCTTCAATCTATACACGCCAACATTGTCGCCAATTATTTCCCAACCTTATAATAAAAACATCATTGTTTTTCTTCGGAACAGATAATGGTAAAGAGCCTTGATAAATAATCAGCACCGTGTAATTTTCATTCACTCCTAACATTCATCCGCAGAATTGACACGACAAGGGTGGTTTAATTATAATTTCTAATTTCTCTTGATGTCTCAATCAGCCTTTTTTGGCTAGCCCCCTGTGTGTGTCCACGTGGCCTATCGACAAGTCAAAGCACGTCCGTCGGTCTGGTTAATCATCACATGGGCACAAATTTGATAAGCCGTTAGCTAGATTGATTTCAGCTTGGCAGTGTCTTATTAAATCGAATCACGGTTCGGCGTCAAAGCCAGGTGCTTTGTGTACCTTTTCGCCAAGGCATAATAAAAAATGAAAGGAGAAAACCTTGAAGATTTTCATTCACTTTTTTCCTTTGGCGACGAGTACGTGAACTTTGGCTTGAAGCAGATGCGCCACAATTATTTTAATTGAAGACTATGCGGCGACTTACAAGCGTTCTTCTTTTTGGTTTTTTGTTCTTTTCCAAATCGATTGGTACCTTCCCTCGAAAATATTGATGATTGAGTATTTCCTTCCTACTCAAAAAAGAACACTTATAGAAGATTTATGCCGTGATCGAATGGTCTACCTTAATATAGACATTAAGACGGTCGTTGCCAGTTCTGTTTTCTTTTAGATTTGACAACCTAATTTGGTTTTTTTGTATACCTAATAATTATGCCATCCCAATATTTAAGTAATGAGACGCTTATTAGCTTTGTATTTATGGTTATAACGTTGAACCACCATGGAAGAATTAATATAAATGAAAGATCTTTATAACCAAATGTCACGAACAAAAAGATGCTACAATTGTTAGAAATTTCGCTGCGTGTTGAACCGTAATATCGATTGTTCAAATTCTCAGCAACCTTCACACAATCAAATTCTCAGCAATTTCACAATATTATGGTTCAACTTGAATGGAAACGTGGTTCGTTTCCATTCAAGTTGAACCTGATATTAATTATAGTAAATTTATACCGGATTAAGGTTTAAGCTATTATATTATAGCCTAATATTGCACCTATTTTTCTGAGAGTAAATACTGCAGTAATTTTGCAAATAGAAATAAGGACTTACGTTTATTTAAAAAACTAATGCATTAATATAATAAATTTTCAGAAATACGAAACTCTTATTATTATTGTTGTTGTCGGCCATAAGGCAGATGGGGGGCGATTGTTCTTGTTTTCCAGTGACGCCATCTATGACCAAGAATTTGACTTCTGCCACATCCATACGTCACACCCGTTTATAGGACGGACCTATTCATACATCCACTGATCGTAATTTTGACCTGAACCGGCGAATGATCAGAGAACCAATTCAGTATCCCCAGAATTGTTGATTTGTTATGGAAACATATAGGACTTTGTGACCCGACAGATTTAACGTACACCAGTCACCATTTACCACACGGGGAGTCTTCGTCGGCTGGATTCGAACTAGATGCGCCCTTCCAACCAGGCTATCCCAATCTCCTGTTATTGTATTTCCTTTAATTAATAATACAATACTGATATTATTCTTGGACGTAAACTCGGCTCGTTTTAACACCTTATTGAGATTGCAGTAAATTTGCAACGTATTAAGATGAAAGGTACCAGTACGATAACTTATCATTAAACCTATTTTACTGAGAGTAAACACTGCAGTATTTTTGCAAATAAGGACTTACGTTTGTTTTAAAACCTAATGCCTTCCCTGTAGTTGCATTTCTTTAATATAATAATACAATAATTTCGGATATACAGCGGTCACTGGACACCTTCGAAAGTGTATAAAGCATAAAAACTGTATAAAGTATAGAGACTGTATAAAGTATTGAAAAAAACTGTATAAAATATAGAAATTTTTCTTAAAAACATAATAAAGTAATGCAAAAATTAGGTACACCTATTCTAGCACACTCTATATTTAGAAATATTGGTTCAGGCAAAGTATTATTTCAGTATTTCGAAATCTACTTTTTTTCTCTTCAAAATACATCTAAAACGTAAGAGATGCAGTGTGTGTTTAGATAAGAGCATTTAATATGACTTATTTTGGAGAAACATTGTGGGGGGAAAAACACGTATTTGTAAACCTATATTAGAAAAAAAAAAAAAAATCTTTAACATAAAAATGTTGTTAATAAAGTAAACGAAACGTGATACTAAGAAAAATAGTAATATATCACAAGTTGAACAAAATCTTTTAATTTTTGATGCAACAGAAACTTTCTGCGAAATATAAATCAATAATATATGCTTCTCTTTATCAGCTTCTTCCATTCAATCAGTTCATAGAAATGTTACCTTATCTCTTAGCCACACTAAAAGCCGCCTAAAGTGAAAATAATCTTTTAAGGTAACTTTTAACAGTGAATTTGATTTATGTTTTCCTAGAAAACACGCTCCTTCGTTAATATAAATCATTTACACTAAAAGTGCTCTTGTTCTGGACATTAAATCTTCATAAAAGGAAGATTGAAAAAAGTGATTATTTGCACCAATGATTTACGCCATTTCTCCGCCTAAAGAAAAAGATAAAATCTATCTTAAGGCCTTTAAAAAGAGTACAGAATTAGAAATTAATGTTGTCTTGCCATTGTTCTAGGAAATGCTGCGGTTATGGAATATGAAAACAGATCCCTGTAAGCAGTGAATACTAGCGCGATAAACAAAGGTATTTCATTCCTCGTATGGGATGATTAAAAGATAAGGATGTTGAATAAACAATAAAATATTCAAACATTTAATATTAAATTCCATAGATTTTAGAGCTTGGTGCAATATAAGACACGTTTTTAAAATTGATTAGGGTCTTTGGTAAAAATATTACGATTTTCATTCAAAAAACTGTTTTTGGGTGTTATGTTATCATACAACTGAAAATTGAGGAAACTCGTAAAGTACCTACCTGAAAATAATGATTTTAAACATTTTTATGTAAAAATTTCCTTTTGGAAAAATCATGCCTCATCTCTAAGTGACTTATCTGCCCCAGGCCCCTTAACTTATTTTCTCATAAATAAATAAAATACTACAAATATTTCATATAAAATTTATTTTATTTCAGTTGATGCATTCTTCTCCATATCCTTGTAATTATAAGCCTAACTCAGAAGGCTATGGAACCATCAAGATAATTATTGTTACAAACTTGCTTATTTGGATGAATTAAATTGGATTGAATATAGTATTTATAATCGCAGCAGCATTAAGTGAGTCTAAAAACTTAAGATAAAATACAAACGATTATAGTTTGTTAAGGCTACAAAATCATACATTGCTGGAAACTGTGCCAGATGAAAAAAAAAGAAGGTAAATTAAGAAGAACGAAAAAATAATGAAAAAGAGAGAGAGAAAAAGCAAAGTCACTTCACCACTTTAGATTTTCTAGGACCACGTTAGTCTTGTGAATGAAATGCTTCGGGCTTACCTTAATAAAGAACTTTCTTGAATATCCACATTTGTATAATATTCATGATTTTGAAGAAGAAAACCGTGAAAACCTCCCACGGCAATGGAAATTCAAGCTATAATACCAATTTGTATAATTTTTGTCAGTGATATGGTTGGTACGTGACAAGCAGCTACAAGAGCAGTTTACGATTCAATTAGTGAATCAAATTTAAATCCAGATGGCGACTACGGTTCATGTAATTTATAACAGAGGAAATCTATCCAAGTTTGAGACAATAATATATCCCTCCATATCCTTTTGATTTTGAATGCAACTATGAAGACAAACGAATTCTTGAGGCAACTATGTCAGCTAACAAGAATGAATTGAAATTTAAGAAAGATTATACCGATATTTTCATTTTATTTAAGATCTTTAACGAAATTATAGTAACATTTTCGTTCCATTTTAATTGAGTTATAGGTTGTTTGACTTATACAACTTTGTCTTCTTTAAATTTTATTTGTTTTGTTCTTGCATTTAAGTCAGCATTGATTCAATTTTCATAAATTTTCAAGCTAGAATTTAGAATTCCAAATTTGAACAAATCTAATGATTTTTCAAAAATAGTCAGCGAATTTTAATTACATAACAGTAGTTGAGTGTCATACATAAATACTAGTTTCATTGAAAAATTTACAACTTCTTGAATTATTCAAAAAAGCTGATTTTCTGCGTATTTCTGGTCAGAAATTTCTTGTGATTTTGACACTCGTGATTTCAATAACGTGTAGTGTTGAATATTCCGGGTCCTTAGTGATAAAGATTCAGACTAATCACTCTTCGATTGCTCAAAAAATTAATTAAGATTTCATTGATAATTCGAGATAGAAAAAGTTCTCAAATCGTGAATAAACCATGGGTCTCTTTTTCTTATACATAATTAATATCCCGTAGCTAACTCTTCCCATTCTAGCCTTTACAGTTGCAGTCCTGTTTTTCACAAATAACACTACCAAAATAATGTCTGTGCTCATTTAATTAGTGAAAATCCAGAGCTATTTTTTTCTTCCTCTTCGCTTCTTATTCTTATTTTCCTCTATCTTCTTTTCCTTTTGTTCTTCTTTTCTGCTACTTTTCTTCTCCTTTCCTCCTTCTTCATCTTACTTTTTTCTTCCATTTTCTTGTTTTCATCCAAGGCTTCTTTTGACCGTTTTTTTCCAATTTCCCTTACTCTTTTCTACTATTTCTTTTTTTTTTTTTTTTTCTTTCTTGTCCTTTTCTTCTTCATTTTCTTTTCTCTTCCACTTTTCTTCTTTTACATTTCTTCATTTATTTTCTACCTCATTATTTCCTCGTCTCCATCTTCTTATTTTCCTCATCTTCTTTTTTCTTACTTTTCTTTCCTTATTATGCTTTCTTCTGTTCGTCGTCTCATACCTATTTCTTTTTTTTTTTTTTCCTTTTTTTTCCTCTTTTCCTTATACTTATCTATTTCTTTCCTTTTTCTTTATTTCTTTCGCTTCGTTCCATTTTCTTCCACTTATTCTTTTCTTCAAACCCTTTTTTCTCCCATCCATTACTTGTTTTCTCTCTCTCCTTCTTTTCTCCCTCTTTTCTATTACTTTTTTTTCTTCTCATTTTCTCACCTGCTTTCACTTTTCTTGTTCTACACTTCTTCCACACTTTATTTTTGTCCTCATCGTTTCTTATTCCTCAGCTTCTTTTCCTCCTCATCTTAATTTTTCTTTTTTTCCTCTCTTCTTCATCCTTTCTTCCCGTCATCATTTTGTGCCTTTTTTTCTCATTTTCTACTTTTCTTTCCTAAATACTTTTCTATTTCTTTACTATTCCCCCCCCCTTTTCTTTCCATCATATTCTACTTTTCTTCTTCTATTATATTTCTACCTCATCTTTTCTTCTCATAATCTGTCTTCTTCGTCGACTTTCTCCACTTTTTTCTTTTAACGAAGACTGGTACTTTTTTCATCCTTTTATGGTAATCAAAAAGAAAAATTCCTGGGAAGTCAGCAGTTGAAAAAAATAACAACAGAAGAATCAACTCTTAACTGCGGTGAAGTGACCAAATGATAGAACCGAAACTTCGAAAGTCGTATCACGTGCCATAACATCGCTCATTCGAATGTTCTTTTGATCGAAAGTGAGAAATATATTTACGCCTAATAATGTTATACAGTTATAGACGTAATTTTTATTGAAGGTGGGGCTATTAATTTCTATGACTGATCTAATAACTCCCGAAAATATTACGTGAATTACAAAACGAATATTCTATGACTGATGTAATAACTCCCGAAAATATTCCATGAATTACAAAACGAATATTCTATGACTGATCTAATAACTCCCGAATATATTACGTGAATTACAAAACGAATATTCTATGACTGATTTAATAACTCCCGAAAATATTGCATGAATTACAAAACGAATATTCTATGACTGATCTAATAACTCCCGAAAATATTACGTGAATTACAAAACGAATATTCTATGACTGACCTAATAACTCCTGAAAATATTACGTGAATTACCAAACCAATTCAATTTGTTTTGAAGTAGACACCATCTGATGTTATGCACTTCTGCATTTGGATGTAAAAATTTCAAAACCTTCTTTTGTAGTCATAATCATCAAATTTTAAACCATTTTAATATCCTTTTAGAAAATTTTTCATTTAAGGAAACAAGAAATTCTTTCGACGAAACTTGTTCCACGAAATTGTAATGATTCATTACTATAACCATCGGACCCAAAAATTTTTCTAAAGGAATTCTATTTTCTATTTCTTCTTTTTTTTTATTTTTATTTTTTATTTTTTTATAAAGGTTTAGGTTTATGGAAGTCTTTAAAAAAACCTAACCACAAAATAAAAGAGCATTTTGAAGTACATTACGTAAGGTGTATTTTAATTCGAAACAAACAGTTAATATAATATTTCAAGAAAGGTTTATATCAATTCTGGATAATAATAGACACACCCTGTTATACGGGACTACAGATTAACTTTTTTTCAAATGCTTTGCAATGTTGAAAAACATAGATAAACTATATATTTTCATTTTATTTCATAACAAATATTTATAACTAGAATTTAATAAAACTTATAACCATCAAGTTCAAAACAATATTTTGTTCCATGAAAATAATAGGATTCGTTAATAATATCATTATAATTGTTACTATTGTCAGCTTTAATAGTTTAAAATTGAAAAGTTGCACCGTATGTATAATCATCAAATCGAACAATTGAAGAATTGAGTGAACGAGTGAGAGAATTGAGTGAGTCCACAAAAAGCAAAATTTATAAATGTCTAATTAGAATCCAATTTATAAATAATAATTATTTTAAAACATTCTCCTCTTAAAATTAACACTTGTACGTTTTAACATGTTGTCAGATGATAGAGCTTTTCTAAGATTGTCGACGACTGTTAGAGGTGAAATGCACTTGGATCCTTCTTTCACTTCGAAAATACACAAACACTGTCAGTTACCTTTATCCCCAGAGGACTCCAAAATTGAATGGCATAAAAAAAAAAATCTCAATGTTATACAGTTGGATAAGAAAAAACCTAAATTTTTTTAAAGCTGTCACTTTTTATTTTATTTTAACAGTTGTTGAACAGCCGACCCAAATTTGAGTTTACGATTGTCAATGCTCAGCTCCGTAGTCAAGTGATTTTGAAACCAATTCAGAAGATAAGGGAAATCCTGGATCATGTATTGAGAGAAATATGTCTTCGCGGCGAAGTTTCTAAAGGAACTAACACACATTTGCGTTACATGGAGAGGAAATTCACGAATTCCCCCTCTATTGTAAGCCCAACGGCAAGGGGACTCTAACCCATGACCTCTCTACCACTGAGGATATTTTACGTCAGCATTGTGGTGGGTGCGAGCTGAGTGCGGAATTCGTATCGACCAGTCATCGCTGGGATTTGAAACCGGGTACTCTTCATCGGGAGGCGAGCCCTCTATCACCTCAGCCAGCACGGCTCCAAAGATGTCACTTGGAACTTTCTTCATTTAAATTCTACAATTATTTTGTAATAAAACAAGACATATTAAGATCAACTATATTTCAGCTTGCGAGTTATATTACAGTTTCTGCGGTTTGCAGTTTAGGTTTTAACTATTTCCAAGCAAACACCCAATGCTGGGAAAATCAATTAAGATTAAATTGATAATCAGACAAAACAAAGCTTCGCAAAGCTTGAATAAGTCATCACTCCGCTTTTCTTATCCAACCGAAGCCAATGAATTTTCCATGGCTATCTCGACCGAATTCCCATCTCTAGCAGCGCAGTGCTGTTTTTCCCAGATACCATCTCGCAAACGCCTCTGCCTATTCCATTAGTGAAAATCCAGAGCTATTTCTTCTTTTTTTTTTTTTTTCTTTTTTTACTAAGAGAGAAGCCCTGTAAGATCTTCTTCATCCTTCTTTGGTAATCAAAAAGCGAATTCCTGGAAGGTCAGCAGTTGAGCGGAATAGAAAGAGAAAGAAAAAAAAAATGGTACTCTCCTCAACTCTGGAGAAGTGGCCAAAGGATTGGACAGCACTCCGAAAGCGAATCACGTGCATCAACATCGATCCATCGAATGTTCTTTTCGAACGAAGTAGGGAATATATTTACTCTTAATAATGTTATATAAATATCAAAGAGCAGATAACACTTCATTCGGAGGGTTTCTTTAAGGAACCTGGACAGTTTAGAAATCTGAAAGAAGAAAAAAATGACAATTCGAAATGTGTATTTTTTAAATATACATATATTTGACACATTTTTAATTTTTTACATATTATAAAGAAAGATACGTCGAAAATAATAAGACTGAATTTAGGTCACTTTCACACATGCGTGCAAAGTCCTCTTCTTACTGCGATACCTGCAAGTGGCGTAGTATGTGTATCTCGATCCTGATTGGTTGTTGAAACGTGGCATTTACTTACGTTAGCAGCTGTTCTTTCCATTCCATTTCGAGTAAGCCAAGAATCAATTCTCGTAGGGGATTCATTTTAAATTCTTTCACAAAGATTCTCTCTCAAAGATTTCATTTCTTTCACTATAAATCTATGTTAACACAGAGACTTAAAGACACAAAGACAGGCATGAAGCTACGCGGAACAAAAACAAACCAAGCATGCTTCAAAGTTGCTAGGTACACAAAACAAAAATATATCACGGTTACAATAAAATACATAAATTATAAATCTAGGTTATGTAAAGGTTATGTATTTCAACTAATTCGACGTGCAATACGGCTCTGTATTTAATTAACTTATCGTTAATTATCATTCTAACAAATGTAGAGAAACTTAGCTTAATACGCCATTTTGCTGATAAAGATTAGCTGTCCCGGATGTCATAGGTCACATGTGTGGGTATGGAAGATCTTCTTCTTGAAGTGCAAGTACTCATTTGCAGGAGATTCGAATTAACCGTCTTCAAGTGTAGGAGTTTCAAAATAACCGTCCTTAATTCTGAAGTAACCGTCCTTAAGTGTATTAGTCCTTAAGTAACTGTTTTTAACCAAGACTATCGTTCCTTGAAATATATATCATTTAAAATCATTTTTAAAAACTAAGAGAAATAAGTATATCCTTTCGTAGAGCAGAGCAAAAAAAATAAAAAAAAAAGCTCACTTAAATCTAACGAATCAATATTTTACATTTTTATAATTTATGTTAAAAATTTTAAGCATTTATATAAGGGTCGACATTTTAGAACATTTTGGATAATCTCATAAATAATGAAAGCTAAATAACAATATCTCAAATGATAATAAAAAAAAAAATTATAACGGCCCTGTACATTGAATTTCATCTTGACTCTGATAGTTTGCCTTTACTCCTTAAATATTTAATTCCGTTGCTGCGATGATTCTACATATTTTCCAGGGTACAACTAAACTGTAATTGTATTAGCGCAGATTGCAACAGCATTGCAAGGCAATTGCCCTTAAAAAATTTACGAATATAAACTAATTCTTTTTGGAACAATTAGAACTTAAACACAAAATAGGCGAATTCTACTATTAATAACTTTAAAATACCATTAATTGAGGAATTTGCATATTTCTACTTTTAATGTTATTCTTAAAACTGTAACTAAATTGCATTATCATCATTTATTTGTACCAAAATATTCCAAACAAAATAAAATCTTTTGCATGAATAAAGACTGGTTACATCATACAAATATTATTGCAGGTCAAATTTTATGATAGCGTGAAATTTCTAATTCAAATTCCCTTTTATTATTGTTACTGCTGATGATATCTTTGTTGTTGTTATTATTATAAACATTGATTAAGATAATTTGTTGGCATACCAGTATTTGCCTTTGTGTTTTATTTATAACTTCATAATACAAAATATATATATATCAAAATTGTATACCTGTATTTAATGTTTTCAACCTGAGTTTCATATTTATAATGTTATATGACTTCATCTAATCTAGAGATAAAAAAAGATAAAAATAAAAATCACGAAGTAGAATTCGAATTCCGAAATGTTCCTTATCTAGAATTTTCCATCAAAAGTTTTGCGGTGAAAACGGAACTGACAGTTTAGGTAATTTCTTTTTCTTTCATCTCTAAATCCATTACCTTATCTAAAGCTACAGTTTCGTTACACTAAGAGGTGGAAAAGAATAAGCGAAAAAAAAAAAAAAAAAAAAAACTTTTTCCGTCTCTATTTTTATATTCAATTCTAACCGAAAAAGAACTTCCCTAAGTATATATTAAACATACCTTCCGTAAGACTCCTTCCTTGCTATTACACCTCCAAAATTATTACTTGCGAAAATGTGTTGTGGGAGAAGAAACGTGCAGAAAAAAATTTTTGCGACTAAACCTAAGGTAGTAAAAAAGAAAAGAACATTTTAAAAAAGGAAAAGAGGGAAATCTTCCGAAAAAATGAACAAAACATTACTAAAAGAACTAAGAATTGCATTTAATATTCTGGGAAAAAGAATTAAAAAATAGAATAAAATCGCTGTAGAAGTATAGATTTAAGAAAGAAATTCTGACATTTGCAATTCAATCTATCAATGTCATAAAAAAAGTTTATAACAAAGAGGAAATAAAATATCAAAGAAATAAAATTACAATAGAAAGCTATACAGGCTGAATCAGAAGTGTATAATTTTTGATCGTCTGCTTTCCTAACGGATGCCAACAGAGGTTAATCAAACTTTTTTATTTTTATTT
The DNA here is from genome assembly GCA_949128135.1 of Parasteatoda lunata. Taxonomy (NCBI): domain Eukaryota; kingdom Metazoa; phylum Arthropoda; class Arachnida; order Araneae; family Theridiidae; genus Parasteatoda; species Parasteatoda lunata. The sequence goes on from OX421971.1 coordinate 39,192,741, forward strand.
TGACTTATCGTTTTCGCATTAGTTTGTAACAACATATTTCATTTTCTTGATTAAGACGAGAGGTTTGTCTTTTAAAAACAATCACGCAAGAAAAACTCTCATATGGGGCTGTCAAATAAAGAATTAGATGAAAGAAAATGTTCTAACAAGAAAAGAATGGTCGAATTCGATTCATTAACATCCGTATATACATAATGACGTTTTTCAGATTTATTTTCGTTCTTATTAACATACACGCGATTGTTTGAGAGAAATGTAAGCGTCAGTTAATGCTCATTTTCGTTGAAACCGTCCATCATTGTCAGCTTATGGTATATCGATATTATGGTAATATTGGATCGATATCGCAGACGATACTGAAATAAGGACGTGCCGATTTATTCCTCGAATACTTGCGTGATATTTTGGCTCAAGTTTAAAAATTGCAGGAAAGAATATTCCGATATTGATATAAGTACTTTATGATTTATGACTGTTCTTTAAAGTGCGATTTTAAACATTGGAAACTGATACTGAAATCTTACGAGAAATATATTACACTTAAGATTACGAGTAATTAGTGTCATCTTTTGAAAATATATTTGTTTAAACTATTTTTATTTTTATTAGCAAATTCTTAGAGAAATATGTAGTAAAAAGTTTCCTCTCTAATGCGGCGAAAAAAAGAAGCATTTTTTTTAAAGCGCGGCAAAATGGCCTCGCTCTTGTCTGAATCGGTTCAGCGCCACGCTACGGTAAAATGCTTAACTGCTAGTTAAACGATAAGCTTATCGTTTCATTTTATTCTTTTTAATCGAATTAATAAAGTTAGCTATAATCGTTTGATTATTTGGTTCATTTTAATTCCATAAAATGTAAAATCTTTACGAATGTCGTGTGTTAATGAAGATGAAAGAACATTCTGTCAAGTAAATTCTGCTTTAATTTAAATATTTTAATTTCTCATAATTTTTCTTCTTCTTGAATTTATTTCTATGTTCAATAAAGTGCATATTTATATTTGTGATATGCCTCCTTAATTCTTCAAAACTTATAGAAGAATAAATACGGAAAAGTGATATTACTTATAACTATTGTATAAATTTCCTATGAATTATTAATGTAGATGTATGTTTCTTTTATTATTTTCATTGTTTTCTCTTCTCTTTTTCTTGCAGAATTTATCATATGACGAAATGAATTATTAAGACAAAATAATTTTTACGAACTGAGAAAATTTGAGAAGAAAATTTAAGTTTTAGTTAAGAAATTAAAAATAAGAGTTAGTTTAGTTAAGAAATAAAATTTAAGTTAAGAAAATTCCAGTTTTAAGATAAACTCACAATATAAAAAAAATTCAAAGTGCTAACCGAAATTCACTTAATCCAGGCTTTATGCCCTAAATTTTATTTAAATAAAGCGAAAAAATAAACATAAATAAAAATAAACAATAAATCATTGAGAAACATTAATCGTCTATGATATAAATATAATCGGACAAAAAAATATAACAGAGACACTAAATTATAAACTGTAGAGTATTATATCTTTTAAAATCTACGGTATCAACTTATTGTTTCCTTTTAGCGATGCTAGAGGGCGCAGCGGACATTTGAGTGTGTCGCACGAAAAACGTTCCGGAGAAGAAAACGTTCGAAAAGAAAATTGTCCTTGAGTATTATCGTTCAGGCCTAGTGTAATTTCAAAAATATCGCTATAACAAAATTTTAAAAATGGAAATAAATTACTGGTGTATGGTAGATTCTTTTGGCGATCAATTTATTTAGAAAACTGTATTAATTCTTAAAATCAAAATGTTTGACAACATTGAAAAAAAAATTTTTATGCTCTTTATTTTTTATATCTAAATATATCTTTTAAATATAAAAATATAAGTATTGAAATATCATTATTAAAATTTATATTTATTTATTTATCTTATTTATTTATCTTATTTATTTATTTTATTTATTTATTTTTAATTACTTATTTATTTACTTTTACTGTTGTTGTTGTCTTCGGCTATTAAGGCAGAGGGGTGGGGGCGATTGTTCTTGTTTTCCAGTGGCGCCATTTATGGTCACGAATTCAATTTCTGCCACACCAATACATCACACCCGTTTATAGGGTGGACCCATTCATACATTCGTCCACAGATCGTAATTTTGACCTGAATAAGAGAACGATTACTCTCCAATTCGGTATCCCTAGAGGTTTTGATTTGCTATGGGAACATGGAGGACTTTGTGACCAGACAGATTTAACGTGCACCAGTCACCATTTACTACACGGGGAGTCTTCTGCCGGTTGAATTCAAACTGCCATTCTCACAAACGTGAGTCCAGCACCCTGCCAACCAGGCTATCTCTGCCATTTACTTTTACTCATTTATTTTTATTTATTTATTGTTATTTATTTTAACTTTTATTTATTTATTTTCTATAGTCTAACTGAACTTATTTAAAAATATATGAATCAGCTTCACTTTTAGATTCATACAAGTCAATTTTTACCTTATTTTAAAGTAGTAAACATCCAACTTATTAGCAAAGGGCACCAAAATATTAATGAAGATAAGAAAAATAATATAAAAATCAAAAATCTCCAAATGAAGAATGGTGGAATCTATCGTTATTAAAAATTTTTTACATGGGCGTCTCAAAGTTTTCAGCGGCCTTTGGTGAACCTATTAGATTTATATTTTACAATTTCTTGCAACGATAGCGTCGAAATTTTACAATAGAGGATATCATACTGAGTTCGAATCCCAGTCGATACGAATTCCTCATCCCGCTTTCACCGACCCCAGTGCTGACGTGAAATATCCTCAGTGGTAGACGGACCATGGATTAGAATCCTCTTGCCGTCAGGCTAACAGTGGGAGGTTCTCGTGGTCTTCCTCTCCATGTAACGCAAAGCGAATTAGCTCCATCAAAAAGTCCTCCACGAAGACAAATTCCTCCCAACACTTTATCCAGGAGTTCCCTTGTCTTCTGGATTGGATTCAAAATCACAAGGCTACGGAGTTGAACATTAGTAGTCGTAAACCCATAAAATTGGGTCGGCTGTTCAACGACGGTTATAAAATAAAAATAAATAAAATAGAGAGTATCATAGGGGACGGGATAGCCTGGTTGGTAGGGCACTGGGCCCATGTCGAAGAGTTCGTGGGTTCGATCCCCGTCCGAAGACTCCCCGCGCTGTAAACGATGACTGATGCACGTTAAATCTGTCGAGTCGCAAAGTCCTCCATGTTCTCAGAACAAATCAATACCTCTGGGGGGGTGCTGATCCAGGAGTTTTCTTGTTTTCCAGATTGGTTCAAAATTACAAGGCTACGGAGTTGAACATTAGCAGTCGTAAGCCCAAAATTGGGTCAGCGGTTTAACGACGGATATAAAATAAAATTAAATAGAGGGTATCATTTAGTAATACATAAAGGATAACAATTCATATAGAAAGAAATCATCATTTTATTCAGAGTGGTTTTGACTTAGTAATTATTAATCAAAAGTATTTGATTAATATGGGTGATAATGCTATTTTTTTTTTCTTAAAGGGTATCATTTAATACGCTTGAAGTACATCTTAAAATTAAAGCCTAATTTTATTGTAGTTAACTTCTGCCTAGAGCTATGTTTTTATAAACTCTGAATTTAGCAGTTGAATATTTCTTCCTGAGACCTATTACACGACTGACTCGCTCACAATCAGAATTTTAAAGATAGGAACAAAGAAAGATATTTTGAGACCAATCTGTATGTTTTATTCGCCAAATAACAAAAATCGCAAAAGGACTAAATACTATGCATGAAACAAACCAGCCGTGAATTTGTAAATCACTAATAAAACATGCTAAGTTATGTTAAATAAAACACTAGCTCTGTCTGCAATTCTAAAATAGAATGTTCTATTTTTAAATTGCAACAAGTACTTCTGAAATTCCATCAGACTAGAACGCTGCCCACTTTTATTTGCAGTCAAGTGCCACAAAAGAACGACTTTTGACGACAAATTTAAACCACAATTTTATCCTCTCGACGACAGGCGTAATTATACTAGATTCCCACAGTGACGTCATGAACGAACAGCCAGCGAAGGATTTGTGATGTTGTCATGCACTTGTAAAACTATTTCAAGAGAAGCGTAATGAGTTCCCGTAGTTGATTAGGACGAGGACAGGAGAATTTTTATCGAGGCAACGGCAACAGTATGAAGTAAAACAGTTCTAGTACTTAAGAGTTGTGAGTTGAAAAGTTTTTTCAACTGTAACCTCATTATTCCAGACCAAATCTCGTTTATAAAAAACAAGATTCGTGTGCTATATACTTATTTTGTGGCATATCAGTATGGTATTTATTTTTAGCTAGTATAATACCATTCAATATTTATTCATTCATGATGATGTTATGTATTTTAAGTCTTATATATCTTCCGAAATTCATAAATGCGATTTGATTTATTTAACACACTCGAACTTGATCCCAATTTTTTCTTAATTTCAATGTATTATCCATAAAACATTTGAATTGAATAATATACCGATTCCAATTTGAAAAAAAAAAAAAAAAAAAAAAAAAAAAAAAAAAAGGAAATTACAATTAAATCCAATTCACTAACATCCCATTTTATATTAGAAAAAAACTCAAATTCCAGTTAGAGGCAAAACTTGCCAATTTTGAAACTTTTGCTGATTGTATTGTAATGACATTTGGTTTAACTATTATATTTCAATTTCCGTAAAATTTTATGCCAGTCAGTTGTAATTCCTTTCTATATTATAAAGTTGAGTTGTGTGAACCGGGTTCGAATCATAGCGATGGCTGTTCGATACGAATTTCGCACCCGGCTCGCACCGACAACAGTACTCACGTAAAATATCCAGAGTGGAAGACGGATGACAGTTTAGAGTCCCCTTGCCGTCAGGCTAGTCGCGGGAGGTTTTCGTTTCCTCACCACATAAAGCAAATGCGGGTGAGTTCAATCAAAAAGTCCAGCAAGAGAAAATATTTCTCCCACTACTTGATCCTGAAGTTCCTTTGTCTTCTGAATTGGGTTCAAAATTACAAGGCTACGAAGTTGAACGTTTGTAGTCGTAAACCCAAACTTTTTCAATGACAGTTATAAAATAAAATACATTATAAGTTAATGTTTAGCCTAACAAAAAGCAAAATGAAAATGCTGTTTGCCTTCGTATCTTAAAAGTGATTTGTTTTTGAAGCAAAACAAATATAACATCATAAGAAATAAGACAATATAACATCACATTGAAAATCACATTTTAATTTTTCAGAATTTTTTTTTAGAATTTTATATGAGCAGGATAATTCTGAAATAAAAAAAATTAAAAGATGCATCAGAAATTTAAAGGGATTTTTCTTTCTGTTTTTCAAAAGTTGATAACAAGTACATAAAAGGAAATTTTTGTACCACTTAACCAAGTACAACGTGCCCCACTAAAGAACAAAGGATAGTTCATATTCTGATAAACTTATATCCGGTCCAACTTAAACAGATAGTACGCAACTAACGAATATTCGGAATTTCAGTTTAATTTTGTGAACACGTGTGAAATAGAGATTATTCCTAAGTCACGAGGCATGAAATTAACGACAATAACTGTTCTAACTTTTTTAATGATTTCCAGCTATCGAACCGCTTCATCAAACAGATGGATATAGAAAGATCATCATAACCTCATCCTAATTTATTTACCCATCCAAAAGATATGAACTTTTACACATCATGAAATGAATCCATAAATCACCGATCACCAAACGTCCAAGTGAAATCTAATCAGCAATCAAGATCGCAGGTTTCGAATCCTCCCTCTATGCAAAAGTTGACATATTTCCGCCAGCTGTTCTCATTTGGAAAGGTCAAACCTTTACCAAACGTCTTGCGTATGCCCATTCGGCAACAAATTTTGACAGCTTGTCTAGGAGAAAATCTTAAGATCTTTATTTTATTGCCATTTGATTGTAATGTAGCGATATCATCTTTTAAATTTCACTGACAGAATGTGTTTATTTATATTTTTAGGTATGGTTTCGTTTGCTTTCCAATAGGTTCTGTAAGGTTAATGGCTTTTTTTTTCAGTATTCATGTAACGTATGTCTGTCCTCATTCGCTCAACTAAAAATCCTTCAATAAATGCATGCTCTAAACTATACAACTCGTTTTTGATGCGGGTCGTTTTATTTTTAAACATAATGAGAATTTTTATGAAAGGAATTCAGTTGTAGTTTTTTCAGGATACAAAAGTTTATATCTCTAAACGTGTTTGATATTTTGCTTTTACCGATGCAAGATTAAATTACAAGTGTCTGGCGATTCGAACAACATCATAAAGATTTTGTAAAGATAGTAGGTACACATAATCCTATTCGCCGAATTCATTATTTCATTTAGGAAATGGGAGTTTAAACGTCTAAGAAAAAGAAAAATCAAGTTTTCGGTAAGTTTTCACAAGAAAATGTATGCGAGATGCATACAATTTAAGAAGGCACTTCCTATAATCCTCTCCTCATTTTTAAACTTTAATTAGAAAACTAACGCAAAATGTCATTATGTAGAAAAATCAAAACTTTTTATTAAATGAAAAGCATTTGTAAACTAATTTCTTAATATTTGAACAGTTACTACACCTGTCTGCAGTTACTACACTGCCTGGACTCGTGAATAGGAAATATTTTGCAAAATTATAGCTATTAATATATAGCTATATTATTAGTTATATACAGTGAGCCAAAAAAAAAATGGACCACCCTGAATAACTTTTGATCTAAAGATCAGATCTTCATGCTCTAGGATTCAATATTAATGGTTTTAGGGGTTGACCTCAAATCTGCCAATTAATATTAGCAGACAATATTTTAAGTTATAAAATCAGACACAAAACGTACTTCATCTTCGAAGGATTCGGAATTCTGACCCCCAAATATAGGGGTTAGCAGTAAACTTGGAAATATGGTTCCTATAGTTTAGTCAGGAAAGCGATCCAAAGTTTCGACCCTTAATGCAAGTTTTAATTTTTGTGTATTCCGCCGTATCTCTAGAACTTTTCAAATAAAATGGAAATTTTTTCCATACAATTTTAAAATTCGTTCATTCGTTAGAGATAAGGCGAAATATGCTAAAAGTAAAATTAACATTAAGGGGTTCGAACTTTGGATTACTCTCATGTCCAAAATATTAGAACCATATTTCCTAGATTGTGGTTACCCCCCTATATTTTGGAGGTCAGAAATCCGTCGAAAAAAAAAGTTATGTTTATTCAGTGAAAGTACGTTTTGTGTCTGATTTCGTAACTTAAAATATCATCTGCGTCAATTAATGAGCATATTTGAGGTCACCCCCTTGAATCTTGAAGATTGAGTCCCAAAACGTGAAGATCCAATCATTAGATAGAAAGTTATTAATTGTGGTCCGGATTTTTTTTTGCGCACTGTTCAGTAATTAAGTCCGGCTTTTGATGAACTTATAAACTTTATAAATGCCTTTACATATCAAAAAATGTTTTTAAAATTATTTTTAAAAAACGTCCTGGTACTTAAAAATTTTGATCATAGTTTCAATATAATAATTTCAGATTCAGTTTTTGCACAATATGCCATGTATAACATGGTAAGTAAACCTTTAAAAAACACTGAAATAGTTTAGAATTATTCGATTTCCTAGAGGAATATTTTCAAGCTGTAATGCATTCAATAGTATAGTCCAATCAAAATGTCTTAATCTGGCCTTGATAATTATTCTTTTGAAATATTAAACCTTTTGTCCATTCTAAAGCACAGATAATTCTTTGCGAGAACATAGTATTTATGCATAGCTTAAATGTGAGTTCAAGCAGCACCTTCTAGAAGAAGGAAGGCCTCAGCACGGATCAATTTAGTAGTCCGATGTGACGAAGTTAACCGCGCAGTTGATGAAAAATAAGAAAGATGTCATAACGTTCGGGGTACTAAGCTGTGCATTGGTTGAAAATACGAAATATGTCATTACGTTTGGACTACTAAAGGATATTTATGGTAACCCGTGCAGAGGCCTACTCTTTTCTAGGAGGTGTTGGTTTAAGGCACTTAAATTGAAGCATTTTATATTCCTTGACAAAATACCCTTGAAAAACATCTTGGCGGTGTTTTTCAAAGCCAAGGAAAATAAAAAAGCAATTGCTTGATTGCCTTACACTTGAAAAACTTCATGTATAATCTTGTTGTTAAGAATTTTCTGTGCCTTAGAACAAACAGTTAACTTAAATATTTAAAAAGTTATTAAACTTCTATAAAATTTATCAATTTGGCAATATTTTTCCACCTAGATGAAAATTATCAAAAGCACTGCCTTATTCTCAGTTTTTGAAAATTTTTATGAGCTCAGGTAACGCAACATTGGAGTAAGTTTTTAAATATTAAAAAAATTAAACCACAAACGCTTTTCATTTTCACAAAACTGTGGATTTTCTCCATTTCGACGTTTCGCGCCATTTTCAAAATAGGTGTAGACAGCGCTGGCTTTGGCTAAATTTGACCTATAGTCTACTGCAATTGACTAACAGTCATGAGTAACAGTTGCAAATTCATAGCAGTTATAAAAGATAAAAATAAAAATTATTCGCAAGAAAGCATCATTTCATATTACGACGGAGCCTTCGAAAAACAACCTTAACTCGAAAAAAATTTTTTTTTTTTTTAAGCTGGAAGAAAACTTTCTTAAGCTTTTAATTTAAATTATTTTGTTTATAAGCAGACGAAAAAATCATGTTTAAACTTTGATTTATCTTCAAAAGTTTTTAAAATTAGATTCCCACGGTTGTTATTTCTGATTACATCTAAGAACAGCTTAATATAGATAGAACAAAATATTCCTTTTAACTCTTACAGTTAACACCATTCACAAGTTGTTTAAATATTTACTAAGCTACATTCATAAAATGTAGCTAAGAAAAAAAAATTCGAAAGTGAATAAATAAAAAATAATAACCATTCAGGATTTTTTCCCCTCGCTTTCTGTGAGGAAAGGAACAGGAAACACCATAAACAAAATAAATGCAAAAAACTTTATACACCTTTTTCTCCAACAAACTGCGAAACAGCTTCAAAAAACAGATTTTTCCCCGAAGAAGTTTTTGGCGAAGAAAAAATATTTACTCTTTCCCTTTTTTTTCCCCTGAACTTTATTTTTCACATCTTTGAAATCTTCCATGTCTTTTTATTTTTCAGATACCATTCTGACGTATACCCTTTTCCAGATTCGTCGGGATCACCTACTGCCAGATAGCATTTTAGGATGCCAAAGTATAGCTTCGGCAGTAAATACCCCTCGGTACGGGAGGGCTATGCCAGTTTCAGAACACACACGGAGTCTTACTTTTTTGTGGTGTTTTGTTCCACTTTCACTTCTTCCTCTTTTACACGAAAAAAGCCCGAAATCCAATCTTCACAGATGTTGCTGCCTTTGTAGCCAGCCATAATGGCTTCCATTGTGTTTTTCTTTAACTTTTTGCTTGTTTTTTCATTATTCCTGTTGATTTCTTTTGTTGTTTTACGAGACAAAGATTTCTGCGACCTTTTCGCTTATCTCTTTTTTTTTCTTTCGCTTTTTCTTGAGGACTTTCAGCGGGAAATGACACTTTTCTTTCTCGGGGAATTTCTACCTCTAAAATATGAGGGTACAGCTGAAATGCGCTTGTTGATGAGGGTGACTGTGAGTTTTATTAAGTGAGTGGTACTTGAATTATTTTTTTTTCTTTTAATGAATTACATTCTGAACGTAATAAAAAAGTCTTATTACTTTCAAGCGCACAAAACGTTTTTTTTTAACGTTCCCTGGTGAGCACTTTGTGACCAAAATCACGATGGCGAGCAACATTACCCAAGCAACACTGCCACAGATACCCGTTAATAGGGTGGGCCACATTCACACATCACATACAATAGAAGACAACGCACAGAGGGAAACATCCCTGCCCTGAGCGGAATTTGAACCCGCAGTCAGGCATGCTAACTGCTAAGCTTCCTGGCCGACCAAACTCAGAAAACGTGCTGTATTTATGCAAAAATAAATAAATAAGTAATAATAATAAATCTTTATTTATTTATTTCCCTTGTCAGTGTTAAAAGAAAATTACAACAACAAAAACAAGAAACTATATAAAGAATAAATAAATAGGGGGGGGGAAAGGCAGAGAACAAAAGAAACAGTTGTTGCGGAAGTCTATAAATCCAAAAAGTCCCTAGCCTCCCAATATGGTCCACACGAGTTAGTATAATATTTATTATTAACTATGGTAGTTTTCCGATCTTATATCATACGTTTCATCACTGACGTTGGACAGCAAATACATATTGCAGGTTCGGGTAATCTTAACATTCAACTTATAATTTTGAACCTAACTCTGAAGACAAAAAATTTTTTTGTGTGAAGTATAAGTCTCAATTTGCCTCACACGAGGACTTTTTCGTAGCAAAGTGACAACGTATGTCTGTTTCATGAGACGGAAACCTCTCGTCGTTCGCCTGATGTATACGAGTGAAAGCGCCTCCAGACGTCTGGTAAAGAGAGTTATTTAGTTATACATACAGTACAAGAGTGCAATTCTCCTCGGTGTCTGAAAGCTCATCCAGGTTCACATAAACGAGGATACTAGTCTGGGAAGGTTAAAGCGTCTGGTGCGCAATGCAATCATATCACCTCCATCATGACATGGCGACGTATTAACGTACTTTTTCTCCTTAACCGACAACTGACTGTTGCATCCGTATATTAATCTTAAAAAATATCAAATTACATTGAAGATAAAACTTAATTAAATTAAATTTATAATCAAAAGCCTAAATCGAGTTAATTTTTAAAATTGTGCTTTTTTCCAGAAATTATAATTCCCGATGATTTTCATCGTTGTGCAGAAAAAAGCGGTCTTCTTAAAAAATAAATTAATTAATTATTTAACTAAAAAGCAATTAAATAAATAAATAGAAAATAAAAATAATAAAAAACAACTCTTTTTCCAAAGTGATTACATATTGTCACTCATTAAAATTTAAAGCATCTGATTTGAAACATAACCATTTTGGTTCATATTCAAAGTTAAAACTTTTCAAGAGCTCCATCAAAACATAAGAGGAACAGGTGACATTTTAACGAGAAGGAAAAAAAAAAAAAAAAGCCCAGGTAAAAGTAACAATGACTATACGCAAATTTTGAGCTAAAAGTAGCAATGTGCTATATGCTAGAAACTAATATTGTTAAGTTGTGCACCAATCCATCTAAGTCATGGAGAAAAACTCATTAACTACAGCAAACAGCGGGTACACCAATGAACAGAAAGATAGTTTTCCAGAATAATTTGACAGAAAACACCTGCCCAACTAACTGACGGCAAATGATGAATTATGGAGGATATTTTCAAGTATACAACCTGCCAAATATATGAACTGTGTTGAAGGATCTGATAATAAATTTATTTAACTGTGAACTGAGAAAAACGCTCGATTGGTGTATGAATAATATATTACTAAGTTTGTTTTTGCATCGATGTTTATCAAATTATTCATTTTTTTAGCACGTTATTAGACTGTACAAGAAATGATCGTTTTAAAGTGAACTTAAATTTGGTTAATATTTTGCTTGGAATCGATCAAATTAGAATTTAATAGCGTCTTAAAAGTAGTCTTTAGAAAACTTGTTTCGAATATGTTATTAGGCTACTGCTTTTTATACGCTCCATTGTAAGTATTAAATTATTTTATTTATTCATTTTCCTTCTTTCTTTTTTTTTTTTTTTTTTTTTTTTCTACTTGACGTTTCGTGTTTTGAATAAAATATTGATTTACAATGTGACTTATAATATTAAAGCCAAATGGTTAGAAATTTTATTATTAAAATCTGCGAAAGCAAATTTTTTTAAATATCTCAAAACACATTTATTTCATTATTTCAGACGATTCACAAATTACATATATTTCCTTATTTCAGAGGATCCACAAAGCACATCTATTTCCTTTTTTCAGACGATTTTAGAATTTAAAATAAATAAACAAATGCATTTTCTTTCTTTTCTTTTTTTTTATCAGATTAAAGAAGGAAACAAAGATTTAAAACTTATTTAAAATTACTAGCAAACTTTGCATTGTATAAAACAAATTGGAATATATTTTAAAAATCATTTAAGGTTTGTTTGTCTTAATAACTCTACAAAAAGCTAGCAAATGATTAATTATGGAAGATATTTTTCAATTACATAATGCACAAAAATAAGTATAAATAACTAGAAATTTTGATTGACATTCAAAACCTTTCAAGACAAAATAAGGACAATTTATAGTTTTCTACCGCTTTAAACGTAATCTTTCAAAAATTTGTTCATAAAATATGTTTTACTAACGCTTTTTTTTATTATTATTATTTTATATATATATATATATATATGCGCCATCATGAATTTTAAACTAATTTGTTTTTCTCTAAATTTTAATTTTAGGCGTTTTATTATTTTAAATAAATATGTGTTTTTATTTTTTTTTTTATTTTTTTTTTTAGAAGAGGCGTAATTGCTTTCGAAGACTTTAAAAATGAAACTCATCTGTATATTTTTTGCAAACTAGGCGAAAAACCTCGAAAAGCTAGAATAGTTAGAACGACATCAAAATTTGACACTAACTTATAATCTTAGGTGAAATTTTTCTTCTTCTTTTTATCCTGATGAGACACAGATTTTTTTTCTTCTCATTACAAAAAATTAAAACTCATAAAGAAAAGCCAGTTAATTTGGAACTGAAAGTTAGATTGTGATAGTGATTTCTAGTACAAAATAAAGGAATAAATAAGGATGTGGTAAAGATAAGAAGATCTAATATCTTTTTATATTAATTTTCTTTTACGAGTTCACGCACGCTTTTCCTTGCAGCCAATCGTAATTCAAACATAAGTTAGCACCTTAACATTTACTGAACTTAAAATTTCTAGCGTACCAACTGCAATGGATGATTTTACAAAAGTGAAAATCTACAAAATTCGCCTAACTGAAAAATAATGAAATGAAACACAATTTTGAATTACTAAAACCAAAATTTCCTAGCTTTGCCGCTGTAAATCTACACCTGCTATTAACTGCTGACTAGACTATTAATTCTAACTCAAATTTAATGTTCATCGATTATTGCTTTTACAACCAATAGCAAGGCTCAGTTTTAAGTTGTCGATGCACGCAAGAAGGCGGATTTGCGACGATGGTTTAATGATTAGTGGTGACGAGCCTTTTCCTTTATTTTGTCGAAAGAAAACGTTAAATTTAAACAACGACAAAAAAAACTTTAATAACTATTTTAACTGCATCGTTCATATAGTCATTGTTGACAAATTATAGTATTAAAGGAAATTTTATGTTCGTGTTAATGGCACATAAATAAGTAATTGTACATCTAATGTTTGTTTTATTGCTTAAACATGTATTAATTATAAGAAGAATCATTGCTCAAGTATTGTTTCGTGTCTATAAGTGTTTCAATTTTTATCCCATAAAAAGAGCAATAGCCAGTATTAGTGATAGAGTTCCTTCAATGAAATGCCCATTTATCTGTGCCAGTCGTTCATAGAAGAAAAAAAAAAAAAACTACAAACCGCAAAAAGCTCTTGTGTCTGTGTTGACTATACTCCTTTTTATATCTGCAAAAAATGAAAAATACATATATATATGTTACATAAAATAGATTAATAGTTATGAAAACAGGACGTGAAAGTGGATGAAAAAAGTCTGTATTTAATCATATGTTTATTATTGAATATTTATAACTATGTCACGTATAGCTATTTTCATGTAGTTATATTTCTTCTAAATAAAAAATATGATGAGAAGGGCTTGGAGCAATATAATCATAAGCCACATTTTTTCAAAGGTAGTTTTTTCACATCAAAATTATCTTTAATATATTTATTTAACAACAACTTTACAAGATTCTGGGATATCTCCAGAGAAAAAAAAAAAAAAAAAAAAAACACAATGCATCGAAATATCTAATTACATAAATGAAAAAAATCGTTATTTTTCCTCCAAAATTCTATTATATATTATTATAATTCTATTATAGTATTATAATAGTATTATAAGTATTATAAGTATAATAGTATTATAATAGTACTATAATAGTATTATAATTCTATTAATACTATTGAAAAACATGTAATTAAAAATCTACATTTTCATAATAATTCTTTGTCCTTTATGTAATAATTTTATAAAAATGGATAAAAAATGGAACAATATCTATATAAAAATTACAATATGAAATCCATTTAAATATAACAATTAAAAACCATTCAAAAGCAGAGACTTACAATAAATAAATTAAGAGAAGGATTAAAAATTATTCTATTTTTTAAAACATTATAAATACTATTTAATTATATAAAAAATAGTTTCGTGTTTTTATCCCAAAAACTCTTTTAAAAAAAACACCTTTCTAAACAATATAAAGACGTAAATTTTAATAATATTGCTCTTTGTCTTTTCAAATTTGAGAAGAATGGATGAAAAAATGAAACAATATCTATAAAAAATCCTTTATAATATAAAATCCATTCAAAAACAAAGATAAGAATCTTATAATTCCTAGATTAAAAGAAGAATTAAAAATTACTTTTTTAAAACATTTTAAAAACTACTTGATAAAATAATAAAATCATTATTTTTAAATTAACTAATCACAAAAATTCTAACTACTTAAATTTTAAAAAGAATTATAATTACTCCTACATATTGTCAGTATTTCAAATCAACGAAATTAACAAACTGTTTTAGTTTTAATAAATGTAAAAACGAAAAAGACTTCAGATCAAAAAGCGAGTAAATACCTATTTTTTAAAAAATTATTACGATTTAATTATAAATATTTATAATATTATAAAATAGGCATGTACACCTAACTTCAGCCAATTTTACGCATTTTTTAGTTAATAAAAATTCATTAATACTCTAATGTTTTAACAATCATAAAAAATAGTAAAAAATTACTTTTAATCGAAACAGATTAATACAAATCGAAGACTCTTTTACATTTAATAAAATCAAAAAATAATTTTACAAACGAATACGAAAAAACATTTTCATCCAATATTATCAAATATAAATGTAAATATGGTTTTGTTCTCGCCTTCGCAAAGAGTTCAAATTAAAATATCTTCCAATTTTCTGTATTACTTACACAATTAAAAAATTAATTAGTTTTAAATAACGCTTACAACTATAAATAAAGCAGTTAAAAACTTACATTCAATTGAAACACTTTAAACATTTTCTTATTTTGGGAAAAATATACAATAAAAGCATTTAATTTAACGAAACACTTCGAAACGTTTTTAAAGAATACTTTAACAACCTTAAATTAATTACCTTAAAACAATTGAAATCCGTGTACTTATTTATTCAAGACACTTTAAAATAGTGAGGAGAATTCGTTTTATTTGCACAGATAATTGCTACCTCTATGCGGTACAGTTCGAAAACTCTAACCAAATATTGACCTTTGTTTCGTAAAATTACTTCCTCAGACCCATTATCTTTAAGGAACCTGAATATATAAAAAAAATCCCTTTTCATTTAATAAAATCCCTTTACGTTTAATAAAATCCCTTTTTAATAAAACGTCAGACGATTTCAACAGTACTATCGAATCGCTTGAGGAATCTTCATAAATGGTGGCTCTCAAAAACTTTTATGTATCTTTTCACATGAATAATTTAATTATCTTAATGTCCGAGAAAATTCATAAAATGAGGAAAGATGCAATTAATTTTATACTCAGTTGGATGAAGAAAAGAATGTTTAATCAAATTAATATTTTAAAATGTTTCTTTCGCTCTCGATTTCATTAAAGAAAGGGATTTTCTTTTAAAAGATCGAACTTAATCATTCTTTCTTTAACGCTAATATCTATGAACAACACTTCATTATGCAAATGAGCTGAAGTCTTATAAATGTTCATAGTTGAAACCCTACATATGGAATAGCTAAGTAGTTCATGAGGTGTACTATTTAAAAAACAAACACATACAGCAGAAAATGTAAAATACGTGTAATGCAATTAAAACTGAAGTTTTTTTTCCCTCTTAACTGCTAATGGAAGAGCCAAAACTGCGAATGTCACCATATGAATTTTTTTCTCCCTTATTCGTGCGAGCTTTTTAAATTTCCATCTAACTGCAGCAGAAAAATAGTCCCTAAATGCTACAAAGCCTTTAGAACATTAGTTTTTAGCTTTTCGCTCTTGTTGCTTGGTATTTTTCATTAAAATTTCAAGGCTCAGAAGTCGTACAAATGTGCCGTAACATAAAGTAACGTTAAGTCTGTCGAATTTCATTCGGCGGCAAATGGGTGATTATTATTTAAGTAAAAGAACTGTTCTTTTTATTTTTGCAACCTTCTTTTCATTCTGCTTCCTTTTTCTGCTAATGAGTAACTATGTTTTAAGTCAATAACAGCTTTTTAAGCCTGTATTTTTAAAGAACGTAGAATTATTTATCCGGAATACTTTACGCTGAACTATCTTTGTTGCTTTTAAACCGAAATTATTTATTAGTTTTGTAAGGATTTTTAAGTTTTACTTTGTGTTGGATTAATAACAATGCAATTTTTTTTTTTTTTTTAATAAAAAATATTTGAAGTTCACCCAGCTTCAGGTCGATGGGTACCACATTGTCTGCAAAGTTAAGTGTGCGTAGTTAAGTGTAACGGCTGGAGAGCAATGCTGACCACATTGCCTTGCAATCGTGTCGTTGGTCACGAAATTGTGGAGCCTTGAAATTATGGAACCCTTGGCTCTCAATGAGCAGTTGCGAGAGTGCTTTGTTTTTACTTTACCTGAATTGTTTAAAAACATAGTCATAAAACAACAAAGAATAATTTAAAACATTGCAAGATTTGCATCTGCAAGATGCAAACATTGCATCTTGTAGATTTGCAAACATGCAAATCTACAAGAAAAAACGCATGAATTTTATTTATTTTTTTTTTAAAGGGGGGAATGAAACTAGAGACAAACAATAACTATGTCAATCTATGTATCTAACTTTTATTTACCGGAAGGCCAATCAAACTTTAGTAAGGTAAAGTGAGAGACAGCAAAATTCCGGAAAGAAAACAAAAAACAAGTTATTTGCAAAATTTTTTATTAAAATTGATATTGAAAGAAGTTTAATTCACTAGTATAATGTACCAATTTATTTCAAAGAAAAGGTATAAGTAGGAACGGCACGTACTATAAATATCGCCGAGTGAAATTTCAGTATAGCTTTTCTATAATAAACAAACTGCAAGGTGCTCTTGACAGTAAACTAAAAAAAAAGACCTAAAGCTGTATTTTTTAAAAACTTTAAACAATAAAAAGGGTAAAGGATTTTTTTTTTTTTTAAATGTCAAAACATTTTTCCAATTAAAAGGTCTGGAGCTGGTAAAATTGATTAGCTGGGTTGCATATGATCCCCGAGTCACGGATTTGATTAAACTATATTAAGGAAAGGGTTAATCAGTAAATAAATACATTTATAAATTATAGTCAGACACTAAGCAATCAAAATTTTATTCATTAATTTATTAGATTTAGAAATAATTTCTGGAATCAAATTTAAAAATTGTCTAAAGATTTTATTTTTGCGAAACACTTTTTAAAGATTTCTTTTAATAATCATTTAAAAAAGTAAGTTTTAGTTTTATATTTTAAAGCTTTTTTCGAAATTATTTTTGTAGAAATAGGAAAAAGGAATAACCTTACATTTTTTTGTAATATTATTATTTTCTTTTTTTTTTTTTCTTCGTTATTTAACAGCAATTTACTTTTTGTAGTAAACCGTTCTAAAGAAACGTTTTAAGGCCAAAGACAAACTTTTCTTTGGACGAAATTTCTTTTCAAAAATTCAGCATTTAAACGCTTTAAAAAAGCAAAAGAGCTGGATTTAACTTTGCGCGAAAGAAGTAAGTGCCTGAAGCAAAATATAAAAAAAAAAGTAGTAATAAAAAAGAAATCAACTACAAAATTTTAATCAAAATCACTAAAGTCAAAAATAAAATTGGAACTCACTAAATCAGTTTAAGAATGTCTGAATTTTTTTAAACAAATCTCATGGCTCAAAAATTAATAAAATTGTGGGGAAAAAAAAGAGGTTAAAAATTTCTTCGCATTCAGACTTTTTTTTTTTCAATTGTTCTTGGGGTCATTCTGGAAGAGGGGGGGGGAGAGATATAGGAGGAAAAAAAAAAACAATATGCTGTGTACCTGGGGCAACAGTTAATTTTCAGTACCATGAAATAACAATGATTTCTTCCAAAAACTTTTTCAGCTTTTAAAGTTTTTTTCGTTTTTTTTTTTTTTTCTTCATATTGATAAAAAAAAAAGTCTTAAATTCTTAAAAAA
Organism: Parasteatoda lunata; assembly: GCA_949128135.1. Classification (NCBI taxonomy): domain Eukaryota; kingdom Metazoa; phylum Arthropoda; class Arachnida; order Araneae; family Theridiidae; genus Parasteatoda; species Parasteatoda lunata. Next base: position 39,211,124 of record OX421971.1, read on the forward strand.
TTACTAAAGTATGCTTCAGTGATTTTTGAAGAATGCATTTAAATGAGATCTTCTAATGGTCTTTTTCCATTTGAAATAACTCATCTTAGGAAATAATAGGATATTTTTTTTATAATTGCTACAACTTTTTAAAGACTTTTAATTTGAGTTTAGTCAATCTTAAGACTGCGGTCAATGAAAATGGTGCAAATATATACGATGCCGAATATTCAACTTTGCCGAAATTGGGTGATGTTCTTTTTATCTCGAATTTCCTTTCTCTACCTTAATTATTTATTTACTTTAGTTTTGAACTTTCGGTTTGAAATTTTGAACCAATTTTTCATTTGTTCGTCTATGCAAGCTATAAGCTAATATAATCTTTCTATAATCAGCTCTAAACGAATCCAGATTCTTCAATATATATTCTTCTTATGAACTATAATGCTTATTATAGGACTCTACAGTCTACCTCTTCGCTTCTAGGTTAAACTTTTGACTTGTGTCCTTCATATTTTTGTACTTAAACTTTTAATGATATAGTGATATTTCAGCACAATACCTTACTAAAAAAAGTGAAAACTAAAGAGACGCTTTATTTGATTAGTTAAAAAAGTGCTTCAACGAGAAATAACTTCGACGAATTTTCTCTCAAATCTTTAAAGAAAAAACTAAGAAAAAAAAAACATGATTAAAGTTATAGATACAGTGCAAAAGCTGACAAAATACAAGCGGGGAGATTTGTACTGCTGCCGTACAATCAAAAATTTATAAAAAATATTATTTGTTAAAAATTATTTAACATCAATAGTTGATTTTTAGCTTTTATTTGTCGTTTAAAATTAAATAAGGTAACTAATATTCATATTAATGTCACTTTTTTCTGGGGAAAAAAAACAACAGAAAACCTTTCTGATAATGCAATTGGTCCTGAGTCATTCATTGCTGTAATGCAATCATAAATTTAAGCAAACTATTATAACTATTTATTTTGTGTCAATTGTTGATTTTTAGCTTTTGCTTATCATTTAAAATTAAAATAATAATAATAATACACGAAGTTATCGATACACTGTTAAAATTCATAAAACGCAAACCTGAAAACAATAGTTTACCTAAGCCATATGAGCAATTCTACAAATAAACACCAATTAGGCGGCCAAAAAAATTTTTTTTTCTTTGGGGGGGGGGGGCACACTATTTCTACATGAATTTTCTTCTTTTTTACACCCTAAAAAGGCAAGAAAAAATCGTGAACATGAATTTTTTTCTTTGTGACATACTTTAAATGTGACATACTCAGATATATCTGAGCCATTTATTCAGATAAAACGATTTTTACATAAATATGATATTATTATAATGTCTCTCTAAAATGTATTTATAGGGATTTCATACTATGAGATTATATTTTAGTATAAAAAAAAAATAAAAAAAATTTAATCAAAGTTTGTAGATTGAAAAAATCGGGAAAAGTTTAAAATGGGTATTTTGTCATTTAAAGTATGTCACAAAGAAAAAATGTCATGTTCAATATTTTTTCTTGCTTTTTTAGGTTGTAGAAAAGAAGAAAATTCATGTAGAAATAGCGTGCCCCCCCCCCCCCCCGAAAAAAAAATTTACTTTTTGTTTGGCCGCCTAATTTGCGTTTATTTGTAGAATTCGTTGCTTTGAAATTAAACCGTAGTAACTCAAAAAAATCGAAAAATGAGATATTTGGCTCATTTTGTGTAAAAAATAGTTTATTTTTAATCTTTATTAACAATTTAAAAGTTTACAAAACTATCCTGAATGAACTATCAAAACTTTATAATTATCTACTTGCTATCAATAATTGATTTTTAACTTCTACTTATCAATGAAAATGTTAAAAATAATACTATGAATTCAGTTATCGATACAGTGTAAAAGCCCACAAAATACCAAGCTCGGAAACAGTTCTTTAGCAACGCCATATACCTACAATTCTCAGTAATGTCACTCTTTTTTCCCCGAAAAAATGAAATAGAAAATCACTCTGAGAATGGAATTGGTCCTGAAAAATTCACTGCTGTAATATTATCATAAAATTACACAAAACCTTATAATTATCTACTTGCTATCAATAATTGATTTTTAACTTCTACTCATCATCACCATCATAGTTGGCCAGACAATGCATAGTTGGTAATGTGAGCCAATGCCTTCCTCTGAAGATTTCTCCACGAATACTTCCGATTTATCTTCGATCTCCAATTTTTTTCCTTAATTGCGAGACAATCAGACTCCATTGAGTCAGCCCATCTCAACCGCAGCCTTTTCCGCTTTCTTTTTCCAGTAGGTCTAAAAAGCAGTATCTTTTCTATTGTGTTGTCGTCACTCATTCGAATCACGTGGACGATCCAATTCATTCTATTTATTTTTATGTATTCAATAACATCAGGTTGTTTATAAATCTTGTACAGTTCAAAGTTATAAATCTCCTTCTCCAGTTATTGTTTTCGTTTACACCACCAAGTATACCCCGCAAAATCTTTCTCTCAAATATTGCGATACAATTTTTAACTTCTACTAATCAATTAAAAATTTTAAAAAAAATACCATCACGAATTAAGTTATCGATACAGTGTAGAAGCTTGAAAACAGTTATTTTCCTACGCTATGGTACCTAGAATTCAAAATAATGTCACTTTTTCTTCCTTCTAAAAAAAAAAAAAAAAAAAATATATATATACACTGAAATAGAAAACCACTCTGAGAATGGAATCGGTCCTGAGCCGTGCTCTGCCACTGTATAATCATGTTCAAAAGATAATAAATAAATAAAAGCAAGCGACAGCACTTTTAGAAACGTGGTTGAGAATTTGTATTTGATTTTACTTTCACCGATGTTCCATTTCTATCGAATAATAGCAAAAAAGATGGAAGGAATCAATATGAAAGGGAAAAAATGCGTCTATCTTTCGATATAGATTGTTCGGTTCTAAAAGTGGATTTAGTAATAAAAGTTCCTGTTCGAAAAGTAACGAAATGTAGAGCCGTAAAAAGGCTTCCCCTTCCTCAATATCAGTTGTGCTTTGTGTTGTTTGCAACGCATGTCTACTTTACACCATGAAATTTGATGATTTTCTGGGAAAGCTTTTATGCAATAGGAAGTTTTCATTTCGATATATAAAATAAAGAACTATCACACAAATATATTGGTTGTACTTTTCTCTGCACGGTTATTTCAGAGAGATTGTATTGTTTTGATAAATAATATCAATCTGACGGGAGATAAAAGATTACTGAAAAATCTATCAATGTAGTTTAATAAATTATACCAAAGACGGGTGTTTTATTGTAGTTCAATCAAATTTCTTACGAACAAATAGTTTTGAGTGCTTCAGAAAATGTAACAAATAGTTGCAGTGCAATGTAACTATTTGTTGCATAACATTCTTGCAAAATTCACAGTTTCACACCAGCAGCAGGGATGCTTGTGCAAAACTGTAAAATTTCCGATTTAAATCCGTAACCTCATTGTTTTTTAGCATATAAGAAAAAGTTTTTTTCCGTAAAAATTATAAGGAAAATCCGTAATCAGACAGGTTTTGAACCGTAACAAAATAAGGTTTTTACAAGAAAAATCAATCAGTTGTCTCAGCAAATTTTTACCATATGGGAGCAAGGTTTCGTTGTAAATCTGCACTCGCAACAGCTGGGAATATTTTGTGTCGGCAGAATTCGTAATGACCAGTCATCGCTGGGACTCGAACCTGGGTCGCGTCATTGGGAGGCTTGCGTTCTGTCCCCTGAGCCACTGTGGCTCACGTGTCTTATTATGATGAAACTGTAATAATGAAATTTTCGCTTGAATATTGTATCAGTTGGACAATAAAGTCGAATTGCAGCTTTGTTTATACGATATTCAAAGCCATGAAGAAATTGCTAAAAAGTAAGAGCAAGTATAGAAAATAATCGTAAAGTGATTGGAAACATATGGCGGAAGTTAAATTTTGGGCCATAGATGGCGCCACTGAAAAACGAGAACAATCGCACCACCATTGTCCTACGACAACAACAATTGATCAGACGCTAAGGTGAGCTTCAAATCTCTGTTGGAGATCGAACCTTGGTCCTACACATTGATTGCTCAGGAATATAGAAAGCAGTATGTATATTCTTTGTCTTAACCGTTGAGACATCACACTTCTAAATTTTTTCCGAATTTTCGTCCAATTTTGTTCATAATTTTTATTTATCTAACAATACGGTTTTACTAATCCACAGCTTATTTAAGTCTAAAGAATAAATTTTAACAACTTAATTAATAAACAAACAACTTAATCAAATTAAAACTAAATCAATCTAGCAAAAAGAATTTTTTTTTGAGAGAGATCAAAAGCTGATAAGCAAAGTTTGCAATATTTCCTGTTAGCATTACATTTTTTTAGTAATGTAACTAATCAAGTTTAATTTAAAATAACCGAACACTATGAAATCTGTATCATTGAGCAATACGTTTGATACTGAAATTTATCTCTCTCTCTCTCACCCTTTTTTTTTTTTTTTTTTTTTTTTTTTTTCAATATCCTTACGTGTCATTATTTTTGGCACTTTTTCTTGTTTTTTCCCCGGTGAGATCTGAGCATAAATTGTTTCTGCAGTGCCACTAATCATCTCATCATCCTCTAAAACTATGGATTTGGTTTCAAAATTTTCTATTTTTGACAAATTTCTCATTTATTTCTAGTTTACCTGTCATCCCTCTGGCACACCTTGTTATTTTCTATGTTGATATGAGAACAGAGGGATTCTGTTCTCCTATCAGAAAACAGAGGGAGTTCAACAGAGGGATTTATACGGCAGCAAGAGAATCGTCGTTCTTCGACATGATTTTTGTAACTATATAACCGCTTCTTCGCGCGTTGCTTCATAAACTGAATTGTTTTTAAGATATCTTCAAATATTCCAATTAACTAAATTAAAATTTTAAAAAAAGTAAAAAAAAGAGATTTTGAATTGAGAGAAGTTTGTTCGCTTGAATGCTGAAAAATGTTCAATGAATTTTTTAATAACCATTATTTTCGTTCTGTAGTTTATTTACTTTAAAATATTGCTTGTGAAATTAAATCATAATTTCCATTCTATAGATTATAGTGTATTCATAGTATACGCAGCCATTTTTATTCTATTTTTTAACAAAAAAAAAAAAAAAAAAAAACGGAATGTTGTTGTTGTCGTTGGCCATTCAGGCAAGAGGGGCGATTGCTCTTGGTTTCCAGTGGCACCATCTATAGCCAAGAATTCAACTTCCACCACACCCATTTATGGAGCGGACCTATTCATACATCCATTCATATACAGATCATAATTTTCACCCGAACCAGAGAACGATCAATCTCCAATTCTTCCCCCTCAGAAGTATAATTTCTCATGGAAACATGGATGACTTTGTGACTCGAAAGATTTAACGTGCATCAGTCACCATTTACAACACGGGGAGTCTTCGTGCCCGGCTGGATTGGAACTCCAGCTCTCACGAACTTGAGTCCAGCGCCCTGCCAATCAGCCTATCCCGACCCAAGAAATGGAATTAACTAGCTAAATAAAATCAAACGTGTTTTTTTATAACAGATAATTCATAATTTGGCTGAATATGAAAATATTGACTCAGTTTGATCTGTATGCTCTTGTTCTGCTTTAGTCAACTAATTTATCATACTTTCAATAATTAAACCATTGTTTTTGTTCTATAATTTATTTTAAGATTCTATTTTAAGATAATATATTTCATTTGATCAGGTAAAATCAAATCAAGTATGTTTTTCTGCATTTTCTGATTCTTTACAGTTTAAATAAATATGAAAGTTTTGATTTAGCGTGCTGATTCTGTTCTATATACTGCTGCATATATATATACAGAATTATAGTTAACCGGTAACTATATAAATTAATATTTATATATAGTAATAAGTAATAGTCGTGTTTGTAATCCATTATGTAAACTAATCTAGTAATGTTTAGAAAATCGTGTAACTTTCTCAGAAAATATATTTTAAATATTCATTGTTTGCGGACATTCTACCTCATTAACCTGTATTCAGATTCTTTTGTATTATCATCTTTCCCAGAAATTTCCTTTCTTCAAAAATTAGCTTTGTGGAGAGATGTATTGTTTACCAAAAACTTTGATAAACCCCTCCATTAATCGTTAGTTTACATAAGTTAATGAAGCATATCGTGACATTTACCCGAAATGTGTATTTTCTTGCAGGGAAATTTATTCGTTGTTATTGCATGGTATAGGTGATATTTTTCTTTCTTATTAATTCTTAATATCCCGAGGGCATTTTTACAGAAACATTCTAATTGCTTATATCCCTATTATCCAGGGAAAAATGAATAGATTTTTTACTACTTATTCAAATTTTGCTAGTTGTGGGCAAAGAAATAATGCATTTGAAGTGTGTATTTTGCGTGGTGTTATAATTTTGTTTAAATTATTATTTTGTTGCTTTACTAAGTGATAGAATATTGCGAGACCTAAATTGCAAGTTTACTGTTCCAAAAACACTGATTTCTACTTATTCGATTAGTTGTAGGCAAAAAAGTAATGCATTCAAAGAGTGTACTTGGCGTGGTTGTATAATTTCCCGAGTTATTTTGTTGCGTTAATGAGTGTTAGAATAAAGCGAAACCTAAATTACAAGTTTACTGTTTCAAAAATGCTGATTATCTATATCTCCTCAAAAAATTGTTTAGCAAAATGTTGTGGTGATTTAAGATTTTTTCCTTCACGAAAAATAATGGTTATGACAAAACTATTGTTGATAAAGCTAGACAGCATGAATGATGCACAAATGAAGCCATAAAAAGTACAATAATTTGGGTATTATATACTATATTTCCCCTTGAAGCCCACTCAGCTTCATATCTATGGGAACCAGCTTGCTTTGTAAGTAAAGACGGCCAGTGCACAGTGCTGAACGCAATGCCAAAACCATGCCGTTGGTCACGATATTCAACCGCCATGCCCCACCCTGTACCTCGGGAATGCTTTACGTTACTACAATCACAAACTTTCTTCTGTGTCGAAACACAGAATATTTTCAAAAACATTCAGTGTTTCTAGCATCGATCCTGAGAAAGGTTTTTAGTTATAAAAGAGAAAGTATTGTATGTCTGTTTTTTCGGTTTTGTTTTAAAAAGATATAAATGATTTTAGAAATATTCTACTCGATAATAAGTTTCAAAATTAATGAAGGCATTTATAAAGTGATAATTCCCTCACACATCCATTAAGAATTACAGTAATTTCTTTATTCTACAGTCAAAATGTCTTTGTTTTTCTATAAAGTTACAAGTAGAGACATATTTTAAACCTAATATTTATTTGATATATATTTTTCATTTCAGATCAAACTTTTATAACGTTATAAAGTGATAATTCTCTCACACACGAATCTCTCTCAAAACGAATAATTATTAGAATAATTTGTTTATTTCATAGTCAATATGTCTCAGTTCTTCATTAAAGTGGCAAGAAGTAACATATTTCAAACTGAATATTTATTTGAAACGTATTTTCCACTTGAGATAAATGTCAGAATTATTCAATTTAAAGAGGCAGTAAAAACTTGTTACTTCGTTACCTTTATTTTAATATATCAGGTACACCTATTCCTTGTCCTAACCTATATCAGAATTCGATACTCAATCTATATGCCTCTGAAGGTGTGCGCTTAAAGGGCTCATCTTTTCCAATATCGTTAAATCCCAATCCTTTCTCCCATCAAACAATACTCCGAATACTGAACCATTTCGATGGCACAGAATTTTGTGTCACCATTCCCGTTGCCAAGCAATTTGCATGGGCCTACAGATCCCTGCACGCGTCTATAAAGCATCCCTCGGTTAATTGGCTTCACGAAATTATACATCCCATACAATGCCTTTCGAGCCATTCAGGCTTCAACACCTTCCATCACCAAAATGCATAGGACTTTAGGATCGAACCTCATTTGTGGCAATTATGGATATTAGGTTCAGCAAATATTCGATCATACAAACCGGGAATTAAGGCCAGGATAGAATTCCCTGCTAATGCAATATTCCGCAGAAGGGGGTCCTTCAACCACAATAAGAACAGATATTAAAATCTTTGCTGGGGAAGGATGGATTAATTTTCTGGTTCGCTTGTTGAAGGAGGCGAGGCATTAAAAAATATGCTCAGAGAGGAAATAGATCCCACAAACTCTTTATGATGGACTTGTAATTTGGAAGTAAAGAAAAAAAGGGAAATTATGAATCCGTGATTTTAATGAGGTTTGTCATTTTGGTTTTTATAAGGGGATGTAATGACTTGGAATTATTCTTTAAATTGTTTTGGTGATTGAATTGTAAAGCCATAAGTGAATAAATTTTAAAAAGCTTGATCCTGGTTGAGTAATTTCCCGTTTCATTATTCATCGAGATGAGAATTTAACTATTTTACTTGATTTAAATTGGTTTTAATTACGACAGAAATTAAAATCGTTGACTTATAGAACAAAAATTTAGCTATTTTAATATAAACTGTTTAAAATGCTTTTAAAAATGTGGGACTTTTATGATTAGCGCTACAATAAGCGGTAATAACAGAGAATTTTTTAATCGTTAAACAGATAAATGCTAAAAAGTAATTATCATCCTTTTATTCTTAAATTATTCTATAAATAAAAATTAAAAAAATTTTATAATAAAAATCTCCACTGATTGAAAGAAATGTTTAATCTTTCAACGTGAAATTACTAAGGCTCGTGGTAGCCCAGTAATACAGAATCGGACACCGGTCCAGAGAGTCTTGGGTTCGTTCCTCGACTCTGCTAAGACCCACCGAGTTCATGCGATATATATGCTCATAAAATCTATGAAATCGAAAGACCAGTGGTTGGTCAATGAGTAAATACCATGGGTAGGTACAGTGGTTCAGAGAAAATTTCCTTCCCCTTCTGAATTTTGTCTAAATTGAGGAAATGGCCTCACTAATGAGTGGTGATGCCATCAATCCGTGGGGTACTGAGCTAAGATGTACTTTCACCCTTGCGGTGCTCTCTAGTCAAACGAAAGGCACACGTTCCAGACTTAATTCGCAAAAGTTCAATGACTGGTGAGCTTGTCTTATCCAAGTGTTATTAGAGACAACAAGAAATTTCTGAAATTTTCTTAGAATAAGAAGTTTTCGTAATTTCCTTATCATTTTCCTTTAAAGTGGAAAAAAATGGGAACGAATGATTATTTTACGGAATATAATATAATAATATCTGCTTTATCTTATTTCACACGAGAGTGGTAATTGTTGGCAATCGACCAGGGGATATGTCAGCCATTTTGACAAAGCGATTTCGAGGTATTTGTGTATAAATAATATGTTATTTCGATTATCTTACCTTCGCATCTGATAACCATATCCAGAGATTAGGAAGGAAAATCGAACTTTTTGAAGTGTTACACTAGAGCAATTCCTAACGATTGAAAATAATACTCTATGAGAAAATATTTGTAAAGTATATTCGATCTGGTGTAAAAACTCAAAAAAAGAAAAAAATTTGACTTTATTTCAACAAATGATCCAAAAAAATGCTTTTATCTACTTATCTGTTCCTAATAAAAAAATAGAAATAAAAAAAACAAAAACAAAGAAAAGCAAAATAAATTTATTTTGCGAACGAAATTAGAATTTATATTATAAAACCTTTCATGGAAAATGATGGCATTGAAAAGATCAAAAGCCTGACTACTCTACCCGGCTTTGGGTAAAATTCGAAAATTGCAACATTGTCGCCGACACAATATTTTGATCAAACTATTTCCTTCGCTTTTAAATGCATCTTATTTATTTCACACAAGTATGAGTTTATATTTATTCTGACTGCACGGAAGATGATGTTATTCTACGTGAAGCGCTACAAACATTTTATTACCAGAATTTTAGAGGATCAAAACTATCGGCGTGTGCATTTCTGCGTAGAATTTTCATCAGTCTGTAATGCATACAACGCGAAGCATGAAATATTCTTTGAAAATATATATGTTTTTTCTTTTTTCAGACAGGAAACTCTTTTTATGGATATTAAATTCTTTGATAAAAAGGAAGAGTTTGTGGGGATTTTGTTTGTGTTTTTTAAATATAAGGTCTTAAAGTTTTATTTTTCATCCTACGAGGCAGAAAAAAATTAAATACAATAAACTCTTCTTTAATGACAAAAAATGCAAATGAACATCTGTTAGGGATTTAAAAAAAGATGTTTTGTAATAACCACCCTTTCTATTCTCTTTCAGAGAAGAAAGAAAGTATAAATTAAATAATAAAATATGAAGTCTGATCGCACAAAAGCCAGAGCCAACTATACAGCGTTAAACTCGAGATCTTTCGGTTTTATGTACTCAAATTAAAACAATTAATAATAATTAATGCAAGAAACTATGTCTGCTGCAAATTAGGTTATGGAATAAATATAGACTGATCTTTAAGGTGTATAAATAGAAGCAAAAAATGCAAAATGTGCTGTAATAACTGCATTTAGTCACTGATTTTAGTTTCCTTTCAAAAAATAAAGTTAATAAAAAGCAAATATTAGCAGTCGTAAATTAACAGCTAAGTTAGGAAAAGTAGGATCATTATAGAAATCTGACGACAGGCTATTGAGGGAGGCAGGAGTGAAAACCTCTAAACCTGTTTTATTACATAGGAAACGGAGAAGAGTTGAAAGTCAGTTATTAGAAACAACACCTTCAAATTTCCCCAGGCAATCAAATTGGTTTTTTGGGATTAAAGCCCTGCTTTTCTCAGTAGTGATTTGTTGAATATACCGTTTTGTTCTCCACTCGTTTAAATACTAATCTGTGACGTCTAATGTGTAATTCATTTTAAACTTCATTTTTGACAACGATTCGAAGAAACAAGAGAGACAATTTTTTTTTATTCGTTGTTAAACACAATTCAAACAGTTTTGCTTTTCTGCAACACAATTATATAAACGTAATGTTCCGTATACACTGCATTTAATATATTTCTAGAATTCTTTTCAAATAAGTAAAAAAAAAAGTGTAAATATTAAGAGAAGCAAATTAAAAAGTAATTCGAAATCTGATGAAACTTCAAATTGCTTCTAATTGTCCGCTTTTTCGAAGTGCCTCCGGAATTTCAACAGCTTTTGATGTTTTTAATCTCGTGTGTTTTATGATCCTCTGACACCCCCCCCCCCTCAAATATCTATTTGAGACCTTTGATGTTATACATTTTAATTTTAAACGATATATTCATGATATTCTTCTAAGCAAGAGTATTTTGAAAAAAAAAATATAGTCCACCATAATTTTGAAACTAATAAAGGAGAAAATACTAATATGTCTGGCTTTTGATTCTGTGTTTAGTTTTTCTTCTTTTTTAAAAATTACAAAATTGTTAATGATTTTAAAACAAATCTATAACAAAATCAACTGATCAAAACCTAATCATTTAAAATTCCGTTTCTATGCATCAAAAAGCGGAAATTTTCAGCCGGAAAAAAAAAGAGAATAAATGATTTAAATATTTACTATTTATTTCATTAACATTTCGCCTTCAGCAGCTTATACTCAAAATTAACTAACTGGGTAACTTCTTTCCTCTAACTTTCCTAAAACACTGATCAATTCGACAACATCTGTCAGTCAATTAAAATCCTGGAAGAAAATCCGGATATCCGGAAGTTTCTACCCCGGAGAAATCAGAAGGAAATACGGTAGTAATTTCATTAATTAAAGTTTTCCCCGTTAAGTTTAAAATACAGTCGCCTCTTTCTTAATCGGTTCGGAAGGTTAGGTTACGGGAATAATAATAAAGGACTCTTCTAGTCCTGCTCCAGTACTCGAGAGTGATTTTCGGGAGAAAAGGATTTCCAGGATACGAGTCATGGAGCGGGCTTTGACAGTATTATTCCAAAGAGAATGCCATGATTGTGTCCTAGAATTCTGGGTGGATATGGACACGTCTCTAATTGAGAATACTGAGCGAAGAGCTTAAGTCCAGATTACTGTAATAGAGAATCTGAAGAATTGAGAGGAAGCTGATGAAGAGAAAATTTCTCCTTAATGATGCCCCTAAGCTTATAGGAATCTCGACAGGCAAGATTTGAGATTTACTCCATTAACGAAATAAATTCTTGAATTGAAATAGTTTGGAATATTATTAATGTATTTTCTGGTAAACACCATTTCGTCTGTATGGTAATGACTTTGAAAATTTTGTTAATGACATTTAGAAATAAGTGACGAAGTATCAAATGACTAAAGTTATTTCGGACGGATCGTAAAGACATGGTTCCCAGTAGAACACCGAAGTCAAGTATCACTGGTTGCGGTCAGTAAGCGGGTGGCTGACCACTTTGATCAGTCTGCGTAGGAAGCGAGGTTGGGCGGTATTGGTCCTCGTTAAACTATTCTATTCCACCCCTAAATTACTCGTCTTCCACGCGCAGATCGTTCGGCTACCAAAGCAAGGGAGCCATCCCCTCTGCAGAGGATCAAAATTGCGATGGCATGTCTTCGGATCATCCTCAGGGATGTTTCCCAGATCGTTGCCAATAGCCCATTGTACAGCTCTGGTGTGACGTAAACAAAGTACCTACCTATACCTAAAGTTATTTTAAGAGAGTACAACATCCATGAGCCAAATAATGAAAACAATTTCACAATTCAGTTTTTCCTTTTTAAATAACAAAAATTTTATTTAATTTTAAGGTAGGTAAGTAGCAATTGTGGTTTGAAAAATATATATCGTAATGTGATGTTGTTGTTAAGGGCGGATTTTATCCCATCTGGTAAACGGGACATATGTGCTACTGTATGGTCAGCTAGAAAATACGTCACTGGTGTGAATTTTCATTTCATAGAACATGTGTCACTGTTTACTAAGGTACGGATTTGTGGTTAATGTGCGAGTAATTAGTGTTGGTTTTAGATGGGAAAAATCTTTGAGAATGCTATTATTCTCTTCAAGTATTCCAATTTTTTTTTTTAAATACCAAAAGCTTTATTTAGTTGTAAGTAGACACATTGCTATTGTGAAGGAAAAAATTTATCTCTTAATGTGTTGTTGTTAGATGCGGATTTTAACACACCTGGTAAACGGGACAAAGGACTTAAAGTCAGTTGTGTTACGGTGTGTTGCGGAATTCAACGCCTCTAGAACAACAAGTTTCTTTTTTAGGTGCGCGTTTAAATATATGTCTGATGCATGAAATAAATAGAAGGAAAAATATAGCTTTTGATATAACCGAAATGAAGACCATTTGCTGGAAAGGCTAGTTCTCTGTTGTCATGTTGACGAAGCAGATACCCGTGTCACGGTTTGATGCTGATTGTAAATGTGTCACAGTTTGAAGCTGATTTCAATCAGTTGATATCTTTGTTTTGGAGTTTTTTTTTTTTTCTTCTTTTTTTTTTTTCTTGTGTCAAATGAAAATAATCTAGCTATATTTATGTAAATTATGATTTTAAAAAAAATCCCTTTTAAAATTCAAACATTTTGAAAACAGATATTTTGAATATAAGCATTCAGCTCTAATTATAAAATTGCAGCTTGCTAACTTTACGTTTAAATGGAAGAAAAAACTATTTTACTTGGAATTTAAAATTCGCATTTCTTAGGACAACCTGAGTTTTACGTTAATTTAATACATTTTTCTCAACTTTAAAACGTAATTCATTCTAATTATCAGTAGTTGGATTTCATACAACTAAAAACTATGTTTACAGTATAAAAGCAACTGGTTAGTTACTACATGAAAACTACAATTTTGATGAAAAACTACTGATTTCGCCATTATTTCAAGGCACATTCGTGATTGGGATGTTGGGAAGTGTTCAATGAAACGTTAAGAATGAAATGGGTAGTTGAAGAATTATGTGACAAAACATGTTTCTGAACAAAATAAAATTTCAGAATCTCCGTTTTCTAAACGAATGTTTCTCGAATATTGGAAACAAATAAATTAAATGAAAGTGGAATATGTTGTTAAAAACTAATGGGAAAAGTAGATGAATAAAGTTTTTTTTATATTATTTCCTATGAGCTGCACAATCAGTCTTCCAGATGAGCAGACCTAGTGCGTTCTCCAGAAGTGGTATCCACTCTTTCAGGACCACCACAATGGGTGAGATACCGTTGGCCATGTTAATTTGGACGTCTAGTTTCTGCCACACTAGATGGCAGCACCGAGACTCTTTTTGGATGCTAAAGTGCACTAGGAACTTAATTTTGCCGGAAATGTCAAGAGCCAGTAAGGCACTCCAGGGATCCTTTACATGCCGCATAATCATACGACATGGCCGCTGAGGATTTTCTGCATCCCGAAAATCCGGTGTCTGGGCCGGGGATCGAACCTGCAAACTTAGGCTCAGAAGGCCAACGACAAACCAACTGCGCCACCCAGCCACAGATGAATAAAGTAATATCTTTACAATTTGTGTGTATGGTTCGTTAATTCTCTTTATTTAAAAAAAAAAAAAAAAAAAAAAAAAAAAAAAAAAAAAAAAAACATTTCGATTCGATGCAATATAGTGATGGATATTACAAGTCAGATGTCACTATAAGATATACATGTAATAGAGAACTGGAATAATCTGGTTCTTTGCAAACAGCTGTTAAGTAATGCACTAGGCTAATTTGAAAAAGCACTATGTTTCAGCGTGGCACTTTTAGACTTATTACAGTGAGCCCACTCATATTTAAGCTAGTTGTAAAATCTATCATTTATAGCTCAATTAGCCTGACTCATTTCAGGCAGTTTGAAATCGATTGCAACGTATTTCAAATAGTTTTATTATAGGTTTCTTTCATTAAGCCTCAGGAAATTTAGTCTTCTTTCTATAAAGCCTTATGGTACATAAGCTTATTGCATAATAAACCTAAAAATATCAGGCATATTACACAATAAAAAAAATTTCAAAAATTTTTCTTGGGTATTGCAAAATGCATATTTGCTAGTTTTCAATTTAGAAATAGACTTTATTGGTCATCCCATGAATTCAACACGCTTTTTTACTATCGTATTGCTGGGGTTTTATAAGGAAAAGCTTTATAGCTCGTTCATATATTCATAGCAAATACCTCTTTAACGAATTAGGGAAACAAATTTCTTTGCCCATAATCATAAATTTATACAGATTCAATCATTATTGTTTCCCTCTCTACTAAAACTTCATAGGTTTATGATAAAAAAAAACACAATAAAAGTCGCCTATAATCCCTTATTTTATAAGATCCTTCTGTTTAACAGTAAAAACACGCACAAATCCGAACTAATATTCGAAATAGCCACTGTTCGACGACCAATCCTTAACGAAAATAAAAATACCACATAAAACAAGATCAGAGTTCTGTCTTTTGCATATAAGCAAAATGCTAAAACAAATGGCTCGAGCTCTCATTGCCCACTGAGGCAAACACTAAACAAGCCTAATAAAAGAGTAGCTTCATAGGATTGAGACATATATTCAATCTTTTATACAGCTTTTTATGCCCCTCGATAACCACTAGGCACACGCACTTCATTTGCCAACTTCGCCAACCCCCTGCCAAAAATAAAATAAAGAGTAGCGGGTGGGATAAAGCAATAAATCGCCAAAACACTCGCATAAAATTTCTCACTTTAATATCCCTAAAAACCCTGCATATTACATACGCCCAGCGTCGAACACTGGAACGTACTAAAGTGACGTTTACAGTTGCCACTTACCGAGATTGAGGAAGCAAGATATATCGAGGTTCCTTTTTAGTTGCGTTTTTTTCATATTTAACTCACACAAAATCGATATTTCTCGCTTTCTTTACCGTTGCCATTTTCTTGGTAATAAACTTCCCTGGGTCTTATGTATTTTTTTTTTTTTTTTTCCATAGAAAAATGAGAGGACAGAATGAAAGTATATGCCAATTGCATGATGGGTAAATAAGTACATTTCCCAATGTGAAGATAGCATTAGAACAGGATATACCTAGTTTTTTTTTTTTTTCAATTTAGTAAGTGCTGTGAATCATTGTCGAATCTGATGTCCACTCATAAAACATGACCATCGTTTTACAACTGAGAAAATGCTTTGAGTTTACTTTAAGGATTTTTTCCTGGGGGATCTTTAAGGGTCTTGTCCTTCGGGAATTTCATTTGCATTCATTCGTTTCATCCGAGAAACCGCAGAAAAAGAAAATCACCTAAAAAAGCATCTTTGAGATAGTGACCTTCGAGATTAAAAAGTAGATAACTACAAATATTTGACGAGTCATTTGATTCGAACCATTGAACTCGAAATTTACGCAATATCAAGGTCTAACTTGAAATTTATGGAAAAGAACTTCGAATATTATGTATATATTTGGTATAAAAATCAAAAGTTTAAAAGAGTTATTAGTATTTTGCATACGGTTATTATCTAACAATACTATGAAGGTAATTATGGAATTAGCAAATTTTTTTAGAGATTCCTAAAAGTTTTGGCGTATATTTAAAAAGGTATTGCATTTGAAAAGCTTTCTTGTCTAAACATCTTATTAAATTTCGTATATTAATTAATTTCCAGAATGATATTTAATTACGAATTCTTGTCTTGCCAAGGTTGTTTTTTTTTTTCTTCTTTTTTTTTGGGGGGGGGGGGTCGAATCGGCTGTACATTCCATTGAACATTTTTTTTAAAAATTAATCTGAAATTATTATTATCATTTATAATTAAGATCACCGACTGCTGCTTCATCACAAAATAAAAGTTTATATACTTAATTTCTAAACTGATTCGTTTCTGATCCGCCGATTCTCTGATTTGCTTTCTTCATATGCTAATTTTAACAATATAAGTTCAGTCACTATAGCAATTTTGTCATAGCAAAACATAAACTAAATAAAAAATATTAAAAAAAATCGTAAATTTGTAAATTTAAAAGAAAAGAAAATTTTAAAAAAATTGAACCTTATTTACGTGCAATAAAATTTGAGAAAGCTTGCATGACAATTTCGGAGCAAGCAGATATTTATCGCCTTATTTTTACGAAACGAAATATTGTCAATCCATATTTCGATCTCTTACTGATTGAATAAAAGTGATCAAATTTTAAATAGAGCTTTATGCTTGATACAATCACAAGTTACAAATAATACAACCTCAATGGTCAAATCAAAATTTGACAACCTTTTGACAAAACCAAAATAAGAAACACAAAACTAAAATAAAAAAACGAATTATAAAAATCTTAAAAACTGAGCTTTTCAGTTGATTAAAAAGGAGAAAATTATTGTTGTCAAACCTTAAACAAATAACATAATGCGCATACCAATTAACTTCAATAAACATCAACAACTTCAATTGCAATAAACCTCAATAATAATTGAAAATTCTTTAACATCTTTTGAAAGTCGTATATCTCATGATTTTTGTCTGCTCCATTTTAGTCAACTTAAGAAATGTATTTTTTTAAAAATTGTTTCGTTTTATTATTTCTTTATTAATATTTTACAGCGAAATATTAATAATTTTAATTATTTTAAGACAATTTCAAAGTACAATAGATAAAATCTATTTACGAAAACAGTTTTTAAAATTTGTTTCACACATTTTTCCTGGATTTTTATTTCTATGAATAATTGCAAATTGCATGATGAATGTTTTTAAAAGTTTAAAGTTACACATAAATTAAAGAGGGAGTATATTTTTAGAAACAATATTAAAATGAAAATCATCGTTTCAAAAAATTGTGGAAGCACAATACCGTATATTCTAAAGCAGAAGCTCAAAATATTTTAAATTGTAAAACCATCCTTATAGCTTTCGAACTTTTTTCCAACAAGGCTTTTCTTTTCCACCTTTCATTTTCAGCCTTTCCTTCACCATTTCCTTTACCTTCAGAAATTTTTCTACAAAACTTTTTCGGCATTTTCTTAAATGACTTAAACTTCAGGAAGTTCAAATTCAAGGTAGAAAAAACCACAAGATATATCGCTACGTCGGGGAGAGGCTGGAAAAAGCTGTTAAAATGACTAAAAGTTCTTCTTTTGTCAGTATTCTCTCTTTATAGCACTTTTCTTCTTTTTTATTCTGCAATCAAAATTGAGATCAACTTCTATGATAAAAGGTATCATTTGAAGTGAAAAAGTCAATTTCGCGGTGATTTGGCGATTGTAATTCGTAAAATTGAGTAATTGCGCATTTTTAAATTAGAGTAAAAAAAAAAATAAGAGGAGAATGCGATTATGTTGATTAAAAGTAAATTTGTGGGCGTATACTGGGTATTCCCCAAAGAATACTCATTATGAGTCGTAAATTAATATTTAAACAAGAAAAAAAAAGCACTTAACTACATTGAATTATATTTTGTAGAGAAACTTATCCAAGCAAACTCTCTAAAAAAAAAATAAAAATAAGATAACTATGCGAAATTGACACATTAATATAATTAAACAGTTAATCGAATCTAATTCAGATATTTTTTTTAAAAACAGCTTATTTAATACATAAGGATTTCTTTAACGCAAAAAACTTTTAAAAATGTTTTTTTTTTTTATTTCGTAATCCTTATAATATTATAATCATATACAATGTATCAATTAAAAATATTGGTAATCTTATGATAAATTAGAAATATTCACAAAAAACATATAGTTTCCCATTTTAACTTTTTTATAAGGAAAAAATAAATTGCTGAAAAAATTATTATTTGTATACCATTTAATTAAATACGATAATTGTAATTGTTTGAATTTTTTTTTAAAAAATAGTGCTTCTTAATCTTTTAGTTAAAAAGTATTTAAAAGGGAAAATATCTTAAACATCCATTTAATCCTAGAACGTTAATTAATATTTAAAATAATATTTAATTATAATCAAATTTAATCCGGCGCAATTTTACAATCCTATTTATGATCTTTTTTACTTTCAGCTATTAGAGTAAAATGGAAATGATTTAAAGTCCAAGCTATTGGGTTATTTTCAAGGCTGATTCGAATGCCTGATCAGATGGGTATATTTCGGTAGATGGAAAAAGGAGCAGGGAACAGACAACACTGAAAAAAAGCCCACCATTAGTCATAATATGAATTTAAAAGCCAATTCAATTCGGGCTATTAGGCCAAAACTTAATGTATTCATTCGAATAAAATTAGATTTTTTTTTTTTAAAAAATTAACTTATATGTAAGAATTAATTTAATTGCTAAAAATTTTCGTTTTACAAAACAGAATTATTAAAAGGACTCTACAGGACTTATATTAATTAACTATTTAAAAATAATCTAATTATCTTCGATATATTATTTAATTATATTAAATTAGTGTTGAACGCTCCGAACAGAACGGGTGTTGAATTTATGTAATTGTAATAAAGGATCTTTTTTCTGGATTTTTTTTTAAGTGTGCGTTTTTTTTCTGGTGCTTTTCCTTCGGTGCTTTTTTCCACGATTCAAAGATTAATTCACCCTTGAATAATTTATGTTTTGAAATTATTAATGTCTTCAAACACGACGTCTTTATTCTATATATCTCTTCTGAAGGAACATTGAACTATAAACTAAATATGATAATAAACAAAATATTCCAATGATTTTTTACTCTTGCCCCAGGGCGAAGATAAATCTATTTGCCCTGATTCTTAATTATCACCCATATATTTTCAAGTTCTTTTCAGAACTTGACACTAGAAAAACGACTTTACCACAATTTAACCACCCACCAGGTCGCCGAATCTTTATCAATTTTACTACGAAAAGCATCACACTTTTATCCGAAGTGTTTCCTGCCCTGAAGAAAAAAGAACATTTGTCCTTGGAACAGATGAAATGGCGGCATTTGGCGTTGGAGTCTTCAGACAGACCACCCAGGCTATTGTCTATTGCAAGAGTGTGATTTACAACTGGTTTTGTCCGAGAAAACTCAACGCGAGAAGCGTCTAGGGATTTTATTGCCCTTCTTCCCCCCATGAAGAGGGGGTCAATTTCGGAAGTCTCGATTTACGACCTAATTGCCAGACACATCAAGTAGAGATCTAGATGGGCTTCCTTTATCATGGGGAAAAAGGGAAAAATATATTGTAAAGAGGGATGTTTTGGAAGAAAAGATTGGTCTAGTTTAGATAGCAACCTATATGTGTAAATTGAGTTGGTGGGAAATTTTTTTTCGATGGAATATATTGCATCTTAGATAACTTCATACAAATTATCATAAATTATAGCAGCATTTATATTTTTGCATTGATTTATTTGCCTTTTCTTGAACTATCCACTTTCAATATGCTCTTAGAAACCATTCTTACCTCATCCTTACTTCGCCAACCTTAAGCATAAGCTTCAAATCAAATCTTATATCACTATCCTAATACACAGTATCTTGGATATAAACTGAGAATTTTAGTTTTTTTTTGTACAAAAAAATACTTTTCGATGATTTCTTTTGCTTGATTTAAAATCAATATAGTTCTTTATTTGTAATGTTTGAAAGCGAATGGCTGAAGAAAAAAAGAGCTCTGGGGGAAAAAAAAAGAAGAAAAAAACAGTGGAAGAAATAAAGTATAATATAAATATATTTTCAATCGTAAATGCAATTATTGTTACAAATAGTTTATCAGTTAACAACTGTATATCAGGGGATAATGAGGGATAAAATGATGAAATATTTCAGTTTAATAGAAGTTTTAAATAAATAACAAGTTTAAAAAGTACTAATTGTACATTATTATATCTCAATACTTGAAATTTGTGAAATTTAGAACAATTTTTGAACTGAAAGGCCCTAATGAATTTGTTAAATAGAATGAAGTGGAGAAGGTTTCTTTTCGTAAACTTTAAATTAGGCTTTTTTTAAAAAAATCTAATTACGTTCGAATAATTGTTTAATTACACTAAATTTGAGTTCAACGGTCAGAATCGAATCGGTTGTCACATTTGTATAATAATAAATGAGGTTCTTCATTCCAGTGCTTTTTTCCTGTTCTTTTTTTTGAGCTTTATCTTCCGGTTCTTTTTTTTTTTTTTTTTTTTTCGCCCATCGTTGAGTGCAGACCATAAATGGTTCAATTTATAATCATTAAACATGGTTTCCTTTTTATTACAATTCATACCATTGTTTCACCAGTACTTTTTATCGTATCGCAAAGCGATACGGTTTCTCACTCATATTACTTGAGCATCACAGCACAAGACTATTAATTTCCTAATAGGTAGAAAGTAAAAGAGAAAATAAGGTTACCTTTACAGTTAACGTAAGGCAAACACTACTCAAAATCTCTCTAAAGATAATGATTTTAATTAATTAAAAATTAAAGAAAAATTAAATTATAAGTTTAAACCAATAAACATACGGTATTTAATATGAAAAACATTAGCAGTACATTCGTATTTGATCATAAAATATTTACTGGTTGATTATTTTAATGAACGAGATTTCTAACTCCGAATTTTTTCTTTTTTGCCAGTTTAGAACATCATTATTATCATCCACTTATACGATCTACATTTAGAGTTGTTCAATTCAACAGATTTCACTGTATTGTCTTACATGATATTTCCTTTGTTGAAAAATTAGGTAGGACAAAAAATATGTCCTTTTATCTTAAGAAGGGTTCTTTTCAGATGGCCCGTATGGTATTTTTTCCATCAAGTTCAACAATTAATAATTCTTAAACTATTTGCCAATTATTAATTTTATTTCATTCTAAGTTAATTCCTGTACACTTATCTATTCACTTTAGTAATTTCAAATTTTTAAGTTTTGCAGTTTTTGCGCAGTAAAACAAATGCAAAACACACAAAATAATGTTGGCAGCGTCTAATTACGATTTTTTTTTAAAGAAAAATATTTCTAGACTCTGTATTAGCACAAATATATAAGATAGACTTACAAAATTTCGTGCAGATATTGCACATGACAACCAAAGTATTTGTTACAAGCGTATTCCTATATTTTTTGTAGGGTGTTCGAAAACATTCCTTTCGTTTGTAACCTTGTTGTTGACCTTCAAACCTCTGATTAAATCTTATTGATGCGCATAAGAAATCGTATGTCCTAATCACCTCTGAAATTCTTGAATATTCACCGTGCAATTGTGAGCATATTTAAAACAAGATGACGAAAACTGAAAATGACTTTTCCATTATTGTAGTGTAGTGTATATATAAATATGCTGCTGAGGCTGCAATTATTTAGTGCTCGCAAAGTTGTTCTAATTCATTTCTGTACCTTTTGTGTGTTCACTTTTCCTTAATCTGATTTTAAATAATCTATTTTTTTGTTTTATATTTATTTATTTATTTCTCAGCATTTGTCTGAAATGTTATATCGAATTATGTTTCGAAGAATTGCGGAGAACAACTGGAAATTCACTCAATTACTCACAGAACTTCTAATCCCACATTTGTTATCATCCATCTTAGATAAATAAGTTGAAAATAACTGTTCGATTCCACCATTCCATCATCTGTAAGAGATGCATCATTGTTATGCATCATTAATTTGTCAAAATGCTGATGTATTAATTACTCAATTATAGCATTAGAATTACGCAATGCCTTTTTTAAAAGACCACACTAATATTTTGATGAAATTTTGTAATACTATACTAGTGGATGAGAAAAATAGATGATTTAAAGGAAGTTGTCATTGAGCATTCTGGACGCATGTCAGAATGCATGTTTAAGAAAATGGACACAGAAAAATGCGCCTTTTCATTGTTCAATCTAAATTTAACCACTAAATGATGAAATTTACGCTTACTTTTACGCTTACTTTTAATCCTTATTTAATCACTAAGCACAATCATTAAGAGGCAAAGTGCCTGAGCTTGGAGTTTATGTGGCTATGTATATTACAGTTGTAACTTTTCAAACCTTGTCTTCTTATCCAGAACTCTAAACGATAAAGTGAATTTCAAAAATTTAAATCTGATGAGGAGTCGGTAGGGCATATACCAATAATACTAAAACTGCAGAGTCGTGATGGCTCAGGGGATAGAGCGTTTGCCTTCCAATGAGGTGAATCCCAGCGAAGGTTGGTCGATACGAATTCCGCACCAGGTTGGGCCAACCGCAGTGCCGACTTAAAATATCCTCAGTGGTAGACGGATCATGGGTTAGAGTCTCCTTGTTGTCAGGATAACCGTGGGATTTTTTCGTGATTTTTCTCTCCATGTAACGCAAGTGCGGATTAGTTTAATCGAAAAGTATACCCCAAAGCAATTTCTCCCAATACCTGATCCGGAAGTTCCCTTGTCTTTTGGATTGGGTTCAAAATTACAAGGCTACGGAGTTGAACTTTAGTAGTCGTAAACCCAAAAGCGGGTTAGCTGTTAACGACGTTTATAAAATGTTAAAACTGGCCTTTTTTGATTTACGATTTCTCAGCATCCAAAGATATTGCTTAAAGTTTTTTTTTTTTTCTTCCACAGAATATTTACATATACATGCTTACTATATGATAACTGTTAATGTATGTCTTTGGTAGAAATTTCTTTAAAAAAATTATGAACTGAGAAATTTAAATTTTTAAAAAAGTTTCATCACTTTTGAGCAAAACTTTTTTAAAAAAGTATTCCGGGGACCGGAAAGTAATGTCGTTTTGTTGCATTTCATATTTGTTATAAAGGTTTTATTTTTTTATCAATAATGTATTCACCCTCGTTAGCAACAGCCTTTCAATGCCGGATCGAAAAAAATGAATCAGTTTTTAAGAATAACGAATATTTAATGCGCCGAAACAACATTACTTTCCGGTCCCCCTAATAGTTTCTAAGAAAAGGTACTTCGTGAAAGGTCAGTTTTAACATTATTGATATATGCACTACTTACTCCCCTTAATAATATATAATTTACTACCAGTGGTACCAGTGTTATAAATTTATAAGACCCGTAGCAACCTTATCAAAACAACTGTTGATTTTTAAAGTCTTTTTAAGAAAAACACTAATTTAATATAATGCACCGAGTGATTTATGTGTATAAGCGATATTACATAGCGAATTTATTAGGATTCATTAGTTTATTCTTTAAAAAAAAAGGAAAAAAAAAAAAAAAAACTCCAAGAAAGAAGTTTGAAAAAAAAAAAAAACTAGCGACAAATTAATGCTTCGGAAAGTTTTTTTTTTTTTTTTTTTTTACTGTTTTCTTTTCTGGAACAGATTTTGAGTCATAAGTTTAAAAGTAAAACTATATTCTACAAATAAAGTTTTTTTGTTTTTTTGTTTTTTCAATTTTGCTTCCTATGTTTGTTTGTTTGTTTTTTTTCTTTTATCACTAATCGATGTAATTTTTACTTAAGTGATCTACTAATAGTTTTTAAATTCTTCATACAACTGTGTTCATAACAGCTTTAGCATTTAATTAGGAAACATTCATTTTTCGATACTAATTTTTACTCCACTGCTTTCCGGCGAGTGCTAATTTATTTTTTCTCTGTTCCTTATTTATGTAGGAGCCATACAAAAATATTTTAGCCACTAAAGAATTAATGTTTAACTGGTAAACGTTCTTTTTTCTTTAATACTTTTTATTACTATTTTACCCTACAAGTACTTATTTGTTTCCTTTTTTTTGGGCTCCTTATTTAAAATGTAGGAGCCATAAAACAAAGGAAGCAATTTTATAACGTTTCACCATATCATATAAGTTTTCGGAGCAGATAATTATTTAATTAGGAAACGTTCTTTTTCCGGTATTACTTTTCGTATAGTTTATTCATGAGTTAGATCAGTGATTCTCAACCACTGTGCAACGGCACTTTTGTGTGCCGCCAAATTCTTAAAATGTGCCGCCAAATATTAGAAATGATACAATAAAAATTATAATGCTTTTTTTTATTACGAGTAAAGTTTAAATTAAAAAAAAGTGTATATATATATATATATATATATATATATATATATATATATATATATATATATATATATATATATATATATATATATATATATATATATATATATATATATATATATATATATATATATATATAATATTATATATACATACATAATATTATATATATACTTTTATAATTTTTTCAGGCTTTAACCACGTGAACATCTTTGTTACCGATTGTCTTGTCTCTGACAATCTTAAAATAAGCTAAAATAAGAAGGAAGCGTTTAAATTGTCTTTGGCAATTTTAAAAAATTTTGAATTAAGTAGGAAATTTGATGATTATTAAAATTATTAATTAACAAAGGAAAGCAAGCTAAATATTAACTTTCAAACGGAAATAAAAGCTAATCATTAAAGTAAGCTATGCAATTACGCATAGCTTACTTTAATTAGTTATAAACGCACATTGACAAAGGATAACTAACAAAAATATAAGCTAACAATTAATAATTAGCAAAAAAACTAGTTAACATGAAATCACAAAAAATAACAGTGTTAAAAAAAAAAAAAAAACAGTTAATAAATATAGAAAACAAGCTAGCAATTAATAACTAGCAAAAAAGTTTATAAATAACTGATAAACTAACTAATAAATTACTAACTAATAAAAAATTACTCGAAAGAATTAATCCCTTAATAAACATGCTTTTGTAGTACATATTATTTTATTTCACATTCAAAATTATTATCAAACTATTTAACAAAGTGTATTATAGGTAAGTAAACAACTTTTAAACTAATTTTTTTCATTGTATGCCGTCAAATTTCAAAATCGTTAAAAGTATGCCGCCCCCCAAAAAAGATTGAGAATCACTGTATTAGATGCTTCTTTGGATTACACGCGGATTAAATATTAGATCAGGAAACGTTTATTTTGTAATTTTTTTTTTCTATTGTGTTACACTTTCTTTGTTCTATTAGATTTTCCCGAGTATTTATTTTCCATTTTTCTGCGGTTTGTAATGTAAAAATCATAGAAGTGTAAAAATGTTTGAATTGTAAAAATCGCAGAAAAAAAAATTAATTTTATTATATACCCCAATATATTTCTTTCAACAAATATATCTAGATAATGAATGTATATATTTTTATTGTTTTATTTGTTCTATCGAAAGAATTTAGTCTAATGAAGTAAAAATATGCCTAAAAAATAATTAGCATTTATGTATGACGGAATTTTTTAATGGCAATTATAAATGAGAGCATAGTTAATTTTTAGCGATTATTTTTTTACAATAATATTAATAATAATCTCAATTAGACATCAAATGGAACGGTGATCAGTAAAATATCCACTGGAAAAAGGCACCGGAAGAAAATATTGGATAAAAGCACCAAAAAAAAAACAAAAAAAAAAAAACCTTGAAAAACCACTTATACTATTAACATGAATAAATAACAAAAATTCAGCAATTCTTAATTTTTTCTAAGGTTCAATAAATATACTTAATTTATTGCGGTATATTCAATAATGATATTCAAATTATACTTTTTCAACTAGTTATTTAAAAAGAACCATTAAATTGGAAGATTTTATCATTTTTTGTTAATCTTTTTAACCTTCTAAATATTAACCCCTTGAGAGACTGTTAATAAATTATTGATATCAATATTATACATTATATTTTTAAATTTGAAATTGAAATATATTAACTATTCAAAGTTTCATTTAGTTTACTGCATATTAAACTTTGTATACAAATTGATTTTAAAAAAAAAAAAATCTTGAATTACTTGCAAATAGTTATTTAATTGCATTGAATTCGGGGTCCACGGCCTGAATCGAATCAGATTGTAAATTTATATTAATAATTATTCAAGCGCTATTTCCTGTTTTTTTTTTTTTTTTTTTTTTTTTTTTTTTTTTTTTCGGTTCCTTTTTTTCTATGCTTTTCATGCTTTTTTTTTTTTTCAGTATTTTTCTCCGTGTTTCATTTCCCAATATATAATTGAAATACTTTTCACATATGAAAATTTACTAGGAGGAAAAAAAAAACATTCTCTGTATGGGATTTAGGGATTTAATTTACAAATTTTCCCTTTTTAGGTTCCATATGCATGTCCAAGAGAAATTTGGGGTCAAGTGTAATTAGGCTGCCCGCTGCCCCTTTAGGGGATGCGTTTGTCTGTCATCCAATATTTCAGTAAGTAATTTTATGATGTGATGCAAGCGGCGCTCAACCGTTCCAGGAATCGAGGGATGAAGATTTTATGGGACCCCCTGATGAGAAGAGCAGTTAGTAAGTTGAGACATTGACATCTGTCAAGCAAGGATGTAAGGGCCAATTTGTGACTACAGGGGCAAGACCACCAAAATTGTCCTGATGTTTGTCTGTTCCAGGAAACTGTTATTTTAAGAAATGTTTGGGACTTGGCGAACAAAGAGCACGGGGCGAGCTCATATGTTCAGAAGGTCGGGTCCCCAATCGTGGTTGCCGGGAGAAAAGTGTTGAACCAAGCAGACTCCTCAATTCTGCTTTTAACATGTAAAGTCTATGGCGGGCTTGTCATACTTTGAATCGATTTTTCTTGTTTAAGAATCGGAGTGATCAATTTAAAAAAAATACTAATAATTTTTTCAATCTTTCCTATCCACGAAAATGTAGGTCAATTTTTTTTATCTTTATTACTTTTTGTAATATTGCCTTTGAAACTCAAGTCACTTTCTACCTTTGAGTAAGGGAGGAAGGCAACTTCCACCCCCAAGTTCATTCTCCAAGAGACGATTGCGGTTTAATCTTCTCCGTATGTGGTCTTGGTCTTGCTCCCTCCCTCCCAAATACTTTTACTCTGTTCTACTCTTTTTGAAAATCCTTTTCTCTCTCTGTCCTTTTGAAGAACTGATATGGGGAGCTTTTATAAGCTTGTAATTTATTATGGAAATTATATTCGCTGATAATTCGTTCATTCTACATACACATTTTATTTATTTACTAGTAATACTTTTTCTTGTTTTTATTCATTTTGAGAGTGGAATTTATTTTTTAAATACATTATTCCCCCTTTTTTTTAAACTTTTTTCCTTGTTTTTTAAAGATGTTTCAGAATTAAAGAATTTAGCTTCTGAATAAAGTGAGATTAATTAAAATCGAGACAATGACGTAAAGATATTCCAATATACTATAAAGCATCACAAAACTGCAGTTTTCCTTTTTAAAATATATATATATATATATATATATAATATATATATATATATATATATATATATATATATATATATATATATATATATATATATATATATATATATATATATATATCGTACACTCATTTGTAGGTTTAAAAAAACATTTACATTATAAAAATTTAAAAGGTTGCAATTTTTCCATTCCATAAATAGTTTTAATTACTCCAATAGCTGTGATAGTTTGTTTTTCCACGGTAAGGGAAAAAAATTAGCTAGTACACAAGAGCACACATCATCCAAACGCGAACAAGCACTTAGCCCTGTGTTTAGGGCTTTAATGTACATACACAAGGACACTAAGTATTATGAAAATTTTATTTAAATCAGTAAATGAAGAAAAATGTGAAAATATACGCATGTATTGTAAAATTCTTAAAAAAAAAGGAAGTCAAAGAACATTAGTGGACATAATTAATATTCACGAGAGAAAAATAAAAACGGTATCAAAATATAATGAACCGCTGCTTAGGAACGCAACACTGAAAATATTGAAACCAGTTTGATTGCCAGATGAAATAGAAAGAATGAGGAATGTGAATATTATAAACACCACGAAATTTCATCACGATATATTAAAAAATAAAAATACGTTGTAATACTTAGAGTTAAGCTTCTCTTTGTTACTTCAGACAGTCAAACTGGTTTTGATGTTTTCAGACCTGATTCCTTAGTTGATTCACTAGATTTTGATACTATTAGTCTTTTTTTATTGCTTTAACATTAATCTGTAATTCCTAATTAATACATTTTTTGAAACTTTTTTTAGCAATATTCTAAAAATATATATTAAAACTAGTAATTATGCAATATCTTATGTATTTAATAACGAGAAATTTTTCGAATTCCTATTAAAAGTGTGTAATGTAATTTTTATTCACAATTTTTCGCTCTTTTATATTGATAGAACAAAGTATGTAATCAATGTGTTATTTTAATTTCTCTTCCCTGACCCTCTTTTGCCATTCATGGAGAAGAGTTTTCTGAGTAGAAATTTCTGCACTGCAAACTTTAATTAGTGTAGTTATAGTTAATTAAAATACGCATTAGCATTACATGGAGAGGAAAAACACGAAAACCTCCCAGGGTTAGTGATAAAATTTTGTAAAGTAAGCTTGTCTCAATCAGTTGTTATGTTGTAAGTTTTAATGAAAATCAATAAATGCCTTTTCTTTCAAAAATTTCGGTATCGTACTTTTTTATAAATTAATTTCGATTTTTTTGATAAATCTTTATATTAATTACAGTGAGCAGCTTCACAAATCTATATATTAAAATTTAAAATAACATAGAATTGTTTTAGTTTGTTGTTTTTAATGATTCATCGAAATGATCTATTAGAAAAATGGTACTATCTTTAAAAAAATTGAAAAAAATTAATTAAAATTAAAAAAAAAGGTTGTGAAAAATATATGTATTTAAATTGTAACTGAAAGAAACAAATTAAAAAAGTAATAAAAAAATAAAATCTTGAACTCTAGGTTTTACTTTAACATAAAAAGTTTTACAAGTTAGCAAATCAATTTTTAAAAAAATTAACAAACTTTATTTGATTTATAGAGCAAATATAAATTTATTTTTAATGTAGTTACTTTATATGAATTACTTTCATATGACTACATAGTAAAATTTTATAAATTTAAATACTCTGGTTATTATTAGTTCTCTAAATAATCAAATCAAAATAATAAATAATTCAAGATATAATTAGAAAAAGTGCATGTTAAATAAAATGATAAAACCATTTTGAAAATAAATAAAGCCGTTTTAGAGTTTAAAAAAATTATTTTTTAAGTTTTTCTTAGAAGGAGAAAAAGCATTATGTAGAGTGAGTCTCTTCTGAAAGCTAGTTGACCCCCGCAGGTTGCAATTCCCCCTTTTCTCTGACAGTGGTTAGTCGATTAGTTTCGGATTACTTAACACCCCAGGAAGTACGCGCACCCCGACCAAAAATGTAGGGGAGACAGTGGAACGGGTTTTGGAGGTGCTATATTTTTCGTCCCTATTCGGGACTAACTCTTACTGAAGGTTAGAAGGGAAATGGAGAGGCCTTCTCACAGTATCCTTTGGCCAAGGTTTGGGAGATGCGATTAGAAGGCAAAATATTAAATAAACATTGTTTAAAAATTTTATTCTTTCATTATTTAAACTTCTTCAATTCTTATTACCTTGACTGTTTCAGGAAACTGTTATCTTAAGAAATGTTTGGGAGATGCGATAAGAAGGCAAAATATTAAATAAACATTGTTTAAAAATTTGATTCTATCATTATTTAAACTTCTTCAACTCTTATTACTTTGACTGTTCCAGGAAACTGTTATCTTAAGAAATGTTTGGGAGATGCGATTAGAAGGCAAAATATTAAATAAACATTGTTTAAAAATTTGATTCTATCATTATTTAAACTTCTTCAGTTCTTATTACCTTGCCTGTTCCAGGAAACTGTTATCTTAAGAAATGTTTCGGAGATGCGATTAGAAGGCCAAATATTAAGTGAATATTGTTTAAAAATTTGATTCTATCATTATTTAAACTTCTTCAATTTTTATTACCTTGCCTGTTCCAGGAAACTGTTATCTTAAGAAATGTTTCGGAGATGCGATTAGAAGGCCAAATATTAAATGAACATTGTTTAAAAATTTGATTCTATCATTATTTAAACTTCTTCAATTTTTATTACCTTGCCTGTTCCAGGAAACTGTTATCTTAAGAAATGTTTCGGAGATGCGATTAGAAGGCCAAATATTAAATAAACATTGTTTAAAAAATTGATTCTATCATTATTTAAATTTCTTCAATTCTTATTACCTTGTCTCTTAACACGTTCACGCCGGCGTGAACTCATCGGGCGGCGCACCAGAGTAAAAACTGGTAACAAATAAATTTCATTTTTTAGTTTTTTTCCAGGAATAATAATAATCCATGCGGCCAAATTGTTGTTAATTGTTTTTAACGGATGCAATTTTTATATTGAATTGCTTCTTCGCCGTGATAAATTTCCTTACAGTGAATTGTTTTTGTTGAGAATAGATTAACTCCTCTCGAATATTATCTAATATTGAAATAGTTCTTCTACCAGTATTTTCTCTTTTCCGTCTCGCTTTCAGGCCTGAACACAAGGCGTGAACGTGTTAAATGTGATTTAAAAGCAAAATTTTGAAATAAATTAATAAATAAAAAATTCTCTAATATCTTTTTAATTGATTTCTATAACTCTTCATCGCTTTTAAAGCCTTTAATTATTATTATTATTTTTTTTATATATAACTTTTAGCTTAGACATCTTTTAATGAGTTTAGCGTAAAAGCAAAATAATAATGTCTTACTGCAAAATTTGAAAAAGAATTTCAACAAAAAGATTTCGAGGACATTATTTTACAAACTGTTTTGAGAAATGCAAAATCTTGGGACAAATTCGTTTTAAAAATATCTACCAATAATATTACTTAAAATATCTTTAACTTTCTATAACTTTTAACATATCTCCATATAACTTTCAACACCTCAAATATATCCCTATATAACTTTCAACACCTCAAATATATCCCTATATAACTTTCAACACCTCAAATATATCCCTATATAACTTTCAACACCTTAAAATTACCCCAATATAACTTTAATCATATCCCCATATAACTTTTAACCTATCCGTATACAACTTTTAACATTCACATCTTTATATAACTTTTATTACTTTTTAATGTCACATAATATTACTTTCATTTTTAAAATAGTTGCTTTTTGAATTGACATAAAAATTTGAAAAAGTATTTAATTAGATTGTTTGAAATTTTCTTTAAATTTTAAAAGCAATTTTTGCATAAAATCTATTACAACTTCATTGTGGGCAGAAAAAAACTTACTGAAAACTACTTTTCAGCATGCTATGTTAAGTTTAAATTAACTGTGTTATTCAGTAATCGAGGAAATAATGTGCTTGCATTATTATTAATATTTTTTTTTTGTGAGCAATTTATGAAGAAACGTATTTTACAAATGGAGTTTAATAAATCATACTTTTTTCAATGAAATCGGTACTTTTATTTCAATTATTATTGCCAGAAAGATATTATTGTTTTTTGAATGTGCTCAATGCATTGAAATATTTTTTTTAAATTGTTCGGTCTACAATAATACACAAAAAAACAATCTGTACTAGACCCAAAATGCGAAGGAATGGAAAAGGACGAGAAACAATGACACGGACAAAATACTCGATTAAAAAGAAGAAAAAAACACAAATACGCAGGCAAAAAACAGTAACCATATGTAAAATTTTTTTTATCAGCAATTAAAAATTTAATTAGTTTGAAATACAAAGTATTATGGAATGTTTGGAACGATGCAAAATATCCTACATATGGATTTAAACCTACGACCCTACATTTTCTTTTCAAAGAAATGTGCCAACATGTAAAAAATAATTAATAAAAATACTCTTATTTTTATCAATTAAAGCATAGGCATCATCAACAATGTTCATTAAGATTCATTTTAAAATAAGACATTTGGGATTTTAAAAGATTTCACATTTTTCAAATATGTATTTAATATACTCCGTTTAATAATAAAATTTATTCTTGTTTAGAGTCTTTTATTTTTTAGGCTTTTTTTACCTAATTATTAATTAGGCTAAGAATATAGAAGTAATTTTAATAGTTAATTATATTACAAGTATGGAATTGAATTATTTAAATAAATAAGAATAGTCACATCTTAAACTAAAATGCAATTTTTTAAAGTTTGTGAGGTAAAAGTGTTAAGTACTATATGTTTAAAGTTAAAAATAATAATTACTTTAAACTTATTTTGTTTTTAAAGTATTTTTTAAAAATAAAGAATTTAAGTTTCGTATAAAGATATTATTTATATTTATTTTTTTGAAACCATGAATCTTTTTAATCGAAATCAGCCAATTTTCTAATTGAAAGAATGTTTTTACAAAGTAACTGAATCAATCACATTGCTATTAATTATAGAGGAGATTCGAAATTCAAAACGCATTAAGAAAGTAGTTTTAGTTACAAAGAAAGGAAAAATTCAACAACCAAGAATTTGTTTTTTATTTTGAGTGTGATCTCTTGCACTCAAATCGAAGAAAATAACTAAATTATTATTTAAACTAAAACTAACATAGTACAAATCTAATTTATAATTGACTATGTGTAATAGATAAAACTGAAAATTTCGTTCTTTACTCGCTGATTACTTACTCTCTTGAACTCTTTGAAAATACAAATCGAGAGCAGACTAACTCTTGCAGATATTTTACTGCTGTGAACACATTTGCTTATTTTTCCACACTATCAACGGCAACGCGTGAAGCTTATATGACATGCCAGTATGAGATGATGTATACTAGATTGTCTGGGAAGTAACAGCGACTTGAGTGCAATGTTGACCACATTAATGGTCATAAAATTACAAATCCCTGGTCTCCAAAACCCACCTGGCCTACAACGTATATGCTTTACTTTACAATGGAATACATTAAATCTTTATACGTTTAAAAAAGCTATAATTTCAGTTATTAAAAATATATTTAAAAAAAAAAATGCAACCTGGAACAGAAGTTTTCGTCAATTTGTATACGACCTCCTACGCTCAGACTAAAGAAAATAACTAAATAATTATTCAAACTTGAACTAACGTACTACAAGTCTAATTTACCAGACTATGTGTAATAGAGGAAGCCGAAAATTCCGTCCTTTTGTCGTTGATTACTTACCCAACTCTTTGAAAGCACAAATCGAAAGCGGACCAACTCTTGCAGATAATTTGCTATTCTGAACCCATTTGCTTGTTTTCACACACCGTCAACGACATTAAAAGGGTTAGCATCAGGCCGATATTGGGGATAGAGGGCCCTCAAGTGGAACAGTTTACCATGGTCAAAGAAGGACACTCCTTTTAAAGACTTCTGACCCATTCGAAGGGGTTTCGAAAATTGTTCAGAAAGGGGTAGAGGACTTGGGTTAAGTAAATGGGAGGTTTGAAAGAATGACGAGAATTAAAATTTGAAGGAATGTTAGCGTCCAAGCAAACTCTTTTGTAATTGGAAATGTGTAATTAAGGTTCTGCTAATGGAACGTTAATGCGTGAACAATTTGTGACAATGAAAGCAATTCAATAACCGTGGAATTTAGATGGCTTTGATGAACACCTACTTATGAACGCAGTTGTTCGGGCGTGAAATAGTCACGGACCCTAGAAGAATTCTAGGAAATGACCACGTCAATCATATAGGAAATGATTTTAGCGGAACGTTTGATTCGACAGTAAAAATAACATAATAATTTTTGGACACTATGTAATATTCAGGAATTGAAGGTAACAGAATTTCAAATTTTCACTTTAATTAACAAAATATGTTAAAGCAAATGATGTGATTTTGTAATCGAAAAAAAAGCCAATCAAATTTGTCTAATCAAATTTAGTTTTGATCTCTTATAAAAAATATATATTATTGGGTAAAAAAAATTTAAGTACATGGTATTCATATTTGATTGTCTTGAAAAACAGTTGAAGTAAGAAAAACTGTATGCAATAACTTCCTAAGATAACGTAATTACAAATAATTTTATTACGGGAACATCTTTTTAGAGTAAAGCCTTGCAGATTTCTACAGTTTTAACTGGAATTTTTTTTTTATTAAAGTGGTAAACTATTTAAAGTGATTGGAAAATGTATCCTTTAACATTTGATTTCCAAATATTTTCATTACCTTGACAATTAAAAAGACTAAATTAGCATGTCTAAGTGTTTCCCAAGGACTAAATAAATTTAAAAATTACTCTCTTACTTATTTTTACTACAAATATTGAAGAGAGTTTACACTTTCCCGTAGCATCCCACATATGCTCTTGCACGTAGGTTCTGCTCTGGTTTACGTAAAATAAGCTGTGCAGAGTTTACCTATGTGAAGTGCAAAATCTACTACTACTTTTAGGTAGGCAGATCAGTATACAACAATTCCTAAAAGAAATATTTTCCCCACAAGAAATATCTTAGAACAAAAACTTTTTCTTCAGTGGCTCAGTCTTTTTGCCCGAAAAATCGAATTTTTTTTATAAATATAACAAATGTAATGTTTCACCCTTAGTTTTCGTTAAAATTTAGTTAAATTTGCTGCAACTTTAATAAGGTTCCAAGTTTAAACCATATATATAGAACCAAGTTAAAACCATATGTAAGGAGCCACGGTGGTTTTAAGTTGGAGCCATATTAATTGTTTGTAAATCTGATTTTATAATATTAAGTTTGAACTTCAAAGAAGAAAAAAATGATTCAGAAAAAACATCTATATTACGGTTAAACTTCGAACTGATTTTTCTACGAATTAATGTAACCATTTGGAATGAGTGATAGACCGTGTAAAGCTAAGTGCAGATGGCTCTGGGTTAAAATTCATCGTAAGACTTCCGGGTTATTACTTCCGACTGGTCTGATCTTGAAAAAACGCACCTTCCATTATTATTATAGTTGTAGTGTTTTCAATATAACACGTTCTTTCAATCTAACTTTCAACGAAGCAAACTACAAATGAATTCAGAAGACTCCACAAAAGGGCTATGATGTAATAACAAACAAATAACAAACGGTTTTATTTTACACAAATATAGCCAAATAAAGGATAGCAGTCAAAACATGGCTAACCTTACACTTTATTTATGGTGTGATGTTAAATTTGTTTTAGATTCATGACCTGTTAGAATTCATAAATTACAGAAAACTCTTATGAATGGTAAAATTACGCTTAAATTTAAACACAAATCACAATAATAAAACTTCCTAAAATATTAAGCCTGTTCACAAATCACTTCGTATGCATCGCGGAAGGATACACCAGAAGTTTTCTAAATTTCGTCCGGTTTTTGGAAGCTTGTTATTGTGTGCATTCAGTCAACTATCCATAATGTTATGATATATTCTGCTGGGAAGACGACGTCTGCCTTGTTTGAACCGTTTAGATATCTCAGTTTATCAAGAAGTAGATAAATATGTAAAATAAATTATGAAATATATGAATGTGACCCATTAAAAAAAAAAATAAAAAATAAAAAAATAAAAACTTTTTTGAAAGTCTGTGGCAAAAAAAAAAAAAAAAAAAAAAAAAAAAAAAAAAAAAATTCTTCCGCTTTTTCAGATCTGTTATAAATCTAAGGGTCATCCTATTCTTCTCATCAAATTTCCACTGCATATTTTCATTCATAGAGGAAGACACAAAGTATTCTAGAGTGTATTCGAGAACTTTTAAAACGTCTGCATTGGTTGAGATAAGCCCTCCTTCAACCTGCAACCAGATGTAAAATCTCAAGTGCGAGCCGTTGAATTTCATTTCCTTTTAGTCAACTCCTCGAAAGTCGATGAAAAACACGGTTAAAAGATGGAGCGAGATTCAGAAAGGTCTAAAAAAAAAAATATTCAAGTGTAGGTGAAGCTAAAGGTAAATGCCATTCTCAATAGGATGCATGACTGGTTTAGAAAGGGAGGTAGTCCTCCCCCCGCAATGCTCCCGAAATACAATGACAGAAGCCCCTGTTCCCCTGTTGTTTCTTTTTCTAGTAGTCTTTGTAGAGCGGCTGTTTTGCTGAGATTTGGCCAGAGGAAAATCAACGTCTATATAGCTGTCATAAAGATCTAATACTATAATTCAGTTATGAAGTATTGGAAAATTGCGAACTCAACTTTGGAACAATATTAAGGTTTAGGACAGAAGATAATCGGTAGCTCTGAAAAAGTAATAACTAAATAGGTAATTTTATTCTCATAAGGACTTAATACCATAATTCAGGTATGAAACTTTGAAAAATTGCGAGCTCAACTTTGGAGCAATAATGAGGTTTCGGACAGAAGATAATAGGTAGCTCTGAAAAAATAATAACTAAAAATGTAATTTTATTTTCATAAAGATCTTATACTGTAATTCAGGTGTGTAGCGTTGGAAAATTACGAGCTCAACTGTTGAACAATAATGAGGTTTCAAACAGAAGATAATAGGTAGCTCTGAAAAAATAATAATTAAACAGTTAATTCTATTTTATCTATTAATAAAGTACAAAAATAAAGTTACAAGAATCAGAATAATATCGTACTGATTACGTATTTATTTATAATGATCTGTAAAGCTTGAGAATGAATTTAAGAAGTAAGATAAGTCTTTGTTGGAGTCAATCACACTAGAGTTTTTTCAAATTGTAAATATGTAAGCTTGTTTCTCAGTTAGTTGTTGATTTCTAAGATTATTTTAGTTATTACGTCAATTAGTTTATTAGATTTTAGAACATTTAAACGATATTTGCTATTGCATATTTATAGTAACGAACTCAAACGAAATTTAATTGAATAAATGATTTTTAAAAAAATATATTTCAAGATAGACCATTTTTTGTTTTAAAAAAAAATATTTCAAGATAGACCATTTTTTGTTTTAAAAAATATATATTTCAAGATAGACCATTTTTTGTTTTAAAAAAAAAATATTTCAAGATAGACCATTTTTTGTTTTAAAAAAATATATTTCAAGATAGACCATTTTTTTGTTTTAAAAAAAAATATTATTCCGGCGGAAAACATATTTATGTTTCAAAAATAAAAATAAGGTACGACTTTTAATTTCACGAGTTGATTTATTAATACCTGAAACTATTATGTTAGTTTCATAATCATTTAATATGTTTCTATGCAATCTACACCTTTTGTACATGAATCTTATATAAAAGTTTCTGAAATAACGTTTTAGGTTCTTTTTCAGAATGCTCTTCAAGTCTGATGTCCGAGTTTTCTTCATATTTTTGACATTTCTGAAACCAATTCTTTTCAGTAATTTTTCCTGTTGCAGAAACAAGAAAAATTCTACACCAAGTTTGACTGAAGAGTTTGGAAAATTTTTCATTTTCATAACCTCCATTACCAAAAATTTTAATTAAGAAAAGAAAAAACAAGACTGAAAGGACGTAGACGCCATTATGAAGATCCTTCACAATAGAATCGCAAAGCATGTCGAAAGGGGACTCAAAAATTTATTTCAGAAACTTTATACAGACTGAAACAGTGCTGTCTAAACAGTGCTTACTGCAAACTAAAATAGTGTTAACTAAACATTGTTTGCTACAAACTAAAACAGTGCTAAGTGCAGACTAAAACAGGGCTAATTAAACAGTCTTAACTTCATATTAAAACTGTCCTAACTAAACAGTGTTAACTGCAAACTAAAACAGTGTTAACTAAACAGTGCTTAATGCAAACTAAAACGGTGCTGACTAAATTGAGCTTACTGTAAACTAAAACAGTGCCTACTGCAAACTAAAACAGTGCTAATTAAGCAGGCTAACTAAATAGTGCTTACTGCATACTTAAATAGTGCTAATTAAACAATTCTAAATGCAGATTAAAACAGTGCTAACTGCAGACTAAAACTAGGCTAACTGAACAGTCCTTACTGCAAATTGAAACATTGCTAAAAAAAACAGTAACAACTACAGACTAAAACAATTGCTAACTTCAGACTAAAAATGTGCTAACTTCCGACTAAAACTCTGCTAACTGAAGACTAAAATAGCGCTAACTAAATGAGTATGTATATAATTCACATAATATATTCAAGATTTATTAAATCAGTCCTTTAAGTTAATAGTTATACCGCGTGAATGTCCTCGTGTAGTAAATAAGATTTGAAACAAATAAATGCGTTCTATTAATTATTATCATTATTATTTATTTTATTACCAATCTTACATTAAAATTTCAATTGCATGTATTGTGGTTTAAAAATATGTTTCATGAAAATGATTTATCTATCTACTTAAATTTCAAATCTTAAAATTTCAATTGCATGTATTGTGGTTTAAAAATATGTTTCATGAAAATAATTTATCTATCTACTCAAAAGTTGAATCTGCCTTGAAATTTCTCAATATTTATATTAAGCACACAACCAACTAGCCAGTTATTACAATTGTATTAGTGCACAAGCTAATAAAATGAGACAATTACCAATGATTCAACTCATCGTCTATTTAAATGGAACAAAAGGTCCTAGCGAACAACTAACTGAACGAAAGTAGAGGGGTTGCTGATAATAAGATGTCCCCTACTTGGGACAAAATTTTTAAGTACCCTTCCCTGCGCACACAGACGAAAGCTTTTGAGTGTACTTATGGAAATAATTTTTAAAGCTAATTTTCAAATTCTATATATCTTTCTCAATTAAACAGCTGCCTCTTTGCATTATGACTACCTTTTACGAATTGCAGACAAGGTTTATTATACAAGATTTCAAGTACTCTCAAGTTCGTCTATAAATCGAAAAAAAAAAAAAATATTCTCAGTGCCTTTATCAGTTGAAAGGGTGCTGGTCTCACCCCTCATGGCCCGGGGGTGCCTGGGTGGGTAGTTTCTCAAAAGATTTCCGGGTGAGGAGGGGATGCTCAATCTGACAACAGACGATTCATATTTTCTTTTCTATGCAGTTTGCCTTATAATACTGCCTTATGAGGTAGGTATTTTTGCGACAACCGCATCCATACAAGGGCGCGTTTTTATTTTTATGAATTTTATTATTATTGTTAGATATTTCATCCCCTCTATTCTTGAGGTTGTTCGACGTTCGACTTTCTTTTTTTTTTTTTTTTTCTTCTTCTTTTTCCCTGAGGTAAACCGATCGTCAGAGTTTTCGGACCAATATATGAATGCCAATGTCCCCAGGCCAATTATTCCACCAAATATGGAAGGATTGGCGTATCGCGTTTCCCTTTTGTAATTTTTATGCATTTTTTTTTTTTTTTCTGTACAAAAAAAAAATGAAAATTTGAGGAAGAGGGGGTAGAGCAGACGTAAAATGATGGTGTGGACTTATAGGGGTACTTTGCAAAAGAAAATATTCTATTATGATTGCATACAGAGGCACGACGGGTAATTTTATTCATAGATCTATTATTGTATTCGGGGCGAAGGAAACCGCAACGCTTTCAACAGCTTTACCGCAATGGCTTCAATATAGCCAATTTTTTGTAACTTTATTTATTTATTTTTTTTTCATGATTATTTTCCATCGTTTTTCACTTGTACGCTTCTTTTGAAATTGTATGAAGAGAAGTGGGAAAACATGTTTAATCTCTATGTAATCTATTTTAGCATAAATAGCGTTTTTTTTTCCTCCATCGAACTTAACATGTTGTGACTTCTATTTTGCTAAATGTTTCTTGATGTCTTGTCTGTAATCTGTAAAGGCAACGGTAGTAGAAAAACGTCCAAAAAAAAATCATTCATAATTTATTGCAAAGGACTACAAGTTTTCTTTTTTCTTTCTCCATTGATTTCGAACAAATAACGATCAGATTTGATTAAACGTTATCAACTCTTGTTATCCTATGGAAAAGTATAAATCTATATATAGTGCATAATTAAGAATAATAATTGATATAGGAGAAAAATTTAGTTTGTATAGTAATTTAGGAATTATATAGATCAATGGTTCTCAAATGGTGTTACGTGGAACCCTAGGGTTCCGTGGAAAAGTCAAGAGACTTCCTTGAGTTAGAACATTTCCTAAACAACTTTCTTTTCTTTTTTTTAAATATTTGTGTAACTTGTACTTGCATTTAGATCCAATCAATAATCAATCATTTAATTAATATTCCGGGTGCCTTTGAAAAATTATTTAAAAAATTCCAATGAAAAATTTTAAAAAAATTTATATAATTTTTCTAATAACAACGCATTGAAAAAAAAAATTAAATGTAACATGCTTTTTTAAAAGTTACATTATTTCCAATCACACTTTTCAAATCAAATATATATATATATATATATATATATATATATATATATATATATATATATATATATATATATATATATATATATCTTTATATATAAGAAGAGAGTGGAATGATAACACATAGCCAATCACAGAAGACTTCTGGTTAGTAACGCACGAAACAGCCAATCAAAATTGAAAACGCATGTGTGTGAAAAGGTAATAATTTTTAATAATGCTGTCAAAAAAAACAAAATACAAACTGACCTCAAATAAAACTCAGAGGACTTCGAATCAAATAATTAAGAAAACTCCACTATTACGTTTATAAAAAGGATAGATAATTAGATTTATTAACTCAATAACAAAATTATAACATCACCATTCCAAAAAATAAATAAATAAATAAAAAAAATCTCACATTTATTACGTAAAGCGATAAATAGATCAAACGATTATTTATGCAAGCGATTATATATGATTATTATGAACTAAACTTTATGCAAACGATTGTCTATGACGTCATTAGATAAAAGTGTCATTAACGCAATATTATCCAGTGTTTATTAATAATTTTGAGTGGCAATGTAAAAAGATAGTTGTTCTAAAGTTTTATAATAGAATGTTTGTTTTGATAGAACGCAGTTATTTATTTTAGAATTCCAATATATTGTAATAGCTTTGATAAATCGGGTAGAGTTATTGGAAGCACGAATCAACACTCTTTAAAGAAACTATTTACTTTCCAAATTAACAAAATATATTGAACAGAGTTTATTTTAAAAAAACTTATATCTTTTATAAAAAATAGATCGCCGTGAATATCTTAGGCGATATCAACAGCGACATAGAGCTGAACATAATTTAGCAGCATAAAATCACCTGGAAAATAATCGTAGTGCTATCAATACGTGACGGCGGAATATAAGTTCATAATGCTGATAATAAGTACCTCTGACATTTTACAATCCTATCATATTCTCTCTATGTGATGTTGGTGCAGAAAAACTGAAAAGCTAATCTCAGGGAAAACGACTTTAATTTTCTTTGCAAACAAAAATGTCATTGCGTAGCAATTATCGGGGGTTGGCGAGCGGAGCCCTCTAGTATATATATATATATATATATATATATATATATATATATATATATATATATATATATATATATATATATATATATATATATATATATATATATATATATATATATATATATATATATATATATATATATATATATATATATATATATATATATATATATATATATATATATATATAAAGAAAACTGTGCTTCTAAAAATACCGTGGATTAGAAATTCATTTGTCATGTCATCTAGCTAACAATGGGAACTTTTTGCCGATCTCTTCTCATCTAGAAGAATGGCAAGTTAACTCCATGTTAAAAAAAAAAAACCCATCTATTAAAACAATTTTGTTAAGATATCCACTTTAGAAGTCTCTTGTTGTCTGGGTTAAGTTCAAAGGAAAAAACAAAGTCTCAGGTCTAGATTCATAATAAAATGAGCTCTAGGCGCAGCAAAGTTTTCAACTAACCTAAATGTTATTCTTTTATTGGAACTAATATATTATTTTCAAAAATTATTATGCATTTCAAGCAGCATTTTCGAGAAAAATACCTTTGAATTTGTTTTAATGAAATATACAAATTTCGCTTTGAAAGCTATTCTCTAAAAAACTTAATAAATGATTAAAATTAACAAAATTTTGGAGATCCTTTTCAAAGAATGGGACTTAGATTCATGTTTAGAAGTAACATGGTATAAAAGTTTCGACTCCATGATTCTCAAATAAACTAATCAAAAGTCTGATAAAATGAATCTGGATCTAGAAATGAATAAAAAATCTGGAAAAGAAGTTAACGGTGTGTAACAGTCTGGTAACGGTGTGTTGGATTTTGCCGCTTTTTTACTTAAAATTTCCTTTCATTCTAAGCAGTGTAAATTCTATTATGTGTAAGTCATTTCTCTAATGTACTTACAATAATTTTTGAAAAAAAAATTTCAAACTAATTTCAACCTGCCTCCAATTTATTTTATTACACGCAGGGCTACAAAAGTGATTTTATTCAAATTTAGTGAATCAATCCCACCATTTACGTATTTACAGATCCCGTATTTACAGATTTTAAAAGCACGTAACTTAGTTTTTAAAAAAAATTAAGCAGTTCTGATAATTTTTGCTAAATATA
This sequence comes from Parasteatoda lunata, assembly GCA_949128135.1. Classification (NCBI taxonomy): domain Eukaryota; kingdom Metazoa; phylum Arthropoda; class Arachnida; order Araneae; family Theridiidae; genus Parasteatoda; species Parasteatoda lunata. The sequence goes on from OX421971.1 coordinate 39,254,138, forward strand.
CTCTTGGTTTCATTTACTCTTTCGACAATTTTTATTGACTATAATAAGCTCATTATTTTTTTAAAAATATTAAAACTGGTGTTAAAAACATAACATATTATGTAACTTCCAGTTTTTAATTTTTTTTTTTTTAAAAATTAGATTTTAAAAAGATAACAAAAATAAAAATAACTGTAAATGATACCTAGAGTCATTTTAACAATCATTATTAAAACTGCTTGATTTTTCTTTCTATTGAGATAATGTTATTTAAACTGTAACAGTATGCTTTCAAAGTACGCAAATGTAAAATTTGCAAATAATCAAATTGCCCTATTATGGATACGTTCTTTAAACTGAACTATAATTATTTAAATACTAATTGCAATTTCGGTTAGAAAACTCAATAGGGAAAAAAGAAAACTGAACTAATAAAAAATGATGTAACATATTGCTTTGAAAGTATAAAACTGTCTCTCCATTCTTCTCTAAATTGCATTAGAATTAGTGACTGCTGCAGACTGCTCCAAAATTATTAAAGAGCCTCTCCAATCTACAGTACCAATGCAGAACTAGTATAAAGTGATACAACAGACAGCCCCAAATGTATTAACATATCTCTTCAATCTTCCGTACCAATAAAGAACTAGTATAAAGTGATACAACAAACTGCCCCAAATGTATTAACAAGTCTCTTCAATCTTCCGTACCAATGCAGAACTAGTATAAAGTGATACAATAGACTGCCTCAAATGTATTAACATGTCTCTTCAATCTTCCGTACCAATGCAGAACTAGTATAAAGTGATACAACAGACAGCTCCAAAATTATTAAAATGTCTCTTCAATCTACCGTACCAATATACGTACCAATACAGAACTAATGATAATTGATAAAGCCGACTTCTCCAAAAGTATTAAAGTGTCTCTCTAATCTACCATACCAATACAAAACTAGTATAAAGTGATACAACAGACTGCTCCAAAATTATTAAAATGTCTCTTCAAGCTGCCGTACTAATGTAGAACTAGTATAAAGGGATACAACAGACTGTTCCAAAATTATTAAAATGTCTCTTCAATCTACCATACCAATACAGAACTAGAGATAATTGATGCAACAGACTGCTCCAAAAATATTAAAGTGTATCTTCATTATACCGTACTAATACAGAACTAGTATAAAGTGTTACAATAGACTGCACCAACAGTATTAAAGAGTCTCTCCAATCAACCGTATCAATACAGAATTATTGACAATTAATACAACAGACCAAAAGCGAGAAGTTGTCATCCCACATTACTCTATATTGCTCCAAAACCAATGACTCAAAACAAAAAATCCAACACCAAATATTCCATCCCATCATCGTTCATTAATCTGATTCTAGCATGCTTTATTAAAAAATTATTTCTTAAAGCAAGTAAATTATTATTTTAATTAGTTAATACTTTGATATATAGCATAAAAGTAACCGGCTATTCCTTTAAACTATTTTCCATTGAATAAAACTCCCACAATGTTAAATATTTCATTCGAAATGTTTTATGTTAAGTGAAAACTGCACCAAGTGATATGAATTTCTCTCAGTTACAAAGCACGCACGAAACGACATGTTTGTAAAGTTCCAAACTTACAATAAAGTTTTCAAAATCTTCCATAAAGTGTTCCGACATCAAACAAAAATTAATTTATTCTTTTAAAATCAAATCTTTCCGAGAGCAGTCCGGCGTGGCTTGAAGTCTGAACCATTTCTGGAATGAAATTACCTCTTTTAAATGTGGATTTTCCAGAAATTATTCTCCCATTTAAGAATAAGTGGAGAGCATTTGGAATGTCTTGCGTCCTTCCAAATATGTTTCAACTCTCGTACGGAAATATTTCCTTTTAAAATAAAGTCAGAAACTCGATATTATTTTTAAAAAGTCTTCTTTTCGGTCCTAGAAAGAAGATGGTGGAATTCCAGTACCTTCTATGCTGTCTTTCTTCCAAACCTTCAAAACTTCTTTCCAAGAGCCTTGAGATGTTTCCGAGAACAAGTGGGGAGTTAAAATTAATCTCACTTAACCAGGCGTAAACATGTTCTGGAACTTTAGAAAACTTTTAATGCATTTTCCTGGTATAAAAAGTTCTACCACAGCAGAAGAATCAGCTTAGCGGTTGACTAAATCTTTTGAGTTCTCACAGACTGCAGACGATTTTTATATACGCATTAAGCATATAAGAATGATCAGACGATTTGAATAATCAATGTTTGTAATTATGATTTTAAATTCTTGCGACATAAATTTATAAAATCAATACAATTTATTAAAATGTTTGTTGTTTTAAGACAAAGGTAAAAAACTAGAAACTATATATGTGTAAATTTTTCAATAATATCGAATTATTATCTCAAATATTACCGACTATAATTGAACTTTATTTAGCAATATGCGCTCAAAACAAAAAAAGTGTCATTTTCATTCCACCTTTCTTTAAATTTTAACAGATTATCAGTAGCATTATTAGAAGTCTGTGTACAAAGTTTTAGAAAAAATAATAATTTGTCTTAAAGTTATAGCTGTTGGTATGGTTTTTAACATTGAAAAATTCCATAACGAGAAAAAGCAACTTTGTTTACTGGAACTAACTGCCTATTAATCTATTGATATTCACAAACTTTTTTCATAATTGAAATTTAAAAAAAAAAAATTAAAGCAAAAGTTTTTGAACAAAATTTTTCTCTACTATTTAAAAAGAAAAAAATCCTATAAATACTGATATAATAACAATCATTTAATTAACTGATTTAAATAATCAGTTGCTATAAGATGAAATAAGTACACAATTAAAAGAATTTTTTTTTTGAGCTCATAAGATAATGAATTTGAAAATATTCGCAATTATTTTTTTAATTCATAAGTATTAACTTAAAAAATATATATATTATTTATATTATATATATATATACATATATCAATTCTTCAATTTATATTTTTACTTATAAAAATAAACTTAAATAACTAATAAAATTAATTTAATTATTTCAATCCATCGCTGCTAAAGAGAAATATAATATTTCAAACCTTTTATTAAACAAAATATCATTGTACACTAATTGATAGCGCAAAACAAAATAAATAAATAAATAAATTATTATTTTTATCATTACAAATGTTTGTTTCTTGGTAAAGAAGAAAATAAAAAGTTTTGTTAAAATTAAAGTGAATTAATATCTGTATTCCATGAATGCAATGTTTTTCTTAGAATATATAGTTACATTTTTCTTTCCATCGAACAAACAGCATATTATTTGTTAAAAATGTATAAACTCATTATTTTTTAAACAATAGCTTATTCCCGAAAAAAAATCGCAAATGTTTTAACGAATGACGTAATGGAAATTCTTTTGAAACAAATATAAAATGATTTTGGATAAGTGAACACGAGTTTTGGTTTAAAATGGAAAGAATGAACTTATTAGTTTTTTTTGGAATATATTCATTAACGTGAAAAATATGACGGAATTTATGTTATTTGTGTATTAAATAATAAACTTATAAATATTATTATTTGATTTAAACTAATTTAATATAGTATATAGAGAAATAGTTAAGATAATATTTATAATATTAATACTTTAAAAATAAGGAGGAAAAAAATTGTTTTAATAATTTGTAACAAATTTATAAATTTAGCATTTTTTAGAAAGTTATTTTTTTCATTAAAAACGTCATTGAAGTTTTTTACAAAAAATTTTTTAATTTAGCAACCGCAATACATGTTTTTAAAATTCAATGAAAACATTATCCTTGTAATAATTAAGATATAATTATCAAGTGTTAAGCAAAATCAAAAAAAAAAAAACTTTTCTATCAGAAATCAATTCACTATTATCTTTGGTACTATTATCCTCACCAGCGTCATTGATATCGTTATAAAATGGAATGCTGTTTTTTAACTGTAAAAACTTAAAAAAAATTTTTAAAGTGCAATAAAAAACTTTAATTTCTGACACCGAAAAATTTAATACGGATTTATAGTTTATACTATGGATTATAATTAGATAGTTACTTCTATTGAGTTAAAACTAAGTTTGGATCCGTTCATTTTAATTTTTTTAAATTGTATTATTTTTTAATTTTTTTAAATTGTATTATTTTTTAATTTTTTTAAATTTTATTATTTTTTAATTATTTTAAAAGTTTAAAGTACGAGAGAGCATCCCATTTTCTCTGTCAATATCTTGGCATTTAACGCGAATTTTAGTGCATAAGTTTATTCCCTCGCCCTTCATCAAACTCAATCTGCACACTGCACAAATGTCAGGACTAGCTATAGTGGCCTTAGAATTTTGATTTAAAACAAATAGAAAGAGTTGTTAAGAATGTTAATTTTTCTTAATTTGGCATTCATTAATGATTTGAATAACATAATGATCTGAAAACTACATAATGATCTGAAAACTATCATTAACCATAACATACGAAAAAAATTACATAGATTCAGATTGAACAAAACATCAGCTTTCGAACGATCTAAAACATTATCGACAGATAGTAATTAATCCATTAATTCAAAGTTAGAATTAGCATTAATACGTTAAGTATAAAGGTGAAAATAAAACAAATTAATTAATAAAATAAAAAAAACTCTTGCATCTGATATTTTAGTTAATATTTTAAAATATAATACCACACTTGATAAGTTTTTAATCAGCTATATCAAAAAAATAAATATCTTTCGAGCAACGCCAGTTTTCTTTGGAATTGTTTTTTTCTTTATCAACCTGATTGACAAGTTTCACAAAGAAATGCTGCTTCTTTTTTTAGTTTTATAACCCCCAAACAAAATTTAAAAGTTCAGAGTAAAACGTTTAATCCATGCTAACGAAATAACTAAACCACACATGAGGCATTAATCAACTATATCAAATTAAAAACAAATCTTAAATCGGACCACCACATTCTGAAATATTTACTTCAGATATTTGCATTTTTTTATTTTCCACATAGAATTAGTAATGGCGCAAAAAACCTCGTTACATGACATGCTGTTAAATAAGCTAAGTAATATTTTTACAGACTACATCAGAATAATTTATGTTATAATTAAGTCAGTAAAAAAAAAAAAATTAACGCATGACAAACCACTATTTCTTAAATTGAACACACCTTATTTACTCGAATTTTAATTGACTCCAATTACCAGGTACTATAAATCACCCATTTCATTATATCGATTATTTTAATTGTTTTGGCATCACTCTTCACATCTTTAGATGAGGAAAAAAAAAACACAAACAAAAACAACGCACGCAGATGGTACTAAGAAAAAAAAGCAAAACAAAAATCAATCGCGAACATCCCTATCACGATTTATTTCTATACACCTGGTGAGGATGCATGTCGTAAGAAATTCGCCAGTTTGATGCCTGTTTGTAGTGATCAAAGGTCATGGCATAAACAAAAAGGTGTGTTTTATGGATGCACGAATCGCCAAACTCATAGTGTTCGACCTACTCTTAAGGAATTCTCTGGAATATTTTTTAATTCATTTTTTTTTCTTTGCAGGCAGGTGGTGAGGAAATAGACTAGCTGAGAAAAGTAAGGTGCTATAGATATCGATGTTCCATATGAAACGATGTTCTTTTCGGCTCCTGCCGATAAATACAGACGTCGGTTGGCGAGTTTTTTTTTATTTTTCTTTTTTTTTAAAAGGCCTGGTGTTTCATATAGTACACCAGGTGCTAAGAGACATTCGGAATTAATGAGGAAATTTAGAAGAAGTATGTTTCGTTTAAAATGCAATTATAAAGGTTGTAAGGAACTCAGTATAGGGTACTTTTAAATGTTTGATAAGCTTTATCGTAAACAGCATTTTTAAAATTCAGTGAGAAATTTCCTTAATCGATAATTTTTTCTCTTGCGTATCATAAGGTCGACATACAATATCAAAAAATTGGAGTTTTATGGTTTTTAATATGGTATGTTCTAAATCCTTTGCCTGCACTCAAAATGGGACAACTTCGCCAGTTTTTTCAAAGATGATTTCGGTACTCTGACAAGCTCTTGTACGAAAAAATAGAGAAAACAGTTTCTGATTTTCCTATTAATAAATTAGAGTTTTACGATTTTTAATACTTAATGTTATTTACCATTGCAACTCTATTAGAACGTTAACTGAGACAATTTTACAGGCTTTATCAAAGATGGTTTATTGTGCCCTGGAAAATTCCTTAGGAAACAATAGAGAATTGTCTTACCTTTCTATTGTTTTTCAATGAATTTGATTTCATGAATTTTTATAACAGTATACTGTAAATATCGGAAACTTTTTTAATATATAACTGAGACAGCTTTGCCTTTTTTTTTTTTTTTTTTTTTTCAAGTGGAAGTTTTGATACTCTCTCTGACAAGCTTCTCTGCAAAACAATAGGGAAAAAAATTATCTCGCTTTTGAAATATGTATGAATGAATTAGATTTTCACGATTTTTAATACAACATATTTTAAACCACGGCAACTTTGCAAGTGCGCAAACTTGGACAACTTCGCAATCTTTTTGAAACGTATGATTTATTCTGGTATGACAAAATTCTGTACAAGCAATAGGAAAAACAATGGCAGTAAATAAACTAGGACAACTTAAATCTTTCTTTTTTCTGGACTCCGTAAATTAAAAATTGTAAAAAACGAAATGGTAAAGTTGGTCCTATATGTATATTCAATACTATGTGTATAAGTATATAAAGTACCATGGTAAAGAACGTATTCATTTTCTAAAAAGAATTAATAAAATATCAGATATGTTTAATACCTGAAGGTTTGAAATTGAATCATGGAAAAGCTTTATAGGGGTTTACTGTTAGAAACATTATGTAAAATGTTAGGATAGTATCTAATTAAACTCGATTCAGCTCCGCTACAATTTTGTAGAATTAAAGATGTTTCTGGGAAAAGTGCCGATATCTAAAGGAAATGCCGGAAAATTGTTATGTGCTTATTTGGAAAAAAAATACTAATTTCATTTTAATGTTGCCTTTGGAAAAAAATGTGGCTTATCACTATATTGTACCTAGATTTTTGAATCAAGTCAACTGCCAAATTTGAGATTATAAGAAAAAAAAAAAAAAATTTCTAGCCATTTTTTAAACTTACACCAGCTGAAAAGAAAAGGCAATTTGAGTCATTCTCCAAAGTCGACGCCATCATAGAAACAATACGATTCAAGGAAAACAAGTCGGAGTCAAGTTGAGTCATTCTCGAACTTGACTCCGACACCATAAAAAATCAAGACAATTTAAGTCATTTACCAAACTTGACACCATCATTGAAAAAGAAAAAAACCACGACAATTCAAGTCATTCTCTTAACTTGACACCGACACCTTAAAAATTATAAATAAATAAATAAAAACGATTAAAGTCATTTTTTCAAACTTAGCACCATCAGAAGACAATTCAAGTCGTTCTTTCAACTTGACAGCATAAGAAAGAAGAAAAAAAAAAAAAAAGACAGTTCCAGTCATTTTCCAAACTTGATAACACCAAATAAACAAATGAATAAAAACGAGATTGTGATATGGTATCCTACAGTTAAATAACAACATTGAATGCAATAGAAAAAAAAATTTAAACCTGCACCTTCTTTTTATTTTAAAATCAATAATGACATACTGTATTGTTAGTTTAATGGAGATAGTATCAGACTAAACAATCAAGGCTTAATTTATAGTTCATTTAATTAACGCTTCTCTAAGTCTGCTAAACTTGTTAAAATTCACACACATCTTACACATAAAAGCGTTAAATTTATTGTTGATTGAAAATTATACGTCTAAGCTTATACCAATTACCAATTATTTAAGCAAACATAAAATTGATAATACAGGTAGTAACCAATCTAACGAGCTTTAGTGAAACCTAATTTCAAGTGTGAAAAAAGGTAAACGCATGATGGATTATGTTTGGTATCTAAACCAGACGTAGACAATGACTAACTTCATTTTTCAATTTTTATTTCCTGGCCTAGCTATCAATATATTTCTTTCATTTCCAACCATTTATTATCTTCATCATTATTTACTTTTCGCTCTTTCTTCTTCACATAGAGCATCCACATACTTTACAAATTGGAAGAACGGTTAGTTCTAAGCTTATCGCAAGGGGGCGCGTCCGACAACTCTTTGTTTAATGGCGGATCTTTTTTTAAAGGTCGAACGATTTGTTTAGTATTGCTGTAAAGGAAGTTCTATTTGAATTCTTTAGTTTTTCTCCCCTTTAGATTTTGTTTTTATTTTTAGAAAACTTGCTGCTTTGTTTAGTTTGATGAGAAAAAGGGCTTTGTTAACGGATATCTTTTCTAGAAGTTTTGATTTTTGATTCCTGTTTCTGGTTTAAAACAAAGAATTAAATGTTAAAAATTCTAGCCTGAGTTGCCCCTAGTGTTTTTCTACATTCAAGGTTCACTGCATTAATGAATTTTTGCCTTAAAGCATAACTTTCAAGTCCTGCAAAAGCACTTTTAGAGCGTTGCTGTTAAATTTGTTACTTACTTACTTTTCCTAACTTTTTTTTCTTTTTTTAATCTACAAATCCCTTGAATTATTTTGCAATTTCTTATTTTAAGAATAGGAAACACAAAGATTTGTGTTTTTAGTACATTGATTTAATTTTATTTTCATAGTTGAGAACATTTTGTGAATAAAAATTAACTATTCTTTCTCCGTTTTAGCTATTGTGTTATTTACAATTCGAAAAAAATTAAATACATATAAAATATGTATCAACCTTATATTATTATATGTTTTAGGAAAACCTAGCTTAGAAAAATGCTTATTCAAATGAATGAGCTTGTTTAATAATATCTATTAGCAGCCCCTAGTTTTATACTTTAGTAATTTAACTTCTTACAATTTTTCAAAATAGATAATGTATGCACACCCTGTTATTACAGTACACACCTTGTTATTACAGTTATTACAATACACCCTGTAAACTTAAATTGCAGTTTTAAATTGAAATTTGTAACCCTATTTTAAAATACCATATCCATTTTAAATGCTATTGCGCGATTTACTTTAGAACACAGTACTAATTTTAAATACTGTATGAAGCATTTTTTAATTTCATCGTTAATTTGCTTGCTTTATGACTAACCGTGGGTATTGAAAAATATTCGAGTATAAAGATTAACCTTCACATACTTTAAACATAAAACTATATAGCATAGATTTTCTATAATCTTGCATAAAAAAATATATTAAAAAAGACTTAATATGAAATATTTTAAAATATTAATGCAGCAAGAGTTTTTCATAGTAATTATATCGTCTATTATGTTTTCCTAATTTTAACATTAAAAACTGTAATTTTATACAGAAATCGAATTAAATATATTTATCATAATTTCAATCACCATAATTTTTTTTATCCTGAAATTAAAAAAAAAAAAAAAAAAATACTCATTTAAAGACATTTATTTAGGAAAAAACATATGCCTAGCGCATTTTACTGATACTTTTACTCTAATAACTAGTTATTATTCCCTAAGTTATCTTTGATCACAATTTCAAGTAAATCATAAGTAAGCCATAATGGATAAATATCGTTGTATGACAATATCGTAATAAAAAAAATCAGTAATACCAATATTTCACGGCTAAACTAAGATATATTTCTTTAAAATTGGTCAAAAAAATTTTTGTCAAATGATATTTATCGATTATCCTGATATTTCGATATATAGTATTGATATTAATTTATACTGATATTTATAAACTTTCTTCATCTAATTTTTTTTTCACTTCAGACCTGTATATTTTGTGTGAAGGAGAACTATCGATATTTATCGCAAGAAATCGATATTAATCCGAAAAGAGCCGAGGGGATTAGCGAGTTGGTGGTTAGTACTCCCCAAGCCAGACATATTTTAAAATATCATTATTGCATTATTGAAAAAATGTTTACGATGTATTTTGTATCACCCAACTCCAGAAGAATGTGTGTCTATCGTCACACGATCAGTACAAACTTTTATTAAATGATGATTTCAAATTACCAAAGGCAATTACTTTCAATCAAGAAAAAATTAATCAAAAAATTTTTTGTAAAAATAAAAGAAAGAAAAAGAATAAATGAAAGTACCTAAGTTGCTTCCTATAACTTATATCCGGAAAACAGAAAATCCTGAAAATTCCGGAAAACATAGAAAAGCATAACTCAAGGCGATTGGTTAGCGATATAGGAAGCAGAACCAATCCATTTTTCTCCCATCTCTTTGGCGACCAAAACTCAATCGGTTATAATTACTAGCGGGACCTTTCGAAGAAAATTACTCCCCCTACCTCTAGATTAAACGAGCAAATTAAATAAGTAAAGGAAATATAATTAAAACTTTTCACAGACGCTGGAGAATGCAAATTAGATCAGAAAGTAAAAGTAGTATGGTCGCCTTGGGAGAAAAATATAGAAAGTTTGCCAAAAAATGGCTAGAATTGTGTGAATTGGCGATTTTCTCTTCATTTTATTTTATTTTTTTCATTTCTTCTGTTGGCAGGCTAATGATGATTGGGTTTCTTTTGTTAGTTCTTAATTACGCTTAATTAAATTTTCTTTCAGATCAAGATGTAAAAGGATAAAAGTAGGGGTTTCCATTTTTTTTTATTGCCATTATTTTTTACTCTTGGCGCGAGAATTAACAATCCGGTTTTGTTCCCGTTTGGTGAATGAGTACAATGAGATAGATTCCAGACTAATGAGGAACAAAATCAGCTCAGAGATCTTACTTGAAAGCTGATCCGAATTCCGGATCGAATATTTTCTTCTTTTACGATTTTAAATTTTATTCTTCAACCTGATAATGGTATTTGATAATAAAATCGATACCACAGTCCCAACTATTAAAAAGTAATTTGCGACGAATATTTTTTTGAAATTAATATTCATTTTGTGATACGATTGTTTAAAGAGCTTAAAAATAGGAACATTTTACTTTATTCTGTCGGCATATATTGCGTGCATTATTATTTTGAAAAAGTGTTATCATCATCAATATCATTATTGCATATATTGCGTGCATTATTATTTTGAAAAAGTGTTATTATCATCAATATCATTATTGCATATATTGCGTGCATTATTATTTTGAAAAAGTGTTATCATCATCAATATCATTAGATTTAATACAAGTAATATTATTGGATTTTGTTAACTTTATCTGTTTATCTGGTTTTTTATTTAAAAATGTACAAAAGTGCGAATGTATTTGACAACATATAACAATACTCTAATAAAGTTAGTTATTTAAAAAAATATCTATGGTTAATATTTTACTTAAAGAAGATATTTAGTAAGATTAAGGAAATAAAATTGGATCCTTTTCTTAAATATTTAATAATGTAAAATTATAGATAAATTTGTTTATATAAATTGTAGTTTTCATTTATTTATTGTTTTTTTTAATTATAAAATACGAAAGAAATTCAATGATAAATGAATTATACCATTTTAAATTTTAAAAATAACACTGTAATATTGCTCATGTATTAGAAACTACTAGAAAATTACATTGTAATTATAACATTGCTTTCTGAATCAGAAATGTTAACAACAATATTTTTCATATATTTTATATTTGGAGGCTATTTTTTCTGCAGCATTCAATTTAAAATTGTCAGTTAACGATAAAATATTCTTGTAAAAAGAAATAGAAAATTACATTAAAAAAACCACATGTAGTTTTTTTAAAAAAAGTTAACAAACATTTTTAAGAAAATTTTCGAGAAAAGTAGCAATTATGCATTCTTAAGAAAATGTATAATAGCAAATGAATAGAAATTAGTCAAAAAATTAATTTAATTGAAATTGATTAAATTTTTAAAAACAAAGACATTTTTAAAACCTAAATTTAAATAAGGTTTATTTTATTTCGGTCAAATCTAACGTCCATGAAACGTTAAGACAAGCTATTGATAGTCGTTTAGTTTATAAATCTGGGCGTGTTTTCGTAAAATGATCCAAAGCTCTATAGGCTTGTTTACAAAAATGCGCAAAGCAAAAAATGCGTCTTTTTAGTTTTCACCCTAAATTTAACAACTGAACAAGGAATTACGAGTTTATTTTTCCTTACTTGTTTAAACATAACACATGCTAATCATTACAGGATAAAGTGTTTAAGAGCATGGATTTAAGTGGCTAGGTATATTACAGATGCAATTTTTCTTTTGATGTCTTCGTATACAGAACTCTAGACGTGTGATTAAGTAAATTTTAAATCCCTAAATTCGCACAACGTCAACTTACTACCATTATTATAATTTTATTGCCGCAGTGGAAACTTTGTAAAAACAACTGTTAACTTTTAAAGCCTTGTTTTCTTTTTTTTTTTTTTTTTTTTTTTTTTTTTAAACAATTAATTTATGAAAATATATTCCAAGTGATTTATGCAAATGGAGGAAATCACATTACGGATACATCTGGATTTATTAATTCATTCTTTAAACTAAGAAAAATTTCACACAAAAGAAGTTTGAAAAACTGAATCAAATGTTATGTCCATTTTTTGTAAATAGCTATGTCCATTTTTAAAAACACTCACTTAGAGGCTGCGTCCTTTTTCATTTACGCGCATTTCGAGATATATCCATTTTCGTATGCACGCATTTCAAGCTATGTCCATTATTGTAAACTCGCATTTCGAGCAGTGTTCCATTCTCATAAACACGCATTTAGAGCTATGTCCATTTTCGTAAACACGCATTTCGAGCTGTGTCCCTTTTCGTAAACCCGCATTCCAAGCTGTGTCCTTATTCGTAAATACGCATTTAGAACTGTGTCCATTATCGTGAACATGCATTTTGAGTATTGTACAGATTTAAAAACTCAAACAAAATTCTAAATTTTAATTGGCCATAATTACTTTTAATAATTACTAGAAACATTATGAAACAAAAACCTTTAAACAAAAATTTTTGCATTTAAGAAGCGTATGCCTCCAGACAAGAAGGGATGCCTTTTTATTCTGTCAAATTTTAATAGAAGCATTCAATGTAATGAATAAAAACTGAGGGTGCGACGCTAAAACAAAAAGGGAGTGAAAGAAAGAAACAAACAAGAAGGCGATAAAGAGTGGATTGTTCTCGAGAACGTTCCCTCCTTTACAAAATATGTTATTTGCACACAAAAATATATTTCAACATTTTTTCACATTTATAAATAGTACACAAAATTGTTCATCATTTTCAACAAAAGTCAAATTTTATTTCAAATGTTTGGCATTAATTTTTTATTTATTTATTTGTTTATTTTTGCATTTATTTACATTTTTCGGTACACTCATATAAAAATTCTATTTATTTAAAGACTTCGAACTTTTGCTTACTGGTAAATACACTAGTAGAGTAGAGTTTTATTAAATTATTTGCAATATAATTTTATTACTGTATCTCTACTTTTAAAGAGAAAGTTTGCGGGGAAAAAAACTTTTTTTTTTTCAAAACTTACTAGAATGTCTTACTTATTTTACTTTTATGTAAAGCATTATTATTTTATCCCGAAAAAAAATTCCTCCTTCTGTTGTTTTAAATATATTCTCACAGATATTTTGGTAATTTTCAATTATGTTTTCATTTAAAAATTTTTTAAGCTTATTGAAGCTTATAAGCTTATTGATCATTATCTGAATATTCTAAACTGTTTCCATTTTCTTAATCAAACATTTTGAGCTGTTTCTATTTTCTTAAACGATCATTCGAACTGTGTCCACTTTCTTGAACAAGCATTTTAAACTATTTCAATTTTCTTAATTAAGCACTTCGAATTTTGTCCATTTTCATAAAACATTCATTTCGAGTTGTGTCCATTTTCTTAAACAAGCATTTTGAGCTGTTTATATTTTCCTCAACAATTTTTTTTGAACTGTGTTCATTTTCTTAAACCAGCATTTTGAGCGAGTTTTAAACAAGCATTTTAAACTATTTCAATTTTCTTAAACAGGCATTTGTAGCTTTGTCCACTTTTTAAACAAGCATTTTGAGCTGTGTCCATTTCCTTAAACACGCATTTCTGTCTAAAATAAAAAAACTCATCGACGTTTTACTTTTTATAAAAAATTCAATGGTAAAAATGATGGTGAATGGTCTTTTGGGGGAAAAAATATAAATTTCCCCCTCGAAAATTTCAAGAAGAAAAAAATTACACATCAAAAGTCAAAAATTTCAATAAAATCATTGATAGTAAATGATAAATTGGTGCAGAGATCGTTCCATTAATATATTAATAACTAATGATATCAAACATAATGTACAAAAATAACATCGAATACCCATGACGAATTATTTCATCCATCAGCATTCCTTTTTGCTTTTACTTCACCCTTTCATGCATTTTATTCAAAGAAAGAAAAAACATTACGTTAGCTTAATCCTTCTATATCAGAAATATTTCCAACTGACCAGGGAATAACAAAATGCAAAGAAAAAAATCCCAAATCTCCAGTTTTTTTCCTGGATCGTCCATCACCTGCGAATGACCCAACGTAGAATCCTTCTTGATAAATCGAAGGGTCATCAGTCATCATAAGCAAGAGAAAAGTCATCCCGAATTTGGGCGTCGGGTACAGCAGCAAATGGTCCACAACATTTAATTACAGACCCTGGTAAAGTGCCCCGCCCTTGAACAGTACAAGGCACTACCTATTTTCAGATCGGCACATGGGAATCAAATGATTGATTGCATCTTTATTTGCTGTGATGGACTCTCGATACAGCGTCCTAATATTTGAACACAACCCACTGTGACATTTATGACTGAAGTAATAACGCTGTGGACTATATTTGGCATTGTATGCGAAAACAATAAAACTTGGCGTTTATTTGGCCAACAGGGATAGCTTTGATCTAATATTTCCCATTTGTGGTCTAGGAGTTTCCGCCGAGGATAGAGCATCGATTGTACTAATGAAGTTATTTGAAGTAATAGAAGTGCTGATTCGAGCTATTGTTCAATAATTTAATTAATATGAAAGTGACTCTGGAGCTGTTTGTAATAATAAATTTTTAAAGGATAAGGAAGTGGTAATTATATTTTTATATGTAATGCAATTAAATTTATTTGATAAGTTTGATGATTTGTCATAGTCACTTAATTTAAACAGATTCATTCATTACTAGGTTTTAATTAGGTTTAATCTAACACATATATAAAACGTATATAATCTCTCGTCAAAATGTTCATTATCATGGTGTTTATGCAATGGACATTTTAAAATGCTAGCAAATTATTTATGTACTAGCCGTCTGCGGTGACCAGCTGGTTCGCCAACACGAACTCATAGGTTCGCTCTTCCACAAACACATTGCCCTTCACATGCATAAATGCAACGCTTTGTGGCATTACGTTAGTACTGTTGCCTTCGGTAGCATTCATCTGATTCCTCCACATTAGTATTTTAGTACAATAGGGTAAATCGGTGGTTTGTCCGCCTACACAAATTGTTCGCTTCGCGGTTCTATGTTGTCCTCCACGTGCACTAACTCACCTCTTCGGGTTTGATAGCACAATAAGCGGAATCGGCTATGCTGCGCCAAGCACTTGGTAATAATTGATTATTTAGCATTACTGTCAACCGGGCTAATTGCTTCGGTAGTTAAAACTTTTTTTTTTTTTATTTATCCTTGTATTGTAATTTAATAAGGAGCATATGATTCAAGTTTGAAACTTCGAATTTGATTTGAAAGGTATTATTTCCCTACACTGTCAATTAAAGCGATTACTTTTAATTAACCAAATAATTACAAAATATCAAGATGAAGCATTTTTAGTTTCTCTTTTTATCTGATAATGATTGTATATTTATCATGATTATCCTTTGGTGTAATCATAGGTATGGTGTATCATGATTATCATTTGGTGTAATCAATTTGAGACTTACATTATGGAAGAAACTTAGCATTACTGTAAATTAGGCAAATTACTCTCTAATTACTCCGATTAATTACAAAACATCTTTACCATTTTTAAATTTTTTTTTTTTTTTTTTTTTTTTTAGCTTTTCCCTTTATTTGATAAGAAACAAGTGGTCGAAGTCTGAGACTTCTATCTCTGTGACAAATTTTTTATTCAGCATGATTTTGATTTGAAGTAACTACCCGAAGTATAACAAAATATTGCAATAAAGTTGTTTAGTTTTTCTATTTATCCTATAAAAAGCACATGGTATAAATTTAAGACTTCATTCTTCATTTTTTATAAAAACGTGTTATTTATCATTCTTGTTAATTAAGCTAATTTCCCTTAGATAATTTCAAAATATTTAAATTAGTTTTTCTTTTTGGCAGGAACACGTGACCTATGTTTAAGACTGCTAGCTTTTAGCAAACTTTTATTTGCGTAACTTACAATCGGGGTAATTTCTCCTAATTATCCCCCCCCCCCACAATTAAATTTTTTTTAGAAAAGTTTTAGAGATTAACAGTTTTAAACTCAAAAGATTTTAAAAGAATATTCGACTCAAAATTTTATAAAATGAATCAAAAAATGAAGTTTGCTTTATGCAAAGTTGCATCTTCTATTTGAATTTAATCCTAAAATTTGATTACTACGGCAAAAGTGAAAATTAACGTAAGCATAGAAGGAGGTTTGTGATTCGCGAGGAGTAAAAGAAAGTTCGAAATTGCCAGAAATATGCTTACGTAATATCTGAATGGTGCCTATTCAAATTAATAACAATAAAAAAAAATAAAAACGAAAGAAATTAATACGTGAATAAATTAAAACAACTACGGATATGTTCCATGGAACATTTTTATAGAAAAAAGAAAGGGGAAGGGGGGAAAGAGAAAGTAAGCAACAAAAAAAAAAAAATTACCACCCTCACTCGATACCACCCGCAATAATCCAAGCCGGCACTTTGTGAAGTTGCAAACGAAGTTGGAAATCCAGGTGGCTCTAGCATCGAGCGCAGTCCCCACTAATTTGGTTACATTATCGTCGACCTTGTAAAGTGGGAATGACCACAGGTATTCGACAAAGAAAATCCATGGGATTTCTACGAACTCTTAATTGAGACATTAAAAAAGAGATGTGGTGGAATTCGTCATAGTTAATGTGCGGTGTTCGTAGCGGTTTTTAACGGAAAATCTGAATAAGAAATCATTTGAAACAAGGAAATGACAGTTTTCGTGTGCTTTTCAACACCCTCAGATAATGAAAGTCACAAAATTATTACCTGCTAATGCGAAAATGTCTTCATCATGAATTGAGGGAGGTGAAAGAACGTATGTTATTTTGTGCGTCATCAGTTTCTTTTTCTTTTTGTGAATCCATCGAATTTGTGGCATTGGGGAGCATCATTATGTTAATAACTTCATTTAGAAAGGAACAAAAAAGGATCTTCAAAAAATTTGTTAAACTTTTTTTTTTTTCATATTTTTACGGAATGTTTTGAAAATTCTCACAATATTTATAGCCGGGAGAACGAAATTGATGAGCGTTATTTTTAGCCCCCCCCCCTTTTAATGCTTAATCTATAATTGTTGAGCGATTTTGATAAAAAGTAATTCTTTTCCGCTTATTAATTTTTTTACTTCTTTATTTTCTATTAATTAATAGATTTATATATTTACTTCTTTTAGTGATTTAGTTTTACATTTTTAGAACCTTTTCAATATTTTCGGATAATGATATTCACGAAATTGTAACCCGATGATGTAAAAATGTCTTCATAACGATGTGAGATCTCGTGTATTTTAAGTAACTGTAACTGATGCCTTTACCTTCTTTTTTTTATAATTTTGTTTCATTTATTTATTTATTTTTTAAAAGTGTGGTACATTTTGATTTGGTGACTGGAAACTGCATTCTTATGTAAATTACTACATTTAGAATGGTACTGAAAGAGGCTCTTCATTAAACATTTAAAGTATACCTTTTTTGGAATCTTTAAGTTATTAAAATACTTATAATACGTATAAATTAAATTTAATATGCAATAAATTACTTAGTAAATTTGATTTAAAACCCAGTTTAAATTTAATTTTTCTTTTTTTTTTCAAAATAGAATTTTTTGCAATTTTAGTTTTTCAATGCGTACCTTTTTTTCCAATAACCCCTTTCAGTTTTATGCGAATTTCGTAACACCTTAAGCGATAATCAAATAAATTAATTCCTTCTCTATATATTTATTTAATTCTCTTAATCTTTTTAAAGTTATTTCTTTAAAAAATAATTTTGAAAACAAAATATACTAAAGACAGAAAATTGAGAAAGAAAAATAAATAAATAAATAGTCACTTTTATTTTACTTTAATTTGCTTTTAATAAGTTGAGAATAAAAATCGTTTCAAAAACCAATTGTTTTCCAGTTAGATTTAAACTTTTATATAAAGTTCTTGGTTTGCATGCAATAAATTAATTTGATCAAAGTTCCAGTCATATAATTTTTACGCTTCATGAAACTTTCGTACAGTTAAAAAGCTATTAATCAACTTGCACGATAAGTTAATTCGAATAAAAAAAAAATAATTTATGCTCCCTTATGCATCTGAAACCGACAAAAAACACCAAACACTATAGTATTTTCTTAATTTCAGTTGGCAATAGTTGTCGTTTGCTGTAGAAATAATCATATTGATATATTCAGGGCCTCCAATAAATACCGCGGCTGGTTTCTGATAAAAAAAAACAAGTATAAATTATTGGCAATACTTCACCTGCTGCACAAATAGTGAGATATTTAATAAGAAAATATGTTAAACTTCGGCAATTAACCCTCCTTGGAAAATATAAAGTGATCACGCTCACCATGGTTCTTTTGTGGGGGGGGGATGAACTACCCCCAATAGCTCAGCCCCCCTCCCTCCCGTGGGTAACCACCTTGCTTGTGGGCAGGGCGTTCGGGAAATAATGATAAAAGATAAGTTTTGAGGCCTGGCAGATGTTTTGTAATAAGTTGCATTGGTTTTATTTTTTCTCGAGAAATATACATTTCTAGATTCGAATGGCTACAAACGATTTGAGGATGTTTGGTAAAGGTAAATCATGCAGGAAATTGATTTGTTTATAATTTTTTTTCGAAACGGAAATACGTTTTTATTTCGGTAAATTATTTTTCAGTGTTTTTTTCTAAGATATGGATTTCTAGACTTTTTTAGGTTAATTTTTTAATGAATAAATTGAGGAAAAATCCAAGCAAAACCAGAAAACATAAATACTTTTTGAATTTTAAGTGTAGTTAAAAAAAAAAAAAAAAATAAAAATATTACTACTTTTTAGTATTTCCAATTTCTAACCAAACATAACAAGAAAATATATTTTAAAAAAAATATTAATTTATTACAGTGAATTTTAAAACATTATTACTATCATTACTTTATGTTTAAAATTTTAAATTTATTTCTTCAAATAATAATCTGTTGAAGTTAATTGAATTATGAAAATCGTTGGAATGTAAGTCTTTAACAAATTTTTAAGTAATAATGTGCAATCTTAAAGTAATCATAATCAATTTATGCTTAAACGAGTTCTAGCCTAGGGGACTTTCAAAAATTGAGTAAATATAATTTTGGTAATTTCGGACTACTCCTTCTTTGCGCTATTCTACGCTTACGTAAAACTTTCTCCTCTCCCCACTCTGATCTTTGCTTTGATTTTTACTGAAGTAATCTGATTTAAGGAATAAACTCAAATAAAGCAGGTAACTTTTTAGAAAACAAAATTTACATTTTAAATAATTTTACACGAAATTTTGAGTAAAATCTTCAAGAATCCATTGCGCATGTTTTTTTATTTTTTTATTATTTAAGTTCAAAGTTTTTCACATCTGCAACTCCTTGAAGAAACTTTTTTTCATTTTTTTTTTCTATCAATAAATTTAAATTTTATCACAAATTTGAAATTTTCCCACTTGCAATTTTTTGTTAAATTTTTAATTCTACTTTTTTGGTGAAAAAAAAGGTATTTTAATGAATCACGTAAGCATTCCTCATGTCCCTCGCCCCCTCCCTTATGAGTAAAAATAAGAAAATCAGAGCGCCTACCCCCATTAGGTGCTTACGTAATACTTAATGGATCCTAAGCAATAATGTGCAATTTTAAATTAATCATAATCAATTTATATTTAAAAAAGTTCCAGTTTTCCCCTATTTTTTTCTTGTCTTGTACTTAGCCCTTGAAGTAGATGGGAAATCGGTGTCCTTTCAAATATTTTTTTCTGACCCTTAATTAATAAAATATACTTCAATATTTTTTAATTATAAAAATAATATCTAGTAATTAGTAAAAAAGCCTAATCCTCAGAATTATATTTGTTTTAAAATATAAAATCCAGAAAAAGTAGATTGAAATATTTTTTCATTCAGATTCAAAAATTTATCATGAATTGATATTGTAAATTAAAGAAATTTCAGTGATTAATTACTGTTCCACTTAGATCTAAAGAGCAGCAAAAAAATGCAAAAATAAAAAATTATTGTTTGGAAGCAAGCCATTCTTAAAAAATTTTACCTTTATCGCTAAAAGGAACACTGGTGTTCGATGCTGTAATTCATATCCAAAAATTATTAAAGTGCTACATAAAATATTTTTCACTTATTTTGACCTAAAATAATACAAAAAAATGAAGGGAAAAAAAATGAAAAATATGTTAAATGAAAATTCTGCGTCAAAGGGTTAAGTAAAGGTTAAGTAGGTCAAGTAGGTTAAATAGATGTTATTAAATATGGATATACAGACGGGTAAATTGACTGTATAACTCTCAAGGAATATATTGTTAAAATTTCACAAATAAATCATCTCACTTGTAAATTAGCTTTGCCCTTTGGGGATAAATGAAACTTAATACGCACCTAGGGTTATGGTTTGATAACTTTTACTGACAAAGGAAAATTGAGAGTAAAAAAACCTTCAATCAAAATACTTTTGTATAATATTTAGACTACCCCTTGGCAAATATATTAAATAAAGCAAACTATAATTTTCATTCTATATGCAGAATTTGCTCGTTATAATATTCTGTGTTTCCTAACTGGTATTCCATTAATTTATTTCCTTTCCATATTCATCAACAAACTAGAACAAGCTGTACGGAAATTAACTAATTCGAATCGTCCTATTCAAATGACATTGAAAATTATTAAGCATGACAGCACAGTTTCGAAATTTACACCCGAAACGATTCATGTGTCTTAAAGACGTCTAATTCATATTAATGTAAAAGGAATTCATGTCAAAGATTCTTTGTCAAGCCAGGAAATTAATATTTATAAACAAAATTCCAAACGAACGTTTAACGTCGTGTTTCCCATGATTTGTTTAATATAAATAAATAGCAAATAAATCGTGAAAAGATGGGATAAAATGGAACATAATAGCTGAAATCATTTAAATTTGTCACAAAAAGTTTCAGTTGACGTCTATATAAGCAACCATATGATCCAATTGCTGCGCGATATATTTTCGATATATTCGAACTTCTACAACTCCAGCAAATAAAGGTTATTAGATTTTATTCATATAAAATATATTATAAATTATATAAAATATATTATACTGGGAGGCTTCGCCCCCTGCTCGCTGGCGCTCGCCAACCAGCCAGTTCATTTCGGATTGCTTCGCAATCCTATGCTCGCTTTGCTCGCTCATTGGATACGTTCTTAACGTCTAGCTTTTGTATACTTTTTTCAATACTGAAGTTCCGAAAATTTTTCACTGTAGAAAATTCTAAACCTGTACATTTCAATATTAATTTGAAATTGCAAACAGTTCACATATTTTTCTTAATCACACTATTCTAAATTTCAGTTGTTGAGAAAAGTAACTGTTGTAAGTTTTGTTTTAAGTCTTTTCTCCGAAGCAATTCTAAACCTTAATTTTGTTGAGACCTTAATTACTTAAAAATAATATAAAATTATTTTTAAATAAATTGAAATTTTCGAAGCAGTAAGTTATTTAAAACATATGCACTATTTACAAACCTTGTAGAAGTTTATAAAGGGTTGTAGAGGTTATATAATATATATATATTATATAATATATACTATATAATATATATATATATATAATATATATATATATATATATATATAGACAGAGAGAGAGAGACAGACAGACAGACAGAGTGAGAGACAGACAGACAGACAGAGAGAGACAGACAGATAGAGAGAGAGACAGACAGACAGAGAGAGAGACAGACAGACAGACAGACAGAGAGAGAGACAGACAGACAGACAGAGAGACAGACAGAGAGAGACAGACAGACAGACAGAGAGAGAGAGAGTTTTTCTAAAAACACAATTGTTAATTTGGGTATTTGGTGATACAATACTTATAGAATTGAAGGATTTGTTACGTCAAGCGCTCAGGTATCTTAATTTTGATCTAGTTGCGCTTCTATGTCATTTTGATTTATGTTGCTAAGTTATCTTTAAAAAAATTCTATGGCTGGCAACAGCATTTTTATTTTTTAAGCTGTTTATTTTTATTTCTTTTAGAATTCGTTGTTTTTTTAGCAAAGAGAGAGAGAGAGTTTTTCTAAAAACACAATTGTTAATTTGGGTATTTGGTGATACAATACTTATAGAATTGAAGGATTTGTTACGTCAAGCGCTCAGGTATCTTAATTTTGATCTAGTTGCGCTTCTATGTCATTTTGATTTATGTTGCTAAGTTATCTTTAAAAAAATTCTATGGCTGGCAACAGCATTTTTATTTTTTAAGTTGTTTATTTTTATTTCTTTTAGAATTCGTTGTTTTTTTAGCAAAGAGAGAGAGAGAGTTTTTCTAAAAACACAATTCGCGATCGCAACACTCGATACGCCATCTAGCGGGAGACTGTAAATATCGGGCATTAGTTCCCACATAACTATTGGCAATGACGGACGCCATTTTCTTAGCATCAAAAAAGAAGCAAAATTTCCCTAAAGAAAAGATAAAACTTCTTGAAAAAACTAATCAGAACATGCCAAACATTGAAGCAGAACACGCCAAGCATTTGAAGAACAACTTCTCAATAATTTTTACCTATCTATTATCAACAACATAACATGATTTCATGATCACTTGCTGTTACAGATGTGTGTATTGCGGTAAAATAATTTTTCTGTCTTTAATTCATTACAAGTTAAAATGAAGTCAACATTACTTTCGTCATTCCAATGAATAAATGTGTTCCAATGAATTCCATACAGAACTGTAATAGTTATAGAATATTCTTCTTCTTCATAGAATAGTATATATTTCTGTATCTACATAATTCAGAAAACAACAATAAAGAATAATCCAAATTATTTGAAAAAGTATCTTTTGTGCTGATTATAAATACATTTTTTATCGTTTTCTTGGTAAGTGTTTTTTAGTTTTGAAAGAATTTCAACTAGAATTCAGCTGTTCTGTTTTTAAGCTACATATTCAAATTCATATCGAGATCTTACAATAATAAAATTTTGATGTGTGGTATGTTACCTAAAAGTAATGAAGGGATAAACTATGTATATATTATTTGAGAATAAAGTTTTCAAACAAAGAACATATCATTTTGGAATTCTCCGGACTTATAATCAGTTAAGTGTTATGATTTTTATAATAAAAAATTAGCTTGTAAATAATTTTTTTTCTTACTTGATGATCGTTCTCTTCAAAATGGTTTTTTTACGTCTGATTAAATACTATAAGAATTAAAAAAAAGAAACAATACGAAAGTTTTTATTGAAAAATGAGGAATTTTTAAAATCGTTTTTATCCTAAGAATTTTTTATTTTACGTTTTTTAGTTTATAATTTTTTGATAAAATTGTTGTCAAAATACTTTTTTTGAAAAATTAAATGGTATTAAATTATGTGTTTATGTATACTTCTTGCATATTCTAATATTTGAAGTAATATGATTCAGAAAAGTATGGAAGAAAAATTCGGTGCTTTCGTATTAACCACAGCTACAGATTTGGCAGATTTTTAAGTGCCGCCAATCTGCACTTTAAATTTTTGGAAAAAATCTTAAAATGAAACACTTTGTTTAAAATCAAAGTAGTCAATCGGATTTCGGTGGAAAATGGGCCGATATAGAGTTTAGCATAGATTCAAAACAAACTTTTCTCTCACCTGATTCTATAGCCATTATGAACTCTAATAAATAAGATTCAAAATGAAATAACATTTCCCAACCGAACGTTTACTAAGATAAAGTTTCATGTTATGGACATTTGTACATTTTCGTTATGTTTCACTCCATAAAATATTTCGCTCCTAAAAAAATAAAATTGCATCTTGTTTTGTTTTTGGCAAGTCCCAATTAACGTAACAATTCGTTACGTTTTTTTTTTTTTTTTTTTTTTTTTTTGTTTTTTTTTTGTTTCGTAAGCATTCTTTATTTTACGTTAAAATTTAAATGGGCCTTTCATGTTATACCATTAAATTTAGTAAAACTATTTTTCAGGCATTAGGTTTGAACTCTTATAAGAATATACCTATTTTTTCTCTTTATTTACAAATATTTTTCCGATGTGTTCTGGATGTTCCTTCTCTAAAACAAAAAGAGATACCATTTTGTTTTCGTTTGCATAAGAAAGAAAACAAGCATTTTTCTTTTTTAAATTTAATCAGCCACAATAAAGATGGAACGTTACAATGCTACATTAAAGACGTCTCCAGTGTAACTGAATGACTGTTCATATGGAAATCGCAGGGATTCGGCACATACAACAACGCCCCCTATAGTTCATTGCGATCGCGAATTGTTAATTTGGGTATTTGGTGATACAATACTTATAGAATTGAAGGATTTGTTACGTCAAGCGCTCAGGTATCTTAATTTTGATCTAGTTGCGCTTCTATGTCATTTTGATTTATGTTGCTAAGTTATCTTTAAAAAAATTCTATGGCTGGCAACAGCATTTTTATTTTTTAAGTTGTTTATTTTTATTTCTTTTAGAATTCGTTGTTTTTTTAGCAAAATGTTTTTTAACCTAACAGAATTCTCTGCCGACTGTTCTCTCTATAAATGAAGAAAATAAAGTAAATATTTAAGTGTTGTGAAAAGAATCTTATTTAGTTGTACTAAGTACTTCGTTAAAAATGAAAACTGTTGCCAACGCGAGAAAAGAAATATCATTGGTTTTATTGATACATACGTAGGTATTAGCGTTTTATATAATACAGATTTAATATTTAAAGATAATGAAACTTACGGAGTAAAATGCAGCATATCATCTAAATTCTTTAAAATTTGTCACTAAAAGTTTCAGCTGAAATCTCTTATTTGCAACCATATGTTCCAGCATGATGTGCTTTCGATACATTTCACTTCCGCGACTCCATGAAATTTTAGAATGAAGGTTATTAAACTTGAACCATGCCATAGGAAAAAAACCATGCTAACCATACAGTAGGAAAAAAAAATTCCTTTCTTAAGATAATGAAACCTAAGAGGTAAAATGAAACATCATACCTTAAATCATTTAAATTTGTAACAAAAAGTTTAATTTGAAATAAATGTTAAACAACCAAAAGTTTCAGTTACTAC
This sequence comes from Parasteatoda lunata, assembly GCA_949128135.1. Classification (NCBI taxonomy): domain Eukaryota; kingdom Metazoa; phylum Arthropoda; class Arachnida; order Araneae; family Theridiidae; genus Parasteatoda; species Parasteatoda lunata. The sequence continues at coordinate 39,279,612 of OX421971.1, forward strand.
ATGATGTAGAAATGTGCATGTTTAAAAAATACTACGTAAGCTAATGGAGCCTATTGGATTTTAATCATATAGAGAGAAAATTTCATTTTTGAAGGTGATAGGGAAAATAAAACGTATTGCCTAAAATCATTTTAATTTGAAACAAAAAGTTTCATTGGACATATATGTTAGACAACCATAAGTTTCAGTTACTGTATGATCCAGAAATCTGTTTGTTTTAAAAATACTACTCCAGTAAATGGAGCCTATTGGGTTTTAACCATAGAAGGAAAATTTCATTTTTAAAGGTAATGAAATATGAAGGAGGAAATGAAACATATTACCTGAGATCATTTTAATTTGTAACAAAAAGTTTCATTCGAAATAGATGTTAGACAACAAGTTTCAGTTACTACATGATTCAGTTACGCAGTTTCTTTTGGTTTTTATCGAAAGTTAAGATTTGTAACACACCCCTTTTAACATTGGCCGCTTCAAGTGTATTTTTGTGCGTGCAAAATTGTGAGCAAAAAAGGAAGAAATAGTAAATTTCTTAACAATTGTTTCTTTACATATCAGCAAAGAAAGAATGACGTATAAAGCTAGTTTATCTCAAGACTGGTTTTAAAAAAGTAAAAAAAAAAAAAAAAAAAAGGAAAAATAGTTGAATTACATTTAAGTTTATTGGAATCACTGCATTTCTTAAAAAATATATTGGTAACTTTTTCTTAGTTTAATACTATTTAGTTAAAATAGAACTAAAGCGATTTGCTACAAGTCTAGTATTTATACTTTGCAGTTATAAATATGCAATATCTGTACAAAAAATATGGTAATTTTTCAATAACTACATTTGACAGTGATTCAAAACTTTCAATAAATTTTTTGTGAACAAAATTATTATTATTATTATTTTTGCTATTTTCCATATGTTTTACAATTTACAGAGGCAAGTTTCGTATAAATCAAAACTAAAATATTTTATTTCTGGTTTTCTAAAAAGCTCCTGGTTTCACTTACCTGATTGAAAGTTATTATTCTTGAACATGAAATCATTACCTAATGTTTTTTTAAATGTTTTTTTTTTTTTTTTTTTAAATTTAATCATAAATTTGTTATGAAATTGTAGATTTTTTCAAGATTTTTAAAAACATTTTTGCTTAGGCTTAATATTGACCAATGAACTTTAATAATAAAAGAGGGAAACAATTTTATCAAAAAATTCATTGACAAAAATATAACAAGTTAGCAGTTAACTAAAATAAATTAACTATTTCCTATTGTGGAGGAGTTTCGGTCATACCTGTCCAAATAATTTTGCCTTTGTCCCCGAATTAGAATCCTCTACTTCATTGGAGTCACTTAAATGGACAGCCCTAGGTGGGCAATGGAGATTCGCAGAACTTTATACCAAGTTGTCCAGTTCTTGGCCAAGCATTTCCAATTTAACACTTTCATAGTAATTTTCTAAGCAGTAGTACCACCTATGTTATTGTCCTTTTTCGTCATTAAGTTTCATTATGATTTATTTACCTATAATTTATAAAACACAAACGTGAATGATGTCAAAAAACCGATTAATTATAATTTTTTTTCCCTTACGAAAAACGGGCAAATTGAGGGATAAATTTATATAAGCAGGGAAACTGTTTTATATTTCCGGTTTGATTTTGCTTATTAATTTATGCGCGTATCATAACAATTTAGAGCTATATTTGCGTTTTAATTAGGGTTAAATATTAATGCCGGAAAGACAAATGCGTTACTCGTGATTCAACCTACTTTCTTCTAAACTCTGGTAAGCTACCTCATTTTTTATCCTTTTTCTTACGATGCGTTTCATTTTTTTCTCCATATTCTAACCTCTTTTGTTTTTAAACACTTTACGAGTTTATGTTAGAATAAAACTGTTGTTTCTCTTAACATTGAAATTTTAGTACAGGAATTGAGAAGCAATTCAAAAAGGAACTAACTCTAAATTAAAATGAAATTTCTTTCTTGAATCTAATTTAAATAGCTTAATTTGTTTTAAATTAATTTAATTTGTAATTTTTTTTTTTTTTTTCAAAACGGACACGAAAAAAAATTCTATCGAACGAAGTGCCTAATTTATTTTACGTTTTAAATGTAATGTCTATTCAATAAAAATAACAAAATTTCAATTAAACATATTTAGTATTGGGGTAGACATTTCTGTAAACTTTGTTCTCCTAACTTCAGTTTAGCCAGCTGAATGGTTTCGCTATCCTAAAATTTCCAGCTCATGTATAATATAAAACTGTCCTGCGCGGTGTTTCTGAAACTCCTGTTTCGAGCACAGACAAACCAAAACCAGAAATCTTCCTCAGAACGTAAAACTCCTGTCTCAGAGCAAGTTCATCCCGAAATCGGTCCCTGCCCTTCAACTGACGTCTACCGCTAGATGGCGATAGCTCACATTCTATAAAGAATTCCACTTCTTCGCCGGTGGCCGACATTTCCAACGTTTTCCCTCAGACTTGCCATTCGGGCTCTGACGATTGGCGAGAGTAGGGAGATATCGCCAAACTCGCAAAAACTGCGAATTGCGAGAGTTTTGAGAAAAGTACCTTTCCCTGTGAACTTGACAGGGTTCGTCAGAGGTGGGTTTTTGTTTGCAGGTCGTTTCTGTCGAACTTGACATTTTTGCTTATTTGCGTTGTTGTGAATGGGAAGATAAAGTGCTTAAAAAAAAGGGTTTCCTTTTAATGATGCTAGAAAGGGTTAAAAAAATCTGATTCTATTGGAAAAGGCTAAAAAATAATATTTTGTGTTTTTTTTTGCTTCTGTGACCCTGCTGCTATTGTGCTTCGAACATCATTCATTCTTATGGACTACAAAGACTGAATTTGAGATTGGGGGACTTGAATACTTTTTTAAGGTAAGTTATTTATCATCATTTATTTCGTTTGGCCAGCTCCTGCACCTGTGGGTTGTTAATACTGATTTTTGCTCCTCTTGCATTGTTGTGAGGAACTTTTCCTACTGTGTGATAAATTTGACCGCGAAATGTCTGTTTTATTTCATTTACGAATCCAGTAACAATGTTTTTTTGGATATCAGTTACTAAGTTGTTTAACTTTGTACGGGACGCGAGAATTAAGTTATCAGGCTGTTTCAGGTAAAAAAATTGTTAGTTATTTTTTGAAAAATATTTCTATAATAATTTTTTTAATTTTTTATCCTGATTAAAAAATTTTTTTTTTCAATTAGCAAAAGTTTGTTACATTTTTCAGTAACATATATTTTTTCCGGCTCTTGGCAATTCAACATTTAAAAGAATCACTCATTTTACTTTTTTTTCCCTCTCTATTTTGACCTTTTGCAATTACTTTAATATCTGTTTTAATGATGATAAATTTTTCATAAAATAAAGTTGCTCGATTAAACGTTGGCATGCGCGTGAATTGAGTTATCAGGTTGTTTCAGGTAACACATTTCCTTTTATCAGTTTTTTATTTTTTTTTATTAATTATTTTGAAATGTTTTTCAAAGTTTACTGTAAATATTGATGATCTCTGTACTGTAAACAATGACCTTATAATACATTTTATTATACAGATTAAAAAATTTTCCTAGTAGGGAATACTTGTTATATTTATCCGATTTATTAAATTTCTGCATTTTGCAAGATTCTTTTTTTCTTCTATTGTTTTACCCTTCGTTTAAAAAAAAAAAAATTTAATTAGGAAAAAGTTAGCACTATTTAAAGTTATCAATAATTAATTTTTTTAGCGTTTCATTAAACTATGAAATACGTTTCTGTCAAATAATTTTACTAAAAATATAGGCATTTTTTTTGTTCTTTAATAAAGGCACTGTTTTCTTTTAGTTTAAAAAAAAAAAAAAAACTTTTTTGTCTGTTTTAAAAATTTGGAAAAATAAGTCTTATTTTTGATACTTTTAATGTGATATTTCTTCTTAATATATCGATAAAAAGTAAGTAGAAAAATATTTCTAACTTTGTGTTACTTTTATTTTTGTTTTTTTTATCATTTAAAAACTTTCCATATCAGGAAAAAAAAATTTTTTAATAGAAAATATATTGCATTTTTTCTGATTTTAAAGATTTTGTTATTCCATAATCAATAACAGTTCATCATAAGAATATTTTTCATCTACTTATAAAGCGCTAATTTTTATTTCCGTATAATAAAATAATAATTAGCGTTTCGCTACCAAAATGTTCATCTTTTTTTGATAAATTTTTTATATTATATAAACGCACCATAACGTATTTATATTGCATGTTAATTAAATACACGAAATGCATTGCCTAAAAATTCGTTATTGCGTGATATTTTTATCAATTTAAATTACTTTTCTTGTTTTTAATACGTTTCCTTAGCCGCGCATTTTGTAATTACGATATTTTAATTTGAATATGGCAAATATATAGATTGCTACTCGTAATTTGGATACGTTTTGAATAAAATACACTTTGTTTTATGATTAAAATCTTATAAGAGTTTTCGATTAGTTTTCTTAAGAATGGATCGATACATTGATTTTTGTTAATGACTTTGCTTTTGTATCATTTTATTCGATTGAATGACATATCCTTATTTGATTCTTTTTATAGAAAATGGTTTCTTATCTTGGTATACTATTTTACTATTACTGCTACTAAATATGCATCTTGTGAAAAACCTCTCCTCAATTTTGTAAAAAAAATGATCCTGTTTTTGTAAAAAATCACTAATTCCGGTGGTCTTTCCCAAAAAATTTGAAAATTGCAGAAAAATCTATTCATAATTGACGTATAATCAATTTTTTTTTCTTTCATTATTTTGTTTTTAGCGCTTGTTTATGGGGGAAATTTTTTATTTTTGACGTCAGTGAAAATAATAATGCGCTTGATTTAAGGCATTTGAAACATTAAGGCATTGGCATTAAAAGGCATTTGAAATTACTGATTATAGTGAATCATGTTTTTAAATACTTTATACATCTGCAATGCATCGACATTGTTTCAATATTTCGTTAACTCAAGTTAGTGCGAGTCTATTGTTTTAAAATTAGGAATAAATAGATCCTTTTAAAAAAAAATGTCAATTAAAAGGATTTTTCTTTTAACTTTGTTTTCATTACGATGGAGTTTCGTATTACTTGTTTTTAAATTACAGAGACTCCTTTTGCGTTCCTAATATCCAAAATTATATTAAAAAAAAAAAAAAAACATTCTTAATTTCAAGAAAGAAAAAAAAAAAAATCATCAATGCTGACATAAACAATATGAGACAAAAACCTTTTGTTTTCTTCATTCCTCTGTTTTGACAAATTGATTTTGAGACTAATTATACAAACGTTCGTTGTTTTGTTATTTTAATACAGAGTATAACAGAAACTGAGCCCATTTACTCTGTTATTGTAAAAATTAAGTCCATTTACTTTGTTATTTTAAAAGCTTAAGTCCATTTATTCTTTTTGCTCCACAGTTTTTGTATACTATTTCTGTCCAGTTTCAGCTTTTTGTTTTTTTATATCACTACCTGTTTTTGTTTGAATTGTTCAAGACCTATCGCATTGGATATATCAGGATCCGAATTACGTAGTATAAATATTGTTTATAGATAATTGTTAGGTACTTCATTTTTTTATTCTTTTGATCATTGCATATTTACTTTTACCGTCGCGTGTAAAATATTAAGTTGACATTTCGTCCTTTGACTTGTAAAAACAGAAAGGGGGGAAAACTTGTTGTTTTCCGATTTCCACGCCATATTCACTTTTTTTATTTTGTCGCTACTATTTGTTTTTCCTGCTCCAGTGTTTTTGGTTTATAGAACGCGAAATCTTCTCAAGTGTGACCTATGTGTGACACTATGAGAATCAAGCCGTGGGAATCGAATACTGTCAGTGTTTGAGATTTGTTGACATTATTTCCTGCGTTTATTTATCTGTTATTTCTCATATTTTGTTTTATTCGTTCATTATTTACCTATTGGAATTTACTATATTTATTTTAAGTACAATGAAAAAAAATGGTTGCGTTCGAATAAAAAAACTTGCGCTTTAGATTTGGAATAAAAAAAAAGAAGTTTATTTTCTTTTGATTCGAGTTTCCTGTTACTTTTTATCGAAATTTTCCCGTTTTTTTTTCATTGCATGTCATTTTATGCGTTATTTTTTTAATGAGTTTTTGAAAAATTTGGTATATTATATAAATTTAAGCTTACAATGATAAAATATACCTTACAATAAGTAGTTTAAGTTCAAAATTCTGAGAAAGTTTAATAAGTATATAGTTTCTTATTCATTTAAAATTATGCATAACTCACGTTGAACTTTTATTTGTTTCTGATGCTCGTTTTTTTTTCGGACGTAAAAAGCATGCTTTTTTTTTCGGACGTAAAAAACACTGGAGTTATTTATATATTTATTACTATTATAATATCTTATAATAATAAGATGTTACTATAGGTAGATTCAAAATTCAAAATGAAATAGGTAGATTCGAAGTTCAAAATTCTTTGAAAGTATTATAAATATTTAGCTTTATATTCATTTAAAATTATGTATTGCTAACAGGCGATTTTTAATTATTTCTGATGTTTTTTTCCCCCGACGTTTAAAGCGCAAGAGTTTTTTTTTTTTTTTTTTTTCCCCAAAGTTTTTTCTTGCTTCGTTTAGAGTAATAAAAATGATTTAATAAAATGATATATTATAGTTAAAAAAATTATAATACAAATATTTATAATGATACGTGGCAGAAATAGTATTTTAGTCTTATTACACATCTTTATGCTTGGTATGCTTTGGAAATTACAAGTAGCTGCGTCACCCCAAAGAAATGTAAGTAAAAATGAAAATTTTTTGTATCACGCATTTTATATACTTAGTTTGTACGTTTATCGTTTCAGTTGCAGTTAACTGCCATTGTTTCAATTTAAATTATTTTCGTTGAAGAATACTTATTTCAATTATCAATAATACAGCGAATAGAACATTTTACATTCCTTAGCAAACATTAAAAAAAGCTGTTAGATTTTTCATTAAATTGAGTTTTGTTTTGGCTTTAACGTGAGATTTATTATTCTGTCATTTAATAATTATGTAAATCTTCAAAAATATCATTGATTGATAAGGATAAATACATGATTTTTCAATTTTGTTATGCGTCATTTATTGTTTTCTAAATAATTTTTATATCATTGTAACTTCCTCTCAAGCCGTTCATACACTTCAGACACCATTTGCGACAATTTATTAATTTGTATTTGTAATTCGTATTTATTAATTCGTCATACTTTTCATTAAAACTTTTGAGATTTGTTTTGGTTATAACGTGGGATTCATTATTCTGGCATTAAATAATTACGGAAATCTGCAAAAATATAATTGATTGATGAGAACATAAGATACAATATTTCAATTTTGTTAAAGGCATTATGTATCATTTATTTTTATATCTTTGTTAGTTCCTCTCAAGTCATTCAAAGGCAATTGTTATTGCGACAATTTGTAAAATTTTTTTGTGTATTTTTATTGGTACAACAAACTGTCGAGTACCTATTAAGTTAATTATTATATCCATTTTTGATTGATTAATAGTTTTCTTTAATAACAATTTTCATATCCGACAAAACAGGTTTCTACTTTTGCCCAATTTGCTTATCAATCTGAAACAATTTTCGATACATCTAGAAATTCTTTTTATAATGATCTATTTTATTTTAAACAAACTCCGTCCATGTCAAATTTAGGATTGAAAATTATTTCAATTTGATTTGGATTGACAGTTCCTTTTATCATTTCCCTGTCATTTTCTTCATTCATATGGGAATTTCAAATTGAAAAATTAATATCACGAAATATGACTTATAGCAGGGTAGGAAAAAAAATTCTATTGTAAAAAAAGATTTACTTTGTAGACAGTTTTCTCAAATCATCTATGATTGATGTCTGGACAGTTCCTCTCCCCCCCCCCCCATAATTTATTCGACCCTCGAAAGAGAAAAGAATAAAATTCAATACACACATTCTAATACCAGCAGATGATTGATTTAAATTTCTTATATGTTGATCAAACGGATTTAAAAAAAAAAAAAAAAAAAAAAAAAAAAGAAGTGAAGAGTGAAGCTTGTTTTCTAAGCATTTATGGTAAACAGAGGATTTAGTTCCGAATTCTGGATGGATGATAAATAATCACGTGGTTTAATTTTAGACTTTTAAATGGGCGTGACGTAAGCTACATCTTGTTACTTTGTTGAAAATAATGCGTTAAGTGTTGCGGATTTTATTTGTGAAAACTATGACAGGCTATTTGGGAGCATCATCGGCAAATTCCATTTTCCTGTAAAATCCATTTTTACTGTAAAATGTTATACCAAAGTTTTTACTGCAATGTCTATTCAGTTAGAGTGATCTAGTGATTTTACGATAATTATTACTGGAAAAGTAACGATATGCCAGATTTTTTTTGCTCTTAAACATGTTGCGGTAAAAAATGGATTTTACCGTAAAAAGTACCGGCACTTAGAGTGCAGGTATTTTTACTGTAATTTGATTGGAAATTTTTAGAGTGTATGTATTGATTGTAACAAACAATTTCTTTTTTGTAAAATTTATTGATTCAAAGGAATTTTTTTCTCTCGAAAATCTGTGTGAAACATAAGAAAATTAATTAAATAAGTTCTTTTTATTTGAAAATTTTCTTATTTGTTAATTTATTTATCAAAAAGAATGAATAATAAATAGTTCCCTATCTGGTTTTTATGTTATGCTGTATATTTACGATATTTTAAGTTGAATCTGACGTTGAAAACCTAATAATAATGCGCATAAACGTCAAAACACAATATTTTTAAAAACTAATATTCGAGAATTATTGTTTTTTTTTTGTGCATAAAATGTTATGATCGAAGGAATAAAACACAGAAATAAAAATTTAAAGCGATAGATTTGGTATTTTATTTATAACAGGAATTTATTTAAAATTTATTTATTTATTTCATATTTTTGTAGGTTTTTAGTTCATTTATCAGAAAGAGTTAATAATAAAGGCTCGCCTTTGTGGTTTAATATTATACTTTTAATTGTGCGGTATTAAAGCTAAATCCTGTTATGTTTATAATAATGCATTTTAAATTTATTGAAATGAGGGATGAAAAAAAAATATGAAAGATTTAGTTCACTTTAGTTCAAAACATTTCCTTCTATTCTTTTGTTTATTGATCCGGGAGAGTTAATATTTTTTTTGCCTTTGCGGTTTAATATTCTAAATGCGCGGTATTTAAGCTAAATCCTGTTCTGTTTATAATAATACATGGAATTACTGCTAACCACAATATTTTTGAAAAATAATACTCATGTATAATCGAATATAGCAAACAGTTTGTTTTTGCGCTATTTTGCGCCAATTTTCTATAATGCCATCGCCAGAAGCAATAAACAATATGCGCATTCCCAAATGCATGCGGGTAGTAATTTCCATCCCTTGAAATAGGATCTTTCACGAAAGGTTTTTAGTTTTGTCAAAGGTTTATCCTTTGCCGAAGCAAAGTAATCAATCACCTCTTCAGATAAAACCTTGGGGCGTAATGGCTGTGTAATTTCCTTAACTCCTTATCCTAAGTGGGGAAAAATAATCCCAGAATATTTCCTGACCAAATTCTTTTAGTGACAGAAACTGGAAACCGTTATAAGGTTTGCATGCAGACAGACTGACCGTCGACCACCCTCTTGCTGGACACGTTTTGCAATTTCGTTTCGCTAATCCCAATGCGCTCCCTGCTGTGAATTATTCTTCGTTTATTTTCGCTCAAATTGGTAAATTTCCTGAAAATAGAAGAAGCGGGGAAAAAAAAGACCACACTTGTGGAACTGTCATCGTGTTTTCATTTTTATGGATTGCATTGAAGGAAATAAATTAATTTATCGCAGTTTACGTAAGCAGTTCCCAGGTTCTTATGTGCTACGTAATCCCTTGGAACACCAACTTGATTCGACGTGACACTGGTTTTTTTAGATAAAGTTTCGTGAATTATTGCATTTCGCTGTAACTTTTATTCTTGTTTTTCTAAAGAACGTCTTGATTTTAAAGAATTATTACTTTCGTCTTAGTGGCAGCTGCAATAGGTATTTTTAAGTTTTTCCTCTAATTTCATAATTTTGATCATATTTCATATTATTGCATTCCTTAAAAAAAAATTCTCGTGATTTATTAGTATAAAAAGACTAATATAGCTACATACTTATAACATAATAATTATAAGGATAGTATCATTGTATCCTTATATAATATATAATTATTAAGATAAAATAATATATAGTAATAAGTATAATTTATAATTACAACAATAATATCGCTATATCTTTTATGATATATATTAAGAATAATATAGTTCGCTTTAAAATGTAACAATAAGTTGTATAGTTTGTTATAGAAAAGTATTATGCCTTTTTTATTAATCCTTTTAAGTATATACATAAAATATTTTTAAAAAAAGTGCGGAAATTTTTTTTTTTTTTAATGGTATATTGATTTGACTTGGATTAATTAAAATTCTCCAGTTAATTTAAATAACTATAAAAGAATAAAATTCTTGGTTAATTATAATTAGCTTAAATAAAGAAAAATGTTGAAAATAAATTTAATGGACTATTTACGTTTTCGCCTAACGTTCAAACGATGAAACATAGCACACTTTTTTAATAGCCGGTTTACTTTGGTGAATTAAGAATGAATTGGTTTAGAGAATTTAGTAATCAAACAGTAAATTTCTGTAGTATTTGAGAACAAAAGTTTTCTGTATGAAAGTTTCAAAATTATTATGTTTTTTAATATAAATTTTTTTACAGTGTTTTGATTGATAGATTTAGATTTTTTTCTTCCATCATGAGTTGTATAATTATTTATTTTCACTTTGTTTTTTAATTTTAGCATGCTTATCTTTATTATGCATTTGTACTTCGTTTTTTTTTTATTTATTTATCATTAAAATGTAAAACTTTCGTGCTCTGTAGATATACGTCACATAAAAGCTATTTTCTTACGCACATTTTTTGCTCTTTTTTTTTTTTTTTTTTTACTGGTTAATGACAAAATTAACGGTCTTTTTAACATTTCTATTGAAATATTGCATGATTTGCTCTTTTGATTTATATTTGCGTGTGGAATGTATTCATGTTACAAATCTCATTAAAACATTTGAATTTCCAAAGCTTTTTTGCTCATCTCTACGTTAGACACACCCGAATATGGTAAAAAAAATGGTAAAAAGTAAAGCGTTATGACTATTATACACGCATATCCTTAAAGGATGTATTGAAAGTTTCGATGCATCTGTCATTGTTTCCACTTAACTATGCATGTTAAAACATAGAATTACGTGTGCGTAGGAATTGCTTAACAAGTATTGTTTTGTTCCTTAACAAGTATTCTAGACTGTAACAAGAATATAGATAGTTTAATTTTTTATTTATGCCTAATATCATAAAAAGCTGTACATGTCGGTGTACTTCTTATACTTTATGTACGGTGCAAATTTAATGAATGGTTACATTGAAAAAAGAATGCTTACGATCAAGTTTTAGTGTGTTACTTTAAATAATATAATCTATACCTAAACTGTTACAGAACCAATAGCGGAAGAAGGGGGAGGGGGCATAATAGAATTCATCTCTGCTGCTTCTACGAACTTCGAAAAACAATGTAGAGTGATTTATTTAATAACCGTCGTTGATGAGCCGACCCAAATTTTTGGGTTTACGACTACTAATGTTCAACTCCGTAGCCTTGTAATTTTGAACCCAGTCCAAAAGACAAGGGAACTCCTGGATCAAAATAAGGAGAAATTTTCCTCCGTCTTGGATTTTTTTACCCGCATTTACCCGCGCAACTAACCCGCATTTGTGCTACCAACTTTTTAAGTTTACGACTACTAATGTTCTACTCCGTAGCCTTGTAACTTTGAACCCAATCCAAAAGACAAGGGAACTTCTGGATCTTTTTACCCGCTTAACTAACCCTCATTTGCGTTACATGGAGAAGAAAATCACATAAACCTCCCACGCTTAGCCTGACGGCAAGAGGCTCTAACGTATTATCCGTCTACCACTAAGGATATTTTTACGTAAAATACAGAATTAAAGAATTATAACTTTTCTGGAATTAAGTATTTCGTAAAAAAAAAAAAAAAAAAACGCCATAAAAAATGTTTTAAACATCGTAAAATTAAATTATTTATGTAACACCAACGAATTGTTATAATAAATATATTTTTTTTAGAAAAAAACTACCCTTAATGTTGCAAGTTTATATTATTCTAACCCAGTAAACGCTTAAATATCTTCTCTTTGATATTTAACTTAAATGTATAAACGCAAATGTTCGTGAAAATAGAAATAAAATGTACAAACAAATACGCCGCTTATAGTTAAAGACGCTAAAAGTTAATGAAAACTTACCCGTTTAGCGTGGATATATTATTTACTCGGTGAAAGGCATAAAAGAAATGCAAACGATATTAAAAATACGAACGGAAAAGGAAACGGAATGAGAATCAAAAGAATTTGCTGAAAACGATCCAAATGGTAACATTTTCTAATTACGCTTTATATATATTTCTCTCGCTTAAATTAGTTTTTCGAGCAAAGCCTTCCGCTACTAATCCAAAGAAAGTAAGCAACTAACATTGAATGGACTATTACCATGGAATAAATTGCCTTTTATCAACAAAAACTCGTAAGAGAAAACTAAATGAAGAAAAAAAAATGAAAGTAAGATAGAAAACGAAAGTAAGAGAAATCGTTTGAGGGTTCTAACGTCTTATCTTCAATGAAAGAGAAGAGGAACCTTCATTTCGAGATAGGTGTTTTTCTTTCATTAAGTTCTTTCAAAAAGGAACTTGTATTTTATCCTCCGGTTCGATCTACAAATAGTGCAGACAAGCGCACTTTGCGAACGTAAAAAAAATTCACGGAATTGATGCATCAATACTTTAGGCGTATCAAAAAAAAAAAGACCATTTTCCTGGTTCACGTTTTGCAGGTGGTATTAAACGAACGATGTTGCGTCCATCAAGGCAGGGTCTATTGTCTGAGAGCGGGTTTTGTAATAGCATCGGGCATTTAAGGGACAAAAAATAAAGAACAAGTTCATTATTTTGTTGAAATAAATTGTATTAGCGTTTGTGATAAGTCGTTGCCGAATGATATTAGAAAAAAAAAAATATTAAAATTGCTTATTTAAACTGCTTGGTTTTGCATTTGTTTTCATTAAAAAATATCCCTGCACCCCAATTAAATGGGACTCAAATCACTTTGTAAAACAGGAGTTGCGTATATTCATTATGGATATCTTTTACCTTTACGCAGATTCTGCGTATTTATCATTCTAATTTTAAGCTATTTATACGTCATTCATATGTCGTCATGCTATTTCTGCACCGTTTATATATTAATTACACTATTTAGTTTAGAAGGCTATTTCTCTTAGCAAAACCGATGTTGTGTCTATCTGCCACGAATATAATTATTTATTGTTTTGGATGTTAAATAACTTTGCATTCCTTTTTCACTTTGCTATTTATTAATTATTATTATTATTATTATGCTATTCTATACTATATTATGTTATTTACGCTATTATTATGATTTTATTATGCTACATCGATTCATAAATTATGTAATATTCATGAATTGTTATGCTATTAATATATCGTTCATAAATTATTGCATAATTTTTATAATCATAAATTGCTGAAAAGATTCTAAATTCACACATACATTAGTTTAAAACTCTAAAACGGTTTTATTCTTTATTTTAATTAATCGTTAAATTTTTCAGAACGAAGTTTGTTCCATTACATTTAGTTTTTCTTATTTATGGATTATTCGCGAAACGCTTTGTTTAGGAAAACTAAATTTAAACCAGGAAAATATATTACGTAGCGTAATTAAAAACAATATTTGTATTCTTTCAGCAACTTCATTGGGTGGCCTGTGCTACTTTTTCTTTTTAATAAACCTCGTTTTCATATTAAGTTATTTCGTTGAACAAATAACTCTTTCATATGAATATCACGAATTTTATTCACTTTTAACGTTCTTGTGTTGTGTTGTTTGTGGCGTGTTTGCATGAAGTAATAATCATATTTCACGCGTAATCAGCAAGAAGTTCGTATATTATCAATAGCACACGTCTATAACATTTTATGTTTACTGTCTTAATGATTTTGATGATTAAGTTTTGCTAGTCATTGCCGATTTATGTTCATGCATGCAATTCATTGTTATATGTACTTCATTTAAAAAAAAATTATAGGGACGCAGCATAATGTGTTAAATCAGGGGTCTGTCCAGACATTTTGTGAAAGGTCCGTTTTTGTAAAATTGTGAAAAAACTACTCGTAATTTCTGAATATAAAATAAACGTTAAGTCACATTCTTTCAACCAGGGTCCGCTTTTGTGAATTTGTGCAAATAGGGTCCGTTATTGCAAAAAAACTTTTTCAATGAGTTTTTAAATTGTAAAGACATACAAGATTATGCTCTACACTGTAAAATTATAATTAAAAAAATTTTATTTTAAAAAATAAACAGCAACTGCAGCTACTAAATTAGGGATGCAACACACAAATATTTGGTATTTAGCCTATATACTGCTGAACGCAGAATATTCATTTCGGACGAATAAAGGAAGAAGCGTCTGCCGAAGACAAAACTTAATTCGTTTACATCCATCTTTCTTTTTTTCTGCCCTGGGAAGGGTTTATTCAATTAACAAAACAATAATGAAGATAAATAAATTTGTGAAGGGTCCGATTATAAGAAAAATCATTTTGTGAAGGGTCCGTTTTTAAGTTAAAATATTTTGTGAAGGGTCCGTTTTTATGAAAAGATATTTTGTGAAGGGTCCGTTAACGGACCCAAATTTCTTCTAAACAGACCCCTGGTTAAATATTCTTTAAAAATATGTAAGTTGTTGACTATGCAAATGTACTTTATGCATACAGGTGTTAATTCAAAAAGTTTTGTGAGGTACTGAAAGTTCTACTCATAGTTTTGAATATAAAATTTTAATTTCTAAGAGTTGTATTTTTGAAATTAGGAATTAAAGATGTAATCAACCCCTTTTTTATAATAAAAGTTTCTTAGGATATGCGTTTTTAAAATAAAAATGCTTTTTAAAGGGTTCATTTTTAAAATAAACTACTTTGTATAAGGGACCCGTGTTAATATAAAAAAATTAATTTTTCAATGGTCCGTTAATGGACCTAAACTTCTCTTAAAATGATCCTGATATAGATTAATTATTTTTTTATACAAATATTGATTAATTTACAATTAGATACAATCGTTAATTAATTAAGAGCTCCTTTTTTAAAATAAACTATTTGAAGGGTCCATTTTTAAAATAAATTATTTTGTACAAGGGGCTCGTTTTAATATAGAAAATTAATTGTCTAATGGTCCGTTAACGTTCCCTAAACTTTTGCTAAAATGATCCTGATATTGATTAATTATTTTTGACATAAATATTGATTAATTTATTCAAAATTAATTACGAAGTGATATAAGTGCTTATTATATAAAAACACTTTTTTTTTCATTTCTCTTCAAATTTTGGAATATTTCTGCAGCATACATAATTAATTTAAATTTAGCTCTAACAAAATAAAAAAAAAGAAGAATATAAAACATCTGTAATTCCATAAATTTTTTTCTTTACGCTGCACCTCCCTTCTACTGACACTGAATTGATCTTTTCAGCAAATTCAATTCCTTAACATTTTCTCCGAATCCCTCCGAACATTTCTCTTCAGATTAATTTTTCCTACCAAATTCTTTTCCCCAATATCTGTTGCATAAAGAGCTTTCTATTGACTTTGTTTAATGCATCAGGGCCTAGATTCCATCTTAAGTGTTTTACTTACATATCTATTGTGCAAAACGAGGAATGGAGGGAAAAAAAATGAATGAAAAAAGAAGAAAGAAAGAAATCTGAAACGAAAGAATCCGTTCCAACAATATCTATAGCACCACTTAAGCGTTGTCGCCCAAAATGTCAAATTGCCGCAAAATCTGGAGGGTTCGCAGCGGTATTATATATCATTCTCTGTGCTCACAGCCTGCTGTCATATCTTAATGGCACGGAATGTCATGTGAAACTTTTCTTTGCCTGTTATCTGGTAGAGCGGTAAAGCTTTTACCGGATGGTGCAGACGCGAGTTTGGAACAAGTAAAACGCGACGCTCCTGATGTTTTCGATGTTGGATAAAAGTTGATGTAGATAGGAATTGTTTTTAAGAATTAAAAACCAATTGGGGAAGCGTTTTGGGCTGTTTTGCTCTTAGTGGAAGAGATTGCAGCGCTAATTAAAGTGTAATAGTCATTTGCATGCAGTTTATTAAAAACAGCTGCTGGTCTTCTATATTTTTGGGCTTCTTATCAGAATTCAAATGCTGCAATTAACTGTTATATCTAGTTTTTTAAATAAATATCTAATGATTGTTCATTCGGCTATTTTTCAAAAGCTTTGCAGTCGTGAGAAATATGCTTTTTTTTACAACTGTTGTTAGTTTTTTAACAGTTATTCTCGACTGTTTGGTTAAGTTATGGACCTCTTTAATCAGCCTCCTCTATGCTAATTATGAAAATTTCACAAAATTTCAACAGGAAGCGAAGCCATATCATGATTACTAAATGAATCATAATGCAAATAAGTTTCAATTCTCTACGATTAATATATAAAAAATTATATGCTAATAATATAACAGTTATTACATAATAAAAAAAACTCATTTGATCACTAATAATTCACATTTTGAACACCGAAGGGATAAATTTTTTTGTCGCTCTGTCCAACTTAATATTTTTTAAGAAAGCTTTATATTGTTGCCATATTTTTTTACGATTTTTTTTAACTGTTTGGCGAAAAAACGTGTGTTAAACATATTTTTAATACTTTTTTTTTCATTGTTTTGTTTTAATTTCGATGAAATAAGTGAAATATGTTATATAATATTAATTTATTGTTATGAAATAGTGCATAAAGCACCGGAGTTTTTTTTTCAGCATTTAAAGTAAAATCTTCTAATCAGTGTTCGCTTTCAAACGGTGATTTTTCAAATTTGCCGATATTTAAATCTAAAAGAAAAATTTATTCCTCGTTGAAATTTCTTTAATTTATAAAATCGATTATTGATAAATTTTTGAATATTAATAAAAAAAATAAAACTAAATTATTCTTTTAGGTTTTACATTTAGTGCATATATAATTCTGATAATCTGACAAATTTGTATTAGTAACTATTAGACCGTTTTTTAATAGTTAAAAAAAGTACCAAAATATATTTTCAAGAAAAAAATATATATATATAGAAGGGACTCCAGTGTCCCATCTGCGTCAAAGGGTTAAACTCTTTATTTCATTTTTATTTATATTCTACCTTATACTTTTTATTTGAATGTACCTTGAAATACAATTCGAAATCGCGATAATCTATTTTCTATTTTTTCTTTAGTCATTAGTCCTCAATTTTCCTTAAATAAATTTCTTAAAAATGACATGTTCGTATGTTTTTCAAGTAGTTAAACGATAAATATTATAAACATTATAAAATTGTTATCGGCGTTCTTTTTTATGCTATGAAATATGAAGTGTATTGAATGATTTTAAAAAGTAAATATCGCAATTCCATCGAAAACGCCAAGTGTTTACTTACTTTCTTCTTTTCATATCGTAAAAACTAATTTCTTTCCATTAACAATAAAAAAATAAATAAATATTTTTTTTTTAAACATATCTTGAATTACAACCTGATGTATCTCATATTCTTTACTCGATTTCACCGCATATATACTTTTAAGATGAGAGGTTTTAGAATCTGGTATCTTAAAAATGAAATGTAAACAAATTGGAATTTTTATTTTTCTAGGGGAAAGAGGGAGAGTTAGGGGGTATTTTTTTTTTCTTTTTCGAAAGTAATTTACTTTATCGTAAGAGAGGATCTTCCCTAAAATGATCCTTCGAAGAACTTTTTTTAATATACGGTATTGCTGTTTTCAATCCTGGATATTAAAAGTAAATAACAATTTGGTATTCGAAAAAAAAATATCTATAAAAGATGGCTATTTTGAAATTGATTTAGATTTGATTGTGAATTGTTCCGTGTGAGAGTATTTTTAGTAGCTAGTTTAAACACAGATCTAGTTCCACATCATTATAATGTATTTAAAGTATACAATTCTTAATTAAATATAACAATGTTTTTATTAGGATTTATTTTAACGCTTTCACGGTAAATACACCATTTAACAGACAATTGTTGTATGTTGTTTTGAAAAAAATTAAGAAAGAAAGAATGAAAACTGCTTTAAAAAATTAAGTAATGGTTAAATATCGATTTTTTTAGCATGGCGGTATCAATATTTTAGCACTAGATTGCCCAAGGAATCATTTTGACGGCTCATTTGCAAAAAATGTGCAAATAATAATGCATAAATAAATTTTTTTTCCAAGTGAAGTAAATTTTTTTTTATTGTTAATATTTACTAATAAATAATATAACAATATTAAAAATTAATTCGACAAATTTCTTTACACATTAGTTATTCTTTCATTTCGACTGCTTTTGGGCAATATAGGTATTTACTAAGTTTCAGTTTTTCTAGTGTTAAAAAAGTATTTTGATGTATTGTATCTATCGTCTTACGTTTTTATGCTGGGTCGTATATTTCTGCATAACAATAAATATATTATTTAAAATTACGAGGCTACGGAGTTGAACTTTAGTAATCGTAAACCCTAAATTGGGTCGGCTGTTCAACGACGGTTTTATAGTAAAATATAATAATTTATGATAATTTTCGATGCGTATGAATACGGAATACGATAATCTCGCTGATTTTTTTTTGGGTCAATAATCATAATTATTGTGTAAGATAATATTTTAATTATTTTTGAAAATGATAAATATCGAATACGATGATACCATTATTGAAAATAATAATCGGAATGTTAATATTTTTTGTTTGTATAAATGAAATATTCATTAATGTAAATAAATTTAATAGTGGAATTATCTGGATATAGCCTAAAATATCGATATTTTCTAGTGTTGTATCACAAGATTAAAATTATTCAGTATAAAAAAAAAAGCGCTCTTCTTTCAAATAAACATTTGCGTTAACAAAAACCTGGACTCATTGATTTGAGCTAGTGCAAAATATCGATTAAAATAAATCTTATGAATTTTCAGAAACTAAGGTTTATGCAATGCTTTTTATTTTGTCTCTTGATTCATATCTCTAAATATATCCATTTCATTTATTAGTAAAATATTATTTTAGGGCAATATAAGTAAAATATTGGTCAGTTTAATTATTAGCACACTAAGCATTTCCAAACACCTGTGTTATTTTCTTTTAATTTTAAATATCGAAAAAATAATTTTATTATCGATATAAGCGTAATGGGGTAAACCATTAATTACCCCATTACGCAAACCATTACTCATTTTGGTAAACCATTACGCATGAGGTAAGCCATTATGCATTTTGCTGTGTAGTGTTTTCTCCTTTAAATTTTTTATTGTATTTTATTTATTTATTTATTTTATTATTTTTTTAAGTTACTGTTTCACCTGAAGATAGACCCCAAAACAGTACGGATTTTCAGGTCATTAAACCTTTCAATGAAATAATCTCGTTTATCTAAAATAATTATTTTTAAAACATATAGTATTTTTAAATAATTATTAATAATTTCTAATAAAATTGTTACAATGTATTAATTGCTTTAATGGAAATAATAACTAAAGCTATAAAAATTGCACTATTTTTATTATTTGTCTTGCGCATATTTTTGCACGATTTTTGTATATAATGTGAACGTTTAAAAAACCATTTAAGAACGCTCCCGATTACCAATAAAAAAAAATTGAAATAAGGAAATTTAAATATTTCAGACTATACATTTAAATAAACAATTTTGCTGAAATTTTTTGGTCTAGTTGCTAAAAGTATGATTAAGTTATAAGGAAATGGTATAGTCGCTTGTAAGACATTATAAAAATAAATTCCTGGAATTTTGAAAAATCTTAGTGAATACCTTACTATCACACTTATCTTTATAAAGTGGAAAAATAAATAAACGTCGATTCCGGATTTCTTAATACCACTTCTTATTTCTTTAAACTTTTCTTTCAAGCCGTTATGCGTAAAATCTCTTCTCCGAAACTGCTCGGATAAAAGAAATATCAAGGAGTTTATACACTAAAACTGGATTATCTTAAAATAACAAATATGTACAGGAACGTTTTATTTTAAATCCTTTCTTTGAAGAAAAAAAAAAAAAAATTACAGTCATTTGAGAACTCCGAAAACGGAACAACTTGAAAGGGGTTGCTAAGCTGTTGGACTAACAAGCCAGGCCGCATACTGTAAATCTACCTAGATGCGGTAGGCGGTTTTGTTTTCTTTTGAACTGTCCATCAAATATCCTGGAGTTTATCGCGTAATCCCGATAATCCAGAATAGGCTTAGATTATACCCAATCAGGTTGAAGATTTCTTATCATGCTACCAAATTACTCGCCATAAGGCGATTTCGGGAAGGGTTACAAGGTGCCAATCTTTTAGGCAGTTGGACTAGGTTACTGTTTTTAATGGTGCCGTCAGTGACAGCTGTGAGTGGGGGCGGATTTTGAGTTACCCCAATGCACGAGTCGTAAAACCCACTGTCAAAAACATAACTCACGGATTTCTTTTGTTATTGAAATGCAGTTCTCCCCCAGGCATCATTCACAGCATGCTATTCTAAAACATAATGGTAAAGATATTCTTTACTGAAGAGGATTATTTCGAAAAGTTGAAATATTTTTAGGAAGCAATGCACTTATATAATAAAAAGTAAATTTTATTTTATTTCCAATTACATTTATTTTCTATAAAAATATTTTTCTTGTTTATATCTCTCCATGTCACAAGTCTTCCTAAATTTTTCATCGACATCCTACAATTAATGAAGTTAGTTGTGAAAGGCTTAAGGAGTAAACGAGGAACTCGGCTTAAGTTTCACAAACCTCAGCTATTTAAATAAAGTTTTAACAACTGATGGTGATTATAATTAGATGTGCCTGTCATTAAAAAATTTCTTCCAGAAATCTGGAATTTTTGATATTTGTTCTGATTATTAGCAGTCAGAAAAGATCGTGATGTTATGGAAATCTCATGTCATCATTCGAGTTTGATGAAGTTTCCTTTAAAGAAACTACCGAATTGAAATTGATGAATTGAAATGACGTAAAGAATTGACAAATGTCAACCCAAGTTGGCATTGGAAAAAAAAATATTCAAACGTTTTGCGCAGATCAAGTAGTAAAACATGGTTGGTGAGGTATCAAACTTTTGCTCAAGAGATTCTAATTTCATCAATGGCCAAGAAAAGTCACTGTTATTTTTTGAGATTGTTGAAATCTGAATGTAACTGCATCACTTCGCACTTGAAGTTATAAATATTTTCGGATCTGCGAAGATTTTTCTTTTTCCAGATACAGTCTTTCTTATTTTTTTATCCTTCTTCTGAAACGAATGAAAAGATATCCGGTTTGCGTAGGAAAAATATTCGTTTTAAATAAATATGTAATATCAAAGTAAAGTAGCCACTGATATATTCAGCTCTATGTTTAGAATATTGAGACATATATTACAATCGGTGTTACATCGTTCGAAACGTGTCCCTTTTGTGCATTGGAATAAATTCAAATTTTCTCTTATTTTCCCTAGGCTGTCAAAGTCAAAAGAGGATTGGACAACGATGTGCTATAGACAGCATCGTTTTTCCAAAACCGGATTCCAAAAGAGAATATCTCATAGATATATTATGCATGATAATGACGTTTACACCAACCGTTCTATGCAGGAATGACTTGTCTTGATGATGCAAGCGCCTCCTGGTTTCCCTCCAGCAAAATAAGTTCTCGATTGTCGTTTGCAACAACCATCAAGTTCTTTTTTTTTATCTTCTTCGAGGGAACAGATACAAAAAAATCGCCAGCAGCGGTGACAGATGGCTGGGGGAAAAGAATAAATCATATGAAACATTTATGCAGTCATTAGTACCGGTTACTTTTGCTTCACGGGTTCCATTTCCATGCTCGCACCCAATGATAAATACTGAGGTTTGGATTTTGGTGTGTCACAATTTTTCTTGATGGATGTTCGCACCGCCCAGCAGTTACTGAGTAGCTGTGAAAAACCAAAAGGATATCAAGGAGGGGTAGTAATGGTTAGGCAATCTTGCCTGCATAATAACAAAGATGATTTCTTCTTTACTCGCACCTTGGCTAACGATTCTGTTTATTTTTAGTGACGAGTAAATATGTTTACATGAATATAGCTGTAATTTGCGACGAAGAACAAAAGTTGCGCTCATTTTTTTCTTTTTTTTCTCCCCCCTCCTCTGAGAATAATTTTTTGTCAGATGTAAATCGAGTTATATTTTAGAAATGTTGAGTAATATGAATATTTGGACTTAGCATCCCTTGTGTGCAAAATTTCGGCTTACTTGAGAACATAAATTTTGTAATCGTAATATTTTAGCTAGAAATTTTGTGCTTAATGAACTTTTGGAAATAGTTTTTTTACTTAGTGATTTTTTTGATGATTAGTTTATTCAAGAGATTCTTTACACACAATTTTTCGGCGAGAACCTTTTGTACACGTAATATTTTAACGAGAGATTTTGTGCATTGTAAATTTTTGATGATAGAAATTTAACGTGATAATTTTTTACACGCAGTTTTTAACGAGAAATATTGTATTATGTCTTACAATGTAAGTACATATAATACTATGTTTCTCTTGCAATGTAGTATGTCTTACAGTGTAGCTTTTGGCGAGAGTCTTCTTAATGTCTTACAATGTAGTAGATATTTTTTACACGCAGTTTTTAACGAGACATATTGTATTATGTCTTACAATGTAAGTACATATAATACTATGTTTCTCTTGCAGTGTAGTATGTCTTACAGTGCAGTTTTTGACGAGAGTCTTCTTAATATCTTACAATGTAGTAGATATTTTTTTACACGCAGTTTTTAACGAGACATATTGTATTATGTCTTACAATGTAAGTACATATCATATAATACTATGTTTCTCTTAAAATGTAGTATGTCTTATAATGTAGTTTTCGATGTGAGACTTTGCACTCGTTATTTTTTGACATAATTTTTAACAAAAGATTTCGCCCGAGTAAATTTTAACAAGATAATACGCACTCTGAATTTTTTGATGTGAGACTTCAATGATATAAGTGTATAAATGATAACATATGTTTTTTTATTTCTATAAAACATTACTGTAGACCAATAATTAAAAGAGAATTTTTTTCACTAGCACTGTCAAAAAAAATTTAACACATATTTAAAAGCAGTAATGTTACCCTAAATATGTACCATGCAATAGTGTGTTGTATAGTTGTAAAACGTGTAACACAATTTTATTTCCTCTATTTTTAACAGAATTATATTTAGGTTGACAAAGTCCTTTTTATTGCAAATATTTTATTTGACAAATTCGTATCGAAATTGCGCTTTCTTTTTTTATTTTCAGTGAATAAAATTTAATTTAAAATCTACTTAAATATATAGACTTATTTGCTCTTACGTCTTGCGTGATTTTTTTATTTTATTTGAATCGAACTTTTTCCATTTTCTTCAAACTTCTGAAGAAGATTTATCGAGAATTGTTATGTAAAAATAGAGATGGTAAATATTCATTGCTTTCTTAACCTGTCGGGAGAAAACGTTAAGAAAATTTTATTTCCAGAATGCTTTCCTTTTTCTAATGCGTAAGTTTATTATTAAAGTGTGAATTGGATTTATTGCGTTTTGATTTGGTTGTGTTTGCCGCATCGACAGATTCGAATAATATTGTAACCAAAAGTTTTAAAAAAAGTAACTGCTTCAAAAATATATTGACTAGCAAATAAATTTTTATTTTATATCTCTAAGAATATACTATAAATTAGATATAGTTAAATTTATATTTCTAAATAAATTTAATCGGATAGGGTTAGAAATTATTTTTGAATCTATATTTACAATATATAAATTTTATTGTACGTCTTTAGAAATATTCGATAAATTAGTCTGGAATTGTAAAATGTTCATTCACTAACTTACAAATAAATTTCATTATACGGGCAAGAATATACGATGAATAAGTTTGTAGAATGCATATTCTTAACAAAAAAATTTTTATGTACGTCTTTTAGAATATTTGTTAGATTAGTTGGTAATTTTAAAATGTAGATTTATTGACAAATGAATTTATTTCTTTATTGTTTTTTGGTGGGAAAGGAAATATTTTTACCAGTAAACTTTATTAATAATTTTTTTTTTTAATTTTGTTGTTAAGCCTCTGTTTGAGTTTCACCAATTTGCTTAAAAGAGCCGTGGTGGATCATGGGGCAGAGCGCTCACCTTCCAATGAGGTAGACCGGGTTCGAATCCCAGTGATGGCTGATTGATTCGAATCCCGCATATGGTTCGCACCGACGTAAAATATTCTCAGCAGTAGACGGATCTTAGTTTAGTTTAAGAGTTCCCATGCCATTAGACTAACCTTGGGAGGTTTTCGTGATTTTCATCTCCATGTAACGCAAATGTGGGTTAGTTCCATTGAAAAACCCACCACGAAGGCAAAATTTCTCCCAATACTTAATCCAGTAGTTCCCTTGTCTTCTGGATCGGGTTCAAAATTACAAGGCAACGGAGTTGAACATTGGGTACGCTGACCAACGGCGGTTATAAAATAAAATATAATTTGTTTGGAAATAACTTGCATGAAATCTGTTTAAAAGTAAAACTGAGTAAATTAAAAAGGAACTTAATCGCATTGTTATAACTTATTACACAGTAAGGAATTATATTATACATTATATTAAATACATTAAAAATAATTATTTCATTAAGTAGATTTTTACTTCAAGTAAATTATTATATTAATATTATACATTATATTATTTATAATGAAGTTTTGAATTAATAATTACTGAATAAATATAATATAAAATTAGTGCTAAGTATTTTCAAAATTAAAGTACTATTATTTTAAGTGCTAAATAGTCAATATAACAAGAGTTTTTCTACAAAAACTATATACAGCGTTTACATTAAAGATAATATGTGTAAATGAACAAAGCCGGACATTAATTACTCATGCAGGAACACGTCAAAACATCCCAAAACAAGTCACAAATCATTCTGTTTTTATTCACTTTAGAATCACGTTAGCCCTAAAAACTCGAGCCATTAAACTCAATTATAATAGTTCGGTCACTTTCTCAGTCATTTTTTATAAGAATTCTTTTTTTTATTATCGCAAGTCTTTACCGAGTTCCAAAATAGTCTCGTGCAAGTCAATTTAGAATCGCTGAAACATTAGAACAGCTTGTTGCTGCTTTCGAACAGAAAGAATGGAAACAATAGCAAAAAGAACAAAATCTACTGGGGCTGAGATGTATGGAGGCGGAGCGGGGTCAAGAAAGCAAAAGCGACACACGGACAACTCCAAAGAACGTTTGGTCACACGCGAGTTGGCGTGTCCGGTTTTGAGTGGTTTTTGCAAGCTCTTGGCGGGAAAGACGCTAATAAGAAAAATGTCCGTGAATTCTACGTGTTCAGGTTGGCTATACTTTTAATGAAATGCTGAACCAGTCAAGTATTTAGGTGCGCTTGGAGACACTCGAAGTTTTGATTGGATGCTGCCTTTACGACTCGATGATGATTGAAGAGACTTGGGAGTTACGATGACTTTCTTAGAAGGAATGTCTTTCAGCGCCATTTTTTTTTTCTTTTCTCTTCAGTGAAAAGGCGATGAATTGCGATTGGACTTTTATTTCGCCTACATTCAAATGTCTAATTGGTCGTTTCCTTTTTTATTTATTTCTTTAGGCTGTGCCTCGTAGTTCCCATTGGCTAGGATTAGTAGGCCTCGGGTTAAATTCTCATTTATTATGATTTTACAATTCAGAAGGTGCTTGTTTTAAAATGGCATTAATTACATATCTTTAAACGCATCAATGCAAGTAGTACGAATGGATAAGTGAGAGTTTATCCATCTTTTCAGTAAAATGAATTTTTTAAAACAATTTTAAAAAAATGTTCGTTTATGCTTTAAACTGTTACGTGAAACACGTGATATAAATATTTAATTGCTACAGGTGTCTTGTTTACAGTGACTCTAAGGTTTTTAAAGCCTTTTTGAGGTATGTGCCCTGATCAAGCTGCTGTTTAACTCTTTTCTTATTGATTATATCTGCAAGTGCTCGAGTAAAATTATGTATATATTTTTCAAAAACGTTTATATATTTTTAAAAAAAGGAATGAATTCAATAAAGTTTTGCGATGGTTATAATATTTGCTTTTTTGTAATTCCATTTGAACTTGGCATTATTAATAATGTTTATTGTATCAATTTATTCTTTGCAGTAATGCAAATCGATTACTAATGATTCGAATGAAAAGTGACATAATAATTAAATAAAAAGTGACATAATAATTAAATGAAAAGTGACATAGTAACTAATGATTCAAATGAAAAGTGACATAATTTTGGAATATGAAAAACTTAATGAAATAAATATTTTCGCTCAATTGCAAAAACGAAGAAAAATGTTGCCGTCTTTCTAAACCTTTCTTTAAATATTTAGAAAGAAAAAAAAAATTCCTAAAATACAAATCATTTTAAACGATCCGTTTCTTAAAAATGAGAAGTATGATGGAAAAAAAATTCTTTTCAGAAAAAGCCACATTGTGTGAATAAAAAATTTTTTTCCAGCCTGAACTCTCGATTTTCGTTATTTTCGCTTTTATTTTTGTTTAACTACGTCAGGATATATGTTTTTTTTCCCCCCTTAAAAATATTCTTCACAAAGAATTTTCTCTCCTAAGTCCGCCATTGTTTTTTTTATGAAACATTTATTATTTACATTCCCTTTTAGTTTTTGAAAGTGAATGTGTAGAATTTTCGAACGACTTATTTAAAAGAGCTTCTTAAGATTCTTCGCGGTTTTCGCATTTTGCGTGATTTAAATCAGTTTTCAAAAATCTATTTATAATCTTTTTAGCTTCAAAATTACATTTGAGATTTTAATCATCAATTAATAAGTATATTAAGATTAAAAAATGAAAAAAGTCAATATATCAATATATTGGTGTCATATATATTGGTGTAGTCTATACGGAAAAGTCAATATATTGGTATTTCTTAGTGTTTTTAGTTGTTTGTTTTTGCGTGGGAGATTTCAGTTATCTATTAATAGACGTGATTAAGACACATTAAAAAAGATTCTAAAAATCTAAAATAAAGATATTTCTTGGTTCCTGAGTCGATTGAAAAATGTATTTGAAATATTAATAATAAAAGAATTTAATTACGATTAATTGTTTAATTAAACTTTTCTGAAATATTGCTACTCTGTTGGGCATATTAAATCGTTTAATTGTTTTCTATTTTAATACATGAACAAAAACTACAGCCTAATGATTGGGTAGTAGTTTTTATTTATGTTCATTTATCATGTAAAATTTTTTATTAAACTACTGCCTAACCATTAGGCTGTAGATTTCACTTGTGTTATTTTTTTTGTCATAGTTTTTGTTCATTAACCGATTAGGCCTAATCTGTTGAAGTATTTTAATTTTTAATTGTTCTACTGCACAGTTGTAAATAATTATTGTGATAACTATAAAATTTTATTATAAAAACAGTAGATTTTTTTAAACGCAATTTTCACTTCGAATTCTTGAATAAATCTTGAACATTATACTCGTCATTTATGAGCGAGAACCTATTAAATATCTTTTTTCTTTTTCGCATAATATTTGCAAATTTTGTTCCATAACTATTCAATGCAACTTTTTACGACTTTTCCTTCTCGTTCTCAATTTTAACTGTCGCCAAATTTACCGAAAGAAATGTTTTGTAAAACGTTTTTGATCGTTTTGAAGCACTTATAGTGAGAAAAATGTCTAGCAGAAGAATAAAAAAGAAGGGGGGAAAAAATCAAACGATCTTTGTTGTATTGCAATTCAAACGATATTTGTCGCTTTCTGCTTCGACTTCATTGCTAAATTCTTTTTATCTTTATCCAGAATGATTTCAGCAATATTTTTCTTGGTCGGTTGATATTTATAGAATAATTGTCTAATTTTCAATTAATTTGAGTACGTTAATTTAGTAATTTAAAATATGTTTCATATAGAATTTTGAAAATTTACAGTATTTCTTTAATAATGCTGTGACATTAATATGTGCCAATTATAAATTTTCAATAATTTTGAATATGTTATCAATTTTTAATGCTCAGAATTTAAATACAGTGAATGTGAAGATTTAAAATAATTAAATAGTTCTAAAAGTAATGAAACTTCCATCTGAAATTTATTAATCAAAATTATTACACTTTGTTTATCAAAAAGTCTGAAATAGTTTTATTAATTAATTTAACGATAATTTTATTTTAGTTAGTTTAATTGTGTTTTATAATTAAATTAAGCTAACTCCTGAAATAATTTTTAAATTTTATTAAATTTCAGAAAGCCTTTAATTAAATTATAAAAAATTATTTAGATGCGGGGATAGTGGCTGTGGTGAGTTAGAAAAACTATACATACTTCGCTTTACATCAAATATACTCTGTGAATTTAGAATTTCATATTTGTACAATATTTTCTAAATGTTAAAATTAATTTTACGTTTATTACGTTACGTTAAATTAACAATCGTTTGCTACTTCTTTACAATTATTAAAACGACAATTATTTAAGAGTTAGTCTTTTCCATTTACTGCAGCTCCATCTTGGGAATAAATTATGAGTTATATTTAAAATGTTCCTGTCTCCTAACAGTTCAAAAAAAGGAAATCAATTATACTAAATTGATTATTCAAATAATTTTCCACATTTATTTAAACGTGTATTTTGTAAAGCGCACATTTATGAGCGTCTTGGAAAGCACATGTTCCTGTAAGTTTATGCTATTGAAGGTATACTTTGGGTTCTTGGAACACTTTTGGAATACTTTTAGCAAGCAAACTAAAAGGTGGAGGAGCATTTTAATGTACATTTACAATGAAATTAATTACGATTAATTTACTTAGAAATAGGTTCAATAAAATGCAATTATTTTTGATGTTGCGAATTGCCAAAGACAATTATACAAATGTTAAGGATAATTTTGGGTATAATTAAACACCGAGTAGTTCTTGGCAATGGTAATGTTCCTCGTCCTCCGTTTTATAATTAGTAATACTAATATTGATAATTTTTGATACGTTTGTTTTTTATAAAACGAAAATAATGCTGAGTTTAAAGGCTAGATGAGGATATAATGTGTCAAATTAACTAATTTGTCATTACGTATTCAAGTTATTTTTACCTTTTCAAGGTACAGTATTAAACGGAGCTACAAAATATGTTCGACACAAGGGGAAAAAAAGCCTCAGAGGCTTCTGAATCTCAAAAAAATTATACGAAAATATACTCTTAAAGATATTGAAAACAGGAGGAAAATCGCTTTATGTATATGTACAGTGTGCAAAAAAAAGGGATCACCCTGAATAACTTTTGATCTGATGATAGTATCCTCACGTTCTAGGACTCAATATTAATGGTTATAGTGAGTGACCTTAAATATGCTAATTGACTAGAGCAGACAATAATTTAAATTATTAAATCAGGCACAATAACGTATTTTCCATCAATAAATATTTCTTTTTTTCATATTTCGCCCTCTCGAGAACTTTTTAATCGAATTGAAAAACTTTTGCACGCAGTTTTAAAATTTATTTATCCAAAGTTAATTTCGTGGAAAAATTAATTTTAGTAAATATTTATTATTTTATTAGTTTAAAAAATTTGAATTGTAAGGAATTAATTTTTTAAAAATCATTTTAAATTATGGAATTTTACATGACAAAATATGAAATTTGAGGAAAATTAGTCGAAGTGTTCCTGAGAAATCGGATTTTAAAAAAGACGTATACATTCTTTTTACTTTTATTTCTTTTTTTTTTTTTTTTTCGTTGCTTTTATTCTTTTGATAAACTTGCTCATTCTTTTCTTATTCGAATCAAATAATTCATGTTTGCTTTAGGAATGTTGTAAATTTTTATTAGGATTTAAAACTTTTGGATTTAATGTAATCGTAAGTTTTAGAACATTTTGTCGTTCATTTTCCCTTTCAGGTTTCTCATATTCTAAGTGCAGCTTAACTATACAATTAAATTTCCTCTCTACGCCATTTTCATTTTCTTAAAAACTTCCACCATTTCGCTGAAAGTGTTGTACTTCTCGGAACTTTCTCTAGTTTATTTCTTAGAAAATGTGCTGGTTTACTAACTTATTTTTCTTCACAACTGGAATATCCTTATAGCTTTTAAAGTTGTAACATTATTTATTACTTGCACGAAGGCAGGAAATATTTTTCATTCTTCTAAGAAACGTGTGAAAGTATATATGTTCGAAAAAAGATTTTAAGTGCTATCATAATTCTTAGAACTTAAAAATTTTGTGTAATAAAAATATATACTATCTAGGAGGCTTTTTGGCAATTTTACTCTTTGAATTTATTATTTTTTTTTTTTTTTCTGAAAATGTAGTTTGCTTAACCAAACTTTGAATTATGTATTTCCTAAGTTTAAATGGCATTTAAATTTTTTAAATATATTAAATCTGTATTCTGAATCAAAATGATTGTTTTTAGTTTGCTGGTTTGGCAGCTGCACTTTGAGGGTTAAAAAAGCTAGAGATTTTAAATGATTTTAAAATGTGAAAAACCAAATGTAATTTATAGGAATATTATTGTTGCTAAATAATTTAGTTTGATACCTCTTTGACTGCGCATTCATTACTTGAGTAAAAATTTCATTTGCTTCAAAAATATATTAAATTAGAAATAAGTGTCGATATGCTCCAAGTGCTCAAAAACAAGCACTCATTTAAACGGGTGCCTGTTTTTGAGCTCTCGAAAAGTGTCGACCGTTATTTCCAATTTATATATTCTTCCAGCAAATGAAGTTATATATTTCATTCGCTTCAAAAATATATAAATTAGAAATAAGTGTCGATATGCTTCAAGCGCTTAAAAACAAGCACTCATTTAAACGAGCGCCTGTTTTTGAGCTCTTGAAAAGTGTCGACCGTTATTTCCAATTTATATATTCTTCCAGCAAATGAAGTTACAAATTTCATTCGCTTCAAAAATATTTAAATTAGAAATAAGTGCCGATATGCTTCAAGCGCGTAAAAACAAGCACTCATTTAAACGGGCGCCTGTTTTTGAGCTCTTGAAAAGTGTCGACCGTTATTTCCAATTTATATATATTCTTCCAGCAAATGAAGTTACAAATTTCATTCGCTTCAAAAATATATAAATAAGAAATAAGTGTCGATATGCTTCAAGCGCTTAAAAACAAGCACTCATTTAAACGGGCGCCTGTTTTTGAGCTCTTGAAAAATGTTGACAGTTATATCTAATTTATATATTTTTTAAATGATTGAACTTTTTAATCAAGTAATATCTTACCGCTTCATTTTCTTGGGATTATTTATTCAACTGTGCAATTATTGTATTTGCCATTTTAAAATTATTGAAGCTTAGTAATTTTAAATAAATTACTTATTGTCGATTTAAATTGCTTCTTTTGTGGAGTGTTGACTAATTTTTGCTTCTCTTTCTTGTCAGTCACCATATTTAAGTTTACTTTTGTCTGCACCATATTTAAAAATAAATCATATTTAAAAATTGTGATAGTCACCATACTTTATTTACTTCAATTGATGAATTTAATCACGGAATGAATTTTCTTTTTGCGTTCCGAAGTTTTATCAATCTATTTAAACAAATAGAAATTATAAAACCTCTTCCTCCATTTCTTGTGGTCACCAAGAAAAATATAATTTGTCTGATGCGGTAATTATTCAGTCTAACGATTTTTTCCCTAAGAAAAAAAAATAAAAAGGAGAGTGAGGCCTTAGCGCACTGGCTGTACTTACTCCCTTAACGAAATGTGTCGCTTTAATTAACTCTGGGGCGCGTTTTCGATAACGGAGAGCCAGAGACGCTTTGTAAGTTCAAAGAGAAGGAAGAAAAATATCAAAAACTATAAGTGATCAAATGAGGTTGGGCTCTGTATTTTTCTCCTGTGTTCAGTTTTCGCTCCAGGCTATATTCCTGGCCAGCAAAAATGGGAATGATTTTAAACGAGAGGCGCAAACTAAATTTCGATCTGTCCAGAAAAATTAGTTCTTCCTGATTTTAAATGATTTTAACTTTAATTCCATTACGGATAGATTGAAAAGCAGGGAATATAATTGGTTTAAATAAAACGATGGCGACATTACTGGAAGACTTTTTATTAATTGCATTGCATGTGTATTTAAATTCGAATTGTTTATTTTATTTTTAAAGATATTTTTTTTTCTTCGGGGATTTTTTTGTAGTAAATTTTGTGCCTTGATTTAATATTTAAATCTTTCATAACATTTTTTTATCAATTTAATTTTTTTTCTTGTGGAATTAATAAAAATATAAAATCTCTTTTTTTTACTGAAAAATATTACATTTCATTATTAAAAAAAGTGATATTTAGTTGATGGAATAAAGTAAAAAGTCATGACGTTTTTAACCGATCAGAAAAACACTGATTTGGTATTAAACGATTGGTTCATTCATTATATTAAAACTTACTATAGCGAACATTCGTTGTTTTTATTACAAAACATAGCACGAGATAATATATTGAAAAAAATGTTTATAATGAATATTTATTGAACGA
This sequence comes from Parasteatoda lunata, assembly GCA_949128135.1. Classification (NCBI taxonomy): domain Eukaryota; kingdom Metazoa; phylum Arthropoda; class Arachnida; order Araneae; family Theridiidae; genus Parasteatoda; species Parasteatoda lunata. Next base: position 39,312,405 of record OX421971.1, read on the forward strand.
TTCTATGATTGTTTATTTCTATTACACTAAAAATACTGAACCCAACATTAACGTGTTTAACAGTTACCTACACACAATAAACAAAGCCATATCACTAAATTTAGTCAGAAGATTAATAAGAATCCGTTTTTTTTTTATCTATTTATTTACTATTTTTTTACCGGAATAAATACAGCGTACACAAACTATTTTTAGGACACACCGCCGTCGAATTTGAAACCTCATGCTGTTATCAGTTGTTTACCGATTGTGTCGCCGTTTCCTAAAATATTTTTTTATTAAAGGAGATAATTATAACTCATAATTCATTTAAGAAAATTCGCATTTGATGATGATGAGAAGGTACGTGCGAAGCTCACATAATTGAAAAGTTTACATGATTTTCTTCATAAATTAAACATCTCCCCTGGAGTTTGAGCATGTGATTCATTAAGAGCGTAGCTCTTATTAATTAATTTACATCATGTATTTCACGAGCCCAAAATTACCCTATCCATTTCTGATGTATGCCTTACACAGTTTCTTATAATAGCTCGCATTAATTTCTTTCTTAAACAGCTACTGTTGAAAAGTAAGTTGATAAATCCCTTCACGAAGCTAATATCTAGTTTCCCATGGCTGAATCGCCAATGAGATTTATGTCACTTCGAGAAAAAAAAAAGAAAAAAAAAAAGAGAAACAAAAGACTTTTCCTGAAAACGTCAAACCCCTTGCGTGCAGGAGAACATGTTTCCCGTTGTCACCAAATCTTATTTTTCACCATTTCCAGTGACCCATTTGTGACGTCGTCTTTCTAGTGTCAAATCTTTTCGCCACGATCACCAAATTAATTTCCTTTTTTGCGTCTCTTGGCGCTTTTTTTTTTTTCTACCCTCTTGCTGATTTTGATCCATAGCTGTCCCCGTGTGTGCCACAAACAAAACACGCCAACCCAATCCCAAAAACCTGCACCAACCAGCCATTAAGATGCATTCCAAACATGCACTTCGTGTTGTAAGATATTTTTCAGTTAAAATAAATAGATGGTGCCACGTTAAAGTGAAGCCAAAAGTAGGAAATCCCGTATCTGAACCCATTAAGTTTCGAAAAAAAAAAAAAAAAAGGTAATACCACCCCTATGGTGCACCCCTCACCCCTCTTTCTCAGTCATTTCCATTCTAATTTGTCCAACGTTGCCTCCGTGATCATAAACTTAATCAGTTGCCTAGGTTACGGTTTGGGCGTGAGCTTTCTGCTTCTGTACAAACATCATGGTCAGCCTTTATCATTATTATAGCTACCCTCTTGAGCTTATAGGTATACATCGAAAGGCTTGCTAATGGTCTTGCCAAGTTTCTTGTTGAGTTACCGAAGCACCTAATCTATATTGGAGGGTAATTACTACCCGGGCAATGTTCGCGATTCTATGGCTCTACAATTAGCAATGCGCGATCGCTCTCATTTTTTATACTTTGTTCTATTCCAGCTACCCCCTTTTTTTGTTGGTCATCGGGCGGAAAAAACATTGGTCGTAACTAAAGTTTAGGTCTTTGTTTTTGTTTACTTTGCTTTAACTGCCTTGCTAATTAATGGTAGCTTTATGGACTAAAAGGTTTGATTTAAGTACCCAAAAAAAGTTTGTGTTAATGGTATTTTCCCAGAAAAAAATAAAAATATCTATATTATGGCATGATGCCCATTGCTTTGATAGCTTAATATGGTAATGGAATTCAAATAGAATTGACTATATCATGGTGTATATATTTTAATAAAAGGAGATCAAATTTATTTTTTGATGTTTTTAAGAAGGTTTGAACAGAAGTTTGAACAGAAATTTTTTTTTTTCTTTATATTATTATTTTCAGTTAAAAATAAAATAAAATAAATATTATAGAATTTTTACTTTGATATAATATGGTAGTAAAGTGGAACTGATTATCGTTAGAAATATTAATATATTTATAAATATTAATATATTTATAAATTAAGATGCAGTTTATTTTTAAAAATTTTATATTTATCAAGTGAATTTTGTAAGCTTGTTTAAAAATAAATTTCATTCGAAGATTGAATTTAAACACTAAAGTAAATGTGTATTATTATTTAAATAAAGTACTGCCGTAATATTACAGTTTGCACGCTTTTTTATATAACTAGGTGACTAGTATTTATTTATTTTTTCGTTTCACAAGCCGAAACACAATAATAGTAACATTATGCTTTATGTGAGAAATGTAGGGAATGTATCTATTCTGTTTATTTCATGATAATTTGTTCATATTCAATTTCATTTAATTTCGACCTTCGCTTCACACTGTAAAAAATTCCAGTTCAAATTACGGTAAAAAGTATTGGCATTCAGGATGCAGGTACTTTTTTACCGTAAAATCAAGTTTTACCGGAAAATGTTATGGTACCGAAAATTCTGATATACCGTAATTTTTATTCCAATAATCATGAAATCACTGAATCATTCTTATTAAATAAATACTGTAAAAAATTAAGGTATTTTACTGTAAAATGGATTTTATAGATAATGCACCCAAATTGCTGCTACCTTATACCGCAATTTGGATAGTATAATTAAAACTCTATACAAAGTGAGCAATTTTCGCTCTTGTTAATATTTATTTTTTAGGTTTACTCATTTAATCCTGGAGATTATTAAAAATGTGATCTAAAAATATTATTTACATATTTTTTTTCAAACAAATGATTCAAACATATTTTATTATAAGGATGTAAAGGTTTGTTTTAATTAACCTTTCGTGGCAAAGGAAATTTCTTAGAAATGAAGCATAATCTCAAGTATGAAAACCGCAAAAAGGATATAATTTTCTACAAGATCAGAAATTCCTTATCTTTCCAGGAATGTCTAATTAATTAGTTTCCATACCTTTACCTCGTTATTCCACAGACTTTATATCGAAAAATAACTTTTATAAAACAAAACAAATTTTTGCTACGCCGACATGAAACTTAAAGCGATGAGTTACTTAATCGAGTTGTCAACGTTGAAAAAAAGTCAAAAAAGATTTATCATAAAAGTTTAATTATCAGCAGCTGCATTAAATTGGGTGGTTTACGAACTCCACCCGAGAAAATGGTTATTTCCGTAAAATTACTCCGTAACTCTGTAACTAAACATACGCTTTATGTTATATGAAAGAGTGTATACCTAGACCGAACATCACTGATATATTTGATTTATTTACTGGATTTTAATAGTTTTATGAACTTAGTCGTACGAGTGTAACTAATTTTGCAGGAGTGCCATAATTAAATGTTTAATTCAGTGATGATTTCCTGAGATTCGAAATTGCACCTTTACAACCTTTGCCTTTGAAAATGTAAACCTTTTTATACTTTCAGAAAAGGTCGTAATTTAGGTGTTAAATTTTTTTTTTTTTTTGTCAAGTTAATTCCTTATTTAGAGTTCAATTCTTGATTTGATATGGATTTTGAAAAACTTTCATGATTTATTGCTTAAGTATTTTTTTAAGAACAAAAATTATATCGAAAAAGCTAATTGTGAGAGATAATTCATTTTTATGGAGTTAAGTATGAAATAGTAGCATTAATAAAAAAACTTTTTTTTTTGGTGTAAATTTTTTTTAATGTATTATAAAGTCAAAAATCGTTTTTTAAATTACTTCTAATTTCAAAATGATATGAAAAATACATAATTTATAGTTTGAATTTTTTAATTAAATGTTTACATTGAAAGTAATAGCGAAACAGGTTTGAACATTTTCATGTCGTGAACATTTGATATAAAACACCCAATGTCTCAAAACATTTTAATTTCGTTTTGCCGAGTAAAAGATGTTTAGATGCATGTAAAAAAAAAAAAAAAAAGAACTTACTACAAAAATTTTAGTTGTACATACATTTGCGCCTATCAGTAGTACATACATACGGGCGTTAGTTTCTAGATTTTCACTTACAGTACCAAATATATAGAGATTTCCAGAGGGATTTTTAAAAATAAATATTCTTTAGTTTTTGTCACCAACGTTAGATAATGAGTTAATGTAAGTTTTGTATACATTTTTGATTTACATTTAAAAACAAAACTTTGATAGAACCAAGATGAATAAAAGATTACAAATATTTTATTTCTTCGCATTATTGTTATCGTAGGTTTAACAAAAGCACTTTTAATTCTCTAAACGGTTAACTAACTACATACCGAAATAACTTAAAATTATGGACAATTTCGTAAACTAATAGAGGAAACAGTGATTCCCCCAATAAGGTGACAATTCTCTCTTCTGTTATTCCCGCCTTAAACGCCCAAAATCTCATTCATAGAATTTCTACAAATTTACTACTGAATTAAAAATTGGATGATAAAAACTGCAAAATGTCCTTTATTTGTTCCAGAGGAGTAATAAATTTTGTGCTTTATCGCCGAATAACATGTTTTATAATTGAAGGAAATGCTATTAGCTCGTAATATCCTGCGATTTCTTGTGCTTCTTAACAATATCCATTCGAAACTTTCTTCAAGAAGAGAATTCTACAACCTGAAAGGAATTTTAGTTTCAACTATCCAAGGAGTTTTGTATAAGACCATAAACTGTAGAAAGTTGTTGGCGACACAATTGGCCCCTCAAAAAAGGACTTTTGTTGTGTGTAATTTCCTTCTTTTTTTTTCTCTAATTGCGCCAAGAATTCGCGATTGACTGGGCACGACGTCTGTTGGTCGTTGATAGCAATTTGATGTATTGCCCTAAGATTAGCCCTCTTTTTTTTTAGTGTCTTTGTTTCTTGGAGTTCTTCTGTACCGCTTTGTTTACGCTCTCTTGGTGTTGAGAGTGTCTTCGTTATCGATATCGTCTTCCGATTCATTAGCTGCGTTTCTTTATTTGCTCACTTCACTTCTTATCGCGAACTTCGTATAATTTTTTTCTTTTCTTCTTTTTTATCGTCTCCTTCAAGATTTGAGAATTTTTTTTTTACTCTATTCTTCTTTTCCTGTCCGTGATTGGTGACATAGTGATGGATATCCAGCAGGAAGTTGAAGTCTCCAACCGATACGACTTACAATTCAGAACACTTTAAGTTGTTTAGGGCTATTAATCTTGTAACTTTGTTGAAGAAGAATACAAAACTAATTCGCTTTGTTTTCATCTTACAAAGTCTTAGTTACTACTCCGTATAAAACAAGGTTATATATATATATATATATATATATATATATATATATATATATATATATATATATATATATATATATATATATATATATATATATATATATATATATATATATATATATATATATATATATATATATATATATATATGTTTTATTACAAATATCGACGTCTTGTTTTCCAATAATGCCCAACTTTTATCTTCTTATTTTGGAATAATTCAAATTTTTTAAAAGAGTAATTTTCTTGACAAGTGACCGATTTTTAACTTTTAAACGTTTAATGACAAAACTGGAGGAAAATTGTATCGCAATATTTGAGAGAAAGATTTTATGGAGTATACTTGGCGGTGTAAATGAAAACAATAACTGAAGATGGAGATTTAACTTTGAACTGTACAAGATTTATTAACAACCTGATATTATTAAATACGTAAAAAATAAATAGAATGAATTGGATCGCCCTCGTGATTCGAATGAGTAATGACGACACAATAAAAAAGATACTGCTTTTTAGACCCACTGGAAAAAGAAAGCGGTCAAGGCCGCGGTTGAGATGGGCTGACCCAGTGAAGTTTGATTTTTTCACAATGAATGAAAAGAATTGGAGATCAAAGATAAATCGGAAGTCGTCATGGAGAAATCTTCAGAGGAAGGCATTAGCTCACATTGGGCTGTTTGGCCAACTATGATGATGAAACGTTTTGTTTTCATTTTTTTAAGTTAAAAATTTTTTCAACTCTTGAAAATTAGCATATTTCTCTTTAAGTGTTATGAAGATTTTCTCAATTGTCTGACACTAATTAAGATTTGCTTGTTCTTTTAATACTCACTAAGATTTTCTTAAATTATAATATTTACTAAGATTTGCTAATTTTTTTAGCACTGTTATAATGATTTTTTTTTATAACGTTCTAAAATTTATTTAAAACTTACAAAGCTTTTTCTTTTCATTTTTGTTTAATATTTATTAAAATTTGCTTATTTTTTTTAATACTTACTAATATTTGCTGTAAGTAAAATAATTTTATTAAAATTATTATATTTAATTTTATTTAAAGTTAAAATTTTTCCAACTCTTGAAAGTTTTCATTCATCTCTTTAACTCTAATCAAGATTTGCTCAATTATCTAAGACTAATTAAGAGACCTTATTTTTTAATACTTACTAAGATTTGTTTATTTTCTAATACTTACTAATATTTGCTTATTTGTTGAGTGCTTATTACGATTTTTTTAAACTAAGATTTGTTTATCTTTTTAAACCTTTCAAAGATTTTTTTTTCTTTATTTACTAAAATTAGCTTATTTGTTTAATACTTACTTATATTATAAAAAAATTTCAAAGATTTTCTTCCATAAATAACACTAACTAATATTTGCTTATTTGTTTAACACGTGCTTATTTTTTATTTATTTTTTAACTAGCATATTATTTTGTAACTTGAACTGTTTGTTACATGGTAACCAATATTCTTAAAGAAATATTTATGTAGAAATTATGTATTTATTTTCATCGGATGTAGTAGTCAATTATCGCGTTTTGCATAATTTTCACGATTTCTTTGCTAATATTGCGTTTAATTCCCTGTTATTGCGTGAATACTATTCCTAGCCCACTCATAAATCAAAAAAGTTCACAATATTTGAGTTTTATGTGTGAGCCACGCCTTGATTGTCTACTTTTTGGTAGTTGTTTTCTACACGTAAACATTTTATGGTTTCTTACTAGGCCTTTGACATTTTCCTTTAACCTTCACAATATTTGTTTTTTAAGATCTCAATAACAATATTTTAGGATAAAAGGTGAATTATATTCACGTATATAATCTGGCAAAATTTATATTATTTTTTATTCACATAGGATAAGAGTAAATTATTTTTGTCGCCAAGCGATGGATTATTTTATGCACCAATCTAAGAAGATTGATATATTATACAACTAATTATATCAAAAAGAATGTCCTCCCATGCATTTTAATTACGGTAAATAAATATATTTAACTAGATTGTAACGAGATACAAAAAATGTGCGTAGTATTTTTAATTTTTTTTTTACACGTGATTGAATATTTAAACAAAGCATATTATTTTTCCCTGTGAAAATTTTTTCGCCAATTACACCTTTGAGCCTTGGTGGCTCAGGGGATAGAGAGTTCGCCTTCCAATGAGGTTAACCGGGTTCGAATCCCAGCGATGACTGGTCGATATGAATTCCTCACCCGGCTTGCACCGACCATAGTGCTGATGTGAAATATCCTCGGTTGTAGACGGGTCATGGGTTAGAGTCCCTTTGCCGTCAGACTAACCGTGGGAGGTTCTCGTGGTCTTCCTCTCCATGTAACGCAAATGCGGGTTAGTTCCATCAAAGAGTCCACCTTGAAAGCAAATTTCTCCCAAACTTGATCCAGGAGTTCCCTTGTCTTCTGAATTGGGTTCAAAATTACAAGGCTACCACGGGTTATAAAATAAAATAAAATTACACCCTTTTAGGTTTAATGACACTTCTGATAAATTTATTTATCTATTGTTTTGTGTTTATAATTGACATGTCTCATATCAAGCAAGTTTTTCTACAAAATCGCCAAAATTGCCCATGATTATTTTTGATGGCTGTGTAGCTTATTGTTATATAAATAATGGAAAGATATTGGAATTAATATAAAATTTAAAAACTAAAGAGTGATATTCTACATAAACATAACTGAAATAATTCCACAATTAAAAAACAAAATTCACCATCCTATCGGGAAAATAGCAACATACGCTTTACATTATAAGGCTAAAGCATAATTTTTGCTTTAAGGATTTAAGTTGTTTTTATTACTAAACATTTAAATGGATAAAATTAAATCAGGCATTAGAAACCTAAGCAAAATTTGCATTTTTAAACGAATGATAATATTTAATTCTAAGTAATAGCTAAGGAAAAATTGAAACTGATATTAGCGTATGATTTATAGACAACAATCTTTCACTAACATATCTTTTAAAATCTTTATAAATCCTTATAAATTCCTCCTAATTTATATTTTATTATTTTTGTCATTTGTGATGATTAGTGGTTTTCATTACTAAATTTTTAAAAAAGGATAAAATTAAATAATAATGTAGTAAAAAATTTATTTTTAACTCGAAGTAAGCCAACGAAAATCAAACTGTTATTAGTGCATGACTTATAGGCAATGATCTTACTGTAACGTACACTTTGGCCAAATCTATTTCAATTTTAACCATTTTTATTTTAGTCATTTATAATGATTTATTGTTGGTTTGATGACTAATTTTTTTAAATGGATATAATTAAATCATACAATATGAAACTAAATATTTTCTAAATCTGAATTCAAGTCAGGGAAATTGAATGTGACATTATCTCGTGACTTAAAGACAACGATCTTTCAATACCGCAACTCTTTGTCAAATCTTTTTAAATTTTATCCTTTCTTATTTTTGTCGTTCAGAAAGGCATGCTATTATTTATTTTCTTTTAAAGGCAGATAACTTAGCCGAAAACTGAGATTCCACGTTCTCTTAAGGCTACTTATTTCGCCTCAACTCTTCAAAAACGAATGCGAACGCAGAAGAATAGTTTTAGAAGGAATAGGGTAAAGAATAGTTTTTTTATATTATTTATTTTGATACTTCGTAACCTGTGACATAATACGCAATACTAGATTTTTCCAGTTTTCCTCCAGTTTTTTTTTTCTTTTTTTCTTTTTCTCCGGAATAAAAATGCTTCACTGAACTTTCCTGGAGGAAACTAGGGGTTGGGGAAGGCGAGCGTAGAATGTTTCTTTGTTTTCGAAGCTAAGAACATGAATTTCAACGTTTTCTAAAGAACAAAAATATTCTGTTGCTCTTTTCTTTCTTTTTTTTTTTTTTTTTTTTTGTCATTATTTGAAATATTAAGGAGAGGGAGAAAAATGGGATTTTCGACTTTTTTTTTCGCTTATAAAAAGTAAATACTTTTTTTTTTGTTTTGTTAAATATGATTAAATGCGTGAAAGATTTAATTATGCATGGTACTGGTCACTGCCACTATTTAAAATTGTTGTTCTGTGGGTTGTAAAATGCAAATAGCTTTTTTTTTTTTCCTCTTTGGCAATCTTATTATGCTTTATATTAAGTTTTATTTTCATCGATGTATATTTCTGCGTGATGTAATTTTTCGGAAAATTTAGTAAAAGTTAATTGTTTCATATACTAATTCGATTAGATATATTTTAAAGCAATAAATGTAGCAAAAATGTTTATCATAGGGACCATTTAAATATTACGTAACCATAATGATTATTTTGAACCCTAGCAAAATTCAGAAAATCTTATTTATCACTCTTTTGCTTACATACGATTTCATTTCAAAATTAAATTACTAATTTACAATGTTTCGTTTTAGGGAATTTTGTTTTCATATGTAATAATTGCCTGCAATATGCATGCCTAAGCATTAATAAACATTGCTTGCAGCCTTACATGGCCCTGCCATCCGTTTTAGTGGAGAAAAAAAAGAACCAAAAGAAAGAAAAAGCTCTAATTTCATCTTTTTGAAACTTTACGTAATATCTGAACGGCCCCTTACATTTTGAACTTTATTTAATTATGTCACTGAATTTTTCAGGATATCTTATAAACGTATTACCGTTCACTTTTATTTTTAAGTATTGTTTATTTTAAACATTTTTTTAAATTAATCTAATTAAATTTGTAATCTCTATTTGCTCGAATCATTGGTTTAATTTTTAGTAGTTTTTATTTTTTTTATTTATTTATTTATTTTTTTTTCCTCTTGGCATTTCCGGCAAAATTAAATTCCTAGTGCACTTTGGCATCCAAATAGAGTCTCGGTGCTGCCATCTAGTGTGGCAGTAACTAGACGTCAAAATTAACATGGCCAACGGTATCTCACCCATTGTGGTGGTCCTGAAAGAGTGGATACCACTTCTGGAGAACGCACTAGGTCTGCTCATCAGGAAGACTAATTGTGCAGCTCATAGGAAATAATATTTTTTTAAATTTTTTAAATTTTTTTTTTTAAAGTTTGCTATATAACTACCCTGTGAAATTTTTTATTTAAGTTTCAATGAGAAAAAATTTCAATTTTCAGAAAATTTCTAAAGAAACCGGAAACGGCATACTCGTATTTAAATATAATAAAATTTGTGACTACTTTCATCAGCTCTTCATTTGTTTTCTAAAACTTGTTTTCTATTTTCAAGTTTTAAAGCATTTTACAAACGAAATATACTTCCTTGACTTTATCTAAACTTGATCTTAAGCACAAGTACCCTTTAGAACAATAATACTAAAGGGGGGAGGGGTACTGCGGTGAATATTTAAAAGAACATGTATCTTTTTTTAATTTTTTTATCTGCTATAAAAATCAAAGAAAACGAGAGAGCGTTAAACAGCTTCTTCAAAAATCTAACGACCCGTTAGTAATGCAATCTTAAGTGAAATTTGTTTAATCAAGTAATGCGAACTATTTTTTGGAGGGTAAGAAAAAGAATTAAAAAAATGCTGTTTTTTTGCTTTTTTTTTCTCTTCCTTTTGGGAGTCTTCATTTTCTTTCATCCCCGAAGCGTTGGATAACCGAAAAAGCCTTTTCGGACGCGTTTTTTATAGAACGAAAAAGATTAAAATAAAAATATATCCCAACTAATGACTCCAACGTATACATTAATTAAAGCTAAAATATCTTAACTTGAAAGGGCTCAAAAACCCGGGATCATTACGTTTAGTTTTCTCGTGCTTTGATGGATCGAATTGCTAGAGCTTAAGAGCAATAATTAATCACCCCTGGTCGCTCATAATAATGAATGGATATTGGGTTTGTACTTTGTGACCATTTCAGCGCACTTACTTTTATTAGTTTTTTCCTGTCTTATGCTCTTTTAAACTTAAAATTTATTCATTATTATGAGAAAATAATATTTTCTCTAATATTTATATGATTATGATAAAAAATTATAAATTTGCGGGCTATTGAACTTTTTATATATGTATATTTTTTTCCTAATTGCGTGACGTAAGTTATTGAATAACTTTTCTTTTCCTATTAATTTATCGTACATTGTTATCGCAGTAGAGAATAGTATAATAATTTTTTCATTGATTTTTTTTACCTAGAATTGAATATTAATATTTTAATCAAGTTTTGCGAAGAATAAAACACTAATTTTCATGGAAATTTTTTTTTAGGAAGAATGGCTTAATAGTAATAATTATGAATAATTTTGTCATCGATTTTTTTTAATGAACAATAATTTTGTCATATGTTTTTAAATGAAGAATAGAACAGTAATTTTGACATAGATTTTTTTTTAAATGAAGAATCGAATATTAATTTGCCACATATTTTTTTTTAATGAAGAATGGAACAATAATTTTGTCATATTTTTTAAATAAAGAATAGAACAATAATTTTTCCATATTTTTTTAAATGAAGAATAGAACAATAATTTGACAAAAATAATTAATGACGATTGGAATGACAATTTCGTCATAGAAATTATACAAAAAAATTTTGCCTTACGTTTTTAAGAAAAATTATAATTTTGTGAAATATTTTTACAGAGAATAGAATAATAATTTTGTCATATTTTACAGAAAAAAAGTATTGATTAGGGAATTTAAAAATAATCAAGGCAGTGTTGCAGGTATAATTAAATATAATATTTTATTTATTTATAATTTTTTTTGGCGGGGGGGGGGGGGTTATTTATTTATTTATTTCTGTTATTATTTATTTCACATATTTATGCTGTTATTTATTTATTTCACCTCTAATTTTTATTGCATAGTATTTTTAACTGTACTCTTTTTATTTATATAAATCTAAACAAAATTTAATATTTAATTTTACAGACTTTTAATATGTTTTCTTCTTAGATGAAATAAAAAGCGATGATTTTGTGGTTAAGACACTGATCTGTCTATTGTAAAGAACTTAGGTTCGATCCAGTTATAAAATTTCCCAACAGAACTTCTAAATAAACCTTAAGATTTTTGTTTTTTTTTTTTTTTTTTTTTTTTTTTTTTTTTGTCTTGTGATTTTATTTCGTTCAACAAATTATGGCAAACAAATTAAATCCAAATATTTAAATTTAATTTTATTTTTAAGAAATAATATTATATTAGCTACATTGAAATATTTTCTTTGTAACCCGAAGCTAAATTTTATCCTATAAAACATATGAAACCCGTAACTAAAAATATTTCATTTTCTAAGTTTGCTTTTTATTACGTAAAATCCATTACAAATAATAAAGTAGTTTTCTTTCCTTTAAGGTATTAAACCAGTTTTTAAAGGTAAAAAGGAAATGAAAAGAAAGAAAAGTAACATTCCTTTAGTTTGAAGTTTTAGAGAAATTTATTTCTGTCAGCTTTAAAGATTTTAGAAACAACGCCGATGTGTACTAACGGATCCCCTGTATTTATCGGTTAGTTTCCTAAGAGAGGCATGTTAAGTTATATTTTTAGTTCCATTAGTTTATTTTTCTTACATTCCTTTCTTCCGGAGTATGAGTTTTTTTAGTTTACTTATTTCCGTTTTATTTTTCGTTTTCCCGGAGTATTTATTTTTATTTGTTTTATTGTGTGGAGTTTGATAGTATAGCTAGCGTTTAAATCCGCATTCTGGTATTAATCTGGGGGTGTGTATCATGGGATTTTACTTTTGACAGATGAGATGGGATAGAAGAATTTGGGACTAAGGAGTTAAAGTAAGAAATGCTTTCAACTTAAATTATGTTTATTTGGCGACGACAGTTACCAGTTTGGCGCAATTTAATTTTGTCCAAGTATTCTTTATTCGCTACTGCTTCAATCCTTTTGATTTATTTATTTTTTTTTTTTTTTTACTTTTTCTTTCAAGAATAAATAAAGATAATAAAATAAAAAAGTAAATAAATGACATAGAGAATAAGAAAATCGAAATAATATGAATAATAAAATTTTCTTTCTTGACTAGTTCCATTAACAAAATCTAAGACTGCATTAGATCATTAACTGAAAGGTATTTCTAGTCCAAACACATTTTCATTGTCCCGTTTAGTTGTCTCTAATAGGTTCTTTTAAAAAGTTAATAAAATTTTTAAAAAAAAAAATCCAATTTAGAGAATATGTAGGGGAGAGTGGGGTCAATTATAACAGGGTACGATTGTAACAGACCAAAAATTTCGAATGTCGCGTTCTAGATTTGGTTCCTAGGTGGCGCACAAGGTGTATTTAATAATTCTACATGTACACCCCTGATGGCAACCATTTTTATGTACTTTTGAAAGAGTTACATCACAAAAGATATTTTCACGCTACGTAAGTACTTTTTTTGGTATTAGAATATTATATTGTAACAAAGTAATTTTGTTTAAACAAATAAAAATTATTAACCGAATATGTAAGTGGACACCTTAATTAACATTTCAAAAAAAAAAGGATAAGTTTTGTTAATTAACTAGCATTGTTTTTAACAAATGAAGCTGAAATGGCGTCTTGGGAACGATTGTAACACTAAGTAAAGGGACGAATGTAACAGCTGAAAATAAATAATCTTATGTTTACAAACCGTTACTTAACTCTTTAAGAACAACCAGTAGTTTCCTAAATCATTTATATTATGTTGCATGTGCATCATTTTATTTGTCACCTTTCACAGCATAAATTAAAATTTTTAACCTCTTAAAGTTAAAAGTTTAACCCTTTAGGTCTCTGCTCATTATTATTTTTACTCCTAAAATATCACTACTATTTCGATCAATAAAAAAATATATCACAACTATGATAATATGTATAATTAACTATGTTTTAGTTGAATTTATGAACTGTTACAATTGACCCCGTAAGTGGGGACAATTGTAACAAGTGCACGACTGTCAAAAATTGTTAATAACTAATATAATAACATTTAAAATAAGGTATTAATTTTTTTCCTAGTAGTTGATAGTCTACTTTACTCGCCTGTCAATTAATACTAATAATATATTGGATTTTTTGTTAGTTAAAAATAGTTAAATAAAAAATGTTACAATTGACCCCACTCTCCCTTAGTGTAATACAATTATTTGAAATACAATTTTTTTTAATTATGCTATTTTAGTTAAAAACACTAACTAAAATACAAAACCAAAACAGTATACCATCTCCCTACATCGCTCCAAGGGACTACCGACAATTATTTTATGGTGGTTATAGCAAATTTAGTGGTTCAGGACCAAAACGGTTAATTTCGCACATATCTCGACAAAGACGTACTTCCTTTTTATTTGTATTAACCATCTCATTTCTATATTTAATCCTCTTACTTTCACCGGTGTATGCATGTTCAGTAATGAAACGTGCTATTTTGCACAAAAACACAGACTAATATACTAAATCAAAACAGCATGCCATCCCTATACTTTGCTTTAATGCTCACATCCATGTACACATGTTCAGAAATTACTGAGCATGCGCATATTCGACGTATTTGCTTCGAAGACGTGCAGTTTCTTCTGAATTCTGAACTTAATTACTTAACGCAAGAAGATGTAAAATAATATTAAGTTTCTTCATTATTTTTAACTCAAAGAAAATCTTTATTTTTAGGACTGATATTTTAAGCTATTTCGTACAAAGAAAAACTATGTTAGTACTATGAAATACTCCGTTTTAAATTCGAACTTGAAAAAGAAATATTATTTGCTAGTTCAAAATATTGTTTGAACTTGTAAAGAATGTTTCTTTTACTTTCGAATGATGTTACCTTTACTTTTGAATAATGTTATTACTTTTACTTTCAAATAACGTTACTTTTACTTTTAAATAAATGTCTTAAGTACATTTAGAGAAATTATTTCCATCTTGTTAATTAATGTTTTTGTAAATTGAAATGTTTTAAACTTCGAAAGTAAAGTCAACAATGCTAATTAGCTGTCATTTTTTACTCTTATAAAGATAGAAGACAAAAAGGAAGGAAAAAAAATAATAAAATGTGTCTTTTTCCAAATGCGTTTGTTTAAAGAAAATATTTAGTTTTCTCGAAAATTGTAACCAAGAAATATTCTTTGACCTCAAGGGACTGAAATTACTGTTTTTGAGCTCCTACCCCTTGGGGGGAAAATTCGGTGAAAGTTTTTGATTTTTTACTAATTCAGTGGAAGTAAGAAAAGAACCATAAATCGAGTTAACGACTACATATTCTTTTCTTTCACAATGAACTAAAAATCATGAATTTGTTACCTAAAGCAATTACTTGCCCGTCGATGTGTGATCTCCAATTTTCCCTTTACTCCTTCGCATTCCTAAAAAGAAAAGGGATAAATACGAAGGTGTAAAACGGGAAAAGGGAAGAGCTGGGTAAAGAAGAAGGGGAAACAGTGCTAGATAGACCCATGGCAAACATTACATTTATCAGGTTAGCGTTTACACATAAGCAAGAGAATAAAGAAATAAGCCTAAAGACATTTTCTCGCGTCAGGAGTGAAACAACTCAGCCCGTCTTTATTCTTGCGGTCGCTTGAGAATCGTTCTATTTTCAATGATAGGGAAAAGTTTCCTATTACTCGAAAAATGATTTATTTTTTTTTGCTAATACAAAATTTAGAGATAGGTTTTTATCGCTCATTTTTGAATTTTTTCTATTATAATGTAGCTTTAATAGTTATCTTCAAAACAAATATGTTTTTCCATTAAAGTCATGTTTACTTTTAAACTAGTTTATACTAACTGCTTTTGTTGGAATTGGTGTAACTTATTTTTCAAAAGAAAATTAAAATCGTGCTTTTGTCGAAGAGTTATTAAAACTATTTAAATTGCATACATATTTGACCTCGTTTTTATTTTTTTCACCTTATTTTAAATTGTTATTTAAGAAGTTTATAAATAGTTTCCCTTTATTATTGAAGGCTATGTTTATAGTGAAATGGTTTTTATGAATAATTCTCTAAAAATTAAAATTCCTTCTAAATACAGGTCAATAGGTTCTCATTATTAGAGAAAAATATTTTAATTCTTATTATGTTAGGTATACTTTTTCTATTCTAAAATAAATTGTTCTAAGACTATCTGTTAGAACACAAGAAAAATCTTGAATTTGTATAATACAAAAAAAGTTGTCTATAGTTCTAATTCAATTAAATCCGATTAGATAGTTTATGGTTGGTTGGTTCTAATGCCACTTGCCACACGGGCAAGCCTGCTTGGTGAAACCGAGCAAATTTAAGGCAGAATGTGCGATTCTTGTTTTTCAGTGGCGTCATCTATGGCTAAGAATTCGACTTCTGCCACACCATACGTCACACCTGTTTATAAGGAAACCCATTCATACATCTATTCATTCATAGTTTATAAATACATAGTTTATAAATAATTTATTTTTATTTGGAGCTAGAGAAGAGAAAGATATCAAATTAAATGAGTAATATTCTTAAAAGATTTAAAGTCTATAATCCATATCAAATCAAATATCTTGTAAATAATTAAAATTAACAAAATTGAATTTTTTAATACAAAACAGCAAATCTTTTCAACAGCATCTGAAGTACATGTTTCTAATCCAAACCAATCAAATTGCATCTCTTATAAATAATTTTATTTTTGTTTTGAGCGGACAAACAGCTAAAAAAGAGATATTTTAAGATTTGAAGTTCACGTACAGAATCCCAATCCCATAATAAAATTTTGAAATGCATTCAAATATTTAACATAATTCCATCCGACAAAATACTTATTAAGAGAAAAGAAAGATATCTTTACTGAAACTTAAGCAGCTTAATTCTCTTGCTGTTTATTTGAAGATTTAAATTCTTTGAGATGTTGCTTCACTTGTTTTAAATGCAAATTACGTTAGCATTCGTAATCTAAATTAATTAAACTCTTAAAAGATACGCAATTAAAATCACTGATTTCAAAGCGCAGTAGTTTAATATAATTTAAGCCATACATCGTATCGCGTTTAATGCACTGCAATTTATTAGTTCATTTATAATTAAATGATAGCATTCTTCCGTTTTGTTTATTAATTCCAATGATCATTTAAATTTTTCCATTTAAGGTAATTATTATTGCAGCAGTCATTGGTAATTTAGTTATACGCTGATTTTTAAAATTAGAATTGACAATTGTTTAAATTATATTTCGTAAATCAAGTAATTTAAGTCTTAAATTTTAATTCAAAGTGTTTTTATTTTATTTTTTATCTTTCTTTTTTTAAACAGGCTTAATTTTTTCCGGACTAATCTAATTTTGAAATAACGTTCGAACCTGGGAGGGATTAAGGATTTGGGATTCGAATCTGGTTCACCTCATTGGAAAACGAACGCTCTATCCCCTGAGCTACCACGGGTAACATAAAAATATTGGCTTTATTTAATTTTTCCCAAATATATTTGAATAAATAATAAACTCAAAGAGTTTACTATTTATTCAAATTTAAAATACTAAAGCAGAATAAAGAAATTTAACCCTCATATGTCCTACAGATTTCTCAACGTCAACGTTTTTATTAAAGCAGAATAAAGAAATTTAACCCTCATATGATATGTCTTACAGATTTCTCAACGTCAACGTTTTTATTAAAGCAGAATAAAGAAATTTTACCCTGATATGTCTTACAGATTTCTCAACGCAAGCCTATCATTTACTCGATACCGATTCTTTTCTAAATAAATAAGTTGAACAATATAGCTTGAATTCGAAATCAAGAAGGTATTCTTATATGGAATTCTTTTGAATGAGACTCCCCATGTAAGTCGGAGATTTTTACGCCTTAATAGAGAGAGTGATAAGAAGCCTGCGATAAGTAATCCGACCAAATAGGTCTTCGGTGATAAAAGTACTGGGGGATTTCCGAACAAATTTGTTCGCAAAACTTGATAGCTAGATCTGAATTTATGTGAACGTATAAATAAGTTGTAATGCATCTTTGTATTTTATCTAGAGTTTGAACAATTCTTTCAAGCAACGCCGAGGAATAAAATCTGATTGTTTTTGTAAGTACAATTGCAATGGAATTTTATATGGAGAGTTGTCTATTTATTCGCTGATGTGGGTTAGTGTATAACTATGTTATGCATCCTTATTTTTATCATTCTGTTAATCTTGAACAGTACTATACATTAACAGGTGTTTCCCTCATGTATTATATAGGCTATATAGATCTGAATCTTACATTGGCAGCTACCTCATTTTCATATGTTGACGTTTTTAAGCGTATAACTACGTTATGTATTCACACTTAACTCATACACATATGTACACGTTAATGAGAGCAGAACTACGTTATGCATTGAGATTTAACTGATTCACATATGTACACGTTAATGAGAGCAGAACTACGTTATGCATTGAGAGTTAACTCATTCACATATGTACACGTCAATGAGAGTAGAACTACGTTATGCATTGAGAGTTAACTCATTCACATATGTACACGTTAATGAGAGCAGAACTACGTTATGCATTGAGAGTTAACTCATTCACATATGTACACGTTACTGAGAGCAGAACTACGTTATGCATTGAGAGTTAACTCATTCACATATGTACACGTTAATGAGAGCAGAACTACGTTATGCATTGAGAGTTAACTCATTCACATATGTACACGTGAATGAGGGTAGAACTATGTTATAGCCAGTTGCCTCATTCAACAAATGTACAATTAAATGAGTGTAGAACTACGTTGTATATTTACAGTTACCTCATTCAGATTCACAAATGTACACTTGCGTACATATGTATATCACATGCACGTTAATGAGCGTAGTAGTATTGGTGGTAATTATATATTCATAATTTATCTATATTCATAATTTATATATAATCATGATTTAAGGTAGAGCCATGTAACGTTTAGTGAATTGTACAAGAAACCTAGGGTTATGTTGTTTTGACTTAGTGCAGATAAATTGACCAGTGATTATAAGTAATGTAATATAATGTTAATGTATTGGTTAACTTTATTATAACGTAATTGATAGCTTGCATATATTCACCAAATCATTATGAAATGATGTTAAGTTCATTATGTTACTACAACGTAAATGATTATGTGAACATATTTATTAATTATTGTAGAATGCTGTTATCTTGATTACTTCATTGTTACATGCATTCAATACTTTCACGTATCTTTTTTATTATATATATATACCTTTTGACTGCATCGTGCATTTGTTTTAAGTGAGAGAGAATTTTTTTATGCAATTCTCGTAAGCGGATGATATCTGTAGTTGCTAAATTTGAGTTTACAATAGCTGAATTTTTCAAATGTTTCATTATCGAATTTTTATTTGAGGATTTTTCGCTATTTGTTTTACCAAACTTAATATTTTCGTATTAAACATTTACTTAATTTAAACCAAAGTTATGTATCCTTAACGTTAAATGGCTTTTTAATTACCGATTGAGTCAATATTTATTAAATTTATAAATCGTAATAAATGTATGCAATTTATCCACGTTTCTACTTATATAAAATATAAATGATTCATGAGGATTTTATTTAAGTTTATGCGTCCGTCATTATTTGTTTTACAAAATTCTAGTTTAAAAAAAAACACACCAACATTAGAAAAGAAGGAAGGGAAAAAAATACCGTATGCCATTTTCTTTCTGCTAAGCGACGTATTACTTTCTTTTCTCTCAATTTATTCGTTTTATTTAACATATTCTTTTTTTCGTTTGAAATAAATGCCCAAATCCTTTTTTTAAAAAATGTAATACCTTGCACGAATATATGACAAAGAAGAAAAAAAATATTGATTAAACGTTGCAAGAAGAAACATCGCTGAAAAAAACCTCACTTTACAAACCGAATCGGGCAGTCAGTGCCTGGGCACTACAACTCCTGAATTATGGAGTGTCGTTCGAACGATTTTTATTCTTTTTTTGTATACTTCTTTCCACTATTTTACTTCCCTTTTTTCCCCTCTTTTCATCCAAACGCTTCTGCTGTTGACAAGAGGAGGACGATGAATTCTTTGCTCTTGCAGCAAAAAGTTTCAAAAGATTTGGCAAAGATCAATTTACCAACGTTTACGACCTCCAAGTGCATCGACGATCTTGCCTTTTTGAAAGAACCTGGTCTTGATACGCGTCGTTTAATACAAATATTCCTGTTCGAAACGAACTTGGAACGATAAATTCAGTCTGTAATGAAAATAATCCAGAACAGTTCTTTTTTTTTTTCAACGTTATTTTTATAGCTTTCACATTTCCCTTTTCTTATTAGTTGAGAACATTTAGGATGGTCAAAAATTTTTATTAACATTTCGCTAGCATTTTGTTTCTTTATTTGTTTGGGTGCTTTTTTTTTGTTGTCTTAATAGATAAAATAACCGACGATACTTTAAAAAGTTAATAGTTAAGAGTTTGCGATCTTTGCGTAGACGCACTCTTAAGAGGGCGATCTTAACTTAGAATTATTGTAAAATTTATTGTACTTCTGGCTTGGAGTTTAAAGAATTTTTATTTATAAAAAAGATGAGAGGATTTTGAAATAAATTTGATGATTTATGCATACATTATATTTTCTGAGCAGCATACAAAATTCCCCTTGGCCATTGCATGCTCTGAATTTTCAAAATTCATTTTAGTTTTTAAGTTACAAAAAGCATTAGATATAATAAATCATTTCAGATAATGATTAAATCCAATTAAATTTTGAGATTTAATATTTATATTATTATGAAATAATTAAATGTTTCAATTAAAACAATCTTTTTTATTTTGTGTTATTTTTAAATAATAATCGACTATTTTAAGAAGTAAATTATCCAAAATTTTAACAGTTTTTCGAATTTGTAGGACATATTTTTTTCTTTATTTGTTGAATATTTTGTAAGAATATTAGTCTTTTATGACCCCCGGGCACCAATCGACAATACACCTTTACATTGCTGTTGTTATTTATGAAGAACCTACTATGATTACTAATGCATTGTAACATATTTGTACAATCAAAATATTGTTTTAATCTTGCATTTTTAATGTTTGTATATTTTTTATTTAAGTAAATTTATGTATTCCCCACAAAACACACTAAATTATTTAAACGTTTAATTTTATTAAACTGATATATTTTTCTAAAAAAAGAAAGATTTGTATTAAAGTAGAAAACAGCACATAAACTACAAATCACATAGTTTAAAGAGACAGCCGTTTCGGTACTATAGCTAAGTACTAGCGTCAGTGCTATGAAGTGAAATGACCCTGATATTTATATACCTAAGTCGATTGCCTGTCTTTCTCTCTCTTTTTTTTTATATACAGTTTCTTAAAATTATAAAACTACGTATATTTGCAATAAAAATTGAGTATTTCAACAATAAAAATGCATTAATGTTACTGAATTTATATAATAACTTAATACTTACTTATATAATAAATAATCAAAGAAACAGTTGTATGAATTAATTTTTTCAATATATTTTCATTTTTTTTCAGATAATTTGTGTACAGTGCTTTTTTTTTTTTAAATCATCTGCTGTTGCTATGTTTAAAAATAATAAATGTTTAAAAGTAATAAAAATTGCGTGTTTCAACAATAAAAATGCATTAATGTTACTGAATTTATATAATGATTTATTAATTGTTTATATAATAAATAATCATAAAAACAGTTGTATGAATAAATTTTTGGAATATATTTTCATTTTTTTTTTAGATAATTTGTGTACAGTGCTTCTTTTTTTTATTTTTTTAAAATCATCTGCTGTTGCTAAAAATAATAAATGTGTAAAAGTAATAAAAATTGCGTGTTTCAACAATAAAAATGCATTAATGTTACTGAATTTATATAATGATTTAATACTTACTTATTTAATAAATAATCAAAGAAACAGTTGTATGAATTATTTTTTTGAATATATTAAAAAAATTTTTTATAGATAATTTGTGTACAGTGCTTTTTTTTTTTTTTTTTTTTTTTTTAATTATCTTCTGTTGCTATGTTTAAAAATAATAAATGTTTAAAAGTAATAAAAATTACGTGTTTCAACAATAAAAATGCATTAATGTTACTGAATTTATATAATGATTTATTAATTGTTTATATAATAAATAATCATAAAAACAGTTGTATGAATTAATTTTTTGAATATATTTTCATTTTTTTTTAGATAATTTGTGTACAGTTCTTTTTTTTATTTTTATTTTTTTTAAATCATCTGCTGTTGCTAAAAATAATAAATGTTTAAAAGTAATAAAAATTGCGTGTTTCAACAATAAAAATGCATTAACGTTACTGAATTTATATAATGATTTAATGCTTACTTATTTAATAAATAATCAAAGAAACAGTTGTATGAATTATTTTTTTGAATATATTTTAATTATTTTTTTAGATAATTTTAGTACAGTGCTTCTTTTTTTTTTTTAAATCATCTGCTGTTGCTATGTTTAAAAGATAAACACTATTACTTTTTCTGCTGTTGCAAGGGCATTATGCTTTCAACTTACTTAGCTTTTTAAAGTCCAAAATATATTTCTCTTTTGTTCTCTTCGCAAAGCCATACGGAAGACTTAAATAACACTTTTGGAATATTTGTGTGCTCTTGTCCTTATTGCAGACGATCATCTACTATTACTTCAGCGGGGTGGCAACTTCTTTCTCATGGAAATGGTCCATAACATTTCCTGGTACAAATTTGAAACAACTCTTCGTAACTTTGTAATGAGCTTAAAACTAATAACCAAGACGTGTTGTATAATAAAGCAATCCTGAAAACACCTCTCATACTTATCCTTTTTCATTGTTCGCAGAAATATTGCCCACGTACGAAAAAATATCTAGTTTTCTCATTAGCATTTACCAAAGGCTATAGTGTAGTGCTATGTTTTTTTACTCAAATATTTTTCTATTTTTGTTTCTGCTTTATTTTTATTTTTCTTGTTCAATGGTTAATTAGTCTTTCGTTTCGGTTCTACATATCTTTTTTTCGTGAATCGGTTTATCTAGTCTATTTTAATAGGGCTTTTCTTTCATGTTTTTTTTTAATAGTTTTATTGATTTCTTTTGCGGGATAACTGTTGCCCATACAGACGTGGAATTTAGACCATCTGCGGCTTTATTAAATGAAATTGTTTGTTATTGTTTGGAAACGGGGGCAATTTCAACGTCCAGTTGTTGAATAGTTTTCATTTAATACGATTATTTTATATTTCACTATTACTTCGTGGTATTCAATTGGTTTTAGATAAGATTTTTTTTTTTTTTTAATTTGAGCTAATTTTTTTGTACTTAAATATTGAACAAATATATTTTTCCTTATTAGAGAGATTTTGCAGAAGGTTATGGTTCTCCCTAAATCTAACGTTAACGCTATTTGAGCTACTTAGTGGGAAAGTTTCCTTACAAATCATCGTGTCCCGAAGGGGTGGAAAATTTAATTAGCGTTACGGTAAACGCAAGACAAACGCTATGCAAAAGCTCTCCACTCTCTTTTTTTTACAGACTCTATAAACCAAAGGGAAATAAATATCCAACGAAATATAATTTACCAACGTGTTGTGAAATACTTATTAAAATAGGGTTCAATTAAATTGATACCTAAGAAAGTAGGTATACTATCATTTCCGATGGCCAACATTCTGTAATATGTATTTTTAATCGGTACGCAATTAAATGGGGTTGAATTACCCGATAAACAAAACATTACTTTTGGAGTTTTGTGTTAAATTAAGTTATATTTATTTTATAATTACCAGGTTTATTACTGTATTAAGTATGGCTATCATTATATCTATCATTATCTCTGCACTATATATATATATATATATATATATATATATATATATATATATATATATATATATAATGTTTCTTGTCATTTTTATCACTTGATTAAATATATCTATCATTATCACTGGACTAACTACATCTGTATCTAGTAAATCAGCTATGTCCAATAATTTCTTTCTAATAATCTTTTAAAACAAGATTTTTTTTTAATGCTATTGCAGATATCTTCTTTTATCTGCTTTTAAAGTATACTTTTTATCTAATAATGTCTATCTTTTATAAGGTAACCAAGAAAAAAAAAAAAAAAAGACAGAAAGAAAATTTTGCACCTTTTCAATTTTTGAACTTCCGCAAAACGTTCTTGTCTTAATGAAGTAAATATTTTTTTTTATTTATCATTTTAATCAATAACGTAGACAACAAGGAAAATCTATCAAGAATTTTACGTAATGTCAAACTTTCAAAAAAGTGATTTTTTTCCCCCCTTTGCTAAGTAAGTACTTTCTTTACTTCGCAAACTTTGATAAAAAAGTTAAAAATACCCTTAAAGTTTATAAAATATGAATATTTAATATCTCCTTCACATTTTAACGCTTTTTCGGTTTGCCATAGTTTGAAGATGCGTCCTGTCCAAAATTGAGTTACCTTTTTGTACTTAGTTATACATTTGTATACAACTAATTTGTTTTTAAACAGATTAATTTAAGTCCATCATTATTCAGTAGTGATATGTTCTTCTACTTCAAATTACTTTGCATACTAAAATACTTTTGATGACTCTTATCTCTGCAATAAAGCGGAATAGATAATGAAACATGCAAAATAAATTAAAAATGTATACTTGTAAACAAAAATTTTATTGAGCAATATATTAACTGTAATATAAATAAGTATTATTCGCATTACATTTTTGTGTGCGTGCAACACTTGGATCTACTATTAGAGCAAATTTTATACTTTGCCTGTAAAATGAAAGTTTAGGTTGTCAAGCGTTTTTAAAGGAACTATCATAAATATTATAAAAGAATTTTTTCCCCATTCTATTTTTTTTATCTTTGTTTCTATTTGTCTTTTTCTATGTACGTATAGCTATAGGACTCATTAAATTTAATGATATTTTCGTGTATGACATCTATTTTTACTTAAAAGAAGCGCAACTTAAGTTGTTATGCAATTTTATGAATTTAAGATAAAAGCAGATTTAAAGGTGGCGATCAAAAGATAGGCTTTAGACGAAATCTACAAATTTTTTCCATGTGAATGTCATCAAAAAAAGCTGAATGTAACTTTTCTGTGAAGCTGAGATTTCTTAGATTACGGTATTCAGTGTCAAAAAGCGTCTGATGATGGTTTACGAGTTAATGTGTGTCGTAAATATAGCGCCCAGATGGGTGACAGCGATTGTAAATTTTAAAGGGGACGGGGATACCCCCACTCACCTGTTCGTCACCGGAAGGTATATAGCGAGTTCCAAAACGAATTTACTCGAGTATGGAAAAGAAGGAAATTTTAGCAATAAAACAGTCAAAGCTGAGAACCAATCCTGAAGTTTTTGGCAACGCCCCACCATAAAACTTCTACCAACAACTAGTATCGCTTTCAGTCCGAATAGCCAGGAAGTTAGGATATATGAGCCACAAACGGTCGGCAGCACATACAGAATAGGATTTGTAAAATATCTCTTGGAATTAGCATAGACTGCGTGAGTACATATCTGACAACTTGAAATAATTCATAACTCGTTTTGGAAGCTTTGTGGTAGACTTGGCAAGCATAAACTTTGTGTTCCAAGATTATACTGGAGATTCTGCAACAAACTTTGAGTAAGTTATATTCAAGTTCTCTTGCTTAATTTTGAGTTGTAACTTGCTTTATTCTATCTACCTTTGCGTATCTCTAAATTTAATGAATTTATATAGTTATATTATTTTTTTAATCGAGTGAGTGTTTGGGAATGGGGAGTGTTTGGGACTCAGATGTAAAAACTTTAAGTAAACTGTAATCAAGTTCTGAGGCGTACTAGTTATAAAGGATTACAATTCATAGATCGTTGAATTATTTATAATAGATTCTATAGTATTCAAGAATGTTCTCATGATTCAAGAAATAATTTAAATTATAACTTGGGAAACCAAACTTTGTATTACAAATTACACTAGACATTCTGAAACAAAGTAAATTTTAGTTATCTACCTTCATCTTGATGAAACTTATTTTATTTTATCGACGGCCAAGTTTCTTTAAATTTAATATACTGATCGCCAAATTGTTAAATCTTTTCAGAGTTTACAATATTTAAGATTAAATGACGACTCTGAAATTGTAAGCAAGTTTTAACGTATATAAGTACAATGTTAAAAAAAAAAGAAATCTGTTAAATTTACAGGAAAAAAGAACTGTCTGCTGGTGTGCCAGTATAAAACCATTTATTTCACAGAAAATACTCTAATTTAAAAATCTTTTTTAAATAACATTTTCCGATTTTTTTAAGCAGATTAGTACTGTTATTTTAACAAACAATATTTTATTTTTTTTTAAAAACATCTTATTTTTTAAAAAAAATAAATAAATAAAAATAAAATAATTAAGTCAGCATTGTGGCTTGTGCGAACCGAGTGTAGAATTTACATGGCCAGTCAACACCTGGATTTGAACGCGGGTCCCTGAGGTACGTCAGCTCTAGTGATAGATTATGAAGAAAAGTTATCTAGATCTAAGAGAAATAGTTAATCATTATTAAAATTTCTTTCATTTGCTAAATCAATTATTGAAAAATTTTTTTAAATGAATGAAAAAAAAATTTTCAAACTTTTTCTTTATTTTTAATATTTTTGTACAAATATAATTTCGATAATCTATCATATATATATATATATATATATATATATATATATATATATATATATATATATATATATATATATATATATATATATATATATATATATTTATATTGTATAAAAGGGACACTGGTCTCCCATGAGCATCAAAGGGTTAAAACCCAACTATATAATTACCGCCGAGAAATCAAGCATTTCATTCAAGTTTCTATTTTTGAATTTTAGAAGATTAATATTGTCTCGAGTTTCTCAGAGCGAAGTTTCAACAAATTCCATCGGGATTTGTGCTATTATTTTTCAAATCAATTTATTTAAAAAGAAAAAAAATATGTACGCAAGTTTTGAATTTAAATTAGTCATTTCGTCAGATTGTTAACTAATCACATACTACTTGTTACAGTATAATATCTGATTTTATATCTGAAGTCTTAACAGAAAACTTTTAAAACAAATTAATTAGTTATTTGCTTTGGAAGTCTTAAGAATCGAAAACTTTAATTGCCTTTATTTATTTTGTATTTAAATTATAAATCTTTTGTAAAACTAATTATGTTCCTTTTATTTAAAGCTAATCTTTTCTTTAAATCTTAACTTTTGAGTATCCTTAACTAATTAACAACGGAATGGTCTTAAAGATTGTCTCGTCTTTAAATATGAATTATCTGTAGGTAATATAATTATAAAATTTTAATTGAGTTACATTTATAAATGGAAACTCTTACTGTTTATGTAAGCTGGTTTTTATATTTAGTAGCTATAAATTCAAGAATAAACTAGCTATTTTTAATTTCTGATGTAATTAAGTGGATCTTTGTTTATTATTATTATTATTTTTTTTGTGTGAAATATACAGGTTAAAAGATTCTGATTTTTTATCTTTAGTTGTAGTGTCTTTATATTGTAATGTTTTTTTTTTTTTTTTTCAATTATAAAAAATTTGAAAGTTCTTTTGGATTTTGTAGACTATGAATATACAAAAAGGTGTACTAGATGTTACAAGAATGTCCTATATCTGTTTACAGTGCAAAATCTAGAAATGCTATTGCAAACTATACTGCGCTATTGCAAACTACAGGACGCTATACTGCGGAAAGAACTTTTTATGACGAATCAAAATGTAAAAAAATTATTGCAGAATAACTTCTCCACTGTGCAATCCTCAGTAAATGCAAAGAAAAAAATTGCAGGATAACGTCTGCATAATCCTTAATAAATAAAAGCAAATTATTGCAGTATAACTTCTCCACAGCCTAATACCAAGTAAATGCAAACCGATTATTGCATCAAAAAGCAAACAAATTATGACTCGATAAATTCCTCATTGCGTTATCCCAAATAATCCTTCCATAATTTGTTTAGATTTTGATATTTTGATGGAAAAAAAATTCTGTATTTGAAACTTCATGGTTTACTCTAGGTTTACCCGAATTAAATTTCTATTAACTTTAAATTTTAAATTATTTATGTAAGTAAATGAGAACTTTTCATGAAGGATTTCTCCCGCGGTATATGTACTGCCCTCCTATGTGGTAGTACCAGGCATTGTATTTCTTTAACGATATAAAAACTACACAGGTTATTGTAAATTTGATGAGCTTAGAAATTTAAACAAAACTGTCGCTCAGTCATGTTAATAATACAATGTACACTAAACCTTTTTTAAGGATATAAAAACTGTAAATTAAATTGAAAATCAGGAGTTCAATTTTATCTGATACCAATATGTCCCCTTCCTCTCCCGAACGAACTCAACTGTTGAGGGGGTGGAGACGGGGAGGGAGAAATTCTAAATATGGTTTTAATCTTTTTCATTAAGTTTTCGCAAATAAACGGAAGATGAATATTTACTCTATTAGGCACTATTTTTCGATGCATGTAAAACTATATGGTCGTCACCCAGTCAGAATTTGAAATATAAAGCGTGCAGTAATTTTCTCGATTTTAATTTTTTCTCACAAAATTATCGGCAATTCGGCTATCTTCAGTTCTTGAAAGATATTTAAATGAAAAAAAAAAAGAAAAAAAAAAAGCAGTTATTAGCTTTTAGATTTTTGAAAAATATCTTTGTTTTATGCAAATAACGTTAAAAGAAATTTTAAGCGTCATCCAAATCGTATCGCATAAATTTCAACGCCAATAAGATTAGCTTTTCAAAAAAAAAAAAAAATATATATATAAAAACTGAGAAACGTGTAGTTTTAAATTGCTTGCTCCAAACCACAAATAGCATTATTTTATTGTTTTAAAGTTTTGAGGAAAAATTTATCGAAGTTCTAAAAATTATCAAGCGATATTTCTCCTAATCTAATAAAGCGCCCTCTTTATTTTCTACCTTTTTCGAAAGGTATTTAAGCTGCCTAATAATATTACATCAACAGAAGTTTGTTAAGTACAAAAAAATGCAGAGAAAAGCACAAATTTAACCTAGACTACAAGATGGTGAGGTCATACCTCTTAATAATGCAAATACTAGAATTGTTATTGCAAGTTTGATACTCATAAATGCTAAAACAAAAAAAAAGCTTCTGAAGTTATGTGGGTATTCGAATAAAAGAGGCATGTTAAATTTTGTTTGAAAATGAGAAGAAAAAAAAAGTCTATTCAACAGCGAAAGCACTTCGTTAAAAATGAAACTTAACCTGTTGCTGTTTTAACAACATAACTCAGCCACCTTATTATTAGTGTTATTAGATTTTATTGCATGTCGAAGTTGTTAAAATAACAAATAATACATATCGTATTCTATTATTTTTATATTTTCTATATAAGTATGCAATTACATTTGAAACTTTTTTCCTTTGCATCGATTATTTACTACATAAATCCTAAAAATAGACTTTTAAAATATCAACTATTCATTAATGTGTTAATTATGGCCCAACATTCCGTAGTTTCCGGATACCTTTATAAGCCATGTTCTCATGAATTGTTAATGAATACCTGAGAGGTTCAAGGTCATCGAAGTAAAATTTCTTTTAAAGCTTGTTTGCGGTTTTATATCTGCTTTTAAACTCAAGGCCTGCAGCATCACGATCGCCATCTTTTTTTTTTATATTCTTTTTTTTTTTTTTAACGATTGCTTATCAAAACTGGTGTTTTACTTATTGAAGTTGTTTGTTGGTGGATGCCCAGACTTATGACCCAACATTGTATTAGGTAAAGAACTGGTAATATGTTTCTGTTTAAATAAGTTTGTTAAAGATTTGTGTAAGAACAAGTGTCTTTGTTTGTGTTATCTCTAGTTTTCTTATTTGAATCCACTCTTGAAAAATGTAGGGTCAAAACTAACAGAATATGGTAAAATTTACCATGTTTCCGGCTCTATGGTAGCACCAAAATGCTAGGTAAATTTTAACGAAATGCTTTGGTAGTGATTTTGGTAAAATTAACGTAAAAATATGGTTTTGCGAAACAATTGCTAACGAAAAAATTGTTTAAAAGGAGTTCTAAATTTGTAATATCTGAAGTAGATTTAAGTTTTAAATATGTTGTTGGCACGTTTTTATAAAGGATCTTATTATATTATTACTTAGGAGTGAAAGTTATAAATAATTAATTTATAAATAATATAAGTTATAAATAATAATAATAGTTCTTCAAATAATAAGTTCTATGATATTTCCTTTCTATAAGGTCGTTAAGATGTGAAATTCAAATATAATGCTTCGAAAAGATACAAGAAAAAAAAAGTTTCGAAATATTTTGATTATATTTTAGAAAATTAGTAAAATTTTTTTATATTTATAGCTATTAATGAAATATAGTTATAACATAATGGTTATAATGCTAGTTATGTAGCTGTGAACAGGCAACATTAGAAGATTCTTTTAAATCTATAGATATTAGTTTGATTGAAAAAATTATGATCAAAATTAAAATTTTAAGTGAATATTTTCAACATTTTCATGTTACATATTTACTTATTTTATTAATTCTGACTAGTGTAATATAAAGTTATAACACCTTTTTTTTTATAACAGTAATTATTTGTGCATTTTTTTTTCACTAAAAATTACGTTCTAAATATCATATATTATTCACTTGAATTGTTGGAAAAAAGAGCTAAAAATTGTAATTACGATGTATATTTTTAAAAAGAATTATTATTTAAAAGCTCCGATGCGCTATTGTTTAACAGAATACTTTTTTACTAATCTAAAATTTGATTAAAATGTAATAAATTTAATTATACGTTGGAACGAATCGTTTGTTTCAATTTCTTCGAAAATTTTAAAACTTAATTTTATTTACTTTAACTCGATTATATTATGAATACAACTTTTTGATTTAAAATTTCATCGATAAGTATGAATGTTATTTATTTATTTTGAAATTCATCATATTATAAAAATGAACTTTTATCGAGAATACTTTTTTTTTTATTTTTCCCGATCCAGATCTTTGTTAATAAATGTAATTTAATATCTTTTTCTTTAAAAGTTTTGAATAGCATTTCACTCAGCATATGAAAAATTATTAAAAACATCTTTTGCCTGTAGGAATTTTATTTCTATATATTTTTATCAGGTCAAATGTTAAAATATATATTTCTAGATGTGTTTTATTTTAGGAATAAAAACTAAATAAAAAATAATTAATTACTGCAATTAAATGCAAGATACTTCGAAGTAAATCGGGTGAGATATAAGTTGAAAAAAATATAATCAGTAACTTTTTTATTCTTCTAAATTTTATTGAACTAAGAAACGTTTATTTATAATTTTAAAAAAATTTCTGAAAAACAATCAGTTTAATTTACAGAATAATTTTTTTTTTTTTTAAATCGCAATTATTTTGCTAGAATAGTTAATAGATTTTTTCAAAAGAAAAAACCTGCATTTAAATTTTTGGATTTATGATTTTTTTTTCTTTTCTGTATTTTATATCTAACGCAAGAACTGTTTTGTAAAAAGTTCATTTAAAAACTTCAATTGTGCATTTTCGATAATTAAATATATTACTTCCCACATTTCAAATATACACTTAAAAAAAAAAAAAATTCTCATACCTACTACGACCTCTAATCGAACCAATTCATGCGTGGAGTTGAGATAGAATTTCAACTGTTCATTTGATTGAGCGTTGAAAAAAAAATTTTTTTTCTAAAAAGAATTTGTAATGAAGATCTTTTGGGCAAAATGATCTTACCTTTGAGGCAATGTAATCTAACCTCTAATAGCCTTTTCTAAAGTTTGATAATATATTTTATTTCCTGAAGTTCAAAAACCTTTGTGGTTTGGGTTGATAGTATTGTGATGGATTTTTTTTTTGCTTCCGATTTATTTTATTTTAATGATATCTATGTTCAGGTAGGAAGCTTCCAGAAATTTAATAATGTTCTATTCTAATACAAACGACTGGAAAATAATAATGTATTTCCCTCCGATATGGTGTTGGTAATTTAGGAAATTTCTGTATTTAATTTTTTTTTTTAGATAATTTTTGATTAAATGAAATTTATTATTTTTTGATAGATAATAATAATAAGTACGAAAATGCTTTCAGATAATATTAAAATGTTTTTAACTTTGGGTATTAAGTTTTTACTCATTTCTCTTCTTTTTTAGTGTTTTAAATTTAGAGAAAAGTATTGTAAATCAAACAAATTTCGCACGAAAATGTATGGATGTATATAATTTATTTAAATCTAATGCATTTTTAAATTTTTTTCTCTGCTGTTGCTTATTTTTTCCAAGCAAAGAAGTTTGTAAATTACCTTTGCTTCGAATTCATATTAAATAGCTCAAATTATCTGTCTTAAATTTATAGAGTCATTTCATTAACGGAAGGTAATATTCGGTAATAAGGTTTTGGAAATAATTTAAACAAGTAAAGCGCTTATCTTATGAATCATATTTAATGGAAATGGATTATTATGTAAAATTAGAGTTGAAGACAGAATTTTACTTCCGGATTTGGATCTAATTCGACAATTAATATATTTTCTTTTTCAATTAAAATATTGTGTTAAAATAATTTTGACAGATTCACATTTTCGGCAAACTCGATCCTAACAAATTACTTAATTACTTCCTAACTAGAAAAATTAACTTATAGACATTCATGTTTTTTGTTTAAAATAATCAGAGTTTAAATTTCATGTATTTTATTGAGTTTTCATCACGTATTTTCAATTTGCACTATGCTAATGTCTTTGTAATTAAGTTATTTAATTAATCAGTATGATTTTATGCTTTTCTGAATCATTATTAGTGAAATTCATTTTATGAATTAGTTATTATTTTGAACATTAACAATCCAAGTTACTGAGTTAGAACTATTTACATTTGCATAAAATTTAATTAATGAAGTTTCATTTAACTTTTACGTTAAGTTATCGCATATTCAGCCAATTATATTTAAACTTCAATCTTTCGTGTTGATAGTTAAAAATTCTTTTTGATTTAACACGGGGTTTAAAATCCATGTTTTACCCCGGAGCAATTGTCAACGAAAAAAATTTTTTTTTAAAAATTGTTCTTGAAAAAATTTGTTTTTCACATAACGTTCACAATACGACTAATAAATGAGGTCACCTTCACTCCATTCGTCACTAAATTTATCTCGATTGCAAAAAGAATATTACTATCGTTTGAAATGAAAAAGGTTTAAAGGTAAATGTCGTCTGATAAATGAAATAAATATCGTTTTGAAATAAGAAATTTGTATCGTCTAGATCTGTTGAATTAAAATCGTTTGCAATACATAATCGTTTACTTTTATTTCAGTATATTGCAATTATTGTATTGAATGAGTTTGTTTATAAGTTCTTTGTATATAGTGTTCAGTTCATTGCACATAAAAAATGTGCAGAAACGATAAGGATCCAGCATAATGAATAGTGTTTAACAAAGTGTTTATAATTTCTTCTCATTTTTAAACTTCTTAAAGGTCCACTTAATGAAACATTTACGTTTTATTCCCCTTTCCTCATAAGAGTGTTCGAGAAAAAATCATTATTCCTCAGCATTTATGCTGTCAAGTAACCTAAAAGAGATTTTATTTTTATTTTTGTTGAAATGCATGACTCTTTCTAGAAGGGGAGGGGGGATAAAATTGATACTAAGGTAAGATTGGAACTTAGCAATTATTTTCTTCTCCCTTCTCGATCTTAATATTCTTTTTCCGTTTTTCGCTGACGTTGGGTGTAAGATTTTCCAAGGCTCCGCCCCTCAAATTTACGGCGATTCAGTTTTTTTTTATTTTTATTTGTTATTTTTTTATTTTATGATTTTTTTTTATTTTTTATTTACTGCAACGCAAGCTATGTCGGGACTGATTGACATTGATTGCAAATGATTGCTATCACCAGTCCCTTCATTTTTTTGTGTTTTTGTTTTTAATTTTTAATGCAGTTTTTTTTCCTGCCCATTTTTGCTTTGTGGGTTAACTTTGTTAGTTTCGTTTGTCTTCTCCCTGCCTTCATTAATTTTCTATTTAATATCACTCTGACGGTTAAATCGTGCTTCTTTTCACTGTAACTTTGAGATATCTCTATTAAGATTGAATAATTCGGCATGCATTGCACGCATTTGGTAGACGTGTTTTTATTATTGAGTGTGTATGTGTGTGGCTTGTGTCCACTTTATTATGCATATTAAAATTCTCTTTCATCAGTCGCACGTCCTTTGAGTAAGTTTGGACCTGTCTGATATATTTTACTACAGCTTCCTTCGATCGCATTGAAGTTGTTAACAAAAAGACTCGTCATTATTATCCGACGAAATATGTAATTTAAACCGAAAAACGCAATATATTTTGGGCTATTTTATTCTAACTTTAGATTAGTTAAAACTTTTTTTACATTTACATACATAAAGAAATATTAAAATGAAAAAAGCCTCGGGGGAATTTTTATCACTCTCTTGCACGATTAGCACCGTGTAATTTTCTAATTTCTATTATACATTAAAACACTGGAATAATTCTAACCAACGGTAATATTTAGAAAAAAAAATTACTTGCATTTTTTTATTTAAATTCTTTAAACTATATTTACATATATTGACAAAACTAGAGTTTGTAAATTATTTCCCAAATCCTCGAAACATCACTAAATTATCTTTCGATTCGTATGTATAATATTTCAAATATTATTTTAGTCGTTTGTATAATAATTTTAAATTATATTTCATTAGTTTGTAATAATTTAAAAAAGGAATTCTTGTTAAATATTTTACAAATTTCAAAGATATGTATGTCTTTGAGCGGATGTAGGTATCTGTATAGATAATAATTCAAATCCTTGAAACGTCATTAAAAATAACCCCAATTAATATTCAAAATAGTTTTAATAATATTTTATTCGTAAGTATAAATTGATCAAATGTTTTATTCATTGTTATAGTATTTTCGAACGGTTCTTTTACTAGAGAAAACAGATATTCGGTTTATAGATATGTGGACGTTTCTTCAAATCCTAGAGGCATTACTAAAAATAACTTTTGATTTGTATGAAACTTTCCAAATAATATTTCATTCGTTAGTTCAGCATTTTCAAAACATATGTTATTCTTTGGTATAGTATTTTCAAATAATGCTGCTTTCGGTGTTACTACTATAGTAAAATAACGCCATTATTTGTTACAATAGAACGCTTCCAAATATTGTTTTATTCGTTGGCATTTATTTTTGTAAACAGTTTTATACGTAGGATTATATATATATATATATATATATATATATATATATATATATATATATATATATAATAACAGGGCTACATCCCTGTTATCAGTGGTGTATTTAGCTTTAATAATGCAGTCGTAAGCCATGATACACTCCAAAAAGCTTTATTAATGGTAGTAGGCTGGTATCGATAACAATTCACATCCACACTCCGCAAGGGAGGGGGTGGACAAGACTTTGGACAATTCCGGAACAGCTTATCAGGATCACAACATGATGAAAAAGACATTCGAAAAGCATTGCTCTCGCTTTTATACTAACACATTTTGGAGTAAAAAGGCACAGTCTTTGAAATACTTGTATCCTTACGCATTAAGGAAAATCATTTCATGCTTCCTTATATGGAAGTGAAAGGGGGAGAGATTCTAAAAATAACTCAATCGTATGTTTATCAGCCTTGAATTCCCAAAATAGAATCTCTCTACGCTTATTCTTTAACAAAGACATTTTATGAAAGCGAAAGAGTTTTAATTCTTTTATTAATACAAAAGTATTATAATTTTTGTATTACATATATATATATATATATATATATATATATATATATATATATATATATATATATATATATATATATATATATATATATGCCAGTAAGTTTAGTTTCTGCTTTCTTTTATTTCATGCTCTTTTACTACTGAATTTTTTAGCGATATCGACACATATAAAGAATAATTTTTATCTTAGGATTATTGTTCTTTATTCTGAAAATTATACTAAAAGATGCGTCTTGAGGAAGATTTGGTTTATTTTTATATTTTTTATTATTATTTGTATATATATATATATATATATATATATATATATATATATATATATAAAAATTACGATTAACAGAAGAAGATATTGCACAGTAGGATAATTATCGTTTTCCTTTGGCAGATGTGTGGTTGAAAATTTACGCAGAACTTGCCACAGAATGTTAGTTAATTGGAAATGTATTCATTTTATTTACTTTAGTATTTAAGTTTATCACTGCAATTTATATGTCTTTCTGCTGAATTTTTTATGTTTACCATTAATGCAGTTGTTTTTGCAATAAATTTTGTTTCCGAAACTAAGTGAGTAATAACTGAATAAGAAAATGTCATTTGAATCATCATCCAATACATTTCCAATCATCATCCATTTCTTTCACCTGAATTTTCCATACTTACTTACACTTTTCTATACTTACCTTATTCTGACGCATTTGTTTCGGTAATAGATTTTTCCTAAATTATGTGGATGATGAAAGAAAATGTCAATAAAATCTTCCTCCGTAAGAAAAATTCTAAATTTTCAAACAAATCGTTTGACAGCCCCCCCCCCAATAACATTATCAAAATATTGTAAATACTCGTAAGCACTATTTGCACTTGGCATTTCGAACAAGAATAGAGTTTTCAATTTATAATTTTTTTTTTCCTCGCGGAAGTTTGAAAAAATAAAAAAAAGGGTTAAATGCGTTCCGTATGACCGCATACATAAAGCTAACAAAAAAGTGCGTAGGTTCGGCAATTTCGATGTAATTTTTTCCCTAAGCTCATTTTGAACGTTTTTAACGGTCGATCATAAATGTCGACGACCTGCACGTGTAAATACGGTTTTTATGTATACTCTAAACACATTAAAGACATGATTTCTAACTCCCAACTTCTAAAGAAAGTACTAATTCTAACCTTAACTCACGAGTTTAAGTTTAAATGCTGTGTAGCAATTTCTTTTATTATTTGTTTACTTTTTTGCAGATTTATTTATTCTCTGCAGGAGAGAGGTTGCATAACCTGTTTCGGCATTTTAATACAATTGCTGAATAAGATACTTGACAGGAAATAGTAAATGATGTATGAAATATATTGTATAAGATTAAATGCAATGCTTGAATGAAGATGTAAGTGCGATTCACCAATAATGGAAATATCTTTTATTTATAAATGCAATGCCTAAATAAAAATCTGGCAAAGAATTCTTAGCTAAATGTTTTTTTTTAATACTTACATGTTAATGCAATTTGTTTACACTATTTCAAATTTAGTATTATAAAACATACATACGTATGTTTTTTTATGCATACCTACTGTAATTGTAAATGATGTATGAAATTTATTATTTAAGATAAAATGCAATGATTTCATACTTAACCATACTTGTGCAAGTTGTCGGAATGCATTGTATAGTTTGATTTGAATATTGCGAATTAATATAATAGTTTATATTTCCGTAATATTTAATTGGATAACTTAATTCTAAAAGAGTACAAAAGCGTATCAATCTTGCTCTAAGTAGTGAATTAGTTATTAATTGAATAAATTTAGACATTTGTGTACAAATTGTGTTCCCTAAAATTTCCTTATAAGTGATTATTAACTTTAATTAATCTTTAGTCTAACTTATTAATCTTCAGGGGTTTGAATTGTGCTCCTATTATTAAATTAAAAACAACCCAATTCTATTTGTTTCAACAAAAAGTTGTTGTTTTTTTTGCAGCATTCTGGTTTATATCATATTAGTGTATATTTAAATTTTGGACATTG
Organism: Parasteatoda lunata; assembly: GCA_949128135.1. NCBI lineage: Eukaryota > Metazoa > Arthropoda > Arachnida > Araneae > Theridiidae > Parasteatoda > Parasteatoda lunata. Next base: position 39,350,309 of record OX421971.1, read on the forward strand.
TCGTATTAGTTAATAATTTTTATTTTTCTTCCTTTTTAGATTTAAAGTTGAAGATTTAACACACAAAGTTTAAAAATTTTCGGTGGCTGAACTCAACTAGTAATTTGGTAAGTTGAAAACTATCATTTACTTAAAAAGTGTCATAAACATTGTAGAAGTTGTTAATTCCAATTGAAAATTCCATTTCATTAGTACAGTGCCACCAAATAATCCATTTTTGTTTGTATGAAAAAGAATATTGGTCCTTTAACATTTTCAAAGACGTAGCTTTGATTTCCATAAATTTTCCGTAATAATTCATCAAGGGTAATGATTCATCAATGATTTCAAGTAATTTATTGTTGTTCTTATATTTATTTTGCCCAACAATTTGGTTTCGCAAATTTTCGTGTTAAGCCCGGTGTGAGCTAAAGGATGTAAAGATACACAATAGCATTTACCCCAATATATTTTGCTGACTTTCTCTCATTGCTTTCGTTAACTCAACTGCTCCCAGAGAATTAACATCACAGAACAAACAGATTTATTTTCTATTACATTGTTTCTTGATTACATACTTATTATCTATGCCCGGTTTTCACATGCTAGGAATACCCAACGACTTAACAAAAAGAGTACTTTATTTAGAATAAAAGCACAAAAAACCCCTCAACTATATCTTAGTTTAATTGAATCACTTACTGAGCAAGAATTAAACCCCTTTACGTACTAGTCAGCAATATTGTTCTGATGTTATTTGAGGTGCAATCCAATAAATTTCTTCGACATTTGCGATTCGCTGTGCTGGAAACTTGCATTAACTTTAATGGATCGTTGTTTCAGCGGACGTATTAAACCCCTATCTTACGTAGTCTAATTTTTCCCCACTTATTTCTAGCATTCAGAATTTAAAAAAAAAATAAGGAAAAAATGAACATTCGAATGGTAGCGAATAAAAACTAAAGGGGAAAGTGACATAATGACCTTGGCGAACCAAAAGATTTTAATTTTCTTCTCAATCAATTTCTTCCCAGTCATTTCAATTAATCGTATCATTCTTGTGTTGTGTTGTTCTCAGCAAAGAATATTTTTGGCAACTCATTAGCCAAGCGAACCACTTCATTTCATTTCATTTCCTCTGGGTAAAAGAAAGAAAACGATTTTTATTTTTCGGCGGGAAAGTGATAGCTAAGCCTAAACTGCGAAGAAATCGATATCGAAACGTAAAAAGCACATTGGAATTTTTTTTCCTCTGTTTCATTTCCTTTTTTTTTAGTCTTTTATTCGTTTCTTTGTCATTTCTTACTTTTCGAATAGCATGCCGAGCTCTGTTACAGATAAATTTATTGCTAAAAAGGGTAGTTTGCTATTCACTTGGGGAAAAAAAAAAGAGTAAGAAGTGAAATTACGATGAGTTCGAAGAAGAATACGAAAATCGTTCATATCCTTATCGTTTTAAAAACAAAGAAAATTCTCGCTTTTAAAAATTCTCGAGCATTATTTAACGATGTTTCACTTATAATCCGAGAAAACTAGGCATAAAAATGCAAAGAACGAATATTTTTAAATAAGACTTTTTCGTTTTCATGAACTTTTCATACATATTTAATGATTCCGATGGAAATAAATAGCATAAGTCTCAAACTTTTTTATTTTTATTTTATTGAATTGCATCGCTTAAATTTTTGAGATACTTTACTCAAAGAATTTTTAAAGGAGTTTGTTGCAATTATGATATTTTTGTCTCTTTTAATTTCTTGCTTGCTTAAAAAAAATTTATTTTGAAATAGATAATTAGCAACTTTAATTTGAAAGGTTTAATCTCTTTTAATTTTTATCTTATTAGTTGACGTGTAAAGCTAAAAAAGAAAACTCAAAGACAAAAGGAAATTTTAATGCTTCAAAATGTTGAGAAATGTATGTAGTTTGTTAATGAAATTTTCTTATAATTATAACAAAACGTTTTAATTGCATTACTTCAAATACCAATAATATACCGGATCGTTGTTTATTGTTTGTGTTTTCATTGGAAAAAAAATGATTATGTAACAAATATTTTATTACCATTTATTTTTAATTCATATGTATTCATTGCACTTAACTTTTTATAAATTGAACTAAATTTTTATATTCATTTGAACAATACGTTTAATTTATATTAATACTTGAAAATTAAGAACAAAAAATGTCTTCATAGATATTACTGCTTTTAACAGTTCATAATTAACGTGATATTAGTTATGTATATAATTCAATGTAAAATAAAAATTAAGTTCGGAGAAAATAATTTTATTGCTAATGCATATTAAAATACGTTAGAGGTAATGCTTATAAGAATGATAATGAATAATTATCTTGAATTTTATGTAATTGTATACTAATACAAATTTACAAATAGATTATTTGTTGAATCATTGCTTATTTTTAGCTTTTAATTTATATATTTCTAATCTCTAGTGTATGTATGACGTAGTAGCAATATTCTTTGTTTAGTGTAAGAGGGAAAATATTGTAAACATTTATTCTAAGTAAAATGTTAAAACTATAATTTTGTAAAACTAAAATTAGCCTTTAAAAAAATAAAGTTATTCTTTTACGTTCTTTTCAAATCTCTTCAGACTGAGAATTTGAAATATTGCCGTTCTCAAAATTAAGAATAAAAAATTATATTGGTAAAAATATTTGATTCGAAGAGTTGGTGTACGTTTGTTGAAATCGATTAATATAGTTGAATTGCACGATTTGAAGTTGTTGAAATATATAAGTACGATTCCTAAGATCGATCCAAGATTATTACAAAAGAACTTTTTTTTAAAAAATGATTTTCTTTTCGTAATTTTTAATTTTAAATTTGGCTTTCAGATTTTGTGAATTAATTGAGAGGTTTCTATATTTTAACAAATTTTAGAAATTCAAATACTCAGGGATTTGAGAGATTCGAATTCTAAAATCTTCCATTCTTTATTTTTTCAAATTTTAGATACTCAAGACTCAATACTATTCAAATACTCAAGAGGTTTGAGAGATTTTCATTAAGAGTTTCGAATCCCAAAATCTCACATTAACAGTCATTTCTTGGCTTTTAATGGCTACCAAATATACTTAAGAGCCCCTTGAAATCAGATTTCATTGCTTGTTAATTTCTCGAAGGCATCGCAGATACCAACCATACAATCGATACCATCAAAAACAGAACCGAAACTTTAAACACAACACAGATCCAAAAATTATCGAATTAAAAAGCACAAAAATTGGAAAAAAAATCTGCCTATGCACCATTTGTAGAATTGTTTCTTGAAAACTTTTCAGTACCAATTAATAATTTAAAAAAATATATATGTATAATAAAAACTAAAATATATTATCTGTGAAATATATTTTAAAAAAAACTAAATTGTAATTTAATTCAGAAAATTTGAATGCAGAGCTTCCTATATATTAAGGCTATATAACCTTAACTATGTTATGTAGAAACTCAAAACATTCGCGGGAATATCAAAAATACGCGTTTGGGAGATTCGAAATCCAGAAGTAACCATTTCTTGGCTTTTCATTTGAGCTCCCACTATTCCAAAAATGGGATTTCATTACTTGTTAGTTCTTTCTTGAGTGGCGCATCACAGATGTACAAAATCCATACCATCAGAAAACAGAACCAAAGCCTTAATACCAAATCGATTTGTTCTCTCTGTGAAAACACGACATAGAATAAATATCAATTTCTGCTTACAGTATTACGTGCTTCATCCAATCGAATGCCTTCTGTAATCTAACCGGACAACCCCTGTTTCCTTGTTATCCGACGCTTAGACAAGGGTACTGCCCGGAGCGTATAAACATCCACATCATTTCATCCGCTTTGATACATGGCTAAACCCAACTGTTATCCTATTTGGATACGCTGTTTCCACAACCTGATACTTTTTTGTATTATCTTTCGCCTATTTTTTCTTTTCTTTGGCGTTTACATACATATTACTTGTATCTTTTCTATATGGTTTAAAAAAAAAAAAAAACCAAACTCAAGATCTGGGATTATTGGTAAAAAGAACTATTGGGATAAGGGGAAAACAACAGTAAGTTCCATATAATAAATGGAGGAAACGTAGACTCAAATAGGAGTCGTAATTGGAAACTTACCGTTCACTGCAGACGTTTTTCTAAAAGTTTCGAATACGTAATCCAGGATTATTCGTAGGATTTTGTATTTGAAACTAAAGTTTCAATAATTTAAATTCTAAATATTTAAAATTTTTTCCTTGATATTCCTATTTTAAACGTAAACAAAAAAAAAATAAATAAAATGGTAAAATTTTTGTTTATAGTTCAGATAGTTAATAGTTAAGTTATATTTCAGTATCAAAGTTTGAGTGGATTTTTGAATCAAGTCTATTCGATTCTTACACGGTTAAAAATTTTAGAGCGTGTCGAACCAGAATATCGTTCAAGTTAGCTACAACTTAAATATAGTGTTAAGTTGAACCATGATATCGTTTAAGATTCCTACAACTTAAATATAGTTTTAAGTTGAACTATATAATCGTTCACATGTGCTATAACTTGAAAATGGTGCTTAAGTTGAACTATATCATCGTCCTTTATAAACTTGATTGCACGATTCTATGGTTAAACTTGATCGAAAATGTAATTCAATTGAACACCTAATTATGGTTGGAGCAAACTTAAATTGCGGTATTATGGTTTCAAAGTACTAATATTATAGTTCACCATTCAAATGATTTTCCTGAAAGTTTCCGGACTTAATTCAGGGATTTTAAGGAACTAAATACGATTGCAATAATAATTTTTTTTTTTTTTTTTTTATAAAAAAGTATTTCGTATTATTACTTTGGAATTTTATTTAAACTTTCCGACATATTTTATTGATAAAAGGAGGAAACTTAGTAGCATTTTGAAAAATGTCTTTATTAGCTAACCAAATAAAAATTCTGAAAGCGAAATTTGACTATTTAAGGAACTATAAATTTGATTATTTAATGAACAATATTTAAAATTTCAGATTCAGAGTAACAGTAACGAAAATTATGAGCAATATCGGGGAGAAAAAAAGAAATATTAGACAACACACTTTTTAAAAAAAACTACTTTAGAAAATTTACTAGTATTTTACCGTATCTTTCTTTTAATCACCCAAAATTTTTAACCAAATTTCTATCGGAATTTAATACTTAATTATTTGTAATTTTGCAAGAGTGCTGATTAAAAGGACGCTTCTGAGCTTCTGAATTCTAACAGTGGTAATCTGGGTAATTTTTTTTTGGGACATAATAGACTAATTTTAATGGAATTTTTTATACTTTATATAATGCAATTTTTTATACTTTGACTTTAAATATTTAATATTTTTTGTTGTGTTTTATAAATAAAATTGAAATATATAGAGATCTTAAAAGAAATGCCGTCCTTAACATACTGAAAAATTTACTTAGAGAAAATTTTTAAGAGGAAATCGATTTGTTTAGTAAACTTATATTACTTTTATTCCTTTTAGGCTTAGATAAAGTAAACGACTTTTAGGCCTTTTAGGCTTAGGTAAAGTAAACGAGTTTTAGGCCTAGTAAACGAAAAATCGTAATCATAATTGAAGGTAAAAAAAAAAAGTTTACACATTTTAAAGAAAACTATATCAAATATTTTACCAATATTTTCCGGTATCTATCTTTTTTTGCGCAAATTAACTAAATTTCTATGGGAATTTATGCTTGAATTATTTTCAGTTTCACCACAGCACTGATAAAAATGATAAAAATGGCGCTTCCGCAAGCTAATGAATTCGAGCGGTGGAAGTTTTCAACAATTCTTTTTTTTGGGGGAATTGCAGTGAGTGATTAAGACTGGAGGAAATGATGAAAAAAAAAAAAAGTTTGTTAAAAAATAATAATAAAGGGAAAGAAATATTCTTGAAAGATTTTTCAAAGACATTTTTCGATATTTTCTTCTTTTGAACCTTCTTTGCTATGTAACTGCTATTTTCTAAATTGGTCCGCGGATTGAAAAGTTTTCCCTTTTTATTGCTGTTTTCCCCTGGATTTTTCACAAAGGAGGAAAAGTTTCTACTTCGCCCCATATCAGTTAGTTCCTATAATCCAACTGATACGTTGTTGGAAATCACTTTTGTGAACATTTTCTAACCACAACAATGAAAGTTTTTCCCTTCACCGGAAAATGATCATGAAAAAGGAAGAAACGCTTTTCTCCCGTTTTCCCCTAAACTTGTGTCAACCAGAGCTTCAATTTAAAAACAGACTATTTTGAAAGGAGTGTTTTTAATGTAGAAAACTAATAAGCTTACTGCATTTCACGGTAAAATGTTTTAAAAGATCTGTTCTCCGATCTTTACATTTCTATACAACATGTAAAGTTTTTTTTTTTTTTTTCTTTTGATGTTATTTTTTTGTGAAAGTTTTTTTTTTACATCTAATTATAGAATAACTTTGATTGGAAATTGTCGAGAGGCTATTAAAAGTTTGCCACGGAAGTTTGTGCAAACATTTTTACTGAACGTTGCTGTTCCGAGACTATTAAAATTTAAAATGAAAATTGTGTAAAGAGTTCACGGAAATCTTGTATACATAAACTGCCATAGATAATATAAGATAAACTGCCGTAATAGATAAAGATAACAGATAAAAAAGATAAGCTGCCATAATAGAGCGGTTTCTAAATGGTGTAGTGGAAGAGTTTAAAGCCATGTTGAATGGGTCCGCCGTATAAACGGGTGCGACGTATGTGTGATATATGTGTGTTGATGAAGTCGGATTCTTGGCCAAAGGATGGCGCCACTGAAATAACAAGAAACGCCCTCTCTGCCTTAAATTCGCTGGATTTCAACAAGCAGGCTTGCCCATGTGGCAAGTGACATAAGAAACAACAACAACAAACAACAAAACCAGTGTTGAACCATCCGATTATATTTTGATCCAAACTATAATTCATAATTTATTTAATCTTATGATTGCTTTAAAAAATTATTTCAAGTAAAAAGCCAATGAAATAGAAATGGCATTTTTTAAAAAGAAAAAAATATTTCTAATAACAATATATTGAACAACTAATTATGAAAAGAGTAAGCATTTATAAAATAGTGCATTGGTATTTCTTATAGAGCTTTTAAAATAAAATATTTAAATAAATTAATAAAGAAATATGTTTCCCTAACTACCGTTTATAGGAGTTTTTTTTTTTTTTTTTTTTTTTTTTTTTTTTCTAAATCTGGAAGTAAACCATAATTCGGCTCATTTTGCTCATTTTCAGATTATGTGTATATACACCAAAAATAAATTCATAATTAGACTGGATGTAGCACAATGATGGGAAATTTAATTATCGGACGTAAAACCTAATTTAATTTCATTAATGATAAAACGCTGAAGAATCTAAATTCCTTTAAATAAATATTTTAAAAATAGTCTTTTATAGGTTATAACATTTACAATTACCTTAATAAACTTTATTTATAACGTCCGGTTACACCAAAAAAAAGTTGATTTTCTTGGGGGGGGGAATTGGTACAATTGAAATTGTCATTTTCAACCCACCCCCAAAACTGATTTGTTTCTTAATTATTTTTATTTTATTTTTTTTTTTTTTAACTTTAATATAATTAAATAAAAACTGTATCTAGTTGGTATAACAAACACTTAACATGGAACGAATCGGCTTTAATATAAATCAAACTTTTTGGCTAATTTTCATTTTTTATTATTAAACAAGCGATAAACTTAGGACATTAGTAATTCATTAAATGTATTAATTAACATTATTAAAGAACAAATAAAAATTCATCAAAATATCATTTTTTTTGGGTTATTTTTATAGATGATAAGTAAACAGTAATAATATAATATTAAAAGTACCCTAAGGATAAAAAAAAAAAAAATTTTAACGAAATTTATTAAAAATAAATTATTTCATATTAATCCCGGTCCAATAAAATAACTCAAGATATAAAAAACCTGATTTGAGAAGGCAAATTCCTTTACTGTATAATAAATAAAAAGCAAAATTCTCTTTCATTAATTATGACATTATAAGAAAAGCTTTACATTCAATTTATACAATCGTTCAAGGTTGTTAAGAAAAAAAATGTGTTTGATGTGGCGCATTTTTAACGTCAATTTCAATCGGTAACTTAAAATCACTTCTAATTTTCACTTTTATGGGGAAAATGTGCCACTCTTCGGTCTTCTAATAAGAAGCTATTGAAGGAATTCAATAGCTGAATCGAAATAAGTATACATTTCTATGGTGATAGCCATAACATATACCTTTGTGTGCGGTGAAGCAGAAAAAAAAAATCCCTTTTAATTCTTCATGAATTATCACCTTAGAACAAAAATGAACCCAACATAAACTTGTCGTGGAGGCTGCGCTCGCCAATTTAATTTCTTTATTGAATAATTGGTGGAAAATTTATAACTCACGGACTTTTATATCATAAGTATTTGCACTCTACGAGTAATTTTGATGGAAATATATTCAACCATCAACAATACCTTTTGAGACTACGGCGTCCGCCATTTTGCTTTTCTTTGAACCACGTTCCAGCTAGTCTGCCAATTAGTGCTTTTTCCATGGTTCATAAAAAGCGAATGATTGGCGAGAAAAAAAAGCACCCCGTATAAATTTTCTATATTCATTCATTAGCATCTGCATAATGCAACACGATAGAGCAATAAACGGGATACATTTCAATTCTAGTTACAAGGCATAAAAGAAGTAATGTTATTCTAAGGAGTTGGTCCCTTGAATAGGTCCGGTGTTGTAAATGTTATTACATCTCTTCGAAAGTCATGAGAAAATCTCGTAAAAAACATCGTAAAATGATATTTTTTCAATGTGTTTCTAATGGAAAGACTAAATATGATTTTATGCAAGAGTGCAGTGCATTCAGTAGATTACATGAATTGAATCATTATTGAATCGAGATATAAAAAATTTACTTTTTGCACATAAAATTGAAACTTAATGCCACAAATATAAAATTAAAAACGGTAATTTAATATCTGCGCAGATGAGGAAGGAATAAAAATCTCTCCTGTATGTAATATTACGGATTCACATAGGTTTAAGAACAAGGATAAAGCAATTTTTTTATAGAGCAATATAATATCGAAAACAAAAATCTTTCTCGAAAAAGTTGATTGAAATGTTAATGACCTTATCTCAGGGGATGTATTTAACAAATTAAGATATTAAATAAAAGTTTTCGTGGAAGGTATAAAAATTTATTGTGTATAACATGTAATTAAAAACCAAAAACTATTAATAGTTTGATTGCGAGTTTTAAGAAACTGTGATAAAAGAAGCACATTTAGTATAATACATTTTTCTCACGTTCCGATACTTAAATACATTACCTTAACATACATAACCTTAACCTTAACATACATAACCTTAACCTTAACATACATAACCTTAATCTCAACCATTATCTTAACATGGGAGTATTTAATGTATTAGAGTAAACAAATAGTTAACCCTTTAGCGTAGATGGGACACTCTTTAGCATATTTTTTTCTCAGAATTATTTTTTTTTAATTTTTTATATTTGCAAGCAAAAATATATTTTGGTATTTTTAATTTGATAAAAACAATCTAATTGTTCTGAAAAAAATATATGTTCGTTCATCGGAACTAAATTTGTACTAAAATATGAAATCATAAAAAAAAATAATAAAAAAAAAAAAAAAAAAAAATTATTAGTTTGGAAAAAAGTTTTCTCACTCATATTAAAAAATTTATAAATAATTGATTTTGTAAATCAAAAAAAAAATTTAAATGATGAATAAACGTTTCTATTAGATCTAAATGACAGCAAATTAGTGTAAATTTGAAAACTAGTTATTTGAAAGTGAGCCGTGTTAGGAAAATTTTATTTACCTTTAACGCATAAAAAGGAACTGGTGTTTCATGCTGTTTTTTAAGACCATAAATTACTAAAATGCTTAATATAGTGTTTTTCACTTATTTTGCCTTAAATTTATACAAAATAATAATAAAAAAGTATAAAAAATATGCTTATTAAAAATTCTGCGTCTAAGCTTTGAATGGTACAGTGAATAACGGAAATTTGTTATAACCTTAAAAAGGTGTAAAACTAAACAATGTTTCCATTCAATCTGTAATACAGTAAATGTGAAAGCAAGTTTAAAAAGCTTGATGATACGTTTTAATTGACTCGGCATAGTTGTTGTATTTTTGAACGATATAGTTCAAGTCGTAACGTAATAACGTATTAACCTGAATCAAACAATTATTAGTAAACCAGTATTACCAAATAAAAAAAAATCAAAGCATAAATTTGAAAGTAACGAAAAAAAAAAAAATGTACACATTTTGTAAACTGAGTTCCCTCATGTTATAGAAATGAAAACTAAGTTTTAAAAAAAAAAAAAAATATATTAAGTTTAAACGTAAAAAAGGTAACCTTTTTTACGTTTCATAGGTAATGTTCTGTTCTGATGATCATCTACCAACATATTGTACTCTTTCGCAAAATATTGAAAATATAACATTTGCGACCACATTTCAATTTCAATTATATTTAAATGGCAAAGGTTCCTAATTTGTTTTGGCTACAAAACTCCATTGCAGGGTTGTAACATGCACCTGTTTCATAACAGGCTTCAAAAATAATTGTAGATACATAGTATCAAACTCACTAATTGCTTTTAAACCTATTATGAGATGTTGCTTACTAGCAATTTTTTTATATTTTATTTAATAACAAATATTAATTGGCAAATTTACTATTATTATTTTTAAATTACCGTAAGTGATATCGGTACTCAGGGTTGTACGTAATATGCTATGTAACAAACCTGTTACGGAACAAAACATTTGATAAAAGGTAATTTTTACAGCAATAATTACCGTAAAATCGATGAATCATTCAAATTAAGTAAATATTGCAGTAAAAATCACGGTATGATATTTTGCAGTAAAAATGGAATTTACGAAGGATGTTTACAGAGTGTCGGTATTTAATACCGTACTTTGATTCGGAATTTTTACAGTGTACAGTATTAATTATTTACAGTTTAAGTAGATTTTGCTCTGGATATATTGCAGCTTCTTTCTCAAACTCAATTAAAAATACACAATTTTAATAACACTAAAACACTAAATAATAATTAATAACACTAAAGTAAAGCTATCTTTTCACAATTATTTCATACTAATTACAACAATAATTCTTAACTAAATTATTTTCTGTTAAAATAATTCTTTTCCTATTAAGTCATAAATTAATTTCTGAAAATAAACCTCAGTCTGTTTGTCTGACGTTATGACTAATTCTGAACTCCGCTGTGCTTTATGTACTATATTGTAGTAGTAAAATATGCTAGTACACGCATAGTTCATTTAAAAATACAGCTTTCTGTTACACAAATCTTTTCTTTTTTTTATTATTATTTATATTTATACTTCCAGATGCAATTTTGGGTTCCTTTTCCATATTTTGCTTCTACGCCGGAAACTCAACCTGCCAAAAGCAGGCTTTTAAGTGAACCGAGGTATTTGTTGTGAAAGCGGTTAAGTAGTAATAAAGCAATTCTCTCTAACATCAAGCGGGTTAGTAAATATTATTTATGTCTAAGAAATATTGCTTGAGCGTAACTTTTATGGGTTAATGTATTATTTTTATTATCTGGGCGAATGCAACGGTTGGTCGTTTATTTATATTTCCGGCAGCGGTGAGGTTTTTAAGTTCTGAGGTTACGTTCGAAGTGTTAGATTACTTCTAAAAATGACACTAGCATGTATGCACCATACTTGCTTGTGTGATTTAGCGTAAATGAATTGATACTCATACGCATATTCTATTATGGCTGATATTTTCTGCTACAGTTCGGGTGATGCAGTGTTTTGATACATAAACGAGAATAGTGCAGTAAGTTTCATTTAGTATTCGCGAATGTTGTGGTTGAATACATGCTACAGATTAATTGCTAATTTTAAAAGAGTGTAATTTTTTTTAGTTTGTATAAATGTAAGTAATGTATAAATAAATTTTGATAAAACGTGAAGTGTAATCAATACATGCATAATATCAAGAAAAAAATATGTTGATTATAAAAAAAGTAGATTTAAAGGATTTCGGGGATATTCTGAGGTTGCTGAAGTTAGAATAAAAATCCATGAACATGATTAAAATGTTAATTCTCAATTTTGTATCGCTTACTGAAGTAATAGTATGTAAACATTTAATTGTTCTCTTTCTTAGAGAAATGAATTTTTCATTGAAATAAAATTATAGTTTTTTCTGGGAAAATAAAATTATGAATGTATGAACATTTATTCGTTTTTATTATTATTTCGATTATTAGTAATTTTGCTTTTCTTTAGTGTTTTTTTTTTCAGTATTTTTATTAATTAATTAATAAATTTTTATTTTGTTCTTTTCGTTGTACGCCATTTTGAATCTCTCCAAAACCGTTGGCACAAGGGCTCTGAAATTCGGATATCGAATACGAGGAATAGTTTTAGCTCCCAATCCGAAAAATCATTTAAAAATTTGAATTATTCCTTTACAGTGAAATGATTGGAAACTGATTTATTCGCATTGGTTTAACATTAGCCATTGTTATAAATGAAAATTGTAAACGATTCCATTTAAGTTTTTATCGCACGTTCTTTAATTATTTTTTACAAGTCAACGTGAATGGCATGTGGATTGATGCTACATCACCAAATTAGCATTCCTAAAGTTATCTGAAGCCACGTGTTTAGTTTGTTTATAGTTGTGCTATTAAAACGTGTTTCTGGGGGGAAACACTGGTGCAATTTTTTTCATAAACTTAATGAATCTTAAGATGAAGAAAAATTATAAAACAAAATATCTGAAAAACATCTCTACTTTTCTATGGCTTTGTACAAAAAAAGAGAAATAAATAAAAAAATTTTATGAAATAAAAACTTCCATGGTTCTACACAAAAAAGTAAAATAAAATACTGCTTGTAACTTATGAAAAGAGAGTTAAAAATGCTTCGGATGATTCTCCAGGTATTTTGTTCATTTTATATGAAGTTTATCTTGAAGGTGTTTATCAAAGAAAATTTTTTTTCGATAAAATTTTCAAGTTATTTTATTTAGATTATTACCTACAGGTCATTAGAAAAAACTAGACTAGTACAGCTGCACAAATAAAACATAAATTTAAACTTCAGATTTATAAATTTATACAAGTTTAAAAATCAGAGTAAATTAACAAATAGTAAATTAATATCTTTCACAAAAAAAAAATTGCGTCATAAAGTATCGACCTTGTATTGCATTGTTGCTCCCAGAACAACATGCTTAAAAATTAGCACTTAAAAGAATGCATTTGTTATTATTTCACGTGTAGAAGTATCATTCAAATTAAAAGTTATGTATCATTAAGTCATCTGATGCAGACATGAATATTGTAAAACTTATTACTAAAACGTAAAAAGACCTCTGCCATAATTACTTTTCCAAAAAGGAACAAATTGCGATTCGTAAAGTCGGCAAGATTTGCCCACTAATGGAAGGTTTGGAAAGACTTGGGTAATGGGTCTGCCGGAAAATGTAGAACAAAACAATAACCGTATACACAAGAAAATAATAAGAAAAAAAAACCACTCTTATACGGTTGGAGCATTATTATTATTATTTATTTTCTTTTTGCCTTCATTCATCTTACGTGGGGTACAGGAATAGTTGGTTGCACATAGGCCTAGTGCAATTAGGCTTAATGGCTAAAGCTTTAAGATGTCTGGAGTGGGGTAGAAAGATCTTAGAATGTCACTTTCTCGCCTAGGTTTTTTTTTATTTTTATGCCACATGGCTTGTTTACAAAACGAAATGGCTTGTAGTTTGTGTTTAGAGAGGACAAGGGGAAAAAAAAAACATAGTAGGAATATGATATGATCAGATTTTTAAAATGTGATATGAATTTCGAGCAAACAAAGAGATTTTTTTAGGATATATTTGTTTTAGAGATTAAATTTTTTTCAATATTTTTATTAAATATATAAAAATAATATGGAATGAAAAACCAGAAACGGCTGGTAATATTTAGAACGGACAAAACAATTCCTTGGGATAGTTTTTTTTATAGTAATTGCATTCTTTTTTTAAAAAGAAGATTTAACTGTGACTTGATAGTCCATAGTTTGTTCTTTAAAAGAAATAGGTTGTAGGGTGTAGAGTGGGAAAAAAGAAATTAATTTAATTTAACTATTGGATTTTTCTATAGATTTAACTATTATTTAATGCTACTTGAATTGCTTAATGAAACATGCGCCTTGTGAGAAATGCCGAATATTATAGTGGGAAAAAGTAGTTATTGGAATTACATCTCAAGTACAACAACATCTAATATTTAAAAGTAAAAAAGAAAAACTATATATGTGTAACTGTTCTAAACCCGATTTGTAATGGGGAAAAAAAAGGAAAAAAAAATTCAATCTTTTATTTACCATGATATTCTGCCGTGCCGTCGAAAAATCAACGCAAGTTCCTCCCGGTAGTTTTTGTAGAAAAATGGCTTGACAATAATTTTCTTTCTATTGCTAATGCTGTGAATGCTGAATGAGATTTTCAAAAAACTAATAAAACAAAATTTAATTTTGAAAAAAGTATCTTTTACAATAAGCAGCTTAATTTTCAAAAATGCCAAATATATAAAAATCTAATCTTTGCTCTAAATTTTAAATTTATTGTCGCTTAAGTTATTTTTATATTGCACTGTGGTATTTTGCTGTAACAATGATATTCTCTCTCTCTGTGTGTGTGTGTATATATATATATATATATATATATATATAATTATGTTGTGTGGAATATCTATTTTCGATTGTTATACTATAATAGTTAAAAATAATGGATCGCATTATATATTTTTATTATTTTTTAAAAAAATTTTTTCATTGCCATTATCAAACTTTTTTTTCTTTCCTAAAAAAACAACAACTTTCCAATGAACCATATCATGTGATTGAAAAACAATAACAAGCTGTCTATTTAAAAACAAGTGTATTTTGATTCAGCTTTCATGATTAACGGTTGTCGGAATAAAAGACAGAATATAAATAAAATACGATGAAACAACACAGAAGAGAACTAACTTAAAGAATAGAATTAATCCTATCATTATGGAAGATAATTTGAAGCTTCCCAAAATAGGATTTCCGATATTCGTAGCGATAACCTATTACTGGATAGCAGGAACAAGTAGAGCTGTTGCCATCAAAAAAATAATATTAATGAAAGAAAGGGAATTTGATTGCAAGCTGCTAGGGAACGGTTAGGCTATCCGGTAGGGTGTTGGAGGACAATCAAAAATCTGGAATGGCACACACCTTCTTCGTTCTATTGCAACCGATAATCAAGAAAAAGAAGGCGGATTCGAAGTGAAGAGGAAAGGCGGGGAAAAAACAAAAGTGAGTCAAAGTTATTCGATGCAAAAATATTGGCTTTTTTATTTTTTTAATTCCTGCTTGCTTTGCGTGGAATTATTAGCGTGATGTGTAATTAATGATGGATGAAATTCTGAAATGAAGTTTCCTTGATATTGGAAATAAAGTTGTTGCGAATGAAAGCTTATTTCTTTTATTATTATTCTTTTAGGAAAAGGGATGTGAACTTGGTAAAAAGTTAACGAGTTCTTGATAGAATTTTTTTAAGGCTACTCATTGGGCAATATCGTATTACCAGAGTTGGAAACTGATTTAAATCCTTTTAAGGCGGAGAATTCTTATAAGGCTTTTATAGGGAGGCCCGTTACACGCATGCGTTTTGTAAAATGTAAAGTTTTTTCTTCTTCAATCTTCTTTGATTTCACAATAATATACTTTTTAATGAAAGAAAATATTTTAAAGTTTAATATTAAACGATCATCTAAAAACGCTTCTGTGACGTGTACATTGAAGTCCTTCCCAAACGTTAGTTCTACAAGAAGGCATACCAGGGTTATCTTTTAAGATTACTTTTCCACATAACATAACATCGTTCAACTTTATTACCACGTTAAAGGGAATAATTTTATAATTGAATTTATTTTTGAACTAGATTACATGCTATTATTGTTCATCCTCGACACAAATGTAATTTAGTTTAACACCTTATTAAAGTTGCATAAAGTTTGAACCATATGAAACAACGTTGAAATATATGATCCAAATTTAGAGCAACCTTAATACTGTGACAAATTGAACCATAGTATTGTGAACTTGGAACCTTTTTGAACCCGATTACTTGATAATAAGATTTAGCCTCAACAGAAACATAGCTTAATTTAAAACTTTATTAAGGTTGCATCAAGTTTACACTATACTATGAAACCACGTTGAAACACCATATCGTTCTAATTTGGGGCAACCATTAATATGTGCCAAATTAAACGATGTTATAGTCAAAATGTATCCTTATTATGGTTCCACCGCAACGGAAACATAGTTTATTTTAACACCTTATTATAGTTGCATCGAAATTTCTCAATATTTGAATTCAACGTTTTTCCTGTGGTCTTAGTTTCAATGGAACCTAAGATTGCATTTAGTACCTAGGATTTATGTCTTTCTTCAATATTTAAGACCAGCAATATTTTTACAATAGCGTCATTTATTAAAAAGAAATACGTTTTTAGCAAATACAACACGTTACGTTTTAAGTTTCCTGAGTTAAAGCACATTATCTAGCGGTCTCTTTCGAATTAACGTTCTGTAATTTCATAAAACTATTCCAAAAATTTGTAAATCCCAAACTTTGGTGCGTTTAAATGAGACTAAAAGTAAAGTGCTCGCTTAAGAGATTGCCTCTGAAATTTTTTCCAACATTTTCAACGAAGTTAACGATGTAATATACCAGAAAGAAAATACCTTATCATCTGGTTATTTTTAAAAATGTGTTTCGAAATTTGCCACAGTAAAATCTTTTTTTTTTTTTTTGGACGGTATAAAACGGCGGCTTTTCAATTAGGCTCTAGGTTCCCACTTTTTGTGCAATGCTGGTGGTCGTTAGATTGGATACTGTGAAAGCAAAGCTAGTCGTGAACACTAATGTAGATGGAGCACGCAAAATCTGTTGTAATATGTCAGTAGTTGATGTTTCGATGAGAATATCTTAACACAGATAAGGTAATTGTTGAATGTTGACAATGTAGTTGGTGGTTACCAGTGAAACAAGTTTCTCACAGCTTAACGATATAAATATAATGGCAACAAATTTAATTTCTAAAATATTTTTTCTAACCTAGATTAGATAGCTAATCTAACTAAGTGCACAACTTATGACCCAAGGGCTAAATACGGTCTTATATTGACCACTGTGTTGCTCCCAACTTGCAACCCTAAATTAATATGGAGAATATACATAACTAGTATAAAAAATATCATTTTTTTCTAACTGATTTCAATAAACTTCGCGAAAACATTATATTAATTTTCAGCAATGAATTCAAAGAATTCGTGAAATATAAATATTTAAACTCTTAATCTTCTTTAGGCATATTGCTTTAGCACCAGAACATGTTCATTACATACATAATTAAAAGATTTATTTCAAAAGTAGTATTTTTGTGCAATAAAAATGTATAAAATTTATTTTTTTCCTTAAGAAATTTCAAACTTCTTCCATTTTATATTTTTGTTGAAAAAGCACTACGAAATTTCAACTGTTCTTCTTTAAATTCAAAATATTGTACTTGCGATACATTAATATTATGTATATCTCGCTGCAAATTTTCAAAAAATACTCTTTCTTTCGAAATTTTAGCATTACTTTTAATATTTTTTTCTGGCCTAACCATACTTGAAAAACTACATTAGAATTTTTTAATAATAGATTTTTTTTTTATCACCGAAAAAGATTTAAATTGATTTATTGGTAATCAAATTTTCTATTACTAACAATGACTCTAGATAGAATTTTTGAAAGTTGCTGTTAGGAATTGCTTTAAAGTCAATTGCTTGTCTCCATTCCAAGTACCTTTATATTTTGGCATCTGTTTGTCTCTTACTATTAAGAACTTCCCTAAGTTTGCAAAGGACAATGTTTTTGCAATTTATTTCTAACTGATTTACTTATACACTAACTTAAATTTTCAACGTCAAAATGATTCAAATTTAAGAAATTTTCTTAAAATAGTTTAGTTAAGTTAAAAAGAGTTATTCTGGTTTTAATTTACAAAATAGAAGTTAATTTGATTAAAAACTCGCATTCAAGCGTTATACTTTCAATGAACAGAAAACTGTCCTTATTACTTTCTTTCATTTAATTCCTTTCGAGAGCTAAGTTGCTGATCTATACTACATCATCCACTTCACTTTTCTTAAATTGAAAACTCTTGTAAATTACTAAAAGTTAATATTTTCGGCTTGAATTTATCGCATTTTGTCTTTTGGAACACTTAAATATTACATCACCAAATTTCGTTATATTTCCATGGCCAATCCTTTTCATTTAAAGCCTTCTTCTTTAAAAGCAATCAAGCTGTGTATTTTTCTTTCCCGTTTTACCAAGTCTATTAAAAGTCCGAAACTTTTACTTGGCAAATCTGCTAATAGCGTCAGAAACTTTGCGAATCTCACCTCAGAATGAAGAGTCTAACTTAATCCACTTCCGAGTCCTAATTGAATAAATAAATTCGAACGCGGCCCGGTCGGGGCCCATAATTAATAATGAGCCTCCTCCATTTCGTTTAGGGTTACGGAAATTCACGAATTCGCTTTTAAGTTGGAAAATCTAAGAAAGAAAGATTAAATGAATACAAATAGTAAGTTTGCTTCTTAAGTTTTGAAGGAAGAACTAAATTTCAAGATTAATGCTTCCAAGAATATAGCTGAGGCTTTAAGGCAATAATTGCTGCACTTTTAAAAGATGCCTACTAATATTTTATGAGGTACGGGCCTTTAAATTTCCTACGGCTGAAATTGCTAATTAAATTTACCCGGGCATGGTGCTAACCACAACCTTCTCATTAATGAATGATTTCATGATGGTTGGGGGAATGACCAATCATAAATCTTCCTTACAAAATGTTCGTTTTATGATTTCGTAAAGATTATGGCGGTTTGATGGTGGATTTTCGTAGAATATTTGCGTTTATTTTGAATTATATTAGTTATAGATTTACTTTTACTTGATGCTAGAACGTTTATGATATTGCGAGTGAAATATTGGCTGAAGTAAATATTAAAAAAAAAAAAATTTAATTGTGAATTAAAAAAGAATTTAAATGACTTTAAATTTTTTTAATGTATATACATGATCTAAATACAAGAAAAATAAGTTTAATTTCTTAAATATATTAACCTAGAATATGTAAACAAAAAAAATTTACTATGAAGAGTTCAGAATGAGAAATATCTTTAAACATTCCATTATTTTATTTCTGAAATAGTCAAATTATTCACACTTAACGAAGTAATATGCAACCAACCGTGTTTAGGTCAGAGTTTTCCTCATCGAGTTATAATATTATGAATTTCTAAAGGTCCATACATTAATATGTAGTTCCGTTGACAAAGTTGCTTTTTTCCGTAATGGAATTTTCAATGTTCTCAGAACTTCAAAAAGTTCCTTGCGCACCAGTTTTTGTTTTATTATTATAAAAAATGTTTAGAGATATTTTTTAAAGTTTGTTTAATATATTTGAACTCCATACCTTAATTTAATTGAAGCGTGTTTTTCATAGAAATTAAAAATTCAATGCCTAGGTACGTTACATTTTTATACGGTTAACATAACCATTTAAAAATTTTTAAATACCTATAAACTACGTATTTGGGTGAAATTTCAACTAAAAAAATTAAAATTTGTTCTCAAGAAGCCTTTTAATTATCAATATTAGAAACCATACTTTTAACTATAACTTTAAACTTAATTATCCTTTTTTTTCCAAAAACATCATATACAGACTTCTATTAATGCTATCAATATTTAGTTATAAGTTGAAAATGTTTGGAAAAAAAATTGCACTTTTTTGTTTGGAACATCCATTGTCTCCTAAGCAATCAATAATTAATTTTACGTATCCTATCGAAATAGATCAAATTTATTTTCAAACTTACCTTATTTTTTTCAGTCCTTATACAAGAAAAACAAATTTAATGAAAACATATTTTATATGGTTTGTATACAAGAAAAATAAATTTGAATTTATTGAAGGATTTATTTAATAATATATTTATCAAAGGTAATCAAAGGACCAAAATGCTTGTTTTGTTCTTAAAGCTTGCTAATCCGTAATATCCTTTAATTTTACTACATCCTTAATCTAAACCACATTAATGTAATTCTTAAACTTGATTACGTGATAGCAAAATTTAATTTAAACGAAAATGTGGTTAAATAATTTTTTTTTTTTTTTTTAAATATTCTGTTTTTACCATGTAATAATCTTTTATTTTTCTTTCTATGTTTAAAAAAAAATTTAATTACCGGCGTGCAGGTAATCGCAATCCAAAAAGTTTTGATAGTAATTCCTTATTTTTGGAGTAATTTTGACGTGCTGTTATTTTATACTAATACCGAATTTAAGAAATATTATACAGTAACTTCTCCACCAAAACAATTTTCCTTGAATTTCAAGATAAATTTCTGTATACTTACTAAGTGTATAAAGTAAAATTTTATTATTTTTCTGGACTGTTTTTTTACCAATAGAAATTTTACAAGCTTTCAAAAATGAATCACATCACAAAAAATAAACTAAAATACATAAGGTATGTAAACAGCGATTTTCAATATAAATTATTTAAAAAGTCTGAATAATTCTGTTTTAATGCACTAAAATATATAGATATTTCTAAAAAAGCGTACTTTTTTTATATGTGTATTATTAAGCAATTGAATAAGAAAGTTCCAAATCCTTTATTGATCTTTTGCCAAACAGAACGAAAACGTTCAATATTTTATGAACGCTTGCGTTTCAGTTTACTTACTTAAATTATTTCTAAAGCCTAATCTTTTCCACCAAGTTATTTTTCCCGAATAATATAGCGTTAAAAATTCCAGGTATTGAAAACTGGAGTAGAAGATGGCAAATTACGTTGTATACATTATGCAAACGATAATCACTGAGATCTTAGTGTAACAACGTGGACTCGCCTACGTTTCCGATTGTTTTGTCATGCATCGTCGAATATTATCGTCACGGAAGAATGATCCAGCCTTAGTGGGAAGGGATCATCTTAAAACATATCCGCTGATTTACGTTTTCTGGTTATTCGAAACGGCATTTAAATTTTAAATAACTGGATCTGTTTATTCGGTGAGTTTAATTTTAGTACGAATTCGAATTTTAACTTCATGTTAATTTAGTGTATTCTTATCACGAGTTCTTATTTCATATTTTTCTTGAACGAAATAAAAGGAGTTTTCAAATTTAAATAAAATCTTGGAAATTTTCAAATCAAATGTTCATTCAAGCCTAATTGTGAGATTGAAAGCTCAGAAAGGAAACTACACAAAGGAAAAAACTAAATTAATTAAAATTATTCAAGAATTAAAAAAAAATGAAGCTTAAAAGTAATGAAGGAAAAATTATTTTTATTATAGTATAATATTCTGAGCTTGATCTTAAGTTTAATTACTGGTTTGGCTAAAAATAATAGATGATTTGAAAAATTGAAGAAAAATGAAAGAGAACAATGTGCGGAATGAGACGTTATTATTGCTAATTAATAAAACTATCAAACACTTTTATAAATAACCTCCATTTACCGCAACAACTTGGTCTATAAACAAAGTTAATAGATGTCCCTGTTAACATTTTAGTTAGAATGACATGCAGCAGAAAATATAGTTTTTTTTTATTTTTCCAGTCAACCGCACCATCTGGTGACGATCTTTGGGACTAAATTTAAAACTCTGTGAAAATAAATGGCTAGCTGCCTTTCTAAAACTGAACTTTGCGAGCTGCAAAATTTTAGCTTCGTTTGTTTTTCTTTATTTTTGTGGTTGCTGATAATTGTTGTCGTTTTTTTTTATTCCAGATATTCAGTATATTTTACTAAAACGTTATTTTCTACTACTTTTTATGAATAATATTTATTTTCATATATCATCTTCAACCATTGCATGGCTAGTTTAAGATCTCCTATAAGAGTTTTCAAAATTTACGACCTGCTGCTTTTTATTTTTATTTTATTAGACCTTCTTTTCTATGGTCGCTTTCTTGTTCGTTTGTTACACCCCTTAGACGTCTTAAGCGTTTAATTCGCGCGTTTACATTGAAAATGCTGTATTAAAGGACAGAAAAATAAGAGGTGTTACATACTCGCACCACAGTCTGCAATTATATATCTTTATTTTAGATAAATCTTATGAAATTTAAAAAAAAAAATGTTTTTAGATATTTAAAACTTAGAATCTATATTTGTTCTTTCGTAATTAAAAATTGTTAATGATTTGTACATTTTAATTATTAATTATCTAAATTTAATTTGAAACAATCAATTTTACTCAAATCTTTTCTGAGTATTCTATTTTTTTCTTAAATTCATATACTATACCAGGGATGGCAAACCAATGGCACGCGTGCCATTTATGGCACGCCACACAATATTTTGGGCACGCCACCGATCACAAAAATCACTATGAAGCATATTAGCAATTAAAATAAAATTAAAAATACAAACAAAAGAAAAACAATTATTAACAAAAAAATTAACAATTAATGCATAAAAAAAACAATTAACTACCATAAGAAACAAGCAAACAATAAATGACTAGCAAAAAAAAGAAGAAGAAAATTAACAGTTCTACTTAAACTAACATCTTACAAACTTATATAAGTTATTTGTCATATAATCTGCAGCAACAGAAGTCACACTGATGTTACTTTAAGTTGAATTACACGTATAACTGAGACATTGCAAAATAAATTTTTTGCATAGTAAATAAAGAGTTGTGAGTTGATACTATTTTGTATTATTATTTTCCCAATAATCACGAACTCAAAATTATTTGACGGCACGTCTATGACTTCATTAAACAAATTTTTAGAAAAAATGGCACGTTGGTGCAAAAAGGTTCGCCACCCCTGTACTGGACCATGCTAGTAACTTAGTAACTGACCACAATTTTTTTTCTCGCATTTTCAAGAATAGTTTAAGGATACAAGATACATAGTTGACACAAAATGATAATCTTAATTGAAGATAAAACTAAATTCACATTACAGAAAATTTAATACATTCTACTCGCGGTTAAAAATGACAATTTAGTTCACTGTAATCGATAATGTAATTGCAAAACAGTCATCGTTTTAGATTCAAATGATTTCCGATCAAAACCTAATTCGATCGTAAATTTTTATATACTCCCGTAAAAAAGAGCCATTAGAATTTTTTCTTTCTTTTCAACTAACATTAGCCATCTATTCTTATAGGTAACGATTGAAGAAAGAACGAATGAAAAAAAAAAGGCTCTCTGAATTCAATTTGATAAAATGACAAGGCAATTGTTAAAAAAATGACATACGTTATCCATCTGATATTTCACTTACTTCGGACCCGTGCTGTTGGCACGATTTTATTTCTCGCCAATATTTAAAAAAAAAAAAACTGTAGCTTTCGTATTTGATGTAACATAATCTTCGAAAAGCAGACGACTAGTAAGTTGAAAAACGAAATTTCATTATTAATTTCAGTTTAGCAAATTCTAAAATACTAAACGACTGAAGTTATTTTTATACAATATTTGTTTTTCTTTTCATAAAATAATTTTGTCGCTTTGGTTCTTCGCAATTATGAAAAGAATATTAGGAGTAAAGAGATTTTCAGCATTTGTTTTAGAGTTGAAAGTTCAGACTAGTAAGTTGAAAAACGAAATTTCATTATTAATTTCAGTTTAGCAAATTCTAAAATACTAAACGACTGAAGTTATTTTTATACAATATTTGTTTTTCTTTTCATAAAATAATTTTGTCGCTTTGGTTCTTCGCAATTATGAAAAGAATATTAGGAGTAAAGAGATTTTCAGCATTTGTTTTAGAGTTGAAAGTTCAGAGGTGATGTCTATGACGTCTTTAACAGTAATACCTGTATTGCGTAGGTGTCATGAAAAAATTACGTAAACAAATATATTTACTTTAGTTTACGGCTGTTTCTGGGCTAGATGTTCCAGTATTAGTTTTAAATGTCAAGGAAATTGGTAAACAAATTTTTTTTAAAGAAAATTTTAAAAATTACTTCATAATTTGACCTATCTTTGTAAGTTTAAATTTATTTTAGGTAAAAATCTAATTATGTCCTCATCATTAGTTATTAGAGTAGTTAAAATTTAAGTGTCATTTGATTTGGTGTAAAGTTAACAACTGAATATAAATGTTTGACCATTTTGATCCACAATTTCACCTGAATTATTGAAGTTAATGAATCTTTGAGCGGCAATACCGTGTCAAACGCAAATGGCACCACATGAACGGGGCAAGCTTTTCAAAAGTAAATTAGTTTCTTTAAGTTAACTTGAATTATTCCTGGATTTAAAATAAAAAGTTAACTCATGAAGAGAAAAGTATCTCTGAAAATGTAAAATGAATTAGCTACATTGTCTATTTCTATAACAGCAATATATACATTACTTTCAATGTTTCTTAAATTTCATAATGATTTAGATATTCTATTGACGATTACTTTTTGGCTGAGGGAATACATTTTAGATACATAAACGCGTGTTGAATGTATTCTAGTGATAGCTCTTTTTTGTCAGACACAGCTTATAACATTTGATCATTTCTTTCTTAAATTACGTAATACCTGAAACGTTTGGAATAGTATAACTGTTTCAAGCTTTTGTGTCTTAAATTCGACATTAAACTCTCCTGCTACTGAGTGTGTTGCTGTCATATATAACTTGGCATTACTGGTCGTTATCGAATTGTTAACAGATTTTAAGTAAGTGTTTTTTTTCCCTTCCAAATTGAATCATCATTTGCAATGCTATTAAAGACTCTGACTACGACACTTCTTAGTACGCAGCTAGCTGGTTCCGGTTATATTTATGGAAATGTTCTTTTCGCTTGGATTGCCTGAGATCGAAGCAAATGATATAAACTAAAGCACATGGAATTTGTTAGGAGAAATAAACACACTTCCTTTGTGCATAAACCAAATAATCTGGAGTAGTGAAAAATTTTATGTATAAAAATCTTTGCGAACGCTTTACAATACAATTGACGCTCAGTGAATGCATCCATCAAACTTTAAGAACGCTCCATTTACTAAATTCTGCAAGCATCCAACCGTAGGGGACAAAAAGAAGGGCAAAAGGAAGAGAAGATTTGAGATATGAGGGCCCATAAGTTAGTATCCCTAATGATATCAATTGCCCATAAATAAAATGCCCTTTTTCTTTCTTTTATTTTACTTTTTGAATCCAGTAAACTTGTTTTCGAAACCGAATAAATTGAGCTGAATCATTCCAAAGGTTCTTTTTTTTTTTTTATAGAGTGAATTGAGAAATTTGAATTGATAGTTCTGATAATTCACGAATGCTGGTAGAGGTCGCAAAATAGAATGAATAGTGTGCTTCGTTAAATGATGAAATGAAAGCTCTAATTTAAATCTAGAATAAATTTATTAGTATTTGCCTAATATATTTGTAACAGCTTTTTGTTGTAGCATTTTGAGATGTTTGTTTATTGGTATTTTTTCGAAAAGAGTTGCATATTTTATTTGTCAAAATATTTATTTTGCGTCAAATATTTCTGAGTTTAGAGAGAGCATTATTTGCTGAATTCACAAGTGGATCTGACGCTAATGGAAGTCACAGATAGTAAAAATAGTTTTGCTTCATTAAATGATAAAATGAAACCATTAATTTAAATCTGGAGTACATTTATGTCTATTAAATTGGTATTATTTATCTATCTTTGCATCAAACAATTTATGAATTTAGAGAATGTATAAAATATTTGCTGAATTCATGAACAAACCTCTTGTTAACGGAAGTCACATATAGTATGAGTAGTTTGGCTTTATTAAATGAAATGGAAACTCTCAATTAAATATATGGAAATTATTAGTATTTTATTTATTTTACATGCAACTACCATTTCTGAATTTACAGAAGCCACAAAAGATTTACTGAATCATGGATAAATCATTTTAGAGTCTCCTAATCAAATAATTTCCTCACGACTCTGTTACATAATTGGCGCTTAACGAATTTTATGGTCCAATTGGCAGGAGACTAAATATTTATAAAAAAGAACTTTTATATTTTTACTATTTGAAGTGCTGCCTATTCATTTGACTTTAATCTGTGTAACGCAGGCATAATTGCAACCTCACTTAATTATCTACAATAGTAAAAAATAAAAAAAATGCATTGGGATTTAAGACAAGTTGCCCTACTACTTAATAGACCCTCAGATTTATCCACCCTCGGACATATCCATGCATTTCCTTTTGCTTAAATGGGAAATTCGTGATATAAGCTTTTCCTATTGGAGCAATAAATCGTTTCCTAATAAATCTTTCGTCAAAATCCCGGGATATGAATTAAAAGGGAAAGGAGGGACAGAGCTAGAGGTGATTATACCCTGGCATGCTGGTATGAACCCTCCTTCCACCCTTGCTGCAATTACTCGTCAAGTATTGCGTCTTGAGAATGATATCCCATTGCTACTAAGAAGCCGATGAGGCGTCCATCATGTTGGAGAACAAGACCATAAAAGTTTCCACTGAACGGGGCCCGCACGTCATGTTTAAAATTACTTTGGCGAGATATTCAGCGGTGATAAAATGTAAGGGTAATTAGAATTAACGCGATAAAATAAATTTATCACTTAGGAAGTTAAGGCGCTTCCACACGACATTCAAATTACGGCGCGACTCTAGCGCATTTCTCGTCATCCTTCTTTGTAGAAATCATGCTTTATGTTGGCTTGACGTTAAACATTGTATTTAAACGAGATTGTAGGAGTTATGAAGAATGGAGACATTTGATGGTTCTATTTGGAGTGTCTGATACTCGTTTTCTTATCAAGCAGTAATGGCTGAAATTTGTGATGAATTGCCATAGCTGTTTTGCACTTAAAAGTTTCCTATGTTTATTATTTGCATACTATGATTTTATGCGTTTGTATATTAAGCATCTCGTTGGACGTGATATTATATGTTTGTAACAAACTCCAACAGTCTTATTAAATTTATGTTTAAATGAAGAATAGTTTTTGGTTTAATTTAAAGTGTTCGATACTTATTTTCATATCTAGCAGTAGAATTTTGAAAAATTTCATTGCTATAATCTGTCGGCATCAAAAACTATCCTATAATTATATGTACGTAACAATATTTTATGTTTGCAAATATTAAATGATAAATTGTATTATTCCTAAAGTGGATCGATTTTAGATTATGATTATTTATTTACTGTAATTTAAGCTCCTATGCACAAATTTTATTTTGCATTCAAATTATGAGAATTAGTTTAACTATGAGAATAAAATTTTTTAAGTGAATTAAATTAAATGTAAATTTGATGAGAGCATTTATACAAAATTGGAAATTAATTTAAAATGGAGGAATTTCTTAAATCTCTCTTAATAATAAATGAATCTATGTATCGATTTGTGTTAAACAGAGAATGTTAGAGCAACAACAGCAAACATGTTAGATTTTTAAAATTTTCTATTCATAAAACTATCTTAACTAATCAGTGAAAAATACTTCTTATTAAGTTTCGTAATTACACAAAATACAAAATGCCTTTTTTAAAAAAAAATAATAATAATAAAACAAGATAAGAATCATATTTTAAACTTAACACTTAAAAATTCTTCGAAAGTTAGTTGTTTTGATGTTTCTATTTATTTCGATAGTTTTCCCCTTCACTCTTAAGAAAATATAATCGTTCACTGTTAAATTCCAGTCAACTGGCATTTTTAGTTTAAGGATTATGCATTTCTAGCATTCAGTTAATGTGATACTTGGCAAAGAAATATATCTTTATCTAATGTAAATGTCTCTTTTTAAAAAAATAAAGAAAGAACATCACGGTTTAAACGTTTTTATTTCTTTTTTGAGTTATGATTCTTTTTTAAAAAAATAGTTACGTCCCATTGGACTCACTTGTCGCAAAAACGCCTGCTAACTTTCATTCCGTATTATTTTTTTTTTTCAGGAGATTCATACATTTTTTTTTTTTTTGTTGAGAAAGATGGGAAAAAAATGAGGAGAATAACTCATTATTATGCAAAAGAAGGAAATAATTCTTGGCGATAAGGAAAAAAAAATGTTAAGAGTTTGAATCGGTTTTGGGAAAAAGTATTTCTAAGCGTAAAAAGATCCAGACTTTTTTTAAATTCAAAAAACAACTTACGCTAAATAGAAAATAAGATATTTGCCGTTGTTTAAAATTCTAGTCGCGATACAAAATTGCTGAAAAAAAGTTGCTGTATGTATATTTTAAACTTTGGTTTAATACTCTGACGAATACAGTATTTTTTAGTTTAGTTTATTCTCATTTTAAAAGTTTGTCGTACCGAATCTCCCGGATGTAACTCCTACCGTTGCCATTTCAATAAAATGAAATAATACGAACAAAGGCAAATACTTATGATGCCAGCAGTAAAGGAGAAATAACGATATAAAGAATGTTCCCATACTTTTGTTCGTGAGCATAATTTAATTCGTTTTCGTTTACTACAGCGAAAGAATTTCTGTTCTCTTTTTAAAAAATTCTAGAAAAATATATTGCTCAGTCTTTTAAACAGTCAGTGGCGACAAAGAAGGTATTTTTTTTTCACCTTCATCCTGTTCTTGGAATGAATTTGTAGAAAATTACCATATTCACAGAGTTATCGTTTAAAGGCGAAAAATACGGCAATCGTATTTAAATTCCAGAAATAGTGAATTCTTTGTTGGCCACTCTGAGTTGGGTGAGTTGAAATTTATGATCTTTTCCCAGAAACTTTAATTCAAATTATCCTTACTCGGAGGAAAATTTCCTGTTTAGATAGTTAATTAAATATTTAGAAAAATTCATTTTTGATTTTGATTTTAAATGTTTATATACAACTGTAATTCTAATCATTGTATGTTTAATAGATTGTTACTTCTAAAATTATTATTGTTGAAAGTAATAGTATAATAAAAATTCAAATTGTATTTTGAGTTATGAAACGTATTATACGTGCAATGCTACCAATTAATACAACCCAAATTATTACTTGATTGAACACTTCATTAGTTTAAAAAATATGTAGATGAAAATAAAAGTCGAAATGTTTCAAATGCGCAAAACTAGGCACCTATTCTCAAGACTTGCAAGATGTGAATCAGAAGAAACAAAAATTTTGTTTATCTTTTCTCATTCACATCGAGGAAGTCTTGAGAATGGGCGCCTATTGTTGCGCGCTTGAAATTTGTCAATTGTTTTTTTTTTTTTTTTTTAAAGGCAGATTGAAATAAATTATTTCTAAAACAACCAAATTTTGTTTATAGTTATGTAATCATTATACGTTTTTTATTATTAAGTTGTATAGGGAGCTATGTTATAGTATATATAAATAATATAGTTCATTTGCCACAATTTTCATTGATTCACCGAAAGAAAGAGGTTTTTATTAGATTTTCTTTGTTTACGTCGGTGTTTCCGTAACAATATTGATGTTTGCCTAACATTACTTGCCAATAAACAAACACAACTGATTTATAGCATTTACATTTAGCAACTACTCTAATGGAAAACATTGTTGCCAATAAATATTGGCAAATATATCCTTCCTCTATTTTCATTCGATTTCCGTTTTCCATTTATATTATTCTAAATAGAAGGTTTATATAAATTCTTAGCATAAGATAAATATTTATCGAGCTACTCTTAAGTGTTATTTCGTATTCGTGGACCTGCTGACGGTTACACTATTCCAGAAAATCCCGGGAAAAACTTCCAGATCTGTTGACAAATTCCTCCAGATCACCCCCCGCTCGTACACCCTCAAAGCATTTTTTTTCCGCTTCATTCAAACCTCTTTCCGCCATAACTGTCTCTCTCTTAGTATTTCTCGTGTTTATTTATGCCCTGCATTTGCGGATATGTTTTCGCCCCCACCTATCACTGTTTTTGCTTACGTAAGATGTTCCCTAGTTCTTTTTCTGATATATGTGGAAACGATTTTTTTTGTTTGTTCTTAGAACAAAGGAATTTTCCTTCTATAAGTTTGTGGAATTTTTCCAGATTTGTTTTTGTATATGAATGTGTATATATGTATACGATTGTAGCGTTAAGATATGGCGATGTGAATTTTTTTTGTTGTTATGTTTGTTTTGCGGATTTTTGTTTCTTAGTATTGCCTTCTGTATTTTGCTTCCGGGTAAAGAATTAGATTTCGTTCGAGTATCCAAACTATGTGCAGAATTATTCGAATATAAATGTTCTGTGTTTTTTATTGTCTTTCTAAAAAGACGTGATAAAGAGTTCTTATTTACGACCAGTAACTGCAAATAAATAAAAAGTTTTTGTATTATTATTTCACTTTATAAGTCCAAATTATTATGAAATAAAGAGTTTTTTTCTTTTCATGTTTTCATCGCTACAGGTTTTCCCAAAATCTACCAATAAATAAAAAATAAATATTAAAAAAATTAATTTTTGTTTTCCCACCATTCAATAAATATTCTATTTTGTAAAAGATGAATTTACGTACACAAAGATAGTATTTTTTTTTATACTAAGAAAAAAGGTATTTGGGAGTAAGATTATTTTTCATAACTTCTTATTAATACCTGCGTTTTGAATTAATAGAAATAGAATTCAATAAATATTCTACTCATTTACAATTCAATAAATATTCTGTTCATTTAGAACTCAATAAATATTCTATTCATTTACAATTCATTAAATATTTCATTCATTTACAATTCAATAAATATTCTATTTATTTTGATTTTAATTAATATTCTATTTTATAAAAGATAAATTTACAAACACAAAGATAGTATTTTTATATTATACTAAGAAAAAAGGTATTTGCAAGTAAGATTCTTTTTCATGACTTCTTATGAACACCTGCGTTTTGAATAAACAAAAATCTAATTAAAAATAATGTCGATAGCGCGTGAAAGTAATAAACTTAAATATTAAAACAACAAAACTTATTATATAAATATTTCCATTTAACGACCAAGTTTTTTTTTTATAGTTAAGAAGGAGTTAATACTTTTATTGACTTTCTAAAATTCCATTATCGTCAAAAATGGATTTTTTATCAACTCCCCTTGGAAGCCACTTAAATTCTGTTGAAAGCTTGGAAGTAACTCACCATTAAAAGCATGTCGGTTAGAATTTTTTTACCCTAAACTTTAGTTTTAGGACAACTTTTCCTTACATTTATTTACTGTTTAAAAAGGGCAACAATGAATTTGAAACATGAATAAAGCTAAGATAATTTAAAATTATTTAGCTATCATTTTTTGTTTTATCAATTAAGCTATTGACTGTTTGTTATTATTACATTAGCTTTAATTTTTGTGAAGATTTAGTTTTTACAATTTGAATATGTTATAGATTGCGAAAAAAAAAAAGATAAACATTTATTAATTTGTTTCAAATATCGATGTTGTGTAAACATATATATATATATATTTCTTTCCGGGAAAATACATGTTCCACAACTCAGACCACCCTTGTAATATTTTTTCACTTTGTTTTTTTTTAATGCTAAATTTTGCGTATAATTTTAAAATTGCAATATTAACTTTTTAATAATGCTTTTGTATTTCACAGTGTAGGCGTATTCTGTTCTTATATCATCTGACGTCCCATTCCATAAATCAATTCTCTATAAAGTACAAACTAGCACTATATTTACTTTTTTTATTCAGCAAATAAAACTTTTTTACTTTTGCAATTTACAAAAGTTTACTATACAAGTTATGATACCAAGTATATCTAATTGTTGCCATGGTTAAATTTGATAAAAGAAACTTTAAAAAAAGAAGACAAAACAGTGATTTTGAAGATGCTGCAAAAAATTGTATTCCTTTTTAACTTTTAACACCGCTATTTTTTCATAAAACCAACTCTTAGTTTACAAGTTATTAAGGATAAATTGTTTTAAAATTTTGCACTCCTACATAAAAATCGTTGAACAAAGGTTTAATCGTCTTATTAAATCGAATAATTTGATAAATATAATGTTGCATTGTAAGTATTTGTTAATCCATAAGTGCAACATGGGCATTTATTTTTTTGTTCGACAAGTCAAAGAACATTTTTCTATAAAGAAAAACCGTGGAGAACTATTCTTTAAGTAGCTTCTTTTTCGGAAGAAGAATTGGCTCTAGAATTTCCTTCCAATTTAAAATATCGAACGGAAAAGAAAAACTTACTCGATAATCCATCAATTATTTTGCTTAGTGCTATAACTTTTAAGTATCGGATTTGCTACTTTTCAAATGCGATTGGAAACTTAACTGATTACCTGATGTCTTACAGAAAGATTTTATTTGAAGGTTAAATAAAGGTCACTAAGATCGTTATAGCTAAGCCTTTTCGCTTGTTCCAATTGCTCGAAAGAGACAAATATAATAATTCCTGATTAGCCCTGGTGCCTCTGATCGCGCCATTTTTTATTAGTGTTGCCATTCATAGGTACAGAAATAAACTAGGAATAATGCATGTGTTGCTTCAAATGGTTATTTAATGATTAGGATGATTGGATAAAAGTGCTATTGAGTATGTCGTTGGAGTTAAGCCTATCTAATCTAACTTTTTTTTTTTTCTAAACTGTTATTAATGCATTTCGATCCATCGCTTTTCGCTTTACTAAATGTATTAGTCTAGCTTAGGCACCATTAGCTGAATTTTCACGCGCACTAATGTAAAGATTATGAGCTTTTATAGGGAAAATTTTTGTTCTAAATGATTAATGTGATATCTATATAAAGGGTGCTATACTTAGAACGCGCCCGAAATGGAACGGGAGAAAGAAAAGAAAAAAAAAAATCATCGAGCCATTTTGTTTCTTCTCTCGGCAACGTTACTGTAAATCGGATATCGGTTAGAATTCTTTGAGGTATGGTTAACAGGTTCTTTTAACCGATCTTGGTTCAACCGGCTGCTCAGAGGAATTTTAAACGACTAACTCAATTGGTGGTTTGTCCTTTTCGCATTTCTAAGGTATATTTATTTATTTTGCTTTAAAGAACAGTTTTTTTTTAAAAAAGTTATTTCAGGCTGTATTCTTTCTTTTGCAAGCAATTCTGGTTACATTAATCTTTTTTATGCTTTGTTATAAAAAACATATACCATCATAAATATCTTTCCTGATATTGACAAGAAATATTTCTTCCGGGAGAGGAAAAAAAAATGTCACCGATTACGAGCATGGCCATAATAAAGGTACATCAGAAAGGTACTTGATGGTATCATGATTTGCTACTTTACGAGACAGAGGCCGCGTGTTCCTACACGTCATTAGTACGTCATCACTCTATAAATATAACTTAGGCGCCGGTCAAGAATTGCTTGGAATATCATTTACGCACATAGATTTGAAAAATAGATATGTGGTAAAAAAAATTTCGGCTTTTTGCGTTATTTTGTTGAATTTATACGAAAATAACAGCTACGGTTTATTCGGACCCATTCGTCATATGGTTGATTTTCTGATTATTTAATTGCGAAACGAAATTGCTACAACTGCCAATAATAATTGTACTGGTAAAAGCGAGTATACTAGCAGAGGATTATTCCTTTTATCTACGTGCATTTAAAAAAAAAAATTCAAAAGTTGTAGAGTCTCTGCAGCGAAGTCTTTTTACAACGAATCGAACTATATTTTAACTGGAACGCGTAATATCCATATAACCAAGTAGTTGCCTCCCTATAAAGAATTTTTGTGATGTTGAGAATTTTCGTTATTTTTGAAATTTTTAAAGTGTTTATCTTGTCGAATTTTGTTAATTTTGAATGAAGTTGTAATATCTGAATGATCAATTCAATTTTTGAATCGCCTACATTACTCATTCCAAAAAAAAAAAAAAAAGATAGTAATAATTTCAATGAATTCATAATGTGTATTACTTCACTTTTAATTAGAAGTCACAATTTCAGACTTTCAAACTCATCACACTAACTGAAACTGAAAAAATCTTAAACGTAAACATTACTCTCTAACATAACATGGGTTAAATATTAAAATATTTACATTAAATGAATGAAAAATTTGATTCTTTCAGATTTCTTGGGCGAAACTAAGGCATGATAAAGATTAGATTTTCAACATAAATAGTAAAATTCATTAAAACTGTCCAGTAAATTATCTCAGTGCTCAATAAATCACACCCAAAATCAGATCACGTGCTGAATTGCGAAAATTAAAGAACAATTTGAACGATAAACTTTTTTTATTTTTTATTTAAAGCTTATGCTTAAGTGATCTGAACATTGCTTAAGAATTCAATGACTGCCTTCTATTCTAGATAATTTTAACTTAGCTCTAAATTCTAAACCTACTCGAATAATAATCGACCCGTTACGCTGACGACAAAAACTGTAATGTCCCTTTTTTGCTTCAATACGTGGAAGGACTGCTTATGTAAGCTGCTTCCATTAAAATACACTTACAACTTTTCACCTTTGAGATAAGAAATGAGGAATAGTATATATATTGCGACCCCACATCGAGTTGCTTAGATAAAAAATATAAAATAAAAATAAATAAGCAACTTGTCTTACAAAGTAATGCTCCCCAAAGAATTTTTTGAAGAAAAAAATGCGTAATACTTGCGATAAGCCTTTTTATGTTATCTTGAAACTTTTTTTTTTTTCCTTGACTCTCATTTCATTTGCATGTCTTTGTAATTTGAAAGAGGAAATTTTTTTATTCCGTTTTTTTTTTTAAACTCAAATTGAGGGAAAAAAAAAATTCTTTGTCGGTGAAGCTTGTTTTACTTATTTTGTGGTTAATATAAGTTAATCTTTATTTTGAGATAAAAATGTGTATAGATGCTGTATTTGCCGTTTTACTTATAACATGCTCTTATTTAAATTTCTTCTATAATTAAGGAAATAATTTTTTTTTTATAATTGACTTTTTTTCTGCTCTAATAAAAAATGTTGATAAGAAGTTAGATATATTTTATTTATGTGTATATTTTTTTTCTTTTTCAGGGGTTTGTTTGCAATGGACTAAAAAATTGGTAACTATATATTTTAATAAGTTGAGAATTTTTGTCCTATAATTAGTCTAAGAAAATATGTTGCGCTTATGTAGATATCTGTTGAAGTGTATAAAGTAAATTTTTAAGTTGAAAATGCCTTATTGCAACGTTCTACTTTTTTTTTCATTTTTCCTGCTTTTTATAATTTTCAAAAAGTTTACACAGAATTAGGTGTGAAAAATAACACAAAATTTCAGGAGATAGGGGAAAAAACCAAGTAGCGCTCCAAACCCATTATGCAAAGTATCTCATAATGAATATTTTAACAATCATTGTTTAAAAATGAGGTAAAAAAAAAAAAAAAGGATTCTAACATTGGGGGTCACAGATTAATATTTCATCTAGAATTTTTTTTTTTTTAATTTTTTTTATCATAATCTGAATCATTATTGACTAAGGTGGATTTAAATAAAACGTCGAAGCCGGTTTGACTGTTCGATGAATCGAAGATGCGTCCAACATTCATCTTCTTTTCCTTTCAGTTTTTTTCATCACTCTAACAGATTTTAATGTTTTTAATTCCACCTTCCCTGTTAATGATTCTTAACATTTTGATAAATTTCCTTTTATTTTATTTTATTTAAAGCTTCGTATCACATACTATCCGGCTACCTCGAGAATCCTTCCTGTCTTAAATTCTTAGGTAAAAAAGATACTGCTACGTAAATAATTAAAATCATTTTTTAAAATGGAATAATTTAACAAATAACATCACTCTGAAACTTAAAAACAGTTAAATCCACACCCTCATTCTAAGTGACTCATCTCTGTAATCAAAAGCTACATGTGGTAACCAATATGTGATTCTGACATTTGGCGGTAATTCTTGTGATAGCTAGACAGTAAAATGTGCAGTTTTTAACATCGTGTTTTTATTTAGGAAAATAACCGTCTCATCCCTAATTTGCCTATAAATGAGGTTGTTTACCAAGTGAAATCTGTAAAATAAGGCACCTAATCACAAACAGATTGCTTTTCATCTTTACTTACCGATTTACCATACCGATTAAAAAAAAAAAATTTACTTACCTAGAGAAAATTCAATCCTATGAATATCTGTAATAATTTCATAATTGAGAAAATTCTATGTTTCAGAATCAGAAGATATTGAAAATTACTGTAAGCAGTAGAATTTTTTGATGTTTAAATTATTTTCAACCGTTAACAAATTTACCCCTTTCCACCTCACGATCCGAAACTAATTCAAGTTCCAGTTCCCTTTATCATAATTACGCGAATGTCGTCTGGCGCTTATGTGAGAATTAATATGATTGGACTCTCGAATCAGGAGCTGCGCGTGAAAAGTCTAACATGGACTGACTGACAAGTTTTACTCCTAATTAGAGCACGGTGCGCTTACGAGGTCCAAATTATTATGATTGATATCACTGCAGTTAAATTTGAAAATGCCCTTTTACGCTATCGTCGACGATTTTGAAATTCTCACGTTAACGACTAAGTTAGTAGTAGTTAAGGAATCTATTTTAATAAGGCTGTAATGGGTTTGTTGGATTCCTTGTAATTATGGGTTTTTATTTCTGTCTTTGTGAATTCTGGTGACGTTAGCTTATACATTGTAAGGTACAAAGTGATAAAATACCTAAAACAGATTTCCTTCACACTGAAAATGAATTCTGCTTCCTCCATGTCAACCCATGGAGCTACAGGGGTGTAGAAAATGTCAGATTGAGTCCAGAGTAAATTCAGGCAGCTTATGGAAACTTTTAGATTTAAAGAAAATTGCGAAATTTTTTTTTATTGTTATTTTCTGACGTTTTTTGAAGCTTATTATTAAAATAAAAAGGTATAAGGTATAAGAAATGTAGAAAAAAGTAAGTCCTACTTTTTTTTCCTTTGCTGAGCTGACAATTAATACATATGTTTTACTCTTTCCGTTGCATTATTTGATTTATCAAAACACGTTTAAAAAGGGCAATTATTATTAATGAAAGAAAAAAAAAAAACGCATCACGCATATTTTTCTCTATACTAAATTACAATAATCAATAATGACCATGATCAAATCACGAAGGAAAAAAAAATTTAAAGTATAAAATTTAGTTGCATCTTTTTTTTTTTTTTTTTTTTTTTTTTTTTTTTTTTTTTTTTTTTTTTTAAATTAGCCTACAATTTCAAAATTTTGTAGTAAAACTGATTGAGAGAAAAAAATTAAAACAGTATTTTGATTGAACAACAGCAATACATGTAGAATAAAGTTTTTATTTATTTTAAAATGCATAATTTTTATGCAACGGCATATTTATTCTTTTAACTAACATTATTTTTTTTGAGTAGAGGAAAAAATTCCAGTATTGTAGTACATATTAGGTTGTTGAAAAAAATAAAATTAGTTATTCACATATATTTTTGTTATTTCTGCAGTATTTAAGCGAAACTTTTCTTAAATTAAATTAAGTTTCTTTTGGTATTAGTATTACATACCATAATTTTTACTGTAATCTCATATTTTGAGAAATTAAAAAATTCCATTTGTATGAAACTATTTAAGAATTTGCAACGTTGGTATGGAAAGATAAATTCTTAATCTCAGTTATGGAATGCAGTACTATTCGAATGCCACAGTTCCAAATCCAATTAGTGTTGGAGTACAAGTCGTATAACACTGCATTTTAATCGAATTTACTAGGAACTTTCTACTTTTTAGAAAAGGATCTGAAGTGAAAATAAACTAGGAAGAAGGGGAAGGAAAAAAAAGGAAATCCTCAACAAATGCCATAACCGCTTAAATTAAAATAAACGAGGTAGAAATCCAGATAAAAGAAAGGTTGGCAAAAAGCACTTTTGGTAAAAGTTGCTTTTCAGGTAATGGGGTAAACGAAAATAAATGACCATTGAAGAACGGCTATTTTTAAATGTTCGACCCTAGAACAGGGGAAAAAAATTAAATTAAACCTTATTTATCCAAATGCAAATTACGTTTTCCGGAATCATTATTCATTAAGCAGACGAGAAAATTCATTTTTAAGATTAAAATTTATGGCAGCGGTCCCGAGAAATATATATCCCTGCTGACAGACAAAGATTATTAATGCTTCGCTAGTTTTGAAAGTATGATGTATAATTTAGAAGTTTTACAGACGAGAAATTAATAACTAAATTTTTTTTTTTTTGCGATCGTTTTCTTTTTTTTTTTTACGGACATGTTTGAAATGGAATTTTAGATCTTCTAATTGTGATTTAAGACAGAAATAGCAATTTCCAATTCCGCAAGAGTTATTGTCATATTTTGTTATAATTAAAATCTTTATTTAGAATTAATTTTGAGAACTTCTTTAATTTATGGAAAAGAAAAAAAGATTCTGCGTCTGAATATTTTCAGTTCAATTAAAACTTTTGAACTATCGTTTGATAAGAAATTTATTTCATTTATAATCAATCATAGTTCGATAAAGTACATTGCATGGAAAATTACGGAATGTGCTTCCCAATATTTTCCCTTCAAAGTTTAAAAGAAAGTGTTTCGAATTCATTTGCGAACACTGTGATGATTAAAAGGATCATTATATAGCAATTAGCGTCGACGCCTTTTTCTTTTTACTGTTAAAAAGAATAAAAATGATGCTTTGTTAAAAATATTTGAGTCGGCTAAAATAATATTTGGACCAGAAATAAAGGTAATTTTTGATTATCTCCGAAGGGAAAAGCCGAAACGATTTTTCTTTTTAACTATTTGAAAATCATTACTAAAAATCATTCACTGTGTGCATAAGTAGTGAACCGTGAGCTTCCAGCTTCCATATGCGGCCTCCAAAATCACAATAAAAAACAATTAGATTTAAATGTTGAAAGAAACTATCAGCCGCATTTATTAAATAATAATTACCTCCCCAACATGAATTTAGTTATGATATTTTTTTATTTTTAATAAAAACTCGTTGAAAAATGGGCTTGATAAAAATTGATTATTGATAATGCTGATCATCAAGATGTAATTTAAAATTTTTCCATTAAACACTATTTTTCCTCCAATATTTTCAATACAGGGTTGAAACAATTAGAATTTAAGTTCAAAAAACTTTTTTTGTTAAGTACATTTATGTCCGTAGCTTCCCTTAAGTTTCTTATATAAATAATTTAAGAAACTTTGATTGTTCTGAATGAAAAAAAAAATAAAAGTTCAAAATTTCTAGGAGTCATTACGTTATAGAATGAAAAATTTGCGGAACTGGTTTTCTTTTTTACGTGAACATAATTGTTTACTTTCATAAACACAAATGAGTTTAATATTATTTAAAAATGATTACCAGAAATGCGATATATAATTTTAATGATAAGAAATATATGCAAAAATTACATTAAATTCTTGAATAATAATGCTAAACAATTTTTGCAGAAAATTATTTGAATCGAAATAATTTTCATTTAATTCCATATATATATACAGGGTGATTAAAAAAAGATGGGCAAAATTTTAGGAAGTGATATTGCACACCCAAACAAACAATTTTTATCAAAGGATGCATGGTCGAAAACAAAACGCAAAGGTGCTGGCGCATTTGGAAAGTTTGCAAACGATGCATTTAGTTCCAGCAGAACGCAGCACCAGCTCATTACGTACGAGAAGTGCGAAACTATCTGGACGTAACCTTTCCAAACCAATGGATTGGTCGAGGTGATCCTATAGCTTGGCTACCGTGCTCGCCATATCTTTCATGTCTCGATTTGTTTTTGTGGGGACAGCTGAAGGTCCTAATGTATGAGACTCCCATTGAATCTGCTGAAGAACTTGTCGCCAAGCTTTCGGCAGCTGCAGAGAAAGTTCGTGATATACCTGGTGTGTTTCAGAATGTTCGCCTATCTTTTCTTCGCCGTTGTACTGCGTGCATAGTCGCTGCCGGCCACTGTTTTGAACACGTATTGTAATCACATGCCATTAAATTTTCTTTTATAACTTAACTTCATCGCTCTTTGTGTGTTTTTGCCTCATATAAGAACATAAACTTTGACGCCCTCTAGCGGTTTTGCGTTTTGTTTGCGACCCTGCATTCTTTGATAAAAATTGTTTGTTTGGGTGTGTAGTATCACTTCCTAAAGTTTTGCACATCTTTTTTGAATCACCCTGTATATGTTTATATATATATATATATATATATATATTATTTTACATAAAAATACTCTTAAACATCTAAAAATCGTTAAATTTACGTTATACAAAAAATAAATAATTAAAGTTAATTAAATGATGCATATCTTTCATTTTTTTCCCTGTTACTTAAATTATAATACAATCCCGTATAAATGAATGAATTTATTTTTGAAAATTTCAATAAGTGCTACTTTTAACTCTTCCATTAGAACAAAATGTTCCCGTCACGAAGATTTATTCGCTAAAATGAAACCATCAAGCTTTTCGAAAACAAAAATATCTCGGCATTCGTGCAACGTCTAGCAACGCCCGAGAGGATTTATTTATTTATCCAAACGAATTATCTCGTTTCACTCTCGAAATTTTGTTTAATAGCACCTTTCCGGGAAATGGCAGAATTTCTAGTCTTCTTGGCAGTTATTGAAATTCGCAGATCAGCAAGTAGTTCCTTTTCCATGGTTTTAGCATATTTTACTATTTCTCTATTTTAACTGTTGTATCTTTAATTAAGTATGCTAATGCAAAAGCATTCATTCACATTTTACGTTATTTTGTAAAATTCCATTTTCAGAACTTCTTTCAAAGTAACGTAAATAATTTCGGTATGATGAATTTTATTTGCTTATGCATTTTTATCAGAATATCTGTGTTCGGTTTATATTTATGCAGATGTTTGTTATTTGCTTAGAAATTATGTTATTTGCTTAGAATTTTAAAATTATTAACGTTTCATTAGCTTAAAAAAATGTTTGTATACATTTTGCTTGTTGTATTTCAGTTTCAGTGCTTGATAATTCTTTATATTGTATACTAGCAAATGTTAAGATTTGTTAAATAAACACAGTTTAATTTGTCTTATTCTGAAAAAAAAGTAAATTAAAATTTGTCATACCTTTCTAAGAGCATTAGTGATATAAGCGAATCTAAAATAAAATGGATGAATAAATAAAATGGTTGATTTTTGTTGAAGATGGTTGTTGAAGTTTAATTATCCATGTCAATATATTTAAGTTGTTTTATAAACCAAACTCAGATTTTCTGTTAAACTGCTCTTTTTTTAAAAGGTTATTTTCAAATGGAATATAGTTTCTTTTCAAAGATATAATTTTTACTTTGAAAAAATAATTTCTCAATTCTCATTTAATTGTTTTTTGGGATTATACTTTTTTATTTTAGGAATTAGATTTTTTTTTTGAAGGAATCTATTTTTCATTATTAAAATTATAGTTCTTTAAAAATATATATATATATTTTTTGAAATGTGTCATTTTGTCCGACTTATAGCTATATTATATTAGAATATATTTTTACTATATTAGAATATATTTCCGCAATATTTTTTTATTTAACATTGTTGCTATAAATACAAAAAAAGGGTACATGGAAATTTCATTACTTTCCAATTGTAGATTTAAAATAAAATTTAAAATCCAAATTCCACAATTCAGTTTTAAATTACCAAAAATAAATGCTTTATCTTAAATCCGTTTCAATCTAATCGAACAAATTCAGTAAAATCATCATTCCATCTTGTGTCCCTACAACCTCATTAGCCCTTGGCAACGTAATTTTCAGCCGATCGATTCTTCTTGGCGCAGAATTTTATGCCAAATTCTAAATCCTTCGCATGCCTATCAATTAACATCTACTTTGAAAACCCCGATGCCTGTATGTTAAAAGCTTTTGTTTCGCTTTTCGTCGTTGTCCTGCGCGAATCCAATTTCCCGTTGATACTCTACAATATTACGCTCCAGGAAAAGGGTACAAGAACACTCGGTAATTGGCGTTTGCAGGGAAGCCAGTAATTTGACATAGAACATAATGAAATGGCAATTAACGACACGTGATTTTCATTACTTGGTCTTTCGTTGGGAGGAGCCCCATCTTTTATGGCTTGGGCCCACATCTTAATTTGAGTCTCTCTGTCTCGGAAACCGACTGACACGGTGGCAGCCAATTTTTGATAACCTTTATTGATGGGTTCATTCATGGGAAAATGGCATTTTTCAAAAGAAGCTCTGGCGTGATTGAAATTTTTAATTTCTCTATTATGAGATCTTTCTTTTCGCAAAGAATATTTTTCATGTCTCTTAGAGTTTTAATTTGTGAAAGACTTTATCATAAAGTTCAATTTTTGATATGTTGACAAAGGTGAATTAAAGGTCTTCCACGAAGGAAAATTTTGTCAAGTATTATTTATTCGAAGAAGTTCATTGAAAATAAGGTGTAAAAAATAAGCCACACAAAGTTGCTAAACTATTAAGTAAATTTTTTTTTTTTTTTTTCATAGGTTAATACTTTGGTTTATGAAGAATTTGTCAAGTACCTTT
Organism: Parasteatoda lunata; assembly: GCA_949128135.1. NCBI lineage: Eukaryota > Metazoa > Arthropoda > Arachnida > Araneae > Theridiidae > Parasteatoda > Parasteatoda lunata. Next base: position 39,392,894 of record OX421971.1, read on the forward strand.
TTAAAAACCCCATTTTTATTATTTTTTCGGTAGTCATCAGGTTTTATAAAAATAAAAAAACTAATTCTGTAATTAATCATGAAAGTAAGACGTTACGTGCGTTTTGTTTGGTAAAAATGCATTAGTTTGAACAATGCTGTTAAGGTCTAAAAACAAAGAATATGATAACTATTGCATTCATAACAAAACTTCAACCTGATGGTCATTAAATAATACAATATTTTAAACATTAACATGATATGCTGATTTAATACTGAAATCGAAACAACTATAAATGCTCCAAAAATCTGATTTCGGATTAAATTAGTACCCAAAATCAATCCAGTTTATCCATCATACATTTCTTACATAGAATGACATATTTATTCATAAGTTATCTTAAATCAAAAAATGTTTTCTAATTAAATTAGTACCTAAAATTAACCCAGTTTTTTAGTTATCGTGCAACTTCTATAAATAAAAGAGAGAAAGAGTATTAGTACCTGCTTATGTATAATTATTATTCAGTACCCATTAGTTATTACATTGCAAAAAAATAAAAATAAATAAATAAATAAATAAATCGTTTGTATTTTACAGCCAAAGTTGCTGGTACAGCGACTGCAAGTCAGCATTTAAAGCATCTGCCAGCAGGGGCCTTAAAGTTAACAAACAATTTGCTGTTTTGAATATTATACCAGACTGCTGTAAAATTTGAAACAAAGTTGTTGTTTTGAACATTATAGCAAACTGGTGTAAATTTCAGAAAATGCAGCGAATAATATAGCATACTGTGATGTTGATGTCAGTGTAACAGCCTACATTAATAAATTTCTAAGACGTTGTTTCTGACAGTGTTGTGCACTGCCATTTACAGCACGTTGTGGAACTTACTTCAGTCTATTGAAATATTTACAGCATTGTTTAAAACAGCAATTTTACTCCTGTTGCTGGCAGCAAATTTTGATGGGAAATAGATAGTATTTTTTTTATAGTGTATATAAAACAATATTAATCTTGTAGGCCTATGTACATGAAAAAACATAATCAATGCAATTAATATATAAGAAAGACCCAAAAAAGTTATTTCCATATATACAGTGTAATAATACTATAATCAGAAAAACTAATTGTATAAAGTTGCTTTAGACACATAATAATAAAAATTTCAACTTGGGAAAAAAATTTAAAGCATTTTTAACTAAAGTAACTTCAATTTAATTGATAATAACTCGATAAAGCGGCAATTGGTATATCATTACTTACGACTAATAATTAGTATTACCTAATTTTGAAACTGGTTCAAACCTTGCTCTTTGCCAGAATAAAATAGTTCTTTTGATGGATAAGATTTTTTCAAATTACATTCTTTGGGTTATATTGACAGTAATTTCTTAATCGTGCTTCTTTCCGTTTATTTTTACTATCAATAGAATGCAATATTCCATTCGAACGAAGGCAGCATTTATGAAGGTAGCCTGTGAAGGCAATATACTAATGACTTGAATGCAATCAATAAATCTCCTTTTTCCATTCTTTCAAAGAATGAAATGATTAGGTAAGCATTTACTGAGCACAAACAGTTTTTTCTAACAATATCCCTAACTTATATAGACATTAACTTACTGATATTTATCTTACGAAACAAGACTATTAAAAAAAAAATGGAAGGAAAAATAATGGTAATTAACGTTCTTCTCAAATCTGTAATACATTATTCGATATTATTTCATTTTGTTTTGGGGAGAAAAATCTGCCTGATGTTATCATTCATGTCCTTCCTTAAGTGTTAAGCTAACTTTAAACTATAATTTAAACTGGTTTCATTTTAAACTGGTTTTTTCTCATTTTGTTGAAGTAAACCTGGAAGGTATTGGTGATATTCATGTAACGTTGTTTAGTCGTTGCTTGACTGAAAGGTTCTCTAGTCTTCCAAAGCAAATTCAGGGCAATGAAAAAGAACAGTTATTGCCTAAAATACACTACGGAGACGTTTAAAAACATACAATAAAACATTTTTATGACCCTTTATTTATATTACTGCTTATAAGACATTAATTAACCAAACTTGATTAAAGCTACAAACATTAATATTCTATTCAACAACTGAATGTTTTATTTCGAATAAAAATTAGATATAATTTGATGAAGTCTTCAACGCTAATGCAAAATCAGCTATTGCGAGAACGTGACGCTTTAAAAAGAGAAAGAAAATATGGATATATAATCATTTAGGAGGGAAGGGGGAGTCGAGAAAAAGGACAAATATTGACATGATTAATTAACAACTCTTTGAAATTCTACCACTCTTCTGCGATATATATCATCTGATAGCATTGAATAATATGTTTCGTGCGTGTTGGTATTCCTGTTTTATTGCCGTTGTCAATTTCCAAGTTGAAAATGTCACAGTGGAAGAGTGTCATTACGTAATTGTAAGTTTCACTGAGTTATTTTGAATTATTATTTACTTGTTATGATTTTTTAGATATTTTGTTCATGCTGTTTCATATGACGTAACTTCCGTCGTCGCGCATTAATATTACGTAATTTAATACTCAATTCTTAATCTAAAACATTAAAATATTATGCACTAAACACCTTAATACATTACTTTACAGAGCTGAAAACATTGTATAAATTACTATTTTATTTTGTAATATATGTATGTATATTTGTTATTATTATATAAAAATAATTTCTTTGTTTTATTAAAGAATTACACAATTTTTACAAATTTACTACAATTTTTAATTTTGAATTGTTTTAGATTATTATAGCCAGTTACAGTTGTTTTTTTTTTTTTTTTTTTTTTTAATATTAAATCCCGAAATCAAGAAAAAAATATTTAAAACGGAAAATACGATTTGTTTCACATGTATGCATCATTATGTCAGTATTCTCTCTATTTTAGAATAAATTTTCTGGAATTATTAATATTATGTCAGTACAATTCCAGGTTAATAGTTTACTGGAATGGGAAGAAAAAAATTTCTTAGTTTATTCCATCACATAATTAATAATTTTTATGTTATGGATAATCAACGTTAAAAAAATTGCACGATTGAACTGCTATTTAAAAAAAGGGAAACAAATTTGACCAACAAGGAGGGGACCAATTTGACCAAGTTGTAACTTGGTTATTGAGTCCAATTACGCTATTTAAATATCTTTCTTGAACGTTTTTAAATTAAGTTCTACTTTATACAAACAGTTTTATCTTCGAATTTTACACTAGTGTTCACTAACAACCTCACTAAACGGTAACCGTTATTCACTTCCTAACGCTTGAAGCACGAAATTATGATTTAACCATCTAATAATTACGCAATGAATATTCGATTTGACTTAACAAAATCCTCCTATTTACCTTCCTTGGCACAGACTCCAAGTGATTTCCATTTTCATTTGGAAGCCCTTAGTTCAAAACAATCCTTTATCCAGGGTAATCGATGTGTTTTGGAATAGGTTACCGTTATCTATTACCTAAAGAGGGTCAATTTGTTACAAATGGATTCATCTTTTCTTCCATTATTCATAGTAAGTTGAATATATTTATATCAATTGAAGCTGCACGTGATCAACTGCTATAAATCAGCCATCACGATTCTTTCATCTGTGGGCACGATAAAGATATTACCATCCTGAGAGAACAACTTCAGGGATGTACCGCGATGTGGTGCACTTACATCATCCCAATATCGAACATCACGAAACTCCGCAAAAATCTCGCCAAGACATACAATTTAATGATCCGTGCTTTTGACCTCCTAAACCACACCGAAGCTACTTTGTCGAGCAGAGGGGGGTGCTTAAATTCTCTGACCGAGAAAATCGAACATCTCGACTGTTTCGAACCAAGGGAATCAATATCCGGTTTAATCTTATGGACAAGAGTTCGTGCTTCTAAAACGTTCCTAAACGCGAGTGAATAGTGATTGTGTAGTGTAAGATTTATAGTATGTTGTCGACATGTATGGACGTGCAAGCATGGTGGGCGGTGTGACAGGTGCATGCTGTTGATAGTGATTCAAGAAAGATTTGTGACAGAGCTTTTGCAAATAACTTAGTTTCAGTATTGTTTCTGCTACCAACAACAAAGGCCACTTTGGGTAAGAACATGAAAAAAAAAAAAAACTTTTTCCGATGTTAGAATCGGTCCGACGATAGAAACTTAAACAATGGTTCCCTTGTCTGAAGTTAATTATAGCAATTGTCTGCTAGCTGGATGTAGTTTTACTAGTTTTTTTTTCTGCCCCATTCCCGTGTGGAGAATTATTTTCTGAACCGACATTTTTATTTAAAATATTTTCCTTCGATTAATTAAATTTAATTCTGTCGAATTTAAAAATAAATTTGTGTTCACTTTAAAGCATTTTTATTATCATTTGAAGGAGTTTCAAATATATTATATTTATTATTTAAGTTAATTTTGTTCAGTTAATTTTAGTTTTGTTTTTTATTTTGCAAAAGATGTTATTAGTCTCGGATGACCAAATATTAAAAAAAATTTAGGCCATAATAAAAATTTCACATTTAGATTGCTGGTCATATAGCGCCAATTTTGTTAAGATATTTTAATAAATATATAGCCCTAGTAGCATTGCAATACAACTATACCTTAGATGCTTGATGTAATTATAAATCTCATAAATATAAATATCTGATTGTGCTTACAAAAGAACACTTTGCCGCCTTAAAGGGACATTTCATAGAATTCTCTGAAACACAGTAGAGTGTTCGTTATCAGTTTCTTTTTAACAATGGAGAAGAATTTGTTAAAATAATATTGAACTATATATATTGTTAAAGATGCCCGATATTTGTTTAGTTTTTGGAAAAACCGAATGGCCGTACTTAGATTAATCGGAATTTTCTTACCTTATTCTGGAATATTAAAACTTATATGATACTAAAAATGCTGTTTTTTTCGTTTTAATGAAGTAATTGTCTTCAGCAAATCTCAACCTTCTCGCTTTATTTTGCTATGGGTAATATGCATTTGAAAAAAAACATGACACTTTCAACATCGAATATGGAAAGTTATCCAAGTTACGTAAAATATTAGCTATCTCTATTTGCTCCACCAAGAGGAAGAGTCTTAACCTTTTGACATTGTTTCAACATTTCATATCAATGTAATGTCGCTGGATGGATGGTTTTCGTCTTGTGTAATATAGTACCGAGTGTCTTATCAAGAAAATATACGATGTCTAAGATGGTTTCATTGAACTCAAAAAAAAGTCTGTGAGTATCTATGGAAATAGACTACCTCCCACAATTGTGACTTTTCTAGCCAAAAACAACGATAACCTCTATCAAGATGATCTCCCACGTGATGGCATTGAAGAGAGCTCACTTTTCTCCCTGTTTTTTTTAAAATCTTTTTTCATTTTCTTCTTTATTTTTTGTTTTATTTCCGTAGAGACAATATGAAGATTTATTCTCCCTAGAATCGTATACTATTTCCTACATAAATATTCGAAATAATTACAATTAGTTCATTTCTAATGTATGGGAAATTGTATGAGTAAGAAATACATGAATTCTAATTAATTTATTAATAGATAGAATATGGTTTGAGTAAGGCAGCGGTAGTAAGGCTATAATAGTATTCTATTTCCTACATAAATATTCGAAATAATTACAATTAGTTCATTTCTAATGTATGGGAAATTGTATGAGTAAGAAATACATGAATTCTAATTAATTTATTAATAGATTTGAGAATATGGTTTGAGTAAGGCAGCGGTAGTAAGGCTATAATAGTATACTATTTCCTTCTTAAATATTAGAAATAATTATTAAACCACATGTATAAATTATTTACATGCTAACATTTGGTAATTTTTATATTCAGTTATATTTACTACATGAAATTATATCAGAATAGAAAATATTTTAAAACACATTATTAGAGTTACTTAAAGCATAATTTAACGACGGAATTGCTGAATAAAAAATTTCAGACTATCACGCCAATGCAAGAAACTGTGTCTGACGCAAAAATAAGAACGGGGAAAGAAAATTATACTCAACTTTACTGCACATAGGGGCAGTTGATTAAGAAAATCAACGATAACTTAACTAAATAACTAAAGATAACTAAAACTAAACTTATTAATTAGTTTTTCAACATTATATTTGTTCTGATAACATTTTATGGAAATTGCCAGAAAATGTATTACTTTACTCATACAAATAAATAATGAAGCATTATTATTATTATTTTTTTATGCGCAGATTTGTTGACCAATGTTTGATTTTAGAATTAAAATTTCCAAGCTTTTCGACGAAGCTCTAAGAATATTTTTAAAACAGTTTTAAATAAATAAATTGTATCGTTCTTAACAGACAAAATAAAAATTTCTTCATCACTTTCATAAAAATAATGGTAGATAAAAAACACTGCAGAACAATTCAACAGTAAGAAATATAATTAAATCCATCATAAAATTCAAAAATGAGGAGAAAAAGCCATTAGGCATTCTAGTATCATTTTTTATACATAAAAACGAATACTTTTCTTAATAATAAATATTTATTTACTTGTTATGAATGTTAAACTTTTTTTTTGTACCCTGTTTACTGTTTTTCCCCCCTCTGCATTCTTTGAACATCGTTGTTGCCAATTGGAGATTAGTAAAATATTTCAAAATCATATGCAAATTTTTTTCAAATTCAAAATAATTTTTAATTGCTTTTTTATGCTAGTACTCTTTTTAAAATACAACTTTATGGTTTAGAAACTAAATTTGTGTAATTTTTTTTTATTATTTTGCATTCTTTATGAAATATTTTGCTTATTTTAGCACAGATTTTATGCTCCAAATAAACAAATGAATTTTTTAGTCAAAGGAATTTTTTAAAAAAATGAATAAATCATAACGTTTTGAAATGAATGGTGGTATTTGAATAAATAAAATTCAATTAAATCTACGATAGAAATAAATGGAGAAAAAAAAATTATCCCCAAGTGACAACACATCAGCAAACCTTTTCAAAATAAGATTAGAATAAATTTTTTAAGCGGTGAACATATAAAATATTCATTTCAAATTTTTCACCTTTTTCATTATCTTTTTCATAAAATTTTTTTTTTAATCAAGAATATTTTGATCGATTACATTTTTTATATGAATTGACACGAATTTTTATATGAACTTGGCAACAATTCATGAAAGAAGTTCTCTTTTATTATTTTTATTTATTTATTTATTATTATTATTATTATTGGTTATGCTCACGTGTCTCAATGATTTGCATGGTAAACATTTCTTTTGAATTTATAAGTTACGAACTCAGACACAAAAATGAACTTTCTCTGCATAAATATGATTTTTTTCCTGTCGGATTGAGATTTCTGATTCCCGGAATATAGGCAATCTTGCAAATACTCTATCTGGGAAATATGGCCCCAATAATTTGGTCTGGCAAGCGACCTAAAGTTTTGCCCCTTAATATTAATTTTCCTTTTTGCAAGGATGAACAAAACTGAACTTGATTGTCATCAATAGCTGATACAAACTCGCACTGATAAATATATGCATATGTATGTGTATATATATTTACACGCACACACACACATATTATATATATATATATATATATATATATATATATATTAAACTCATGTTATAATTTTTCTAAATAACCTCACTATTTTTTATTATTTATTTTTTTGTAATTCTCTTTATTAATATTATCAGTTCAATTCATACATTGTTGGCGGAAGTAATTTATGTTGTCTTTTCTTAATATGCTGCTTCCAAACAGTTTTGTTTATATTCAAAAGACGAAATTTTTTGCGTTTATCAGATTTTAAGTTTACTATAGTTTTTTTATAAATGAGTGGATCATATGAATATCCTTTGAAATCAATCAGAATGATAACAAATCAATCAAGATGGGTATAAATCTGACTTCGCATTCGAGATAACAGTGCTAAAACATGAGAAGATCGTGATAAATTTCGGTTTCTTGTAAGAATATGAACTAGGAAGTTTGATAAAAAAGCTTAAAAAATTCTGCTTTGATGTATCCACGCGGTAAATTTCAATATTTACACTCTTTAATGGTCTATAGATTTTATTTTTTTAATAAAAACTTGTTATTTCAGAATGAATTTAAATTGTTTTTTCAAAATATAGACTTAAAAAGTAGCCTACAAATTTTCCTAGAATTTACCTTTTTAGAAAGCTTTAAAAAGAAGTTCTTATTACCTCCAAAAACGGAAAATCACCAGATATTTTGAAGAAAAACTAAAATATTCAATTATATTCAAATATATTCAAAATATTCAAATTGGATTTGTGGTGCGCAAAGTCAGTAAAATCATACGCAATAAAGTTTCTTTTTATGTAATGTAAGCATCGCGTTGCTAGGACAGCGTAACTTTAATTACAATCCCGACGTTCTATGGGCCGGGATAGCCTGGTCGGTAGGGCGCTGGGCCCATATCCAAGAGGTCGTGGGTTCGATCCTCGCCGGCCGAAGACTCCCCGTGTAGTAAATGGTGACTGATGCACGTTAAATCTGTCGAGTCTCAAAGTCCTCCATGTTCCCATAACAAATCAATACCTCTGGGGGTACTGATCCATGAGTTTCCTTGTCTTCTGGATTGGTTCAAAATTACAAGGCTACGGAGTTGAACATGAAATTGGGTCGGCTGTTCAACGACGGTTATAAAATAAAATAAAATCCCGACGTTCTGAGCCGCGATGGCTCAGGGGATAGAGCGTTCGCCTTCCAATGCGGCGAACCGGGTTCGAATCCCAGTCGATACGAATTCCGCATCCGGCTTGCACTGACCACAGTGCTGACGTGAAATATCCTCAGTGGTAGACGGATCATGGGTTAGAGTCCCCTTGCCGTCAGTCTAACCGTGGGAGGTTCTCGTGGTCTTCCTCTCCATGTAACGCAAATGCGGGTTAGCTCCATCAAAAAGTCCTCCACGAAGGCAAATTTCTCCCAATACTCGATCCAGGAGTTCCCTTGTCTTCTGGATTGGGTTCAAAATTACAAGGCTACGGAGTTGAACATTAGTAGCCGTAAACCCATTAAGTTGGGTCGGCTGTTCAACGACGGTTATAAAATAAAATAAAATCCCGACGTTCTATATATTTAAATATTAAAGAAATAATTCAGTTATTAAATGTAAATATTTCCCTCATTAATAATGTATTTAATAACTGGAATCAATTATGCTTATAACCAAATATTAATTTGTAAATAACTGTAGATATTAAATGTTATAGAGTCGTCAATTTACTTTGTATTTATTTATCCGAAATATAGGAAGACTAAGCACCTACCAATACAGATTACTAAATCCATATGCCACACTTTTCTGAACATCATTATATAGAATAAAAATGAGGAAATAGTAAAGGAAAATTTGATAAATTAAATAAAGTGAATAAGTTATAGATAAATATATTGAAACAATTTTCAGTTGACTTTAAAAAAAAAAAAAAAAAGACTGTTAAAAATTAAGAACAATGAACAAAACGATTACAACGAATTAAATCATGAATAAAGATGTTAAAAATCGGTGCAAAAGTTATACAGAAAAACTTTCCATAGAATATTAGTTTCCATTCAGCAAGAAATATCCGTTTTAATTATTTGATACCATGTTACATACATATGAAGGGCAATATAATAATAAGCACCCTTTTTTTCCTTAGTATTATTTTCAAATAGCACTTAACTAGTTCCTGGAATTTCTACTAAATAGCAGAGAATAATATGCAGAAACATTTTGCTTTATACTAATCGGTTAATTTTTGCCCTAGTGAAGGACACTGCTCTTAGCAATTTTTATTATTATCATTATATTTCTTAAAAGCCTTCCATTTGAAATTAACTTTATTTGTAGGTCATTTTTATATAAGTATAATAAGGAATTTATATCATTGTTTTTTGTATCCAAATATTATATAATTCTGAAAACTAGATATTTTACTGAAGCATTTAAATATTCGACATTCGACTGTAAGTTTCAACGTCGAGCCTCGTTTTTTTTTTTTTTTTTTTTTTGCAATCATACGTTTTTCAATAGTTAAATATTAATTTACTTCATGTAGCAGCATATAGTCATTTTTTAGAGCGCATTAGTTGCAAGTGTCATTTTTTAGAGCGCATTTCTTTCTTTCATTTTTTTCTCTCCCTTAATTGAATTTTTTTCCTTCTTAGTTTCTCTCAATGCTAAACATCAAAATAGTGCGAGAACTTATTGATTTCAATCAAAATTGCTATTGGTTAATACATTACTGACGACAACGAAACTCAAATATTTTACACTCATTAAATTCACGAATAAAAAAACTCGTCTTAAACTCTTCTTCCAATTCTTTTTCTACATTCATGAAAAGAAATGATAATTCATTTAATTAATAATTTAATCGACATCAGTTTTATCAATAAATCATACATGAAATTATTCAAGCCTACATTTTGATAAATTATTCAATAATTCTTGGAATTAGCAATGCATCAAAAAATTTTAAGACTAATGAAACATTTGTGAAATAATTACTGTTTAACAAAAAAATAAAAAATAAAAAAATAAAAAAATCGTATTTTCTCAGATTTTATAATTAAATTTTCTATCATCGTCGGCAATTACTGACCCATGCAAAAGAATTTCAAACCTCATTATCAAACCATAGAATAGTTTTCTTTAAAATAAATCTTAGATGAAACGTGCTGAGTAATAATTTTTGAAGTAAAAAAAAAAGTGTCTTCTCGTTGGATTCGGTCCATCAGTTACTCGAATTCTGCTTTAACTTTGCTAATTATTTCTTGTGATTTAAACTAATAATATTTCTATGATGATATTTCTATGATAATATTTCTAATGATTTCAATTTTATTTCGAATTTAAAAAGTTTTTTTTTAAATACTATACATTGATATTTAGAGATATTTTAATTAATTAATTCACATTACTTTTTATGTGCTTCTTTACTAGGATTTCTTTGAATCATATCGTTGTGACAGTTTGGAAAATTTGTTGACATAATTAATAAAAAATAAATTACATTCAACGAATATCATTTATTAAACGATATTATTTACATTGGAGTTTAGATAAATGTAAAGAGGGAAAGAATTTAAAATTTTTCTGACTGAATAATGAAATCAACTGAATATAGCGTGTAAATTCTTAGATTAAAATAATTTTAAATTGGTACGATTTTTAATATGCATGTAAATAACACTATTAAAAATATAGTGTAGCATTTGGAGTGAATAATCCCAAGAATTTGACGCTTGAAGATATAGGATGTTTAAAATCATTCAATTACTTTAACTCCATTACAAATGCAGACTTTTGAAATTATAACATTTTCATTTGCTTCAAATATTATAAAAGGTGGAAAAAGTAGATATGCTCGAGGACTCGATAATAAGCGCCCTTTCTCAAGATTCACCAGACGTGAATAAGGAAAATCAAAACAGATTTGAAAGCGAAAACGCGAAGTTGCAAGACGCAATAATGAAGCTTAAAAAAAATATCTAACGAGTTAAATTAGAGTTTTATTTAAATGTGAATCAATCCAAAATATGTAAGTACCAAGAAGCTTCAAAAGTTCAAAATAGCTTCGTCAAAGCTTTTTTCTTTATATTGCATTAATCAATTCAAATGACCTCTTTCGCCTTTTTGCATATTTACTGATTTTACTAGAATAATTGTTTGCAATTAAACGTTCACTTTTTCTCATTCTTCATATTTCTATTATGACTCCTCAATATCAAATTGATGAAGTTAGTTTCGCATCAGTGTCATCTCGAAATATCTTGTTTTATGGATATTTCTCGAAAATAAACTACAATAACCATTCATTTACTCATATTTCTTACCTAATACTGTGATTAATCGATTTTAAAAACCGATGGCTCTACATGGCTACAAAATATAAAATTGACTTGAAGCTCCAAAAGTGCGAAATAGCTTTTCCAAACAGCTTTTTATATAGTATCACAACCAACTCAAAGAACCTCTTTTCCTTTTTGCTGATTTTACTTGACGAATATTTTCGCAATAAATCTTTCATTCTTCAAATTTCCATAATCAGCCCTTAAAAATCAAATTGATGAAGTTAGTTTCTCATCAGTTTCATTTTGAAGCATTACGTTTTATTGACAGCTCTCAAAAACCAACTTCAATCACCATTCATTAATTATTTCAAACCTCTTGCTGTGATAAATTGATTTTGAAAACAGATGGTTCCAATTGGTTACAAAATATTAAGCTTCCTAAAAGCTACAAAAGTGCAAAATAGCTTCTCAAAACACTTTTTTTTAATTTTGTGCCCTAATCAATTCTAAAAACCTTTTTAGCTTTTTGCCTAGCCACTGATTTGACTAGAAGAATTTTTTGCAATCAATACGACTTTCATTTTCTCTCATTCTTCAAATTTTCATTTTGACTCCTTAAAATCAAATTGATGAAGTTAGTAACGCATCAGTGTCATCTCGAAACATTTTGTTTTATTGACAGTTCTCAGAAACCAACTTCCATCGCCATTCATTAGTTCTTCAAGTTTGTTTCCAACCTCTTGCAGTGATTAATCGATTTTGAAAACCGATGAGAAAGAAAGCTTCCTTTTGGTGTATCGATTAGCGGAATTGTGTCCGATTAATAGCTTTATCGATCGATTATTAACAGATGGGTGAGTAATTATCAGTTAATATACTTTCCCTAATCGATTACACTGACCGTGAAAGCGATCTTCTTAATTAATGTTTCGGTCGTCTTTCGAAAATGTGGAATATTGTTTCGTGTTCCAACGACTTTACGGAATTCCTTTAAGTGTTTGCTTATAGCTCTGCTTAATCAGTGCTGTTTCCAGGCTAGAGCAATTAAAACTATCGAATTTTAATTAAGGTTTGTACAAAAGTATGTATTTGTTATTGGGAATGATAATTTAGATGTTTCGTTTTGTTTATTTTTTGAAATATAGTTTTGATTGATTGCTGAAGTAATAGAGAAATAGTGTAAAAATAGCCTAAATGGTGTAAATGATTTTGTTGTAAAGAAACAAGGGGGGGGGGGATGAATAAATGGACTGTGGAAATTATGTCAAGTGATTCTATAAATGAAACTTTTTAATAAAACAATTTTACAATTTTAGGAAATGTAGTTTTGATTGATTGAAGTAATAGAGAAATGTAGTGAATTTAGACTAGAGAATATAAATGATTTCGTAGTAAGTAAAAATAGACACAGTAAAAATGATGTCCAAGCGGTCTGTAAGGGAAGAAAATAAAAAATTGCTTTGTAAAAAAGGGGGTAAAATGAATACACAAAAATTATGTAAATTGTTTTTGTAAGAAATAAATACATAAAGTGGTTTTGTAAAAAAAAAGAGGTAAAAAAAAAAAAAATAGCTTTGTGGAAAAAATACGAAAGAGTTTTGTAAAAATGAGGTTATTTTATTTTGCAAAGAAAATTTGCATTATTTCAAAAAAAGCAAAATTAACACTTTGAAGGAGAAAAGTTATATTAAGAATAAAAAAAGCAGAATAAAAATAAGTTATTTTCGAATAATAATAATAAAAAAAAGCGAGGAATTTCTCCTATACCTTTAAAAACGTTTGCCACCATATTTGATAAATCTTTGAATCTATTTCTTTTAATGCAAATATTTTTTTTAATTAGTTTGAATAATGATGATTTTTAAGCTTCTATGTGACTGGCAGATTTTGAATCTAAGCATAAATATTGTTGAAAAATAAACATATATTCTCATTTTATTTTAAACTCGTTAAGGTATGTATAATTACATCAACATCATCGTCTGTCCCAATTTAGAATGATTTATGGATTCTTTTCAAACTCATGAACCCTTTCTAAAATTGCCTGTAAAAGGCATCAAGTATCAATCAACCAATGGTTTATAATGTATGATCATGTTCGTAAACTAAAAAAACTTTGTCCTCTTAAAAAATAAATAAAGTATTCTTGCTATACCCCGTTGCATGCCAGGGTTTCATGGAGTCGAAGCTCCACAATTTTGTGAGCAAATGAATGATCGTCGCAATCTGGTCAGCATTGCGTACTGACTGCCTTTACTTCCCAGACGAGCTGGTACCCGCTGATCTGAAGCTGGGTGGGCATCAAGGTGCTACTGAGGATAGAATCTCAGCTCTTGACTATGTTAGTTCATAGCTCCACTATGCTCTACACTATGTCAGTTAACAATCACGACTGAAATTTCCTCGAACCATCGCGGCTCGAATCCGGACTCAAGCGTAAAAAATTCTAGTCTCAACAACGTCTTTTCCCCAGTATTTAGGCACTTAAATATCTGTAGGATCAGTTCATGGCACTAAAAAATGGGCAAACGTGTAAAACTTAAGATTTGTGAAACCAAGAAGCAATGCATTTCTGCTTAAAGTTTTGAACAAACATAACATCGCTTATCTGTTGGGAATAGAAAAAGAAAGTAATAATGAACGCTTTTTTATTCTAATTGTTTAAAGTAATACTCAAATCTATGCTAAAAATATTTCTAATTTCTCCTTATCTTTATGATTTATTTCAGTATCTGACGATTTCATCTTTTTCTTTTGTATAGAATTTACGTGATAGGCCTAACTACAAATTATTTTTCATGTCTTCATTTCACTTCAAATTAGAGTGGGCACCTTTTTCATCAACGCCTTTCAACGATTCTTAGAGCATTTTTATCAGATACATGCTTCAGTTGCTATATCACAATTTATCGTCTGACAAACTACTAGAACTTTTATTTGCCTCGGAAAAAAAATTATCAAAATAAAAAAATCTTTATTTCAGACCCCTCCACCCCTTTTTTTTATTATTACTTTTTTTTTCCACTTGGAATTTCTCGATGACTTTTGTAGATTAGTATGGATGGCAACGGATGAAACAGAAAATTATATCTTCTTCCCGCCAATTTTTTATTTTCTTCTGGAGGAAAGAGAAAATGAAGTCATTATGTTGTTCTTCTTATCGTTTCATCGTAATCGCCAAGGCGTGCAATGGCGGCAGAAATTAATGCTTTGAATGTCTTTCGTACAGAATAAATACACATGGAGACAAAACCGGTGTTCTATTACACATCAAATCTTCGCCCACTTGAGCGCGATGTGCGTCGACGTTCGGTTGCAGTTAATGTGTTTGTTATCGCTGCATGCTTCATGAAACACATGTGCAACAACTCGTTTGTATCGTATGCTAATTTTAATCTTAAAGCTAATTGGAATGGAGAAACGCCGCGCATCATTGATAAGTAAATATATACCAATGAATGATTAAGGTTTAGAACTTGAAAGGATGGGGGATTTCTTTTTAGAAACTTATCTCTTAAAAAAGCGGTGGACCTTCGCGCATTTTTTAATTTTCTTCAATAGGGTCAAGGATAATCGAATCAACGGTGAGTAGTGGATGCTTTTGTATTTCTTTCGTTTAGAAATACTTTGTATGAATTGAGAATTTTTTTTTTTTTTTTTTTTTTTTTTTTTTTTTACCTGCGTGAACTTTGAAAATACAAAAGGTTGCGGAACTATGTTTTGTTCTAAGTTCGAAGTCAATGGTTTCAGTTTTATGAAACTCGTCATTATTAAGCTTGGTTCAGCATAAACTCAATGAATAAAATAAATGAGATTAATACGCTTTCAGGATATATTCGGTTCAATGTTGATCCATGTATGCTGCAATCTTAAAAAAAGGTGTTGCATTGAACCATGATTCTGTTCCAGTTAGACCATAAACTTTGTTTTCGTTCCAAGTTGGACCATAATATCGTGTAATCGAATTCGACGTTGTGATTCGAGTCAATATGTTTCAGTTTTGTGAAATTGATTATTCAGTGTGGTACAGCATATATACATAGATAAACTCAACAAATAATATGAATGAGAAAAATGTACTATCAGAATATTCGGTAAAACGTGGATCTATAATATATGCTGCAACTTTTAAAAAGTATTGGCTGTTGAATTGAACCATGCTTCCGTTCATGTTGAATATTAAATATCATGTAATATAACTCGATATTGTGGTTCAACACGTTTAAAAATTTCTAATAGTCTTCTTTGAAGGCATACTAGAGTTGATCTGAAATTCCAAGGGAGGATAATTTTTAAATTCCAAACTAATTCCCTATCCAAGAAATATTTCTTTGAGCACTTCAATTTAAAAAACTACCTGGTGGTACTTAATATGTAATGAAGAAACTACTACGAATGCTTCTAAAATCTGCGATGTTTAATTCGAACTGCTTAGGAGGAACTAATGAATTTAAAGTATTTTTCTGCTTAAAATTATTGAGCTTGTCACATGCTATATTTCACACTAATTGAACTTTGCTACATTGTTGTATTTACATTTCGTTAGCAAATGTTGTTATATGTGTTAGTGATGAAATATTTTTTTTCCCCTAGGATTTATTCTTGACAATTCTTTACAATAAATGTGATGGTCCATTCACTTCCGATTGACAAAGAATTGGTGAGTAAATTTTATTGCTCTTAATTATTTGAATTTTGTAAGATAGAGATAAAAGTTTGCAAGAATCTTTTTTAATAGAAAATAGAAGCTATTGAGAAAGTGATAGCTAAATACTATAGTATCATAAAGAGGTTTTCGAAAAAGAAAAAAAAAAAATTATAACTCGTATTTTAAGGAAAATAACTTAAAATTAAACTATTAAATCGACAAAAACAAGTATATGTACGATAAGTTAATTTCAAATGAGTAATAATGTAGTCGTGTATCCTGAATATCCAATGTATCCTAACATTAAACATTGTGAACGTTGAATAAATATTCCCCTCATATTCTAAAGCTCTTATGATGATTTTAAATTCCTAATTCTACCTTCACTTAAACCAGTTGAAAACAAACTTATTCTATATTTATACTTCGACTTTGTCTTTATTTCCCAGTCTTTCAACTGAATCAAAATACTGGGTTATCACTTATATAAAGAAAACCCGGAGTCTTAAGACTTTTTGAATTATTTAAAAGGAAGAATTCTTTTGAGATTTGTCATAAACACTTCACTAACCGTTTGTGATTCTCATCTCACTAACTCTGTTCCATAAACGATAGAAATGGTGAATTATACTGCTGACTTTCAGAACAGAGAAGTTGTTCTTCATAAATGTTTCAACACAGGGTCGTGTTAAAGCTTTTCTATATAGATACATAAAGCTGCAATCCATTGCGGCCACGTGATAAGTCTTACAACTCTTTACCCGGGTTACAAGGGAATAAAAAAGAGAGACCATTGGTCGCAGTCACGAATTTCGCCTATCGATCACTCCAGCACCGTCCTCATCTATGAAAGCGTGATTTTTATAGAAGGTCAAGGTGATTTTGACCGTAATTGATATGTGGTGATGTTTTTACTTTTTGTTCTTTGTGTTTGAGGAAGGGGGCGTTACCATATTTATTATGGGTATGTATACTTTAAGTAATCTTATTCAATCATAATTTGATTTTTCTTTTCTTTTAATAGCTTGGAGACTTTCTGTTAATGCGTACTATTTTTATGTTTAATATACCATTTATTTTTGAATAAACATATTTAAGGATTAAACAGTTGATTTAGAACAAATATTGCAATAATCCCCATGAAAATTTTTTTCGATGAACTCTTAAAAAAACTCGCTCCTTGTTTTTTAAATTTATATATATATATATATATTCGGCAATGAATGTATGATTCGTTCTATTTTTTTTCAATAAACGTGTATTTAATGCTATAGTATTTGATATTTTCGATATTGAGGTAAATTTTTAATTCCATCTTTTTGCCACATACATTTAATAATTGGACAGTCTTATAATAAACTAATGTTAATTTGCATCAGGATAAATTCTCGATAATAGTTTCAAGCAAGACTTACAACCTCTGGCAAAATAATGTGAGCTTATACATATCAACACGGAACGAAGAAAATAAAACTTGTAGGGATACGATTTATTTATTTATTTTACAGTTAAACAACTGTTCACTTTTTTAACTCACGAAATCTTGAATTATTTATAAAATTCTGCTTAATTTATTTCCTCAAAAAGTAAATTCCACTAGTGAAATAATTAAAATATTTACAACATGCATTTATAATTTTGCTTAATAGAATGCTCTAAATTAAATGTTACATTTTTATAATTAATTCTAAAGCGGTAAAACTAATGTTTCTTGCATTATGAAATTTATTACATGTATTACATTACTGAATTTTTAATTTCCATAGCTACTAAAACCATGATAGTTAATTTCTGTAACTATTGTAGACAGAGACCCAACTGTAGGCCAACCGTATCAATCAAACACTCATATAAAACACAGCGCGAATCATTATTCCTACACTAATCTCTTTTATGGCCATTAAGATAATATACAGCTTGACCATAAAATAGCGTAAGGTGTTTAGTGCTCCATTATTGGAAAATCCTTAGATTTGGCAACCTTTGAATGCTCCTAAAAATCAGATCACGGAAAGTAAATTTAAGATAGGAATATTTATATAAAATTATTTAAACGTAAATTAAACAAAATGAATTTCACTTGGGTTTGAAAGACGCAGTCTAAATTTAAACTTAGAAGTATTAAAAAAAAATGGATAATGCACAGAACGTAATGGGTATTACGTAAATACGTTTTTACCAAAATTGCTTAGTTTGGTACAAAAAATTCATATTATAAAAACTTAGGCGTATCTTTACTTGATACTTCTTACCGTTGTCTCATAAACTTGCACTCATAAATTCATCTAATAATTTCATAAATTAATATTACCGTGATAAGCAACAATGTTTTTCAGTAATTGGATTCTGAAAATTCATTTGCTACTAATTATGTGAAACTTGCTGGCAACAGTGCATTTGGCTGTATCTTTACTTGATATTTTTCATAATTTCACCACAATTTGCATTTTCTTGTTGAAAAAATTTATAAATTCGTGACATAATTTTAGAAATTATTGTTACCGTAATTGGATTCTGAAAATTCACTTCTTTCTCTCTTGTTTTTAAAAACGTCCAACGCACATTATGAACGTATTCTGGGTAATCAAATTTATCCCTTCTATGCTAACATAGACTATAAAATTTTAAATAGAGCTGAATGTATGCTTACGACATAAGACGAAATCTTAATCCATTTTTTCAAGTTAAAATCATAATCTATTTGGCTTGTGCCATACTTTTTAAAACTAAATAAATAATATTTGACAAGAAAAGCGCCAGTTATCATTTAGAATATTAATTAATTTATGGTCACCATCATGCAACTTTTGCATTTATATCAACATAAGCCATTCAGTTTAAAGATTTGCAAGGAAAAAAAAAAAAAAAGAAAAAGAAATTCATGTGTAGACTAGAGGAAGTCTGACATTCTAGCAGACATTGAAGTGCCATTTGCAATAAGTTTCCATCCTAATATACGATTCATTCTGCAAGCCTGTCCAAATCTGAGGTTATCATATATCATCAAAGCTTACATAAAAGGTTCAAACTTTTGCAAAATTAACTCGGGGCCAACTTGTGCCATCTTGAATCTGCTTTAGTAATGAGACAAAGCAAATACATCAATCATAATCCAGGAGGGTGTGGACACAGAAGAGAACCAGGATAGTAGCCGGTCTGAAGTTGTCAGATAAAGCTGTCAGCAAGAATTTACCCTGCACTGTTCTTGCAACGTTTTAAATACCTCCTACATGGAAGCTGAAGTGGGTGTAAATGAAAGCATTGAGAAGAATCGAAGTTTGTTTTGGATGATGCAATTCAAAGTTTTCCCTCTTTTGCATTGATTTTCCCTCAATGCTGTGGGCTCGGACTGGGATTAAGGTACATTTATATTTGGAACGATTTTAGGGCGCGGCGAATTGATAATTAGAGGGATTTTTTGAATTCGCAAATACTTTAGGTTTGTGGGTATAAAGCTAATTGCGATATAATGATTCTGAAGTTAGATATATTTCGAAACAATTCAGTACAGTTT
The DNA here is from genome assembly GCA_949128135.1 of Parasteatoda lunata. Taxonomy (NCBI): domain Eukaryota; kingdom Metazoa; phylum Arthropoda; class Arachnida; order Araneae; family Theridiidae; genus Parasteatoda; species Parasteatoda lunata. Next base: position 39,412,861 of record OX421971.1, read on the forward strand.
TTTTTTTTTTTTTTTTTTTTTTTTTTGTTTGGATGTTATGTAAGCAATGGTTCAGTTACATGATTAAGTTAAGAATTTTTTTTTTCGCTTTGTTTTACTCTTAATGTGTCATATTTATTTATAAGATTGCGTCTGATACTATTTAATGTTTCCTAATACTGTTTTTTCCTACACAAATAGCATTCATTATGTTAACTGATTGAAAACTTCATTAATTTGAAACATAAACAAGTAAACAAATAACTGTCGGAATGTTTCAGGCGCATCAAAAATAGACACCCATTTCCAAGATTTGCCAGACCAAATCCTCCCCGCTTATATAAGCCAATCCTGTAAGCCAGTTTTGACTAATAAATCTTACTTTTTATGTCGAAATGTTTTAAAATATAAAAGAATCAAAAGAAATGAAGACTAATTCCAATTTTATCAGTTATATGGTATAAGGTTACGTTATATATTGATATAATAATATTATAAGAAGCAAAATTACCTCTTATTGTGTTACAAACTCTGTATGCCTAAGTTTAAATATTTTAAGTATAATTACTTATTTTTTAAATCCCGTTAATTCTTCATTTCGTTACGAGTTAAATATTAACTAAATTCTTTTGCATTAAATTATAATAATTTTACATTTTATAAACAAAAAAGATCTTTTTTTGCAAGCGTGAATGGGAAGCAACCTCGTAGGTTGACGAGCCCAGCCTTCTTGTTGTTATTTCTCATTTTGACAATACAAAACTTAATAATTTCAATTCATATTGATTTTTTAAAATTAAGCAAAGTTAAGCGTAGCAGTTGATCCATTTCATAATATATTTTCATTTCCAAAAATAATATTCATTAATAATATTGAATTGAGTAGGCAATATTATAAATATGGAACTATTAACGAAATTATTGTGAAAGCAATGCAATACTGTTATAACAGTCCGACGAAGTAGTATCAATAATTAAAGCAATTTCAATGTGTATTCCATCCCCTAGAATGAGAAACAAAACTCGAAAGGTGAAGTCCATTCAATAATCGTTTGCTTGTTGGGTCACGTCTACTACTCTGTGTGCCCTGCCTCTTTATTATTAACTGACAACTCTCTGTACGTCCCCTGTTCAATTCTTCCTGTCCACACCATCTCTCACATGTACCCCTCCCACCCACACAACTGTTTTCGGACGATACATATTTAATAAAGATTCCTTTATTTTGGAGTTTATGCACCTGCGACATTATGGTTTTCGTTTCTGTTGTTTTGCAGAAAGAATATTGCAAAATTCGTTAGGCAATGATTTTGCATTTCAATTTATCTTTTGAATTATGTAGGTCTTTATTGCACTATTGCTGTTTATTTTTGTTTGTGTATTATGCTGACTTCAAAATTATTGTCACTAAAGAAAATGTAAATTTTAACAATTGTTTCACATTTCATTTATATATAGAATGATAATTGGATCACTCACCTTTAGGCTGTGCTTGTTATTTAAGGATATTTATCGTTAATAATGATTTAATGGAGTATTTTAAAATATTGTAAATTTAAAAATGTTGATATTTAAAATTATGTTTATTTGCAGCCAAAACTTTTTTTGTTGTTGATATTTTTATTGTGTTTAGCGTATATTTTTTATTTTTATATATTTTACCTCAATTATTAATAATCTAATGTCGGTAAAATGAAAATATTTTTCATTAATAATCATTTATTAGAAAATATTAACATATAAAAAATAAAGCATATTTGGTACCCCAGGGGATTCATTTGTTTTTTTAATTGTGCTGGCATATTTTTTTTTTAAATGACATATTTTTATTATTTACTTTGTTATTAATTTATTGATTGTCTTTCAGTTCATTCTAAGTTTGTAAAATTTTAAATTCATTATATGGTTTTTTAGGTTTACTCTTAACTCATTGTCTTACAGGAATGTGGGGCTTTATAAAAAGTTTTATATTTTTTTAGTGATAAGAAGCTTCCTCGCATCATTTTTTAATTTTTTCTTCGTATTTTTTGTGAATCAAAATGATATAGTTAAATTAAAAAGACATACTGCCAAGCTTATCATGTTTTATTTTACTGTTACATAATACTTATAATTATGTAATTTGTTGTTCATATACTTACAATGTTTTTACTGCCATTCTAATGTATCGCAGCAAAAATAAGTGAAAGAACTCAATAATTAAAATCTTTCATTTACGTTAAAAATTCATTTCCAATTTATTGAAATTAGATCACATTCTGATAAGCTCAACTAACTAAATAACATTTTATTATTAAACAGTAGCTCAGTAATTTAAGCTAAAATTAATCGTCCCATTTTCTGTTTAATATAGTATCAATAAAAGTTCAGAATGCTGGTAAAGTCAATAGCCAATTTGGTATAGTAGTAGTAAGAGTCGTTTTTTGCTCAAGGGTTAAAGATACTTATCCGTTATTGTGAAGGGTTAGGGTCCGATTCTCAGTCCAGCCCACCCTGCTTCAGATCGATGGGTACCATCTTGTCTGGAAGATAAAGCCGGCATGTACGTAATGCTGACCATATTGCCCTACGCTTGCCTTTAATCGGGAAATTATGGAGTCCTTAACCTCTATGACCTCTGATCCACTTCTGTGGGTTGTAAATATTTAAGATTATTGATACACACAATTTTTAAAGGAAATGTCGAATGGATTTGAAACATAAGGATTTTTTTCCCTTCCTGTCGTATAATTTAATCTAAAATAAAAACAAATCTCTATAATAAAGTCAGATCAGTAGCTAATAATTTTTCTATTCACCTCTCGAGTAGCCCAAGCGAAATGCCATTAATACACGATATATACAAAGGACAAAAACATTCCCAAATACTGTCTTATCCATTCTCAACATTAATGCAACATGGCCTCTTGATATTTATCCCTTCAAAGGTTCTGATGAGACGATGTTCGACACTAGTGAGGCCAAACAAGCGTACAAAATGAGCTACCAACTCCCAGGCTACCCACAAAATCTGGAGTACTTCATTATAAAGGCTACGGACGGAATCAGTCGGCGAGCATTTTCATTAGAAGAGCATTCTTGTTGGTTCAATAGGCATGCTTCAAGAGAAAGAAGATAAGCTTGGCTGAATGTACGTGATTTTACGGCGACAATAAAATGATGCGAATACAATCCAGATGAGATGATTTCAGTGAAAGAAAGGGATAAATATGAATTAGTTGCAGATTTACGTGATCTACGTGCATATCAATAACGTTTTCAAGTTTTTTTTTTGTTGCTTTTATTTCAGTCATTATTTTGAGTGTTTTAGTTTATTTACAATGCAAAGAATGTTGCTGATATTTCCGGGAGTTAGTTGTTTTCGGTTTATTAGAGAAAAGTAGCTTTGTTTGTGATTTCCATGGCGATGTTTTGTGAACTGTATGATTCAATAGGATAATTGCAGATTTTTAAAACATAACCCTGATTTGGTTTATTTGTTTTAATTTTGAAGATTTTTTCTTTGTTTAATGTAGTTCTATTTACGTAGAAGTTTCTGAACGAATAATGAATTTTACGGGGCGAATTGATGCGATGAATTGAGGCGAGTGATGTTAGATTAAGTTGTTTGAGTTTGGTTAAAAACAGGTAGCTCAAAGATGGACAAATTCATTGGATGTGAAGTTATAACGGAAAATAAATGTGCGATTTTAATGAATGTGTGTTTCAAAACATACGAAACTCTGAATATAACATACTGAAATAACGAAATAAAAAAAAATTAACTTGCTCTGGCGAAATAGAAAAATAATTTTATTAATTTTTTTTTTTTTTTTTGGAATAATACTTATCTAATATAAGGAATTTATTCCAGTTATTATAAAGCTCCAATTGTTAAAACATTCAATCTTTTCCAATCAATAATCATATTAGCCAAAATCAGTTATGACTAAAATGAAAAATGACTACTGGTGATCTAAAGCTTTTTCTCATAAATGTTATACTAGTCTAATTTTCCTCGCTAATTCCTAACCGTTTTAAATTCGTGATTTTTCCTATAGACCACTTAAAACGCGCATACTTCAGAAATTACATGTTGTAGAACGGAAATAAACTAATAGTTATTCAATACTTGAGACATTATCAAAGTAATCGATTATTTGCTATTTCCAACTGCAGTTAATTATCTCTTTTTGAATATGCCATGTCGTAAATGTGTCGCCAAAATGTTGCGGGCAAGTACTCTGCACTCGCCCATCAATATCGATGCGCACTTATGTACAAATGTACAGATTGTTTAAAAGTGAAACAGGATATTAACTATAAAAATATCGACGCGAACAATCTCTGCTTCGCTTAATGACCGTGGCATTTAATCAGAAAAGTTTTCGCTCTTAATGTCGCCAAAAATATTGGCGAAAAAGTTATGGGCGGGAAAAATTCGGAGTTTTTGCTTTTTTAACCTCCTGTTTTGCTACTGACTCCGATAAGAACGTTCCCAATGAAGATGAATCATTATCGGAAGAACTCGTGTCGTTCCTATCGCTTAAAGATATAATATTTCGATTCTTACGGGCTATTTACGGTGCTTCGATCGTTGTAGCTGCCGAAATACGGCGCGACCGGTGATTTTATTCCCGGAATTTCCAATCGTTTGTGAAGTATATTATTTTAATACACATTTTCCGGATTTAATGATGAAGTAACGAGTTTTGGGGGGTTCTCATGGTTTAATAGATGCCATTTTTAAAATGAAATGACACGTTTTCAAACGATAAAAAAGTGAATTCGTTTTTTCTTAGGTTAAATAAATAATTTATTTACATCTAATGAGTCTTGTCTATGTGAAAACTGATTTGTAAAGTTGCTAGTTTTAGATTATTATTATTATTATTTTTTTTTTAAACTTCTAAATTAGATTATTATAATATACTTTGCTGAATTGATTAAAACTGTATTCAGTGTAATTATAAAACTTCTGGTGGACTAACATTTTATCCCATTAAATTTTAAAATTTGATTCCATTTTACCTGCTGTATAAATAGTACTTAATTAAATATAAAAAAAAAAAACTATCTACTTTGCTGAATTGATTAAAAATATATTCAGAGCAATTATAAAACTAATCGTAAATTCACTTAGAAAATTTAACTAATCGTAAATAAATAAACAATTACGAAAACTGTCTACTTTATTGGATCGATAAAAAATGCGCTTTATGCTAGCATTAAAATATAATGTATAAAGCACTAAAGGGGTAAGCATAAATGTATAAATGGATCATAATGGATTAACATAATGTATAAGATATTAAATGGCTGAATTGATTAAAAATATATTCTGTGCAATTATAAGTCTCCTGCCGAACTGCATTTTATTCCATTAAAAGTTTAGCACTTAAAAAATTTAACTAATCGTAAATAAATAAATATTACAAAAACTGTCTACCTTATTGAAACGATTAAAAATGCATTTTATGCTAACATTAAATTATAATGTATAAAACACTAAATGCATTAACATTTCAAACATTAAAATTTAAAGCAATTACGAAGATATTGCTATTATGACATTATGTGCATTGGGAATGACTTTTGTGGCATGTAGAACAAGAAAGTGACTCGTGTAATTGCTTATGCTATGAGAAAAACTCACACGGGGTAGTGGAGCCTGTATTCACCAAGACATTTTGTTGATTGTTATCAATGATATATCATTGCAACCGTTAACAGTGAACTTAGTTTTAAGATCAAAAATTTAATTTAAATGGTAAATGTTATTTTTGTTTCACAATACAAAAAACAGTTATTCAGTTTACTCTTAAAATATATGGGAAAAGCGGAAAACATCTTCACATATTTTTTTTTATTGAATCGGTGTGAGAAATAGTTTCCGTCGGCGTTTGTAATTAATATAAATTATGGTTTGTAGCGGCTAAATTTAAAACTTTTTAGCATAAATAAATATTTTACTGATGCAAGATATTATTATACTTAGGTTATTTGATATAAAGCAAAAGTTTTTATACTGAAAAGTTAATAGCTTTTTTATCAATATAAATGAGAGGTGGATTCGTTGCTTTAGAAATCGACAGCAGCCATACTGCGGTAACGTAAGCTTCATGTGCGAAAGGTAATGATAACAATTGGTTATTGGGTATCCGTTGGTTATTATATGATGTTATTGGTTATAACTGAGCCTTACTAGAAAACTAAGCGTAAAATTATATGAGAGAAAAATCACTAGAACGCCAAGGGGTCGTGGAATCTGTAGTTGCCTAAAGAAAGTAATTTTTTTTTAGTGCAAACGCAAGAAGATTTATCAGAAGTTTGCATAAGTATATAAGTAATTGGAATCAGTAAAAGTAAATACTTGTATCAGAATAAATATGTGTAACCGTGTATGACCGAAATCAAGAGAATGTCGGTTTTCACCGGTGAAAGACAATAATCGCTTTGGTGAATGTCCGAAATATTTATTATATGCGATTTGATATTATTATATTTATTCGATATTTCAATATCTGCTGAGGATAGATGAGGAGAAACGTCAGTTTTCGGAGTACCGGACACTTACCTAGATCTAGTATAAATTTCGGACAATTGCCAAAGCGACTATGTGATTGTCAACATTCACCGATGGAACATCAACAACCATTTTCGGTCATTCACAGTAACATATATACATATATACAGTACCTTGGCGAACAGTATCCTTTGGCCAAGTACATTACATATATACAGTAAGTGAACTGATAATGTTATTATTACTTTAAACAAATGAAGTAATAGTCGAAAATATGTATTAAAAATACTTGCGGGCGCTAAGGGACAAGGCTGTTGTGTAACTAATATTTTTTTAGTGTGAGCGCCAACCTTTGCTCTATTTCATAGATTCGCACCTATACATTTTTATTGCTTTACAATAAAGGGTTTTCAAAAAGAATAACAGTCGAATCTAAGATAGAAAAATATATATATAAGAAAAGAGGAAAAAAATTACATACGCCCCGCAAATAAAATTGGAACATTCATCTTCAAACTCCGAACAGAGAATGTGGAGAAAATTCTTTTTCCTGTATTATTTATTTACTTATTTGTGTTTTATTTCGCCCCTAGAACTTTCGAGGGATGATCCCTTGGGCAGCCTTTGCGCTGTTTTGGCCTGGGCTCCCCGTATGTCAGCCCTAATGTTTCAGCCTTCGGGCTGATGGATACTCAATGTAACTTCAGAAGTTTCGAAGTAAAAGAACGCATATAGAACTTCTTACCATTTCTTTTTTCTTTTTTTTTTTTTCGCCAAACATACATAGCAGATTTAGAAACTTATACTTTTCGAGTTATAATATTTTTTTCCCCTTTTAGTTAGACGGGTGAAGTTTTAATCTCTAGGGTCAACTTTATGTGTAGATTCACGAATTTTGGAATCTCGCGTGGATTTAAATCGGATGAAAAATAGAATCTTCCCGGTTGGAAAAATTTATTTATGCATTTTAAATAATATTTCCCGAAGTGATGTTGTGTTTTAATGTTCGCCCATTGCTATTTTAAAATTTATTGTATTGTTTAAATTGATATCACATATTGAATATTAATGTAATTTTTGAGTTCAGCTCAATATATGTTACTATAAAAATACGTTATCTAGTAGGCTGTTTAAAATTGTTAATTGAAAATTGGAATGTCACAGAGTACACATCATGTATGTGGTGATTTAATAATGACAATAGAGAGATTTTGCATAGCATCTGTCCTACGTTAACCACGACACTTACCTTATTTTCTTCCCCGAACAAAACTTTTTTTGGAGATTAAACATGTGCTGTAGAGTTCAAATAGTGTTAAGAGTTAGAAAGAACCGTTAGGCTGTGCTAAATCTCTCTAACTCCGTGTCCAGATGACCTTATATTTCATTTTTAGTTATAAAACATATTTTGTTAAGACCTGTTTTTATATCCTCTAACTACACTGTAGAGTCTCAATGCAGCAAATTTCTCTCTCTAATAAAATTTGTAATCCGACTTTTAACTTTCCAAATATACTCCATATAACGAAGAGGTTATCTCACTATAACGAATTTTTCAGAAGTCTATTTTTTTGATTTTCGTCTTTTTTGGAATATTTCAAAGGTTTATTCTCGTGCAATTTTCAGACATGCCTGATTCTAGAATATAACGCATAATTATTGATCTACTTAATTTTTTTTATTAAAAGTCATTATTATAAATTTTTAAACTTATCACACCGACTGAAAATTTTGTAGCATTCACTTAAATAGTTGTAAAAATATCTGACCTCCATTTAACGACATTTTCTTAATACTAGGAGGCTTCGCCCCCTGCTCGCTGACGCCCGCCAACCCCCGGAACTGCTTTCGCAGTTCATTTCGGATTGCTTCGCTATCCAATGCTCGCTCATTGGATACGTTCTTAACGTCTAGCTTTTGTATACTTTTTTGAATACTGAAGTTCCGAAAACTTTTCACTGTAGAAAATTCTAAACCTGTACATTTCAATATTAATTTGAAATTGCAAACAGTTCACATATTTTTCTTAATCACACTATTCTAAATTTCAGTTGTTGAGAAAAGTAACTGTTGTAAGTTTTGTTTTAAAGTCTTTCCCACCAGAGTGTTAAAGCCCTGTGTTGTAAAACAATATGAAATAATAGTCTGAATAGTAGAGAGAGAGAGAATTTCTTTATAAACACAATTGTTAATTTGGGGATTTGGCGATACAACACTTATAGAATTGAAGGATTTGTTACGTCAAGCGCTCAGGTATCTTAATTCTGATCTAGTTGCGCTTTAATGTCATTTTGATTTATGTTGCTAAGTTAACTTTTAAAAAATTCTATGGCTGGCAACAGCATTTATATTTTTTAAGTTGTTTATTTTTATTTTTTTTAGAATTCGTTCTTTTTTTAGCGAAATGTTTTTCAACCTAACAGAATTCTTTGCCGACTGTTTTCTCTATAAATGAAGAAAATAAAGTAAATATTTAAGCGTTGTGAAAAGAATCTTATTTAGTTGTACAAAGTACTTCAGCCAAAATTTGGGAGCCACGTAAGAGAATTATATATATTAGATCAGAAACACATCATTAAAAGGCAGAATGCTTTGGTGTTTTCAAAACGTTAACAAAACAAAGCAAACGTTGCCACCGGCGGAAAAGAAATACAGCCAAAATTTGGGAGCCACGTAAGAGATTTATATATATTAGATTGAATTTTTAACTTGGAACTTATCAAATTGGTTATAGAGAAGCTTCAATGTAATTCATTTCTAATATTTATTTGAATTTTAATTGGAAGTAAATATTTAACCCATCTCTTAAGGTTTTTATAAATTAGCCGAGAATTGCGATTTATGCTTTTTACTTGCGGTGGAAATTTATCTCCATTACACCCCTCTTCCTCCAAACAACAATAACCTCAGTATAAAAATAGCAAAATAAAAGCTTTCGTGATCCTTTAGCCAAACATTTTTTGTCGTTCGCCAAAGGATGTTTCTGTCAGCAGTATTTGCTTCTACCATAAGATGACAAGCACAGACTTGAAAATAATTCCAATGACGTTGCACTCTGTGCAGCATTAGAAAAGGTGGGTGCCATTGATAAATAACATCGGTTTAGACATTTCTAGAAACACTTCAATGACTTATCCAAGTTAATCCTCATAAGCCAGAAACTGCATTATGAGTTGAGTTGCAAGGCGACTGTCAGCTTGATGCATCGCCGCGGCTGACTAATTTTTTTTTTTCTTCTTGGGCAAAAAAATATAAAATAAAAACGTCGCACTACGAAAATGTATGGCAAAGGAATTTTGACACTCGCAAAGACGGACAAATGAGTCAAAGTTATAGATTCCAGCTGTGTTCGAGATTATATATACGTCTCGAAGAAGCAGCACTTAATTTATTTTCGCGTATTGTGAACCGAATCTCTGACCTCTATCCTTGCCAGTGATGAACGGCTCACTAAAAGGCCCATTCTGAAAAGAGAACCTCTTGTTGAAATGGGGGTTGGAAATATGACTTTCACGAATTCTTGGAGCATGTTAAAAGACGTCGCCATTTTTCAAAAAGTCTCGTGGAACTTGTAAGCAATGCTTCACCGTTGGCGACAGCACCATTTTGCAATTGTCTCTTCAGAATACGAAATGGTCCTCGATAAGAATCGTTTGTTCGATTGTTTGCAAATTGGAATATCTTTGGGGATTAAGCCTAATTTATCGTTGGTGGCTATCGGAATAGAAATGGAAAATTAAAATCAAAGAGCAGGCTGAAAAAAATTCAATTAGGCGAAAGGAAGTGATGTTGAAGCTGGAAACTGGTTGCGTTTGGAATACTTATCAATTATTTCTCCAGTTAGTAGATAAATCGTTTTATTTCCTCTAAAAAAAATTTTTAAAAAAAAAAAGAGAGAGAGAGAGACTGTAAAAGTAATAGTAAGAAATAACTGCTTAGGCAATTCTGAAACTGTTTCAGCGAAACTTTTTAATTTTTGGATTTATGTTTGTTATTAAATTTGCTATCATTGTTTGATGCTAAAATGTTGTTTTTTGGGGGGGCGGGGGGGGGTGAGTTAGAAAATGAGATTAAAATTTAATACGTATGCACGCAACACTTATGATAGTTAAAAAGTACTGGTTAATTTTTGGTTATTGGTGGTTATTCTTTGCATACATTATGCATATTAATTTATTACATAATTAGAGTTCATTAATCTTTGCTTATACACCAATTATTCTGATAAAATCTTTTGTTCATTAAAATTAATTAGAGAATAAATTTAAAAACTTTATTCTTATTTTATCTTAGTTATAAATTATGATTCTTTTTCAAACTTAAACATATTTATTAAAATTAAATCATAACTGTTCGCCATTACTTGTTATGTCCTTTATGGGCAGTAATTAATTTCAAAAACATGAGATTATTCGTTTCTCTGACATAACACGAAGTAACTATTAATTTGGTATTTCTGAAAATTCTTAATTTTCCTAAATTTTTCTGTTTTTTTGTGTTTTAAAAGTAATGATGTTTTCATCTAACTGTTTAAACTAGCTAAATAAAAATTAAGTCCATATACGGCAAAGGAAATGCTAATTGCAGTGTTAGCTTAGCAATTCTATTTCACTTAACATTTGCAAGTTAGACATTTTCCGATGATTAGCTACTAAAAAAAAAAAAAAAAATGCTTATATTATATTAATGCATTCCATTGTTTTGTGGCACGTTTTTACGAGAGAAAAATAGTCCTGAAACAGTTAATTAAACCCTTTTTGGTTGATGAAGGAGTTTTAGAATCTGCATGCTTTGCAGAAAATGGCCAAAACAAGGAGTTAAGTGCTCATTTAGCGACCCGGAAAATTTCTTTTGTTTTCTTAGATTTGAAGAGCAGGCAGGAAACATTTTGCTGATGCAGACACGGGTCCATTTAGAAATGATGCAGATTGCACTTTGCAAAGAAGTCATTCTTCCCTAGCAATTAGTGCAGGATAACTTACTTAACTTACTTTTCTGTTTCCTAATGCATAATTTGTTTCTGTATATCTCACAAAATCTTGTTTGCCGTTTATTAATCTCGCAGTATTGCGAAGAATTGATATTATTTGAAAATGTCTTATTCCATTTGAATATTTTTATTTCATTATTAAAATTTTTTTTTTTTTTTTTAGTTTTACTTTTAATGATCTAATGAAATAATAAGTAACGGTATATTTATAGAATTACTTCACAGCAATAAATTATATCTGCCTTATTTTAATAATTAGCTTTTAAACAATGTAATTTTTTTAAACCATTTCGATATTAACAATAGCATTTTTTCTCGACAGCTTTAAAGTTTGTAAAATAAGCGTTGAAACACCATTATTTGAACTTTTTTTTTAAACAAGTTGCCGGAAGCTGTGCTTTTTTATTTGTTTACTATAACTTTTATTTATTACATTTGACTCATAAATATTCATCAATAGATAATAAGGTTTTTTTAAATGCATAAATTTGAAAGTAAAGGTGTTTTTCACACAACAAACAATTGTCAAACAAAATTTTGAAGCAATTTATTGCGTTCAAGTATATACATTTATTTAAAAAATACATTTCACAGTAATTACAAAAATTTTTATTCAATATTCTTGCATTTTTTCTTTGTAAATGTTACAGCGTAATATTTGTTCAAATATAAATAATTAAAGTCATAAGCCTAAATATTGTTAAAGGCTATTAAATGAATAAAGGCTCGGCTTAGAGCTTGAATATTAAATGATAGGCTTGAGGAAGGAATGAAATGTATATGAATGACTTGCAGGAATAAAATTACAAAACACATTTTCAAAAAAGTTTCGGAAAATGCTTTTGTGGAAAAACATAATTTCCATGTAGATGTTTCTGTGTATTGTGCTGATGTCTCGTAGAAAAACAATTAAACCTGAAAAAGTATCGACTTAGATATAAATCTGAGGATCAATTTGATATGGCATATTGACCTTGAATATCATGAATTTTGTATATGAAAGGTGTGAGCCAATATATTGATATGGCAGCTTTTCAAAAATGTTCAGGAGAGTGTTTTTGGTGAGAAGCATTATAATTTCCATGTTGGCAAATAGATGTTCTGAGAATTGTATTTACATTTCGTCAAGATTTCGGAAACTTACAAAGCAACTATTTAGAAATTAATCTAAATATCAGTTAGTTGTGGCTTATTACGACATTGCTCAAGCCGTATTTTTATTTTTTTTATATATTCTTATAAATTTGCTGTAATTTTTTTTCTTCCTGCAATATAATTTATCTAAATTATTAACATTTTCTTCTCTTTTTGCTTTTACTTTTTTAGATAAGAGCCCTACATCTAGACTATCTTTAACGCATTTGAACTGGGTAAAAATAATATGCAGCACGCTATAATTTTTAGCAGCGTTAAATGGAATTTACCATCCATCAAAGAAGCTGCATATTTACTATCTAGGCAGCAGTTTTAATCCTTTCAGCTGGTGATATTTTTCTTGCTCTCAAACCATTTCTTTGAAAAGAGAAAAACCTCTTCCTATATAATCCAGACTATGCTGATATGAAAAATAGATTAGAAAAGATCCTTCAAGGGCCAAAATCGTGGACTGCGCGAAAACTTTCTATCTTGCAAGTGCATCGGTTTTTACTTCGATGAGAGGGAATACTGTCTTAGGCGTCGCCAAAGTTGGCGATACTATCTCATTCTTTTGGTGTAGAAAAAAAAATCGCATTACGTTTCTATACGTAAGGAGATAGGACTGTGCTACAAAAGGGCAAAATAAATTGATCGTGAGGGAACATATTCACGGAAAGAGATAAACGTGAGTCACGGAGAGGGGTATCCTGAGGGCTTAGGTGGACCCTATCGCATCGCCCTTTCGTCAGAATTACCGATAACGGCCCGTGTGTGTGTGCGATTTTGGTACTTAATGTAATGGTATGTAATCTTTTCTCGTAGGCGTTAAAAATAGATATTGTTTTCCTAAATATTGAGTTTTCGAAACAAAAGTTTCGAATCAAGTGTTGAGAATTGATTCTGTTGTTTAGAAGGTATGGGTACTTGAAAGAATGATTGTTTTTCTTCATTTATTTTTCACAACAATACGATTGCTTAAATCAAAATGTTGAGCATTAAAATTTTTAAAAATAAATGTTGGTCTTAAACTTATTCGAAATTATTCTTCGAAATTGTTTTAGCCAAGGAAAGTAATAAGCTTTAACTAAGTGCCTTAAACTCTTCAGTTAAGCTTTAACGTTAAACTTGATTTATTAACTTGCTGAGGAGAAGTATTTAGACCTAAGGACAAGTAGCTTGAATATTTAGTGAGTTATTAAGACTTTTTAAAGATTGCCAAATGAAAACTGCGTAAAAATATTTTGGCGATGAGATTTTCACAAAAGGGGAATAATATATTTCGTTTTATTCTTATTTGGACAAAATAGTACAGTCAAATAAAGTTTTTGAAGAAACATCCTTTACAGTAATTAAAAAATAAAATATATTGCTTTTTAAAAATTGTTTCTTTTTTAGAATATTTGTGAGCAACCGAATTTTTTTCTTCCTATTTTAACCAAATTGAGAAATAAGTCTGAATATATAAAAATTAAAACGATTCATAATTTTTGGGACTAATAAAACAAATTAAGTAACTAAGACTGTATTATGTTTCCTATCAATTTTCACGGATCAATTTAATTACAATAAATTATAATAACATATTACAATAGACCACGCATATAAGTTATTGATTTATGTCTGTGAAGCTTTAAAAAAAAAAAGATGGATATAAAAATAGAAGTTCATTTTTGCTGTACTAGATGGCACCACAAGTCTTGATGAAAGATTACGACGGGGTTCCCACTGTCCGTAAAATATTTTTAAGTGGTAGCAAAATTGAGATAAATAAAAAAATTTTAAGCTACAATAAATTTTTTATATTATATATATATATGCAAAAAAATACCTCGAGAATAATTTCGTAGCGAAATTTAAGTATTTTTCGGTAGTCTTGAAAAATCTTAGCTAAAACTGATTTATTTTTTCCAGGTCGTGGAAACCCTGAATACTGTATTCAAAATACTCATGTGACAAACTGCACTAACTGAAATGTTCTTTTTTCATTATTAAATATAATTTCATAAAATAAATTTTCGTCTAATTTTTTTTTAGCTAAAATAACGAAAACCATTATCTCGTTATATAATTCAAATATTTAATTAATTAATTTTTTTATGAAAAAAATACTAATCTGATTTTGTTATAACAAAATCTTATTCAATACTAATATGTCCAAATGAGGATAGGGCGTACTTAGTTTATTTACGTTGTTTTTCTTTCTTCAATAATTGTATGTTTGAAACACGAAATCAGAGCAGCAAATAGCTTATCTCACTCTTTATTATAATTTATCATTTACAACATTATTTATTATTATTATTTACAGCATGTAACATAAAAACAATTCAGTAAGACTGTTATTTAATAATTTTTATTCACTAATAGTGCTGTAACTTTGCAGCAATATGAAATTACAGGGAAGAAAAAAAACTATTTGTTTTGAATTTCAGCTTAATATCTGAGATATCTCTTTTTTCCTTTAGTAGCTCTCATGGAAAATTAAAAATATCTCAGTATCCGTCTGTGACAGCGTTAAAAAGCACTCGTTCACTCGCTCAAATCACCAGTTCTAAAATAATAATTTAAATTATTATTTCGGGACTGAGAATAACAGAACTGATGATGATGGCGACTGAACTGTTAATAAGTTTTATTTAATATAGTACTGTAACTTTAAAGTAATATGAAATTACAGGAAAAAATTATTTGTTTTACACTTCAGTTTAGATATTCCTCTTTTTTCTTTTTCTTCAATAGATCTCGTGGGAAAATAAAAGTATCTCATTAGTATCCATCTGTGACAGCGTTAAAAGCACTCGCTCTAAATCATGAGTCTAAATTAATAATTTTAATTATTATTTTAGAACTGACGATGACAAGACTGATGATGATGACGACGACTGAACAGTTAATAATTTTTAATAAGTAATAGTACTGTAACTTTAAAGTAATGTAAAATTACAGGGAAAAATTATTTGTTTTACACTTCAGTTTAGATATTCCTTTTTTTTTTTTTTTTCTTCAATGGTTCTCGTTGGAAAATAAAAGTATCTCATTAGTATCCATCTGCGACAGCGTTAAAAGCACTCGCTCTAAATCATGAGTCAAAAATTAATAATTTTAATTATTATTTTAGAACTGACGATGACAGAACTGATGATGACGACTGAACAGTTAATAATTTTTAATAAGTAATAGTACTGTAACTTTTCTGTAATATGAAATTACAGAAAAAAATTTATTTGTTTTACTCTTCAGTTTTATATCTGAGCTATCCCTTTTTATTCTTCTTCAATAGCTGTCATGGGAAAATAAAAGTGTCTCATTAGTATCCGTCTGTGAAAGCGTTAAAATCACTCGTTCTGTAGCTGTAAATCATCAGTTCTTATAACTTATCATTTGACCCCCAAGGTAAAGGCACCTTATTATAATAACTTGCCAAGAACTACTCTTTTTCGTTGACTGAATTTTCCTTGCGGCACTCGGAGCGAGTTATGCTAAGTTTGATGCATCTGGTGAAGAAGTTGATGGCACTACTAGAATATTTTAGGCAGTGGGTAGCGATCATTAGAAAAACATTCCTTCCCCCTTCATCTTTTCGTTCTATCCCAAACAATACGTTCAAAAAGTAACAGTGTAATTGGGTATTATTATAGAAAAACACGTGTGTTCTAAAATGAATTAAACGTGACTGGATGGTTTGGTTTGATTGGTTTAGATGTCTTAATCAATGGCAGGTGAGCATGTTACACAATGGAAGCAAAAAGGGGGAAGTTTATTAAAAAATTACTTTTTGTGTTTTTTTTCTTCTAATTTGATACAGTCTGAGTTGCAAAAAAAGTAACTTGAATATGTAACGGGCAAGATTATTGCACGCTTGTGGTAAAATTAAAATAATTTGGAAGCAAGTTTGGCCCAATTTTGTTCTCTACAATCAGGTGAAACAATGATCTACTAGGTATTTGTACTGAAAAATACTTATAACAGATGTAGAGTTTAATGTTCAGTAGTATTTAATACCCGGATGAATATTTTACCCTCTCTTTTATGTATTTAATAGTTTTAAAAAATATGGAACGTTTATAGGGTTGGTTTTAATGTCTTAATCATTGGCAGGTGACCATTTTATACAATAAGAGCAGAAAAAAAAGACATTTATTTATTTTTTTTTTAAAAAAAGAGATTTTTTACTATCTGTCTGTCTGTTTTTTTTAAATTTTTTTTATTTATTTATTTATTTATTTTTTTCCAAAATTGTGAAAATGTTTTGAGTAGTAAGAAGAAAAATAATCTTGAATACATGAAGGGCCAAATTGTGGCACGCGTGTGGTAAAATTAAAATAATTTGTAAGCAATTCTGGTCTGATTTTGTTCGGAGCAATCAGGCAAAACAATTGTCTACCAAGCATCTGTACTGAAATCTACCTATAACGGATGAAGATAAGTAGATTTGAAACTTACAGAGGCAGAATATTCGTGACTATACTATATGATGTCAGAAATCATGTATCAGTTTGAGCAACAATATCGCCCAACCTTTACCCAGTTAACCATATCTATTTCATTAACCATATACAATTACCATTTAAAAAAATGAACAATTATGACCCTGAATATACTACTTTTAATATTAGTTTTTGAAAAAGCGTAAAACTTTGCTTCAAAAATATGTTGAAAATTTAGTGATGTAGAGAATTGTTTTATTTTCTTTTTGGGGGGATTTTTCAATTAATGTTGTTGATAAAACGAATTTTTAGTTTTAGTAGTATTGTCATAGTATTGGAGATTTCAAACCTGAACTAGTTTTGCTTCTAGGACTACAGATTTTTTAAACTACATTTTGACTTTATTATTATTATTTTTTTTGTCTAAATGTAACAAGTTTAAAAACGTTAGACATCGCTTAAATGTTGCGATAAACTTCTTGGAGAGTTAGAGCACTTAATCAATATTAAACATGCATAGGAACCGAGGCCCGGAAATATCTTACTCGGCTATTGGCACTTCCCTATTAAGACTTGTTCAGAAACACATGAGAACACATGAAACACATGAAGTTCATAATGGGAAATCAACCTTGGCAGCGTATGACGCCATTTCTGGGCACAAGTTCTTGTGCAATTTGAGTCCTGATGATTCCCTTTGAAGTTTGTCGCCACGATTATTCTACCCCTGTTATGTACAACGTTTTTTAAAATTTGTTATCGACAAAAATAAACTAATATTTGAATACGTGAAATAATATTGAATACGTGAAAGTATCCCAAGACCCGTTAAAAAATCTCATGAAACAAAAAGCAAAATTGAATTCGCTATCTCCTGCTCTATTCTTAAAATTTTATTGTATGTGGACTAAATAAAAGAGGAGAAAAACAGCATCACAATTAATCCACGTTGTTTTGATTTTTTATAATGCTCCTAAAGTTGTTTGAAAAGTTTCACTAAATAATTCGTTACTTTCAAAATTTAAGAATGCAATAAATTAAATTTTTTCTCTCTTACCTGACAGAAATCAATTTAAACGTAAATATAATGAAAATTAGAAAAAACAAAACAAAAAAACAATAGGAAATTTATGCTAATTTCTTAAATAAGAATTTCTTAAACCGTATAATAATTATTATACAAAAAAAGCACAATTTATTAAAATTATAAATGTTAGTTTGTTGTAATGATTATGTTTTTATTTTATCACGCAATTTCTTGATGCGTTAGTTATTTAAAATTCTGTCTTGAGTATTTGTATAAGTTTTGACTAATGACAATATATGTGTTTATTTGTTGAAAAGAAGGAGCAATATACAGCACGCGCTATTTTATGATTCCTTTACAACGGAGTATTATTAAAGAAAGCAAAATTTCTGGAACAGAAAAAAGAATAAAACAATTTCGCAAAAGAAATCGAAGGAAAAGTCATTAGGGCACAAAATCACAGCATTCCCGGGAAAATTCATAAAACTAGCTGCCCGATTACCCCTCAAGTTTATATATTTGTACCCAGATGGCCGGCTGTTGCGTTCGAACCCAGCTCAAAATGTGTATAAAAAAATGGAATTAAAGAAAAAAAGAACATTCCTTAGAACACCAAGAAGAATCATTTTTATGATTTATTCTGTCTAAAAGCGAATAGCTTTCATACCGGAGGTCATTGTTTCTGACTTCGCTCAAAAAGCGATTAATCACACGTGGAATTGTTGAGCACCGATCGTAATAATGGGGTCTTAAAGGACTTCATTAACTTCGAACAAAGACCAAAATAAAGAAGAAAAAAAAAATATTGGGAGGGGATTGCTGTGTCGTAATTTATGTCCATATCTATATTCGATGTCCAGGTCAAACGACGCCGATCATAAGAGATGTCTTAATTTCAAAATGGTGTATTCTTGCCGCAAGTGTCGACAACATGATGCTAGGTGGGATACTTAACAGTGTTGTCCGTCGGATGTAAATCACATCGAGTATGACGTCATTCTCACCACTTTTGCTTAATGAAGATCATAGCTGTATTCCAATTCCTGGAAGCTACAGCGGGGTTTAATTAACACTTTTGATTTAATGTTCTCATTGTTAATTCGCTGTGCAGTTCGGTCTGGCTGTGGCGAGAAAGTGGTGAAAATTTATGTTAAATGTATTCGATTCTGAATTTATGAAATCGTCTGAGTGTGTGTTATTAAAATTGATACATTGTGTTGAAAAAAGTTCGACAGAAGAACCATGTGCTGAGTATATTTCATCTTTATTCATGTCTGATGCTCTTAGATTTTGTTTTATTTATGGCATAATTACGTATTATCCGGCATCAGTAATTATGTTTTCTACATTTAAAAAAATGCATATCCTGTATATATTTAAAAGCGTTTGCTCAAAATAGGTAGTTAATATGTGCTGTGCCTTTGAAGTTATACTAACTTTATCTTTAAATATATTCGATTTCTTCTGATTAATTCTTTATTGTATTTAGTTTTTGTTTAATTTTCATACAAATTATTAGAATTTCCTTTATTTTTAATTATTATCCTAAAAACATAATTATTTTTAGGATAATTTATAAAATATTATAATAAATATTATCGAATAATAACTTATAAGTTTTAGGATGATTATTTTTATATGAAATTTTAGAGTAAGTATAGTTTCTATAATTATCAGAATTTTTTTAACATTATTCATAAAAGTTATTATTTTAAAATTAATTCGGATATCATATCCCATTTATCTATGAGAAAATGTCTAATTAAATTGCGTAAATTAAATATATGTCCAGTATAAATGTAACATGCCTAAAATATTCAAGACAAGGTAAATTTCATAAAAATAATTAACCATGTGATATAATTTAAATGAGCACGTTTTTTTTTTTCAAATTTGAAGGTTCTACAATGCTTATTTATTATATCTCATAATTTTAAGGTACAATTAAGGTAAAGTTTTTGAGCCTGACTATTTTACAGTGTTCGGGAGTTATTAGATCTTTAAAACTGATTTTGTCGAATTCCATATAAAACGTCACATTCATTGAATTTTTCAATATAAACATTATAATCGAATCGATTCAACATAAATAAAACCTTTTGTTTTCGTTTTTATTGATAAACCAACAATTAATTAATCGTATTTTATAATACGATAAATAATATTTCATTTCAAAACTTTCGGATTTTTTTTTCTGAGTTCATATCTTTCAAGAAACTGAATAAATATAAAAACATGATTTATCTGAGGTTATATTTAAAAGCCATATTTCCTTATTTGTTTCTTAATAATATTTTTCTCTCACTCAAATATTTTTAATGCTATCATTTATAAGCAAAGTCTAGAATTTAAAGATACAAACCTTATTAGTTATATCTCACAATTTTAATATGTGATTTTCATTTATTTACTTTTTTTTCTTCTTTTTTTTTGAACCAGGCCATTTTTATAACGGTTTTCTTTTTGGAGTTTTTAAATTGATTTTGTCAAATTCCTCGAAACGTCGCTTCTATTGAATTCTTCAATGAAAACATGACTGAACAGATTGAAAATAAATCAAACTCTTTTTATTTCCCACTTTCATTATTAACCAGTACAATTGATCATACATTGTAATGCGATACATAATATTTCATTTCAACATTTTCATATTTTTTTCTGAGTTTTTATCTTCCAAGAACCTGGATAAATATATAAAAACATATTTATCCAAGGTCATATTTAAAAACTATATTTTATTTGTTTCTTAATGATATTTTTCTCTCACACAAATAATTTTAATGCAATCATTTATAAAGCAAGTCTAGTATTGGGAGATACGTCTAATTAAATCCGACGTTTCTTGAGGAAAGGCAAATTAACTACCAGCGATTTCTAATTCCCCATGGTGGTACTCTACTTGGATAATTAATCCGATTTCTAATAATTCATGCTCCTTCGCATATCTTGCTTCCCCTAAAACTACTTATATCACTCCAATTTGCGTAATTAGTGAGAAATATCGCTTCTAACTCAACAAGTAAACCCCGCAGTCTTGGTAAATGATAAACAAAACTCTGCTGACTACTAATTACCGAAAAATATAACGGGTGCCCCCTTTTTCGTTAATGAGCTCTGCCCGAATCCTTAACTGAAAAGAAGAAAATAAATAAAAAAAAATTCTTTTTAGAGTTCTAATGTTATTGGGCGCCGACAGTGGAAAATTATGAGAATTGTAGTGTTAGATTGCAGTTATCGCCGGCAATTAGAAGCGTTTTGAGGAATAAAAAAATGAGAGAGAAAAAAAAATGTTTTGCAAAAATTTAGTTGTCTCTTTGAACGAAGCAATTGTTTCAATTTAAGTTATTACAAATCTTATTGCTTGTTTTATTGAAGTGCCGCTGTGGATAATTGTTGCCAAGTAGGAATTTTCGTAATTGCAAGAAATTTCGGGGTTATTTGAAAAGAATGAGTATTTTGTAGCTTGGAGCTTTATTTTTATCTATTTTAAAATGTGGAATTTGTTATTTTTTTATTGTCATTATTTTGTATTGAAATAAATGCGTTTTTCTTTAATTAAAATTTTTGTTTCCTTGTAAAATTTTGTGTTTGGAGAAACTGTAATTGAATTATTTAATAAATGCTTACGGCTATTTTTCGAAGGCTTTATTGTTATTTGAGATAGTGTTTTTTAAAGATTGCACTCAAATTTTGTAACCCTAAGTTTATAACATTTATTCACTGTAATGTTTATGTCCATCTTTTGCCTGTGTCCCCTAATTATGAAAATGACACGAAACGTTAAAATAAAAAATATATAATAAATAAGCATGATATTGAAAACTGACCGATCTAATTTATCACTTATTATCGATATGTTATATCATGGTAATGTCCAGTTAAAATCTATTACTTTTCTTTAAAAAAAAAAGGAAGAAAAAAAAAATGAGTGATTTTTTTTTCTTCAACGGAAATAAGATTTGTTGAGTGTCCCTCAAAGCTTATTCTTAACACTAAAAAAAATATTCGATTCCAAAGTTTTGCGTTAGACAATCCTTCTAGTTTTCGAATAGATCTTGGGGAAACGTCGTTACGTGACTTTATTTCATTCAAAGCATGACTTCCTCCTGTCCAGTTTTGGAATTCGTTTTTATTGAAATTGAATCGACTTCAGTGTTAGCGAATTCTATATTCCTTGGGGGTAGAAGTGTGAGCAATTCTTTTTGACTATATTCGGTGGCACGTTCTCTTTTTCAGAAGATCCAAATATAATATCCATATAATTCTTAATTTTTTTATGCCAGGCTTAAAAAAGTTTTTGTGAAATCTTTGATTGCTGAATATGAAATTAAAATTATAATTATAGTCGTTCATAGAATAAAAAATTTTCTTACGCGATTATTAGGAAGTTACTCTAAATCTCAAAATATTGTTATTATGAAGCCATAAAATTTAAATCATAAAAGGACTTATAAATGGATAAGATTGATGGATAAAATAGATTAACTATTTTCGATTAGGGTAAATATCTAAATGTGCTAAAAGTTATAAAGCTACTAATGGTTACTAGTTTTTCAAAGACATACTGTTATCTATGCAAAGATACAATCTTCAAACATCTACTAAGGTTTCATACATTCAATGATATTTGCAGAGCTTCACCTAATGACGAATCTAGGGCTAAAACATTTTAATGCGGGTGGATCGTCAATCCTGATTTGTTTAAAACAGGATATACGAAATGATGATTCATAACAGATGACTCCATTGATTAATCACTAAGTTAGACTAAAATGTTTTTAACTTATCTAGGATTAAAAATATTTAATACAGGCGAAATTGATTATTTAAGAAGTTAAATTAAATAGATTTGACTTACATATCATTAAAAATATTAAACTTATCTAAGATCAAATGAAATGACATAAAATAGGCCGATCGTCAATCCTGATTAGTTTAAAACAAAGGAAGTATATTAAGATGATTCGTAACAGATGATTCCATTAATTAATCAGAAAGTTAGACTAAGTAGAATTAACTTATCTAGGATTAAAAATATTTAACACAGGCGAAGTATTAAAATTGATTTGTTCGATACAAGAAGAGTAACTTTAACTCTTAATTGAATGAGTCCAATGGATTTAATAAAATATACCCATCTTCTCATCTTCTTCTCATTGGCACGACAGCCCAGGATGGTCCTTGGCCTTCTCAACAAGCCCATGCCAAGACATTATTCCCTTAGCCAAGGTTCTCCAGAATAAAAATCTTAGGTTTGGCGTCCTCTTTTTCTTGTACTTGTTGGCCTGGCACTGAAAACTTTTTTGGTTGTCCTGCTATCATCCATTCTTATAAAGTGGCCTGCCCATTTAATCCTTTGAATTTTGATAAATTTAATGATATCAGGTTCTTTATATGTAAAGTTCCGTGTTTGATCTTCTAAACCAGGTACCGTTTTTATTTATTCCACCAAAAATGCTTCGCAGTATTTTTCTCTCAAATCTAGCTATTATATTTTCATCTCCACGGGTCATTGTCCAGGTCTCACATGCGTATGTAAGCACTGATCGTATAAGACATTTATAGAGTAACACTTTTGTTTTTCTTTTTATTAGGCTTGACTTAAGATATTTTCTTAGACCATAAAAGCACTTATTGGCCATCGTGATTCTCGTGTGTATATATACCCATCTAGGGTTAAAAAATATTGAACACATGTTGATTCCCAAATAACTTGCTTTTTTAAAGCTTTAGAAAAAATATTATTTTTATAAAACTAATATGATGATAGTATAATAAAAAAATAGATTTATAGATAGGCAAATATAGATTTTTAAAATTTAGGCGGCATTCAAAACTTTATATAACTTTTTATTTGCTCTTTTAAACATAAACATAGCTATGTTTTAATTCTTTTTATAAGTAGACAAGGCAAAGACGCACAAATCGCTACAATTTCCAAAGAGAAAAAAAAGAGCTTTTCTAATTTAAATGTAAAACTTCACATTATGCTTTAAGTTTAAATTTGAAACTTTTGAAATAGTGTATCAAAGAAACTTAGGATTTTTTTTTTCAAACTATATTAATTTAAAAAATGATATATGTTTCACTCTTTGTTAAGTCCGGAAACTGTTTTGTAGTTATAAATAACGAGTGGTGTTTTTTCACAAAAATATTTTTAAAAAGAATTCTATAGCATTGTAAGATATAAGAAAAACAAATTTCATTCATGGAATAAGAGTATTTCGTTCCACAATAATGAATGAAAAGATTTAAATGAAAAAGTAACGAAGCATTTAGGCAGTTGCTAGTAAATGGCCGTTCTTTAACCTTGTTTACTCCCCGGCTCCCAAACACACAAACAGAACAAAATCGAACGCACAAAAGCAGAAATCTCGTTCCTGAATCTTGTAAAGTAATTAAAGTGTCTTTCTCATTATATATAAAGAAACTATTTGTTGGCGGTTAAAATTCCATCAAATCTTTTGTGACTCAGTTTGGAATCGAGCCAAGCTACGAACAATTGCCTAGACGCTCAGGCAAACAAAAAGATTAAAAAACCACTTTTTAATCTCTAGCTTTCGAAAAAGAACGTTTAATTTGAAAAACCTTATTCCAACTGCTTACGGCTTCGGAAGAAGACAGCTTTCTGTTTCCGCTTGTGGCAGAGATAAGTGAAAATTGCACCACCACCAAAACAAGAAAAAGTTAAAACAAAAAGGACGCGAGGTTTATAAAAATTTAGTTTGTAATGACAGTGCTATTATCTTATTACTCAGGCTTTTTTTATTTTATTTTATTATTTCTAATTAAGAAATCGTAAAAAAAGTATCCAATATTTTCCGAGAATTGGTGCATTTATGTTTATGAACATTCAAATATTTAGGAAAATGTAACAATTTATGTTAATGGATAATTAGAAGATTGACGCTTAGGGATATTTTTTTTAAAAATGTTTACACGTAAATGAATAACTTAAATATTTCAGGTTCTTGAAATTTTAAATGATTCATGTAAAACAATGGTTGAGTGTTTCACAAATAAAGCATTTGTTTGCTTTATTGACACATGAATTTATATTTTTGTTCCATTATATGATGAATGTTTTTTTAATAGTTTTAAATTACATTAGAAGTCAAAAGTTACACGGTGATATGCTATTCCGTTTTATGTGGTTTAATAAAAGCGAAATACAGTTATAAATTTAAGGATTGAAATTGTAAGTAGCGCTTTTAATATTCATAATACAATTGCAACCTATATACACAACCTATATATACAATACAAGGATAGGATCGAAAAGTATGGAAATTTTTACCATTTATGCTCAAGGAAAAGAGCGTTTTTTATTATTGTGTCATTTAAAAGAATGTTCTTTGTATTCGTTTTATATCCATTATGAATAATATTGCTATGAACTTTCCGTATGTAGTACTAGGGCTTTTTAAACAATGACAAACTACGAGGGGGGAAAAAAATTTTGTATTAAAATTAGTACTTCTTGTTTTCTATACTTAAAATATTTTTTTTATATGCTACCCGGGTATATTCAATAAAATACGGATAAAATAATTAAATCTATAAGACCTTTTACCGTCATTTTAAGGTGGTGATTGATATACATTTTTTACTGTTAAAAGAAATTATTAAAATTTTATGGTAAATACAATTTTGTTACTATTATTACCCATGTTATGCAATATCGTTTATTTATTCCACAATGCCTGGTATGATAAAAGCAATTTCTTTTTTCTTAAAAAAAATGTGGTTTATCATTGTTTCGCAATAGTTACCTTACAATTATTCCTCGTGTAATGCCATTTCTTTTATCTATTCTACAATACCATGTATGCTAAAAGCATTTTCTTTTTTTTTCTTTCTTTCTTAGATTTATTGTCAAGAAGGATCGTCCTGTCGTATGCCGTTCTAGCGGCAATTTTCACGTTTCCACCAGGGAGCCATCTGTCTCTATTTCGAGGTCCATTTCATACTCCAGTAGGCAGTGTGTGACCGAATAAAGCCTGGTATTCGAGAATTCTTCGCTCAATTGATTTACAGCATCTTCGAAATTAATGGGAAGCTTATGTAATGCTCACCTGAAAGTTCCAGCTGCAAATGAGCCAGAAATGTCCATGTGCTCCCAAAGTGACATCTGAGGAGGTATTTAGTTCAGCTGACAGATGTCCAAAAAGGAATTCTTGTACAGACACTCCGGGGAAGAGGAACCAACCGGTTAAATCCCCGTGGCCACCAATTGTCTGAAGCGGTCTTCTTTATCTTCTTCAAGGGTAGCTTCCAATTTGGTGATTAAGTTTGGGAGCTTTCAGAAACGATAGGATAGAAGAGGTTTTTTAGAAGTTTCTTTTTCGTACCTGCAAAGTGATAGAGAAAAAGCTTTTCGTTTTTGGAAACAGCTGAAATTTCTTTGCAAAGCCTTACATCTTAGTTTAGCAGAGGTATTCGATAAAAAATTTTGCGTGCAGTATTGATGAGACTTCGAAGACTCCAGATAATTATTCTTTTCTTACTTTATGCGAAGCAAAAGAAAAAAGATTCTCGTCTTCTTCTAGTGTGATATGAAATATTTTTTCTTTACTGTGAAATAGAAATAAAGTTAGATATACTATTTAGAGAAACTATTTTTTTCTCTTTGGACACAAAAGTATTATATATAGGCTGTTGATGGAAGTCAATTTGTATAAGATATTTATAGAAAGAAAGTGCTTCATCTGCTGATTTTTGTTTATTACTTCTACATATCACTTCGTCGAAATGAAGGACCAAATTAAAGTCGTAATACTCTTCCTAACTCTTCTTTTGCATTTTGAACGGATATGTGCCATGAATTACATGGCACCTAGTGATTGCCAATGGACTACAATGAAAAGTAATACATTAGAGCCAAGCGTAATATTAACTTGTCACGTGAGCGGCGTAGGCACTTCAATAGACAGTACGAACTTGAGCCTTATACAGTCATCTCACACAACTGGGTTGACTATTATCTGTGATGATCGATACGTTGAAGGGCGCCTTACAAACAGTTCCTTAGCGCATCTCAAACAATTGCAGTCTCTGAGGTTTGAACGCTGCTCTTTTTCCGAATTAGCTGACGATGCTTTATATGGACTCATGTCACTTAAGAACTTAACGGTGCACACTGGAAAGCTTGAAGGAACTCGAACCACTTTGACCATCGGGCCGACCACCTTTATGAAAGTTCGAGAACTCGAGTACCTTGATCTCGCGAACAACAACATCATTATGCTTCCCGAATATCCATTCTGTGGCCTTATTAATCTTAAGCTTTTGAATCTCAGTGGGAATAGCTTGCAGGATGCAAAACTTCTTGGCTTGGAGGAACGCAAGCTGTTCCCTTGCATTCCAGAACTGCAGATGTTAGATTTATCCCACAACCGCTTGAAATATCTTACAGATGAAGTGCTTTCGTCCTTAAGAAGACTGAGAAATATATCTTTCAGTGACAATCATATTTCTCAAATGTCACCTTATGCTTTGATAGGACTCCAAAGGCTCCAATTTATTGATCTGTCCAATAACAAACTAAGTGAATTCCATCCACACTTTTTCCACCATTCCACAGAACTCCGTGAAATATTACTCCGGAACAATTCCATAGCTGGTTTCCCCTCCGCTTTGTTCCGATCCCTGTCCCAACTCTCTCATCTGGACGTGTCCCATAACATTATTTTCGATTTACATTTCCTTCTAGACTCCTTCAAGAATCCTAATAAACTAAATGTGCTAAATCTTAGTTACAACAGAGTGAGAAGGATAGAAGGAACGCCATTTCAGACTCTTGTAAATTTGCACGTTCTAAATCTGAAGGATAATTACATAGAGTACATAGCGGAAAAAGCTCTGTCTCATTTAATAAGTCTTACAGACCTAGACTTAACTAATAACAAGCTTAGACTGATCGAAGCTGAAACATTTTATGGCTTACTAAATCTGAAACAGCTATTATTAACCAATAACCACATGGAACTAATTCATTCCGATGCATTCACGAATCTTACTCATCTACATTCCTTAAGCCTAAAAAACAACAGTTTGACATCATTCCCAATCGCTATAAACAAGATGGAATTTCTTCACGATTTAGATTTATCCATGAATTCTTTATCGAATGTTACCAATGATACTTTAGAAAATTTGAAGACCCTACATACTTTAAACCTGAAGAACAATTTCATCGGAAATTTGAGTCGGGGTACCCTTCGTGACCAATACTCGTTACGTGTGTTGGATCTTTCAAAAAACAGGATACAATCTTTGGAGCATGGTATATTTGATGATGCAATTGAGTTGGAACATATAGAATTAAATGATAATCTTCTAACTGATATAAATGGTTTATTTATGAATCTACAAAGTTTAAAGTCACTAAATGTCTCTCGAAATAACATAACATGGTTCGATTATGCACTGATACCAACTGGACTTATTACATTGGATATGCATTCTAATTTTATTGACAGCCTCGGTAATTATTTTGAACTGGAAACTGTTCTTAAACTGAAATTCATGGACGCTTCTTTTAATAGAATACAAGAAATTAACGCAGCTTCTTTTCCAAATGCTTTGGAAATAGCTTCTTTGCGAAACAATTCTTTGAACATAATAAATTCTTTTACATTTATGAGCAAAACCAACTTGTCTTCGATGGATCTACGTAATAACAATATTCAAAACTTAGATATCAATGCTTTGCGACTCCGAAGTGTCCCGATTCAGAAAATGTTGCCCGTATTTTATCTATCGGAAAATCCCCTGCATTGTGATTGCACCATGGAGTGGCTGCAGCGCATAAATAATCTGGATGAAATGAGGCAGTATCCTCATATCGCCGATTTAGATGATGTTTTGTGCTACATGACGTTTCCACGACAAAATGTTTTGATTCCGATTACAAAAGCCAAGTCGAATGAATTCTTATGCAAATACAGAAGCCATTGTTTCGCCCTCTGCCACTGCTGTGAATTCGATGCTTGTGATTGTGAGATGGTTTGCCCTGAAAATTGCACTTGTTATTCTGATCAAACTTGGAATACTAATATTGTTGATTGTAGTTCCAGAAGGTACTCCCGCGTTCCAGCTCGAATCCCTATGGATGTGACGGATTTGTATTTGGATGGAAATGACATGAGCCAAGTTGGCAGTCATTCTTTTATCGGACGCAAGAACATGAAAGTGCTTCACATGAATGGAAGCAATATACATGCGATTCGAAATAGAACGTTTAACGGATTACAAAACTTGCAGTCTCTGCATCTGGAACACAATTACATATCGGTCATCCAAGGTCATGAATTCCTTAATCTCACAAAACTGCAAGAACTGTATCTGTCATATAACCGCTTGTCAGTCATCAATAATTCCAGTTTTACACACATGAAATTCCTGAGAGTTTTATACCTGGATCACAACAATCTTGTTGATTTTCAGGTATGGAATCTCAACTTCAATCATCGTCTTTCTCAAGTACAGCTTGGGCACAATAGTTGGACGTGCTCTTGCGACTATTTAGGAAATTTCCAGGACTGGCTCCTAGTTTCTGGATCTTTCGTAGTAGATCGTGAAGATGTGAGATGCTACAAGAACCATTCGGCTGGCTTGTATGTGACGGAATTCAATTCCACCGCTTGTTCCAATCACAGTGCTTTAACTTATTACAAAGCTGAATTTTCGGGTGATTACATACCTGTCATGATTTTAGCTCCATCCCTATTTATTCTACTAGTCTTCTGTTTGATTCTATTCTTCATCTACAACAGTGAGATGAAAATATGGTTTTACAGCCGTTACGGCATACGGTTATTTCAACGGAATAACTACCCCGCAGAGAATGAAAAACTATTCGACGCATTTTTGTCCTATTGCAAGAAAGATGAAGCTTTTGTGTCACAAATGCTTGCTCCTGAGCTTGAAGATGGTACTTATCCGCACAGACTGTGTTTACGATACAGAGATTTACCGATGGCTGAGTACGTTGCTGAAGCCATTTCGGAAGCAATTGAGTGCAGCCGTTGTACGGTTGCTGTAATATCTGAGCAATATCTAAAGAGTGAATGGTGCATTTACGAGTTGAAAGCTGCACACCACGAGACTCAGATTAACCGGCGTCATCGAGTCATTGTGGTTCTTCTGGACAAAATCAGTTTCAAGCAGCTGGAACCGGATGTCCGGATCTGCTTGAGATCTGCTACGCTAGTTCATTGGGGTGATAGGAGGTTTTGGGAGAAGCTTCGGTTTGCAATGCCTGAAGCTAGACTTCACAAAGACAGTGTCAGTTGCAAGGATTTTAAAACCTCCTCGCTCCGAAGATCCTCGATTACGAATTCCGTAAAATTGGTGTGATGTGATGGGACCGTATAGGGTTCAACTTAACATGCCTGTGATATACATAAATGTAAGTATTACGATTCCTTTTTGCTACCTATATTTATTATGTTATTCATTTTGATTACTTACTATCGTTGCAAACATAGTCGTGTCAGTTATAGGAGGATAAAAAAAATATTTAAAAATAACGCTCCTTTTCCCCCACATTGTAGATTATTTTAACCAAAAAATTATTTATGTATTTAAATATTTTTACTAAATATTACTTAATTTTATAAGGAATATCGTAAACACTAATTGTCCGTTTTGAATTATTTTTCCTTACATTTATTTACCAATAACTGCTTCTTGAACTTCGTTACACCATAATATGGTTAATCATTGAGTTGATTTTTCAGCAAGTGTAAGTAAATATATTCAATTAATATACATACTTACACTTGCAGAATAATATTTTTAAACATCTATTTTTTTTTTATAACTTAAACTTCATTACACCGATTTTTCTGTGAGTCTAACATTAATATCTTCAGAGATCTATATTAAATTGAATGTGAATTTCATTACATAATATTATGATTCAAAATTGAACAGATCTTCTGAGAGTGTAATATTAATATTTCAATGCCTATATTGGTATTTGAATTTGAACCTCATCGAACCATATTAAGGTTCAACATTGAACAGATTTTTCTGCGAAAGTAATAATAATGTTTTCATGCCTCGATATTTAATTGAAATTGAACCTTATTACACTATATTGAAGTTCATCAAAGATTTTGCTATTTGTGTAATATTAATTCTTCAAGCCTCTATATTTAATTGAATTTAAACTTCATTTTACAATATTATGGTTCATTATTGAATCGATTTTCTGCGAGTATCATATATCCACGCCT
Source organism: Parasteatoda lunata (assembly GCA_949128135.1). Lineage (NCBI taxonomy): Eukaryota > Metazoa > Arthropoda > Arachnida > Araneae > Theridiidae > Parasteatoda > Parasteatoda lunata. Next base: position 39,444,170 of record OX421971.1, read on the forward strand.
CTGTATTTAATTGAATTTGAAGACTATTTACGTTAACAAATTTTATTGTAGACTTAAATGCGTTCCTGCAAAAATAAATAAATATATAAAAAATAATTTATGTTCGTAAATTAGTGTAATGTTTATTTAATTATTTAAATTCCATTTGTTTGATAAAAATGAATATTTGAAGAGTTTTATTTGAAATTAAGCAGTAATAATTATTAAAAAAAAATTAATTGCAAAAAAAATAAAAATTAAATATATAGTCAATGCACTTTTGCAAACTATAATACACTTTAAAATAATAATAATAAAAAGTTTTAAATTTTTTCCTCACAATTTGAACACTCATTAAACCTAGTTTTTATACATAGTCCCTACTTATTCACACTTTAAAAACCGCTAAAAATAGATACTCCCACGTTTGGAACACAGAATTTCACTTTCAGTTGACGTAAAAAATTAGACTCAACGCTTTCACAATCAAGATGGGGAAAAATAGAGAAAAAACAGGGGAAAATCCATCCAATTTTCCCGAAATGCACGCAAAATTCAAATCCTGGCTGAAAGTAAAAGAGTCGTAAAAGTGAATTTTTTTTGTTTCTTTTCATTTTCTCTCGAACCACCCCTGAAATGTTTGAAGGAACAAGCACAACTCGAAACAGGATGTTCTCCTGGTTAAAAACTATAGCAGAATGAATTATGTATGAACAGAAAGCTTTTATCACAAATTGCCTTCTTTGCTTCATACGTGAACGCAAAAAATGAAAAGCAAAAAAAATGTTAGTAACTCAAGTTAAAATGACTGAACAGTTATAGGGTACTTACGAGCTTTTGAACGTATATTTTAATGCCCGGACGTTATTTTTCATTGACTGGTGTTGTTATACACGCAAGATTTGATTTTTTTTCCCTTCCTTAAATAGTGAAACGCAAAAGTAGAATATTTTAAAGTGATGCATTTTTTTTTTTTTTTTTTTTTTTTTTTTTTTTTTTTTTTTTGTCTAAACTTACACGAATCAAAATAATGATTACATATATTGTCTTTAAGTGACTTTTTGTAAAAAAAAAAATTTACGACTCTTATTAATAGCTTATCACAGACACAACACGATTTGATGTTAGCAATTTTTTAATAATTTTCTTTTCCTGAAATTCTTTTAAGTATACACAGATATGGGAAGAAGAAAAAAATGCTATTGAGTCAAGTTGAACAATTATAGAGTACTTTCAAGCATTTTTAATGTCCGGTTATTTTTCCTTGATTGGCACGTTATTTCTTTGTATGACTAAATTTATTCGACATTGGCTTTCTGATCACAGATATTTTTTTCGATATAACTTCGAAACTTTTTTAAATATAGTAATATATTATAGAGTTGATATGCTTTTAATATTAATGTATGTACAAAGCAAATTCATACCTTCAATTACCCATTTTTTAGCTACCCCTATTAAAATAAATTAGACGTATTAACGTAAGTAATAAGTAGACGTAACTTACTTATTCGACACTGTTTTCTGACATCACCTACATTCTTTTCAGTATAACTTCGAAATTTCTTTATTTAATATAATGACATATTATAGAGTTGATACTCTTTTAGTGTATACATAGGCACATTGAATTGAACACATTTTATTAATACCTACAATGCCCTATTTCTTAGCTACCCTCTATCAAAATACAAGTAGACGTAAAACATATTTATTCGACACTGTTTTCTGATGTCACGTATAACTTCGAATTTTCTTTCTTTAATATGACATATTAGAGAGTTGATACTCTTTTAATGTGTGTACATGGTCACATTTAATTGAACACATTTTATTAATACCTACAATGTCCTATTTCTTAGCTACCCTATATCAAAATACAAGTAGACGTAAAACTTATTTATTCGACACTGTTTTCTGATATCACGTATAACTTCGAAACTTCTTTCTTTAATATGACATATTAGAGAGTTGATACCCTTTTAATGTGTGCACATAGGCACATTTAATTGAATAAATTTTAATAATTCCTAGAATGCTCTATTTTTTAGCTACCGTGTATCAAAATAAATGTAGACGTAAAACTAATTTATTCAACCCTGTTTTCTGATATCACATATATATATATATTTTCTCAATATACCTTCGAAACAAAAGTGCAAAGAGAAAATCCTTTCTAAGAAAAATTTTCTTTTACTATTTTGCGAGAAAGGAAACTTGGAGACTAGTTTCCTTTACATATGAACAATAATACGAAAAAGCAGAGAAGGACATTTTTTCTTGGAATTTTCCGGAATTTCAACAAGACGGAAATGTCGAAAAGTAATTGAATATTTATCCGAAAGTACTTGAGCACAGAAAGAATTTTTATTTTTATTATTAATAGATACAAAAACAAAATACTTCTTTTTTTTTTTTTTTATTGAATTCGGCGCCTCGAGAAAAACTAAAATTATTCGAACATTCAATAAATGAAAAAGGGGTTCTCATGTTTGGAATGAAAGACGGATATTAATTTTTTGAAAACCGAAACAAATATTTCGGTTTCTTGTTGTTTATATATTTCTTCAAATTAATAAAATAAAAATTTCATATTTTATACCAAAAAAACCATTATTTTTTCCTACCTTGAAAAAACAATTTCAAACTAAGTTTCAAGATACAAATAACGCATACGGATCGAAACTTGAAATATAATGCAATGAATGTGGGCAAGTTGACCACATGCCGTGCATGCATTATAGGTCTACTTAGGTGGTGATCTTATTAAGATGAATGAGTTATTATTTTTATTTCTTTTATCATTCGTTGTTTTGTGTTATTTTTATAATATGTTCTAATATTCTACAGAAAAAAAAAGAAGACAAATGTAATTATTTTTAACATGATTTTAGGTTTTATTGAACTTAAAAACCGAAATTAAATATTAAACACTGATTAATTTTTTAAAAAAAGAACAAGCTATATGTATCTTTTGTTAGTGATCTTAAGAGATACTTATATTGTGTCTCGAATGACACTTGGATACTCCAAGCTAGACAGCCATTGACTTTTTACTAATTAGGTCAGGAAGGTGCGCCTTTTTTTTCTTCAAGAAAGCACCGCAAGGGTAAAAGCACGTGTTAGATTAAAATCCCACGGATATATGGCAGTATCACTCATTGATGAGGCCACTTACGCAATTTAGACATAGATTGGAAGGGGAAGGAAATTTCCCCCTGATCCCTGTATCCATGGTACTGCTCATCGACAGGCCACATGACTTCCGATTCCACAGATGTACTCGGTGGGTCTTAGATATCTTGGTAAAGTATCCGGTAAATCCGGTTCTTGGTAAAGGAGATCAACTTAGATATGTGGTCAACTTAACAGGGTTCCTTCTAGATTAATTGCTTAAAGTTAAATATACTTCATAAAAATTTCTTATTACACTAAAAGAATGCCAATATAAATTTTTTTTAAAGCAAAATAATAAAGAGAAACAAAGGTTTTAAAAAATTGGAATAAACTTAACAATCAAATAATTTCGATTTGAAATTCATTTTAAATATTTAATTAAGTACTGATCAAGAGATTTGAAACAGCCCAACCATTTTCCCGAAGATAGAAGTGGAAAACATCTACATTATTTTCTAATTCCTTGACTTTCACATTCTTTAGCTATACGATTTACAAACCCCTAAAGAAAAGAAAAAACCTTGTTGGAGGTGATATTTCCAGTTTTGTAAAGCTTTTTCCTTGCTCCAGTGGGTATTTTATTCCTTTACACTGAAAATAAGTGTCAGTGATGCATTTTGTATTACCGAGCTTTCTTTAGATTTACTACATCCCAGGATTTCAAGAAAAATACTGATTTCCAGGAATCCGAGGATTCATAAAACACCTTTTATTGTTTCTTTTTTTTTACTTTAAGAAAGGGGTTTTTATGTTCATTGAGGGGAAAAAAAAGTTACCATATGAAATGCGAATAACCCAAGATACTCACATTAACGCTCAAATTTGTTAAATTTAATTCGAAAAAAAATTTGACGAAAAGTCTTTTTTTTTTTTACTTTTTTTGGTGTGGTCGTTGTGACGTTAACTGTTGCCAATTGCATTTTGATTTTTTTTATTATTTTTATTTTTACTTAGTGTTTTTCCTCCATCTCCATAACAAATAAAACTTATTGTGTTAAAATTTAAAAAAAATTTTTAAACCAAAATAAAATTGCTTAGTAAACATATTTGTTTATAAATTTATAGTCTACAAACCCAAAGATTTATTAGATTTATTATATCTATTTATTAGATTAAATGAATTTATTTATTTGGAGATATTAAACATGGTGGTGAAAACTAATTTACTAAAATACATCCTATTTTCTTACTTTTTCTAAAAAACTTTAAATTTTTAAGGTCCCTATGATCTTCGATATGCCAATAAGTATTAATGAAAAGCGATCATCTCTCCTCAATTTCATGTGACCATCTCTCCTAAAGTTGATGAGAACGATGAGATATTATTAACGAACCCAAGGATTTCGTAACTACATTTCTTTCATTCGAGATATTAAGCGAGGTTTTGAAAACTAGTTTACAAAAGTTCATCCTATTTTTCTTACTTTTTCTATCAATTTTAATTTTTTAAGGACCCTACGCGCAATCATCATAGTTTCAAAATATATTTCTTTTAGAATCGAAACGTGAGATTGGAATTGAAAATATAAAAAGATGCGAGAATTATTTAATTATAAATTTATGCACTCAAATATTTTTTTTTTTTTCCGTTTTTCAGAAGTTCTTGAACTTGTTAAACCAAAAACTCTGTTAAGAAGCGATGCTATTGAAAATTTTTAACTGCTCTCTTTTCGAAAACGGAAACTTCTAATTTGAGTAAGCTGGCCGAAAATAACGGGTAATCTTTCAGTGCGCAATTATAGTTCTAAGTTTCGTAAAAATTTTTTTTAAAATTTGACACCCCTCTCTGTCGTTAAAATAATATAAAAATAAGTCCAAAAAAAAAAAAATGATTCAGTAAATAAACGGTCTACATTAATATTAAATTTTGGGTTGTGAAGTTCTGGAACTTTTCAAACCAAGAGCCCTGACTATAAACGACGCTATTTGAAGTTTATAATCGTTCTCTTTCTCGAAAACGAAAATTTCGTATTTCGGTAAGCAAGCAAAGAAAAGAATCCTTCTGTTAACTCTTACATGTAATCTTTCAGCACGCAATTACAGTTCAAAGTTTCATTCTCTCAAAATCGAAACCTGAGATTGAAAATGAATTATCCGATGAAAAAGAACGAAAAAAAACGAGGTTCAGCTGATCGAATAATAGAACTTTTTTTTTCCTGCAATACAATGCCTTTGAAATTTCCCTCTTGTACTGCGCAGAAAGTTTTCTTTCAGGAAATATTCTAGTAGTATTTTTCATTTTTTGGCCATTTTGTCTTCTCTTTTCTTATTTCGTTCAGGAAACTATATAATATTTCCATTTTCTATTTTGTTTCGTTCATATTTTCCTTAAGAATGTATATATAACACGTCTTGTGCATTTGGAAAAGAATAAAAAGAACGAAAAAAAGAAGCATAAAAAATAAATAAATAAAATAAAAAACAGGCACCCTCCAAATCTTTCTAAGCGAAAGTAACCGCTGTTATTTCACTATTTTTGGAGAGTTCACAAAGGGATTTTTCGTATGTAATCACGAGGAAGTGTATACTAAAGAAAAAATTTTGGAAAAAAAAAAAAAAAAATGATTGAAACTTTTTAGCTGTTTCTCTCATTTATTTAGTTTATTCAAAGAAGGTATAAGTGAGAAGTTTACTTTTTTCTGTTTTACCTTCACTTACACTATGCAAATAAAATATTTCAATATAAATTTATAAATTATTCTCTTTACTTTTCTTATAAATATTTGTTTGCGGTTGAGCATTCTTTATGAAAAAACGCATTTTATGTTTGTAAGCATAAGAAGTAAAATGAAAGAATATCAAGAGGTAATTGAAACAAAGATTATTTGAAATAGTAAAAAAAGAGTTGGAAAAAAAAATATAATTGTTTTTAATAAAATAAAATCGTTAGAATGTTGACACGAACGACTTTTTTCAAATTCGTCGAATTTTATGTGCATTATTTTAACATTAAATTTAAATTATAATTATTTTAATTTCAGTATTTAACTACAGTTACAATTAATAAAATTGTTAAAGCTCTCTAAATATAATTTAATAAATTAAATGATAACAACAGCTGGATCCAGGAAAACGTATCTAAATAAAACGGAAAAATAATACAAACCAAGAGATATAAAATAAGAATTAATCTTATGCGCCAGTCAAAACAACTCTAGATTGTAAAAGTTTGAGAAGCCATCAAAAACAGAACCTTAATTACCTTACCAAACATATGAAACACGAGACCGAATCCCATCAAAACTTCTCGAATTATTGGACCAACACACCTTCAGTGAGAAAAACACCAGATGCTCAACCCCCCATAAAATACTAAAGATCGAAGAAAATGACGCCTTGAGTGTGTACATTCGCTGCGACCGTTAAACATACACAAGACTACAAATCGCCACATTATTGCAAGGGCAGAGTAATTATTTTACTGCATTAACCAATCACAGGGGTGATCGGAGGCTGTTTTTTTCGGCCTGAATCACGATGACTCCCTCTTAATCCTCCAGAATAAATACATACCAAAACATTGTTCCATAAAAATAAAAGAACATAAGAACAAAAGATCGAACGTTGTGAGTGAGTATTAGGATAGGCTAAAGGACAACGCCGATAATTAAGCATGCATAAGGATGGGGGCAAAATAGCGGCTTCTACAAAAGGGACATTTTGAATCAGCTTTCTTCGATGTAGGGGGAGGCAGGCCAACCCTGTAAATCTTTCGTAAGAAGAGATGGATAAAAAAAAAAAATAAAAGAGAGAGAACAGGGATGGTGAGTAATGTTCTTGATTCTTGCGAACTGAAAGAAAAAGGGGGGCTCTTTTTGACGCCCTACGATTTGCAATTTGGTATGAGGGGGTAGGGCGTCAGGATTTATTCGTTTGCTCGTAGATGGAGTGGAGCTATACACGCAAAAGCCTATCCTTTTAAGAGTTGCCGCGGCTATTTTTTCATTTTTAATGATTAAAACAAAGAATTGGAAACTTTTTGCAGGAAAATAGATACTTCAGAATCAGCGCAATCTTTTGTAGGATTGTCATACAATTCTCTGGTCTATTGTATATGTAATCTGTTTTGTCGCTTGGAGTATTATTGAGTTAAAAAATAAAAAATTATGTATGAATTGATTAAAATAATATTTTTATTTCATTTTTATTTGGACATTTCAATTATATTGACATTCATTACTGACATTAACATAAAATGTAATTATAAACAATTATAGTTGTATTAAAGCCTTTGCTGTTCTTTCATGAAGCAATTCGGATTCTACTAGTTACTTACTTAACAATGATATCCTAAGCATCAAAAAATGTCTAAGCATCTAAACATATTTTTTGTTTAAGTTAATTAATAACAGTATCTTAAAATTTATTGCTAGTTTTCACACGATTGATGAAATTCTGATAACAGTTTTGATAAACGCGTTCAATCAATTGAAGTTGTGCAAAGGATTTAAGCTGTTGTCAATATGTATTTTAGGGATTTAAAAAATTTGAGACAAGAACAGTGATACGATTAACTTGACTCGAATTATATCTAAAATTTACGAATTAATCGATAACACGGCAGCGTATTATGATTGAAGAAGTAACATCAAGAATCAACGTGAAACAAAACTTTTAACAGTAAATGATTAAACTGTTCTTAGTCTTTTTGACTTTATGGGTTATTTATGAATACTGACTTACTTTTTTTTTCTCTTTAATTTTGCAAATAAATCCTTCCAATTTTGCTGATTACCCATTTCTGGTTACCATGATTAAACTTTGCAGTCTTTGATTCCAATGACATCACCTTAGAGTTACCGCAACTTTTGTTTACTTATGTGATTGGTGCATATATATTCGTTTATTTTCAAATAACTAAAAATGAGAGGAATTTTCTAACCACTTGTTTCATAAATATTATAAATCATTATAAATATAAAAGTGTCAGCTGCTAAAAATCCACCGAGTTTTAGAAACTTCTGTTCGTTCAATAAGTTAGAGGTAAAGTATATGCGTTTGTTAACATTGCAGTTAGTAATGTGCGGTCTGACTAAAATCTCCAGAAGGAATGGGTTAAAGAAGATGTGGATATGTTGCCAAAAAAGATTTTTAATTAAAGTTATTACGCTTCTCCAATCAAATTCTGCGTTTAAACTCGCTACAAAATTATTAGATAAGTTGGTTTAAGAATTAGATTTTGTGATCTATATAACCAAGATACCAATAAAGAACAAAACAACTGTTTGAAACTAAGCCTAACTTTGTTTGGAAATGGCTCTAATAAAAACAACAGTGCTATTTCTGTCTCCGCCACGACGACAATATTGTTATTTTCCCCCCTCGAAAATTACCCTTCATATGCTCATAAAACGACATGCTTTTTACTTCTTCGTGTATCTTTATTTATTTATCTTGATTTTCTTCTGTTTCTGGGTACCAATAAAAGAAAAAGGAACGAAAATTCGAAATGCCAACAATGTGTGTTTTACGCTCAGGGTTGAAAAAGTTCTATAGAAATAGGCCTAATACATCACATTACAGAAAATGGTTATGTAGGTCGTTTAGGAAATGGACAAATCAGTTACTTTGGATTTCGTTCTTAAAGAAGAAATGGGCTCTTAGAATTGCTTTTGTCGTATCTGACTACCTTATCTTGATCTTTTTTGATAAGGCGAGAGAAAATGTTAGAGCAGAGAAAGCTTAAGTCAGTAAGATTCCGTCATTTTTACAAAACCCTGTTTCAGGTTCACAAAATTTCTTGTCAAATTATTGTTGGTCAGGTTAATTTTTTTTCTCTTTACCTAACAATGCTGCACTGCTAGGGGTTTTGATACACGTTGAACCATAAAATATTCTTAATTTACTGCAACCATATGGTGTTATGTGGAACCATATTATTATCATTCTTTTTTAACTTTATTACACGATGCGGTATAACTTGAATAGAAACTTCACTCAATTTAACTTCTCATTAAGATTACAGCAAATCGTGGTAGCGTTATTGTTGTTCAAAGTTAAACTGATTTTTCTGATAATGTAGGAAGTTTTATGCATTACTTATATTGAATTCTATTTCAACTAAAGATATTGGGAAGATACAGACGCGTAACGAAAAGATCAATGTACCACTTTACTATCAAAAGGACTGGGGAATATATGTAAATAGACTTGCATTTTCCTTTCCCAATATCTCAATCTTGAATCGAATAGTTTTCTAGAATATTCTCAGATTTTTCTTGAAAACTATTTACGTGCGCATACTGCGAATTTCAGTACTTCTGAAGAAATACTAAAAGTAAAATTGCTGTAGTTTTTATGATCTTATGGTTGAAAGCACACTATTATGTAGTCAATGGGATCAATATTTCTCAACAGAAAGTTCTATAAGGTTCATTTTTCTTTAGTTGAAATCTATCTAAGATTGCATAATTTGAAATCAAAATGCTGAATGAAAATTAAGCTAACAGAAAATGTTATGAATCTTTTTTTTTTTTTTTTTTTTTTTTTTTAGTGCTGAAAATTCTGCGCACATATACTATACTTGCATATTTTTGAACTTTTTTTATATTTTCTCTCGCTAGAATTTATCTATCAATTTATAATGACGGCATTATACGATTAATATACATGGGACATATCTAAAGGTTAAAATAATATATTATCGATATATTAGTATATTATTATCGATCAAGTATTACGATTCAGCTTAAGGTATTGAAAAAACATATTTCGCACATTTTTGCATACAGTAACTTCTATGTTTCCTCACACGAAAATGTATATATTACTTTATAATGATGTTATTTCGTAGATAAAACACATTTACTATAACATATTGTAATTTTATTTCCTATTAATTTAAATAACAAGAATCTACATATGATTTTTTTTTTAAAAAATTGTTGAAAAAGTCATATGTACAAACATGTTCGCACATTTTCATGTTATCTCACGCTGGGATTCATGTATTAATTTATAATGTCGATTTCATACAAATATTTGAGATTCTTAAGTTATGATTACATATTGGATACTTAATTTTTGGAATTTTATTTAATACCAGTTGTTACGTGCTTAAAGAATTGAAGAACTTATTTCTCACATTTTTGCACATTTTCTATGTTTTCTCATAAGATTTATATTAAAATTTATATTGACGGTGTTTAATGGATGATATACATGGGACATTTCTAACATATACATACAGAAATTTTTTCCAAAATTACGTTTAATATGAAAAGCTATTGCTGAAAAAACTCAAGCATGCAAATATGTTTGCAATTTTTTTTTATATTCATATTCAATATTTTTTATCACACTAGTATTTATATATTAATTTATAATAATAATGTGATACAAATGATATATGTATATCGCATACTTTATAAAATATTTACAAATCTATTTTTGAATATTGGAGAGATAAAAAAAAGTGTTTTAGCTCATACAATAATTTTAACCAATTCTAATACCCTGCATTAGGTTAGGATTTATGTTTATTAAACTATAAAATCTTTGTTACAACATTAACAAATGCTTTAACTATAACCTAATCAGCATAGTTCACGCCATAAGTGATCCGTACTTAATTTAATCTTAATTAAACTAGAAAGATAGAAAGTAAGTGATGGGAATCCAATTATTGCTTGGCTTTAGTCAACTATAACCAGATGATACCATATGCGACTTGAATCTGGACATAGCTTACCAAACGCTTAAGCTATCTAACGTGAAATATTGTCCCCTTTATAACGCGTTAAAACATGTTTGGGAGTGAGATTTATAGTAATACCAAATACCTTAATTAACAAATAAATATCCCTAAGTACTACCTTAGACTTGTAATTATTTAATCAAACTTCTGATGTATATTGCCAAGATTAATAGCATTCTGCTCTAAAATTAATTAATATAATTAATAATTAAATGAAATATATTTGTTTACGAAAAAAGCTTCTTAGCATAAATTATTTTAATCATATATACAGGCTAAATTACTGCTGTTTTGCTCTAAAAGTAATTAATAATGTGAAGCAATTAGTTTTATTATTTTTTATTTTATTTTATGAAGGATTTCTTATAGTTAATTAAGTGGTATATATTTGTTTTCGGTTAACTCTTAAGCGCAGATGAGACACAGGTGTCCTTTTTATGTATGTTTTTTTCTGATGCTTTATTTTGAAGTATGAATATATTTTGATAATTTTCAATTGTAAAAAAAAGCAGTCTAATAGTTCCAAAAATATCTGATTCTAGAAATTATATTTGTTCAAAAATATAAAATCCAAAAAAAAAAGTAGTTAAAAAGCCTTTTTTTCCCCTTCATATTCACATCTTATCAACAATTGATTTTGTAAATTAAATCAATGTATTATTGTTTCTCTAAGATCTAAATAACTGCAAATTTGAAAAATTATTGTTTGGAAGTGTGCCGTGTTTGGAAGATTTTACCTTTTAGCAGAAAAAGACATGTGTGATTCATGATATTTTAATAACCATTATTACAGTGCTAAATATAATATTTTTAATTTATTTTTTACCTAAATTAATATAGAAAAATGAGAAAAATATGTTCAGCGAAAATTTTGAGTCAAAGAGTTAAAGCATCAAAGGGCACAATATTTTAATAACATAAAATCTGTTATTCTGATTTAAAATTAAATGATTTTTAAATAAGTATTTAATCTCTATTTTTATCTTAAGTCAATGTTACTTTTTTAACATCGCTTTTGTGTTGATTGATATATTTGTTAACACCTAAAAGCACTATATTGTGGAATATTTTAGTAAAATTTAGGCAAAATAACTTCTTTCTTAATTAATAAAGTAAACTATATTTTGATTTAATCACAAAGCCTTTTTTCAATGCTAATTTTTTAATTCAATTATATATTTTTGCGAAACATCTTAGAATATTTTAGTAAAATATGGCCCAGATTGCTACTTTTTTTCCTCTAGAATTTATTGGAAAGGATTTAATCAATATTTAAATTGTATTTTTACTAAATTTCTGAGTTTTTGATCTTGATAATTTTGTAACTGAAACATTTGTTTACGGTTTAAAGCGTCAAGCCATAGAATATTTTAATTTATAAACCCTCATTTTATTCTCATATTTATACTTATTTAATCAAATTTAAGAAATATTAAGTTTTTATTTTAGGTCGTGTTAAAAAATTACATTTATAAATAGCGGTTATTTTATATCTATTGATTTAATAATTGTTTCATGATGCTTTTTTGTTAACTTACAAAGCCCGGATTAATTATAATTAACAAGGCTTATCACACAAAATTAAATTTTCCTTAGGATATCTTTTACAAATTAAGATTTCAGATACGTGCTAATTCCTTCATTGAAAAAAAAAATTAAATTTGGCAGCGTTTTATAATTTAATTAAGTTAGATGGGTATTCTTAAATTCTTTCTGATATAATTAGGTTTTATTTTTGGATTATTTTGAACTAATTTTTTTTTTTTTTTGAGATTATTTTTAAATGCTTAATCCGTTATAGGCAGTGTCTTTGAAGTAGTCTGCACTTTGTGAAGATTTGAAATGAGACAAAATATTAAGTTTGGAAATAAAATGAAGAAAAAAAATTATAATTAATATAAAACTTTAATTTTTACTTTCGTGTTGAATGTCACTTACTGAGAACGTTATTACTGTTTGACTAAAAATATAAAAACAAAGAAAATATTTATCCAGAAAATAAATAATTTGTGGAATTACCATAATCTTTAGTTAAATTAAATGTTATTTCTTAGAAAGTAAGAATACAGAGTTTTAGGTTGCGGCGATAAAAAAAAAAAATCTTAAAATTAATTTGGATTTATTTTTATTTACTAAAATCTCCATTTATTCAATGTTAAATATATATTTTTACTTTGAATTTTTTTTTTTAATTAAATATTTCCTAATTGTGAATCTATAATATTTTTTTACATACTAGATTAACTAATATTTTATTAGACCATTTGATTCTATTTATCTAGGTAACTATGCTTCGATTTTTATTTGTCGTAAGCTAACTGATAAAACCAGAACCATATGCGAGGCTAATTGGAAAATCATTGAGTATTTTCCAATATGTTTGATATTTTAAAACTTATTACAATAAGCCTATATTTCTTTAAACAACCAACAGAATGTGTAGTGGTGAGAGATCTATCAAAAAGGTCCTAGATTCGAATCCCAGACAAAGCATGTATGTTCTATCATTGTCTGTACTATCTGTTCTTACTGTGGGAGCAACGTTGGCCCCACCTAATATGGTGCCCTTGAAAGCAATCTTTTACGATTAATATTGAATTTTCTACAATTATAAAATACAGTAAAGTTACGACTTTTATCGAAAACGATAAGCATCGAATATGATCTGACATGAATATGATCTCATCGAATGTATTATCAAAACATCGAATATTATCAATTACAATATTTCTCGAACACATTATTATCGTCAATGCTCTAATTGGGCCGATGTAAAAATAGTTAAATTGGAAATATATTTTGATTTGTGTAATATAGTTATAGGCGACATATTGCAATATCTGCCTGACTAGTTACTACAGAAAAAAGGTTTGAAACAAATATAGTTTATTGTTTATCTAGTAATAGGCAGAACTAATCGTACATATATCTTGCACTAGGAAATCTCACCATAGGTCATTACATTCAATTTTTTTCCAACTAAACAATTCGCCCACAAACCTCTTTCGTTGTTGTGGAAGAACCATTACTAGTTAAAATGTGATACGCATCCTTCATTTCGAATTAATGGAATAGCGCGATTGTTTTGATTGACTTGAAACCGGATAGTACAACAATTTTCGAACGCTAACTGAAACAACTCTTCAAGAACTAATGACCTCTCAAAATCTTTTCTTTCCGTGTTTATTATTGACTCCCGCGAAAAAGCTCTCATCCCTTTTGCACGCGGGGGCGTGATCATCGTCATCAATCGAGCCTAAACCATCATTCGTCATCCAGATCTATCCTCCCACTTCAACATCATCTCAGTCTCAGCTTCTTTTTTTTCCATCCTCATCACCTCAATACTCCGAAGTGTGAAGTCGTTTTTCGAATGTTAAATTCTTACGACGGATAAAGAATTATTAGTTCCGTTTTTGTTATTCTGTAGTAGTTGGGGGGCGGTCAGAAATGGGTGGAAACTATGAGAAACGGAGCGTTCCTTGGGAATCTCTTCCTGAATAAGTTGTTACTTTTCGAACGCTAGAATGGAAAATATATCGTCTTCTTCTTGGAGGAGGAATTTTTCATGGAAAGTGCTTGCCCGGATTATTATTTGCTTGAGGTCGTGTTTTATCATCCGTTAAAGATTTGTAACGTTTGGCTTCCTTTAGAAGTAATGACATATAGCAACGTGTCATATAGCGTTGATTCTAGTATTTAACCCTAAAATAAGCATACTGCGTACAAAAGGCATTAATAACGAATCATAATTTTTAACATTGTACATTTAGATAAAAAAAATACCTCAAAAAGTCATAAGTTACGTGAGGGTATTTTACATTATCGAATAAAATCTAATTCATTTATTCAGAATATGTGCCATTAAGAAAATTGAACAAAATATTATAAAAAAAAATTAAAAAATGGGAAAACTGAAATGAACTTAGTACGCTCAAAAGTTTCTTCTGTAAGGGAGTTAAAAAAAAAAAAAAAAAAACTAGTATCCATTATTTTTTTTTTTTCTTTCAGTTTTTACTTCAAAAATGTTTAAAATTATATTTGAAATAAAATATGCATAAATTTAAATAATCACATTCATTTTAAGTAAAACTTTCTGCAACATTATCATTCAAAATTATTTTGTTATTTAAACTAAAACAACGACAATTGAAGGTAAAAATGAGCTCTTAACTGTAATTTTCTTAAACCAAAATAAATTAATGAATTTTGTATTTATAATTAGGACGCCAAGTTAATTGATAAAAACAGATTTATTATTATTGGAAAAAATGTTTGCTCACAAAAATAACATTATAAAATACACCAACTAATTTACAACCAGTCTTGATAATCTTAAAATAATTTATCAGCGACATTAGTTGATTTATAATCATTTTCTTGTAAATGATGGTTAAAATATTATGAATTGTTATACATTTTAAAATTAGATCTTGGGCTTTGAATTTCTGTTTTAAAAGAAAAATGCGCTTCATGCTTTCTAAACAATTTTTTCTTGATTTTAATTCATTATTTTTAAACCCTCCAAATATTGAATCGAAATAAATGTTCCCATTGCACCCAAATTCAATTTACTTGCAATTTTTATTTTCGTAGTTTTGTTAACGGGTTTAACGATTCGTTTCATAATAATCCATTCTTTAAACTGCAGCGTTCGTAAAACTGTAGTTTAAACTCATCTTTATTAAAATCAGGTAACGAAGTGTGAAAGATACATTGTTTACTCGATTTAAAAATGATCGAGTCCTTTATTTGGAGAAACCTCAAGCTTTTACATTCATTTCGAGTCAAGTTTGTGGCTCATTAAGAAATCATTGTTTTGAATACGAACCTTTCTCATGAATAAGTTTGCGAAACGTTAATGAAGGTTATACAGATTATCATCAATCGTAATATTCACGAGATATTGGCTGTAAATTTGGCGGAAGTTTGCTAAATTGAGTGGAAACGTATGTTACTTGTATAACATACACTATTTTCACAATTTTTCTAAATAGATGTTCAAATTAACTGGAAATAACTTATATTTCCAGTTAATTTATTTTGAACTTATGTTTTGGATATGTACAAGACTACATGTATGTTCAGATATGTTTAGGAGTTAAAGAATTGAAATTTGTAATAATCTGATTTTTTATAATTTTACATATTTTATGATCAACCAAGTTTACTTTATTTTAATCGGTTGTTTGATCAATCGATTATTGTTAAGGTTTGAGTATCATCCCTGAAGATCGCAATCTTTGCAAATCAATATGTGTTTTTAAGCAAATTGTTCAAATTGGTTGTTTGGTCTTTTGATTATTGTTAAGGTTTGAGTATCACTCCTCAAGATCACAATTTTTGCAAATCAATATGTGTTTTTAAGCAAACTGTTCTAATTGGTTGTTTGATCTTTTGATTATTGTTAAGGTTTGAGTATCATCCCCCAAGATCGCTATCTTTGCAAATCAATATGTTTTTCTAAACAAATTATTCAAAAGTTTTTTTATATTTTTTTAAAGAATTAATTGTACTGTTTTTCAAAACATTCTAGCACTGTTCCTCTTGCTATGATACTCATTTTAACAAAACATAAAAAACATTCTTATAAGTGTACACAAAAAGTAGTAATAAAAAATGAAAAGTAAAAAATAATAACTGCAAAAATAATTTCCTGAGTTATAATTTTTAAAAAAATTACCTCAGTATTAAATTATTTACTAAAATTTAAACCCTAGATCAGGGCTGTCCAACTGGCGGCCCGCCAACACATATTGTGTGGCCCGCGAACTTCTTATTCAGGCTGATCGGCCTCAGTTTTCTCATTAAAATGCAAGCAAATTCTTTTATAATCCTTCTGTTCCATTGTTTTATAATTAATAATTCAACTATTAATTGTTATTGTGTAAGAGGTAAAAGGGTATTGTTCAACATTTTCAAACTGCGGCCCGCCTGGTGATCAGTAACCGGAATTCTGGCCCGTGGGCTCTTTGCAGTTGGAAAGCCCTGCCCTAGATTAATAGAGTAACTCAAATTTTTATTTTAAAAATCTGTTGGGTAGGAATTTCTCAAAATTGGCCATTTTAACATGGGCTAGATAAAAAAAAAATATAAAGATAATAGGTAAAAATAAATTTATGCTAAAGCAAAACAGAAAAAAAACTTGTCAGTGGCTTATAAAAAAATAAGCTTATTATCTATTTAATTTTATTTTAATTCTTGTAGTATTTTGTCAATGCGCATTAGCTTAATACTGGAATAAAATGGAATTCCTCTTCCTTTGGTATTCGAATCAATAACACTTCATCACGTTAAAGAATTTCGAATATTTATTCTAGCAACCATTCTTCGTACCTTGCACGTTGCATTTGTTCAAACTGAATGAAGAATTTCAATTCAGACAGAATTCTCTTTCTTCTTCAGATTGATATTTAAATTTTGTCTCGAAAAATGTTCCTTTTTAACATGTGAATAGTAATTTCAATTATATCAACATTTATTTTTAGAAAGAAAAAAAAAAGGCGCGTTTAGAATTCTTGAGTTTAATTTTTTTCCTCAGAATATTTATTCTAATTTGAGTGAAATTACGGGAGAAAATTCGAGTTCTTTTTCGCTTCAACTTTATATTGTATTTGCCTTACGTGAATGGCATTAGCACTTTATTTAGTTATTTTATTTATATTTTTTTTTTCTGCCGTCGCACGCTGTATTCTTAAATTTTAGCGAATTATTTTCTAACAAAACGAATTTTTCATTTTGTTACATCTGTAGTTCATATGTTTCAAATTAATCATTTTTAGCTATCTTAAAAAATAATAACTATATTATTGAACTCACAGTTTTCCACGGCTATATCTTTTAAAAACTATAATGGATATAAGCTGTCCATAAACTCTTTTAATCCTGTCTGGGTCTGTGATCATCACCTAATCTGATATCCCTTCGCCTAATTTCTATGCCATAAAAAAGGGGGAGAAAATTGAGGCAATATATTTAAAAGTTT
The DNA here is from genome assembly GCA_949128135.1 of Parasteatoda lunata. NCBI lineage: Eukaryota > Metazoa > Arthropoda > Arachnida > Araneae > Theridiidae > Parasteatoda > Parasteatoda lunata. The sequence goes on from OX421971.1 coordinate 39,462,007, forward strand.
TAGATATTTGGAAGTTTAAAGAACTTGAGAAAATTAACTTAGGTCGGAAAATCGCGAGCGATATTTTAATGGGTAGGAGAAAAACAAATGTAGAAATTTTTGAGTGATATTTTAAAGAAATTTAAATGACCAGTGGTGGACAGCTTTAGTAATATTTTTGCGAATTTGAGAAAATTGGCCATATAAGCAGAATGGCGCACTTTAACTTACTGCGTCAAATGGCGTGTAAATTGCGACGCACTTCAACTTACTGCGTCAAATGGTGTGTAAATGGCGAAGCACTTCAACTTACTGCGTCAAATGGCGTGTAAATGGCGACGCACTTCGACTTACTACGTCAAATGGCGTGTAAATGGCGACGCACTTCAACTTACTGCGTCAAATGGCGACAAGAATACTTTTTGTGTATTTTTCTCTTATTGATCTTAAAATTGTAATTCATTCAATTATAATAATTAAGTATAGAATTTTAATTAAGTGTTTAATTATAATTGGGGATCTAATTACTGTAAATATATCCGATGTTAATTAAACTGAAATATTACGTGACCACTAAAGTTTAATTGATAAATATCTCGAATGATAAATAATTTTAAATTTGAGGAAATTAGCTTATATCACGGAAAAACATTTTAAGTGATAATTTAAAAATTTGAGATTAGCTTAACTCTTAATGGAAAAATGCAGCCATGTAAGTGGCATGGCACTTTCTCTGACTGTGCCCAACGCTACGTAAATAGCGACAATAAATTTTTTAGTGTTTTTTTCTCGTATTGATGTCCTATTTTTAATTTATTCAGTAATTAAATATATAATTATTATAAATATACTTGGTGGAAATTAAACTTGAAATACTTTCGGACTTCTAGGGGTTAATTGATGAATATCTTAGGTGATATTTTAGTGAATTTGGGAAAGTTAGCTTACATTAATGTAAGAACATTTTTGTATGATATTTTAAAGAATTTGGGATAACTAATTTAATGGAGGAACTCCTTGAGTAATATTTTGTCAAATTTGAGAAGAAAAGTTTGAGTACTGGAAAAATATTTTGAGTGATATTTTAGCTAGTTTGTAAAATTATTATTTGAATGAATATAAATATCAGAACGCTTTTTTAAAAAAAAAAAAATTCTTTAAAGTTTTTTCTTAATTGAAATTACAATTGTTGATCACGTTCTTAACCATTGAAAACTAAATGTTCTTAAAATGTTTTATGCCCTAATACCAATCTTTACACTGAAACCGGAATAGACTTTCTTTTTCCGAAAATTCATTTTTTTATGATATTTATTAACAATCTTTAATTGCTTTTCGGATAACTGCATCGCAAAAAGCGTCTTTTAAAAAAAAAACGGTACTTCAAAAATAATCAAGCAATGATTGCAATCTTGTCTACGCATTTTCATTGGAATTTTTCCATACATATTTTTATTTTTTTCAATGTCTTATTATTTTATTTAAAAAAATGTAAGGTAAAGTATTCACCATTTTCCCGTCGCATTAAACTAAAAGCGTTATTTTTGTAAATGACAGAAATGCTTTCTCCTCACAAAATCCATTAAAATAATCTTAAAACTTTCATTACTGCATTTGACGTTCTTCTGATATTTTTTCTTACTACTTTCTATAATTGAAAATGTCTTTACCTAAATTTTAATTTTCTTCCCAATTAAAAGGATATTTTTTATTATTGAATATGCAGTAGTAAATTGATATTGGGTATGCATATATAAAAGCTCATTTTCAATATTCTATGAAATCAAATAAATAGTTTATGAATGCTTAATATTTTTTTAAGACTATTAGAATTTGCTTCCATATTTCATATAGAAAAATATAATAAAAAAAACTATATTTGGTAATTTTAATTTTAAAAAAATAAATTCAAATTTGAAAAATATTTGCAAGTAAAAGATTAATTCCACTATGTATGCATACATATTCCCTAATAATATACAGAATTAAACTAATTTAACCATTTTATAATATAGAAAAATAGCTAGAACAGCTGTATTTGTCAGAGGAAACTAAATAAAGAACATATGAAATCGCTTAGTATTAAGTCATTCAAATGATTAATCGGAAAAAATAATTTTAATATTTGTTTTTGTGATTAACTACAATAGTTTCGAAAAGATTCATTTTATATATCGAAATATATTTTAAGCTATAAAATTGTTATCAAACAATATTTTGTTATACTCATAAAATTTTAAAACCCTCCAGTGTATAAAAATTTGAGTTCGTCTTATTCTAGAACAACAGCTGTATTTCTCAGAGTTAACTAAATCAAGAATAAATAAAATCCCTTAATATTAACCCATACAGAGAATTAATTGAAAAAAAATCATTTAATTTTTATTTTTGTGATTAATTAGAGTAGTTTCGGAAAGATTCAGATCAAATATCATAATATATTTAGGGCTATTCATTGTTTTTAAACAATATATTTGTTAGCTTCATAAAATTTTAAAACTTATACCTTTCCTTTCCCGTATACTGAAATGTTAGTTTGCTTTATTAAAAAATAACAGCTGCATTTGTCTGAGTTAACTAATAAAAAAAAGTATGCGAAATCCCTAAATATTAACCTTTATTGAGGACTAGTTAAAAAGTCATTTTAATTTTTGTTTTCTCTGATTAATTACAGTACTTTCGGAATGATTAATATTATATATAGTAATATATTTTAACCTGTAAATTATTATCAAACAATATTTTTTTGTCTTCATAAAATTTTAAAATCCTTTCCGTGTACAAAAATTTGAGTTCACCTTATTCTAGAACAACAGCTGTGTTTGTCAGAGTTGCCCAAATTAAGAAGAAATAAACTCCCATAATATTCTCGAACCCCCTTTAAAATTTAATACATTTTTATTATTCGATATCCTTGAACCTCTTGACATTTTTTGATATCTTTCTGTTTTTAAGAGTTGTTCTTAGATAATATGAAATTCAAATATGTGCGGAACCTACGAGGACCAATTACGTGGGGCGAAACCAATTATAAATATTATCACAGGGACATCGCTTGGGAGCAATAAAAGAAGCTTAACTGTATAATTATCCGCTCGTTCTGTTCTTAATAACCTTTATTAAAGAGCGCAGTTTCGAAAAATGCCTTCGCATTTTTAACGTAATATCGTCTATCTCCTAATTAAGTTCTTTATTGCAGAAGACAAGGCGCTTAAGAAAAAAAAAGATGAAAGTTAAAAACGGGTCTTTTACCGACTCCTTAAGAGAGTTAAGGGATATCTTATTGTTATAATTTTTTTTTATTTTGTACTTTATGTTTTTAATACTTGTGATGAAATTAAGAGTTTAATTTCAAATCATTGGGCGAGGAATGGCGTTAAGGTATTGTATGGATAAAATGAGGATTTTGAGTGGTGCTTATTTTGAATGAAATAATTAAAATAAGATTTTAATTTAATTCTTTTCAAAATGTTTACAGGCGATGATTTCATAATTATTTTTAATGTACACTGAGAAAAAAAGTGATCAAAGTTACCAGAATATAGAAAATTTACCTCGTTTCGGGCTCTAAGGGAACACTTAAAAGCTAGATAATTTTTACCGAAGCGCTTTGGTAATGATTTTGGTAAAATTAGCAATTAAATATGGTTTTATAATATGTGATAAAATTTGTAAATGTGGTAAAATTTGATAACTTTATCAGGATATCTTAGAGCCTGGCATAAAAACCATTTATTCGGTTAAATTTACTTTTCAGTTTCATTCTTTTTATTAAATGTGTGATAATAAGAACTATATAACTTGAAGAGCAGAATTTTCAGTAAACCATAAACATGTGACCGAAAAAAATTATCAAATGAATTATTTAAATACCGTATATTTTGGTTTTGCAACCAAAAATGACAGTACCATTATTTATTACTATTATTTTGCTTTTTAAACACATTTACAATATGTATCCTAACTCTTAAACTTTACCATAATCTATAATAGTATAATTATTTTCAACTCAAATTTTAGCCAGGATTTGAGTTGAACCCTCTTGGCAGTTTTCGAATAACTTTTTAGCTTTTCAAATATTAACAACATGCATCTTTACTTTGAAACACCTCTATAAACTATTATCCATTTCGTGATCTATTCCAGCTCAATTTTTACCCTAAGTTTGAGCTGAAAATACTGATTACAAAGATTAAACTAAAACTTGCTCCCAATTTTTAAATACTTTTTTTTTTCGAACATTTAAAATATGCATCCTAATTCTAAACACTCCTCTTACTGAACTTTATTCATCAGAATTCTTACAAATTCGATATAGAAGGCACTCTTTTGGTAATTCAACCTTACAGATCTCATTAGAACTATTTGACAGTAACATTTGGACTTTCTGTCCGAATCTATTGTTGTGATCGAACAGTTCTCTCTCTCTCTGTTGTCAGTATCTTCGTTTAATCCAATTTATCGTGGCAACTGAGAGTAGTGTTCTATCTCTTTGAGAAAGAAGGCTAAATTGAGTTAGACTCTGATTCTTTTCAGTGGTTGTGTGTGTGTTCTGAGCTAAGTTTTGAATTTCATAAAATGTCATTTCTATATTTATTTAGATTGCATTATAATTCAGATCCGTTTGATTAATTTCTTACTGAATAAATTATGATATTCCATAAAACAAAGATTGTTTGAGTTGTGAAATAGATTGATTATAAATAAGATTGTGATAATTATTAATGCCAAAGTGTGTTTATTGGATTTTCAGTATAACTAAAAATATTTGTTAGGATGCAAATAATTTAAGGATGCAAATTTATTTGTTAGGATGCAAATAATAACTAATGAAGAACAGTTTTTTACATTTAAAATTTTAAACTAATTTATCCCACTTTTCAGTTTAGTTACAATTGTTTACCACTTTAACCTTAAAAAAGAAATGCATTTAAAATTACTTATCTAGAAACATTGAGTTTTCCGTAATTACTGCCCTTAATGTATTTTAGATTTCTAGCCACAAATTAAGTAAAAAAAAAAAAAAAAAGATATTAGGGGTCATAAATTAATATTGGTATGAAAAAAACGTTATAGAAATGTAACTGAAAGCAGAAAAACCAGTTTGATTACCTGGGGAATGATAATGATTGCTTTTCATTTCTTCTCTGTTTCCTCTGCACTGTTAAAAAAAAAAAAAAAATTAAAAAAATAAATAATAAATAAATAAAAAAAATGCTTTTGACGAATCCGTTTCCTGGTACATGCTCCGAGCAGACAATTTGTCAAAATGCCGAAATAACTACCGTCACTTCTTGGATGAAATGAAATTCGTCTGAAGTAAAGAAATATTTCGTGATTCTACTTTCGTCAAATTAAGAAATAGATTCATAGATTGAAGGTGGTGATAGCTATGAGGTGTTGAGTTGCGACACAATTTCGTCATACATTAGTAAGTTTGCGTTTCGTCACAAATTACGTAATTTCGCGACGAAATGATTCTTAAAATTAACAGAATATAGCTTAAGGATTGTTGTATTCCGTAAAAAGTGGGAGTTTTATTTCTAAGAGTTGAGTTGTCAAACATGTCATGGTGTTTCATGTCTGGCCTTTCTTAGTAGCAATTCCATATATTGTGTCGATAGTGTAGATAGTGTTCTAAAGTGATTAATAATATGCATATATTTTTGAGTAGGATTCTTTTGTAAATTCCCTGCATATTTCGTAAATTGTATTTCTAGAAGTACAAGAAGTATGTAAGAAGTATAAAATGTACAGAGAGTAGTATTTAGCACCATAAATCATTTTCGCAATGATAGTTTTTGTCCATTAAGAATTTTCGGTTTATTTTTATTATCGATATGTGCTTTATTTATTGAGAAAACTATTTTTGGGTTAAATTTTTGGCTAGTACGCCGTAAATTTAGTACACGATTAAATGTTTTTAATCCAAAAATTTTGTAATATTAAATAAAAATAACGATTAATAATATAATGAAAAAAAATTCTCAATATTAACACCATTAAAAATTATCCCCACAAGAAAATAAACCCTTAAAAACACTCTAATGTTCTTCTGTCTTTAAATTTAGGATTCGTTACAAAATTTCCTTGAAATATGCAGGGTACAAAAAATAATTTTAGAAGCATACCTTACAAATAGGTACAGATCTGGGTGATGTTGAGTATCATATATCATTTCTGCAGCGACAGTTTTTGTCCGTAAAGAATTTTGATTATCTATATGGGTTTTCTATTGAAAAAAATAATAATGAAAATGTTTTACTTTAAAAAATTTTTGTGATATCAATTAAATTAAAAATACTGATTAATAAATATATAATGAAAAGTTCCTAATATTAATACTGTTATTAATTTCAAACGAAAATTCCAGCTAAAATATTAGTTGAAGAAAAATAATCCCAAATATTTTTTTAAAATAAAAGAAACCCTTAAAAACATTTTAGTAATCTTCCATCTTTAAATTTACTCACTCTCCAAATGATATAAGAAACTGGATAGTTTAATTTTGAAAGCCGCATCCATTAGAGAATGGATATATTTTTTCCCCTTCTTTAAGTAGAAAAAGATAATAATAGCCGGACGAAAAAATATTAAAGAATGGAATTCAATATGTGTTCTCTTTCAGAAAGTACTGGTTCGAACAAACATGAAAGATTGAAACTGCTACCCCCCCCCCTTCAGAATTTTTCGCTCCCACCCCCATCGACTCCAAACAAAAGGCGAAAACATGGCATCAACTAAAACATAACGAAAACAAACAAAATGAAAAGAAACTCTACGTTTCTAGTTGATGACTTTTATTCGAACCAAATAGAAAAAAAAAAATTCTAAACAGTACAAAATGAATTGGGAGGGAAAAAAATGGAACACGAAATGGGCGAAAAAACATTCTACTTCGACCGCAGTATGTTCTCCTCTGAAATGAGAATTGTACTCCAGAAAAAATCTTAAAAATATGAACCAACTAATAAAATATTGGGCCTGGATATATCGATAAAGCCTGACTGTAGTTGAAATCCAATTATTTCTAGCCGACAGTGCTAAGTTTTAGTTGCTTCGATTAAATGCCGGGAGTTCAAAGTTCCAAATTGAAAAAGATGACAAACATATGTTTAATAGTTTCTTCGAAAACATGTCCTCTTCCTCCCTTCGAGTATAATTTCATTAGTTTTGGAAAGTAACGCGTGGGTCAAAATTAAATGTTTCTTTTCTATTTATCTTGCTTACGCTATTTTTGTGAATTACAGCTATAGCTTTCGATCAGTTTAAATGGCTTCAGAATATTTGCGTTTGCTGTTTTTAGAATAAATGGCTCATATATACAAAATGAGCTCGATGGTTTATTGCTAAAGACCCACTGTTTGTTTTCGTTTCAGAGCTACGGCTCTTATTGGACTAAAAAAAATTTAAACTGACGCTATAATTCAAAAATTGAATTATTTGCTGCCATATTCATACATTTTGTTTATTATGCTAGTCTGTTTATTTGGACTGCGGGGTTACTTTAAAAATGACTTAGAAGCTTAAGCTTAATTTTATGATCCTATCGCTGCTTGAGAAATAACTTATCTGGAAATATATTTTGCTTACTTTTTATATGTCATAGTGGGATAATATTATAAATGATATCATAAAAATATAAATCAATGTATCATTTTGAAATCGTTTATAAAAGTTTTTATAACTGTTCCACTTCATTTGTTATTTTTGCAATGAAAATTTTGATACAAAGCTAAAAGTCTGGAATCAAATCAATTCCAATTTCTTTAACTTAAATTTTTTTAAAGCTTTGTGCTCTTTCGTTATTTAATATGCTATTGCTAACAAAATTATCCTTTGATAGGTGAAATAATTTTTCAACGGTTTTATTACTCTCTTGATAGATTAATTAATTTTTTTTGTACTGTTTTATTATATTTGGAATTGAGAATTAATATTCAATAATTTAAAAATAAATTTCTGCCATTTTATTATTTTTAATAAAGGCGAATTTCTTGCTGTTTATTGCATACTATCATCACATCACATATATGAACAACGGTTTTTTAGAACACATGGTGCCAGTACTTTTTGCCGTAAAATCCATTTTAACATTTAAATTTTATAAAACGAAAAAAAAAAAAACTGATTTAACGTAATGTTTTGCAATATTTATTGAATCACTGTTATTAAATAAAAGTTATAAAATTTCACAGTTACGGAATTTTTTGGATTTTACCGATGCTGCATTCAGGATGCGGATATTTTTTTAACGTAATTTTATTTGTAATTTAAGCAGTGTAGCTCTTATTACATACTGTATTATATTTAGATGTTTGTTATTTAAGTTATTTATATATTTTTTCTTTTCTTTTCAGAGAGAAGAACTGACCAGACTCTCTACCCGTGAAATTTCATAAGAAAAAAATTGTTATTTTGTTTAGACTTCCAATTTTTGTTTTGTGTCAACTTTGTAAGATTGAATGTTTCCATAAAAAGGGTGTTTTTGTTTCTGCTTTATCCGTAACTTTTTGTAATCCTTCCAATGGTGAACTTTAATACCTGTTCCCAGTCAAAAGAACTGGGTACTTTTGTGGAACGCGTATTCAAATGAAATAGTTATATTGTAACTGGTATACTGCGTCTCTTCTTATAGGAAAGAAATTGTATAGCCTATTTATCCTAGAAATCGTCTGTGTATAATAAGCAAATGCGTATTATGAGAATTTTGTTTTATAAATAAAAATGTCATGAATAAAATGCCACTGTTGTGATTTAATGTGTATGGTTTTATTTAATACATTGAGGTTCTGGGGCAATATTGTGACAAGTCACTTTTTTCAAATTGTTCAAAAGAGTGGTTTTGGTAAAAAGAAAATGATTGCCATTTATAAAATGTTTCTGTGTATTGTGCTGACTTCTAGCTGAAGTTTTGGAAACCTTTAGAAAAACTTTCTGAAAACAATAGAAATGATCGATTTAATTCATACGTGTCACTTTCGGAAAAAAATTGACTTATCACTTTATTGTCCCAAGCCTTTCATATTATCCTAGTCTCCTTTGGCGACCAGCTTGGTCACCTTTCAAAATTTTCTTGTACACATATAAACCTAACATGATTTTTCGAAGCTCTGATGCCAAGAAGAAAAAAAAGCCCCAGTTTAAGTGCCTTACACTTGAAGCAAAGTGAAGAATTTAAACTATATATATTATCTTGCCTTGAGGATATATCTGGGCTTCAGAACAGACAAATAACTTAAATATTTTAAAAAGTTAAAACTTTTTTTTCGCCAATTTGGCGACATTTTCCAAGCGACATGAAAATTATCGAAATCATTGTTTTATTTTCAGTTTTTGCAAATTTTCATGAGTTCAAATAATTTAGCATTGGAGTAAGTTATTAAAACAGACAAGTAACTTAAATATATAAAAAAGTTAAAACTTTTTTTTCGCCAATTTGGCGGCATTTTCATGTTATGAAAGTAGAATATTATCCCTATTTCATATAACGGCGGATCTTCCGAAAAACGATAGATGGCGACACATGCAAAAAGTAAAATTAACATAAACTGGTCTAAACTTCATACCGCTATCCTGGTCAAACCACTGGAACATTATTTCCCAGTCTACGATTATCCCATACAATTTGGGAGTCAGAAATCTGATCAGTCGGATTAGAAAAAAAAGTATGTTTGTACAGAGAAAAGTACGTTTTTGTGTCTGATTTAGTTAATTTAAAAATCGTCTGCACTAATTACGATCATTAGAACAAAAGTTATACTGGGTGGTTTAATGAGATTTTCTATACTTCATTATCCGTTTATATTTATCTCATAAGATTTTCATGTACTAGGACTAGATCTTAGTGGTTTGAGAGGATGACCTTAAACATGGCGCGTAGCGCTTTTAAAGAGTTCTTAAAGGTGATTATTTTTCATTTTCGTTGTTTAAAAGCCCTTAAAGGTGCTTTTTTCATTGAGTGTTTTTAAAAATTGCTTAATTTTCGCTTTTCAAAAATCAGAATTTTTTTCTTCTTTACCATGTAGATTTTCGCTGCGGATTATGCAAAAGCGTGCTTTTCACATTGTTCTATTCAACGTTCTCACAATCCACATCGGTACATAGCGTATGAAAGCACCAATCATTTTACATGTTTGATGAAATACTTACGAGTCCGTATGTGCGTCCACTGAGATGGGTTCGGTGAGATTATTGCCTTCTCATGTGCAACTCTGCTGCATTTTGCAAGATATTCTCAATTTCAGACTTCATTTTCCACCCTCTGATATCGAGCCGAAAAATCTTTGTTAGAAATTTGTTATTTTTTCATGTTCATCTAAAGACTGAAAATTATTTTGCATTTTGTTAATGTATATATTCTAAAAAATATTTTTTGAGTGCTTAAAAAGTACTTAAAAGGTGCTTATTTTTTTTTTTTTTTTTGGAAAGATTTGGCTACGCATCCTGTTAAATAGATAGTGAAGATGTTTTAGGTTACAAAATCGGACACAAATAAGTACTTTCTCAGAATAAACGTACCTTTTTTTATTATGATTTCTACCCCCCCCCCCTCCAAGTATAGAGATATGCTATAATTTGGAAGTTCTCAATAGTTTGGTCAGGAGGGTAGTCTAAATTTTGGATCAATTAATTACTTTTCTGCGTATTTCGTATTACTTTCTGCGAATTGAAAATTTTTTGCACACAATTACAAAGTTCATTAATCCTAAGATAATTCCACACAAAAATTATTTTAAATGATTAATTTTTGTTTATCATTATTTAATAATAGTCGATAATATTTTCAATTGCAAGGCATCCAAATTTTTGTATTATTTTAAAGAAAGTAATTTTATATGACGAAATATCAAATTTGAATGAAATCAGTCGAATAGTTCCTGAGAAATCGAATTTAAAATAAATCAGATATTAACAATTCGCTTTCTCAAGAGCTTTCAAATTCCATCTGAACATATAAAAGTGCATTCTTTAAAATGATGCAAAGTTTTGCAAGCCTTGAAATTCAAATTTTTTTTCGACTATTAATAAATATAATAATAATTAATAATTATTCAAATTTATTTCTTGCGTGGAACTATCTTTGAGTAAAAGAATTTTATTGTTGTGTGAAATTTTTTTTTCGATTTGCTTAAAAAACTCCAAAGATATAGCGAAGTATGCGGAAAGAAAAATTTACATTAAGAGGTCCTAGTTTTGGACCACTCTGTATTTTCTAATTATTGGCTACTTCTTATTTTTTGAAGATCAAAAACCATAATACGTTTAAAAAAAAAAGTATATTTATGCAGAAAAAATACATTTTTGTGTTTGGTTATTCCGTAAACTAAAACATCGTCTGCTTTAACGAATTAGCATATTTGAGGTCACCCCCTCGAACCATTAATTCTAAAACTTACTAGGTGAAATTCCGATCATAAGAACAAAAGGTGTTCCTTTTTTACGCACTGTACATAATGCAATTTAAATTGCTCAAATAATATTTTTTATTCTATAGCGAAGTAAAGATAAAATATTTTTAGTTTTTCTGCAGTGTTATGAAAGTATTAAAAAAAAAAGGAAAAAAGGAGTTTGGACCAGAAAAAATGCTCCATATAACGAAAACGTATTTGTAGAATACCCTATTTAAACATTTAATACTTTTTCTTTAAAAAAAAGAGAAAAATTTTTCTTCTACAGATTAAAAAAATTCAGTTTTCCTGAAAGTTAAATAAAATGAAGTTTAATGTTATTCCATTTTTTTTTTCAAATAAAAAGCATCTAACTTAATTAAACTATTTCTTCATTGCATTGAACAAAAAAGAATGCTTAAACTTTAATTATCTGATCAGATTTAAATTTAATTATGGAGCAAACGTTTAAATATATGTAAAGGCCATGGAATTGAATGTAACTATAAACGCCGCCAGATGGCGATGATAACTGATACAGACAATAGTAAACGATAGACAATGATCTGGTAACGAGATTAATTACGATGTATATGTAACGATGAGAAGAGACGTTCTTCTCTCTGCTATTATTAAGTTTTTTTTTTTGTTGTTCTAAAACTTTACCTATGTTATATTAAATTTTGTTTAGTTAAATAGTGTAATTATTTACCACCGTACATTAACAAATGGGGGCCCCGGCCTCCCAGAACTCTCCCCTAGACTGACAACCGAAAGAGATGTTTCGAATTGGATATTTATTTGATGACGAAAAAATCTTAAAAAAATAATAATAACTGTATTAAATGTCAGCAAAAGTGAGCTGACTATTTCAAGTGAAAACGAAAAGACGACAACAAACCGGTGAGTTTGTTCTGATTTCTTCTATTTTGAACTTGTGCATTGTCAACATGATAACTCTGAATGAGATTCCTAATATTAAAAACTTTCTTAAAACTGCACCTTCATCTACTGTAAAATTACTATTTAAAGTTATATTTGATGAAGAATATGATCGAAATTCACGCAAAAAGTTACGTGTTTTTTCGGGCTTTCCCGCCCTAACTGACATTGTTAAAAGAAAAGATAAAGTAGTGCAAGAACTTAATTCATCGCAATTAATAATTGTGTGCAATAGTTTAGGAATAGATTGTGAAGGAACTGCCCCTGAATTATGTGAAAAAATATTTGCTAATTTAAACGATTTAGAAACACTTAAAAATTCCATCTCTGATTCTTTAAGTGACTATGAAAGTGAAACCGAAATTGAACATTCAACTACTAACCTTGAGAATAATAAATTAGCTTCTTCGATTGATTCCACTTCCGTGTTCCCACAGAAAGATGATAATTATTCAATTTTGCGCGAACTTATTTTGACGATGAGGCAATTTAATGGAACAGACAACTATTCAATCCAATCTTTTTTTGCCAGTTGTGAAGAAAATTTTACTTTTGTCAGAAACATTACTGATGCTCAAAAAATAATCTGTGTTAAGCGTTTGCTGCGTGGATCGGCGTTAACGTTCCTCCATACTTTAAAAAATATTTTCTCATATTCTGAATTAAAAAACGCTTTATTCAAGGAATTTTCGGATCAATTGACTTCTTTTGAAGTGCATAAAGAAATGCAGAATCGAAAATTGCGGAATAGGGAAACTTTGTTTGAATATTTTTTAGCGATGCGGGAAATCGCCTCTAAAAGTAATTTTACAATAGACGAACAATCAATTATTGAACATACTATTAATGGTATACCGGATTCTAATCAAAACAAAATTATTTTGTATCAATGTAAAACAATCTCGGAATTTAAAGATAGGCTTAAAGTTTATGAAAAAATATTTAATTCTAAAAATAAGTTCTCATCGAATTCGCATAATATTGACGATAGACGTACACATACACGAATAAATAATAGGCCGCCAAATCAAAAATATGTTCCCAACCATGATAACAAATTTAAAAACAAAGATGAACATTATACTGTTGGTGATAACAATGTATCACGTATACGTTGTTATAATTGTGGTTTGTTTAATCATAAATCTAGTGATTGTTTTCATAAAAATAAGGGCATAAAATGATTTAATTGTAATGAGTTTGGACATAAAAGTTCACAATGCTCCACTCCTAAGTTCGAAACTAAAAATGAAATGATTAATGAACTTAATACCCCCCAATTAAAAAGGGATATGTATAAAATTGTAAAAATTAATGGTCATTGTTTTGATTCTCTTTTTGATACAGGCTGTTCTGTAACTTTAATACGTGAAAGTGTTTACAAAATTATTGGGCAACCTAAATTAAACTCAACGAAAATAACACTAACTGCTTTTGGCAAGGGTCAAATTCAACCTCTTGGCTCCTTTAAATCTACCCTTGAGATAGACGATACTAAATTCCAAACTGATGTATGGGTGGTAAGTAATTCAAATATGAATTTGGATGTTATTGTAGGAACTGATGTTTTGAGGCAGGGTGAATTTAAAATAAGTGCTAATGGTATTGAATTATTACCTAAACATGAAGCAAACTTCATTAATTTAATTGATGTTGCTGAGTCAGTTAACTCTTTTCCTTTGCAACATATTTCAAAAGAAATCCGAGCACAAATACTTGAACTTTTACAAGATTATAAACCCCAAAAAACCGAAAATACTGATATTAAGTTAAAGATAGTATTAAATGATGATATACCAGTAGTAAATAAATCGCGTCGTTTTTCACTTGTTGAGAAAACAGAAATTAATGATCAAATTAAGAAATGGTTAGACGACAAGATTATTAGACCCAGTTGTTCTGATTATGCATCACCTATTGTATTAGTTAAAAAGAAAAATGGCTCTACTCGCTTGTGTGTGGATTATCGTAACCTAAATAAAAAAATAATTAAAGACCGCTTTCCTTTACCCCTTGTTGAGGATGTTGTTGATAGACTTCATTCAGCCAGCATGTTCTCCACACTTGACCTCCGAAATGGGTTCTTCCATGTTCCGATTGATGAAAATAGTAAGAAATTTACAGCTTTTATAGCTGATCAAGGTCTTTTTGAGTTTAATGCTACACCTTTTGGGCTCTGTTTGTCCCCCGCTGTTTTTCAACGTTATGTTTATTATGTTTTCAGGGAATTAATAAACGATGGTACTATTTGTATTTATATGGATGATATAATTATCCCTTCAAATAATTATCAGGAAGGTATTGCTAAATTACAATGCGTTTTAGAAGTTGCTTCAAAATTCGGTCTCGAAATTAATTTTGGTAAGTGCCAATTTTTGCAAACTAAAATAGAATTTCTTGGATATTTGATTGAGAATGGTACAATTAAACCATCCCCAGATAAAATTAAAGCAGTAAAAAATTTTCCAGAACCAAAATCAGTAAAAAATATCCAACAGTTTTTAGGTCTTACCGGATATTTTCGTAAGTTCATTAAGTCTTATTCTTTAATAGCTAAACCACTTAGTGATTTACTACGCAAGGAAAATAATTTTTCGTTTAAAAACGAACACAGAGTTGCTTTTAATCAGTTAAAAGAGGCTTTGTCATCTGATCCCGTTTTACATATTTTTAATCCAAATGCAAAATTACAACTACATACAGATGCTAGTAAGTACGGTTACGGTGCCATATTGCTTCAGGAATCAGATAAGGGTCAATACCATCCCATTTATTATATGAGCAAGAAAACACTCCCCCACGAGGAAAAGTATTCAAGCTATGAACTAGAGGTATTAGCCGTAATTGAATCTCTTAAAAAATTTCGTCATTTTTTGTACGGTACCCAATTTAAGATATTTACAGACTGTTCCGCATTTCAACAAACGATGAACAAAAAAGACATAACACCTAAGTTTGCTAGATGGGCTATTTTCTTATCTCAATTTAATTACGAAATTGTTCATAGGCCCGCTAATCAAATGAAACACGTTGATGCGTTGAGTCGGCAACCAGTAATGATCATTACACACGATGAACTTACCCTTAAAATTAAGAACGCTCAGGCTAATGACGAATATATCTCAACAATAAAACAACTTTTATTAAACGATAAAGCTAATGATTTTAAAATGCGTAACGATGTTTTGTTTAAAGTCATAGATGGTAAGGAATTGTTAGTGATCCCAGCAGCAATGCAAACAGAAATTATAAAGCAAGCACATGAAAAGCAAGCACAAGGTCATTTTGCCACTGCTAAAACTGTGCAAATTCTCCAACTTGATTATTACTTTCCTAAACTCACAAATAAAGTGCAAAGTGTGATAGAAAACTGTGTACAATGTATACTAGTAAATAAAAAACGTGGTAAAGGTGAAGGCTTTTTGAATCCAATTCCGAAAGGTGATACGCCTCTTCACACATATCATGCTGATTTTTTAGGTCCTCTTCCATCTACCAATAAAAACTATAAATATTTATTCACAGTAATTGATGCTTTTTCGAAATTCACGTGGATATACCCTGTTAAATCAACTTCAACAACTGATGCTTTAAAAAATTTAGAATTACAGAAAAGTACATTTGGCAACCCATCGCGAATAATAACAGATCGAGGTACTGCTTTTACAGCAAATAATTTCGAAGATTATTGCAAAAATGAATCAATTGAGCACATAAAAATTACAACAGGAATACCTCGTAGCAACGGCCAAATAGAACGAATACACGCTACTCTCATTCCAGTTCTGAGTAAACTTTCAATAGCAGAACCAGAAAAATGGTACAAACATGTTGCAAATCTTCAACGAATTTTAAATAGTACAGTAATTGCCTCCACTAACTATTCTCCATTTGAATTACTTACTGGTACTAAGATGAAATCAAAAGAAGATGCCAAAATTCTCCAAATTTTAAATGACGAACATGTGGAAAACCTTATGAATGAACGTGACCAAATCCGGCAAGTTGCGAAGCAAAACATCCAAAAAATTCAAAAACTGAGCAAAACTCAGTATGACAAAAAGCGCAAAAAGCCTAATGCATACAATGAAGGAGATCTTGTAGCAATACAAAGAACACAATTTGGCACAGGTCTCAAACTACGACCAAAGTTCTTCGGACCTTACCGAATCAAGAGTGTCAAACTACATGATAGATACGAGGTGGAAAAAATTGGACAACATGATGGTCCACACTTCACTTCAACAGCAGCAGACTTTATGAAAAAGTGGCCCACAGATGAAGAGTGATTTTTTTTCTCTTCATAATTGTGATTTGAACTAATCGTGACTAAACTTTCAACTGATTATGACTGAACCAATCCCGAAAGTGACTTTTTTTTTTTCTTAATTTTTTTTATTAAATACGAAGCAAAAAGCAACGACGAATGTGAGATGACCAACAACGAATTTTGAGGTCCTTGCAAACAATTTTTCTATGCACCTTTCTTTCCATTTGTTTTTTCTATTTTTCAGGTTCTCAGGACGTCTGACGAATCAACGATGCCTAATGATGAAAGAGTCTTAATAATTTTTCAGAATGCTGATATAGCCGAGGACGGCTCCAATTGAGGATGGCCGAATGTAAAGGCCATGGAATTGAATGTAACTATAAACGCCGCCAGATGGCGATGATAACTGATACAGACAATAGTAAACGATAGACAATGATCTGGTAACGAGATTAATTACGATGTATATGTAACGATGAGAAGAGACGTTCTTCTCTCTGCTATTATTAAGTGTTTTTTTTGTTGTTCTAAAACTTTACCTATGTTATATTAAATTTTGTTTAGTTAAATAGTGTAATTATTTACCACCGTACATTAACATATATATTGTTTTGGACTTGAAAAGTTAAAAGAAAACGTTTGGAATATATTCGCAAATTAAATTTAATCGATCTAATAGTTCAGAAATTTTTAATGTTTTCCTTTTGTTTGAATTTTCCCATAAAAATGAAAGAAAAAGGGCCACTGCATTTCAAACCAGCCTTTAAAAGATGTAATTTAGGATAAACCTTTCTAGTTAACATTAAAAAAAATAACTTCTTCAACGAAATCAATATTATGTTTCGAATAATTTTTCAATCGTTCCTCTACCATAGTATTCATAATAATTCCTTCTCATTCCTTAACATTCTATAACTATCATCAAATCACATAATCAAACATAACTATCAGCAAATCATGAATGTAATTTACCTATTTTTTCTACTAATTTTAACCATCAAAATATCCTAAATTTGTCATGTTTTAAATATTAAAAATAATTTAGTGAATCCTTGATTTATATTTATAAATCTTGTAATGCACATTCTTTAATTACTCAAACAATATTACTCTTTAAGTATTTTTTTTTTAAAGTATTGACTTTAAAAGTTTATCTTTAATTAGTGAATAATTAATGTTAAGTTTTTATAGGCAGTTCAAAAATAATTTTTTTTAAAATCTAAATTTACAGAATTTAAAACAAATCTTAAAGATTTACAGTCGTTGAAATGTTTCAGAACACGAATAACTATACTTTTTAAGCACTGTTCAACAAGTTTTCAATAGCACTTCTCATAGAATAAAAGTAGAAAAAATTATTAGTGGATTTGAAATTTTTTTAAATTGTATTGTTATGGAGTACAACATATTTATACAACATGATTTTAGTGTAGTAGCATATGCTTTTTGTTATTCGAGAACGTGTTTTTACGAAGGAAAACGAAATAATTCCAAAAAAGTATTTTTTATTCTGTGAAAATAATTTTTTTTATGGAATTATACTGCACAAAAAATTTCATATGGTTTCGTTGCTTTAAATATTTATAATAGTTCGATACGATATATTTTTATGATTATCATCTTAATGTTAAAAATTTCAGAATTTAAAAACAAAAGGTACAAAATTTAAAATATTATTAATAATTCATAATTCTAAGAGTTATTTAGAGTAATTTGTGGAAGAATATAATTCTTTTAAAACAATATTTATTTAACAACATAGTATAATAATTTTTAAGTCACTTTCTGGCCTTCTTAAACAAGGCTGTAATTTATTTTTATTTCAAACTGTTCAAATAGTTTTCAATTATAATATAGTACAATATCTAAATAGATAAACTTTTTTCAAAATAAAAATAAATCTTGTACACACCCTCTCCCCCTAAAAAAGATAATCTAAGATATGACCGCATCTTTCTAACTAGCTTAATATTAGAATAAAGAATGTTACTTACTATCTTCGTTGGCAGGGAAAAATTCCAACCCCATTAACCGAATGAGATAATATTTTAGCAATTTGTGAACAAGCCTCTTTTTGTGAGGTATTTTTACTGACTTTTTTTTAAAAAAAGTCACTAAGTTTTTAACAATATCACAATATGCTAAGCTTAACTACTGGATATTACGAAAATTTTAGAGCTATATAAGTAATCAAATCAATTAGTCAAAAAGTATGAAGTTTAGAGAGATACTTAGCGTAAACTTAAAATTGACTAGATTGATTATATATTATTTTTAAAATTACTTTAAATATCTATTTGTTTTCGAATAGGTATAGAATTACATTAAATTCGGGCTCAACAGCTCGAATCGATTCTGATGTCGAATTTATAAAATTGTTAAAGTTGTGTTCTTTTTCCGGTATTTCTTCTGCACTTTTTTTTTTTTTTTTTTGTACGGGAAACCGGTATTCTTATTTTTTGTTTATTGTTCGCTATTCACACAATACAATATTTTTTTGAATAAAATTATTTAAGTGTACTAACATGTTTTTGCTTTTTATTCAGAAACGTGCAAGAGAAAAAAAAGTTTGAATAAAGTGTTTTAAATAAAACATTGCAAAGGTTGATTGTTTTGCAGTAATAGATTAAGTAAAAAAGAATTATGTATCTAAAAAACATTAAGAAAAAGAAAAATAACGACATCTGTCTAACTAGCTTAGTATCACAAGAATCTTAATAAGAATATTATTTACAACGGTCGTTGGTAGCGGAAAATGCTATAAATTCCGTCCCCACTAACCCGACGTACCTCTTTTATTACCTCAATATAATGACTAATTGTGACTTTAGATAGTCTCTTGGCAAACCATGAAACAAACCCTCTCTTTGTGAGGCTTCTCCAAGAGTACTGAAGCAGACTTCCTAAGTTGGTTGCAATCGGCCCGGCTTAACAGATTGACGAAGACAGATGCAAGCTTTGGTGCAAAAGTGACAACGATTCTTCACAAATGTGTCAGTGAGACGAAAAATGTGGTGTCGGTTTCATAGGGGTAAGGATGGCACGATACATGATACATCGGGACATATGATAAAGATGATGGAAAAAAAAACGGGACTCGTAGAGAGATTGGATTGGAAATTACCGGATACATCTGTTGCCTGTTGATATTTTAAGCTGTATATCAAGAACCATCATAAGGCATTAAGATGACAGTTGATAAATGGTTAATATCGTTAAAAACTCAACAGCAAAACTCAATTCAGTTGAGGAGATTGAAGTTGATGAACACATGAACATGTTATTATTATTATTTTTATTATGTATATTATTATATATTTGTACAGCTAAACACTATAAATTAAATTAGCTAAATTTGATGAACATAATAATGGAGATAATTGTTGTAGTTAGGATTAAATTTAGATTAGATGCGCATTAATATACGAAAAGCAAGTACTTAGAGATAAGATCTCATTGAATAGTAAAAAAAAAATTATATATTACACACACACCTGGTGGTGTAAATGAAAACAATAACTGGAGAATGAGATTTAACTTTGAACTATACAAGACTTATAAACAACCTGATACTATTAAATACTTTAAAATAAATACAATGAATTCGATGACCCATGTGACTCGAATGAGTGAGGACAATACAATAAAAAATATATTGCTTTTTATACTCACCAGAATAAGTAAGCTGGAAAGGCCGTGGTTGAGTTGGGCTGACTAGGTAGAGTTTGATTTTCTTACAATTAATGAAAAGAATTGGAGATCAAAGATAAAGTCGTTAAGCAGAAATCTCAAGAAGAATGCATTGGCCCACATGGGGCTTTTATATATATATATATATATATATATATATATATATATATATATATATATATATATATATATACATATATATGTGTATATATATATATATATACATATATATGTGTATATATATATATATATACATATATATGTGTATATATATATATATATATATATGTGTATATATATATATATATATATATATGTGTATATATATATATATATATATATATATATATATATGTATATATATATATATATATATATATGTATATATATATATATATATATATATATGTATATATATATATATATATATATGTATATATATATGTATATATATATATATATATGTATATATATATATATATATATATGTATATATATATATATATATATATATATATATATATATATATATATATATATATGTATATATATATATATATATATATATATATATATATATATATATATGTATATATATATATATATATATATATATATATATATATATATATATATATGTATATATATATATATATGTATATATATATATATATATGTATATATATACATATATATATATATATATATACATATATATATATATATATATATATACATATATATATATATATATACATATATATATATATATATATATATATACATATATATATACATATATATATATATATATACATATATATATATATATATATATATATATATATATATATATATATATATATATATATATATATATATACATATATATATATATATATATATATATATATATATATATATATATATATATATATATATATATATATATATATATATATATATATATACTACTTTTATCAGTTAATAGTTTTTCAAATAATAGTTAGCTTTTGTGTCTTAATAAACAAATCCTGCGTGTTAATAAATATCTAAAACTTGCGTCTTAATAAAAAAAAAAATAATTTCGACACTGAAAAAATAAAACCTATTTATTTGTGAAAGCATTTCTTTTTTCGAAATTATCGCTTCAATAAACAAAAATTATTTGCGTAATTCATTCTCTAAAGCAAATGTCAATGGGCTGAACTTGTTTGTGCTTAATATGTGGGTTTAAAACAAAAATACAATTTCGAATAATTACGAAATGTGATCATATGACAGATATGAACAATATATTTGAGAATATAATATTCTACAAAGTACAGTTTTATTTTTCGAACTTCAGCAATTTTTGAAAACTTATTTTTACAAACTAGTTTATTATTTAGCTTGTAAACAGGAAATAAAACAATATTTTCTCGACTGAACAATGCAGTTTAAAAATTCATTAGACTGAAGTTTTTTAAAACAAGGCATTTATATGAAAACAATTTCACCAAGCATTTCTTCTCTATTTATTACGTGGTTTCCAATTAATTCTCATTATTTTAAAGAAAGGAAAATCAGAAATAGAAAAATTTTTATATTTGTAGTAATTTTCTCAATAAAGACATTAATCTCTGTTCAAATATTTATTTTCGTGAGTTTATTTATGAAATAATTTAGATTATCTTAAGTAAATGGCTAAGGTTGCGTTCGGAAATTGCAAATAAATGAATTTTGACTGGTTTATTTGTATGCAGCTCTATCAATGGACAAAATATGCTTGTAAAAAACTTAAAATCGCGAATAAACTACTGTTTTGAAATTCTTTAATTAGTTGCCTTTATCAAATGTTGCTAAGTTTTTTTTAAACATTTTACTCTAAGTTTTTAAGTGTGTTGGAAGCTATAACTTGTTGCATGATATCAAATAAAAAGAATTTTAAGAATATTAATATAGAACGAGAAAAAATAGAAGCACTATTAAGTTCGTTATAAATGGATATATATATATTTCGGTAAAATTAATTTCAGATAATAATTTTTTTGCAACGAATATTATATTTCTAAAATTTAAAAATGTGTGAGTAAATATTTTCGTCCAAAATGAGTAGTTTCAAAAAGTTAAATCGGAAAATTTCTTCGAGAAAATTTCTGATACACACATGCCAAATTATATACACAAAATACAAAAAAATTAAATAAAAAAGAGCAACATACACGATTATTTTTGCATTTGAATAAATATTTTCTTGGATGCAAAACCTGAGAAATAAATTTTTTTGCACCGTTGGTATGTTAAATTTCACAGAAATGAAGAAATTAGTATTTTATTAACGAGAAAAGTATTTTAAACCCATACAGAATTTTTACAAAAATTGCCCGCAAAAAAAATGACAACTAATATATTTTAGTTCGCGGGCCACAAAAAAAGGTTTCCTGGGCCGCCAGTTGGAAACCACTGATATATATCCATGACGCCGGGTGGCTGAGTGGTAGAGCTTCGCGCTCCCGTGCCACAGGTCCTGGGTTCGCTCTTCGGGCCGGACAAGGTTGACTCAATCTTTCATCCCTTCTGTGGGTCGATAAATGAGTACCAAGCATGCTTGGGAACTAAACATTGGGGGTTCCGCGTTCGGCTGACCACCTGACCGGAACATCTGCTCCTGCACCCCAGAGCCCAAGGTCAAGAAAACTGAGATGGGCACAGTAGGCCTTATCCCTCGATGGGCTGTCGCGCCACTGAGTTTAGTTTATATATAACCATTTATAACGTACTGAACACTTGTAATTTTTTTTCCTTCGTCTATATTATTATTCCTAAAATTCTTTTTATTTGATATCATGTTACAAGAAATAGCTTTCAATACACGTATAAACTTATAATAAAATATGGAAAAAAAAAAACCTTAATATTATATATATATATATGTATATACATAAATTTTTTTTTTTGTCTATTTTTGGACGAGATGTAAAAGTTTAAAAACGTCATATATAACAGGGGTTCGTATAAATATTGCGGCAAGCTTCTAGGGGAGTTAAAGCACATCATTAGGAATAAAAGTGCATAGGAATCCATAATTGGAATTGTTGCCGTAAGTTGCTAAGAGCTCCTCCATATTATGAACTATTTCTTTGCGTACTTCTGAAGATGTCATATCAGGGAAGCGCTCCCAACCACATACGAAGGCATTTCCGTACGTATGGCTTTCCATGCAATTTTAATCCGGCTGATGTGCCTTAGCTCCCCTAGAAATTTTTACCAGTATTTATGCGACCCACTGTATGAATGGCGTTCTTAAACTTGTACGATTCGACACAAAAAAGGATTAATTTAAAAATAAATAAATAAAAATAAAAAACTTTAGTTTTTGGTGCAAAACTAATTTTCAGGTTTAAAATCTCCACACCCTAGTTAGGTAACATCAAGTATTTGTATAATTCAACGAAGAATTTAATCTGCAGTTCCCCTTAAGCATTCTTTTTAATTAGTATTTAATTTAACAATGTCTGTTCGTACCACATAAAAATCCTATGCTGGATTTTACATATTATTGTAATGATTTCGTTAAGTCTTGATTTAAAATGAATGACCAAGAGCACGGGGCGAGCTCATATGATCAGAAGGTCGGGTCCCCAATCGTGGTTGCCGGGAGAAAAGTGTTGAACCAAGCAGACTCCTCAATTCTGCTTTTAACATGTAAAGTCTATGGCGGGCTTGTCATACTTTGAATTCATTTTTCTTGTTTAAGAATCGGAGTGATCAATTTAAAAAAAATACTAATAATTTTTTCAATCTTTCCTATCCACGAAAATGTAGGTCAATTTTTTTTATCTTTATTACTTTTTGTAATATTGCCTTTGAAACTCAAGTCACTTTCTACCTTTGAGTAAGGGAGGAAGGCAACTTCTACCCCCAAGTTCATTCTCCAAGAGACGATTGCGGTCTAATCTTCTCCGTAGGTGGTCTTGGTCTTGCTCCCTTCCTCCCAAATACTTTTACTCTGTTCAACTCTTTTTGAAAATCTTTTTCTCTCTCTGTCCTTTTGAAGAACTGATATGGGGAGCTTTTATAAGCTTGTAATTTATTATGGAAATTATATTCGCTGATAATTCGTTCATTCTACATACATTTTATTTATTTAGTAGTAATACTTTTTCTTGTTTTTATTCATTTTGAGAGTGGAATTTATTTTTTAAATACATTATTCCCCCCTTTTTTTTAAACTTTTTCCCTTGTTTTTTAAAGATGTTTCAGAATTAAAAAATTTACCTGAATAAAGTGAGATTAATTAAAATCGAGACAATGACGTAAAGATATTCCAATATACTATAAAGCATCACAAAACTGCAGTTTTCCTTTTTAAAAATATGTATATATATATATATATATATATATATATATATATATATATATCGTACACTCATTTGTAGGTTTAAAAAAACATTTACATTATAAAAATTTAAAAGGTTGCAATTTTTCCATTCCATAAATAGTTTTAATCACTCCAATTGCTGGGATAGCTTGTTTTTCCACGGTAAGGAAAAAAAATAGCTAGTACACAAGAACACACATCATCCAAACGTGAACAAGCACTTAGCCCTGTGTTTAGGGCTTTAATGTACATACAAAATGTACGCAAGAACACTAAGTATTATGAAAATTTTATTTAAATCAGTAAATAAAGAAAAATATGAAAATATACGCATGTATTGTAAAATTCTTTAAAAAAAAGGAAGTAAAAGAACATTAGTGGACATAATTAATATTCACGAAGAAAAATAAAAATGGTATCAAAATATAATGAACCGCTGCTTAGGAACGCAACACTGAAAATATTGAAACCAGTCTGATTGCCAGATGAAATAGAAAGAATGAGGAATGTGAATATTATAAACACCACGAAATTTCATCACGATATATTAAAAAAAATAATAAGTTGTAATACTTAGAGTTAAGCTTCTCTTTGTTACTTCAGACAGTCAAACTGGTTTTGATGTTTTCAGACCTGATTCCTTAGTTGATTCACTAGATTTTGAAACTATTAGCCTTTTTTATTGCTTTAACATTAATCTGTAATTCCTAATTAATACACTTTTTGAAACTTTTTTTAGTAATATTCTAAAAATATATATTAAAACTAGTAATTATGCAATATCTTATGTATTTAATAAAGAGAAATTTTTCGAATTCCTATTAAAAGTGTGTAATGTCATTTTTATTCACAATTTTTCGCTCTTTTATTTTGATAGAACAAAGTATGTAATCAATGTGTTATTTTAATTTCTCATCCCTGACCCTCTTTTGCCATTCATGGAGAAGAGTTTTCTGAGTAGAAATTTCTGCACTGCAAACTTTAATTAGTGTAGTTATAGTTAATTAAAATCCGCATTAGCATTACATGGAGAGGAAAAACACGAAAACCTCCCAGGGTTAGTGATA
Source organism: Parasteatoda lunata (assembly GCA_949128135.1). Taxonomy (NCBI): domain Eukaryota; kingdom Metazoa; phylum Arthropoda; class Arachnida; order Araneae; family Theridiidae; genus Parasteatoda; species Parasteatoda lunata. Next base: position 39,487,708 of record OX421971.1, read on the forward strand.
AAATTTTGTAAATTAAACTTGTCTCAATCAGTTATTATGTTGTAAGTTTTAATGAAAATCAATAAATGCCTTTTCTTTCAAAAATTTCGGTATCGTACTTTTTTATAAATTAATTTCGATTTTTTTGATAAATCTTTATATTAATTACAGTGAGCAGATTCACAAATCTATATATTAAAATGTAAAATAACATAGAATTGTTTTAGTTTGTTGTTTTTAATGATCCATCGAAATGATCTATTAGAAAAATGGTACAATCTTTAAAAAAATTGAAAAAAATTAATTAAAATTAAAAAAAAAAAAAAGGTTGTGAAAAATATACGTATTTAAATTGTAATTGAAAGAAACAAATTAAAAAAGTAATAAAAAAATAAAATCTTGAACTCAAGGTTTTACTTTAACATAAAAAGTTCTACAAGTTAGCAAAGCAATTTTTAAAAAAAATTAACAAACTTTATTTGATTTATAGAGAAAATATAAATTTATTTTTAATGTAGTTACTTTATATGAATTACTTTCATATGACTACATAGTAAAATTTTATAAATTTAAATACTCTGGTTATTATTAGTTCTCTAAATAATCAAATCAAAATAATAAATAATTCAAGATATAATTAGAAAAAGTGCATGTGAAATAAAATGACAACACCATTTTGAAAATAAATAAAGCCGTTTTAGAGTTTAAAAAAATTATTTTTTAAGTTTTTCTTAGAAGGAAAAAAATAATAATGTAGAGTGAGTCTCTTCTGATATCTTTTGAAAGCTAGTTGACCCCCGCAGGTTGCAATTCCCCCTTTTCTGTGACAGTGGTTAGTCGATTAGTTTCGGATTACTTAACACCCCAGGAAGTACGCGCACCCCCACCAAAAATGTAGGGGAGACAGTGGAACGGGTTTTGGAGGTGCTATATTTTTCGTCCATATTCGGGGCTAACTCTTACTGAAGGTTAGAAGGGAAATGAAAAGGCCTTCTCACAGTATCCTTTGGCCAAGCCAAGAGGATGTAATGACGCAGTAAACTGGAATTTAATTTTAGTTACTCAATAACATGATGAATAAAGTGAAACAAAGTGGTTAAAAAAAAACAAATAATGCCGCATAATTAAACAGACTATGGTATTGCAGAACACTCAATGCACAATGTAGAACACTCATCAGAATTAAAGAGGGAAACACAGTGATACAAACAAGTTACAAAAGAGAGATCACCATTATAATACTTTCTAAATACTACAAGATGTTCATAGTTACAGAAAAACTAGGTTTCTACTTTTATATTTCTCTTTATATCTTTCTTGATTAAAATATAATTAAATTTATTACTACTTGAAAAGATATCTCGCAATTATTAGGAAGCGCGTAATAGGAGATGGGAAAAAGGCTTGAACAGTGTCCGATCACCCATTGGTCAATCCCTCTCTTTTGTAACTTTTTATATGCAATTTCATTATGCATCTCTGTGTTTCCTTCTTTCAATCTATGTTTTAATACTGATGAAGGTTTTTCATTATTTAACCGATACTATAGTATATCTGTTTATGTGGTATTATTTGTGCTTTTTTAACGTTCGTTACTTTTGTTTATATATGTAGTTGATTCTCCTTTTTCACTTATGCAGTAACTGAAGTTCGAAGAATTGTAGCTTAGATATTTCCCAACATTAGTTAGTATGTAGACGGGCTTGCGTTGAGACACAATGCTTTGTTTTTTAAGACAGTAATCGTGTGAGGAAAGTGTTATTAAAGTAGTTCTTAAGTAATATTTGTTTGGAATTGTCTATGGATAAAAAAATTATAATTATTTGCCAAATGTTTTCGATTTACTTAAAACTTTTGACGAGGTACGTATGGAGGAATACGTAAACAGCGTAATTAACATTAAGGAGTCGAAACGTGTATCGTGCCATCTCTATGAAACCGACACCAGAACAGTTAAGGAGTCCGACTGCTCTTCTGGAACCATAATTTTCAGATTGCGGTCAATTGAAGAGCCATAAAGAGGAAATACCTTAATGTAAGAGCCATAAAGAGGAAATAATAATTTCATATTTTCAGCTCAAAAAGTATTCTTTCATATTTTATGTTATAATATCTTCTTAGAAATAAGCCTTAATTGATTATTCGGACATTTTTAATTGTGAGTACATATGGAGGAATATGCGAACAGCGTGATTAACATTAAGGGGTCCGAACTTTCGACTGCTTTTTTGATTTAACTATTGGAACCATAATTTCCAGATTTCAGTTCAATATAAGAGCCATAAAGATTAAATAAATAGGTATAATCTATCATCCGCAGTTCTACAGATGTTGATGACATTTCATATTTTCAGATCAAAAAGTACTCTTTCATACTTTATGTTATAATATCTTCTTGGAAATTAATTGAGAGCCTTATATGATTATTGGGACAGCTTCGTCATAGTTAATTTTGAGATACTGAGCTTTTAAATTCAATGAAAAAGTATTTTTTAGTTCTTTTTTATTAGTTAAGCCATCTGCTTAGCAATGGAAATACACTGAAGGTGTACTAGTTTTAAAATAAGCTGGAAATGACTTGTAGGAACAAAATGAAAGATTTAATTCCATTTTTTTTTTAAATAAATGGAAGACCACTATTTAAATACTGTTTTTATTATTGTTATAAATAATTAAATTGTTTCTAGTTGGTGATATAAAATCTCCATTTGCTTCAAAAATTGAGAATCGTATGCTGTGAAATGTACTCGATATGTTTTGTCTGCTTAAAATTATTCGCTTATTTTCAATACTCGCCAGACGTGAATTAAAGAAACAAAGCAGATTTGAAACCGAAAATATAAAGTTGCAAACGAAGAAAATCGAAAATAAAAGAAGGGGACAAACATAACTAGATAAACATAACTAGATAAACCCCGATATCCGAGGGAGGCAAATTAGGTCAGCCTGCATTTTCCAAGTGCTATAGAGGGGTAATGATGAACCCATGACGCTAACTAGGGAATAGGAATTCGTCTAAATGGAAAATAAAAATTGACTGTACCAAACCTGCCAGCGTGTTTTATCTTTTTAATTTTTAAAGAAAAGGAAGTTCTTATTTAATCAAGTATATCTTTTCACTTCAGCTTCTTGAGATTTTTCATTTAATAATTTCTTTTGCTCAACCAAGTCAACTCTCTAATAACTAGCTTAGAATAAAGAATTTTTATTCAAAGCTATCTTTAAAAATAACAATTCAGCTTACCTCCAGTTTTTTCGACTTGCTTTTTTATCATCCATAACTGAAGCTTTCCGTCAACATGAACAAAATTTCTTTCATAATTAGTTTGGTTTTAAAATTTTTACTCTTAAGTCTACCTATTTTTTTTTCCAAAAGAGGAATAGTATTATAAGTTACTCAACTCTATTTGCTTTCTTTACCCACAATTCAACTGGACTGAATTTATTTTGTAAAAAAGAAAAACGCAGACATGAAAAGAGATATATATCCCGGAATCAGCAAAATTGTCGGCAATAACAGCTACGTAAATAACGAGGAGGGGGGAAAAAGAATTCCAGGACAACAAAATTGGAACGTTTTTATTCTACCTTTTATTCCGATATACTTTTCTTTTTCTTTCTTGTAAAAGTGTACTGATATCTTCGTAAAGGACAACACTACACAGAACTCGTATTTTAGTTTCTTTTTTTTTTTTCGTTCTTTTCATCCTTTATCAGAAAAAGTCTTGAATAAAGTAAGTTTTTTTATTTCTTTTTTGAAGAAAATACTATGTCGTCAAGAAGATTGTATTAATTTGCCTCCCGAATTTATGTAAGCTTATTTTCTTTTAAATAACCCTTAACTTTTTATTTTAAACTATGCTTTTTGTTTAAATGCAATCTTTCGGATGAACATTTTAAAATGTGTGCAGTTTTTGATACACCGTGAGACTTTGGACAAAGATATGTTTTAGATAACTTGTCAAAAAATTTTAATTAGAGGCAAAGTAAGGAATTTTGTTTAAAAATAAATTTAAATCACAACGAAAATAAGAATAAGAAATTTTTTTTTTGCAGAAATAAGAAAAAAAATTGAATTGGCATATTTTTTTCGTAGTGTAAATAACAAGATACACTCTAGGCTAACCGGGTGACTGTTTAAGTTAAAAAAAGGACCATTCAGGGTCGCAAAATCATGGAACCTGCAGAGCAGAACTTGGCTATACTGCGCTAATCCCATACTCAAAGCAACACTTCTAACAGCTTCATAAATTAAATTTCACTAAATAATTGCTGAACTAACTCAATGACTTAATAACCACTTTATTTTAAAGTGATCAAATGGTATTGCTAGCTAAGTCTGTCGTGAAAAAAAAAATCGTAAGACAATATAAATAAATAAACTACTATATTAAATCCTAGAAAGAAAGAAAGTATAAGGGGGAGGAAAGAAATAAGATTATTAATGGTACCATAGAGTTGTGAACCTTCTTCCCAAAACGAAACAAAATAAGGTATCTTTTTTTTTCTTATTTTTCTAGAAAATTATTGCGTTTAAAATATAATAAAAAGGTAACGCTTTAAAGCAAGGCAAAAAAGGGAAAATTAAAATTACGATTAAATTACATGAATGATTTTATTTCAAATTATGCATGTAATTATAAGTTTATAGCTTCAAAAATTGTTCATTATCTTGTTTTTCTGACCCGTAACAAAAATAGAAAAAATTAAACCCTCTTGTTCTTATTTTTTAAATTTTTTGATTGTAGATTATACGCGTCTAGTTTGGCCTATTTATGTATTGTATAAATTTAAGATTTGGCTTTTACTGCAATGTAAAATTGATTGAAATTCAATATGGAGCTTTATACTGTATTAATTTTATAATGCAGTATACTACAGCAAGATAACAGCATCTTTGGGACAGAACGGAAAAATCAGTTTTTAAAATTTGCACGATGAAGGAATGCATTGTAAAAAAAAAAACAACAATCTGTAATTTACTCAAGATCTCCGTTAATTTACTTAAGTTTTTGTACTAACGCATAAATCAGAGTTCCTCGTTAACAGAGTAGCAGAAAATATCTGTTTGTCCCAATCCATTTATCTAAAGGGGGAGGGAGAAGTGACGAGTGTAGAATCTTCGGCCGGGGTTCGTTCCCCCGACCAATCTGATTATTTTTCTGTATTTTTTTGCCGGAATTTCCAGATTTTTGGTGCTTCGTCATTTTACACGAGTCTTGCTTAATAATTTCCAGTTAATTCACGCGCAGGTTTTTTTTTTTTTTTTTTTTTTTTTTTTTTTCCAAAATAGAAAGTCACTTTTTGTTCTGAAATGGTATAAAACATATATTATATAGATTGTTAAAATAATCATGTACCTAATACAAAGCTTCTTAGGCAGGCAACTATATCCCCATAAAACTATATAACATAGTATTTTTAATACTTTTTAATTTCCTACATTTTTCTGCGTCATATGAAAATCCAACCGGGAATATACTGAATTATTATAAGTTCTATTCATTTGCTCTATTTTCAGTATTAAACTGACCAAATGTTGCACAGTCGCGTGGGCAGCGCTTCACAGAAACAGAAAACTACCCACGCATATGGAATTCAATATTATTCCTTCAATACTTCCCACTTTATTCAATTCTTATTCAAATTATGACCAGTATGAATAGATTGATAGATCAAGCTAAATTGCGGTATGGAACAAATAGAAAGATCTAAATTCGCGTCAAAACGTGGATTTAGTTTAGAAATATATAAATGATTACAAATAATTCAATACCAGTAAAAAATATTAATGCATGTAATACCAGTTCAATGTTAGTCGCAATTATGATTTCATTCGATATGGTAAATGAATTCTGATAACTACTATTAATGGTGAAGGGATCAGAACCTAGTAGTGAAAAGAGCTTTCTCACTAACCTTTAATTGCAATCTGGATAATTATGACTACTTGTAATCAATTGCAAGCAATTTTGATTCAAATGAGACAGAAAATTTTAAAATTCTCTCCTCAATTAAGAATCCAAAATTTGGATAAGCAGTTATCGAAATTTAGAATCCATTTAGAACCGAAAATGATCTATATTTTGTTATAAAAACAACTTTAACTGCAGATATTAACATATAATTTTGTAATTATTCATAATTGTGTATAATTTCACAATCTAGCAAAAATAATTCTTTTTGGCAGAATTTCGAACCACAACACACAGATTCTTGCTGAAATCTTAAAATAAATACTTTTTGTCGAGATTTAATAGAAACTACTAACAAATTCTTTTAAACTGCTGAAAATTTCTTTCCAAATTTTATTCTATAATCCTTTCTTGGAAAAGATTTTATTCGGTAAATTATCGATTTCTTTTTGAGGAATGAAAAGAAGTGAAAAAGAAAGAAAAAAAAAGTCTCTGCGCATGCTCCACTAAGTCTAGTCGATTTGCATGATGCTTTACTCTTCTTCAGTGTCAATATGCTTCTGACTCAACTTTTGATGCGATCGACTCCAAAAGGTGGGAAAATAACTTTTCTTCGTCTTGACCCAGATACCATGAAAAGAAGCGTATCTGAAGAAGGTGGGAAGAAGAAGAAAAAAGAAAAGAAAGAAGAAGAGGGATGCTCCGAAAAGAATTTTCTCCTCTTCCTGAATCTTAAGAGTTTGGCGAGATTTCTGTGGAAGAAATGTTTAGTGTATTTTGTGATTAATATGCCTTAAGCATGCATTCAGTTAAGGTCGCGTTATAGAGCGAAGTTTTCTGGCGGAAATGAAAGTATTTGAATACTGATTTTGATTTCGATAAGGTTGCTTTTGCTAATCCGGAAAAAAGAAAGCTTACCGCTTATTATTTTTAAACCTATGTTCATAAAACTTTTGACAAAGAAAATCTAAAAAAAATTTTTTTTTTAAATTTTAACCACTTTTTAGAATTTGTGTTTCTTAGTAAGTTTGCGTCATAGATGGAGCTTTAGATTTGTGGCATAACTACCACTACGAAAATTAAACATCAATTCAATAGTATATAAGACATGCTAACTTGATTCAATCTTGAGGTACCTTTTGATAGATGAAGGTTGGCATTGTCGATAACTCCTCCCCCCACATTGGTAACCCGGACGTGATGCAAACACGTGCCTATCTTGACAGTAACGCCCACTTCGATGGATAGTCCACATTGAACAGTTGACTTGCTACTTGTGACTGCGACATTATCCTCTTCCTCACGCTGTTGCTACTCTGTCTCTTCTTGATCATACACAACGTCAGCCTGCATACACTCGACCGCTAATGGCAACACAGGAGCGACCACGACCATGATCTTAATACAGCTCTCATGGCTAAAGCTAAAAAAAAAACCGGTGACCATAATCCAGCTCTCCCGGTCTTTCACAAATACAGCAACTAGTGGTATCCGTTCATCGAATTCTATCCCTGATAAAATTCTGGTGGGGGAGTATTGTGGCGTAACTACCACTACGAAAATTAAACATCAATTCAATAGTATATGAGACATGGTAACTTGATTCTATCTTGAGGTACATTTTGATAGATGAAGGTTGGCATTGTCGATAACTCCTCCCCCCCCCACAGATTTAATATGCCATAAATTCAAATTTATCGGTCTAGCTCTTGTTTATTTACGGATAAATTATCGTTATTTATTAAAAAAAAAGTTTAATTCAATATAAAGCGCGAGCATTTGCAGTAAATTCGTTATAATGATGTTTAGATGAACAATGCATTTAATAAATGACTTCTCCATATCGTATCGCTTTCAGTCCTTTATCGTATGGCTTTCTGTCTCTTGCATTGATATGTCAACGAAAGACCAAACAAGTAAGTAAAGACTCATGCAATTTTGACGACCGTTTGCCTTAATGAAATGTATATTCAATCCTTTTTCTGACGTATTTCTGCTTATCTGACACCAGTTTCCATTGAGTATCACTAAAATTTGACTACAAAGGGTATTCGCGATCGCAGCGCTCGAGTACGCCATCTAGCGGGAGACTGTAAATATCGTGCATCAGTTCCCACATAACCATTGGCAATGACGGACGCCATTCTCTTAGCATCAAAAAAGAAGCAAAATTTCCCTAAAGAACAGGTAAAACTTCTTGAAAAAACTAATCAGAACATGCCAAACATTGAAGCAGAACACGCCAAGCATTTGAAGAACAACTTCTCAATAATTTTTACCTTTCTATTACCAACAACTTAACATGATTTCATGATCACTTGCTGTTACAGATGTGTGTATTGCGGTAAAATAATTTTTCTGTCTTCAATTCATTACAAGTTAAAATGAAGTCAACATTGCTTTCGTCATTCCAATGAATAAATGTGTTCCAATGAATTCCATACAGAACTGTAATAGTTATAGAATATATTTCTGTATCTACATAATTCAGAAAACAACAATAAAGAATAATCCGAATTACTTCAAAAAGTATCTTTTGTGCTGATTATAAATAAATTTTTTATCGTTTTCTTGGTAAGTGTTTTTAAGTTTTGAAAGAATTTTAACTAGAATTCAGCTATTCTGTTTTTAAGCTACATATTAAAATTCATATCGAGATCTTACAATTATAAAATTTTGATGTGTGGTATGTTACCTAAAAGTAATGAAGGGATAAACTATGTATATATTATTTGAGAATAAAGTTTTCAAACAAAGAACATATCATTTTGGAATTCTCCGGACTTATAAATCAGGTAAGGTGTTATGATTTTTATAATAAAAAATTTGCTTGTAAATAATTTTTTTTTTTACTTGATGATCGTTCTCTACAAAATAGTTTTTTTACGTCTGATTAAATACTATAAGAATTAAAAAAAAGAAACAATACGAAAGTTTTTATTGAAAAATGAGGAGTTTTTAAAATCGTTTTTATCCTAAGAATTCTTTATTTCACGTTTTTTAGTTTATAATTTTTTGATAAAATTGTTGTCACAATACTTTTTTTGAAAAATTAAATGGTATTAAATTATGTGTTTATGTATACTTCTTGCATATTCTAATATTTGAAGTAATGTGATTCAGAAAAGTATGGAAGAAAAATTCGGTACTTACGTATTAACCACAGCTACAAATTTGGCAGATTTTTAAGTGCCGCCAATCTACACTTAAAATTTTTGGAAAAAATCTTAAAATGAAACACTTTGTTTAAAATCAAAGTAATCAATCGGATTTCGGTGGAAAATGGGCCGATATAGAGTTTAGCATAGATTCAAAACAAACTTTTCTCTCACCTGATTCTATAGCCATTATGAACTCTAATAAATAAGATTCAAAATGAAATAACATTTCCAAAACGGACGTTTACTAAGATAAAGTTTCATGTTATGGACATTGGTACATTTTCGTTATATTTCACTCCATAAAATATTTCGCTCCTAAAAAAATAAAATTGCATCTTGTTTTGTTTTTGGCAAGTCCCAAAGACGCATTTTCGTAACACTAAAAAATGGCGATAAAAAAAGAATGGTTCTTTTTTTTTTTTTTTTTTTTTTGTTTCGTAAGCATTCTTTATTTTACGTTAAAATTTAAATGGGTCTTTCATGTTATACCATTAAATTTAGTAAAACTATTTCTCAGGCATAAGGTTTGAACTCTTACAAGAATATACCTATTTTTTTCTCTTTATTTACAAATATTTTTCCGATGTGTTCTGGATGTTCCTTCTCTAAAAAAAAAAAGAGATACCATTTTGTTTTCGTTTGCATAAGAAAGAAAACAAACATGTTTCTTTTTTAAATTTAATCAGCCACAATAAAGATGGAACGTTACAATGCTACATTAAAGACGTCTCCAGTGTAACTGAATGACTGTTCATATGGAAATCGCAGAGATTCGGCGCATACAACAACGCCCCCCTATAGTTCGTTGCGATCGCGAATTTCAAATGTGATAGGTAAGAGAAAAAAAAAAAGGACTAATTTTTCAATTTTATTTTTAGCTGAAAGCTTAGTAATATTTTTAAAAAGCCTGTTTCAGTTTATTAACTACAATTAATGGACTTAAATAATTAAAAGGTCGTTCAAAAGTGTACTTCTCGCCAATTTTATTCATTTTTAAATGTTAATAGGAAGCTCTTTTCACACTTATGATTTGTGCAGTCACTATAGCTCATAACTTCAGAAAAAAAATGATGAGCCTTGCTTACATAAATGTGCACAACAGTAAATGTTTGTGAGGGGTCAAGAAATAGAGGCCAACACTAAGGAATTATTTTTTGTTAGATATTCATTCATTTGATATGTCATTTGTTCGTCCATTGATTTGAATTTTTCATCGAGTCTATTTGAAGTTATAAGCAAAAGAATTTATAAATTGGGTTATTTATATGCACAGAAGTGAAAGGTCATGGAAAATACTTTAAATTTCGGAAATTTCCTTCCATTTCTGACCAAAAAAAATGGTTTTGAAAAGGAAATTTATTTTAGCCTCTATAAATCAACCTTAATCCCAAAAAATATTGTGTCATAATATTACTATAATAAATGTATCTGTAATGGGCAAGCAACAGATAACGCATTTCAACTAACAATGTCATAGAATGATTGAAAATTTATTTAAAATCTAATAAAAACGATAACGCTTCTTATTTTAATGAAGCATACATTATAGACAGTGCGCTAAAACAAAGGCTAAAACAAATATTGCACTTGTAGTTAAGACATTAAATTGAAAAAGTAATGACTCAATTAATATTTTACTTGTATAGTTGCCTCGTTACATATACTTGAATAAAGTTTTTATTAATATAAAAATAATTACTGAAAATAAAACATAAATAAATCACTGAAATAGAAATGTTTCTATAGTTATTGTTCTTTTCTAGTTTAAATCTAATTAAAAATATATTACTCCATAAAATATGAAAATTTCCATTATTTAAATATACAGCAAGTAAAAATAAGCAATGTCTAGTACGCAAATTTTGAAATAAAAATGCTCTTAAAAGTACAATTGCTCTTTTAAAATGGATTTTTAAATTTAAAATTTTTCTCGAAATAAAAACATTCAAAAAATTTCTGTATAATGTTTGCCTCCTTTCAGAACTTTTTTTCTGCAGATCCAATTAAAGAAGTCACAGTTAAAGTTAAAAATTCCATGAATATTATAAAATTAGCTTCATTTTTAACAAGATTCAGACAATTCATTTTTTAAATAAGTTGAGTCAACAGCATATGTAATTTATTCCTTTCTATTTATTATAGCAACATTTCAGATTTGAAAAAACTGTAAAACTTTTTAGACTGTTTATTCGCATGTTACAAACACGGATTAGTTTTTCTAGGACAATAAGAACATCATGTGCAGTAGTGAGTTGAGAAAATTTTAAAAATTGCATATATAATGGAATAATGTTTTGATTATGTTGTTGTTCTAAGTTCAAAGGGGAAAAAAGAAGGTTGAAGTCACACTACCAAATATGTTTTACAGAAAAAAGTTTTTAGCATTATTTTAAATAATAAATTATATGAACATACTAGAAAATTTAAAAGTAAATTAGATTAAAGGGCAAACTTATTATCACATTAACCCTTTAACGCATATGAAACACTAGTGTCTCTTTTATATGTTTTTTTCTGACGCTCTAATTTCAAGCAAATATATATTTTATCAATTTTTAATTATAAAAACCAATATAATGGTTAATAAAAACATCTGTTCGATTATCGGAATTATATTTGTACTAAAATATACAATCATACAAATAGCAGCTTAAAAAATTTATTTTTATTGATATTCAAAACTTTATTAATTATTTATTTTGTAAATTAAAGAAATTTACATTATGAATAATTGTTTTTCTTATATCTAAATAACTGCAAATAAGGGCAAATGGAAAAATTATTGTTTCGAAGTGAGCTGTGTTTGCAAAATTTTAACTATGGAAAAAAGAGACACGGGTGTTTCATGCTGTATTTCATAACCATAAAATATTTAAATGCTAAATGTAATTGTTAAGTGACGCCAGAGGGCGTATGTGAAAAGGGGAGAAAATTGTAGTAGTAGATGTAGTTGTTGTATGTAACTGCAGCGCGATGAACCAACCATCGCCACATCCTTTAATAAAATTGTTTTGTTTGTATAAAGCAGTCGCCTAGAATACTTATAACTCTTTCAATACAGTCCAAAGCTATCGACGACCTTACAGTTTGGTCGTACACGCCGGAGTGCTTAACTAGCAGAATTAATCGTGCATTAATTCAATCTGTCAACATGACGACTGCAACAAAAGCTACTACGTCGCTCGAGTCTAGCGTCGTTCTAACAAGGAAGCGAGCAAGCATCAAGGGTCAAATTACTAGACTTTCGAACGTGCTTACCGGTGAAACACCTAATCAAAAATCCCTTGAAATTAAATTAAACTCCTTGAGAGGTCTAAAAACGAAGATCGATGATCTTAGAAACGATTGCTACAGTATCTTGTCAGATACAGATTTAGCAGACTTTGAAATTTCCCTAACGGAAATGGAGGACAACGTAGAAGCAATTGAGGTAAGCTTCTTAGACTTAATCATTCCACAAACTTCAAATTTGAATTCAAATTCTGTTTTGAGTGAACCGAATACTAATGCAAACATTAAACTTCCTCAAATTACTTTACCCCAATTTTCGGGTAAATACACTGACTGGCTTACCTTCAAAGCTCAGTTTACTACCTTAATTGATGAGAATAATCAGTTAACTGACTCTCAAAAACTTTATTATCTTCAATCATCATTAACTGGTACTGCAAAACAATTACAGAATGTAGATGACTCTTATTCTTCCTTGTTTAACGCATTAAAAAACAGATATGAAAATAAACGACTGATAGTAAACAGTCATATAACTGAGTTATTAAATTTAAGTAAAATTAAATTTGAATCTTGTAAGGATTTAAGAAACTTAATCGATAATTTACTTAATCAATTAAGAGCATTAAAGCAACTTGGATTGGAACAAAACAAATTATCCGAGACACTAATAATGAACATTGTTTTGCAACGCCTTGACGATGAATCAAGAAAGGCATTCGAAATGTCTTTAAATTGTAACGAATTACCCACCTGGGAATTTTTTACTGAATTTGTGTTAAAACGTATTCAAGCTCTTGAAAACGTTCAAAAATGTATTCCCGTTTCGAAACCGAAACAAGAAGTAACCCCCAAGCATAAAAGTTTCGTTTTGCAAAATGATAAACATTTATCTTGCTCTATGTGTCATCAAAACCATTTAATATATAAGTGTAAAAAATTCATTGACTTATCTGCTCAAGAGCGATTGAATAGTGTAAGAAAATTGCATCTGTGTTTTAATTGTTTAGGTAAACACATGTCATCTCAATGTAGAAAATTAGAGTATAAATGTAAACATTGCTCTAAAAATCATCATTCAACTCTTCATGGGGCTAATTTCTTAAAACCCGAAGTTGAAAATAAAAATAATCAAATATTAGAATCCAATTGTGCTAATTTAACTGAGATTATTTCAAATCAAGCAAATAATGAGATGAGTAATTTTAGTGGGGGGGAAACGAAAAATATAACTTCCTCTTTCGCTCTTTCTCACAGCTGGCAGAAGGCGCCGCCAAGTAGTTGTAATGTCTATGATACTTACTCAAATGTTTTGCTTTCAACTGCTTTAATTTATGTGCGAGGAATAAATGAATGTTTTTATCCCTTTTTATGTATTCTCGATAGCGGTTCTGAATTAAGCGCTATTACTGCTGATGCAGCTAAATTATTGTGTTTAAAGGAGAATACATTAAACTCATTGATAACTGGAATTAATGGGGCTACTTTGAATGTAAATAAATCGATTTCTGCTTTTGTTTCTACTAAAAATAGAGACTTTGAGAAAGAGATAAAAATGCTGATAGTGCCTAAAATTACTGAATTTACCCCTGCTAAACCGCTTGATGTTTCTAAAATTAATTTTCCGCAAAATTTGACTTATGCAAATCCTAACTTTTTTAAGCCTCAACGTGCGCAAATCTTGCTTGGCGGAGATATTTTTTACGAACTATTACGAACCGAGCAAATAAAATTGGAAAATAGTTCAGTCATTTTACAGAACTCTGTACTCGGCTGGATTGTAACGGGAAGATTGGACACTAAAGATAATTGTAGGGAATACAAATGTCACTTATTATCACAAGATCACACTTTAACTGATTTGCAAAAATTTTGGGACCTTGAGTCTCTAGGAATAAAGGATGAACCCAGATGCTTAGAGGGGGATGAAGCACTATCCAAATTTAAGGAAACAATTAGTTATAAAAATAAAAGATATGAAATCACTCTTCCTTGGAAAAGAGATTGGAGGGAATTGAATAATAATCTTACTGTTGCAACTAAGCGATTTAAAGGTCTTTTAAATCGCATGACTTCAAATCAAAAATTGTATATTCAATATAGTGAAATATTGCAAGATTACGTAGAAAAGGGAATTATTGAGAAAGTTCCATCCGCTTCAGATACTGTTGATAAACCTGTGTTTTATTTACCCCATCACCCAGTTTTCCGGAAGGACAGTGTTTATACCAAGTGTCGCATTGTTTTTGATGCTAGTTCTTGTGAGGTTGGTGAACTTTCACTTAATGATTGTCTCTGGACGGGAACGAACCTTAATCCAAATGTATTTCATCTTTTAACCTTTTTCCGAATGAATAAAATTGCTATTCTAGCGGACATTGAACGTGCCTTTTTGCAAATAGCATTGAACGAAAATGATAAGGACGCATTGAGGTTCCTTTTCACCCTAGACGATCCCACTAAGTCTGAAAATATTCAATTGCAAGTATTCAGATTTAACAGGCTTCCATTTGGAGTCAACGTAAGCCCTTTTTTGCTCTCAGCGACTATCAAGCACCATAATGATAAGTTTAAAAAATTATATCCAACAACTTCAAAAATTCTTGATACTTGCTTTTACGTCGACGACATTGTAGCTGGTGCAGATAACTTGTCTGAAGCCTTCAAAATTTCTAGGGAAGCAGACATTATCATGAAAGATGCTAGCATGCACCTTCGTAAATGGGTTTCAAACGACGAGTCACTAAAACAGATGTGGGAGGAACAAGGATTCAGTACTCTTCCTTCATCCTCATCAAAGGGCCCAAACGAGTTACACAAAGTTCTTGGGATGTCCTGGGACACAAAAATGGACATTTTAACTATGGAAGTTAAAGGACTACTGGAATTTCTTGACTTAGGAAAAAATACAAAACGATTTGTGTTGCAAGCAGCAGGTAGAATATTTGATCCCGTAGGACTAGTAACACCTTACACCATCAGATTAAAGATTCTTCTCCAAGAATTATGGTTGCGTAAGATATCATGGGACGACGAGCTTCCTACAGATATTCAAGAAACTTGGAGGCAGTGGTGTATGGAAATTCCTGAATTGACTAACTTGCAAATACCCAGAAACGTATTTCAAATTTCTGATCACTCAGACTTTGAGTTAGAATTGCATGCATTTGCAGACGCTAGTCCAAAGGCTTACGGTGCTGCCATATACTTAAGAATTAAAACAGTAAATCAAGTAACTGTGAACTTAGTGGCTTCCAAGAGCCGTGTTGCACCCCTTAAGAGGATTTCTCTTCCTAGGCTAGAATTGATAGCCGCATTGCTTGCTTCACGACTTGCACGTGAAGTAAAGAAGGTATTAGATCGGAAAGGAATATCTTCTATTTATTATTGGACAGACTCTCAGATTACATTGCATTGGATAAAAGGTTCCGTATTTAAGTGGAAACCCTTTGTAGCAAACAGGGTTAAAGAAATTCAATCTCTCACTGACCGAGAATCTTGGAATCATTGTGCTGGATGTGACAATCCAGCAGACTTAGTAACTAGAGGCGTTAGTTGCAAATCTCTCGTCGAAAATATCACCTGGTTGACTGGACCAGACTTCTTAAAGGAATTAGTTATTCTTAAATGTGATGAGACTCTGAACATTCCAGAAACTGACCTACCTTGTGAAGAACTGAAAAAGTGCTCTGCTCCTGATCCTAATGACATTCAATCTGTTTCTTTAATTACCACCAATGATAGATCCTTCTTTGAACAAATTCTTAACCTTTCTAACAGTTTTGCTAAATTAATTAGAATTTTATCCTTTATTTTTAGATTTATTCGTAATTGTCGTAATCCAATATCTAGAAATGGGGGGTTCTTGACCATTAAAGAGAACCAACGTGCAGAAAATTGGCTTCTGTTTTCATTGCAGTCAGGTAAGTTCCAAGAGGAATTTAAAAGGCTCAAACAAGGTGAACCAGTTTCATCTAGGAGTAAGTTATCTTGTTTAAATGTATTCTTGGATGAAAATTCTCTAATTCGTGTTGGTGGCAGACTTAGAAACTCTGATTTATCGAATAATAGTAAATTTCCCATTGTACTGCCTAGCAAGCATAAATTAACTGATGTCATTTTGTATCATTATCATTTAAAGTATTTTCATTTAGGTGCGCAAGCACTCTTGTTTCAAGTACGACAGAAATTCTGGCCGCTTAACGGCAGAAACAATTGTCGTAAAATTGTTCATTCTTGTGTGATTTGCTTTAAAAATAAGCCTGTAAGTGTTCAACAAATAATGGCCGATCTACCAAGGGAACGTGTCACTCCTAATTTTGTCTTTAATGTGACAGGGGTTGACTTCTGTGGCCCCTTTCTAGTAAAATTTAAAAATCAACGTAAAGGAGTGTTAAATAAGATTTACGTAGCTGTTTTTATTTGCTTATGCACAAAGGCTATACATCTTGATTTTGTTTCAGACTTAACCACTCAAGGATTTATAGCTTGTTTGAAACGTTTCTTTGGTAGACGAGGCAAATGTTCGAAAATCATGTCTGACAATGGAAAAACATTTTTTGGAGCAAATGTTGAGATTAAAAAGCTTTTGAAACTTGTCACTTCCCGCGATGAAAACTTGTCTAACTTTCTCTCAAACGAGAATATTGTATGGGAATTTATACCTCCAAAATCACCTAATTTTGGGGGCCTTTGGGAAGCTGGGGTGAAGGCTTTTAAATTTCATTTCAAACGAGTAATAGGTAGCCAAAAATTGACACTTGAAGAATTTGTAACTATTCTAGCAGAAATAGAAGGAGTATTGAACTCCCGGCCCCTCATTCCATTGTCAGCAAACTTTGATGATTTTCGGACATTAAGTCCAGGTCACTTCATAATTGGGAGACCAATAAATGGCCTTCAAGAACCACTACTTAATGATATCAAGGACACTCATTTGTCCAAATGGCAAAGGGTAACTAAATTTAGTCAACAAATTTGGCAATTGTGGAAGAAAGATTACTTAAATAATTTGCAGGGTCGAACCAAATGGAA